>JAESIX010000012.1:1261946-2523892 GCA_016802215.1 Brachionus paranguensis
CCCGTTTACTGTCCACTTGCACGGACACCAACACTATTTTCAATTATGATTATGGATAACAAAAATGAATCAACATGCCCATTTTCAAACTTTAGGGTGACTTAAGCTAATGGCAAAAATGAGTATCTTTCCATTAATTTTTCCTCTTCAATGTTTTTAAAATTGGGAAAATGTTTACATTTTATATTAATTAAAGACGTAATCTAAATGTATTTTTTGAACAAAATTTTGATAATTAAAATTTACTTCTGGAAATTTTAGTGCCATTAGAAAAGAAATTATAAAAATAAAAATAAAAAAATATTTTTTTAAGTTTGAAGTTATTTGCTTTATGTTTTAATTTCTGATCTCTGGAAATTGATGAAATTGAAGTTTCAATTAAAATTTTTAAGCTTTAATATCAATTAGTTTTTTATTTCTGTAGATTGGTTTTAGCCAAGCTTTTACAAAATAAACGTATTTTAAAAATTCTCAAGAATTAAATTTGATTCTGTATAATTAATAATGCTTTTTAGTGTATTTTTTACAATTAAAATTGAATGTTTGCCCATTTGAATATTATTTTTTTCAAAATTAAAAAATCACATAGCTTTGATAATATTTTTAAACCTAATCAAAAAAAATTATAAAAATAGACACATTTCTACGAAATTCTCTTTAGTTTTAGAAAAACCAAATTAATGATAGTTTCTAATTTATTTATTTGTTTATATGTACCGAGCTAATGCTCCTTCAAAATAAAAAAATATATAAAATAAAAAATTAATTAATTAATTATCTTTATTAAAAGAACCATTTTTCAAAATTTAAACAAAAACCTCTTCAAAATAGATAAAATTCAATCTTTAATCTAAAAAAAAACATATGGCATACAATTTTGTCTTAAATTAAACTTTTTTAAAAAAATATTAAATTATTTTAAAAAATATTGTGAAAAAGCTAATAAACGAGTTGAATAAAGCTTCTAATAGCGTCTTAAACCGCCTTATTTTTTCAAACAGTCACTAATTCTTTTTGGCATTGAGTCTACTAAGTTCTCAAAAATGAATTTTGGTACATTATTTAATACTTGGGAAAATTTCCTTTAACTCATCCAATGATCTTGGCTCATGTTTTGCAATCTCTTCATTGAGCCAACTTTATAAATTGTTGGCTTGATAAAGAGATCAATCAATACAATTCAGATCTGAGCTGTTCGCAGGCCAAGATAAGACTTTAATATTTTGCTCTTGGAACCATTCCATCAATATTTTGGCACGATGACAAGAGGCATTGCCTTGTTGAAATATGAAGGCCTCATCTTCTCTCAATAAATCTATTAATGGAAGGAAGTTATTTCCTTAAATATCCACATATCTGTGAGAATTAAGCATTCTGTTAAATATTAAAAAAAATCCTAGGCCAAAGAAGCTCATAAAGCACCAAATTCCAATAGAACCACTTTCTCGCTGCTTTGTTCGTTTAATAATGCAATCTTCATTATACTTCTCTTACGGCATCTTTCTTATCTGAATTCGATTTTTTCTATTGTCTACTTTAATGTTCATTTGGTCACTGAATATTATCTTTCTCCATTTAGCCTTGTTCCAATATTTCACATTGAGACAGAAATTTTTTCTAGCTTTTTTTGAGATTTTGTTAATCTTGGTTTTCGAACCGTATATTTCCATTCGAGATTTCTTTCTAATAATCATCGTCGAACCAGAGAATCTGATGCTTTTCTGTCATTTGACAGTTTCCAGTTATGAAAAGTCATTTTAAATCATAGGTCTTCCGGATCTTGGACGATCGTTGTATGAATTTGTTTGATTATATCGATCAATAATAGTCTTTATGCATGATTTGGACCTATTAAGTTCATTACCTATTTCGGAATATGATTTTCCATTTAGCCGAAGAATAACAGCCTTTACTCTCCTTTTTACTAATAGGACAACGCTTGGGAGTTGAGAGTTTTTAAGAGGCGTATTTATAATTATTTTTAAAATTGAGTGTCTGAAAAAACATTTACTTTAGGGATTTTGCTTGTCGCAAAGAAAACAGAAGAAAAACTTTAACCGTTGCATAACTTTTTCACAATACTTTAGGTTCTAATGAGTTAAATTTTATCGTCTCAATAAATGATAGTTTAGAAAAAAGATAAAGTTGATCCAATTTTAAAATCTTAAGAACTTTTAAGACCTCTGACATGTGGCATGTGGAACGGAGGTTGAACATTTGTCTAATTAAATTGTTTTGATTAATATTTAATGTATTACTCGTTATTTTTTAAGTGTTACTATTCCCAGACCATACGTAAATTGTGATAAACAGTTTGCTTTATATATAAAATCTTTAAGAGATGGAGATAATTTTCCCAATTAAGAAGGAGGACGAGCAAAACGATTTTTGAACATTTTTAAAGTTCTCTAATGATACTCTATTAAAGTCGAGATCTGAATTAAAATTAAAATCCAAATATTGGATTTCCTTAACTTTGTGTAATCTAAGATTCTTTAGATAAAAATCATTTCTAAATAAAATATGACCAAAATCAATAATGTTTGACTTTTTAGGATTTAATTTTAGTCTCCATTTAGTACCATAATTCCCATAAATTTCGAATAAAGCCTGTAAGTGTGTATCGACCGGGCTAATGAGCATAATATCGTCAGTGTAAACAATTACCGATATATTTAAGTTAGTTATATAGTTAGTTATATAGTTAGCTATATAGTTAGTTATATTGTTAGTTATAGTTACAGTGGTGTGACGATAACTCTTTTTTAAGTAAATTTCAAAATTTTACGTAAATTCACGTAAATTTACGTAAAAATTAAAATCGCCAATAGTAAAATTCGATTGTTCAGATTTTTTTGTAGATTTGAGAGAATTCTTCATTTTTTTTCAAATTTCTCCTTGAATTAATTGATATTTGGTAATATTTTTATTATTTTCAGTAATTTATTAATTTATTTAAGGAGCAATTAAAAAAAAAAAAACAAAAAAATGCTCAGCAATTAATTTTTACTATTGGCGATTTTAATTTTTACGTAAATTTACCAAGTTTTTGTAAAATTACATACATTTACTAGAATTTACATAAAATTTGGTAAATTTACATAAAAAACAGTTATCGTAACACCACTGTATTTACAAATCAGAATAAAAACCAAACATTAACTTTTCAGGAGAAAATTTTCAGGCTAGGTCGTCAAAAAATGGAATGGCTTGCCAGCTGAAGTCGTAGAAGCTAAAACAGCCAGGCAATTCAAGAATAAACATGATGTCTTTATGTCTAAAGCAACAAGTTTCAATCGAACTATTTAAACAAAAAATAGCAATTTTAGATTTTCTGTGTCACTGGATTTATGCGCATCTAGCAACCATAGAAGTCTTCCTTGTGAGACGTCTCCGCAAACAAGCTTGCTGTAGCTTTTACTTATTATTAATAATACCTTTTCTGTATAATATATAATAAATACTATTTTATTCGTATATTTAATTAATTCTTACATTAATTTTCTTTATTTTTTTTCTATTTTAATTGATTTTAATTTGTTTTTTCGATTTTTATTTTAAATTTAAAGGAGCTTTAGTTCGACACATATAAATAATTGAACAAAAATAATAAAATTTTTAATGAAAAATTATTTAAATTATTATTAAATATAAACTCGTTTAATTATGGATCTTTACAGAAAGACAAAAAAAGGAAAAATTATTTAGAAATAAATATTTCTGTAAATTAATTATATTTAAAAAATAACAATTAATTTAATATATTTATTTTTCTAATTTTGATTTTTTCTATTTGTCTGGTAAAAATGATTTTATCGTCGTTTTTACACTTGACTCAAATACTTGAACAATATACTAATAAATGAGGTAAAATGTTATTTAGAAGCAAACAAACCCACGTCCAGAATTTGCAACAGATTCAAATGCCCATACGACAACAGGTCCGAGATCCACGAACTAGAAAGCACAAATACACAATCTATGCAATCTTCCATTTAAGGTTTTTTCTCTCATTCCGTCAATATTTTTTTTTTTTTTAACCTTTTCATGATAATTGTAAAATTTACTAATTGTACCCCCAGACATTAGGGCTGAAAAGAGGGATATAATCCACTCTGAACTGTCCCGGGCTGTAAAATGCCAAAATTATTTAAAAAAATTTTTTTCAAATACTTGACGACATTTCTTAAATTTCAATAAATAGTTCTCGAGCAAAAATCTTTTAGAAAAAATTCTGCTAAAGGATATCCAACTCGATTTCCATTTAAAATGTAAAATTAGTAATCTTCAATACTAAAATTTTTGCTATTAATTATATTATTCAAGAAATTATTTAACTCATTAAGCATTTAAAAATTTATTTTAATCCGCTCTAATTCAATCAGTTTGATTGGTGTTTACCTTGCCATGCATTTGATATTACGGTTCGTTGTTAAAGCATAATTAGGTTTTTTGAGTAAAAAAAAGTAGAAGAATTTTTTCAAAACTTTTAAAATAAATCTTTATTTTAACCATTTAAAACAATAGGTAAAATTTAGTAAAACTATTTTTTCTTTTTGACGTATGATTTGTTTATTTTAGAAGAATGTGCATTTAAATTGTTTAAATATGTCAAATCTTGATAAAATTCTACTTAATAAAATTTGAATTGACTTTAATTTCTATCAATTAATAACCAAATAAAGCACATTGAATTTTCTAGTCAATATCATTAATTAAAAATTTTACTCACATTAGTTAAACTTGAACCATTAGCTCATAAAAATAAATGATGAGAAGGATTTAGAAAAAAAATGCTCAGCTTTGTTCATCGGCACCATCTGCACGATTATGAAATTGAAAACTTTTGAAAATTCTTCTTTTCCGCAACCGAGTGTAAACAAATCAGGATTATTGAAGACAAAAATATCTGGTTTGTATTAATGATCAAGTTATTTGATTTTTATTAATTAAGAACAAAATCGATGTTGAGTGTGCACTTTTAAAAGCTTGAATTTAAAACCAAAAGTCAAAATTCAATTTAAAGCATTTATTAAAATTTAAATGATGATAAATGAGCTTTAGATCAATGTCTAATGCATTAACCATGCCAGCAAAGAGCTGACCATGTTTTTCTAAAATTTAATCAATTTGTCTCATGCTTTGAGCATATTTAACTTTATTGAAAAAAGAAAATAAAAAAATGGTATTACTTAAATAATTTCTGCCAGCTTTTTAAATTTGCATGAATGATTGATTTAATAGAATAATTGACTCTTGAACAAAAATCTTAAAATCTCTTTTTTTTTTTAGTTTTCTAAATTAAACAAATTTAAGAAAATATAATTAAATAAAATCAATTAAATATTTTAGTATGTTTACCAGCGATCGAAACATAAAACAAAAAATGACTGGCGAACAAAATAGCAAGCATTTTTTAAGAGGGAATTTTTTTTATCTTTATTTTACCAAATGATATTAATTGAAACTAATCGTAATTATTTTTAAAATTCCTAATTGTTTTAGGCAAACAAAATACATATATCAATAAGGTAAATTTTGGATTTTTGTCTAAAATGAAATTGATGATTTAATTAAGAAAAAAAAAATATTTTAAATTTAAATGTCTATTGCTCATATAATAAGTCAACTCATTTGAGTATGGTTATAGTTTAAATCAAATAAAATATCTATTTCGCTATTAGATTCGGATATTTTTTTTCATTTTTAAATTGATGAATTAGTAGCAAATTTCAAGGCAGAAATTACTCCATCATCGATCATTAATTCCAAGTCCAACAAAACAATATGGATTTAAAACAACTTTTTGTTCTTTTTTCTCATTTCCTAATTACTTTTCTAACTATTTAATTACAAAAAGTTCCACGATCATTAATTACTGAAAAAGTTGTTTCTTTGCCAATTGTCAGGGTACAGAATTTAACATTGGCCTTTTGTGCATCTCAAGTCACATGACTGGCGGCTGACCCAAGACTTTTTAGGGCAAAAAATTGTAGATAGTTTAGAATTTGCTAGGCCTAAAGAAAAGCAAGCGAAACTAATAATTTAGTTTTTAAATTTTGAACCTTTAATTTGTAGTAAAAATATGCTGACCAAACTAACAAGAATGATGATAATTAATCGTTTATCATCTATTAGAGATCGTCAATCAAATTACAATTAATAGAATTCCGTCAAAATGTAGGCATAGCTATTTATGTCAAATAAGATCATGTCGATAATGATAGCGATCTTGTTTGCATAATTCTTTGACCATCATTTAAGTGACAAACATTTTATCAAGTTGTCCAATTATTCCGATCATTAGTGTCAAAAGCAAAGCTACAAATTTTACTAATAGAAGATTACGCATTCACTTTTTATAATTAGCAAATCGGCCATTCTCTTTTAACTTGATATTTATAGCTGATCTTCAAAGATTTTCCAACTAATAAAAAAGAAAATTTTATTTTCAACCTTTAAACTTAATAATTTACTTAAGTTTTTAATAATTATTTTTTTATTTTCTAATCAAGTGTTTTTTAAGCCGGCTAATTCCGAAATTTCCCTGTCTGGTTTATTTAAAAGCACAAGAATTAATAAGGAATAATAATTTGATTAAATGAGTTTAAATTAAATAAGTAAATTTCTTCTTCTTCTAACTTCAACTCCTAGTGGAGCATAAGGCGTCCACACGTCTCCTGCATTCCTTGGCGGCAATTTCTGCTTACTTCCATGTGAATTTAGTCTCTTTCAGCTTTCAAGTTATTTTTGGTCTTCCTGCATTTCTCTTTTCTCATGGTGTCCAGAATAAAGCTAATCTGTCTGTTGGCATTATTAAAACATGTCCAAGCCATTTGAGCCGTCTTGTGCGTATCATGTTGCAGATCGGCTCGGTTCTTGTTTTCCTGTACAACTCAGGATAAAAGATTCTGATATTTTTCTAAGGCAATTGTTAAAAGCTTTAATTTTTTTGAAAGTCATTTTCATTCATTCTCGGATACAAAGTAATACATATTTTACAATTCTAAATAAGTAGATTAAAAATGAAGATTTATTATGTTTTTTTTAATTATTTAAAAAATAATTAATAAGATTATTAAATGAGTAGTATTTTGAGTTTAAAAGGGATTCATAATAAAGTGGCTAGTGGAGTCAGAATTTTGACATGACTCGATGTGTCTTTGTTAAAATTAAATCGCTTATTTGCTTGGCAATTAGCTCGTGGTCACATCTTGATCTCAAAAATTTAATAAATAAGGAATTTATTGTGTTACTGATTTAATATTTCTATGAAATTTTCGTTGATAGAAATTGATCTAAGAGTATTTTAGATCTAGTTGAGACCGTGTCCATTTTTAGACTATTGTGGACAGTGGTGATCTTTGTTTTCAGTGGGATGAATTTTACATGTGCTTTTGCAGCACTTTTTGTGCATCGTGGATTTTTAAATGAAAATGAGAGGTGGGATAAATAAAAAAGGTGCCTTTGTAAAGAGAAGTATTTCTTCTTTTTATAAGTTAATTTATTTTTTTTTAGCTAATTTTTTTTAATTTAAAAAATTAAAAAAAAAACATATGAAATAATATTAAATTAAATTTCATTCAAAATAAATTAGAAGTAAAAAAAATAATTGAATTAATAAATTTTCTGAAGAAAGAATTATAGGCCCTTTGTAAATAGAAGGTTTTTTTTATTTGATCGATACAATTGTATCTCTTGGAAAGCACACTTACAATTAATTAATATTATGGAAAAATTATTTTTATTCTAATTTGGAATGCAATCATTGTTTATATCCACTGAAAAATTCTTGATGATAATTGAAAAAAATAATTGTTATTTTTTGGTTAGCATTTTTACTTTAAAAATTATTTTGAAAAGTGATCCCAAGACTCGTCAGCACAGCCGTAGCTTTTTTTTGAACCGATTTTGTTAGATTTGAAATAATTTAAAAGGAGAAAACAACATCAAAAATGATTGAAAAATTTTTAAGAAATTAAATTTTATAAAATCATGCTCAGATAGGTTTTCTTGTGTTAGATCTCAATTAGTGCACTTATGGCAACAATGCTACCAATCTTCCAATGTTAACTATTTTTTAATTAAACCATTTTATTTTAATTAAAAAATGCATCATTATCTAGACAATAAAAGTGAATAGCTCGATTAGTAACAAAATTAGCAAAGTTAAATAGTTGAATTAAGGAGAAAAAATTTAAAGTGTAATTAAAATTAACATTATGTCACCTTTAAGCCTTTTCTAAATTCAAATGTTGTTAAATTTACTCAAGCAAAAACGGCGTTCTTGTCTTTGGACTGATCAAACAGAGATTTTTTCTTATTCAAACAATGTCTAAAAATTGTAATTCTCTTGATGGACTTTTGATGGAAATTTAAACGCTATTTTAACTTTATTAGAGCTTGTGACTTTGAATGTCAAATAAATGTATATAAATATATGAAGCGTTACAAGTTAATAAGCTAATTTATTTTAGAAAAATATTGGAAAATTAATAAAATTGATGTTATCTACTCAGTCATTTCCAAATTTAGATCAACTCTATTTTGTGATCCATTTATTTTTATTTTATTGTGTAATTTAATTTTTTTTTCGAAATCTTATTTAAAAATTGAAAATTTAAGAAAATTTACTGTATTTTTTTTCTAAATCACTTGGAAAAAAAGAAAAAAGAGATTCAGAAAAGCGGGTTCAAACGAAGGCTTATCTGCCACTCGGACGTTCCCTGGGATAAACCCCAATCTATATTTCAAATAAATAAAATAAATTAATTTTTTTTAAAGTATTTATTTAAAAATTGGAATTAATAACATTAAGTTAGCAGTTTAAATAGTTGTCAAAACGTATACGTGTGAGTCAACTGCAATTAATCTCTGATTAATTTAGGACTAGAGGGCATGAAGAGTGATGTAAAGACTCAGGTCTAGGAGAAGAAATAAGATTACACAAGCGAGAGAGGTATTTGAATAATCTTGACTTTGCCTTCTCTGTATTCACTTGCCAAGCTAACCACTAAGAACCACCAATGATTCAATACTGTGTTTAAATATGTCTGGCTTAACTCAAGAAGTTGACATGAGAGTATTAGTACTTTAGTTTTATTTAAGGCCTCATGGTACGTAATCTTGGAATGAGTGTCATATTCTAGTTTAAGTACAAATCGAACTGCAGAATTTTGAATAGTTTGTATTTTTTTTAATTAATTTTTTTGATAATGAATTAAGACGATTTTTTTAGTTTAATTATTTATTTTAAAAATGTTCGAGCTATGGCTCTTTCAGCAATAAAAATTAAAAAATAAAAATTATTGAGTAATGGCAAAGATAGTTTAGATAGTTTAGAAAATTAGGAGTTTAGAGGCGATTTTAAATTTGTGGAAGGAGTTAGCCAATTATAAGAGATAAAAACTCTATAAGAGTCGTATGATTCTGCAGACTTTTTTCACTTAACTTTATAGAGCTGTTGAAGTGCGTGATAAAAAAAACTTCATGGTCTTTCATGGTTGCTGAGTTTGAGGATACTACTGCAACCGATCCATTGTTTTATATGACTTGTGCTTTTTTTGTATTGTTGTCACCAAAGGCATTTAAGCAAGGAAATTGCAGACTGAGCTCAATGCCATTTCCATCCAAGTCAATACTGCTTTAAACTTATTTCATATTTTTTGATTTCTTTGTACTTAGTGATATACTAGAGCGATTGACTTGCACAAGAGTCTTAGCTAATTTGATCTGCCTTCTTTGCTACTTTCACATACTTTGCGTTCATTGGATGCATATGAACTGCCATTTCTGCAAACAATTCAATGTATGGTTACTTAATTTGAAAAGAGTTTAATTATATTTGTAAATATTAGTGATTCTTTTTCAAACAATTTTCTACTAAATATCTTTTCATTATTTTTAATTAGAGCAAAAATTGTTGGCCCTGCTTAGCTTTTCAGTGTTTACCACCTTGGACATCATGTACAAGGTTATATGTTTTTATTTCATTTTTAATTGCCGTATTTCATCGAATAGAAGTAACCTCAAGTAGAAGAAACCTGCTAGTATTAGAAAAAAATTTTATTTTTTTTTTGAGTCTAAATTTTTTCTTTATTTGGTCTGTTTTTTTCGCAAAAAAATGTGTCTCGTTTAGAAGAAAATTCACCAGTCATTTTAGCATGTAAAACGTGCATTTTCTTGTTTCTAATGAAAGAAAAAGAATTCATAACTTTCTTTTATTTGAGGAAATACGCTAGGTTGTTTGTTCTGACAGCCTTGGAAAAATATCTGTGAGTTAAATTACAGTATCTTTTCATTGCTGGGTCGATTTCAACTAGTCTGTAGAATGAAGAAGACAGACAGGATTTTTTTATTTTATTTATTTTTTAATCTGTATCGAGCTAGTGCTCATTCAGAATAAAAATATAAAAAAAATATAGTTAAATAAGATAAAATAAAATTAAAAAAAAAGGATAAATAAGTCTAAGTAATTATTATTATTATTCAGAAAACACCTCATGGGCGATGTTAAAAAAAAATAAATAAAATTTAAAATAGTAAAAAAAAAATCTATTTTAATATGATTTGAGGAGTAGTTCTAGGATTTTTCTATTTTTCTCATTCGATTCTCTAAAAAGGTAATAAAAAGAAAATTAAATTTTTGAGTAAATGTACACTCTTATATACAGTTTGTAAGGCGAATGAAAATGAAAACAAACTAGAGCTAGTTGTTATCCTATGCTGCTTTAATGCATGCGCTTGTTTGTAAGTTAGGCAAAAAATATTGCACAACAATCCAGAGCCCATCACCAGTTCTATCATTTGATTATTTGCCGACACATGGACGCCTTCAAAGACCTATGGTCTGTCTAGTTGCCTTTCTCGGCCCACACTAGAGAATAGATCAAATCCACCACTAGAGCTGATAGAGCTGACACTTGAAAGAATTTTAAAATTGTGAGCATTGTGTGTGTGTGCGGGTAAATAACTTGAGGGTTCGGTGTTAACTCGGCACTGTTACCTAGTGATCGGATACGAATAACAAAGACTCAAGTGACGTAGTAGGCCAAGCATTTGCACTAGAATAAACAAGTGCAGTTTTTTCTAAAGGAATTTTTCAATTGGCACACAATTCGCGTCTTAAACTAGCCAGCCGAGCTTAAAGCTATTAGAGGATTTTTGACAACTTTTTTTTTTTTCTTTTCTATTTTTTATTGTCAATTCTTTCATTTAGACATTTGAATCTAAAATTTCAATTTTATTTAGTTGTTATTGTTGCATAAATAAAACAAGATCGTAATGGGTAATTTAATTTTATATATTAGTTTTAATTGCATTTAAACAACGATATATATTAATATGTGAATTAAGCAGCTATCGTTATTTATTGCAATTAAAATTAAAAAAAAGAGAGAAGAAGAAATTTAATTAGATCCGAATCCGGTTCGGAGTAGAAAAAAAAATGAACAAGAGAATGGCAATGGATGGTCGACGCGAGGCACCTTGGTCTAATGAATAAATCATCTAATTAGATTAAGAAGAAGCAGCACAAAATAAATAGCTTTTCTCTTTTCTTCTAACAAAAAAATAAATTAGCATTAATTAATTGATTAATAAAATTTTGATTTTTTCTTTTTTGTTGTTTTATTGTGGAGTGTTTTGCCTTCGGATTTGGAAGCCAATCGGCTCGTACACTTCGCATTGAGACTAGCTACGATTGGCTTCTAATCAATCTTATTCCTAATTGGTGAAAATTAGTTTTTATTTTCTAAATTGTTGTGCCTGCCTCCCTCCAATAATTCTCTCTCTTTTTATTTCTTTTTTTTTTTTTCTCTCTCTCTCTTTTTTAAAAAAAATTTAGATGATGGAGAAAGTAATAAAAAAAGAATTAGAAAAAAAATAAATAAAAAATCCTCCTCATATAAATATTCGTCAGAATAGTAGTCGAAGAAGAAAAAATTTTAAATACTTTGTTTGTCATCATCATCAGCAACATTAGCAAACAAATAATTTGATACCTTTATCTAAAATAAAACCAATTAATTTTAAACTCTTTTTTTTAGAAGAAGAAAAAAAAATCGAACCACCAATACAAGCCAGAGATAGCATGGACACACGCAGCACCAAAAAGACCAACTTCTCGGTTGACTTTTTGATATCGAAAAGCAAAGAAGCGCCAGAGGACACCGCCGAGTGCAACGCGCTCAAAAAAATCAAAAAAGACCAATGGCACACCGAGCCGGACTCGCACAACTCTTCGCCGGACTCGGCGCCCAGCATCGCCGGCCTCAACCCGTACGACTTCCTGCGCGCCAACCCCCACTACATGGACAGCTCGTACTTGAAGATGACGCGCAGCTCGTCGCCCCAGTCCGCCTCGACCACGCCGCCGCCTGACGCCGACGGCTCGCCCAAAGACCACAGCGTCAACGCGTCCTCCTCCACATGGCCCGTCTACGGCCTGGTCACCACGCTGCCCGACTCGCACACGATAAACGCGGCGCGCGCCGGCGACCTGCCGCCAATCAACCCCAACAAGTGCTCGCTCAGAAAGCACAAGAACAACCGCAAGCCCAGGACGCCGTTTACCACCCAGCAGCTGTTGGCCTTGGAGAGAAAGTTCAAGCAAAAGCAGTACTTGTCGATAGCGGAGAGGGCCGAGTTCTCGTCGTCTCTGGGCCTGACCGAAGTCCAGGTCAAAATATGGTTTCAGAATAGACGCGCCAAGTCAAAGCGGCTGCAGGAGGCCGAGCTCGAAAAGTACAAACTGGCCGCCAAGTTGCCGTTCTACGCGAGCGCACTCGCCGCCTCCTCCTCCAATCCTTTGCAAGCGGCCTATTTGTACGCGGCAGCCAACGCCGCCGCCGCCACTGCTAGTCAAAACTCGTCCGCTCACGTGTCCCCCAATCGGTCACATTTCGACGACCAACAACTAGAGGTCGATGACCACGAGCACGACGACCAGGACGACGACCAGCTCAACGAATCGGGCGACTCGGCCCTCACCGCCGACCACACTAAGTCCCCTGGTGCCAAGCGGTTGAAAACTGGCGGCCCATGCGACCACATTGAGCTGAGTAAATTTCTGCATGGTCAACAACAGGCCCACAGCTATCAGCAGTATTTGTCGGGCAATTTTTATCTGGCTGCTGCGGCCGCCGCTGCCGCTGCTGCCAATGCGAACGGCCCACAGACTCCCGCCAAGTCGGTGCACTCGTCTACGTCGCCTTCTTCGTCATCATCATCATCGTCGTCGTCATCTACCAACAGCTCAATCAACCAGCATCAGTCAGCGTCTCCATTAATATCCGTCAATTCTTCCTATGTGTCATCTGTGCCGTTTTATTAGCATCCAAATGGATCGTTTCCTTCTTCTTCTTTCTATTCTCTTTCTAAATCTTTTGTTCTGATCAAGCACACGTTTAATTATTTTTATTTAAACCAAAAAAAAAAAAAGAAATAATAATTTAATCTATTTTTATTTAAATTTAATGGTTTTTGTTGTTGTTGTTTTGGCTGATTTCCGTGTGATGTTAGAGTCAATTGAGGGGACTAATGGTTGCTGCTGATTTAGAGGCAACTTTAAAAATAAACACTCACACTCACATGCAAACACATGCACATGCACACTACCACTACTACTGACTGACAGTGACTAGTAAGCGGTCGAGATTGATTGTAAATTTTTTAGTTATTTAAGAATTTTTTTCTCTTGTTGTACTTATTGTTTTTTTTTATTTTAATTAAAAATTTTTTTTTTTTCTTGGCTTTTTAGGTATTATTTTTTTGGCATTTTTTGTTTCAGAACTTTTGAATAAAATTTTAAAGTTATTTTTGACTTTTTTTTCTATCTAAAATAATGAACAGCTTGGAATAGTCATGTACACTGTCTTTGAGCCTTGTGTTGAGTAATCTTGAGGATAATAGAATAAAAGTTGACTAAAAAGAAATTTGTTTGTTTCCTTGGGATAAGAATTTGGTTCAAATAATGTGATCGAACATTGAGTACAGGTAGAAAAAGGATCTCTTTGGACAACATAGATAAAAAGTTGTAATTTTCAATATTAGTTGGTCTTAACTATTTATTATTATTAAAGCTATTTTTGTTTGTTTGAATTTTGACCAATATGTACAAATTTTCTGAGGTCGTATTTTTTTTATTCTCAAGAACTAAAATTAATAATTTTGTTTGTCAATTTTTTTAATCCAAATGATAGGTACATATCGAGCTATTTTGGGCTTTTTTGTTTCCATTGAAGCTTGAATATTAATTTGAAAATAATAAATGAAAAAGAAGAAAATGTTTCCATTAGTTTTCTGTTGAGCCATCATAAATGCATCTCTTACAAAAATCTCTATCATTATCAAAGTTGAATCATATTGTCAATTTTTCAATTATTTTTTATAAAAAATTTTTTTTATTTTTATTTCAATTAAAATTTTGGGCTTATTTTCCTTGTTACAAATGTGAAATTTTGAAAACCATATCATTATGATTGAAATCTATCTGCTTGCTTTTAGTCCCCAATAAAAAATTAAAATTAACTTCAAAAATGAAAAAATAAAGACTTTTTTTAATTTTATGTGGTGAACCAGCAAAAATAGATCCTCAGTGTAAATCAAGAGTCGAATAATCACCATAAATCTCTAGGCAGTTAAGAATGGTGCTTATTTACCTCTCTATCAAATACTGACTTATCCAAGTTTTTTATATATTTAATCAAAAATTATCAAGATAAATTACAAGAGGCTCAAATAGCCACAAGAAAAGTTGGAGACACTAAAAAGCCGTGTTGTTAAAAGATGAAAAAGATGAACCAATTCAAACAAATTATCTTTTCAGCGATCATTATCATTTGAATCTTAAATTCAATTAATCAAATATTTTTGTAATATTTAAATTTTTAAATTTTGAATATCATTAATTAAATAAAAACTATTTATTTTAAACTTTGTTCAATCAAACCAAAGATCAAGTTTTCAAAAAAGACAAACACAAAAATTGCTTTTTAGAATAAAAAGCTTTCTCATATTTTTGCCTAAAATTGTTTTTTTTTTAAAAATTAAATTATCAATGGATTTTATTTGTTTTTTTATTTAAGTTATTTTTTGTTGGTATCTAGGTTTTTTTTGTTGAAAAAAAGGTAATTTTGTGTAATAGGTTTTGTTGGAAATAATCAAATTCAAATAAATAAACGAATCTAATTTAAATTGTATTTGCTATTTATTTTAATTAAAATTAAATTAAACTTAATAAAGTGACGCTTTAAGAAATGACGACTTTTGAATAAAAGTAAATAGTCGGAATTAATTCAAGTTTTAGTTGAAGGCATTTGACTTATCGAAAATATATTGATCATGACCACTTTAAAAGTGGCAGCGGTAAACTATTTAGCAAACAAGTCTAGCATTAAATGAATGATGAATATTCCTAATATTCTTGCTCTTAATAATAAATACAATTATTCATCCGTTTCTAAATCGATTGAAGCATATATGATATGTTTGACTTTTGAATCAAGAGGTATTTTTTTCATTAGGTGAACACTCGTTCTTTCTATTTCTATTTTATTTTCTATTTTAATTTATTTTATTTGCATTTAATGTTTATTTATTTATTTTTAAATGCTTAAATTAAAATTTTAAATTGTTTACATCTAATTTAATTCAAATTTTTATATTTTTTTTTCAAGTCGAATGCTAATAATTTATTCGAGTGATAATGGCTTCGAGTTTTAGATTGGCACATTTAACAAAATTTGATATTTCAAGATTTGGTACATTTAAATGCGATTAGATTTTCTAAACGAGTTGTTTATAAGAATTTAATAAGTTAATTAGAAATAATGACTGATATTTATAAATGAAAAATGAGTCTTGGAATCATAAAGAGTCCGCAAAATAAAAGGCCTCACTATTCCAGACGATTAAATTAAAAAGTACTCTTTTAAAATAAACAAAAACACTTAAAATCAGATATCACTTTTACAGAGTGCTTAAGCATAGATAACTGGTTTATGTCTATATACTTAATATAATTATCGGCTCTCTCTACTTTAGCCAGAAAATTAACTATCAAACAAAATATTGCGCTTTATTATTTTTTTCCAAATTTTTAATCAACAAAATTTGAAAATTTCTATCCATACCATTTTAAATTCATTAACATTAATTTGATTTTATGGTTTTTGTGGCAAAATTTGAATTTTTGAAGTTGAATTTCTTGTTTATAAATTTATTTTCAAGTAACTGTGAATCAATAGCATTTTTAACTTTAATGCTGAATTTTAATAAATTAAAAAAATTTATCCATACCATTTAAGACTTGGTGCTGCTCAATATTTTACTTCAGATAATTTTCATTTAGATAAAAGCAAATTTAGAGAAACGAAAAGGTCTAAATAAATTCATTTGAAAATTTTATTTCAATTAAAATTTAATTAAAAATTCAAAAAAAATATCAAACTTATTAGTGTAATATTTAATCTAATTTCAAGTGATAAAGGACTGGCTCGAATTGAATTATTAGAGCATTATGATTTTGAAAGGAATGCAGCAAAATTAATTTTAGAGATTTAGAGATAAATTTTAAAGATTGGTATCACAAAAAGTCGCATTAAAAGTACTTTATTAATTTAATTTGAGACCATGTTTTGTTTAAAATGGACCATATCATTATAATTAATAGTAACACCTTGTAAGAAAAAGAAAATCAATCATTATCTATTTTGTTTGACTTTGTTCATAGATCATTATTTTTAAAATGACTGGAAGATAAATTCGGAAAAAAATGCTTGGCTTGCACGTCGCATTTAGCCCACTTGTAATTATATGCTTAGATAAATAAACAATATCATGTCACTTGATATAAAATATTGCCAAAACAGATAATTAAGTTGGTTTTATTGGAGCAGATTTTGTTAAAGATAAGCAAAGTATGATTTATTCGAAAAATTTATGATGTGTTTATAAAATTTGTGTAAATATGGATTATTTAATTGTATGCTTGGATTATAAATTAATAATTGTTAAATAAACATTTTTTTGACTCTCGAATCGATTCATTGATCGAGTTAATGTGAGTTGAAACCTTTGTATAGGCAAAATTATTACCTTAACATATCGATTTTAAACACCTTGTCCAAAATTTAATTTTATTTTAAATGATTCTAATTTGAAAATTATTTTTATTTTAGCCATTTAATTTGTCGAGCTATTTAAATATAAATTTGTATGCTTAATTATCTAGAGACTTGTATTTAAAAAAGAAGAGAAATTAAGCATCGTTTTTTTCTTATTAATCTTGTACGCATTTTAATTATTTTTTGTTGTATCAGTTCTTGAAATAAAATCCATTTTGAGACCTTTTTTTAAATTACAATTTTTTACTAATTTTAATGAACACATAAATGACACAAATGCTAAATTTAAAAAATAAATGTCTTATGTTATTTCAAAAATATTTTGATAAAATGACTTTCGAAAATTTCAATTAAAACAATTTAATTTTTTTGATATTTTAATTTTTAATAAATGATTTTTTAAAAATTGTTTTAATGCATAGACAAAAACAATTTTTAATAAAAAACATAAACAATATATTTTTAAAAGTAATTTAATTAACCAGATTTTTATTTTAAATCATAAAATCTTGAAATATTTTCATTGATTTCTTTAATTTGTATATCTTTAAAAACAAAAAAATATTTTGCCAAATATCAAAATTTTGCTATTTAAATATTAATCATTAAGCAAATAAGCAAAGAAAATTTATTCTTATTATTAAATATAAAATTTCAAAGAAGAGCTAGCAATTTTTATCTATTGTTTTAGACCAAAATGATTGTTAATTATTAAGTTTTCTCTTCAAAATAAGCATAAATTTATAACTAACTAATTTACATTGTCAGCACAGTGATTATTATTATTTTTTAATATTTTAAGTTTTAAATTTTTGTTTTACATTCACAATTAAATTGTCTATTATAAATTAAATATTTTTTTGGATGATATATTCTTTTATTGAGAAACAAAAAAAAAATTGAAAAATTAAAATTGAACATTAAACCTAACGCTTACACTTATTATTCGTAAATTTTTTTGCAAAATAAAAAAATCAAGTCGAAGATTAAAAGAAAAAAA
Source organism: Brachionus paranguensis (assembly GCA_016802215.1). Taxonomy (NCBI): domain Eukaryota; kingdom Metazoa; phylum Rotifera; class Eurotatoria; order Ploima; family Brachionidae; genus Brachionus; species Brachionus paranguensis. Next base: position 1,280,073 of record JAESIX010000012.1, read on the forward strand.
AAATGTTTTTATTTAAACAGAATAAAATATTCATTTAAAAAATTCACATTAAATTGAATGAATTTTCATAAAATTTATTCCAAGAATTGATGACTTGCACTTAATTTTGAAAACTTTTAGGTCGTCTAGGATTGAATCAATGGAATATAAAATTTTATTTAAAAATTCAAGATTTAGCTCTGTTTACTCACATTAAAATTTAAAGATAGTTTTTGTCATCAAAATTTTTATTATTATTAATAAGTCAAGTTATAAAAAAAAATTTCAGAACCAGGTATTTAATGAACCGAGCTATGCCAGATAAGTTTACTTTAAAACATGACACATTCGCAATTTTTAAGTTATCTTATCCTATTAATTTTTTAATAAATTAATCGTTAGTGCATCTGTAGCCTCACTTAATAATTAATTCTAAGAAGTTGATGTTTGATTAGAATAAAATGTCGTAAGAAAATTTTTGTTTTAGCCGTCTACATAGTTTTTTGTCCCGACATGATTGATCCTTCAGGTGCCTTTGAGTTGTAAACCGGTGTATTAAAATCAGATGATACCATACTATTATTATTATGTTATTTCTAAATTTGTAAAGTCATATCAAGTATCTTCTCTCTTCTAAATTTTTAAGTTTTAATTAAGTTGTTATTTCCAAATGCTCTTTATAACTTTTATTTCTTAACTGTGAAATATTTTTTTTATCTTTTTTTTTAAATTTTTAATTTGATAATTCCATTTAAGATTGTTTTTAATCGAAAAACCGATTTTTTCAAAACAAAACTTTGAAAATTTTTTGAGATACATTTTCTTTAAATTATTTTTTTCATTTAAAACAATTTCAAAAAAAATAAAATAAAATAATTTTAATTAAGTTTGGTATTATCTAAAAGTTGTTTTAAATATAAGACATTTAAGTAAAATAAACTCGCTCACAAACTTGATTCGCAGGAAGTGTTCGAAGCTAAGAATAAATAACTACAAAATTTTCAATTGTGAATTTTTAGCCAGAAAGTATTGCTTTTAAAATCTAACTGTCCTTGCATGAAACCAGCTACTCTAGAACGCTATTAACTCCATAAATACCAGCACTAAAAATAAAATTGATTCATTCTACAAACATATTGATGTGCTTATCTGATAATACAGTAATAATACAACTGCGATAGAAATTTAGATAAGTAGTGACTCAATCAAGGAATTGTAATGGGAGTTACTTTGAAGAAAAAGCTATGTATTATGGTCACTTTTTAAAGCAAGCTAAATAAAAAATATGACGAATGAGCCCAAAAAGTAAAAGAATTCTAAAAGTAATTAAATAAAATAAATTCTTTAAATAAATTTCAAAGTCTATCATTTTAACACAAAAAGAGTTATTCACAGCACAAAAAAAATTTAAAAAAGCACTAAACACTTTATGAAAATTAAAAAAAAAACCTTTAGAAGTTAAATTTACAAATACTCTAATAATGTCAACCATAATTCTATTAAATATTCAATAAAACTTTTTCAAAGATATTTTTCTCATTTATTAACTTTAAAAGAATTATTTTTTAGAACAAAAAATACTGAAAATTGACAATTGGTTCTCAAATAATTTTAAATGGCTATTATTGTTTTCATTAAGCATCGAAAATTACATTAAATAGTTAGCTTTAGCTTTTCTTTAAAGAAATTTTATTGATTTTTATAAGAAAATAAATTATAAAATTATTTTTCATACGAATCAATAATAAAAAAAATAAAAGCTACGGCAAGAAAACTTGCGGAAACGGCCTACTAGGAGGTCGCCTATAGTAGCACATTCCGCTTTACAAGGAAAATTACAGAAATAGAAGAACTTATAAATTTTTAGAGTCAATAATTTTATATTGCTTACTATTTTTTTAAAAACTAATTTTCCAACACAATTTTTTGTGATAAATGTTAATTTTTAATAAATTATATTTTTTGGGTGTAAAGAAGAATGATCGTGCTGTAAGTGTTTTATTTTTGTGTTAAATTGGAATTTGACTTTGCTGAAATAATATTTCCTTCACTAAAATTTTAATAAATGACTTAAATATTTCCAATATTTTAATATTTTTAATAGACAAAAATAATTTTTCTATCTTGTCATTTTTAAAGTTAAAAACAAAAAACTGGTTACTGATTTAAAAAGAAAAAAAGGTTAAAATTGATTAATCTGGGGTTAAAATTAAAAAAATTTTTTATATAAATGAGGCAAAAAATAGAAAAAAATTGAATTTGACTGGGCTTACAAAGATTTTGATCGATTTTTGGTTCCAGAAAAATTAAAAAATTAAAAAACAATCAAAAAAATAAAAATAAAAAATAAAAAATTATTCTGTTTCCAAAACAGATATGTCATCCTTTAGTCTCTTTGGGTATATTTCGTTGATTTGTTTTTGCAAAGATTAGCAGTGTTTGTTAAAAAAAAACACTTTTAACTCATAGGTATGTAATTTAAAAAAAAATTTAATCCTTTAAGACTTCAAAAAATAATTCAAAAGCACACGGTGGTTTTGATAAAAAATAATCTGAAAAACTAAAATTAAATATTAAATATGTTTTCAAGGTTTTACGGTAAGATCTTTTTACAAATCATAACTGTGTTTAGTCTGGATGAGGAAAAAATTCGATCCCTGTCTACCCTTAAATTTTTTCGATCATTTTATGTGGTATGTGGTTTAGCATCATTCTTTAGTAACAAACCAAGTTTCCAAGCAAACAAACAAACCTTACTGCTCTTTCGGATCTGTATAGATTGGTAGCACTACAGTTAAATTTTTAAACCATTCTTGAGCCTATCTTACTAAGAAGATTTTTCTTCAAAAATTTCCATTTTTATTAAATTTTTTTTATTCAAATTAATAAGCTTTTTGACACATAGTTTTGTAGAATATTCAATTTTTGTTTAATCTGACATAAAAATGTGATTGTGATAAAATATATTAAAATAACTAAACATATTGAATTCGTGAAACTTCATTACTAACCATAAAAATTAAAATAAAGGTTCTTCTGAAATAAAAATTTATAAAAATTTAACTATAAAAATAAAAAACTAATAGATCGCTACGTGTTTGAATTTTATTTTTGAAGTTTAAAAAATTTTGATCATAAGGCAAAGAGTAAATACTGGGACGAAGGACCTCAAGGTAATGAGAGTTTCAGAACAAAAGACACAAAACAAAAGAAAAATTTAGTTTTAAGGTTAATCAACAGACTACTGCCCTTTTCATTAAAACTTCGACTGATTGATTAACACTTAATTTATTTAATTAATAAAATAAAAATAAAATATTGAATATTTAAAATTATAAATTTTCAAAAATGATAAGCAATTAGATTATTTGAAAAAATTAAAAATAATTAAAAAATTCATATTTCTAAATTTTCAGGCAAGTTTTTGACTTTAACTTAAACAGCTTATAAAAAGAAAAGCAATTACTCTTAGCCAGGTTCCTTATTGCATCTTTTGAAAAATAACACATAATAGTTGAGAAATAATTAAATTTAAAGGTAGGATAAATTTTTTAAAAAACTTTGCTTTGGCTGAAGTTGACAAATAGAAAAGTCAACATCCAACTTGCTCAATTCAATCCAGCATCTACTTGTAACGAAAAATTACAATCCTTTGTTATGGTCACTACCATTAATTCAGTTTCTTTCAGTACTATTAACTCCCATTATCCTTAATTAAATACTCTCTTTTTGGGTTGTTCTTGCAACATCACTTTAAACTTGGACTCATTAAGTCTTATCTTCCAGATTCTACACCATTCCACTTGATTATTTATATCCTCCTGTAATTATTTTCAAATCAATGCTTTTTAACCGATATTACTTTATTATCGTCGACATTGTGAAATTTCATACAAAACTTCCAGAAGAAAAAGAAAAAAAATTTAAAATTTTTGTTCCAAAGATCACAAATTTGTTCTGCAGATGAAACAACTTTTGTTTCAACTACTGTGAAAGTCTGCAAAATCTATGTCAATTGATTGCGCTTTATTTTTAATACTTTTAAAAAGAGTCCTATTTTATTTTGCAGAATTCGCGCAGATATTGCAGACTTCCGTAGTATGTAATAGTGACTGGGTTTAGTAAGTTTATTATTAACTTTAAAAGAAAGAATTTTAAAAATTGCTGGTAAATTTATGGCAAAAGTAATTTAAAAGTTTGAAGAAAATTTCAAATTTTTTTAGTTGTAAATTTTTAATTATTGACTCTTTTTAAAAATAAAGTTTAAATCAAGCTCAAATTATTTAATTAATATTTTTATTAAATATTAAGACAAAAAATTTGAATCATTAAAAAATCTAAAATTAAAAAAAATTAAACAAATCACATGACTCAATAATGTTATCATTAAAAATTCATTTCACAAAAAATTTTCGTACTTGAGATAAAATAAGATTAAAGATTTAAAAGAAAAAAAAACAAAAGGGCTAGATGCAATAGCTTTAATTCAGCTTTCAAATTTTTTTTAACAATGGAAATAACTACAGAAATCGAAGCTGAAGAAATCCAGCCTTTAATCAGCAGTTCAATCAACAATGGCTTAATAAATGAAAGACAAAACGTGAGCATTTGGCAAAAAGCATTTGATCCAAGCAAAAAATTTTACAGATTTTTCTCACTAATTTTTATATGTCTTCTAACCACCGGCCCATATTTCTGCTATGTATTACCTGGCGCTCTTGAAAAAGAATTTGAACACGACTTGGACATCAGCACTACCCAGTTTACCATTTTCACAAGTCTTTACTCATGGCCAAACATAATTCTATGTTTTTTCGGTGGTTTCTTAATTGATCGTGTCCTTGGTGTCAGACTTGGAACTATTTTATTTTCATGTTTTGTTACAATTGGTCAGTTGATGTTTGCATTTGGTGCTTTTACCAAAAATATATGGCTCATGTATATTGGTCGCTTTATTTTCGGGTAACAAGAACAAACTATCAAATTAAAAATTCATAAGATTTATTTTCTAGCTTGGGTGGTGAAACTGTTGGTGTGGGTAAAATTTATTAAAAAGAAAAAAAATATTAATTAAATAAAAATTTAAGCTCAAAAAGCCTATTGCGTGACATGGTTTCCGTCCAAAGAGCTAAATTTAGTCTTCGGTTTTATCGCCAGTTCGGCTCTTTTGGTAAAATAACTAAACAAATTCCAAAATTTAGGATTTTATATAACATTTAAGGGTTCCAGTATCAATCAAATAGTGATGAATCCTATTTATGAGTATATAAATAAATTTAAGTCAGGCTATGAGTGCTTAGGAGTTGCTATATTTGTGGCATCAATAACAGCCATTGGATCAACATGCTGTGCCTTCATTCTTAGTCCTCTTCACAAATACAGAAAACGAATTCTTCGAGTTTCGACCAAAAAACTTCTGGTCGAAGAACGAATTAAACTTGGTGAATCATTAAAATTTCCTGTCCAAGTTTGGTTGATAATGATTATATGTCTGGTTTTTTATTCAGCCACTTTTCCATTTATATCATTGGGAAAGGTCTATTTCATCAAAAAGTATGGTTCTTCGTCAACAAGTGCATCTCTTCAGCAAAGGTTTCAAAATTAAATATATTTCTTTTTTTATTAATTTCAATTAAAATCATAATTTTTTTTAGTTTGTTTTTTTTTGGAACCGTGATCTCATCGCCAATATTCGGAAAAATAGTAGATACAACTGGATTTAATATTTTCTGGGTGGTACTGTCAGTTTTACTGGCTTTAGTATCTCATGTTATTTTACTATTTTCATTTATTAACTCATTTATTCCTGTTATCATAATGGGCATATCACTTTCGCTGTTGTACGCCTCCCTGTGGCCAATGGTCTCATTAATTGTTCCTAAAAATAAATTGGGAACAGCTTACGGATTGTGAGATTTTTTGTTTTGAAAAATTTTTTATAAAATTTTTTTTTAGAATGCAGAGTTTTCAGAATTTGGGTTTGGCAATCTTTAATATCACAGCGGGTTTTTTGGTAGAAAATTATGGATACTTTGTGCTTGAGATTTTCTTTATTTATTTATGCATAAGTAAGTAAAATTTAAAACTTAAAATAAATTTTGTTCTTGATAGCCTTATTTAATTAGAAGATAAAAAATTAAGGTTTAATCTAAAATAAATAAATTGTTTTTGATTTTAAGTTGGACTTTTGTCTTCAATAATTCTTTATTTCTGGGATAAACTAACAGGTAAATGACATTATTTGATTTTTTTATTAAGGTGAAAACTTTAAATTTTTGCATCAAAAGGTGGACATTTAAATCTTTCAAAAGAGGAAAGATGTGAAGTTACATTGAGTTAAAATTGTTAATTAATATTTTTATAGAATGCTTTAATAAATTTTTTTAAAAAAAAATTCAAATTAAATTTTTTATTAGTTCTATTAAGGCTTTTAAAATAGTCTTTAAACCGATGATTTTTGAGATAACCTTCAGATGATTGCAAAACTTAATGTCTAAACATGTTAAATCTGAGCGAACCCATAACAGTTAAGCTTTAAAACTGTTTTTTCTTCTTAAAATAGTTTAATCACATGATGAATTTTTGTTCTTTCATCACAAGGTTTGAGCCAAAAAATTTCAAATTAGACTATCTCAACCATTTTTTGTTATAACATATGCTCAAAAAAATTTTGTGAACAAAAAATTTATTTAATTTTTCAATTTTTAAAAAGCTTTATTTCTAAATTAAAATTGTAAAAATGTCAAATGAAATATCCGAGACCGATCCAATCATTCAGATCAGAGACTCTGAAGATTCAGAGAGTTTAGGTAGCCGAATTTGCAACCCGAGAAAAGCCTTTTACCGCTATTTTGCGCTAATTTTTATGTGCTTGTTGAGTTTTGGCTCCTATTTTTGCTATGATAATCCAGCAGCGTTACAAGACAATTTCAAAAAGGACCTCAAAATAAGCACAGCAACCTTTACGGCATTTTACAGTTGGTACAGCTGGCCAAATGTTGTCTTGTGCTTTTTAGGCGGCTATTTGATCGACAGAGTGTTTGGTATTCGCTTAGGCGCCATTTTCTTTTCCACACTCGTTTTAAGCGGACAGCTTGTTTTTGCTTTTGGTGCTTTGTGGAACAAAATTTGGCTAATGGATGTCGGAAGGTTTATTTTTGGTATTGGAGGAGAAAGTTTAGCTGTTGCGCAAAATACCTATGCAGTTGCCTGGTTTTTTGGAAAAGAACTAAATTTAGTCTTCGGTCTTCAGCTTAGTATAGCTAGATTGGTAAAAATTAATTTTAAATAATCCAAAAAAAATCTTAATTTTACTTTAAGGGTTCTACTGTAAATTTAATTGTAATGAGTCCGATTTATGATGCTCTTTCTAAAACCAAATCTGGCTATGAATGTCTTGGAACTGCTCTGCTAATTGCAGCCTTTACATGCGTTTTTTCGCTTGGCTGTGCCTCCATTTTGGCTTTGTTGGATAAGAGAAGAACAAAGTTTATTCCGGCCGAACCAGTTAAAGCCGGAGACGAAATAAAATTGAGCGATGCTTTAAAATTTCCTTTTTCATTATGGCTGGTATTTATTATTTGTGTGGCTTTTTATTGTGCCGTTTTTCCATTTATCTCTCTTGGTAAAGTTTTTTTCATCAGTAAATACAATTTTTCACCAGTGACAGCCAACAGTGCCGACAGGTATTGTAACAATAAAGAGAAAAAAATTTGATTATATTTAATTTTAAATTTTAAGCATTGTTTATTTGATTTCAGCTTTTGCATCACCAATTTGTGGCTTCTTGGTAGATTTGATCGGATTTAACACCTTGTGGGTTACTGGTGCCATCACTGCCACAATCGGATCTCATTTATTGCTTGCTTTTACATTTATAAATCCGTTTGCAGCTATGATTTTAATGGGTATTAGTTACAGTTTGTTAGCTGCATCACTATGGCCTATGGTCGCTCTTATTGTTTCCAAACATCAACTTGGAACTGCATATGGATTGTAATTGCCAAATTTTTGAAAAATATATTTTTAATATTTAACAAATTAAAGGATGCAAAGTGTTCAAAATTTGGGCCTTGCCTTAATTAGTCTTTTGACCGGTATAATTGTTGACGAAGCTGGATACTTCGTTCTGGAAGTATTTTTCCTTGGTTCTCTATGCGGTAGGAAAACATAAAAATATGATGATCGTTTTTTTTATAAATTTTTATTTTAGTTGCATTGCTATGTTCACTATTATTATATTTTTATGATAACTATAAGGGTAACTCAATCAACAATTTTTTAAGATAAATATTATTTCTTTTTTCAAGGTGGTTTTCTTGGAGTATCGAAAAAGAGGAGACAAGAATTGCAAAAATCAAAATCCGAGGAATAAATTATATTTTAATTTTCTTGACGAGTTGGAAATTTTTAGTTAATTTTTAAAACAAAAATATTCCTGAATTAAAATTGTATCATTTTGACTTTGAAGAAATTTGTGCCATTGATTTTTTATTAATTTAATAATGATACCTAACAATTATTTAAAAAAAAGTAGTATTTAAATATTTGAATTCTTAAAATTTAATTTTAAGAAAAACACACTTCAGTTTCACTTATTATATTCGATTTAAGAATATTTTAATAAAATTTTTTAAACTATTATTTGCAAAATTAATCGTGTTTTTAAAAAGTATGAAAATTTGTAGCATTTAAGATTAAATTATCTAAAGTAAATGATTAATTAAGTTCTTATACGTAGATTATTTTTTTAAAAATAATTTATTCTTGCAATCCTGTTACAAAAAAATATTTTCTTCTAATATCAAAAATACATTTCAGAATTAATTTAAGCTAAATTCATCAAATGAATTACGATATTTGTATTATTCAGTTTCTAATTAATTTTTTTAGCTAATTCAAAATACCTGAAATGGAGTATTGCCTAATATCGAACATATCACAAGTAACAAAAACAACAAAATATATTGGAGCTCCTTACAAAGGAATTCTAGCTACATGATAAAAAATCAAAGATCAAGATATTCATTTTTTGTGAATTATTATACAATGTCACGTGAAATGGAAACAAATGAAAAAATTTAAGGGTCTAGTCAATTTTGTAATCCACTGGTCAAATTGTTTAACTTAACTATTTTTGATGGTAATTTTATGATCAAAAATTAACACCATCTGTTTATTTTCTTTGATCATTAAATTTACCATTAAAACTGATAAAAATTTATAAAATATAAGTCATATTTTTGATCAAAAAGCTTTTTTTAATACAAACTATGGCTAATTTTTATATTTTTTACTTAAATATGATACTCCGTGCAATAATATACACAACGAAGCTCAAAATAAACTTAGACTGCGAAAGATACGTAAGGGCAGTACTGAATCATTCTGTTCCACTAATAGTTCGACTGGTTAAATGTCGAATGCAGAGAAGGTTTCGAGTCCTTTGTGTAATTGCTACGTTACCATTTCTTCTTTTTTTCCTGAACACACAAATATTTAGACATGTACAACTCTTTATTTCAAATTATTTTTATTAATTTTTTTATATATTTAAAAAATTTTTTATTCTATTATATTTTACTTATTTTTTTTTATGATTTAAGGAAGCTTTTGCTTCTTCTTCTTTTAGATAAACAAATAATTAAATAAATATTAAAACATAAAAATAAATTGAAGTTAAGATTAAGTGCAGTTAATAAAATGGCTTATAATTTTAGCTTTTAAATTTTTTCAAAATAATCAAGGTCTAAAAAATTATGATTTTTAGATATCTTGAATTTTTTTTTTGTCAAAAGTGTCAAAAATGTTAAATCTGTGAAACGGAATAAATAAATTTGACTTTATTTTCAAAAAACTAAAAAAGCTCACATGAAAATATGAAATTATTTTAAAAATATTTATTTTTAAAACCTTTAAACAATGTAGTTAAACGAATGAAGGTGAAACGAATCTTTAGACGGACGATCCAATTCTAAAACTTCCGATTTTTAAATAAAAATTTATTACAGCTTTATTTTCAATTTAATAAGACAACAATTCAATCCAATAATGTCACTATAGACCTTCGAAATAGTGTATCTGTATCTGATTATATTAAAAAAATTTTTTTTTATTAAACAGGTATATAAGAGTTCAACCGAAGAGTTCCTCCTCAATAAAATGAAAAATTAAAACATTTGATTTTTTGATAAAGAAATAAGTTGAAAAATTTAATATTATATGGTTTTTTAAATTATTTCTGAAATTTATTATGTGTTTTTAATAAATAAATAAGATAAAAAAATATTTTTTTATATTTTAAAACAAACAAAAATTAGCAAACTACGGCTCTATCAGCTGATCTATTCATATATATCAGAAACTGAATTGAAATTTTAAAACAAATATTGATATTTTGTTCCAGATTTTAGTACCAAAATTCAAAATCGTGTGAATTTTCAGAAAATTGTAGAATATTTGCAGGTGTTCGATTGTTGTGATACATTAAGTGTATCATCCGATACAATTATCATAACTTTCTAGGCTTTTGAAATTTTTTGATTTTTTTATATAAATTTAACTACATAGAAATTTTTTAAGTTCCTGATTAAAAAACTAGAAGTTAAAATATCAAAAAAAATTCTTCATTTTTTGATTGAAAAAAATTTGCCAAATTAATTTATTGCAGGTGTGCTAGCAAATACAAATAATTTTGAGAGAGAAACAAAAAACTTAAAAATTAAATTTTATTAATAAATTTACAATTAACTGCGGTTTAAAATAATAACTAACAAAAATCGATTTCATAGACTAAATAATGATTTTAAATCGAAAATAAAAATCTTTTTGATAGGAAAACAAATAGAAAAACAAAATAAATTGTCAAATAAGACGACGATAGGGCATTAGACGATGAGGAAATTTCATTCGAATTTCCTAAAATATACTCTAATAAGGATACATCGTTTGGGGACGAGTTTTCCACAATATTGGTGGAGAAATTGATTATTTTATCATTGATAGGGTCTGTTTGTTCCAAATCTGCCGAGTTGACACCTTGAACATATCCTTTATTTTGATTTACTTTTAATTCTTTGCTGGGGATCACAATCTCTTCTGTAAAAAAGTCCAATGTTGTCTTAGTAGTAAAAATTGGTGTATAGGAATTCAAATTGTTTGACAAACTATCTGAATCAAGATTAGCGTCAACAGATTTTGTATCTAATATTTTTTTTAAAATAAATAATTCAAAAAAATAATTTCTAAGTATACCTCCAAAAATGTAAAATTTGGCAAATTTGCTCCCAGCAGTATTGTTCGAATAACATTCATAAGAACCAAAGTCGTTCTCACTCTCAACATTAATGACAATGGAACTCATTTTAACAGTCTCATTATTAATTTGTTCGCTAATTCTGTATTTATAAGGACTGAAAGAATTTTCTTGAGATCGTTTGCGGTACGGAAGGATCCTGTTGCTTATAAGTTTTCTCACTCTTTTACGGTATCTGTAGCTTTTGATAGAATGTCTATTGACTTGTCTTAGTTGTTTGGCACCATAGTAATTTATTCCTCTCAGATTTCGGTAGTTAAACATCCACATGATTTCTCCACTTGGGAAAGCATCAACTGTACAGTTAAAACGAACTTGAGTGGGTAGTTGAAGTACATATACTTTAGAAGGTGTAACAGTAACCTCCGGTCGATCTAATTTAATGAAAAATGACATTTAAATTATTTTAGAAAAATATTGTTTTAAAAATTTACATAAAACGTTTATTTTAAATTTTTTGCTAATTGATGGAGGAACTTTGTTCGAAGCTTCACACTCAAAATAGTCATATTGATCACGCATTACGTTATTTACAAATATTTTAGATGAATTCAAAATATATACTAAAAAGTTAATTTAATAACTGAAGATATATTTCTTTTAATTTTTTAAAATTTACCTGTTAAATTGTGGCTTTTGAATCGTTTTACATACCAGTTAATTGTTGGCTTTGGCTGACCAAAAGCATTGCATTCTATTAAGTTTGACATTTAATATTTTACAGAAAAATAGAAATAAATATCATTTTTATAATAAAAGTACAGAAAATGTTTTTTTGTCAAAGAAAATAATATATTCAAATAAATTTAATTAGATAACTTTATTTAACTTTTCAATATTAATTAAAAAGTTACCAAAATATAATTCAAGTTTTTAAATTTTTAACTCTTTTTTTTTAAATTTATTAATTAGAAATTAATCATGATCTGAGAAAAATTTTGGCTTTCTAATATATTTATTGAAGAAAAGTGGAAAAAAGTTGAAAGAAGCTTTTATTCACTTATAGTTCTTTTTGTATTTTTTTTTTTTTTTTTTATACTTGCCTATGAGGCTTAAATAGCAAATTAATAATATTTTTAAGGCTAACTATTTTTTTTCCCCAAAAAATAATCTATTGAACAAACAAAATCATTTATCTTTTATAATAAATCATTTTTTAAACAAATTCAATTTATGAATTTAATATATATGTTAATGTTCAAAATGTTGTTTTTTAATTCTAATTTGAATTTTTTACGTACCGGTCTTTTGCCTTGGGTTTCCTACCAAGCTTCGTTTTTGAAACCATTATTTTTAAAGCTTTAATCGATTTGGGTCAGTTTTGTCTTATCTGCAGACTGCTACAATATATTTGCAAAATTTTTCAAATAATTTTTACTTTTATTAAATTTTTCAAAAATAAAGATTACATGTTCAGGTGCTTAATTGCCATTTAGTTTTATTTAACTTACCCTCTTTATACATCCATTGAGTACATTAAATTGATCAAATTTAAAATTCTTTATCATTTTCGAATTTTATAAATGTTTATTAGAGCATAAGTGAGTTTTGATATTTTAGAATATTTTTTTAATATTGAAAATATTTAAATATTTTTTATAAACATAACTTTTTTTTTGGTGAAAAAAAAAAAAGTTAGAAAAAGGAATTATTCCCTATTTTTAATCTTTTTAAGGTTTTGTGGAATTTGGTACATTAGAACTTTTTTCCTAAAGCCCAAAAAAAAATTCTGTAAATGCAACGTGGTGCAATATTCTTAGTTGCATTAGAAAATTCTGGTTAAACGCTGCAAATTTAGCATAATTTAGATTTTGATTAATTTTACTGTAGTGCATTTGTGGTAATTTTTCATTTCATCAGCAGACTTTTACAATTAATGCAACTACGTGGCATTAAATTCTTTTCCGTTCTATTTTTTGGACCAAATTTTATAAAATTTAATAATATTTTTTAAAAAATTTTTCAACAAAGTCCTTCAATTTATTGATAAACTTAATTATTAATAACATTTTTTATATTTTACTATAGATTACTCTTCGATTTTTCAAAATTAAAAGGGTCTTTTTTGAATTAACTAATTTAGTTTGAATTTTTTCATTTCAGCTAAAATTTACTTACATGCTATTAAATAAAGTTTTTTAGAATTTCAAACTCTTCAGTAAAAAAATTAATAAATTTTGAATTTCTGCTTAAAATTTGAGTCAGATTTATTTGTATTTCATGTAAGCTTGTTCTTTTTCTTTTTTTATTCTTGAGGGAGATAGAAATGTTAGTATTTCTTTTATAATTAGAACCAAAAATCTTAAATCACTTCAGCTAAATCTTGTGGAAAATCTTTATATTTTCTGTCTAATCCTTCAATCAACACCAGCTTTGTCTGCATTATATTCTCAAGTGACCAGAAGCTCATGATAAAAAACCTTCAGCATTCCCATCAACACTAACTTCAAACTCGATCAAATCTCCCATGTCACGAACTCTTTCGAATGAATCAAGAGAATTTAAAACGCATAGAAATTAAATCAACTGAATAATTCCTCCAGAAACAACTCAATCAGAATCAAATAATGATCTTCTTAGAGTAAAATGACTATGGTAAAATAAAAATCTTGAGAAAATATATTTTGTCGAATATTTTCAAAAAATTTCTTAAAAATAAAATTTCAATTGAAATTTAATAAAAATTTTCTTACTATTATTAAACATTTAAAAAAAAATTATTAGAACAAAAAGTTTAAATATAATTGTGTATTTTTAGTAGCATTTTGATTGTTCCTTTCATTTTTTCTTAAATTTGAAATTTTAAATTCGTAAATCAAAATTGATTTATTTAAAAACCTTAATTTAATTTGAATTTATCATTAAATTTTAAATTTTTATTTCTTTAAAATACAATTTTTGTTTCATTTCAGTCAGTCCCAGCTACTGATAGTTCAAAATATTCAATAATTAATTCTAGTAGAGAAATTATTTAAAAATTAATTAATTTTTTTCAAAAAATATAAAATTATAATATTAAGATGAAATTCTTTGAGATCGAGATGTTGGTGACTATTTCTCAGGCCAGATATTCGCTTTTAAGTTACCGAAAAGTAACAAAATGGAAAAAGCTTCCAAACAATATTATTATGGCAAAAAGTATAAGCAGTTCTAAAGCGTTGTTGGATACAAATTTTCAGAAATAAACCAATGATTGTATAATTCTCTTGAATTTTCCAATTTTTATTTTCATCGTATTATTTCTAAAGCTAGCCAAAATGCTTCCCAAATTTGGGAGAATAAACTTTAAAAAAAAATAATTTTTTTTAAAAATTAACTCTTAATAAAATTTTATAATTTCAAGAAAGGAGATTACCGAAAGTTTTAATAAATGAGTAGAAAATCTTGAATTTTTTTTCGAACAAATGATATTTCTTTCAATATTGACTATCTTAATCAGAATTGAAAATTTAAGACTATTTACCCAGCGAAATTTGTCTTCCCTCGATGACATTAATTGATTTGGCGGCTAAATAGTCCTCGCCACTAAAATTGATTACATTTTCGGTGTCAGTCGAACTAAGTGCCATATGAGCATAATTCCGGTCTGGAATTTCATGAGTCAATTCAATTTCTGAAAAGACAGGCGATTCTAGAAATAAAAAATTATTTGAAAATTTTATTACAAAAAAAAAATTTACTTAAAATCATCAAATTAATAATTTTGGACTTTAAATTTGGTGTATTAATTTGACATGCATAGTCTCCTGAATCACTTAACTTGACTTCTCTAATGATCAAATTCGACTCGCTTTCTGACCTTTTTTCCAGCTTGAATCTGCTGTCCTGAGTAACTGTCATGTTGTCGTAAGCCAGAACATCTCCGTCCCTAAGCCGCAGCCAGAGAATGTTGTGCGAGCCCAAATTTCTTACTCTACATGGTAGCACTACATCTTGACCAAGCATTACATTTATGTATTCGACATTCGGAGAGCGTTGATAATTTTCGAAAATATTAGAAAATGGATTCGCTTGAAAAACAGAACTAAAATCGAACTCAGGCTCTGGTTGTTTCTTTAGGGATTTCTGAAATCGGCGGTATTTAAATGGTTTGCGATGATTAAATGAGGTGATACATTGGACCAAGATAAGGACGACTATGGCTACTATGGTGGCGCTTTTGATTTGCATTTTCATACAACTTGGAATATTTGGCTTCTTAAATGATCATTTCTTTAGGGTTTTAAAATCTAATAAAATAAAAATCTGTAGTGTAAATATTCCAGTCGGATTAGGCTTATTATTCCGAACTTATTATGAGGTTTTACATACAACAAAAAAAAGTAATAAATATTGCTGAATTAGTCAATAGACTGAAGAAAAAATTTCATTTTATTGCACTATGAAAGTCGATGCCAATTTTAATTAAATTTTTTATTTAAACTCGGAACCTGAGCTCAAAGTAGACTAAACGAGAAAGTCTTGTAAAAAATTTTCTTTTTTTTTTGCTCAGTCTTTTGTTTAAATACAAAATTTGATTTATATTGATCCTGAATTTTTTTTAACAATTATTGTAGTAGCCTATTTTTTTGCCTCAAATAATTAACTTTTTTTTATTATATTGGTCAAAAAAATATTTGATGAAAACAAAATTTGGTTCTTGATTGTTATTTTTTTCTCATCATTTTCAAGATTTGGCTGTAAATATACTTGAAAAATAAAAAATAAAATTTATAAACACGTTAAACAGTTTATTTTCGATTGAAAAATTAATTTTTCTTAGCATAAACTAATTAACTGTGAAGCTAATTTTCCAGAAATGAAAAGAGTAATGATATGTGTTTCGTTTAAAATTTATTTAGATTAAAAAATTGATTTTTTTCTTAATAATTAATTTTGAATAATCAGGTGTAAATAATTTGAGTTTCTCATTTATTTTTTTTTATTTATAGCTCTTCTCAATTTAATAAATCTTAATTTTTTTTAATTCTTTGTACAATTTAGAAATATTCGAAAATTTTATGTTCTAAATAATCTATCTTCTTCTATAAAAAGCATTGAAAAACATTGAAAATTCTTTTAATTTTTATTTATTTGGAACAGTTACACAAGGACTATAATAATAAGATAGACTGAAATAAAAGTGACTCATATGAAAATCGAAGGGCTTAAAAATTTATAGTAGAAAAGTCAACTAATCCATTAAATCTTGCTGGAGAATATATCGTCTACAACTACAGGCGTCAAAAGAGGACCCACTTAAATCGAAATTTTGTCAAATTATTAATCACATAAAAGCACTGAAATCCCCAAAACGCTTCTTGATTTAACTCAATTCAATAATCAAATTGTAAATAATTAGATACAATGACAAATCATTCTAATTTAAAAACTAATAATTTTCTTTATTTAATTTTATTTATTTTTTTATCCATTATTTACACTTCTTTGAAAATTTCAATATTATTTTTAAATGAAATTAACACTTATTTTTACTTAATTGTACTTCTCTCTATGGAGGTTGATTAAAAATAAATAAATAAAAAGAACAATGCCAGAACCGCATTTAAAATTTATTTTTGTAAATACTCTCAACAAATGTTATTAATTTACTCTGATTAAGAGAACGTTTTTAACTCTACCTGATTATGATTTTTTATTTGTTTTGTTCTTTAGTCACTATCTAAGTATTCCATTTAACATTCAATTCAAATCATAACAATTTTATTTATTTTAAAATAAATTTTAAGTAAATTTAATAAAACTAAATAATTAAAAAATTTTAACTCTGACTTTAATGATTCTTAGTTATCTTTACTTTAAATTCTTATAAGTTTAAGGGCTAACATTTTTTAATTATTTACTATGATACAAATCAATACATTCAGAGTCTTATTATTATTATTATTATAATATAAAGAATCACATATTGAACTGTTTTTAAGCTCTAATTTTATCTAATTAATTTGTCAGCTTTTCATTTTCTTACAGTTTTATAATAAAATGTTTAAGCTTTAGACAAATCTCTAAAATTAAAAAATATTTAGATAAATTTTTTAAATTTGATTTTTAAATAATTATCTATTGATTCAATTAACCCCAATTCTGGCGATGTATAAAATTAGATAAAAATTAAAAGAAAAATATTAAGCCTATTCAAATCTATTATTAGAATTTTTGATAATTTAATTTAAATAAAAATGTAAATATTGAAAAATTTTGTTCACAAGAAAATAAAAATTTTTGGTTAATTTAATTAAAAAATTTAATCATAGAATCTTTGTAGTTTTAATCTATTAACTTTAATAATTAATTAGTCAGTGCAATAGTTCGATCAGAGCGAAATACTAATCGTCATTTCACACTTCCAAAAAAAAATGCTCAAACAAAATTTTTAAACAATTATCCATCTTAAAAAAATTTGACTAGAAAAATTTTTGAAATTAATTTAGTAAAACATGTGTTAAAAGGCCTGTTTATTTTTGAATGGAAAAAAATTGATATTTTGATTTTTAATTCTAATCTTAACATAGTCGAAAGGACTGTTTAGATAAAACTTTTTCATTGAATTCAAGAGTCGTGAATTCGTATATTTAATTATCTAAAAGGAAATTTGGGCATTTTGTATGAGAGCCGATAGCAAAAGACTCGATCAAAAAAATGAAATTGTCTCTGTTTGATTAGACCTGTAATTATATTTAAAGCTCAATTTCCGATTTTACTCATCTGCTTCAAGTACTTTGAAATATTTGCTAGTCTGATAAAAATCGGCTCTAATCGAAACCGAATGTGAATCTATTTCCGAACGAGTGAGTTAAGTACCTGTAGTTTTAATTAGAATAGCATGCCATTGTGTGGTCTTTTGAGAATAGCTGGCCTTAATTTCGGTTTTTTAGATTTAAAATACTCCAAATAGTATTCTTCAATTTTAAATATTTACTTTTTTCATTTATTTAATTTTGAAACAACTTAAAAAATCATTCGTTTATCACAAAATATTCAGTTTCAATAGAACGATTTTAGTCCTTCAATTAGGTCTAAATGCTGTGCTAAACTCATGAGTCTACTTTTATGTTTTCTCTCATGTACAAATTTAGTTCTCATAAAACCCAATTTAGGTTAGACTCGAAATAAAAAGTATTTAAATTGGATGAAAAAAATGTTTTCATTAAATATTTGACTAGAAAAAAAAAGTAATTCTGAACAATTATCTACCTACAATCGATATTATGTGGAGCAGTCTAATTAAAAGGATAGATCTAGGCCCATTTATTACTTGAATGAATTCGGAAGTTTCTCGGAGATTACATTAAGTAAATCAATTCCTTCTTTAAACATTAAAGAAAATTAACTTTTCAATGCCTTAAAATAAGTATCCATTAATAAAATGTTTAATAAATTTTTTACTTATTATTTTTTGACACTTAAGTTAAAATTTTTAAATCCTTGACAATTTTCGACATATTACGGAAATTTTCCAAAGATCATTTTTACTTTTCAAACATTAAAAAATATTTTCTACAAAAAAATGTAGCAATTTTATTTTCTGATTTCTGAAAAAAAAAAATTGTTTTTTAAAATAATTTTATGAAAAAACCCAGGAAGCTTGGATATCCTCATAAAGAGATCAATTTTTAAATACATAGGGAACAAACCTTTATTAGAATTTAATCTCTCATAATTAAAATGCACTTTTTGACATTAAACAATCGGTAAATGCCATTCTCAAGCAAAAAATTACAAAAATGCTGGTTTGGTTGACTATTTCAATTTTTTTATTAAAAAATTTTTACAAAAACTTTTCAATTAAAATAAAATGAAACTAACTAGCGCCTTGGCCGGATCGAATGAATATCCGGCGGCGTAGCCAGAGAGGAACTGAGGAATGCTCGAGTCCCCCTATGAGCTGAGCCCCTTTTAAAAAGCTATATTTTCCAAAAATAGTCATAATTTCTCAGTTAAATTGTAAATTTTCAAAAAAAAAATAGAAAATTAAGATATTTATAAATTTTTTATATTTTACAACTCAATAATATTTTTTTGCAAATTTCATCTGATAAAATGTAACTTTCTCAAAAATTTTTTATCCTATTTCGGGCCCCCCTCGCCCATTTAAAAATTTACGGTTGTATATCTAGTTCTTTTTTTCAGTCACATGATTTATTTGTTAAGATTAAAATAAAAAATTAAAAAAACTTAAAATCCAGTTTAAGCATAGAAGAAAATTGAATTTATTTTTAATCTATAGAATCTTTTATTTTAAAATGAAAATGCCTATAAGGCTCTTTTATTAATAAAAATTAGGCTGATTTACTTGTTAAAAACATATTTAAATTTAAATAAAAAAATTATTAAAATATAATATGGTTATAACTCTTTCCGAAAGCCATAATTTGAAAAAATGAGACTAATTTGGATTAAAAAAATTGAATAAGTCGTTTGATAAATTTTAAATAATCACAAAATACGGAAATAGCTCAGGACACAAGTGGTCCATAAAACCCACCTAATGAAAAAATCTAAAAAAAAGCTAAAACTGCTTTGAAGAAAAAAACAGATACGAAACAAAAAACGGAAATCATTTCATGCATAAAATTGATTTTTGATTCCAATATTGTTATCTCAAAATGATCTCCTAAACCATTCTTTTATTACCATAAAGTACAAACAATATCTAAGATGTATCTTAGTTCAGAAGTGGAATTTAATTGAGTAGATTAGATCAATGAGAATTTTTAAACATTTATTCATGGCATCAAAGCACTACTCGAACAAAAATAAACCACGGCTATTCTATTATAGATAAGATAAGAATTTTTAAACAATAAAAAAAATGCGAAATATTCGAATCTTTTTGATTTCGAGGTATTTTTCCTTTTTAATAAGTTAATGACCGACTAACAAAATTTAACATATCTATTAAAGATTTTAACAAGATATATTGATTTAGACTTGTCTATTTTAGACGATCAATTTCGGTCTTGAAATGACTTGATCCAAATAAGAGAAAAAGAAAACAAAATCGATTTGCACTTAAGCTTTACAAATACTAAAAAAAAACTTGAGATGTTTAATTAAAATGTTATTTTTTCTATTCAAATGATAAAACTGATTCATTTAGCTTTTTCGCATTTAGATCCCTAAAATGTCTAAATATCACCTTAATTTAGTTCATGCATGTGTTGTTCCACTTGGAACAAAATAAAATTTTTAATCACAGGAGGCTTAATTATATATCATTGATGCAACATAAATTCTATCATTTATGTCAAATTAAGACTCTTTACTGTTGAAATAAAAATTTTTTTATTTCCTCATTTTTTCCGGAATTATGCAGAAATTTTCTCAAGTCAAAATTTCCAAGCCATCTAATCTTACAAATTCAACAAAAATAATTTTTTTTTTTATAAATTTATCTATAAATAATTAAAAGATAAAAAATTCTCCAACATTTGGATAATTTGATTTGTAGGCCTTGTTTTGCTTAGCGTTTCAGATCATCAAAATATCCTTGGGTCAGTAAATTATTAATTCTGCCCGAGAAGAGCTCGATTAGCAAAATTTTATTTTTGTTATTAATCAGGAGTCTTATATATAGACGCCGTGATTACTTGTCTGAATAAGGAACGCATTGATCTGGCTGTAGGAAAAACACTTCTTTGACCAAATAATGGAAATTGATGGAAATATTGCTGCTTATTTTTTTGATTGAAAATTTATCCATTTTCTAAAAATGACAGTCTCTGCTGGAGTCGATAGCTTATCGATTAATTTGAGAAATGCTTAGCACTAGATAGGATATAATTAAGCAAACTAAATTGGATTTTAATAAATTTCTTGCGTAATACTTAAATTTTAAAATAGAATGAAAATTAACAGCAAGTCTTGTTGTTTTAAGCTCAACTCAATATCCGGCAAAAACTCGTGGCAATTAATGAAAATCTCTTAAGAGTTGAAAATTTTGAATCAAATATCGCTCAATCGATCACATACATTCATTTGATCAAGTTTTCTAGCTAGAGTTGTAATTCAAGACCTACTGTTAAATGCAAATTATCGACAATTTCCAATATCATTTATAAAAGACACTTAAATTAAATAAAATAAAGGTTTTAAATTTCAAGTTTAATTTACGCAAGATATTTTGTTACAATTTTTATTTTCAATTTAATTGCCTCATTAAGTTCAAAAACTAAAACAATTTTCATCAAATATTGCCAAAATTTATCTTAATCCCATGATTATTTTAATTACTTGATGTCAATTTTTGGATTTATTTTCACCCATAGCTACTTTCACACCTTTTCCACACTAGCCCGGAACACAGATCTGCGCAGATTACTTTTTTATGCAAAAATGAACTGGCGTTGAATTTAAATATTTGAAAATTTTAATAAAAAAATAGAAAAAAAATTGTTTTTCTTATTTTTTGGAATAAATGTTTCTACGGGTAATTTTTAAAATTATTTAAAAGCTTTTTTTACACTTCTTAAGGAGTAACAACAAACAAATTACAACAATCTCTCATCCTTTTTAGTCAGGTTAGATCAAATTTAAAATATTGCCTGAAAATTATTATTTTATAATAATGAGAAATTTATTTCGAAAATTTTTATCCATAATTTAATTTTTGCTAAATTTTTCAACTACAGTTTATAGATTAAAAAAATAGGAATAGATTTTTTAAAGATAATGGTTTAAATTTTTTAGAAGATTTCTTATTTTTTTTCTTCGTTATAATTTTGCTTGTGTTACTAAAAATAAATTTATTAATATAATATCTGACCAATTTCAAGTTAGACAAAGATCTAAAAATTATCTAAAAAAAGAACTCTGTTAAATTGAAAAATCTTTCTGGAAAAAATTTTTATTTAAAAAATAACAATTTTAATTTCTGCTGAATTTTTCAATTTAAAAACATCAAAATTTAACTTTGATCCTTTCACCTGTTCATTAGACCAATATGTAAAATATTATTTTTTATATACAAATAAGAAATTTATTTATAAAATATTTCCTTTTTATTTTATCTAAAAAATCAACAATTATAATTTTTGTTTAATTTTTCAATTTGAATTGTACAATTTAAACAACTTTAGCAAATCATGACAGAATCTCAATTTCTATTCTTTCTTTCCTACTTCTGAAGAAAAATAATCTTTTATCCTTTTAACCTTAGTAGATCAATATGAAAACTATTGCTTCAAAAGAAGAGTATTTATTTTAATGAAAGATTTATTTTGAAAATCCTTGTATATTTACAACTATTGGTAATTAAAATTTTTCTAAATAGATTATGTAAAATCTAGGAAATGGCATAGAAAAAAATCAATTCGGCTAGAATATCAGTCGAATAGTATTATCAACGCAATTAGCAAAAATATACAAAATCACCATAATTTGATTCTACATTGGTAATTATCTTTTAATTTTGTAAAATAAAATATAGCTTGAAGTGCATAGGCAATCAATGATTATCGATAAAATTTGGCGCCCTAAGGAAGTTTGAGCCGGCTCTATGCGAAAGAATTAATGACCATTGAGAAAAATTATTAAAATTGAACCTGAAGAACTTCCTCGGCTCAGAGAGATTGCTAATTGATCGTAAAAATATTGATTTGAATTTCAGGTAAAAACCGATTACTTGTAAAAAATCAGAATTTTCTGGCAATAAAATGAATTTATTTTTTGAAATTTTATTTAAAAATGATGAAATAAAAATTTAGCTTAGGGCTCGAAACTGAGAGTTATTTTTGGCAACTCGCCATAGCGACCATAGATCAATTAAGACTGGAAGGTATTGCCTTAATAATTTCTTGCCCAAAAAACACCATTCGAAAGATCAAAATTTATTTATTTTTTCTATTCCCTAATCAACAAATAATTACTAAAATTTGTTTTTAAAAAATAATACATCAAAAAGAGTTATCAAGTTTTCATTAACGAGCTGTTAATTTAATACTTTAAGCCTTTTAGAAAATGCTTTATAAATAATAAATACTGCCAGATAATTAATACATTGAACAAAGGCTTTAGACAAGACTTTTTTCTACTTTATTTCAGATGCATTTTTTAATCTAGAGAAAAAAAGAGTGGAACTATTCCGCTTTTTTAAACAACTTAAAAGATATCTCATACAGGAATTAAATAA
Organism: Brachionus paranguensis; assembly: GCA_016802215.1. NCBI lineage: Eukaryota > Metazoa > Rotifera > Eurotatoria > Ploima > Brachionidae > Brachionus > Brachionus paranguensis. Next base: position 1,303,496 of record JAESIX010000012.1, read on the forward strand.
ATTAATTTTTAGTTTTTCCACTTTGTTTAGAAAACAAAATAAAAACAAACAGTAATTTGCATTTATTTGACTATGTTGATCAATGTAAACTACTAAAAAACATTAATTTTCAGTTCAACCAAAATGCTTGATTTTATAATGTTAAATTTCTTAGATATCTAAAAAAATGTTTTAAAATTTTGAATTTGCATCAATTTTAAAATTTTTTGAAATTTTATTAGAAATTTTTTGAAACTTGAGAATTTTGAAAAAGCATGAAATTAATCGCTTGAATTTTTCTTTTAAAATGGATTAAATATTTTCAAGTTTTGCAACACTTTTTCTTACAATTGAAGTTGATTAATCCACTCAAAGCCTTAAAACAAAAGAATAGCTCAGTTAATTGATTTTAGGTCAAAATATTTAAAAAGCACTAAAATTTTCTCTTTAGCCTCAAAAACCAAATTATCTTAAAATTTTTAAATAAAAAATATTTGTCTTTGAAAACTTCTACAAGTCGAGAAACATCTAGAAAGTTTTAATTTAAAAGCTATGAATTACTTGTTTAAGAATTACGTAAGTAATATTTCCTTTTATTTATTGAAATTTAAAATTATTTAACGCAATCAATTTTGTTGACGCCTAAGAAAACTTACAAAAACAACAACAATCAACTAAAACTTTCTTGGTATTAAAAATTTAACAAATCCTTTTTAAGCTAATTTTGAACCAAGTCTATATTTAGCACTGCCATCAACCAAAAGAACAAATCCGGCACAAACACTCAATAAAAGCTAAAACTTTTTAATATGTGCTAAAATAAAAAAAAAAAAGCCAACTAGGCATTCACACATCTCGTTTTGTTTATTTAAAATATCTTCAACAAAAAAAATGTTTCCTCATCATGTTTTAAAGAGAAAATAAAACAAAATCAGGCACCTAAAAATTGAGACTGTGAAGCCTTGATCAGTGACAAAAAGTTTTTGAAAGTTTGCTCTAAACTCAATTTAAAATTTAAATTTTTCTCCGATTCCGCTCAATTTACCAAATATTTGACTTATTATAAATTCCATCAATTTAAAGAGATTTGTATTCTCGTTGGCCTAAACAAATTGTAAACAAACTGTAAATACTCGATTGCCTATTGTACTCATTCAATCAAGCATCCTTTCTATTTATCAATAATTCGAAAATCAGAATCGACCATGTTTTGTTGTCTAAAGGAAGTTTAATCAATAATATTAACGCTCTAAAAATTCAAGTTTTTCTTTCGATGTGTTTAACTTGTAAAATTAGTTTTTTCTTTTTGAAATAGAAAAAAAATCATAGCTCTAGCAGGCCAGTCCAACAAACTTCAAATTGAAAGCAAATTCAGATATTCCAGATAATTAATAATTGTTTTATTGCATGAAATTAAGCTAAAATTTGTGCGGCTTTTAAATTCTCTGGGTTAGGAAAAAGCATTTTATAAGCTTCAAAATTTGTCTAGAAATCAAATAATTCTCTAATTGTATTCAAGTATTCTATTATTAATGAGCTTAAAATAGATGAACACTAAATGAATTGATATTTGATGGTTGTTCAAGTTTTAATTTCTAAATTTTTAATCAATTCCATTCATTCTGTAGGATAATTTAATTTCTATTTAATTTTAAAAGTGTTAGCTCTTATTATAGTTTCATTTATCAATTTTTTTATAATTTGTTAATTTTAAAAATCCTCTCAGTCTGTTGGAATTATGTTTATTCTGCTAAAATAAAAAAATCCGCTCTAAAAAATTCAATGCAGATTAGATAAATTCATAGCGGAATATTTATTCAAATCAAAATCAGAAATTGTGGTTGTTAATGTTGACAAAAATTAATAAAAATAAACATTTTAAAACCAACAACTAAATAGTAATTGTAGATTTTCTATCTCTTGAAGAATCAGATTTTGTCAATTTGAAATTATTTTTTTAGATTTTTTAATGATTCTTTTGTTGAACATATCAAATGTCAGGTAAATTAGATTTATTTTACTGAACTCTAAGAATTTTAATAAAATTCAATTTTTGGGTTAATGGACAGTCTGTTAAAATCAGGCATTTTTCTTAAAAAAATGAAGATTAATCGCTTTTTTAAAAAAAGTTCAAATATATCATTAAATAAAATATTTTTTTCTAAATCTGGTATCTGGTCAAATATTAAAAAACATTTTTTTTTTCATTTTTGTAATTTAATCTCATAAAAAAAAACTTTGTTTAAAATTTAAAGCAGCATTTTACGCTAATTTATACATAATTAAATTTTATGATCATTTGATTTAAGAAAAATGTATTTTACTAATGCAGAAATAAATTTTAAGGTCTAGAATTTCTTCTGTATAATTATATCAGCTGATATGCAAATATGTTACCCAAATAAAATCTCCGAAAATGATTTTAAAATTTTATATAAAAATTTCATGAGTTTACAATAGCGTTAAAATTGTCTTCAATTCTTTTAAAATAAAACAAGAATTCAAAAAAATAAATGATTTTTTTGTCGGTCATATTTTATATTTCAAATTCTGAATTGGTTTTGAGATCGATTTAAGCTGGCTAGATATCTAGAATAAAAAAAAGTAAAATTGAAAATATTTAGAATATGATACAGACCGATTTAGTGAGCTTAATTAATTTTGTTACGTTAATTGAATTACCATAAAACATATAAAGTTCATGCTGGAAAGTATTTAGACCGGTACTTCAAATTCTATTTTCAAAGGAATGAATAATTAAAAATTCTTTATATTAGTTACGTCACAAAAACATCTTAGGATTTTTTTTTTGAAGTACTGAAATTAAATTATAAGTCAATTAAAAACTAAACTTATTTAAAAACATAAATTTATTGAAGTCATGTAGCTTTGATAAAATTCAAGTGAATTAGTAAAACTCTTTAAAGAATCAAAAAAAAACATTTTAAAGAAGAAATAATAAATCTCTAACGTGTTGAAAAAGAATCAATGCATCCGAATTTTTGAAAAAAAAGCAAACATCCTTTTGTAAATAAACAAAAAAATTTTAAAATGATGCTTGATTTCAAATAAAAGCTTAAAAAGAACCTTGCGTCAAAAAGGTTAATGAATATCTTCAAAAAAGCCTAAATCTTAAAAAACAAAAAAATTTCAATAAAAATTTTTAAAATTGACAATTGAAATTTAAACTAAAAACAATAATTACCATAAATTTTAGATATTGTTCTAAATAATTTTATTTTTTTTTACATTAGACCTTTTGGTTGCTGATTAAGATTCCACCTTAAACTTTCAAACAAATTTAAAAACTAACATGTCAAACTAAATCTTTGGAAAAAATACCAAAATTTCTGGTAATATTAAATTGCAAAAAAATTACATCTAAAATCCACATTAATTTTGTAAATGAGCTTAACTGTACTAATTATTTAAAATATATATTTAGAATCAAATTTTTAAAAGACAAAAAGAAGGTTCAGTTAATAATCTTTTAAAATATTATCCAACCGTGGTCTAAAAATGAGCGAAGACAATTATTTGAAAATCTAATTCATCGTGTAACAAATTCTCGAAAATATTCAAATGCTATTACAGATAAATAAAGATTGAGGGCTTGTATTTTAAGGAAGCTAAAAAATATTTAATTTTTAATCATTTACTTTTAAAATATTAAAAAAGTAAAATCTTAAAAACTTGATTTTTGTTGTAAATTTTTTAGACAAAACAAAATCTATCTGTTTTGTAGCGTTAAAAAAGGTTATATATAAGAGGTAATAAAAAAAGCGCCAATAAAAGGATTTTTTAATAAAATTAAGATAGATTCGTATTATTAAGTCTATTTTCATAAAAATTTCCAATTTATTTATTTGATTAATTTTAAAATGATTAAAAATAGCGATTGTTTGTAAATTATTAAAATGATTTTTTAGATTATACAGATATTTTATAAATCAGAAATTAGATTTAAAAAGTTTTCAAATTTGGATATTAAATTTAAATTCTAGAAAGAAAATGAAAAAATCTAATCAATTTATTTTAAATATTTTTATGAATTACAAACTTTTAATCCTTCCAAATTTCCTCGAATAAAAGAAAGATTCGATTACTTGAGTAAAATTTTTCATTTTATTAATTTTGAAAATCTTTTGTTTCATAAGTCTGCTAAATCTGCGCTAATTTCATGCTGTTTTAAATTTAAGTATTAATTTTGCAGAGTTTAAGTATACTTTGAATGCATTGAGCAGAAAATATGCTTTTACTATCTGTTCCATTTGCAGCACAATTTTTGAAGCAAAAATGATCTCATTTTTCATTTTTTTATTGAAATTTAAATATTAAATTTTTATTAAATAAAAAAAGCCTTAATAGATGCTATTAAAACTGATGTTTTAATAATTATACTGTTCAATAATTTGAAATTTTGAATTTAAGTCATCATTTAATTTATTGACAAAATAAACGCGGCGGTGAAGTTTGGAGCAAAAAGTATTGCGAAATATATTTTATCTAATTGAAAACCAGTTTTATTTAATTTAAATTTTTTTACTTAGAAGGTTAGATCGTATATTGATAGATACAGTACTAAGCGTTAAGTTTTTTTGGATTTTTTTCTGACTTAATTAAACTTTTTTTTTTTAAATAAACCCTATTTTACAATGCAAAATTTTTCTAATAATTAAAATAATCTAGATCAAAAGGCTGTTTTTGAAGACTATGCGGATTTACCGAGAAAACGAAAAAAGCCAAGAAAGTAAACTGCTAAAAAATCGAAGATAAATTTTTATTCCTTTCCTTTCTTATTTTTTTTAACTTTGTCATACGAATTTGTAATTGTATCATTTAAATAAATATTTTTTTCACTCGAATTTATTTATTTTGTCTTTAAAATAGAATTTATTTTGATTTAATTTATTTATATACCTGTACTTTCAGATTAAGAAAATAGAGAAGAATTCGATAAAATCTCAAAAAATAAAACAATTAAAATTAAATGTCAAGAAAATTATTTTTATTATTCTGGTCCCAAAATTATTGACAAGTCAGTTCAATAACTAAAATTGTGAGTCGAAAAAGTTTTTTGTCACCAGCAAAAAGTTAACCCCTTAAAAATGAGAGAAGCATAACAAAAATAAATCAATTAAAATATCAATGGAAAAAAATTAAGCACCTTAAAATTTTGTTTCTATAGCTAATAGAGAAATAATTTTGTTGTTTGTTAAATTCGAAGCAAATTCGACAGCTTTTGTTACCATGACATTATCCACAGATTTTTGATTTCTTATTTTTAAATTTACCAAGACTAATGTTTAATCAAAAATCAAGAATATTCAAGTGCTTTTGTTTGAGATGTTAATGATGGCCAAGGCGGAACAAATGCCACCTAGTTATCCCAAGCGGTTTTTTTTGTCAGGACCCCAAATTAGTAACACTTAAAAAAATTATTTTTCTTTCCCTAACTATTTCGTGATTTTCAGCCATAGGCATCCAAAATTTAAAAAAAAATTAAGCAGTTTTAAAAATTTATAATTAAACAAAAAATACAAATAAGTCACAAAAAATCATCAGAACAAAAATAGAAAAATTTAAAAAATACCCGACCAACAAACTAGTTACAAATTTTACGAATCAGTCTCTTTTCATTCTTGGCACGAATTGTTCTTCGTCGCTCGTTTCTCTTCATTTTTTCAATAATGTTATTCGAATTGACAAAAGTGTACTTGTATCCATCCACTTCGGCATAGTCTTCGTCAATGTCATTCTCTGTGTCCAGAACATTGTTGCACAAATTCATCCTCAGCTCCTCATAGGCCTTTCTAAGCCGATACTTTACCAAATAAAAAAACCTTCTACCATATTGTTTGTAATCGCCTTCCAAACTTTGCGACTCTTTCTGCAGCTTGGTCAAATAAAAGTTTACATTTGACAAAAAGCTGATTGCAGGGTTGGATTTTTGCAGATGAAATTGGACCTTTTGGTCAAATGGCTTTTCTCTGGTGCGCACAAAATTTCTCTCGTGGCCTATGGCCGAAATTCTGCTGGCCACATTTTTGTTCAGTCTGTGCACAAAAGTTGGGTTCTTGAGGCTAATCTTGAGGCTGTCCTTGGGCTCCACAGTTCTGTTCACCTTCAAGTGCTTGATGATGGAGTTGTTCAAGCGGTAGACCTTGATGCGCGGTCGGGGCAGCGAGGCCGGCTTGGCCAAGCGCCGCGAGTTCTCCACTCGGCTCAGGTAGTGGGGCCGCATGCCAGACTGATTGATCGAGTGATTAAACGCGCTTAGCTGCTTTGTCTCGATCGCTCTAGCATTGCTGTGTTTGTATAAGAAATTGGTGTAATTTACGCAATAGATAACATCGATAAGAAACAAGGCGGCAAAACATTTACTTATCATTTTTTCTAAAATTTTTCGACTAAGATAAAATAAAAATAAAATTTAAGTTTTTTTATAGCCGATAATAGTTAGACTTTAAAGTTCAAGAGGTTATAAATTTTTCAAGCCTAATAGTGTTTGTTGGTAAAGATGTAATATGAGCCAAGTCATGCGTGCCAAATGCAAAACAATAATAAAAACATATTTTATTTATGATAAAACTTTATGAAAACAAAATGCGATTAATTTCTAGGGCTTTGCTATTTGCTGAATTGTTTCTTTTTTTATTTTTTTATTTTTTACTTAAATATGAGAAATATTTCCGTGAACAAGTGCTTGAGAAATTAAATAAATGACTCGGAATTAATCTTATTAAGATGTTTTTATATATTTTTTTTGTTCTAGTAGTTTATTTTTAGAAGATTAAATGTCTCAAACAGATAAACTCAAACTGGCCAGATGGCGGCAAGTCAGCAAAAATCCGGTACAAAATTAATTTTTATTTGTTTTAATCAAAAAAAGACAAATCCAACTGTTTGTTTTTTTTAATTTTTATTTTTTTTGTTGATCGCCAGGAATTCGAAGATCCGACTGATCCGTTCTTGTCAAATAGGCGCAGATACAATGTGGAGTTGAATCGCTACTTGAGCAATGTAAATCTCAACTACATGCCTCCGATGCCCAGGCCAGTCTACAAAAATTCCAGTCAAATTCGCCTCAGCACCAACCGGGACACGGACATCAGGAACAACATTTTCAGGAATCAATCGAATAGGAATTTGTGCGATAATAAAAATTCATTATCGTTGACTAATTCGACTAATTTAAATCAAATGAATGTCACACAATCGGTGAATTTTAGTGAAAAAAATTAGAACTGACAAATACACAATAAAATTTTGGTTTAATTGAATTTTTTTTTTAATTTTTGCTTATCAAATATTGATTTGGCTATTTTATCCTCTCAAAGCTTTTCTATGTGACTGAAATAATTGCTTTTGGTCATCAAGCCATTCGATAGGGATTTTAAATATTGAATATCTGAATTGTCCAAGCCAGAACGTGATCACTTTTACACCTGGAGCTCAATTTGATTATTTTCAATATTTTAATTGGGATTATTTTTATTTTATTCATAATTAAAAAAAAATATCAAGTCAAATTTTTGCATGGTTCAGATGGGAAAATTAGTCTAAAAAGAGAGATTGTTAAAAAATAATTTTCTCTTTCTATTAAAATAAAAAAGAGCGCTCACTCTAAACATTTAAAAATAAACAAATATGTTTTATCTTTATAATAAAATCAAATAGAAGTCAAATTGAAATAATTAACTTACTTCCGATTAAAACCTTACATTTAATTTCATTTTTATGTTTATAAAAGTTTTTGTTCAATTTAAAAATTATTTTATCGGGACTAGTCAAATTTGTGAGCCGCTGGCCATATAATTTAGCTAACTTGTTGCTAAAGGTAAATTTTATGATCAAAAACACTATCTTTATATCTAGATCTGTATTTTTTTTTAATTAGTTAAGTATTGTTTGGCTATTATTTTGGAATATAGAATAAAGCTTATATTAAATAGTACCACTTTGGCTGATAATATTCTTGATTAAATTTTTTATACATGACAAAATGTGAGTAAAATTGAAAAATTATTTAATATTTTTTATATTATTTCAAAAAAATAGTTAAAACGATAAATATGAATGGTAAAAATGTGATGTTATTAATTAGTCCAAGAAAAGAGTGAAATAATTTTTAAAGGTGTTTTAAATTTAAAAATGGAAAGAAAATCCAAATTTAAATTGGTTTAATTTTTTTTTCTGAAGGATCAATTTTCTGGCAAAATTTTTATTTAAGTAAAACAATTTGCTTATTCATTTAATTAACTATTATGTTTATTTAGAAAAAATATGATCAATTGATTGATCATCCCAATTTTGCATTCAAAAGTTAAGGTTTATGTTTTAAATTTTTTAATTTAGGATTAAAGAAATTCTTTTCGTAACAAATGCACAAGACTAGAGCCTTGCTATAAGTTTCATTCACTTAAACATATTTTTTTTTTAAATTTATTTATTTTTTATTTTTTATTTTTCATTTTTTATTTTTTATTTTTTATTTTTTGATTTTCTCAAATAAAATTAAATTGATTAAAGCAAATATTAAATTTTAATATCTGTTCGAGTGAAGTGCATTTTGCTGAGAATTTGCAAATCTTTAGCGGACTTTGACAGTTGATGCAACTTTGTAAGTTGCGTTAACAGAACTAATTTTGAACTTTTAGAAAAAAATGTTTTGATTTTTTAATTTTTTTTATTACTTAATTTCACAAAGACTTTTTTCTTATGGTTTAAAGATTCATCACTCTTCATCAGACTTATTGCAAAACCTTAAAATTTGAAAGATCTAAAAATTTTAAAATATTTTAATCTTAATGATTAAATCTTAGTTTAATTTTGTTTTTACTTAATTTCACAAAGACTTTTTTCTTATGGTTTAAAGATTCATCACTCTTTAACAAAATATATTCTAAAAAATCTAGATAATCTGAATTTTTTGTCTCATTTCTTTTAAAATTGCGTAAATAAACAAAAAAAAATTAAAATTTCGATAAATTTTAATAATGAATTTTAAAAATAAATATTTTCATGTATATCAGACTTATTGCAAAACCTTAAAATTTAAACGATCTAGATTTTTTTAAATATTTTAATCTTAACGATTAAATCTTAGTTTAAATAATATTTTCTAAATGATGTAAAAAAATGACATTAAATTACAAGTTGAGTATAATAATATAATGATTAAATTATTTTAAAAAATCTAAATCTTCCATTCAGAGAAAATTAATTGCTTGAAAATGAACATAATGTGATGCTTAATGTATATCTGTTCCGAGCTAAGGCTCATTCAGAATAAAAATATAAATAAAAATATATTTCTTTATAGCTTTATAAAAATATTTTCTTCATTAAATCTGAATAAGTTGTTTTTTGATTGTTTCTTAGTTTTCAGGCTGATAAATCATATTTTCAAGTATTTCACTCAAGTTTGTCTTTTATCGTCACCTTGGTGCTAAATCATAAAATTATAACTAAAATTTTACTCTAAATGAAAACAGTGTCAGATTTTTTAGATAATCAACAATATTCCAAAATCTATTGATCTAGTATATAATCTGATAATATCTAACAAACTTTGTTGTAAATCAATAGTGTTTGTTAACATGGAATCGAAAAAGTTTGAATCAGTCTCAAAAATCATTTGATGCTTTACCCATTGAACTCAATTCAACTAAAGGCTGTCGCCTAATTATAACTTCATATATAAAAAAAAATATTAAATTAAAAATACACTCTATTTAAACTTGTTTAAATTTAGAATGAATTGAAAACAATGAATTAATTTTATTATTAGAATTTTCTTCTTTTTTTTATTTAATTTACATAATCTTTTGTATCTGTTTCCACTTTGTCCATGAGAAAAAAGACTTTAATAAAAATTAAAATTTGTGTAAAAAAAAAAGGGAGAAATAAAGGAATTAATCAGAGTTGTTTAAAAGTCACAAGTTTTAAGTCGGACTTGGACTTTTATTGATTTTTATTTTATTTTTTTTTTTCATTTTTCTTAATTTAATTTCATCGCCAATATTGGCGTTTACATTTGAAATAATAATAATAATAATAATAATAATAATAATAAAAAGAAAAAAGCAAAAATGCAAAATAAAATCTGATAAATTTTTTATTTCATTTAAAAAAAAATATTATTATTAGAAAAAATAATTTAATAATGGCATAATATAAAAAAAAGCTCGAAAATAGTGTAAATTTCTAAATCAAAATAAAATACACCAAATTTTTTAACCAATATTATTGTTTTTTCTGACCACAAAAATGTGACAGCTGGTGGAAAGAGAAATTCGAAAAATTCAATTTGTTTCTTTTTTCTAAATATAAACAACTTAATGTCAATTAATTAATTTTGTTTGTAAATTTTTTAATGAAGCTTAACTATTTTAGAAAAAATAAGGAAAAAATTTGCACTAGAATACTGAAAATAATTAAAAAACTTTTTTATAATTTGGCAAAAAATTTGCTGGGATCTTTTTCTTCTGGGACACACCAGAATTCCAATTCAGCTAATTGGTCATCAACTTTGCTACTTACAGGCACGCCGAACATCTCAAAATGGGGCTTTATATTTCGGGAAACTATTTGCGAATATCTCACAACCCACTGATCTATTTTATCTTGCTCTGATCTTGGTAAATTGGTGCGCTGTTCAATATCCAACTCATAATTTTTCATAAAAGTATACATTGCTTCCCAACCAAAGTATTTGATCAGCTGGGCAAAAAGCATCAGCGCCATTCCGCAATTATTTTTAAAATCATCAAATGTTGGCTCTTTAGCAAAGTATTTTTTAAAGCAACCCATTTGACCCCGAGGCCATTTTTGATCCAATATGTCCTGACCGATCACTTTGTAAGTCGCATGAAGTGAGAAAATATTCACTGTCACCTCTACAGTTCCCTCAAAAGTCCACTGATTTCTTTGCATATTATGACCTTTTTTGACAAAATTTAATCTTGATCAAATTTGAAATTTTTTACCTAATTCATGAAATAGGCCCCAATTTCCATTTTCGGACAATTTCTCCAAATCGAAAATGCATTCATCATGTTCTTTCTGGCAGCAATCTAGATGTGTAACAATTGGATAGCCGGAATGCATATAACCTGCAGATGGTTGTCTATCATTTACAACTCTTTCGCGTCTAAAATTTCTTACATTTGTTCCTCTACATTGATGATGGGTGGCAACAATTGTGTCCCAAAATTTGACTATATCACTCGGATTTTCAATATGTCTAACACAACAAGATGGTGCTGTAAAAATTATGTTCTCTCCAGCAAGTTCAGCCCTAGTTTTTTTAATTTTTAAAAAAGTTTTAAAATAAAAGTCTATTTTTACCATAAACCAGGAGCATTTTTTCTATCTTGCCAATTTTGTATTGTCTCAGTCTTAGTCAAATCAAAATATGGTGACTCGACTACATTGCTTAAATTTACTTTAATGGATGCAGGATGAGAGCTCTCAAAATAAATCAGTCCTCCGAACGGTGAAGACAAAGCCAAGTCATTGGTAAGCTTGTTGGTCAAAGTCACACAAGGCCACCTGGAATAAAAATCACAATTTTCCAAATTGTCTGAATGAGCACCTATTCTTATCAACCAGCCATTTACATTTCCATCAATTTTAGCCTTGAGAGTTACGCCTGCTGGCAAATAGTACCCAGTTGAGACCCATTCGCTAAAATCGCTTTCAATTTCCAGGTCAACATTATCCAACAATTCAGGCATTTCTTCAAAATCACCTGGAAAATCTTCGACATTAGGTGCTTTTTGTTCTCCTATACAAATCAAACATTTTCCTATCAAGTTAACAGTTGCCTTTTCTTCAGAATTTTTGATAGGTTTATTCAAACATGGAGCAATCATAGATACATTTTCTTTGATCAATTTTTGAAAATTAAAAATTTTTTCCTTATCAAGAACGCATTCCTTGACAACAGTGTCAATTCCTTTTCCGATTGTGCTACAATATTTAAACAACTTTTGAGGATTTTGTGTCACTCGGTCAAAAGCGTAATCAAAGTGTGAATGCTTGGCCCTATTTTGACAAATATTTACCTCATTAGGTAAATTTAAACACTCTGTTGTAAATATAATTCCAAAGTGTTCTTTAAGGAAACAAAACATTTTCATGTCGTTGAGTGTTTTGTTGGGATTTAGCTGTAGATACCCCCATGGTGTTGAGGAACAAATTAATCCACCTTTAATTAATTTTTAAAATAAATTTTTAAAATAAATTTTTAAAATAAATTTTTAAAATAAATTTTTTAAATAAATTTTTTAGAAATTTTTTTTGTCTAAAAAAAAAAAAGCTACCTCCTATTCTAAGCCAGTTGAGAAGATTTTTTTCATCAGTTTCAGTAGGATTGAAGTCGTGGCTCCATATGATTAATTTATATTCTATAAAAGGCCGAGATCTACGAGCAGCGTCTTTAAAATTGACAATATCCACGGAGTTGATGTTTTCGCCTATTAGCCATAATTTCATATTTCGATTAAATTCACTCTTCAGTTGTGAATCATCTTGATAAAGCCAGTTTAAGTAGCAATCATGAGCGGTGACTAAAATTCGACCTTTGCCAAATTGAGCAGCAGCAATAATGACTTCGCCTGGATTGTCTCCTGTTAAAACTGCCTGTGATTCACCTGTGACAACAATACTGCCCGGATAATTAGGTGTTGGAATTTTTTCCAAATTTTTCAAAATTTCTTTGTCAAAATATCGCATTTTGGTTTACGAGAAAAAAATTTAAAAATATCTTTTAGAAATTTTATTATAATTTTAAAATGTTTGATTCATACTTAATTTGAACATCAATTTATTTATTTCTGAGTAAGAAAAATGACTTGTCAGATAATTTTAAATACAAAGGAAATTTAAATTACAGGTATTTTTTTTCATCGAAAACAACAAATGTTTCTCGTTTATTGAAAATTTTTATACAAACATATTTATAATAACTATGATGAAAATTTTAAAAATAGAATTTCATTTGGCTTCAAAATTTTTACTACATTACTACAAAGCCTAAATAACAAGTTAAAATTTGTATCAAAAAAAAGATCGAAAAATTCTATCTAAAAAGCTACAATGTCTAGATTATAAAATATCAATCAATACTTGCTACTACCTAGTTAAATTTTTTTTAAATTTTTATCAATCCCAGAAAGATTTTAAAAAATTTTTTAAAAATAAGATAGAAAAGTATACTTTTTAATGCGAGTAACGAGCAACTAAATCTTCTTCTTCTATTTTTTAATGAAAATTTAAATATGTTTATTAGCTTTCGAGATTTTTTCTTTTTTTAATTTCTAAAAATTTTAAAGTATTTATTAAGCTTAATTGTAATCACAGTATCTGTCGCGGCTTGAACATTTATTTAAATCCAAAACAATAATTTATTTTAATAATTTTTTTTTAAATTATATAGATTTCTGGTGGTATTTTAATTCTTGAGCCTGAGTTATCTAGATATTTAAATACTAAAAGTTCAATTTTATTGAAAATTCTGATGTAGATACCTGTGATTCTCATTATTTGTAACCTAAATTTCCCAAAATACATTCTCTCAAACCTGAAAGAAATCTGAGACTTTTTTTCACCTATAGTGACATCACTTTAGTTAAAAAAAGGCATAAAAATGATTTCTTAAGTAATTTATTTATTTTTTGTAGTGTTGGTAGCGGTCAGAGCAAACCGGTCCATTTCACGGACGGTTTTTTGCGGTCATTTGGCCGGTCAGCTTGGCGGTCAAAATTTTGGACCGTCAAAAAATCCGGTCAACAAACTACGAGCGGTCAAAAATTATATTAAAAAAAAACAAAATTTTTTTGTAATATTTATTTTGATAAAAAAACAAAAAAAATCATTAAAATTAAAAAAAACATTTTTTTTAAAAACAAAAAAGACTATTATATAATGAACACCTTTTTGAAAAAAAACGTTCTTAATTTTAATGTCTTTTTTTTTAATGACGGTCCAAAATTTTGACCGCCAAGCTGACCGGCCATGTGACCGCCCGCCAAAAAGTTGACCGGTCAATGCGGACACGTTCACGGTTTCTAAAAAAATTTGCCGGTTAAGTGTCCGCTTGTACGGATCCCAACACTAATTTTTTGTCTGAAGGACGAGAAAGTGTTTTACAATTAAGAGAATTTTTTATTTTACGAATTTTACGCAAGCATATAAAAATCAGAAATTGAACTATTAAAGTAAAAAAGGCTATTGTCTTACATTTTAATGTTATTTACAATTCGGACAATAAAATGAATAATTTTGTTTAAAACCCTTTGGCCAACAATTTCCAAAAATCCAATTTTCACATTTTTCACAATTTCCAAAAATCCAATCCACGCATCTTTTTTTTGTGACTTTAGAGACATGTCACTATAGTCGAAAAAGGTCAAAATGAAAACCAGTGTTCGATACGTAAGAACATGTCATTATAGCCGAATACCCAACTATAGTGACATGTCACTAAAATCGAGCAATTACGTTATTTTTTTCTAGTCAAATGAATTAAACAAATTATGTTTAATTAAGTTTAATTGTTTATTGATATAAATTTTAGAATATTGTTCGCAGAATTTATCTTAAAATTAAGATCCTAACTTTAAAAATATGAATAACTTTTGAATTTATTAAATAAAAAAATTTACATTAAAAAAAGCAAGTTTGCGAAAATTAAAAAAAAGTTTTAAAAATTGTATTTTAATTTTTTGTCGTCTCTGATTATTAAGGCTTTGTCACTAAATTAGATTATAGCATATTTTATAAAAATTATAATGTCTGTAAAACATACCTAATAATTTAATTATTGCATTCGTTGCCGGCAACTTATGCAACTGGCATTCTTGTTCCTCAACTAAAGAACTCGAGATTCTTCGTTAAAAAACAATAAAGAGAATTCACTTTTGTGAAACTTGGGGCTTTTATATTAACATATCCAAAAATACTACACTAAATTTACATCCGCTGGAGAGAGCACAAAAAATACACCACCAATTACAATTATGGCTCTTGGGTACAAACAACGAGTAGTCTTTGGGAACTTTGTATTTGAATGGAAACCGGTAACGAGTGGTGTGCCTCAGGGTTCCCTACTTGGTCCTTTATTATTTGTAATTTACATCAATGATCTTCCAAAGTTGTGTAGCTCAATTTGTTAACTTAATGCCGATGATACAATACTCATGAGATCCGTAAAAATAAGAGACCACATAAAAAATCTTCAATAGAATCTTGCGGAGGCTGCCTGGAATCCTTATTGTCGTTTGATATTGAAATTCTTGAAAGAGTACAAAGAATATTTTCAAAACTAGCTCCAGAACTTAAGTGTTAGCCCTATGTCGATAGAAAAGAATCTCTTGGTTAGATTTCACTTGAAGACAGGCGAAGGCTAGAGACTTAATCCAACTACACAAGATAAATCATGGTCATGACAAGGTTGAGCTAATTTACGGTTGTCAATATCAAGCCTCAAATCAATTAGAGTGTCCTGCAGGTAGCACAAGACGTGATCAGCTCTCAATTCAAAGACAGCTATTAGAAATTGTGGAGTCCGCTACGACCTCTTTACTAATCGGACAGCACGGAACTGGAACTCACTGGATGTAGAGACTCGAAAAATTAAAAATACAAATAAGTTTAAAAATAGATTAGATAAATTACTTGGTTTTACTTAAACACGGTCAATGTTACAGTGGTTCCTGTTAAAATGAAACATACCGTTCCAAAAGGGTTCTAGTTCCGTTCCTAGAGGGTATCGTACCGTTCCTAGAGGGTACCGTACCGATCAAAATAAATCTAAAACAAGTAAATATTTTTGTTTATTTTTAAAATGGGACTTTTCAATACGGAACGGTACCCTATAGGAACGGTACGGTACCCTTTTGGAACGGTACGTTTCTTTTTAACAAGAACCACTGTATAAAATAAAAATAAAGAGTGAATTTATTATGATTAAAAAAAAAGTTTGGTTTAAATATCAATGAACAAATATATGAAGTCAACTAAACTCATGAATTTAGCGTGAAGATCGAAGGCTGTTATAGCAGGATATTTACTAATATCTCTGCTTGGGATATAATCCAAACAGCATATACTACTACTACACCACCAATTACAAATTATCTGTCAAACAATATTTATTAATTAGGGCAATTTGAATATTGGAACAAAATAACAATATATTTTGATTATTAATATTAGAAATTGGTTCTATACATTCACTTTATCACCTAAATCCAGCTTCTGCGGTACCAAAATTAGTTCTTTAAGTGCAATATACACTGCAGCATAATATGTTTTATTTTTTCTCCAGTTACAGACTTAATTGTTGACTATTATACAATAATTTTACAAATTCAAATTATTTAACTATTAAATGATATTATATTTTAAATAATAGCTAATTAAAATTTTTTTTTATTAAAATCAAAATCAAAATGGAAAATATTTAAAAATCAGTCAAATTTTCTCATTTACAAATTTAAAATAATTTTATTTTTAAATTCTACAAAAACCCTTTATGGAAAAAAAAATCAAATTTTAACAATTAATTTTAATAATTTTTGATGAGTCTTGTCTTGACTAAAATGAATACAAAAAAATAAAATTATCTAATAGAAATATTTTAAAGAGAAACACACAATTGTCTTCTGAGTCTGAGGTCTAAATCGACGACTTTGACCATTATCTAATTAATTCACCTAGGCTTTAAAAATTGTCTAATATTTTTTATAAAAGAAATTATTTTTCAACAATTTTAATATTTCACTGTTTCTTTTTTTATTAATTTTTTATGATTGTTGCATTTCCATTGGAGAGGGTGTCATGGGCGATTTGCTTCCCATAGCCTGAAAATGCTGATGCATTATTTTCGCCACTTCACAAATTTTATCTATACTCGGTCTCAATTCAGGTTTAAGATTCAGGCAAGATCTTACCACATTTCGAAGCTATAAAATTAGTTTTTAAGGTTTATTCATGAAAAATAAAATATTTTGCCTACCTCGGAACTATAAAGATCAGCAGGTAAATCCGGATAGTCACATCTCTCAATTTTTTCTATCAAAATTTGTAAATTCATATTCTCGCCCGAAAAAGGTGACTTCAATGCCGCCATCTTAAAAAAAATTAACTTTATTAAAAACTAAATTAAAAAAATAAAGGTTAGAACTTCGTATAAGATGCATCCAAGAGACCAGATGTCTGATTTGAAATCATATCCGTTTTGGTTAATTCGTTCCGGTGACATGTAATATGGCGTTCCCACCAAAGAAAACGCCATTCCAGTACTTTTACTGAAAAATCTACTCAAACCCAAATCACCTAGTTTAACTGTGCCTTGTGCGGTGATGAACACATTGGCTGGCTTAAGGTCCCTATGCATCACCCGTCTTTCGTGCATGTGCTCAAGAGCGCTGCTTATTTGCAAAAAGTACTTCCAAATGGTCTTTTCCGGAATGAGCCGATTTTCTTTTTTAAAATACTTGAAAAAATTTAAATAAAAATTACAAAAAAAATTTTTTTTTGGAGATGATAAATACCCGAATCATTTTAGATAAATCCCCGGCATCAGCCAGCTCGAGAACAATATACAGATCATTGTCATGGAAAAAAGAAGACAAATATTGAATGACGTTTGGATGATTAAGCTGTTTCAAAAGTTCTATTTCTTTGTAACATTCTTCCCTAGCTTTTTGGTCCATCAACTCGTAGATTTTCATTCGCTTCAAAGCCACCACTCTATTATCTATGAGACAACGAGCCTTGAACACCTCGCTGAACTGGCCTTGTCCGATTTTTTTCTCCAGCTCGAACTTTTCCAAGCTGTCATAGAAGTTGTGCCTACTCACGTGTGTCACATTGTTAGTCATCAAATTGTTTAAATTGTTGGTAATTTTTGACTTGGAAGTGCCGGCAACTGCCATTTATAGCTGTATATCTGCTTGCCAATTTTAGAGTCCCGAAAATAAAAAATAAATTAAGCTTTTCTAAATAAAAAAAAAACAATTTTGTTATTATAAATAGCAGCAAAGGAATTTGTTGTTCAATTTTCCTTTGGAAAAAAAAGTCTTTTAGCGTGCAACGATTCGAAGACTTGACGTACTTAAGCTAGTTAATTCCATTTTTGAGATCGACATAAAATATACAAATTTTATGGCAATAAAACGCAACTCTATTGAGTATTTATAAGCAAAATTAATTCAAAAATTCAATACCACCTTACATTAGAAGTTGGCTGAGTTTTTTTTTAATTTTTAAAAATAACTAAGACAACCGAAATAAATTATAAAAAATATTTTGCTTTATTTAATACAATGTTAAATAAATTATAATTAATTATTTAAAAAAAAACTCCTGGAATCACCAAAGCGGAATATGATTAAATAAAAATTTGCCTATTGAGCAAAATAAATGTTTTTATTTTTAATAAAAGAAAATAAATTTCAAAACAATTCTAGTTTTTTCGAAATTTTATTTGCACAGCTTTATCCTTTGAACAAACATGTTTTATCAGATTTTTTTCATAGGGCTTTGTGTCGATTTCACCTTAAAACATTTAGCTAAATTCTACAAACTTGCTTGAAAATCATAAAAATTTAATTTTAAATATTTTTATAAATTATTTTTCATTGAGATTGCTAATGAATAATTAAACGCTATCAAGATTTTTTATTCAAATTTTAATAAAATTAAGAATTGCATTTAACTTGTTTCAGCTGATTAAAATGAAACCACTAAACGCTTTTAGTTT
Organism: Brachionus paranguensis; assembly: GCA_016802215.1. Lineage (NCBI taxonomy): Eukaryota > Metazoa > Rotifera > Eurotatoria > Ploima > Brachionidae > Brachionus > Brachionus paranguensis. Next base: position 1,322,250 of record JAESIX010000012.1, read on the forward strand.
TTTCTTAAACCTAAAATATCTATTAATATAATTTTTGACAGTTTTGAGCATGAAAATTTTGAAAAACAAGTCACAATTCTTTTTTCAAAAAAAAATCTATCATTTTCGACTTAACGTGGCCGGATTTTTAAATGTTCAAATTTTTTATATATTTTATATTTTATAAATCGTTTCTTAAATATTCAATATGAACCTAAGATAAAAATTTGATTTCTTTAAAATTGCTATTCACTAAGATGATTCATTAAAATGATAGTAGCAAATTATTTTTGTTATGATATTTAAGTAACAAGGTTTTAAACTTTAATATCAGGTGATTAGAAATTAAATGATAAATTTTATTTGCCCTTTTTTTTTAAAGAAGGTAGTTAATTCATTATTTTCTTAATTAAAAATAAAAATTGAAAGTTTTCATTGGAAATAGGTTTTTATTAAGGTTCTTTTAATAAATAAATTTTTTAAAAATTTAAAATAAAACTAAAGAGCTTCTATCAAAGCAATTAATTTTTGAAAAGTCTTATAAGAAATTGATATTTTTTTTAAAGAAAAATAATTTCCTTTGAATGACTCCTAATTATTTGTTGTCTTGGAGTAAAACAAATATTTTTTATTTGAGTCTTATTTAGTAAATTACTTACCAAATTCGCACGACTTTAACATAATCTAAATAATTACCAAATTCACAATGACTAAATTACCCCGGTAAAACCGTATTTAAAATTTTGGTTGTTAATTCAAATTTCATAAAAGCTAAAAATTTGCTTGGACATGTTCAAGGTGAGATGAGATGAGCGAAGCATAAAGGGTTCAAAACGAGTCAAAATACTAAAACTAAAAACTTTGTCACCAAGAAGAAAATAAAAATAATTTTTAATAAACAAGAATAAGAAAACTGTTATAAGCTTCTAGTATTAAACGAGTTCAAGACTAAAAAAAGATGAGAAAATTATTACAGGTTATGAAATCAAGAATTCCTTAACTTTCTTAGAAACAGAAGCATTATTGAATGGAATCAAGTCACAAAAAAAGTCATTGAGTCAAAATCAATTAAAATTTTAAAAACTAACTCTGAAAAACTTTGGTGAATGTGAAAGGGTAGCAATTATTTTTACTACTTAGTAAAATACTTTAAAAAAAATTAAATTTGATAAAAATTTTTTTGATAATTCAGTCTGAGATGTGATCATCTTAAAATTAGATTATCTTGAAAATATTTCCTTTGATTTATTAATTGTTATTTTACATTTAAATTTTATTTTTAATTATTTTTCTCACTTAATAAAAATAATAATCTTTGGTGAAGATTGATCTAGCAAAAAGTTAACTGAAATTTTTCTAATCTTTTAAAATTTATCTTCAAAGTTACATTGAGTGAAAGAAACAAAATATCTAAACATTCTTTTCTATGAATAATGTTTTTTCTTTCAAATTTTTAAATTATATTAACTCTTGGTATCTTACATTTCTAAAATTTAATTATCTAAATTCTTAGCTCTTTTTTAAATAGAACTTAAACATTTGAAAAAAAAATCAGACAAATTTGACAAATTTTTTTTCAAATAGAACTTCTTAATAAACTTAACAAAAGTAAAATTAAAAAATTTCTACCATTTCAACTAAAATCACATTCTTTAACTTCATAAAAATAATTATTACAAACATTTTTTAATTATTCAGTAATTTGTTGGATGACTTATTTTACTTTTGCATCATGTGGTATTTATATTTATTAAGTTGGTTATCGATAATCATTCATTCAGCCTTAATTACATTTTCTATAGGTAAGATAAAAACACCATTAACAAGTCTTTTGTCAAATTTTATTTCAGGCGCTGGTTTATATTATTTGGCCGAAATAGTCGAGGAATATGCGAGTGCAGCCAAAAAAGTTATCTTCTATTCAATTGCTGTAATTAACCAATATAAAAAAAATTAAAAAATCTAAATTAATTTTTAGATTGATACGTTTCTTGCATTGGGCTTGTGGATATTCGAAGATTTGCCTTCGTATCTAATGATTACATGCATTTTATGCAATTTATTTTACTATTTATCAGTACGTAACTTTCCTATAGTTAATGTTACCTCAATTGAATTCATTCTCTCAATAAGTAAATTTAAAAAATTAAACTTTTATTATTAAAAATTAATAAAATATTTTAGTTTTGTTTATGTTACACAATTACGAGGCATTCAGTCATTTCACATCAACTTATTATGAGTTCAACATTGTTTTGTGTTATATGACAATCTTTTGCTGGTTAATACCGATAGGGCTATTGGTATCGTGTTCGGCAAATGACAATGTTCTGCCAACTACTTACTCATCTGACAGAGAAAGTATTTATTATTTTTTATTTAAAAAAATCAGCACTTTATAGTCCTATTTTGAGGATATTTTACATCACTTGATTTTCTATTGTTAAATTGACCCCAATTTGAATTAATTAAAATTAAAATGTCAAAGTAAAATCAGAACAGTTTGCAGAAAACTAATTTAGATTTTAAACCTGTTCTGAAAGGTTTTCTAACTTTAATTGTAAACACTTAAAAGTAGCCTGATATTTGTAAATTTGTAAGTTTTTTGTTTGAATCGAAAAATTTTTCAGTTCAAAATTATTAAGAGATTCTTGGTTTTAAATGTCCGCTTAGATTCAAATTAATTTAAAAATTGGGGTAAGAAAATGTGCCAATATCTTAAGAGCTCAAAGAGTAGATTTGTAAACTAGTTAAACTAAAAAATCAGTTTACTAATTAGCATGGCATAGATGCATTCAAGTTGATCAAATTTATTAATGTTGATTCTTTCCAAATTAAAAAAAATTAAGATAACTGTGAAAATTTCTGTTTATAGTTTTATTTTTTTAACCGCCAGAAGAGGGGTATTGTGAATTTCAAATACAAATTGAACAAAAATTCTTCATTTTTTGATAAATTAAAATTAAAGTTAATAAAAAATGTTAAAAAAAATACTGCAACAAAATAAAATAAAAATAAAATTTTTGAAATAATAGCCTAAAATAAAATTTTTGTTTTCTTTTTTTTTAGTAAATCAAATCAAAAATCTATTTAAATTTTATTGATGCTGTATAGAAGTTCTATTTTCACATGAGAAAAATAATTTTAGGTAAAAAAGGTGCAACAAAATATGTTGCACTTTGTTGCAGTATTTTTTCTAATATTTTTTTTTTACTTTAATTTTAATTTATCAAAAAATGAAGGATTTTTGTTCAATTTGTATTTGAAATTCACAACACCCAGAAGAGGTTTATTTATAATTAGCTATTTTTGTGAATTCATAGAAAATATCGATAAAAAATTTACAAAAACCACATTAAACAAAATAAGATTTCGCTGATAAAAACTGATAATTATTAATTATTAAACATTCTTTTGATTTTGAATTTGAATGGAATTTAATTTCACAAAAGTCAAAATTAATAACAAAAAGTCCTTTAACGCTTCAAACAACTGATTGACTTAAAGAGATCCAATTTTTAGATGGAACTTAAATAATAATCTAACATAAAACTAATTCATTAAAGTGAGATTTGCATGTTTATAAAATCACGTCATTTTAAAGATTTGAAATTAAAAAATTAGAGAAAAATTTTAAACAAATATTTCCCTGAAATGTGCACATTGATTTTTTCGAAAATCTTAAATTATCTTTCGTCAACTAAAAAAAGACTGAACTATCAACATCGACAGTTAAAAAAGTAATACAATAATGTAGTTATTAATAATGATAATAATAATAGTAATACTAGTTTCTATAGTTACACCCCCTTGGGTGTAATGAAGCAAGGCCCCTATCGAGGCCTCACTATGGTAGAGTCTAAGTGTGCGTTGGTTGGGGGTTTCTGCTAAGGTGAGGAAGGTATGATTGGATTTGGTGTATGTGTCTAGTGTGTTTTTGAATTCGTTGGTTATTTTTGAGTTTACGATGTTGGCTGGGAGCTAGTTCCAATGGCGTAGAATTCGGTTGCAGAGGAAATTGTCACGTTGAACATATGCGTGGTGTGGTTCTCTAATTTGACCATGTTGCTGTCCGCGGATATTGCTGGCAAGGCCGGTAGTAGTGGTTGATGGGAATGGGAACCTTAATCCAGTTGACTATGTTGATTTTGTGGTGTATTTTGTAGTATTGGATTAAGTCGCCTCTGATGCGTCTTGAGGCTAACGTAGGTAGATTAAGCCAAGGTTATTTTTATTATTTATTTCAATTGACATCATTATGCTGATGTAAAAATTTTAAAAAAGTAAAAAAAAATAAGGTTCTGAAGTATTTTTCAATTCGATCGATTCAATTCAGAAAAACTTGAATAACTTTCTTGATATAAGGAATTATTTAGTTCTGTAAAATGCTTAATGTTTAAGCAACTTTACTTAATCCGAAAATAAATGTCTGCAAAAACTATATAAAATAAATTTTAGCGTTCAAAGCGATTTTATTATGATAAAAATACTTTTTATATTCAAAATATTTTTTCAATATAAAAAGCTTTGTCAATGTAAAAATAAAATTTCAATGAAACAATTTTTTTTTTGTTCGAAAAAAAATTTTAAAAATCTTAAAATAGCTTTAAAGTTCAAAATACTCGGCATCCTTTTTTTTCTTTTTGTTCTTTACCTTTATCTATAAATTGCTTGAGTGTCAAATCTTTTAATAAAACTACTAGCGGATCCACTTTCCAAATCAATCATTTAGAATTTGGTGAAAAAATAATATCAAAATTTTTGGAAATAATATATCCTAAAAGTTTTTTCAATAAAAAGAAGTTTTATAATCAAAAAAGTTGTCTATTTATAAAAAGTTATTTTAAATTAATAAAGCATTTTTATAAAGTAAATTTATTTTAGTGACAAAAAACTAATTTTAGTTACAAAAACAGTTTCTTTCTTTTGAAATTTTCTCAATTGAAAAGATCGAATTAAAATGAACTATATTGTTTGTAAATTTTTTAAATTTTAGGTAGCATTCGACAAGACTAAAGGAAGTATCAGCTTTTTATAATTGTTAAAATATAAAAAATTATTACATTAAAAATGTTGGCATTCTGTTAGATTCCGCAATCATTTCATCTTTGCTATCTTAAGCTTTGAGAATCCAATTATTTTGAGTTACCAAAACACTACTTATGGGATTTAAGTGCAGCATAAAAAATATTTTTAGTATTTGAAATTTATGAATGCTAAAATTTAAAGTCTAAATTTTTCGATTGTTTATTTAAATTTAAATATTGAAAGATCGTGGAAAAATATCGATTAATTCTTTTTTTATTTGTACCCTAAAACTTAGTAAATAAAAATCAGAATTTTTCAAAACTTTCAAAAAATGGCGGCAATGATTTTTTGGTGATGTATCAATTCATAAAAAATTGATTCTTAGGAAATAATTAATATGAAACAAAATTCATAGAATAAATTTTGATAGAAAAAAATTTCGGGTCTTGTCCAATATGTGATCACTTGATCACAAAAAATGTGATCATTTTAATAATGCTGGTTTTGTGAACAAGACTGATCACCAAATCGATGATCACACAATATGTGATCAAAAACATAAAAATTAGAAATTAGGAAAAAACTTTTGTGATCAATGTATTTATTTATGTGATCTATGTTTTTATTTTTGTGATCAAGGTTTCATTTTAAGTTTTATAAAGAAAAAAAATTAACTCGAAATTAAACAGAGTGTTTTTTAGCGATATGGTTTGATGCTTAAATTCTTTTAGTTTTGAGAATTTTGCATAGGAAGCCCAGCAATCGAATGACAGCCAAAATTACACGAAGCGGCTTTTTAAACAATGAAAAAAACGAGTCTTCAAAGATTGATTTAAATGTTCCACAAGAACTACATCGCCATGAAATAATGGTATTCTTGGCATTTGTAGATCTTTTTCTTTGCTTCAAATTCATTACTGTACCAAATTTTTTGCAGTAAGATTTATAGCATTCAAGACATTCAAAGTTTTATATACTTCAGTTCTTAAGCTAAGTAAGCGTAAGAATGATTATATAAAAAAAATTTCAAAACTGAAGCACTTATAATTTATATTGTAATATGAAAAAATTTTTAAATTTTAATGATCAATATATAAAATTAAGATTACCATTTATTAATTATTTTTTTTTAAAGTTTATTAACGAAGACATTTTAAATATTTAATAAACTTTTAAAAAAAAAAAAGAATTTTTTTAGTAAAGTTTGAAATTTATTCAAGCGTGATCAGTAAAATATTTTTAGTGATCAAAGTTAAAATTCTCGTGATCAATCATTTGATCACATATTGTGTGATCATCGATTTGGTGATCAGTCTTGTTCACAAAACCAGCATTATTAAAATGATCATATTTTTTGTGATCAAGTGATCACATATTGGACAAGACCCAAAATTTCAAAGGAATATACTTAAAGAATAGAAAAAAATTTAGATACAAACAAAAAATTTGATTAAATTAAAATTGTTTATTAAGAACAAAATTTTTAATGTATTTACGTTTTATTGACTCTTGGAATAAATTTTTTTAAACTAAAATTTTCGTTTTATGTAGATTAAAGGAAAATTTAAACATTTTTTAAATTTATTATTTTTAAAAATTACGAAAGACTATTATTCTGATTAATTTTCTCTATAATAATAATAATAATAATAATAATAGTTAATATTCTACGGTCAAGTTTATTTTAACTAAATTGACAAAGCAGGAAGACTAACGTAGTCCCATTAAAGTAGACTTTTCATTTTTTTTATTTCTACCGACATTGTCCAATCTGTTTTTGAACTGGTTGATCGAACTTGCTGTGACAACCGACGTTGGCAGCATATTCCATTTGTTCACTACTCGGTTTGATAGAAAGTTTCGCCTTGCTTCAAATTTTGTTAGCTGCGAACAAATGCGATGCTTTGCTCCCCTTACTCCTCCACTTGGTCCTTCATTATTCACTGAACTCATAAGTTCCGCATCGTAATTCCAATTGACATGATTGTGTTTGTTGTGAATTTTATAAAATTGAATCAGATCTCCGCAGTCTCGCCTTTCTTTTAGAGTTCCTAATCCCAAATTAGCTAGTCTTGACTCATAATTTAAACTTTTTATCTGTGGAACAAGCTTCGTTGCTCGTCTTTATACTTGTTCAAGTCTAAATATATCCTTCTTTAAATAAGGTTTCCAGGCAGGTGTAATAATTTTCTATATTTTATGCCTTTAAAAAATTTCTATGAAAATAACTCTATGAAATAATTATTCTATGAAAAAAAAATTCTATGAATTGAATGTTCACCGATTTTTTTACACATTTTTATTCCGAAATATCGTAAATAAATCAACAAAAAATAAAGTCTGTTTACGCAATCATTATTTTTAACCTAGTTTTTTTTTTTTAAATGAAACTTTTTAAAACTGATTTTTTTTAGAAATAAAAATGAATTGAAATTAAATCTTAAATATAAGCAATTAATTTCATCATCATTATATTTTTTATTAATTAAATTTATTAATTTAAGATGATAACCTTGTAACAAGTTATTTTAAAACCAAAGGACGTAAAATCGGTTTTTTGTCATTAATGCGCTATTTTAACAAAAACTTTTTGCCAACAATTCAAAGTAGAAAAAGCTATTAGCTTTTAAAAATTTGTAAAAAAAAATAAACTTTTTTTAAAATTATTAATTTTTATTAAATTAGATAAATAAACAATTTAAAATTTAAAAATTTAAAATTCAATTTGTACCAATGCTGGAAACGTCTTCATACGTAAACGCTCCACTTCCGAGCGCAAGAAAGCAACTTCTTGAGCCTGAGCTTTAGCCAAATCGACCAACTTTCGTCTCTGAATAATTTGCTGAAACTTCTCTTGTCTTATAGTCCCGATTGTTTTTCCGGCTAGAAAAATACAAAATTTTTTATTTTATAACATAAATTTAAAATTTTTACTCATTTCTTCGCTTATGTGTTTTCTATCATGCAACGAAATATTATTTTCTCTCAAATTATCATCAAATTGATCATTATTATTAGCTATCTTGATCGATTGGTTGCGAATTTCATCTAATTTCTTATTTTTGTTTTTGTAAACTTTTTCATATTGCTAAAAAAATTATTAATATTAAATCCCTATTGAAAATACTTGAGCTTAATTGAATTACTTTAGCTTGATAAGCAATAGTTTGTTCCAGAACAGCGATATCTTTTTGCTTCTTGGAATCATAGTCCTCAGTGTTTAAGAACTAATTTTTATTTATTACTCCAATTTGTTAAAAATTTTATTTTAGAAAAAAAATTACTTCTTGAACCTCTCGAGTTAATTTTAGATAGGTGATATCTCTTTGCTTGGTGTTGTAATCCTCGATAATCATCTTCATCTTTTTGTGTTCCCTGCAATTAATTTTAATTTTGAATTTAATTTTTTTAATTTTAATTAAATAGAACAAACCATTCAAGTTGTCTTATGCCTTTACGGAAGTCTTTTGAGTCAACCATAATGGAAATTTTTTGTTTGCCATGACTTTGAATGATCTTATTCAAAGACTCGACCACTTTTCGATCAATCAGCAGACAGTTTTTGAAGTTGTGAACATATGCACCTGGATTTATCTCAACTTGGCCTTGCTTCATCAATAATTGTACCTCCAGGTTATGATGAGCTTTTAGTCTCAATTCCTGTATTCTAAAAATATTTAAATAAGCCCACGTAAAATAATAAACTAAAAAAAGTACGCCAACGCATTCTTGGAATATTCTTCTATTTCTTTGCGTTTATTTTCATCTTCATCAATTCTTTTTTGGAGATAAAGGCTCATCTCGTTCAAATTTAAATTTTTGATTCGCAGTGCATCTTCCATTTTTATCTTATTCCTTCTTACTGAAACAAATCTTTCCCATACAGAAGTGTCACATCCAGCTGGTGCATTATCGTATTTATCCAAATCTCTCAGACTTGCCTCAGTGTCTGCGTTATTAAAATAGATCTGTTGGGCAGTGGATGGCCTATCTGAAAAAGGGTTATCGGCTCCAAGCTCTGGTACATTGGTTGGAACTGGGTTAAGATTTGTTTTGTTAACTGCTGCTCTTTTACTTTAGAAAAAGTTAAATCATAATTTTTTGAATTAAAATTCTAAATTTACTTGGAGCGTTTTTTGTAAAGTTTGAGAAGCTGTTCGCGAACAGATGCGGATACATCTGAAAATTCGCGCAAAAATGCCTTATCTTGAGATTTTTCCTCGGCTGTCAAAATATCCAGCTCTTCTCGGAAGGACTCTAAGGATTTCTTCAAGTGCTGAATCTCTTGAGTTATTTCTTTCTTTCCTTCCTTTAATTTTTCCAGCTTGGAATTTAATTGATTATCATATGTTTCGAGCTCAGTGTCCACTACCAGTGAGTTAAACAAACGAACGATCTTCAGCTCTTCCTTTTGAAAAAAAATTTTAATTTATTTTTTTTATTGATAATAAAATTTACTTGATAAATGGCTTGTTGAGTTTTGACTTTGCGCAAGTGCAAACTGTAGAGAACACTGTCAAAATTGGTAAAGCATTCAGCAATTTGCTCATTTATTTTTCCAATTTCAGCAATCAATTGCTAAATTTAAATTAAAATCAATAATAATTAAAGCAAAAATTGACGCTATGAATTTAAATATTAAAATCAGCTTTAAATTTTTTTTCTTATTTTTGTCTTATTTTTTTGTAATGCTTTATATTTAACCTTATTTATTTTTTGCCTTTGATTTTTTATTTTATATTTAATTCGGCACAGAAAACCAATAAATAAATAAAAATAAATAAAAAATTTTAAAATTTTGAAAAGCTTTAATAAATATAATTTTATTATCAAATTTTGTTTGAATACCTTAAAATTTTGAGTAAAAAAAGTTCTTAGATAAAATTTTTCGAACTCGGTTAAGTAACTGCTTATGAAACAAAACTTTCTTTTATTGATGCCACAATCAATTTGTAAAATGTGTTATTTTGTAAAATGACTTGACGAATGATACAATTTCAGAGAAAATAAAGCATATTTTCATCTATTAAGGGCTGCTTTCTTTTGGATATAATAATAATAATAAAGCTACAACAGACTAACTGCGGGGCAATGCTATTTCTAGCCTTCCTTTGGTAGCTGTCTGATTTTAAAATATGTCTTAAAAAATTATGGTAATAAGAAAAAATTAATTATTTTTGTTTAAGAAAGTTATCTAATTTGTTTTTAATAGTTAGCGATTATTCAAGTGCTCTTTTTCTATCGAGTTGTCTTTGATGTTTTTTTGCTTTTTCTTTTATATAATGTATATTTTATTTTTATCTTATAAATAAATGGGCTCAATCATCCCTTAATTGGTTTTGAACTTTGGTCTTTTTGATTGAGTTGAAATACAAATATAAAAACTTCAAAATTACACTTCAAAATTGAACTTAAAAAAATAAAATAAAAAATTCGAATAAAATAATTGAATTAAAAAAAATCAAGCATTTTATTAGGATTAAACTTTAATTAATTTTTATTTAAATAAAAATTAAATTCAAATATTATTATATAATTCAAAATAGAATTTTTGTTTTATAATTATTTCACCCGTTATTTAAATTTTTTTTCTAACACAATCTTGCTAATTTTTAACAGAATAAGACATTTTTAAAAAATTTAAGAAAAAGGAGTTTTAATATTTATTTTATATTCCATTTTAAAGTTGTATAGACTCTTTTTTCTACAAATTTTCTATATTTCAATTTAATACCAATGAGGGCGAAATTATTTAAATAAAAAAAAGTAGACATCTTAAACTTTTAATGTTTATTTGCGCCATTTTTTGAAATTTGTAAAATTTACAAAAAAATATGTGAACTCTATTTTAATGGGTCCTTTTTTAAGAATTGCTGATCTAAAACTAATTCGCAATTACCTTGTAAAAACAAGAACAAATACAGTAAAACGATTGAATTCGATTTTGATTCAAATTAAAATTTTGATTCAGGAATTTTTAATACTAAAAAAAAAATAATTGATAAAGCGGGTGTTGTTTTATCTTGTTTCCGGTTACAATTATTATGTTAAAATACTGAAAATTTTATTTAAAATAATATTACTTTTCTTAATTTTTCTCTTTCTTCATTCAACTCTTTAACTTTTTGCTCATATGCCTGATAAATCTTTTTCTCTTCAGCAGTCCACTCTTCCTTTGACTTTTCATGAACAAATGAAGGAACAGGAATATCCTTTAAAAATTAAAATTTTAGGAAAATAAAAATCAACTAAATTTTTTAAATAAATAACCAAATTTACCTTTTTAAGTTCATCTTCTCGTCTTATCTGCAGAACACCACTCATCATATCCATTAAAGCGCGCTCTCTCCAATTGTCCAACTTTTCCAATTCTCGTCTTCGAGCTTCTTCGGCCAATTGTTCCTCTAATTGTTTTCGTTGCTCCGGCGACAAATATTTTTCAACCTGAATCTCATTATCTTTAACTTCAAATAAAAGCTCGGGATTTTCAGCATCACCAAATTGGGGCTCGACTAGCTGCTGCTCTTCGTTCAAATCTAAATATATCTGTTTCAGTCGTTGATTTTTTTCTTTGATTTTGGCTATCTCTTGCTGCTTTCTTTGCATAACATTGGCAAATTCTTTGTTAAAATTTTCCTTTATTCGGTACAAAGCATCTTGAATTAGAATAATCTGAATCCATTTTTGTTCCCTAGTAAACAATTCAAACTGGTGATAGAACAAACTGGAATCACCATTGAATAAAGGACCTATTGAACCCTTGTATGACAACTGGGCCAAATTTGGGGATAAGTAATTGTTCGAATTCTGTCCACTGGCATTGCTCAAATTGTCTCCGTCTTTTTGTTCTTCTTCGTCAAGCTCGGCCTAGTCAACAATTAAGATTTCCAAAATCAAACAATTTACAAAATTACCAATTCAGTAATGTTTTCCCTTTTCATTTGTTCGGTGGTCAGTTCGTTGCGGGTTTTTTGCGCCATTAATTCAATGCGTCGAATTTTTCTAAATCTTTCCAGAGCATTTAGTTCTTCCTGGCTTCTTTCTCGTAAGGAATAGTTTTCTACTAATAAATTGTGATTAAAAGCCTTAAGAAATAATTTAATTATTTATTACAAAATTTTTTTGTTGATTACTTTTATCCCGCGACCCTTGACTTTCATTTCATCCCAGCATTCTTTTTTTATTTTATCTCTGACAAAGATTTTTGCCAAATTGTCAAATTCAGTGTCATCTTTTATCTAAAAAAAATTAAAGACCAAAAATTGATGTCTCCAAAATTTACTTTTAAAACTTGGTGGTCAGCTTCTTTGTGTAGTCGCTCAAGCTCTTCAAGGTCCAAATAAAATTCATGTTCTTTTAGTCTCGCTAAATCTTCGCGTTCCTTATTAACTTCCATCAATTCATTCAATTGAACTTTGATTTCATTCAAGCCATTGATTATTTCTTTTTTCATTGGCAAATAGATCTGGTCTTGCTCGACAAAGAACTTGGAATTTTTTTAAAGAATTAATTTATTTGATTAAGAATTTTCATTCTCCTAATTATAAAATATAAAAACTTATAATTTTTAAGCAAGATACCAAGATATCATTAAAAGATTGTATATTTTCTCTGGAGCCGAGGTGGTTTTTTTTTAATTTTTGTAAAAAATGTTCATCCTTGAAAATATATTTGGTACTGCATGAGAAGATGCAGTAAGAGTATATATGTGAGGGAATAGCGTATAGTTTTCCCAAAAGTAAAGGCGAAAAGGTCAAATTGGAATACTTCGAGATTTAGATTTAGTTAAATATAAAAATTTTGAAAAAAATAAATAATTTAAAAAAAACTTGCTTTTTATCAAAATTGAATATAATTTAAATCGAAATCAATACAAAAAGATCGTACTTGGCTTTGACTTTTGGCCAACTTTGGAAAAATTATATACGTCTAAGGTAAGACCACACTTAGAGTTAAGAGTGTAGGTCTGGAATCAAAGCAAAAAATGAATGTTAATGCATTAGAGAACGAACAGGAACATGCTACAAAAATCCCGTTTTTATCCCAATTTTTATAGCAGTAACGTAAGCAAGACGCTGGAGAGTGTAAAGAACAAGAAAGTTAAAAAATTTGAAGAAAAATTAATGGTCTGGTTGGCTATTTCACAACGCGGAATAAGCGAACCATATTTTGTACCTAGCGGTTTAGCGGTCAATCAACATGTCTACCTTGGAGAGTGTATTAAGAAACGACTTGAACCAATGATTAAAGAATATTATCAGGATGGCAATTATGTATTTTGGCCTGACTTAGCATCATCTCATTATGCCAATATGGTACAGAATTATATGTTAGATAAAAATATAAGGTATGTTGCTAAAGAAGTGAATCCAGCAAACGTACCAAAAGCACGACCAATTGAAGATTTTTTAGGGAAAATTTGAAAGCTAAAGTTTATGAGGGTGATTGGAAGACAAAAAATCTTAGGCCACTCGAAAACAAAATTCGCGCTTGCCTGAGCAAGATTGTACAAGATCATGTCAAGAGTGTTCGCTCTAGGCTCGATATCATACGTCGTCATGGAGTTCAATACCTTAAGTGATATTATTTTTTCAAAAAAGGAGGATTCAGTTATAATTTAAAAAAATATTTAAAGCCTTAGTTAAATAAAATTATATATTTATGATAAAATTAATTTTGTGCCATTTTTTATTCTACACCCGTTTTGTGAAACATTTTCACAGTTCGAGCATTTAATAGATTCAAAACATAATAACTCATTACAAAATAAGCAGTTATTTGCCATTTTGCTCGCATAGTTTTTTAAATAAAGATCTTTAATCATAGAAATCACCTGAAACCCAATTTCATCAATAAATTGATTAGTATTTGAAATCTTATCAACATGCTGAGGTTAAATCAAAAATTCTACTGAATCTTTTTGTATTTTAATTGTCTAGAATATTGTATAGTAGTCTTTATCTTTTATAGAAGTCATTTATCTTTTTATTGCTTTTTATTACTTTAATATCAGCTTCAAAATTTTCTCTATATTTTCAACCCGATTTAGTATTGCCTTTAGCTTTTGCTCTTAATTTAGTAAGAGTTGTAGGATTTTTTATGGCCTCATAGCTTTGACGAATACTGATTTGGCAAGCTATCATATGGCAGCTTTTAATTTTTTTAATTCAAACTGAATAAAAACAATTCAAAAGTTTATTTTAATGGATAAAATTTTTAAATTATATCTTTCCGCATCCGCATTTTAGATTTTAAAGATTCTGCATCTGCAAAATTCACAACCTCAAGAGTTTGATTTTAAATTCTTTAATAAAAATGAAAGTTGTGTCAAAGAAACTTAAAGAATGAAATTATTTTTATTTTTAATAATACAACTCTTCAAGAACTACCAGCTAACAAATTAACTTACAGACATATTTTTAGGCCACATTTAGGAAATTAGAAGTGTTTTATTGTTTTAATTTTTTAATTTTTACCTCTTTTTCTTTTAATTCATACCAAGTGACTCCGTTTGTTTCATTTCTGTAGTTACTTTCGATTTGAGCTAAAGCTGATCTATTTACATCTCCTTCAACTGAAGCCGACTTTAATGCACGAATAGTTGATTCATTTGTAAGGCTTTGTAAAAAAAGTTAAATTAAATGAAACTTTGTTTAAAAATAATAATTTACTTCCAATTAAATAAACTGACAGTGTTATCATATCCGCTAATTAAAATGGAAGTCGGATCGCTGTGAAATCTTGCCATAGAACAGCCTCCGTTGCTGAAATGAGGTCCTTTGATTTCAACAAACATTTTCTGAAAATTTTATGAGTAAAATTTTTTTCCAAATTAACAAAGCCTACTGGATCTGATGTTTTTCTCACAGAAATAGTTCCATCGATTCCCGCAGTGAGAAAAAACTGTTTGTTATTTGTTGCGGAAAAACATCCGTAGCCAAACTCGTGACTTCCTACAATTTCAACAAGATCCAAAAACAATTGTTTCTTAAAATAATTTGTATAAAAATAAGCAACAAAAAATTTATAACAAATAAATAAATAATAAATTTAACTTTGTTTTTATTTTATCTTATTTTATTAACTCTATTTTTATTTTATTTTTTTTTTTTATACTTTATTCTGAAGGAGCTCTAGCTCGGTACAGAAAACAAATTCAAGTTTGGTGTCCCAACCTAAAGAGGGATATTTCAACGCTTGAATCTGTTCAAAGAAGGGCCACTAAACTAGTCCCAGAGTTACGTCACTTGGACTATGAAAGCAGACTTAATGCGTTAAATCTAACAAGCTTAGAAACAAGACGGGTAAGAGGAGATCTAATTGAGATGTTTAAAATTGTCAAAGGGCTTGACAAAGTGAACTGGCATGTTCCATTGGTTTTCAAGATCAATTCAAGTGGCACTCTAA
Organism: Brachionus paranguensis; assembly: GCA_016802215.1. Taxonomy (NCBI): domain Eukaryota; kingdom Metazoa; phylum Rotifera; class Eurotatoria; order Ploima; family Brachionidae; genus Brachionus; species Brachionus paranguensis. The sequence continues at coordinate 1,337,664 of JAESIX010000012.1, forward strand.
GACCTGCTCTAAGACGGCATGACTTAGCGATGGAAAAAAATGGTTAAAAATTGCGAAGCTCGGTTCAACTTCTTTAGCAACAGGGTGGTAAATGTTTGGAATGGTTTGGACAATGAAATTATTTATGCTAAAACTTTAAATGATTTTAAAAGCAAAATTGACAAAACAGATTTAAAAAGGCTATTATGATGAGGCTAAACCCTCATTCCATGTGCTGTGCACATCATAGCTTATTATTATTATTATTAAATAAATAAAATTTAAATTTTCTTACTGTTTTTCTGGTAGCATCATTTTCCAAAATAGCAAATTTTGCCAAAAATCTATCACAAAATGCAACTACATAATGTTTAGAAGTAAGAACCAAATCGCTAAATAAATAATGACTGTATATCATGTGTTTATTGATCGGCTCGTCTTTAAAATCCAATTTTTTTGAAGCATAAATTTTGCTTTTTTCTAAAATTTAAATCTTTAGCTTTTGAAATGATTTATATTTTGATTAGTGAAGTTACCTTGGAAAATGCCAAAGTTGAAATCAAACACCAAAAATTTGCACGCTAATTTTAGTCTAAACTCTTGATTAATGTAGTCATAATTTGGAGTTGAAGACGATTCAATGTAGTCAAGACGAGTGATTATCGAGTCTGTTTGAACATTTTGCATGAGAATGTTGTGCAAATGAAGCGATTGCTGGTAAGCTTGAGACTTTGGATCCGAAATGTTTATTGCGCTTTGAGGGTTTTCTGAAAGAAGCTTTTTTGTTGAATCCCATGTAGCAGTGTCACTTAAGCCAACGACAACACGAGTTGAAATTGTCTTAGAGTCTTCCATGATTGAATCAAAAGTGTCTATACAAACCACCTCGCCATCAAATTCTTTAATTTTACAATTAAAACAAAATAAAAGACTAAAATTTAATTTCTTATTTACCCAAATATCCTAAGACATAAAAACCAGGCGAGAACTTCGAGGACTTGGCAAAATCAGTGACAAGTCTTTGGTCTAAATTTAGCAGAATTTCTTGCACAGAATCTGTAAGCCGTGTGTCAATCAGAAATATTTTGTTATCTTCTCCAATTGAGATTAAAATTGTCCCACTTGAATTAAATCTTAAGAGCAAAAAATTTAAGAAAAACTTATTTTTTCAGTAAAAAAATTTTACTTAAGAATTTTAATTTTTTTTGTATGGAGAAAAATATTTTCATTAATTTTCGGATGTAAATAATTAGATAAATCGATGAAAATAAGATGTCCATCAGATGTTCCGACGACAACTAGTGGCATCGAAGGATGAGAAACAATGTATGAACACTAATTAAGAAAATAAATAATTTAAAAAATTTTAGAATAACACAATTACCTCTTTTTTTAAATGAACACGATTTACAATGGTTCTTTTTTTTGAGCTCCATATTTGAATAGTTCCGAATTCTTTTAGGACTAGAAAATTTTCCGAATAAGGATTTAAATTTGTTAATCCAACTACTCGTCCTGCATCATAATTTACTATAAGATCAAGTCGTTTGTCGTTCGGATTTCCGAGCTGATTTGAAGCATCCAATTTGAAGCTCAAAACTTCCTTGTCAGATAAGCTCAGTCCATGGAATAATTTTTCACAGTCAATCAATTCGATTCCCTTTTTGAAAAAAAATTAATAAAAAACTTTAAAAAAAAATTTAAACAAATTTTACTTTATTAGTGCTCACAATTAAATGGCTAAATTTTGTGTTAAAACTTAAATTAGATATAAAATTTGTGCAGCAGTCTATGGCCTTTACAATCTCAACAGGCCGGTCTACTTTATTTTTATTTATGCTCAATATTTCATGACCATCCAACAGCCTTATAAAACCATCCTTGGAAAAAAAAAGTTTATTTAATTTTTTTTTAATTTAGCTCTATTTACTTCACACAAGACAAATAGAGCTTGACGGTGTAGACTCATTTTGATTATATGATTATTCTGATTCAGTTCGAGTAAATTTTTCTCTTCAAAGTTCGGCTTATAGATACATTTTACAGAACCATCGTTCAAACAATACTAAAGAAATTTAAAAATTTAAATTTAATCTTATTTTTTTTTTAATTTACTTTAAAAATATAATTTTCATTAGTAGAAATCAATAATTCGTCTATATTTGACCAACAAATAGCCCTAAGTAAATGTCGTTTTCGTTGGTCAAGAATTTCATCCACAAGATGCTCGTAATTTTCGGGCAAATTAGCGATGGAATTTTTTGGGTAAGCAAATTCATCTATAAATCCAGAACCAATTTCTTCTTCCAAAACTTGATCATCAGTCAAAGGCAGCAGTAATCTTGTGTTGTTGGTTTTGAACCGATGATTGTCAAATTGTTCCAATTTCCAGACATTAATTTCAGTTTTATATGCAATTGTCAAATTTCTCCAATTAGTCGGAGAAAAGCAAACAAAATCAGGATACATAAGACTTTCATTCAAATTGATGGTAGCAATTATTTGCCCGTTCATCCAATTCCTTTATAAATTTTTTTTTTTTATTTTTTTTTAAATTTTATTTTTATAATTTTTTACCAAACAATCACTTTTAAGTTGGGAATGGCTGATAAAGTTAAGATTGCTTCACCATTCGAAAATTCAATCATCAAATATTCGATATCAGCTCCATCTAAGTTTTTCAAATTTATTATTTTTTAATTTATTAAAAAAAAAACGAACCTAAAAGAACAGATTGTTCTTTAATCTTTTTGTCATAGTCATATATGTAAACTTTGGGAAACAGTTGAGTTTCACTAAAAGCAAATTTGTTAATGACAGGATTAGCAGTCAAAAGTGAAATTGTATTGAGGCCTTGGTTGGAATTGAATGAGGGAGGAATGAAAGTCGAAATTTCTTTGCTTTGGGTGTCAAAGAACTTAAAGATCGAACCACATGTGTAAATAATGGTTGAGTTATTTACGAAAAAAGCTTTTTGACCATTGTATGAATCGATCCAGCTTAGGTTAGTTAAATTAATTAGATTATTTTATTTAATTAGATTAATTGCATTAAGCTTACAGGTTTTTAATGTTGCCTAGCTCAAGACTCGGCTCTAAAAGTGCCATCTTTTTCGGAAATTAGTTTATTATTTGTGAATTTCAAAAATTAGTGATGTTAGGCTTTTTTAAAGATTGTTGTTTTGAATATGCATTAAGAATATAGTTTCTAAGCAACAATTTAGTTTTTAATAATGGTTCTTAAATTAGACTTTTATTAGGTGATTAATTTTTTTCGAATCAAAAACTGAATTAACTTGGCAAATCTTTTTTTTAAGTATTCAAAATTTTTAATAATTTTAGACCTAATCTAATGAATTTTTCCAATTTTGACTAATAAATTTCAAAGAGATTGTGCACATAAGCATGTAAATTTCGCCCCTCATTTTTTGAGTCTTAATTTTTATTTTTAGCTTTTATTTTTATAAATTAAAAAAATTTGATCTAAAACTTAGCGTCTATTGAAATTTATAGAATTTTTTCGTTTTTCTGTAACAAGATAAAACTATTTAAAATTCTTGTCTTTTTGTTTTTTTTTAATCAATTTTTAACGAAATTGATTAAGGTTAATTTTACTAATGTTGAAAATAAAGTTTTTTATTCACCGATCATCTAAACGGTAAAATTCTTTTTGGCGAGATAATATCACATTTTAACTATTCAGTAAAATATCGAGTATATATAAATTATGAGCCGAACAAGAACGAAATTGCTTCATTAATTTCTTGGTATTGCACTTGTGGCATTGTGAAATTTCATACAAAACTTCCAATACAAAACATAAAAAAATTTATAACTTTTGTTCTGAATGTCAAAATATTGTTTTGTAAATAAAACTAAGTGAAAAAACTATTGTTTCACCTTCCGCGGAAGTCTGCAAAATCTGTGTGAATTCTGCAAAATTGCACCCTATTTAAAAGTATTAAAAATAAAATGCAATTAATTTGCACAGATTTTGCAGACTTTCACAGAAGGTGAAACAATAGTTGTTTCACTTAGTTTCATTTACAAAACAAGATTTTGACATTCAGAACAAAAGTTATAAATTTTATTATGTTTTGTATGAAATTTCACAATGCCTTGCACTTCTGTATGCGGAAAAATAGCTAAAAAATACATGTTAATTTGCTTTTTTTTATATGGCCTATGGATTACTTCTTTAAAATCACCGAATTCTTTAAAGGCTTTAGATGAATGCAATTTAATTGAAGTTAATACACATTTAAATAAGGATATATTTTTTGTCAGTGGATAATTATTATTTTTAGTAGATATTTTTTTTAATTGAAAATAGATAAAATCAAATAGAAGTAGATTTAATAGAAGACATTTATTTTTTCAAACATAGATAATAAAAAAAAATACATATGAAAAACAATGAAAACTCTAATTCCTTTTATGACCACTTATTTCCGTCTATCAGGCCTTGCTCAAGAGACTCTACAAATCCGGCAATGTTAGTATAAGTTGCGTATTCGTCGTAAACAGTGTTTGTTCCGCGCTTAGATTGAATTTCTTCTATGTCTTCAACATCATTATCATATATCATTATTTCAATTTTGAATTTTTTATCACAAATTTATTCAGTCTAAATTATGAAAAACTTTATCTAGCAATTTAAAATATTTCTAAAAATAATCAAAAAAATTGAAATGCTTTTAATTTTAAAAATAAAAATGTTGTTGAATAATTCAACCAAAAATTTATCAATAATTCAATAACCAATTATTCAATATGTGATCTTGAATAAAAAAATTAATTCTTGATTTAAAAAGAAACCGAAGCAAGACCATTTTTTAGATTAATGTTTGACTTAAAATTACTTAAAATTATTTGGTTATCAAAAGAATTCTTAAATGTTTTATTTTTAATATATAAATATGGTTACTTTAATTGATTGTATAGAAAAATGAACATTTTGCTTGGTAAATAAGAGGAAAAAATATTTTATATATGAAAGAGTGTTTTTTTTTTTAATTTTTTAATTTTTGTTCTAATTCTTTAGATAACCAAAATTTTAATAATTTTAAGTCAACATTAATCTTAATACTATATTTAATTTAATTTTTAGAAAATATTTTAAAAAAAGATTTTTGACTCCTTAAATCCGGACTAGGATTTTTGAATAAATTACCAAAAAACTAACTTAGCTGGATTTAAAATGATATATTTTTAAAATCATTATCTACATTATCGATGAAAAAAAATAAAAGGAAATAAATTCATATTAAGTAAAATTAACTTTTTTTTTAAAGTTTTAATTATTTTGATTAGAAGTCACTAGAAAAAATCTCAATAAAATGTATTAATCGTCATCTAATAGTATTACTTGTCATTTAAAAGAGTAAGTGAAAATTCTTAATATTACATAGAACCAAAAAGTTTTAAAAGATTTTTTTTTTAATTAAATAGAACTTATAACTTTTAATTGTCAATAAGAATAACTAACCGGTACTAATTTTAATGTCAAAAAATTAAATGCCAAAAAAAATTTATCAATTACTGTTTGATAATGTGCTAGAATCATTCCAGGATTTGAATTCGGTTCTAAGTCATAAAGTGAAGAATTTTTGGATTATTCTCCAGATGCACATCAACTTAGGATTAGTAAAATGAGAAATGTAACTAAAATAGCAGTCAAAAAAATTAGCAAAAATTAATTATTTTTTATTTTAAAAATTATTTTAAAATTGATTTCTAAATTTTTTTATCTGATAAAATTGGTTTATTAATTGATGATTTTTTTAAACTTTGAACGATGGATAACATAATATTTAATTAAATTTTGTGATAACTAATACTTTTAATTTACGAATAATACATTTAATTGACTTTAATTTGAATTCACGATTTAACATTTTTGTAACTGGCGTTTAATCAAAATAAATGATGCTTTAATATTAACTCTTTTATAAATTATTATTTTAAATATTTTCTTTTAATTATTTTTAAAATTTATAAAAATCCGGATCCATACTTTAAATGGCCTGGTCCGGGTTTAAGCAGTCGAAAATTTCTCCTAATCAGTGTTTAAATCTGAAAACTCTCGAAATAAAATTTTCTGACCATAAATAAATAAGCCCGACTAAATGAATTATCTTGACTTGGACAATTTTAGATTTGAAAACTGGCAAAGTAATGCGTCTTGAAGTTTTTTAGCTTTTAAAACTTTTATAGAAGTCTCGATAAATTTTTCAACTATAGGAATAGTTAGTCATTCAAATTTAAGATCATAGCGTAGGCTAAATATATTTGTTAAACTATGATCAAAAACTTAATTTTTTACGTCAGAAATTGCATTTAAAATCTATTCTAAATTTTTTTCCAAAAAAAAAGATGGTAACTGAAACATGTTATTTGACTTAAATTTTTTTATCAACAATTTTTTATATTTTAATTTATAACTGTATAATCTTGTAAAGTGGTCAGTAATTTTTTTAAATAAAATTAAAAAAACGAAAAAAGATAAGTGCATTTTTCGAGATTTTTCTGGTTTCCGCTAAATAATTTGCTGTTCCAGTGAATTTTTATGTTGAAATTTAAATCTGAATTTCGGTTTAAAGAGTAATTTTATTTTTTTTTATATTTAGATGAATCATTGTCAAGTCAAAAATTTTATTAATGGGTCTAAAAAAGCCATTAATTAAATTAAAGGCATATTACTTAAAAGAAAAGTTCATTTAAAAAAGCTATAAAATTAATGACTTAAGAATTAATCAAAAAATAAGCTTAAGTAAAGATAAATTTAAATTTGTTAAGAATTTTATGAAATTTAAGATAGCTAGTATAAAGCTTGTTAGTTTATTGCAAATTCAAAAATAAAATTGTATTATTCATTAAAGAAAAAAAAAAGAAAAAAATAATATTCTAGTTGAAAATGCTGATTAATTTTCCGAATCAATTGACAAGTGAAGAAGAGCAATTGCTCAAGAAAATAGCCAAAATGAAAAAAAAGGTAAAGAAAACCTACACTTTTCAAGCTTTATTCTAGTTCAAATTTTAGAAAAAACTTTTTAGCGAAAAAAAATCTGCTAATGAATCCCATGTCGAAGAACATCAACCTGCAGTTGTACCGAGTGCAATCTCAAATCTCAAACGCAGTAAAATAAATCTATAACATTTCTTCTATTTATTTTATTGCTAGGCTTGAGCTCTACTGGAAAACAACTTGATGCAAAAGAAGCAGCGAAAAAATTAGTTCAATCAGGCGTAATTTACAACATTTTTATCCTTATAATTATTTAAATTAATTTAAATGATAGATTATAAAACTTGAAACCGAAAATAAGGAGACTGGTTTTAAAAAGTCTTGTTCACGCAATGATTCGCGACCAAGAGGCAACTTAAACATTAACAACCCTGTATGATTTTTTTTTAATTTTTTAATTCTTACTTGGCAATTTTTTAAAGGATTTGATGGAGCAAAATAAACAAGTAACATATTCTTCGGTGACATCACCAAATTCGGCAATTTCGCCGCCAATAATGGCAAACTCACCGGCACAAAATGCCAGATTTTCATACTCAAGTGGAGACAGCCAATTTTCAAGAACTCCATCTTTTAATCAGAGGGCCAATTTTCGCCGTAATCCGTCAGATAATTCCGGCTATCAGCCAAGATATCAACAAAAACATCAAGGTGTATCACTTTACATCAAAGCTAACAATGTAACAGAGGACCTTTTGCGCTCTTTATTCAATGCAAATGTTAGCCAAGCTAAAATTTTATCAATCGATGTAAAAATTAAGTAAATTTTGAATTTTTTGCTGAATATTAAGCTAATAATTCAATTTAGCTATGCATTTGTTCATGTTGATACAAAAGAATCGGCTGAGATGGCCATCAATGAAGTATAAATAAAAAAATAATTAAAAATTTTTGAATAGTTTTTGTCTTAGTTGAATGGAAAAACTTTTCAAGAAAGTGTTTTTTCTGTTTCGTTTGCCAGACCAAGAAAACCATTTAATAGAGGGTCAAATTTTTCCAATCAGCGTTCAAATTTTTCAAATAAGGATTTTAGCAAATCAAACGAAACATCTACCAACAGTCCAAAAACTTACTCTTCTGAAGGTAATACATTAAATTATTAAAAACAAACAATAAAATAATCAAAAATTTAAATTCATGGTTTTTTTTCAATAATTTTTAATAAGATATAATTAAGCTAAAAGTATCATTTAATTTTGAAAATGCATTAATAGCAATAAATAATTTTTTTTAACATTGAAAATGCTTAAATTTAAGAACTAATAATTTTCTTTCTTTTGGCCATTTGAAGCTTAAATTCTTAATTTTCATGGCGCATATATTCCACTCATTCATATTTTTATCGAAAATATTTTTTGAATAAAATAAAAAATAATAAATTAATGAAAAAAATTTTTTACTAATAGCATCTTCGATTAATTTGAACCTCGGAACTTTTCGCTAATTGAATTTAATGAAAGAGCTGTGAAAGTTCTTTAAAGTAAAAAAGAACTTGTTAAAATTAAATTCAACCTCTGAAAAAAAATCTGCAAAAATAATGTGTGTTATAATTTTAACCCTCTTTATATTTCTGAAAATTCAGAGTTTTTTTAGAGGAATTTGACTTGTTCAAATAAATTCTACCTAAAATCAATTAAATATTAGGCTGTTGAAGCTGTTTTTGATTCATTTTAATTAATGTTTGTAAAATTTATATATTATTTTTTATTTATTTTACCGTGACTTTTAAAGATAGCTATATTAAATTAAATTAAAATTAAAATATTACTAAATTTAAATATTTACGCTTGTAAATATTTAATGTGACAAGTCTGGCTTAATTGACAGCTGAATAAAATATCAGACTTTTTTCTAAATTTCATTTTATGTCAAAGTAATGACTTGACTTAGACTTGAAAATTAATTAAAACTTGAAGTCATTTGAATATAAAACGTGAAATACTAGCAAAAGAGAAATGCAAAATTTGATTTCTAATATCTTTTGTAATAAAATATAAGTGAATAAATAATAAAAATTTAATTTTTCTAATTCATTAATATTCTTAATGAATTAAAAAAAATTGACTTGAAAAATGCTTTTTAATCTATCATTTTTTCCTTTGTTAGAATATAATGTTTTATATTCAATTGACTTCAAGTCTTTATTAAATTTTTTAGACTAAGTCAACTCATTACTTTGAAATGAAATAAAATTTTAATAAAATTTTAGTCGTGATTTTAAATTTAAATCATGTGACGTTTAAATCACAAAAATTTAAATCAAAAAAAATTTAATTTTGAAAATCAATTTAATATTATCTTTTTAATACTTTTTTAAATTTTAAACTATTGATTCAAAATATCGTTGTTAGCCTTAATTTTTTTAGATTTTTTATTATTTAAATTAATGAATCATTTATTTCAAAGGTGCTGAAGGCTCAAATAACGACCAAAGAGAGTTGGTGAAGTATGAAGACATGTAAATACATTTAAATCGGCTAAAATTTAAATTAATTGTACATAAGCAAACTAAACTTTTTATTAAAAAACTTGATTAAAATTATTACCTTTAAAAATAGTTCAATAAAAATCTAAAAAAAAATTGTATCAAAAGACTTTTTTTTGGTCATGTATTCACCGTCACTTTAATTTTTAGTCTTGGACATTAAAATTTTGAATACATGTACTTACCTGACAAAGAGACTACCTGTAAATTAATTATAACCCGTCAATGTTTGCAAAAAAAAAACTGGAGTAAGTTTTTAATTATAATAAAAAAATACAGGTCGAGCTCAATTGACATGATTCGAATAATGAAAGTTTACTTTATGTTTTTTTTTTTTAAAATAAGGTTTATAGTTTAATATATTTAAATTATAATAAATTTTGTTTCGAGGCCACAGCTAAAGTTAATAGATATCTGTAAATTTTAGCATGAGATCTAATCGGTTGACAAGCAATTCTTAATAGATAAAAAAAATCTCAACCAAAAAAAATAAAAAAAATTTAATAAGAAAATTAATTTTTTTTCAGATTTTATCATATTGTGATAAAGAGGCTCAATCAGCCAAATTAAAAAAACAAAAAAAAGAATGTTTTTAAAGACTTTTTTCACTTTTATAATAATAATTCTATCTAATCGAGCAAAATTTTCTCATTCGGCATCAAACCCACAAGTCAAAAGCTTAGGTCGCTGGTGTTGCTTGAACCAAGCAGAGTATGCTAAATGTTTGGACTGGGCAAATGCTTGGAACTCGACCAATACCAACGCTAGTGTAATTCTCGAATGTGTTCTGGCTGAAGACAAATACGAGTGCTTCAAGCTAATTTTCGAGGACAAAGCCGACTTAATGGTTGCTGACGCAGGAGAAATCTACACTGCCGGAAAATTCTACAATTTATTGCCCATTTCTACTGAGATCTACAGCGGAGGCCCTAATCAACCAAGTTACAGTGATCACTATTCAGTAGCGGTAGTCAAACGCGACAGCGGAATGACTTTAGCTTCACTCAAAGGTGCCAACTCGTGTCACGGAGGCGTTGGTACCTCATCTGGCTGGAATATACCAATTTCAACGCTGATAGAAAAGCAACTGTTGGAAGTTGTTGACTGTAACAACCATGTCAAGGCGGCTACAAATTTTTTTAACAAGATGTGCGCACCAGACGCTCTCAACACTCAGTTCAATCCAACTGGTGATAACCCGACATCAGCATGTGATTTATGCAGGGGAAGAATTGGTTCTAATTTTTGCACTAATCAGGATCCTTATGCAGGAAATGTAGGTGCCTTGTACTGTTTAATTGACGGAGGGGGAGATGTAGCGTTTGTCAGACACAACTCTTTGCAGGAATTGGCTGCCATTAATAGTTCAGTAGACATTAATGATTTTGAGCTATTGTGTCCAAATTACGTTGGCTCGCCCTACAATACGCCTGGAATGAACAACTTGTATCCATCACCAACTGCACCGATCTCAGATTACAGAAGTTGTAATTGGGGTATAGTGCCAGGCAGAGGTGTGTTGACATCAAGTCGCAAAGCTCTTAGTCAGCGAAGAAGTTACCGAGAATTTTTAATAGAATCTGCCGCTATTTTCGGTGGACTGGTTCCGATTTCAGAAGTGACTAATCCAACTTTTATGACCACTACACTTCCATCAAATTTTTTTAATTTCGATTTGGATCAATTTCTCAATCAAACTCAACAAACTCCAGTGCCAAATGAAGACTACAATCTTGAGCCAGTACCTGTGCAGTCCAATTTCAAACTTTTCGATTCAACTAGCTACAGTGGTAGAGATTTAATTTTCTTAGATCAAACTCAATCATTCAAGGATCTCGATGAAAAAATCACCTATCTTTCTTTCTTGCGTAAGTTTTTTTTAAATAAATTTTTTTATTTATTTGTTTATATGTACCGAGCTAATGCCCCTTCAGAATAAAAATATGTAAAAAAAAATTAATTAAAACAAAGCTAAATAAGAAAAAAAAATATATAAAAAAAGGATAAATAAGTCTAAGTAATTAAAAGAAAATTTAAAACGATATGTTGAAATAGCTAGAGGTTAGACATGTTTAAATATTTGATAGCTCAGGAAAAAAAGAAGAAATTGTTTGGTAGCAATTACACAATGGAGTTGGATATTCGATAAATCTTGATTCGAAACCTTCTCTATATTCTTTTACCAGTCTGACGACCAGTGGAACAGAATGGCTCAATCCTGCCCTGACATATTTCTCATTCAACTCAAAGAGTCGATTTGAAACTGTTAGTAGTTTAAGTTTATTGAAGGCCTCTTGGTGCATAATATTGGAGGAGGTATCATATTTCAGCTTCAAAATCAGATCGAACTGCTCAATTTTGAATAACTTTTTTTGATGTTAGTTTCTGAGAATGAATTTAAACAAGGAAAAGAATAATCCAAGATTGATCCTATCAAAGATTTGTAAAGATTACCTAATGTTTTGGGTTTTAGAGACCCCATTTCCTATTTGAGAGATATTTTATTAAATTAAGCCTTGAATTACAGCGTTCTTTTAATTCATCCACCATTGGACTAAATGTAAGTTTTGAGTCTAGTGTGATGCCTAAGAATCTGGCTTTTTCCTCATTATTTAAATTGTAACCATTAATTTTAAGGTCATGATTGATTTTAACTTTTGTTTTTTTCTCAAAGATCATGTAACATGACTTTTCAACAGAAATTTTCCATTTGAAAAGCCATTTTTCAACTTCGTAAAATAAAATAAAACTAAAATTTAAATTAAATTTTAGTTTTATTTAAATATTTTTTTAATCAGAATTAGATTACTTTAGCACTATAGTGACCCGTGTCAATTTGATGACCACTTTAATTGTGAATATCTTAAGGAAGTTTTATTAGACTTAAATAAACTTAATATAATAGATGATCTTTTATATTAAGTTCGTTTAACTTAAATCTTTAGTTGTTAATCAAGAATTTTAACAGCAGATTTCTGGTGAATCAGCCCTCATAAAAGTTTTTTTTTAATGTTTTTCTAAATCCTCATATTTTTTTTGAAAATAAATTTATCTAAGTTATTTTTATTTTTTAAATTTTTTTAAACTTTTTATTGACTTTGATGGAAGAGGTAAAAACTCAGAAGACCATCGAAGAAAAAATTTTTCACGGATAGCGAGATATAAAGTAAAGCAACAAAGCTAATTTAAAAATTTTAAACATTAAAAAGATCAAAATTAATTCTTCGTTTTAACAAAATTTAATTTAATACATTATTTCAGAAAAAAGGAATTAAAAAAAATTAGATGGGAATAATTAAGATCTCAGTCTAAAATTTAAAAAAACCTTGTAAAAAAACATTTATAATCATCAATCTAGATAATAATAATATTCAAATATTATTAAAAAAACATTCTTTTATTAATAATCACTAAATTGAAATAATGGCAGTTTTACAAAAAATAAAAATTATCCATAAATTTAAATTGATCAAAAATTTCAATCAAAAAGCTTATAACATATAACTGATACTCCTCATCAACTATCTATCTAAAATTATACAGAATATAATATAACATTTTTAAATAATAATAGTGGAGGGTTTTTGAATTTTTGGTAGGAGCCACTTTGTAATGTTCAGACATTTGAAAAAAGAACTTTTTGCAATGTTGGCAAAAAAAACATTGACATTGATTTTATTTTAAATTGTTTGAAAATTTTAATGAAAGTAAGATGGAGATTAAAATTATCTTTTTTAAACAAATTTATGAAACAAAATATTATATTTTTCCTCTTAAAATTATATAAAAATTTAAAAATCTTTATTTAATAAAGTTCGTTTACTGGATAAAAAAGTCAATTTTTAATTAAAAGTTTTTACTTAAGTATGATAATATTTTATTATTTATCGTAATTTTCTCTCGTAATTTAATGACAACTTTCATAAAAAAACCAACCAAGTGCCATTTTACTCTTAATTTTATATGAAATACACTTTACTAAATTATCAAATTATTCGCCCGTCTTATTTTCCAAGAAGGATTTTTCTAGCAACAAAAAATATTTACCTATCGGATTTAATTTTTTATTAAATTTGCATCAAAAAATTTAGTTAATAAAAATTTGTAACTACTAAATAATAATTATTGAGTTGACAACATAAATTTAAAAAAAATCTCAAACATGAGAATATATGTACAGAGCTAAAGCTTCTTCAGATAAAAAAAATAAAAAAGTTAAATTAAATAAGCTTTAAAAAAAAGTAAAAAAAAATATAAATTAGATTATTCATTTCAACTTGTCTGAGATTATTTGAAATAAGTAATCGTACCACATGTTTAAGTATTGAACGTATCAGAAATGAAAGAAGAAATAGTAAGGTATCAATTACAAAATGGAATAAGGTATTAGATTAATTGAAGCTCAAAACCCGCATTGAATTCTTTTACCAGTCTGAAAACAAAATCAACAGAATGACTCAGTCTCAACTCTAAAAGTCGACTCGAGGCTGTTTGCAGTTGGGTTTTAAATTAAAAAATTTTTAGACTTTAAAGTTTGCATGAAAAAAATCTAATTTTTTTAATTGATCAAAGTAAGAATGGATTGAAATTATTTTCTTAAATTTAGAAAAAAATTTAAAAGAAAAATGGAAAGATTACTTTAAGTGTTATTTTTAAAAAATAAAAAATTAGATTGGTGAATACATTTTTTAAGTAGTTAAAATATTGACCAGATTATAGTTTTTTTTATAATGTTTGTATGAGTTTCAGAAGGCATTGTGAAATTTCATACAAGCCTTCTTACAAAAAAAAAAAATTTTGTAAATTTTGTTCTAAATGTCAAAAACTTGTTCTGTGAATGAATCAAAGTGAAAAAAATTTTGTTTCACCTACTGGCCAAGTTCGCAAAATCTGTTAGAATTTCAGCAAAATTGCACCCTTTTTAAAAGTATTAAAAAATAAAACGCAATTTATCAATTTATTTATCAAAGATTTTGCAGACTTCCGCAGTAGGTGAAACAAAAGATTTTTCACTTTGTTTCATTTACAGAACAAGTTTTTGAAATTGAGAACAAAAGTTATAAAATTTTTGTTATTTTTGTACTGGAAGTTTTGTATGAAATTTCACAATGCCGTTTCAATGTTAATCAAGGGGCTAGTACCCTGTCTATAAAATTAATTGTGTTATATTTTTGAATTTCCTAAATTGTTTTTTTCTTTCTACATCAAGATTCTCAGACAATTTTGTGTCATTATAGCACACAATTTTAGATAAGTAAACTTTTAAAAAATCAAAAATTTTCTTTTTACAAAAATTCTCAATTTATTCAAGATTTGTCAATAAGTTTTTTTTCAATGAATTTTCTATTGAAATTATTTTATTTTTTAAAGCTGAAACATACAGGAATAAAATACTGAAGCTTTATGAGTGTCCACTGCGCTTGGTTAGATGGTGTGTGATCTCAGATTTTGAAAAAGACAAATGTCGTCTAATGCGCAATGCTTTCGCCAGCCGAAACATAAAGCCAGATTTGGACTGTGTCAGTGCAGACAACGCATGGGATTGCATGCAAATGATAAAAAATCGCTTGGCAGACTTGATAACACTGGATCCGGCCGATGCATACAGAGCCAGTCGTTATTTTGACCTTGTGCCTTTGGCATCCGAAGACTATGGCACCATGACTGACAAACCAGTGTATTATGCTGTCGCTGTAGTGAAGCGAACTGACTTGAGCACCAATCTTTGGAATTTGAGAACAAAAATTGCTTGCGGAACTGCCATTGGAGACTTGGCCGGCTGGCACGTTCCAGTCGATTATCTGATAGCTATAAAAGAACTTTACGTGACTGATTGTCACGTGCCCAAAGCTGCAGGTGAATACTTTGGCCGGTCTTGTATACCCGGCTCTAAGGACTATGACTACAACACTTTGGAGACAAATCCAAGAGCCTTGTGTCTAGAATGCTATTCAAAAGGCTCGGACTTTTGTTCAAGATCCCATAGAGAATATTTCTACGGCGATACTGGAGCTTTCAGATGTTTGAATGAAGGTGGTGGAGACGTGGCATTTGTCAGACACACCAGTGTCCAAGCCAACACTGATGGTCGCAACACAGATCAATGGGCAAGGCCTCTGAGAAAAACTGATTTCGAATTGTTGTGCAAAGACGGAACTAGGCAATCAGTTGACAGCTATGAAAATTGCCATCTAATGAAGGTGCCATCCAGACTTGTGATGATCGGTGGTCATCGCACTTTTATCCAGCGAAGTTATTTGTGGAACATGCTTAATTTTGCCCAGCAGTTATTTGGCTCAGACACGTAAGAATTTTTTTTATTCTTGGCAATGTGAAATTTTAGTACAAAAATTACAGTACAAATAGTAAAAAGTTTATAATTTTTTTTCTAATTGTGCAAAAATGGTTATTTAAAGAGTACAATATTGTACAAATTTGTACAAAATAATTCTTGGCTCTGCAAAAACTCTGCAATTTATTGCAAATTTTAATCAAGTATTTTTTGATGGTATGCATTTTACAGAAAATTGCAGAGTTTTTGCAGAGCCAAGAATTATTTTGTACAAATTTGTACAATATTGTACTCTTTAAAAAACCATTTTTGCACAATTAGAAAAAAAATTATAAAGTTTTTACTATTTGTACTGTAATTTTTGTACTAAAATTTCACATTGCCTTTATTTTTTATTTTTTTATGGCATTGCATTGTGAAATTTCATACAAAACTTCCAATACATAAAAAAAAAAATTTTATAACTTTTGTTCTCAATTTCAAAACTTGTTCTGTGAATGAAACAAAGTGAAAAAACTTTTGTTTCACCTACTGGGCAAGTCCGCAAAATCTGTAAGAATTCAGCAAAATTGCACCCTTTTTAAAAGTATTAAAAAATAAACGCAATTTATCAATTTATTTATCAAAGATTTTGCAGACTTCCGCAGTAGGTGAAACAAAAGTTTTTTCACTTTGTTTCATTTACCGAACAAGTTTTTGACATTTAGAACAAAAGTTATAAAATTTTTTTATTTTGTATTGGAAGTTTTGAATGAAATTTCACAATGCCTTTTTTTATTTAATCTTTAGTTGATTGATTTTTTTCTAGAAATTCAGATTTTACTCTATTCGAATCAATGAAAGAGCATCCTGATCTGATATTCAATGATGCGACTGTTCAACTGTTTCCAATTGAAGAAAATATAGTTGATTATCTAGGAAGTGATGTTATAGATATAATACATAAAACTGATCCAAGAATATGCAATGATGCTATTGAAGACAGACAACTTAGCTTGTTTTACTTTGCCATGGTTCTAATTGTGTCCGTGTTCAATCGCAATTGAGCCAAAATGTGTAAAATTTTTTTTTTGACAAAGAAAGTTGGTCTATTTAATGAATCATTTGGGGTTAGTGTAAATGATTATTCTTTAATTTTTCGAATGATTTTTAGATATAATCTTTTTGTTTCGATCGTTCAGGACATTCCATTTTGATTATTAGATATTGTTTTTATTTTTGTTTGTATCTTGCTATCTTTTTTTTAAATTTTGTATTAAACAATTCTCATTTTATAATTAAAGTTTAATTTTTTATCCTACTATTTAAAGTAATAAAGTGTTTCAAAAATTATCTCCACCACAGTCTGCTCTTTTTGATCCGATTTTTGAAACGGATATTTTTTATTTGTTATTTGATTATTAAAAAATTATATAGTGTTAATATGGGACTAAAGAAATGAAATTATTTTTTAAGAGATTAATTTAAAAAGATTTAATGAATCAAAATGACTGAGTTTCAACCACACCGATACATAAAGTTCAATGTTATTCAGAATTTCAGAGTAAGATTAAGGATCGCCTGTAGTAAAAGTACAGCACCATCTGAATTTCCAAAATTTAACTTTAAAATATTAATCTGCATATAGTGAAGGATTTATAAAGTGATTTCTTTTGTTATGAGATGCTCTTTTCGAAAAGCTGAGTTCGAGTTTGGCTTGAAATGTACTGGGAAGATTTTTCAATAAAAAAATTTGATAAATTAAATAATTAATTAAGCGTTTTGTTTAATTTTTGTAAAATTTAAATTTTAACAAATTTTTTTATAAATGAAAACGAATTTTTGCGGGAAAAATTTAAACATTGCAATTAACTTTTGGTAAAAACATTAAAAAATAGTTATTTTGATTTTTTTTTTAATTTCTAAAATGCCTGGTCAAAGAAAAAAGGAAAATTTTATTATTTTATATTTAAGTCACTTTACAAATGACACATTTTACAAATTGACAGTGATTGATAAGTACATGTTCTGAAAGCGCATATTCTCATTTACAAAAGTGTGTATTAATTTAATTTATTATTTTACCATTTGACCAATATTTTGGCAAAAAAATAGTAAAAATTGGTATTTTTCACTTTTTTTGTATTTACTATACGGTTTACCCCCTTATGGTAATTTTTTTTGTAGGATCAGAAACCTGACCGTACAAAATTCTGAACAAAATGTTGGGACCACTTTTTTTTATTTATCTAAAAAAATTGGATAAAATGAGTTTGAAACTAATTGATGCAACACTTTTTTCGTAAATTAGCCTTATTAAAATGTTTAATTTTTAGCTTAGTCTTTCCGGTGTTAATAATTTAAGAAAAGTACAATGCTGCAAAATTTTGAAAACGAATCCCTGCTAGAGAATGACCCAAGGTCCTTGGTGAAACTAAAAATTTTCAAAAAAAAATTTTAAAACAAAAAAGGTTAAACAATAACTTTATTGGGACACGAGGTCCGAATCCAAAAATTAACAAAAAATTACTGAAAAAACTAATATATTATAACTAAATACTTTAACTAAAATGAAAAATTAATATGATTTATATAAACAAAATATGGATGTACGGATAAGTTCTTAATTGCGCAAAACAAGCTTCTTCTTGAGACGTCTAAAATTCTATTGAATA
Organism: Brachionus paranguensis; assembly: GCA_016802215.1. Classification (NCBI taxonomy): domain Eukaryota; kingdom Metazoa; phylum Rotifera; class Eurotatoria; order Ploima; family Brachionidae; genus Brachionus; species Brachionus paranguensis. The sequence continues at coordinate 1,356,100 of JAESIX010000012.1, forward strand.
ATTAAATTAAATTTTTTAATAATTACAATTAATGCGGAAAATAAAAAATAAAATTTTTACTAAAAAAAAATTATTTACAAAAACAATCTTTATTTTCTTTTGTGATATTGATTTAATCGTTTTGATTTACTAGACGTTGAGCCAATATCGGTGCCTCTTATTTTACTAGAGATTAATTTAAATAAACTGGGCTCTTTTCCTTCAGGTTTTTTAATTCTTCGATCTGGAATGAAAGTTGGAGCAATATTTAAATTATTTTGTTTGAGACGTTTTTCCTCATAATTTTCTAACATCGGATCAGGCTTATTCATGTCAATCTCAACCTCTTTGACTATATTTCCACAATCAGATTTTTGAATGTTTAGCTCAAGAGTATCGGTCTCTTTTACGTATTTGACTGGTTCCATTTTGATATTTATTTACCAAGCACAAAAATATTTTATTCATAAAATGGCGTGATCTTTTTCTAAATTCACCTTTTTATGATTATTTTCAATTACTTTGTAAGTAATAAAATATTCTAAATTCAACAACCAAAAATTAAGCTTTTCTATAATTTGAAATACGAAAATAAATTCCAAAGAAATAACACTGTTATTAATCTCCTTCCTATATCAAAAATCTCAAAATTTGTATTATGTAAAAAATAAATAAAGACTACTGTTTGTATATAAGAACTAGATTAAATTTTCCAAATATAATTGAATTTATAATTATAATTTTTAAATTGAATTGAAATTTTCAACTCCTGTTTAGGAGTTTTTCTCAACTGTGTACTTTCTGAGTTTTTTTCTTTTTTTAAAAAAAATAAATTAAATTAATTCTAATGATTAAATGAAAAAAGGCATCTTGTGAAATTGATAGTTAAAGACAAAAAATGTTAAAAATATTATTATCATGTTAATAGTGTTTTATTATAAAAATATATGATAAACAAGTTAAGTGTCTCCAGTTCATTTAAAAATAATTCGAGACTTTTATTGAAAAGTCTACAAAAAGCCTTTTCATTAATTTAATTCTGTTATTTGTACAATTACGTCTAAAGTCATATAATTTAAGTCAGTATTTTGATGTAAAATTTAAAAGTAAAATCTTTTCACAAGGAGTTCAAAAGTTGTTTTAGAATGTAGAAAATCAGCATCTAAAATTCGACTACAAATAGAAAACTTTAAAGACAAATTTAAGATCAACCTTAAGGTAGTGAAATTATGGGTTTAAATGATATTTTAATATTTATCAAAATATATTACGGTGAAACAAACTTAAATTTTGTATTGCAAAATTTCAAAATATAGATTAAGATTTTATTTTTACTTCAGATAAAAATTCATATGATTTTCTATCTAATTAAAGATTAAACAAACTATGTTTAATAAAGTTTAGTCATTCATTATTTTAAAGTTGATAAAAAATACCTTTTTATTTAAATAAAAAATTAAAAATTTTGATTTAAAATTTACATTTGATTATAAACTTCAATTTGGCGTCTTATCACAGGTTTTAGAATAAAAAAGGGTTTAAAAATTTATTCGAATTATTTATCTTTAATAATTTATTATGTATGTTATGAGCTCTAGCTCCTAATAAAATATTTATAGCTTTTATTTATATTAAAAAAAAGCATACTTTTTTCTTCCTAATCTCAGATAATTGCCGATTTTTTCTTGACATACTTTTTGAATAATATAGATTTTATCTTTAAAAAAAAATTATTTCTCTTTAAAATTACTTTAATTATTTTTAAAATGTCTGGGATTAAAAAAATACAAAATTGTTTGGTGCTTTTAGTATAAATAAACAAAGATTTTGTTACCAGAAAAGACTAAGCTTTTAAAATATAAAATATGTACAAATAATTAATTTAGGCAATTTGTATTGAAATTGTTCGACAATTGAAGGAATCTTATTAGAAGAATTTTTCCTGAGAATCAATGCCATATTAGTTGTTTTCCAAACTTCAGACACTTTCCCTTGTTTAAACTTAATTCAAAAATATGAATGCTTTACTAGAATATATCATGCCACAAGTTTTTTTAAAAAAAGCTTGTTCAGTAAAAATTATTTTTTTTTAATTTGTTTTATAAAGTAAATTTATTTTATATATTTATTGACTGATTTAACCTCTCATAAAGATTCTTAAGTTAAAAAAAGATTACTAAAAGTACAAAAAAAGTTAAGATTTATTTTTTTTATTAATCTTCTATAATCTAAAAGACTACTAAGCATTTATTTATATTTAGGATTTTTGAGATTGTTTGATGCGATTTATTTACAAAAGTTAATTATTTTTTTTCCATGTCACAATTTAAGTAATTCGACATTTGTTGTTAAAATGTATTAATAGTTTTATAATCAAATTCATATAACTAAACTGAATAAAATTGACAATCAAAAATAATAATTAATGAAAGTGTAAATTTAAATGAAAATTAATTTTTTCACCCTGAACGAATTTTACAAATTTTTTTGTCAGTTAAATTTACTTATGAAACAAGAAAATTAATAAGAATATTAATTAAATTAAAAAACAAATAGAAAATGCGTCAAAAATATTTCCAAAACACTTTTCCACCAGGAGACTAAATCCCCAATGATTAATTTTCAAAGACTAATATAAATATCAGGCCATCAAATTGAATAAAATAAATATTTAGGAATTTTTTTCTCTTGCAAGCAACAAAATGGTATTCAAATTGATATTAATGGCATGGATTTTTAAGAGCTTTTTGGCCAAAGAATTTCAAGACCAAACAAATAAAGACATTATAGAGAGAATCAGTCAAAATATACCTTTGGATTTAGATGAGAAATATCCCGAATTAGAAATGTATGATCAAGACAATTTTCTATTAAACAAAGATTGGAATGTTCGGGAACGAATTATGAAAAGATCATATTTTATGTGTTTGTTTATACACTGCCCGTTTGATATGCACCTAAAATTGATGCAGATGTATAATTCAGAACAGAAACCGGATTCAAATTACAAGCACCTTCAGACAAAACGAAATTATTTTCTGGGCAAGAAAAAAGAAAAAAATTTTAGGGATTTTATTTCAATGCGATATTAAGTGAAAATTTTGGGAGTTTAAATTTAATTTTAATAAATTTTATTCGCTAGATTGAATATTGAATAAATAATGATTTATATTTTTTACTAATAAAAAAAAAATTTTTGCATTTTTTCATTGCTTGAATGAAATACCAAAAAAAATTATCCAAAAATTTTTTAATTAATCTGTCAATTGTTTAATATCTGAAACGATATTTATGATTGAAAAATATTGTCAAATATTCGAAAGATTTCGTATCAAGAAATTGAATAAATAAAATAAATAGAGACATGAATATTATCTCAAAATAGAAATAAATCATGCATAGAATTCAAATAAATGTTCAAACAATAAAATAATCCATTAAAATTCCTATCCAATGTAAACTGCTCTCAAAATTCAATTTCATGAATCAATCAATAACCGATATAAAATTATGCTTCGGGTTGGTTTCTAATTTAGTTAATATTAATTGTAATAAAGTACTAGAACTAAAAATACATTCTATTTAAACTTGTTTAAATTTAGAATGAATTAAAAATAATGAATTCATTTTATAATTAGAATTTTCTTTTTTTATTCAATTTACATAATCTTTTGTATCTTTTTCTACTTTGTACATGGGACTAAAGACTTTAGTAAAAAAATTGAAATTTGTGTTAAAAAAAAAGAGGAAATAAAGGAATTAATATTCCAATTTTATTCAATTATCATTTTTATTTTATTTTTTTTTATTTTTACTTTATTTTATTTTATTTTTCATTTTTCTTACTTTAATTTCATCGCCAATATTGGCGTTTATTTTTGAAATAAATAATAATAATAATAATTAATTGAAAAATAAGTAAAAAGAATAAATAAATTAAAGTGCTAGACTTTTTCACAAATAAAGATATTTAGCATTAGGAATAGTAGTTTCGACTGAAGCCAGCGAGTGTGCTGATAAGGCACACTAAAATAGCTGATGTGATTAATTGCTGCTGATCCAGCAAACAATGCCTGCTTAAAGCTGTTAACGTTGGGGCTTCAACTAATTGATTTGGCAGCGAGTTCCATATGCTAACGGTTATGTGGAAATAAAGTTATCTCTATGGTGGAGCCTCGAAATTTCTTTGTGATTTTTAAAGCAGTAACCTCTTTCTTCGTTTTTTGTGGCATTAAAATTGTTGCTTTTTTCAACGAATTCTATTCAATGAAATTGTACAATTGAATAAGATCACCTGTTTTTCTTTTCCCACCAGATTTGGAATGTTCAAAGCTTTCAAACTGCATACATAAGGTTTGTTATAAATTTAAGAAACAAATTTTGTGGGTCTGCTTTGAATCCTTTCAACATTCTCACAGTCAGATTTAAGATTCATTTAGATAAAATATGGTTATACCTAAAAAGCGGAATGCGGAATTATTTTGCGGAATTCCGCAAAGGTTTTTAGCATTTCATTCCGCAAAATGATTCCGCAAATTGATTCCAGTTTTTTTATTATAAACACGACCAAGACTTACTTTTACCTTTTCGATGATAAACGCTTACTTTAGCACATTTAAAATGATACCAATATTTGCAGTCGTCACATTCAATAGAATTATCCTAACACAATTCTTGGCAAACTGGACACGTACAATGGTCGATTTTTTAGTTAATTAATGTTTGAATTTCTTTCCATGTAGTTTTATTAAAATACGGCATAAGTTCCTCAAATTTGAATGCCTTAAGAAACAAGTCACTTTGTTTGCTCTGATCGATTTGAACCATGTTAGCCTTAATAATAATTTTTCCATATAAAAAGTCGCTAACAGAGTTAGAATAATCCTCTAAAAGGAATTCTTCTAAATAATCACGATGATTTACGATGACTAAGGCTTCTTCGACTGGTTCAACATCGACTCGATAAAATGTATAGGGATATATAAAAAGAGGTTCTAATTTTTGTGTAATTTTAATTTTATTTTCAAAATTAATCTAACAAATTCGTAAAATGTTTCATTCCGCATATTTGAGTATGTAAGTCTACATTTAATTAAACTTTATTATGATTTTATTAAAATTATTAAATTAATAAAGTAGATTTTGAGAAGAAAATGTTTCATTCCGCATATTACGCAAATCAATTCCACAAAAAAAATATTGATACTAAAAAGCGGAATTCCGCATTTTAGTAGGTCATTTTGCGGAATGAAATGCTAAAAACCTTTGCGGAATTCCGAAAAATAATTCCGCATTCCGCTTTTTAGGTTTAACCATAAAATATAGAATTTCCAGGAAATTAATCGTACATGACTTTTTGTTGACAAATCCATGCTGTTCTGTAGATATAATATTATTCTTATAAAGATAATCTTCCATTTTGGTTTTTTGTGCTTTCCATAATTTTGCACGGAATTGAAGTTAAAGACACAGGACGATAATTGCTCGGCATTGATTTATCACTTTTTTTTAAACAATTGAGTAATATTTTCTGATCTGAATTTGATCGAAAGCTGAGTATTTGATAAAGATTCTCTGAAAAGTCAAAAGAACAGTAAAGGCTTCTGCACAGTTTTTAAGCAGTGACCACTGAAGCTTGTCTACACCACATGATTCATTTTGATTTAGGTCTCGTAATTTTTAAATATCATTTCATAACTAATATCATTTGGATCAATGTCAATATATTCTGACCAGTTTTTATTTTTATTTAATTCAACTTCAAAAGGTGGAAGATCTTGTTCAATGACAAAAACATCTTGAAAACAATTATTAAGAAGATTAAATATCTATTTCGGTCCTTGCGTTTATTCATTGTTTGACTTTTTTAATGCTTTGATTGATTCTTTGACTACTTGTTGATCATTTAAGTATTTATACAATGATTTGGATTCTTCCTAGCTTTTTCCACTAAATTTTGATCATATGTTAGTCTGGCTCTGATGAAACTAATTTACAGATACGTTTGTAGTCTTTATATAGATTCTTACAGTTACATGAACAGTTCCTGTATCTAAGATTCCTGTTATTTCTGATTATTATCCTGAGACCATCTTTAGTCCAATGGATTAGGGATACTATTCTTTTTAGAGCCATTCGTCACTGGAATGAATTGATTACTAGCTTCACTTACAAAAAAAATTAACTCATCGTACATTTCTTGAATAGTTAAATTCTCAAACAAGTGCACCAAATCAATATTTGATAGAAAATGAGAATTTTTTTCAAAATCAGTTTTATTATAAATTTTTTATAGATATATGATTGCTTACTGGCAAAGAAAAGTGTCATTTAGCGTTTCTTTGAATTATGTTCGATACCATTTTCGTTTAAGATTTCTGACACCCAGCCATTTGACCAGATGATTGATCTAAAGTTAAAATCACCCTTAAAAAGAAGATCATTAAAAACTTTTTCATTCACATAGTCTTTATTATTTGACTAAAAACTAAAATCGTTCATATCAACAAAATCGTTTGACCTATAAAGACAGTCAACTAAATACTTTTCAGAGTTAAAATTTACTACTACCCAAATTTGTTCAATTTTACTTAAATTAAAACTTGCATTACTTAATTCAAATGAGTCTATATATTCATCAACGTAGAGACATACACCACCGCCTCTGCATCCATCACTTCTGTCCTTTCTGTACAAATTATATCCTTTAACGTCTGTAATTGAGATGCTCTTGAGCCAAGTCTCAATAACTACTATAATTTAGGGGTTATATGTTTCACTAACAACAGTGAATTCATCTAGTTTATTGTCCAAAGAAGTAGCATTTAAATACATACATTTAAACGATTCGAGACTATCAAGACCTGATGACGCTTCTGATGAACGATTATTGCTTCTTGAATTTGATGATCTGGTTTCCACGGATCCAATATCGTAAAGGCGAGTCTTCTGAAAGGCCATTATTTGATTCGTTTCTTTATTATCTCAATCCATAGTTCAAAGCTCTTTCGGTTTCAGTCAAATCTGGACTAAAATAAACAGATTTGAGATTATTTGAATCTCCCAACTTTTTGGCTGATAGGAATAGTGTATTTCTGTTTGCTTCTTCTAAAATTGAAGCTTACTTAGTTTTCAAAAACTCTTAAACGTTGGCTTGCCACCACTTTTTTCCAAAAGTGGTCAAAATTTCTTTTATTTTTTCTTCACCTTCAGCTCTCTTGTCTGTTAAAAATGTATGTCTGTTAAAATTTGTAAAGGCTTCCCCAAGGTTTTGACTCGAAAAAGACTAATATAGGATTAATATAGCCAACCGCATTGCTTAATTTTTTCTCAGCTTTGCCCCAGAAATTAACCCCTATATTGCATCCCTTTATCCTGTATTTAATGTTTTTTTTTTACTAAAAATTTTTTTTGAGTTATTTTCAAATGATTTTTTTCATGAAATGTAATTTGTCAAAGGAGTAATAAATATTCAAACTACCAGAATATGTTTTGTTTTTTAGACCTTGATGATTAAATCGCAAAATATCTTCTAGAATTGTCAAGCCTTTTACACATATAAGCTTCAACCCACGTCTTACTTTATTCAAAGCATTCTTAAGATTTTAAACAAATCTACCTTATTCGATTGCCAAAAAAATGGTAAAAATTTTGAGTTTTTTTTATATCTAATTGTAGTTTTGTTTGTTTATTAAGTTTATATATTTTTTGGAAAATTTTATTGAGTTAATTTATTAGATGTTATTTTTACTTATAAAATTTCTTTGTCATTTTCAATAATTGAAGAATCATTTTTTTCCTTATTTGGAAAATTAAAAAATATAAAAAATTCTTTATAAAATATTTTTTTAAATGAGTCACATAAAGCTTCCTCTTTTTGACCAAATATAGACAAAAATGATCCTTTAATTATTAAAAATGACAAAAAAATTTTCCCTGAGACCTAATAAAAATAAAAATTCACTAACTTAATTTTCATTTATACATTTGTTTTTATTCTATCTATTATTAATCAATAGAATTTTAAGCTTTAAGTAACTATTTTTCAAATTTAAATAAAAACATCTTTAGAAACGAAATTAGGCTGCGTTTAAATTTTTAATTAAGTTTTTATTATTCAAGGTTAATCAACAGGCTAGTGCCCATTTCACTGATGACCGATTAACACCTCATTTATTTAAAATTTGTAAAAATCAAATTGATATTATTGAAAATTGATTGTTTGAAAGTTGAAAACTTCAACGTTAAACAAAAAATTTATATCTTCTTTTTTAAATTTAATTTTTAAAATTGATCTGAAATATTTTTTTCTTTTTTTGATACAAACTTGAGGCGCGCCCAGTGAAGAAATTAACAAAAAAACTAAAGAAAAAAAAACTTTTATTATTAATTAAAAAAAACTGATTTTTTTAAATTTAAATTTTTTGTTGATCCAAACAAGCATTTGGTTGCTTCTAACGATTTTACCAATGATAAATTGTCAATTTATTTAATAATTTAGAATCAATAAGAAAAGATCAGCACGGCTAAGTACCAAAAAAGTCCTGCCTTTCAAACCTGCTCGAGACAGTAGACTTTATGAGTGAAGCAATTCATACGAGAGAAAGCACTGATGTGGTGTACCTGAATTTTGCCAAAGCGTTTGACAAAGTATCACATAAAAGACTATTGAGTAAATTAAGCTGTTATTGTCTTGTTTTTGTTATAAAATGGATTAGCAGCTTTCTGCAGAACAGAAGATAAAGAGTAGTATAAGGCAGCAGTGAGTCGGGCTGGATAGAAGTTCACAGTGATGAACCGCAAGGATGGATTCTAGGCCCAATACTGTTTTTGCTCTACATAAATAATATGCCAAATGGTATAAGGAACAAGTGAAAATCTTGTCGATGACACTTGGATTTTGGCAAAAGTTAACAATGAAGTCAACGCTCAAAAACTTTAGAGTGATATAGATTCTTTCGTTAATTGGTCGAACAAGTGGTTAATGAGCTTTGATGCTAAGAAGCTCCAAGTAATGCATTTTGGAAAGAAGAATCTACATAAGAAGTACAGTAGTGGAATGGAGTGCATTAACTAGAAGAGACCAGTAGTGAGTGTGATCTAGACATTTCTAAATCTAATGATTTAAAGTTGGAAAATCAAGTCCAGAAAACAGACAACAAAGCGAAAAATGTTTGGCTGACCAGTGGCTTGACCACGAATCAGTCAGGTTTATTAAAAAGTTAAATAAAAATTTCGAAAGCTGGAAAAATAAAACAAAATTTGCTAAATCCAATGATTTAAAGTTGGAAAATCAAGTCCATAAAGCAGCTAACAAAGCGAATCAATTTTGGGAATGGTAAAGAAATCATTCAAGCATCATTCGATTGAAACAGTCTGCAGATTGTATATGTCATTGGTAAGACCACATTTAGAATGTTCTATTCAAGCGTGGAGACCGTATCTTAAGAAGGATATTGAAGTGTTGGAATCTGTTCAAAGGAGAGCTAGATTGGTTCAAGAAGTGAAAGGCCTAAATTATAAGGAACGATTAGTAAAGCTCGATTGGACATAAATTGAAGAAAGAATTGTGAGAGGCGAGCTTATTTTGCAGGACAGATTGATAAAAAGGATAAATTATTTTATTACCTCAAACAGTTACAGTCCAGTACTCGTAGATATGAATTCTCATTTCATAGACAAGTAGTAAGAAATTGCAACCAGAGATTCAACTTGTTTACCAACAGTGTGATAAGCTTATGGAACAGGTTACTAGCAGAAATTGTTCACTCTTAAACTGTAGATGAGTTTAAGAACAAGTTGAACAAGATTAACTTGGAGTCTCTAAGAGCAATATTAGCAAAGAGCAATCATAAAGATCATCAAGGTATTCATGATTCTATAAAGATGAATGTTGACAATCATTTCAAGAATATTAGCGAATTGAGAATGGAGTCCTTGTTTTGTACTGAAGATGTGGTAAGAGCTATAAGTAAATTAAAATGTAAAAAAACAGCTGGCTTCGATACCATCAGTAATGAATTCTTTATCCATGGGAAAAGTGACAATCTCAATTACCTGCTTACGTGGTTCTTTAATGCCTCGGTAAGCTATGGTTATTTGCCAGATCAATTTAATGTATCGATGGTGACACCCATACCAAAGAAAGGCGTTATGAGCACCCCTAATGACTTTAGGCCAATATCGACTTCAACATCATTGGCGACAATTTTTGAAGCACTTTTATTGAGCAAAATGGAATGCTTTGACGAAATTCATATGAATCAATTTGGCTACAAGAAAAAACTTTTGTGTAAACATGCGTACTTTTGTGTAAATGAAACTATTAATTTCTTTAGACAAAATGGCTCAAAATTCAATGTGATTTTCCTCGATGCAAGTAAAGCGTTTGACAAACTTTTGAGAGATGGTCTATTCTTCAAATTAATGAACAACATTTCAACTACGGTTTGGCGAATATTGTACAAGTATTACAGCATCTCCAAGATTTTAATTAATCATGAAGGTGTAACGAGTGGTATGATAGAAACGACAGAGGGTATCAAACAAGGTGGTTTTCTATCTCCTTTTTTGTTCAACTATTTCATAAACGATCTCTTAAATGAATGTACTGATTTGAAGATAGGTCAACCGTAAATGATATTAACCTATCAATCATATCGTATTGTGACGACATTGTAATTATGGCGCCATCGTTTGGGCATTGTCAAACTCTTTTGGATGTGTGTTCAAACTTCTCTACTATGTGGAAAATTGACTTAAATCCAAGTAAGTCTGCAGCGATTGCTTTTCAAAAAGGGAAAATAAAAGATAAGCTTGAACTAAAATTAAATGATTTGTCTATTTCGCAATCTGAGAACATTGAATATTTGGGGCTCCCAATTGGTGATGAAAATTTGTTAATGATTTTGTTGAAGAAAAATGGAAAAAAGTGGAGAAGAGCTTCTACTCTCTCTATGGACTGGGTTGTAAGACAAAGATAACAAGCCCAGATTTAGTGGGCTTTTTGTACAAACAATTTTGCCAATCAATATTTAGATATCATCTTGATACGGTTTGGATTGCTGCTGATAAACTCAGTGAATTCGAAACAAGACAGAATTTGCTCATAAAAAGAGCACTTGGTATCAAGAAATTTGCAAGATTCAGACCAATGTTAGAGGCCATAAAAGTAGAATCAATTGAGCAAATTTATTGGAAACATAAGATCTTCTTTCTAAAACAACTTCGTCAAAGTGTTTTGTGTAATAGCCTACTAGTTTTCTTAAAAGAAAACTATGAACATTTTGATAAAAAAAACTCTTCGTATTGTAGACAGATTAACAGCTTAGAAAATAAAATTCATATCGATACATTCGATTATAATACAAAAACGTCAATCTCTATGGTTGACCATGTCTTCCAATATGTAAACCGAGGTTTAGTTGACTCGATCAAATTTATTGTTCAACGAGTTAGGATTGAAATGTCTCAAAATTTAAACTTTTTTTCCTTATTTAATATTTTAAACGACTTGTTAAAAGTAGATTTTTTTACATCATTTTACATATACAACAACTTAATTTTATTTTATTTTCTATTCTTTTTTTTGTGTGCCTATGAGGCTTAATTAAACAAATAAATAAATAATGTGTATCCCACATTCCATGTAGTTCCCGGAATCGGAATACATAATAGCTTACGATTATTATTATTATTATTAAATAATTATTAAGTTTTTTTCAAATTAATTTTAGAAAAAAAACCTGATTTTTTATAATTTTAATAGATCGATTTAACAGACAACTGACCAAAAGAATGAATTTTTTTCATTTAAAAAAAATAATATTTGCCTTTTTTGGGAATTTTAAATTTTAGCCTGCATTCGATCTAACTTGTTTTGAAAAATGAAAAAAAAATACTCTTCTTAAAAGCAACTCAATTTTTTTTATTCAGGAATCTCTCAACACAGAATCGACATTGTCATTTAATTATTTTGAAAAGATTAATTGAAAAATTATTTTAAGTAAGACAAAATATTTTATTACCCTGAAATTTATTATATTGTTTTCAAGACATAATTGAATGAATAGAAAAAAATTGAGAATTTAGCTGAAAATTAAGATAAGACATAATTCTGGAGAGGATTAATTTTATTCCTTTTTTGAATTTATTTTTTATAGGCTAATATAGTGTATGCATTCTGCAAAGTGAACAATTAAATTACCAACTTTATGTGTATTAAAATTTTTAACATCTTTCAAGAGCTTATATTGCTTTATCTTCTTTTAACTTCAAACTCCATTGCCTTCAAGACAGAAGCTGAAATTGAAATAAATAAATATTATATTCTTTAATTTTATTGAATCAAATCATATTATTTTTTTATCTTTTCTCACTAAACCGAAGCTCTTAGCATTGTATAAGAGTCAAAAGGAGAATTTTGATTGTGCCATCCTGAAGAATTAAATGAAGATAAAATAAAGAATGAATAAAGAGCATTTTTTTAGACTTAATTATTTAAATGAACTGATTGGAGCTGTTTTGGTCAGGTTTATAAAATATTTAAAAATGTATTATTTTTAGCTCTAAATAGCAAATACTGAGTACAAATTTTGAAGAGTATAAAAGAAGTTTTTTTTATTGGCAAAAATATTTAAATTTTTAAGATTCTCTTTTTTAACTCATTGTCAATTACAGATTTAAACTAAAACTGAAATGTCATTCCATTATTTACGATAAAAGTTTAAAATAAATTGAATAAGATAATAATTGAAATTGACGAGAACTCTCGAAGGACCTCAATCAATAATTTAATAAAGTAATAAACAAAAATAAAAAGATTTGTGTATAATAATATCAGGGAACATATTTTTCAAATGATAATAATTGAAATTTTATTACTTATTTGATTTTGGTCAAGATGGATAAATATATTGTTTAATTTTGTAAGGTTAATTTTAAATCGAAATCAATTAGACATTTACTTGACTTTAAATCCAAACAGTTATTAAAAAAATATTCAAAGTAAAAGCTTTTAGATTAAGTGAAGCTTAAATTTCATTTTTTAACCTACTAAAAAAATCTAATCACGTAATAGGGAAAAAATTAATTAAATACTGTCAATAATTACATTTGGCTTAAAAATTTAATAACTTGACTAAATAGTTTTAAATTTTAATTTTAATTGCTACTTAATCGATATCTTTTAACTTTGAAAGTTAAAAGATAAAGTCATATTAGATACAGTGAGATTAAAATAGGAGCTTTTCTAAAAGTCTAAAAAAAATCTTACTTAGCCCTTGATTTTTCCATAAATCAAACATGTTCATATTAATATTTTTTATTTATTTTTTTAAAATCTTTCTTCAAAATTAAATCATCACTTTATCTTTTGAAAAAAATCTAATTTATTTCCAGTATTATCTGTTTCTAAATTAGAAATAAGGGTATTTTTATATTAGAAGAAGATGATTCATTGCTAAAACTGATAAGATTACAGAAACCATTCGTTCAGTCTGGTAATACAATGATATTAATGAGAAAATTTTCATCAGTTTTAAAATTATTTATTTTAAAATTTTGCCATTTTTTGAGTTGTTTTTTTTTAATTTTACCATTAATAATCAGCCCTTTTTATATTTAAAATAATTAAAAATGCGTTAAATAATCTGTAAAATTTAGAAAAATAAACATATAATTTAAAGTTAAATTATATAATCGATAACTGTGTGGGCAAATAAGTTATAAATAAAATTTTCTATTCACACTTTTTTTTTATTTAGAAAATAAATTAGGTTCTAAAATCAACAAAATAAAATAAACATATTTTTCAAAAAATATCAAGGAGTTCATTTTGAAGAAAATTAAATGAAGATTTACCGGAAAATTTAGATCATGCCAATCTATACAGAATTAAATTGAAAATCGAAGCATTAGTTCCTCTGTTCGTGACCTTCTATCTATTTAAATAAATAAATATCTAAATCTCATTTTTATTAAAAAAAACTTAAAAGGTCTCAAACCGAGTACTGAGGATTTTTCTATTAATAAAATAGATGATTTTTTTATTTATTCAACTGTACCAGTGAACATGTTCATGTTTACTTCTTATTCACTGTACTAGAATTGATATCAAGGCCTAAAAATCATTCCCAGTCAAAAGTAAATTCATCTTTTAAGCAAAATGAGTTTTAAAATAATTTGTTTTTTTATAATTAAAACAAACTGTTGATTGTCGATTATGTTTGAATTCTAAGACTCTAGTTAATTAGTGGTACAATATCATTATACATTAGTTGGTAAACAAAACACAAATACAAACAGAAGGTTGAAAATGAAGATCAGATATTTAATTAGAATTTAAAGTAAAAAAAGATATCAAATTTAAGAATACACGATTTCTAAGTATTTCAAAAATTTTTTTTTTTATATTTTTTTTGTTAAATTTCGGTATGGTCACAATCATTGAAAAACAAAATTTTTCCTGATCAAAAATCGGAAGATAACAATTATATTTGTGAATTCAGCATTTTTTTGTCTGAATAGTTTGTGGGTTTTCTTGAACGAATTAATTAAAATATGTTTTTTTTGCTGATTCAACTAAGTGAAAAGCTATTTTTAAAGTTCAAAAATAGATTTTAATAAAAATAATAGTGCTAAGTTTTCATTAAATTATGAAATAATGCTCGATTAAAATTAAATTTTTACTTTTAAAGTTGATAGGTTTTTTTTTCTTAAATTGTTCCTATCATATTACTCAATTCGAAACCAGAGTGAATAAATATAAAAATAAGTTGGATTTTAAAAGGCAAATTATTCAACGCCGATATTATTATAAAGTCATAGATATATATTTTCCATTTTTGGGTTTAATCATCTTGCAAGAATGGATCCTTTTTAAAAGACTTTAAAAGATATCAATTTAAAATAATACTTTACTTAAATTACCGATTCCATGATGTATTATTAGTAATTTAATTAATTTATTGAATCTCAAATTAAAATTATTTATTATTTTTGTAACATAGCTCATCTAAATCAATTTAAGTTAAAATGTAATAGCTTTATAAGCATCTAATATATAGATCATTTATTTAAAGAAATAATCGAAAATTTTTCCACCTTTATTTTCACCATTTAATTTTCAAAATTGCTTTTAGCAAAAATCATAATAGGTTTCTTTACCCATTATTAATTAAAAATCATTTATTAATAAATCATTTTTCTTCATTTATACCAAAAAAAAAGATCTCTTATTCTCATAAATTGTAATTGCTTTTTCAGGGATTCAAAATTTTTAGATTTCTTTTTAAGAAGGCACAATTGTTTAAATTAACTTTTAATTTTCTATTACAGTTGTCTACAGGAGCATAAAACCGATTTAGTAGATTTAATACCCTAAAGCACTCACAAAAGCATTGAATTAGTTAACTTACTTTCAAAATCTTATTGCAAATACAACTTTTTTGACATTTTTAATAAAAATTTAGAAAATTTTGAAATCATCTAAAATCAACAAAAATGCAGTTTTTCCATGTACAAGATGACAAGTTCCCTTAAAGCAAAAGAAGAATACCAAGTCGATAAAATTTTGTGTATGAGGCATGATAAAAAGCTTTATTCTACAAGATTAAACCTACAAGTGCTTTAGAAATATCTATAAGGCTTTATTGCTTAGTTTGCAGAATTTATTAGAAATGTATTTTAGTTTATTTTATTTTATCATCCTGTTTATTAATTCTTTTTTTGAGAGTTAAATAAGGATTTAATTCTTAGAATGAAAATTATTTGTCTTAGATATTCAGCACATCTATTTGTATTTATCAGAACTTCCGGAAAATATTAAATATTTTGTAATTTATTTTTAAACAACTGGAGCTGATTTTTTTCTGACGGCCAATTTCTATTTAAACAATAAAAATTTAGGATTAATTTTTTTTCTGATCAAAAAATTTTTTTTTCATTTTTGCTCCAAACTTCACCGCCGCTATTAATTTTACTTAATTTAGCATTTTAATTATTAATTTTAATGTAATATGAGGCATGTCTTTCTTTCATCAGCTTTTTTTTTCAGAAAAAAAACTTTTATTTGCCAATTTATTTTCATCATCACTAAATAATTTTATTATTTATTTCATTAAATTATTCTAATATCATCTAAGAAATAATTATTGTATGACAAAAAAAATCGATGAATTGAACGTTCACCGTTGTTACTTGTTCAATTATTGATAGGTTCTGAGAAAAAAGAGGAAGCGTGGTATTTATTATGAGGATTGTTGATTCATCTCAAATATTTTATTTATTCATTTATTTATTTTAAAAAAATAAAAAAAAGTAATAGATATATGTTTACTCTGAAAAAAGTCTCCACCGCTGTTGACTGCTCATCTAGTCTCCTAGTTTGAAAAGAGCTGGTATTAAACGAGAAACATGGAAAAAAATAAAAAAATAGAAAAAGCAAAAAATTAATAATAATTATCGAAATTAAAAGAGCAAACTTTCAAAATTAAATTTTTTTACATACAGAAATTCTAAAACACTTATTTTTCTCTTATTTTATATATTGTTTAATATGATTAATTTGTAACTTTCTTTTTCAAAATTTCTTTTTTTAAAACTTTCGTTTATTTTATTATATTTTATTTAACTTTTGTTTTGATTTTTCTTTTTTTGGTACTGTGAAATTCAAATACAAATTGAACAAAAATTCTTCCTTTTTTGATGAATTAAAATTGAAGTTAATAAAAAAAACTTAAAAAGAATACTGCAAAATTTTAACTTTATTACCTAAAATAAAATCTTTATTTTCTTTTTTTTTGGTAAATCAAATCAATAATCAATTTAAATCTTATAGATGTTTTATTTTATGCCTTATTTTAACATGAGAAAATTTATTTTAGGTAAAAAAGGTGCAACAAAGTATGTTGCAGTATTTTTGTAAGTTTTTTTTTTATTAAATTTAATTTTACTTCATTAAAAAAGGAAGAATTTTGGTCGAATTGTAAATTTCATTTAGATCATTTATGAGTACATCAGACTTTTCAACTTCATAAAGCATGGTTTCTAGTTTAGTATTGTGTGCAAATAATTCATAAAAAATGCTTCCTTTATCAGTTAAGTCGTTTATATATGATAAAATTGGTCCGAAGACGGATCCTTGCAGTAAACCACTTGAGCCTTGAGTCCAGGCTGAAAATGTGTTCCATTAATCTACCCTCTGTCTACGATCAGTAGGAGCTTTTATTCACTATTTTATTATCAAGTCCATATTTTTCTAATTTAAGTAAGAGTCTTTTGAACTTGCTTAACTCATTTATCATTTAGCGATGCAAAAACCCAATTAAAAATTATTAATAATTATAATTCTTTAATTCTTTATTTTTCATGTATTTATTTATGTTTATATCATCTTTTTAAATCTATTTTATTTTTAATTTGTTTTTTTAGCGGTAATTCATTATAATTAAGGTTGGTTGATCTATCGGAACACTAATCCGGTTTTAAAAATCAAATTAGAACGAAAATCCGATCAAAATCGACTTGATTTATTTATAAATTTTAAATTCTAAAACACTAAAAGCCTATTTTTGAGTAAAAATAATTTAACTATTCAAAATACAAAAATTTTCTCTTTTTAAAAAATATTTTTATTTTTATTAGAATTTAAAATTAAGGAAAAATCAAGTCGATTTTTTAACCTTTTTTCATTCTAAAATGTTTTTATTTTTTGACTTATTTTTAAAAACCGATTAGGTTTCTGACCAGTAGACCAACCTTAATAATAATTATGGCAATACTTGGATTTAATCATTTTAGATAAACAAATAATTATTTATTCTGAAAGTATAAGATAATAAAAAAAATAAAAGATTCAACGATTTTTTTTAATCAAAATTCGATTTATTAAAATTTAATTTTCCAATTAATAATTAATTCGAAATAATCAAATTTATAATTAAAATATTTCGATGTAATCAGGCGTTGACTGTCGACAAGATTATTTATTTATTTATCTTAGATTAAATATTTAACAATTTTGAATGTAGGATGCATGGAATTTTAAAAAACATCTTTGATTATAAACTAAAGGTATTTTCAAAATAAAGAAATGTGCTTTAACTTAAATATAATCTTCAAAAATTTCTTTTAAAAAACTAATCCTGCTCTGAAATAATTAAACTTAAACTAATCAAAGTTATCGATAACTTGACTTTTTAGATCGAATTGATTTTAATTAAAAGAAAATGACAAAAAAAACTTCAACTGTTTAGAAATGTCACAAAATTATATTTTTTTCACGAGAATTTTCACCGATGAAGAAAATTCAACTCAATTGCTGGCTAATGAACGCTACTTTATGTTTTTTAAAAGCTTTTCCCAACACCGAATGCACAACATCTTTTATCCAACCGAACTAATTCTTTCCTATTACACAATGTTTTTGATCATCCTGGGCACAATTTGTAATGCCATCTCTTTCCTGGTGATGAATGCAAGAAAATTGCGCAATTATTCGTGTATGAAAATTTTGTCTTTTCTTTCAATAGTAGACACTTTAGTATTGTATCAATGGAATTTAAACACATTTTTTAAGTATAACCTGAGCTCGCCGCCTCATTTTGAAGACTTGGAAGAGATTTCAATTGTTTGGTGCAGATTGATATCATTTTTGGCCTTTTCCACGCTTCAAATAAGCTCTTGGCTTTTAGCCCTGGTTAGTTTTGATCGAGCCATGGGAGTCTATTCGACCTGTTGGACCCACCAAATGAATAAATCAAAAAAATTGTACACTCTCATCATTTTCATATGTGTTTTTGTGCTTTTGTTAAACAGTCACCTGTTGGTTTTCAATGGGTTCTATGTGGAAAAAATAAATCCAGAAACCTCTCAGAGCTACAAGGCAATTATTTGCTATCAGTCAAAATGGGACGAAGATTATATTTTTCCAAAGTGGCAAACAGTTCACCTGTTTATGTATAATGCTATACCTTTTTTGATAATGCTTGTGTGCAATTTTTTGATTATCTATAATGTAAAGTATGCGCGAAAAGTAAAATCACAAAATAAAAAGAGCGAAAAACGAAAGAAACGAATGACATTCATGCTAATCTTGGTCACTTGTACTTTCATGATTTTAACATTGCCAAGTGTGATTGTTCATACTTTTTACAGAGAAATACTCAGCAATAAGCCGTATCGTCGCATGGTTAATTTAATTGTGAACAATTTGGTTCATACAAGTCATGCAATCAATTTTTTTTTGTACATTTTTTCAGCTCCCAATTTCCGTACCGAATTTAACCGATTTTTTGCAGATTTAATGTCAAAATTTGGAAAATCCGACAGCCAAAATTTTCGAAGTCAAATTGTTAATCAAACTGATTCAAATAAAAGAAAATCTCTTGCATCAACAATTATTTTGACTAAATCTGATCAAAACAATCAAAACAATGCTAAGAGTTTATTTATTTAATTTTTTTTTTAATTATCTTAATTTCGATTGGTAAATAAACAATAAAATTGAAATAAATCCGGTTTTTTAAATTTATATTTTATTGATTAAAATGTCAAATTTTAAGCTTTGTTAAAAAAAAATTTAATGAAATAACGCGATTTAAAAATAAAACAAAACTTTAAAAGATGATCAAAAATATCATCTTTTTTAAAATTATTTTTAATTTAATTTTTTATTAAATTTTAATTTTTGTACTTTGTGAAAAAAAGAGGATTTGAGTATTGGAAAGTGAGTTTCGTTTTTCAATTCATTAATCATTATACCTACCATTTATAATAGCATTTATGCTTCTCTTTTTGTGATAACTTCTATTTATCTCTTTATCAAGAAATAATGAATACATTTTTTAATTATATTGGTATTGTTATGAACAGGCAAAAAAGCTAGATGAATTCAGTGTTGTTATTATATTGGTATTGTTATGAACAGGCAAAAAAGCTAGATGAATTCAGTGTTGTTAGTGAAACATATAGCCCACAAATTATAGTAGTTAGTGAGACTTGGTTCAAGAGCATCTTAATTAAAAACGTAAACGGATATAATTTATACAGAAAGGACAGAAGTGAGGGACGCAGAGGCGGTGGTGTATGTCTCTACATTGATGAATATATCGACTCAATTGAATTAAGTGATGAAAGTTTTAATTTAAGTAAAATTGAACAAATTTGGGTAGTAGTAAACTTTAACTCTGAAAAGTTTTTAGTTGGCTGTCTTTATAGGCCAAACGATTTTGCTGATATGAACGATTTTAGTTTTTAGTCAAACAATAAAGACTATGTGAATGAAAAAGGTTTTAAAGATCTTCTTTTTATGGGTGATTTTAACTTTAGATCTGGTCAAATGGCTGGGTGTCAGAAATCTTAAACATTTCTTGAATAGTTAAATTCTCAAACAAGTGCAACAAATCAATATTTGATAGAAAATACGAGTTCAGTCTCTATTGTATCGGACAGGAGGTTTTATTTTAACAAGAATCACTTTATTTTCTTAACAAAAAAACATAACATTTGAAAAAAAACAATATTTAAACAAAAGTGATCACATTTTATATTATATATTAAAAAATAAGAAAAAATTTGGTGATCATCAATAAAAGTAGTAAATAAAAATAGGTTTAAAACCAGTTAATTTAATTAAAATAATAACTTAATTTTTTCAATTCATATGCAATTTGAATCCTCATTCATTTTTACAAGGTATAAATAGTGTAGTTAGGACAAGGTAGACTTTTTTGGATATTTACTTTGTATTTTGATAACATATCTTGAATTAGTTTAAAAAAAATACTTAATAAACAAAGAAACATCTATTTATCTATTAGTTTATCTTAAATCTCTTTTCAATTTTTTCTCCAAATTTTTACATTGTAGCATGACAAGAGGGTTTAAATGAAGGATGTAAAGCTATTCGGACAAATTCGAGGGAAACCCAATACTATTTAATCAAAAAAAAATCCGTACCGACCTATAGCTCGGTGTGTATGATGTAAAATAAAATATGAATTAAGAAATAATGCAAGAAAATAAATAGATAATTAAAAAAAAAAATCAAAATTTTTTTGTTCAAGTAAAAATTAGTTATACATGTAGCATATTTCCCCAGTATGTTTTGAAAGTAAAAGACTTTTGTTATTTGTCCAAAAAAAAACTTTGATAACCAGTATTTTTATTTATATATATACTCTAGACATATTCAGTTATTAATGTGCAAAAATAATAACTTTCAGTATCAATTAATTGAAAATTTATCACGAGATTGAAAATACTCTAATGATTCTTATTTAGCTTTAAATCCTTAGGAGTATAAAAATATCAAATCTTGTCAGAAAGTTCGATTATTTTGAGCCTAAATCATTAAACATTAAATTTTTTTTAACCATTAAACACTCATCGGTAAAAAAAGATAATAATCAAGCGAATTAAAATAAAAAAAATTCATGATTTAGTATTTATTAAAGTAAAAAAATCATTAATTAAAAAAATTCATTTAAATTTTAATGCAAAATTCTTGTTTTAAAAATTAAACTAAAAAAATCAGAGTTTGGAAATGAATAGTAAAAATTTAAGCTTGTTGTTTATTTTAATTAAAAATTGAGTTTTGCCCGAAATTCTACTCTCAAACTCGAAATAAATGTTTTAGAAGATTCAATATATTTCAAAACATTTAAAAAATCAATTAAAAAAATCCGACTTTTTACAATTCAATTAATCATCTTTTTAAATTTTTTGTCAAAATGTCAAATTAAAGCGAACTCATTTTAAGTTTTTGTATGTTTAAAAAAAAAAAACATTTTTTTAAATGCAATAAATGTTATTAACAGTTATTAACAATAATTCGAACATTAATTTTTTTCGGTTCAAGTCGACTGTACTAAAATAAATGATAATAAAAATAAATGATGTGCTACAGCAGGAGACTTGCGGAGCGAGACTAGCTGTAGTGTCGATATGGCAGCTGTCTTTACTTAAAAAAAAATTATATTTAAATATAATTAAAATTTATTTAGACTCTTTTTTATTCAATTAATTTTTTCCATTTAGAATAATAATAATGTAGTATTGGATAAGTTATTTGACTTGACTTAAAATTTTTTATTTTAACTAAGAAGTTGATAATAATTTTACTCTAATAAAGTCTAAAAACTTAAATTTTTCATAGATCAAATTTTATAAAAATTAATTTTGAAATTCCAACCATGAAATAAAGTTTCTTAAATCGATGATAAAATTATTTTTTAAAATATAATGATAAAAATTCATTGTCTTAACTGTTTGGGAATTTTTTTTACGAATTTGTGATAATATACAATTTTTTTCATTTCTCAATTAGAAAGTTCATCATTCCCTCTTTAAACCACTGCCTAGAAGGCAAATTAAAGTTAATGATCTAAATTTACTAATTCTGGTCAATAATAATAATTATTAATATAATTATTATTATTATTATTATCAATTATATATTGATGTACAAAAATATTATTACGTTTAACAGGTGATGTTTAGCCACAACCAAATATTAATGAATCTTCATCAATAAAATGTATTCATTGTTATGCAGAGTTTTGCTGTCATTAAAAACAAAGTTAAGAATTAAATGTTTATTATAAAAAACTTCTTAAAAGCATTTTTTTAATTGTAACTTTTGATCATAAGCTTCAATTTGCATTCTAAGAGTCCTTGTTCAGTCCTAATAGCTGATCGAATAAGAGTTTTGCATAAAACTCCTTGAAATGGAATCACGTATACATAACAATTTAAATTATTTAAATTTTCGTTTTTAAAATGTGTTGTATTTTTTGACAAAATCTAAATTTTTCCAGCTAAATCAATAAAAGTTCTTATTTTCTTAGCATTCTGAAGGTTCCTTACAATTTACTTCTGCATTACCATATAATGCTAGATGACCATTCAGTCGTTGGCTACTTTAAAATTTAAAAATGATGGAATTGTTGCTAATTTTGACCATATCAAATGGACAAGTTCCTGCTCCTATGAATATACTCTTCTTGATAATAATTGAGTTCCAATTAAAATACCATCCTAAGATATACCAAAGATTTTAATATGAGCCAAATATTAAAAATTCACTACATACATTGTCAAAATCAGCTGACTTTATGACGAAATCCTGTCTACTTCTTCATGTCCAAATTCAAAATCAAATTGAGTATTGTTATCATAGTTACATTTTTAAATTTTAAATGTTATTTTGTTTGATCGTATTCTATTTTAAATTCTTTCTGGTCAAAATGTTAATTAATTTTTTGAATAAGTTAATTTTTTTAAATTAGAATTATCCAATTCAATAATTCAGACTTTTAGTTATTTTAAATCACCTCTTTTATTTTAGAACTTATATTTTTTGGCTTAGTAATAAAATATTTTATAGCGTCAGAGATATTTGATCACAGCAAACAAATTTTCTTTAAAAGATTTGATGTAATTTAACATTATTAATGACAATGTGACATGAGATTCAAAACTGTTTTTGACACTTTCTGATTAGATTAGTTTTAATTTAAATTTTTCAAAAAAAGTTTAAACTTTAACATTTATTAAATAATTGTTTTACAAAAGAATAAAAACATTGGACACACCAATCAATTAAATTTAATCCACATAATTGGAAATCAGCTTTTGAGAAATCTTCTCTTTGTTGGTGTTTTGATCGATTCTTTGTCAAAAAGTCTTTCCAAAGCAGTCTCTGTTAAGTCTTCGCTCGACATTCTACCATGGTTCTGATAGTTGCCATCGAATTCGTTCGAGTCAAGTCTTTCCAAAATTCTCTGTAGCATCTCATACTTAAAAAAAATAATAAAAACTTGAATTTTTTTTTACAAACATTACCATTTCGATGTTCTTGTTCGACCTCATTCTTGGCAAAACTCTGGACTCTACTTTATCGAATTGGATGCAATAAATAAAAACTATTGCAAGTGTGAAAAAAGAGAGTATTTTGAAATTCATTTTTGAATCTTTGTTGAATTTCTAGAAATAAAATTATTTTTATATTCAAATTTTACTTCCTGTTCCTTTCATTTTACAAAATAAATTCTCTAATTACTTCTAATTTAAAATAATTAATTTGATTGTAAAAATTTCACTTAAATTATTTGAAAATAGATTCCGCCCATCTCATATAAGTTATTTATTTCAATTAGCCTCATATAAATATACCAACAGATACCTAGATTAAAATAATTGAAATGAAAGAATTGTGTGGGTCTAAGCTTTGAAATTTGTTAAAAATAGATCAGATTTAATTACCCTAAAGGTGTGAGATCTCTTTATTTTTTTTTTAATTAATCAATTTAATTTAAAAATAAAGTATCTCAATATCTAAATCGAATTTTTTCTTTTTTGAAAAATTAACGAAATGATAAAAATTCTTGTCACACATATCAAACCATGAACCAAGCTTACAAAGGTATATATTATTAAATTAATTCTTGATTGAATTTTATTAAATTTGACATAAAATAAAAATATGTTCTAATAGGAACGATTAAGAATTTACCCTTTTCTAATATTGCCTAAATCATTTTAGCAATATTAAAAAAAAATATGTTTTAGAAATTAAATTTATGTTTGTATTAATAAAAAACTATTTTTCAGTTTAAAAACATAAATAACAAATTTTGACTGCCTCAAACCCAAATATCTGTTCAAAGATTTAAAATTAATTATTTTTTAATTTCTAAATTTAATTAAATAGAAAATCAGTGTCCATTTTTATAGCTTTAAAATTAATAATTATGAAAAATTATGAACCATGTCTGAAGAAAAAAATATCCTTAAGCTAAAAATTGACCAGTCGCTACACCTTAGAGCTGAATTAATTTTTTGTTAAATTAAAAAACTTTTCTTAAATAAATAAGACCTATTTTAATTTTTTAGAAAAATTTTAGCCGAGGGTTTTGCGAATTTTTATTCAAATCAACTTAACAAAAGAATAATAAACTACTTTATTTTTAATAACAAATTAGTTGTTAAATTGTTTCAAACTTTCTGTAAATAATCTGCAAAAATTAACATGAATTTAATTTTACTGCTTGATTACTTTTAAACTTCTAGAATTTAAGTTTTTATATTTTTAATAATTTTCTTGGTTCTTTATTTATGATCTTCACAAAACTAAGCTAAGCAAAAAAAATTGTTTTTAATCAATGGTTAAATCATTATTTAGACTGTTTTTTGACGTAAGTACTCTCAAATCGAAATCATTTGAGTTTTATTTTGATATATCTGATTCTATTAATTTTATTTCCCAATTGAATCCAAGTTATTTTAGAAAGAAATTATATCGTTTTAATCAAAAATTTTTAAACAAGGCCTGTATTTATTGCCGATCTTAAATTACCATTGCAGATATTCATCAAAAATTTTAAACTATTGAATTAAAAAATAATTTTTAAACATCTAAAATAATTACTAAAAATGACATCAATTGCTTAAAAATAAAAATGATAAAAATTTAGTTTTATTTTTAAAAAATGATTTCTCCATTTAATAAATCTTAGTCAAGTTTATTTAGCTTTAAAATGAATTAAATTTTAATTTTGAATCTTTATTAAATTATAATAAATCTAGAAAAAAGCTAAATTTTTTATTCTAAAATAAATGTAAATGCTTAGACTCTTCGCTACTGAGTTAAACCAGGTCTGTAATATTCAGAATTTGGTTATTAAGCTAATTAATACTCCAATTATTTTTCAAAAACGATACTTTAAAGAGCCTTCCTATCCAGCGTTAAATGAAGGAGAAATTCGAGAAATTTTTGCCAAAGGTAGTGGACCAGGGGGACAAAAATTGAATAAAGCTACTAATCGTTGTCAGCTAAAGCATATTCCAACTGGTAAAAAACTTGAAAATATTTACAGAAATTTATTCTTATCCAAAGGTATCATTGTGACTAGCCATCACACAAGATCACTGCAAGAAAACCGCAAAATTGCCCGAAAACTACTACAACAAAAACTTGACTTATATTTTAATAAAGAATCGAGTTATTTGTCACAATTAGCCAAGCTCAAACAAGAAGAAAAATTGGTCAAAACCAAAAGATCTGTTGAAAATTTGAAAAGAAAAAAAAAATTTAAAGAGGAAGAGGGCCTAGAATAAAAAAAATGCTTGACCCCAAAAATAGTGGATATTGTAGCGAAAATAGAAAAAAACATGCTTGCTCGGTTATTTGTCCAAGCATGGAATATTTGGAAAAAAGCGAGATAATCACTAATGTAAAATGTACAGTTGAAAAATGTGATGAAGTTTTTTCCCAAATATCAGCACTAAATTTTCATTTGGAAAAAGTTCATAAAATTTTCAAAAAAGTAATTTTATTTTTTCACCAAAACTCGATGTTAAAATAAGATTTTTATTAAAAATATTAAATGAAACGAAAATATTTTTTGAATGAATAAATACAAACCAAGACTTAAATAACTTGGTGTTTATAATTATTGTCTTTTTTGATTGAACGAAAAATCAATTTATTACTCAATTTTAAGTTCTTGATTTTTTATTTTTATTTTAAGGTGGAAAAAGATGAGTTTTTTTGCACCAGAGCCATGTCCAAATCACAAAAAGTTAAAGAAAAATGCGATTGTAAATACCACTGCCCGAAATTTGGCTGCAAGTATTACAATGGAGCGCGGTCTCTGCCCACATTTCATAGTCTAAAAAACCACTTCATCCGCATGCATGGAATCAAATCATTCAAATGCTCAAAATGCTTGAAAGAATTTTCAATTAAATCTGAAATGGAGCGTCACGAATCAAGGTAGATCACCAATTAATTTAATAAAATTTTCTAAACATTTTTTATGCTTTATTATCTAGAATAAAATAGAATAAATATAATTCTATCATAGAATATAGTTTAAGTTAAGCTATAGTTCTCATAGGAAGAATTAGTAGTAGTAAGGAATTAAGTAAATTTATATTTAATGTAAAATTAGGATTTTAGATTTTTTTTATATAAAAAAAATTTTATTCTAATTTAATAGCTTACTTCCTGTCTTTTTTACATCATGTAAAAATGTGTGGAATAGTCAGACTCATACTAAAATATTGGCGCTTTAACAAAAAAATTTTAAGTTAAGCAATTAATTAAAGATAATTGTAAATTACTAATGACTATAAATAATAATTAATAATTTCAGTTTTTCTTTCTTCTCTATAGGTACTTGCAACATTGCTAAAATCATCTTATTTTTGAATTCTATAATTTAGATTCTATTTAAATAAACTATTTTTTAATTAAACAAAACTTGTCATTGTTATTGACCCGCCTTATTTATAAAAATTTTCGATTTGTTAGATGTTTTCGGAATTTAAATTTAAAACTTAAATTTAAAATAATTATTGCAGTTTAGGATCAATTATGAAATTAAATTAAAGAAAAACGCTTGAATTTTTTTTTCATATTATTTATATAAAAAGATGCAATATTGTATCAGAGATTTTCATAAGTCCAGATTCGACTTGACTTAATTGTATATTTGAGGTTAAGAATTATTTTTATCTCTATTTTTTAAAATTTTATTATGAAATTATAATGATAAACAACTTAATTGCTGAATTTTTAGCATCTTTAAGTTGATGATCAATTCAAAATATCATTTCAATTCAAAATATCATTTCAATTCAAAGAATATATCTTAAGAAATTAAACTTTACTTTGAATTAATTTAAATAATTTTAATGTAACATTTTTTTTTCAAAAATTATTGGAAGGAAAAATAAATTTTTTCATTTTATTAATGATTTGGAATTTAATATTTAAATTTAATTTTAAAATTTTATTTTGAATAATGCTAGACACAAACACTTTTATTGTAAAAAATTTCAAAATAAATTTTACAAAAACAGTTAAAAAATTTAAAATTTAAAATTCGATTATCTCAATGGATTGAGAAAATGTTATTTTTAAAATCTACATTAAATTTAAAGCATGTTCCATTTATAAAATTATCACTTTTTTAAAATTCTTTTAATTTATGTAGAAAAAAATTAAATTAAAAATTTTTAAAAGTCAAGTTACTGACTTGACTTTTATTTGAAATATTATTAAATAAAATACTTATTAGGTTTTCCATAATTGAACTGAGTTTTATGTTAGAACTTAAAAAAATTTATTCAAAAAAATTTTAATACTTCACTTGGGATTCCTAAATTTTGAGTAGCGAACCCTTCAGATAAAAAGAAAATAAATAATAAATCATAAATATTTAAAATCTCTTATTGGATTAATGTCTTATTTCACTTTTAGATTTTTTTTTAATAATAAAATTATTTAATTAAGCTGTGGCCAGCTATTTGTATGTGATCAATGCAACATAAACTATTCATCTTTGGCAGCATTACACAAGCATATAAAGAAAAAGAATCATGCTCAGAATCAAGACAAAATCAGCATAGATAATTCAAATAAAATTCAGATAAGCAAAACTCCGTCAGCATATGGCAAAAGTTCAATCCAGCCTGTTTTTATTCTACCCAATAATGTCCTAAACACCCAGCTAATTCTATTACCTAATAATGACATTCGTTCCTTGACCACTTCGGAATATATAAGCACTCAGGAAGCTGGTTCTCAAACTATTGATCAAGTTAATCAGAGCTGTGGCATTCAATTCAATGCTTCCATTGATCTGCTACAGAATATTGAAGATTTTGAATCAAAAATTGATGATGAAAAGGAGGAAATTAAGGACAAAAATGGTGAATTGAATCAAGGTAATAATGATTATGACTATTTAGATGCAGCCACATCGACATCACCTTTCATAGATTTTGAGCTTTTTTTTAACAATTCAAGCACTCAGACTCAGCCAGCCTATTTTACAAATACATGTTCGATTCAGACAAATAACTTAGAAGAGAACCAGTCGGTATATTTTTGTTCAGATTTTGAAAATGTTCCGGATTATATGTATTGTAATAACGAAAATAATCGTTTTTTGAATAAAACTTGCCAAACAAATCGCTGTGATACCCCTGTTGGTCATTTGGACTCGGTATATGCTTCGGTGACTCAGACCGAAAGCAATTATTTCTACGACTATCAAATTCAAACAATTAATAATTCAAATACTCAATCCATTCAAACACAAACTAACCATCAAGATTTGAATCTAATTACAGGCTCGAATGTGGTTCAAACGCAAACTGATTTTTGTTTTAATTAATTTTTTTATTTATTATTAATTTTTTGAATAAAAACCATCTAAATTTTTCATATTAAATTTTTAAAACCGGTTGAACTATATAGGTTATAAACGAATGTTTTTGTCAAGTTAAGTAGTTTTTTCAATTTTTTATTTTAATCACACTTAATTTAATTCTAAAAAAATTTAAAATTCTAAATGAAATTTGTTTCGTTTTACCCCGAACATTAAGATTGAGTCTATTTGATTATCAAAATTTTTTTAATTGTTTCATTTTCTCAACAGAAAAGGAGGTTTTATGATATATACGGTTTTTTATTTAATTATATGGAGAAAATTTCTCTTTTGCACTTATTTGTAATTTTTTTAATTAAATAAAATTGAAATTATAAAAATTCTTGTATTTTGTATAATAAATAGATATTTTTTCTCAGTATTAAATATATGTTTCTAAATGACACAATATTTAGCAAAAAATGCTGTAAAAATTATTTTATTGCATAAATTAATCTTGAAAATTATTGTTCCCTATTATGGGCCCGAAACTTTTGCCGAACATTACCTACTCTAGGTGTGAACACTAACAAACATTTGGAGGTCTTAAGGCTCGCTAATTAACTTAAAGGAAAAAAATTTTATGCTAAAGACAATTTTTTAATTTTTATAGTAAATGTTCATATTTATAAAATAAAAAAATTTTGAATTAAAGCTCATAGTGAGACTCATAAAAAGATATAGAATTTTCTCGAAGCATTTAGTTTTTTTCTATTAAAGATCAGTTTTATGTTAAAAGTTTCTATTTCATTTTTATAAACCAGAACTACTTAAATGGAGATATCAAATTTTCAAACATTTGATATAATCAAATTCTTCAACTTTTTCTACATTAATTAAAAGAATTTTAAAAAAGTGATAATTTTATAAATGGAACATGCTTTAAATTTAATGTAGATTTTAAAAATAACATTTTCTCAATCCATTGAGATAATCGAATTTTAAATTTTAAATTTTTTAACTGTTTTTGTAAAATTTATTTTGAAATTTTTTACAATAAAAGTGTTTGTGTCTAGCATTATTCAAAATAAAATTTTAAAATTAAATTTAAATATTAAATTCCAAATCATTAATAAAATGAAAAAATTTATTTTTCCTTTCAATAATTTTTGAAAAAAAATGTTACATTAAAGTTATTTAAATTAATTCAAAGTAAAGTTTAATTTCTTAAGATATATTCTTTGAATTGAAATGATATTTTGAATTGAAATGATATTTTGAATTGATCATCAACTTAAAGATGCTAAAAATTCAGCAATTAAGTTGTTTATCATTATAATTTCATAATAAAATTTAAAAAAATAGAGATAAAAATAATTCTTAACCTCAAATATACAATTAAGTCAAGTCGAATCTGGACTTATGAAAATCTCTGATACAATATTGCATCTTTTTATATAAATAATATGAAAAAAAAATTCAAGCGTTTTTCTTTAATTTAATTTCATAATTGATCCTAAACTGCAATAATTATTTTAAATTTAAGTTTTAAATTTAAATTCCGAAAACATCTAACAAATCGAAAATTTTTATAAATAAGGCGGGTCAATAACAATGACAAGTTTTGTTTAATTAAAAAATAGTTTATTTAAATAGAATCTAAATTATAGAATTCAAAAATAAGATGATTTTAGCAATGTTGCAAGTACCTATAGAGAAGAAAGAAAAACTGAAATTATTTATTATTATTTATAGTCATTAGTAATTTACAATTATCTTTAATTAATTCAAACGAATCATGATCTTTACTCTCGATTCTGTGATGGCTTTGATGTACACAAACTTGAACAGCAACTCCGAAAATGTACTGAAAAAAAAAGGTGTCCAGTAAAATATTGCGTAAACATTTGTGAAAAATCTAATGTTGGTTGTATTCACAGAAAAATTGAGCACAATCACGTTGTCAATGAAGAGTATAACCAATAGTCTTCCTGACAACGTAAAGAATGCGATAATTAAACTGCTCACAAACACTCAAAAACTTTTTCCAAGACAAGTAAAATGCAACATCAGTAATAATCTTGAGAAACTAGGTTTTTTAAATGTTATTAAACAGATAACAGGATTTGTTCATCGATTTAAGAATAAGGTTGTCCCGAAAAACAATAAAGTAGATGACGTAGAGAAATACCTCGGTGACCGTCTATATCTTCCTAAAATTGATCCGAATACTCCTTTTTTTTTGGATCTTATGTAAATGACAGCAATAAGCCAATTGTTGGTAATTTTACTACCTCAAATTATATTTTCATTTTTGTCACGACTTTGAAGTTATTACAACTCAACTGTGACTCAACGAACCAAGGACATGTTGCTTTGTTCCTTATTGATGGTACTTACAAGATAACCCATGAATGCTATCCAATGTTAGTGTTTAATTGTGTTTGGACTAGTTTCGAATGAGGAAACAGTTGACTTTCTTCATTTTTTTGAATATTAAGTCACTAGTGGAATCTATTGACCTTGAAATGGTAAAATAAGGGGCTTTGGAACGATGGTCTTTATACTAAGATTTGAACAACTTTACATTATTTTATATTGTCCAATGGTTTCAAAGTCAATGGACAAATTGGAAATTGTTCTTGAAAGAATGATAAAATATTTGAGCCAAGTCCAAGAAAGCTTCGACCTCAAGATTAAAGTTAATAATTCATTATTGAAAGAAATGAGCATTTTAAAAATAGAAGATTTTAATTTGGTTAACCAAAGAGCTGCATACAGGGTGGTCAAAGCTCAAAACAAGTAATATGTTCAGAAAACCAAAGTTTTGTAAATGTGTTAAATTTTTAGAATTATGTATTTTGTAAACTAGCAAATCAACAATATGAAGAGCGTGAGAGAGAATTTGTTAATGTTCGTAGAAGAGGTAGACCAGCCAAATCAAAAACAGCATTCACACCATAATTTTTTTATTTAACATAAATATGTACTATTTTTATAATGCTCAAAACAACTAAAGGATCAAATTTTTGGTTTTAAGAAAATGTCTTTTTATTAAAAATTATTTTATTATTTGAATTCAAATAAAAGTCTTTATTTTCGTATTTATTTTTCTTTATAAACGAATAAACGTTCTTTAAGTTAAATATTATCCTAAATCTTAAATAAAAAACTTTAAATTTAAAAAAAACCCTCCTTTTATTTTACTGAGTGTAAAGTCGAGTTAATGAATGTCACAAAATGGAACCTAAAACAGTTTGTTGCAAAAGTTTAGAAAATTTTTTTTGTTAACAAATCAATAATTTTTTCGTATATAATAGGCGGGAAAATTAAAAAAAGCGGATTTTTGATTTTTGACCAGACCTTTTTTGGAGAAATCTCATTACAGTATAATAATAATAATAATAGCTACAGCAGAATAACTGCGGAGCAAGACTAGATATAGCCTCGCTATGGTAGCTGTCTGGTTTTTACATACAGTTATAATAGTTAAGTTTATATATATAGTTTAAGTTTTTAAGTTTATAATAAGTTATTTGAGTTTTAAATAGTTATCCAGTTTGTTCTTAAAACTATTCTTAGATGGTATACTTACAAATCCTAACTCCTTGAGTTTTAGAATTGAAATCAGTGGCGAGTTTTTGATAGCTAGATGTAGGCCCTTTTCTAATCTCTCTAAAAATATAATTTTCATCCCTGAAAGTTAGCTTCCGGGATCTACCAGAACGGCTTCGATCAGACACAGTACCACTCTCTTCATATCGTTTTTTAGTTGAAAAGACACATTTTGGAGATACACCTAACAGCTTGGCTATCTCATTTTGTTTTTTTCCCCACATTTTAGTGGGCTAGACACATTTTTACCCATTTTTTTGCCAAAATAAAGATTTTCTGGTAATATTATTTTGAAAGGACATGAGTGGTTGGAAGGTATTTAAAGTAAGCAGTTTAAGAGCACATTTTACTCAAAATTAGAAGATATGTAAGAATTTATTATAAAAGTGTGAAAATCTACAAATTAGTGTTCTCATTTTTTTCTTTTGCACTCAATTTTTCGTCAAATTCCATAAATAATTAATTTTAGATAAATAATATAATAAATTTTTGAAACATACTGTTTATTATTTTCAAAATATTCATGGTAATTGGTTCAAATTCATTTTCTAACCACTTCGAAAAAAACTCTTCAAATGTTTATTTCAAAAAAAGGTAGCCGATTTCCCTAGAAAAAAGTAGTTTTTTTTTCTAGGGAAATCGAAATTTACAATAGTAAACGAGAAGGAGTATTATCTGATATGAACTAAAATGAATCATTTTATAAAGATTTGTCTTATCATAATCGAGACACTAATTTAAATTAAAATGAAAGCAATTTATAAACTATTCAATAACTTGCCAATTTAAAAACATTATTAAACATTTAATTTTATTGACAATAGTATTAAAAATCATTTAGTAAAAAATTATACCAAAATTTTAATTAATTCGATCAAAATTTAGCTACATAAAAGATAATTACGATCATTTAATTGAGAATTAATTTTTTTTTAAATTTTATTCAAGTATTTAAAAAAATCATTAAATTAAATTAAATAATTTTTATTTACTTGGAAAAAATCAATTTTTACAATTGAGTCGCGAGGTAGTGGTGCTTTTTGGAATTTTTAATATGCTCTTTCTGGACACTGGTCAAGCTATGCCAAGAACATATTGTTTATTTGAGTTCCGTTTTTAGATGTCGTTGAGCAATTGTCTGAGTAAAAATTGCAACGAATTTATGACAATTTTTTGAATTTTTCTTCATAGTTGCATCAGACTAAAGGATCATTAAATCCAGATAATTTAGATAAGAAAAAATAGTTACCGACCTCTAGAAATTTGTTAAAAACCATCTAGTCTATAACTTTCGAGTCAATATAAAAAAAAATATACAAAACAATAGATTTTAATAGATTAAGTTTGAAGTAGTTTGAAGTATAATTAAATGATGGATAAACATTAAATTTGAATTAATAAAAAAAAATTCTTCGTGTATGTAGGCAAAAATATTCAATTTCTTTTACTTTAAGCTTAATTATAAAGAATTCAAAAATTCAAAAAAATTTTCATGGCTCTAAAGTTAAAGTGTGATGGTTTTTATTATTATTATTATTATTATTATTATTAATTTATTATTTGGCAAGTATAAAAAAAAAAAATACAAAAGAAAAAGAGAATTAAAGTAAAAAATAAATTATTTACAATTTCATTTAAAGTTAATTTTAAAAAAATTGTTCACTTGTTCATATAAGTAAAAATACTCAATATTTAAAATCATATATTTTTTAATAATTCAAAAAATAAACTAAATCGAGTCAACCAATCCTTCATTTTTACATTTGAATAAATCATCATCATTTGATGGTTTTTATGACAGGGTCTAGTAAATTTTAAAAAATTTAAAAACACTAAAACTTGCTTGATTAACAAAAGTCACTAGCGCTGATTTTCTTTTAAGGGTAATAAATATTAAGCTTAAAAAAGATCCACAAGTAATGGATTATGGAAATTATTTTAGCTGTGTGAATAACTGCTAAATTAATAGAAATCAAAGAGAGGTAAATTTTGTCCCATAATAATTTTTAATTTTGAAAATTATAACTGTGCTAAAATTCATTTGAATGGAGAGGGAAGTGTGACTTCCTTCAATAATAGAATTAGTGATTGCTAGTATTGATATTGCTCAAGAATTAATGTCAATGTAGTTTTAAAAAAAATCATTTTGTCCAACCTCTTCAAATTTTTTGATTTAGAGCATTTTTCTTAAGTATTTTTTGCCTTTTTTATTATTCGAATATCATAAAATTCCCTAATATTGTTATAAACATTACCTAAAATCGGGTAATAATTTTGATTCAATATTCGATGACTGAGGTAATCAAATCTAATCATGTCAAGCTTAAATATTAAGTAAATTTGAATAAAAGACTTTTATACTTTTAAAGGACATAATTAATTGTTTCAAAGTTCTTCTTGTTTACAACCATTTTGTTAAATTAATATTAGAAAAATTAAAAATCAATTTAAGTTTTTTATTTTTATAGTATCAATTCAGGCTAATTTTTTCAATTTTTATTTTTTTTTTAATTTTTTTGTTGAATAAAATAAAATTTGGCAAAAAATAGTGGCGTTTTTTCATTTTTGTTCTGTTTTCAAAATTCACGAATGATTAAATTATTAATTATTGGCTCAGGAAGTGTTTCTGACAATGGAAGTGTCAATAGACGGCAAGTTAATAGGTGATTCCAGTTTCTTACAATCGGGCTTCTGGCCAATTTTAAAATAAATCTGATGATTAAGAACTTAAGTCGTCACAATTTTAATGTGAATGAGAATATTGGGAGATTTGCTTGAAATAACTCATAATGAAAACCTTTACTTCAATCCAATATTTTATAATTCCATGTACTGATTAAAAAAAAAAAATTAATTTATAAACTAACTTTCCATGACTTTTTGTTTGCTATCAACCTTTTAAATATTTTTTTAGAGCTTAAAATGTAATGAAATGATTTTTCTGCAAGAAACATGGTTTAAAATTTTTTATTTTTATTATTTAGGAACAATTTTTGAAGAGAACCTCCACAGGCTTATCCGAGTGTCAAAAGACCCTTTTTTAGCCTGCATTGTTTAAAATATTGAGCAAAAAATAGTTAAAATTATAAATAAAAGAGTTGTAAAAAAGTGAATAAAAAAACTTAATATTAATGGTTTTTAACTTTTTTCATTTTTTTAATTTAATTTAAAAGTTTATTTTTCTTATATCTTAACCATTTAATTTATTATCAAAATGTCTTTAGATTAACTTCAATTAAGCAAAATATCATTAAAGGCATGATTTTTAAGCTTTATGAGCAATTACTTTAAGAAAATATCTCTATTTTTCTTAAATGAGCACAACTCTAATGATTATTAATTTAAGCATAAGTCTTGAAGAGATCTTAAAGTATCTGTTAAAGCGTTGAAATAGTTTTACGACTTGAAATTTAATAGATTTATCTAAGATCTATAATCCAACGTCGATATTAACTAATCGATTTGCTTAATAAATTTTATCTTTGATTTCCATTTAGTTTATAATAATTCATTCAGTTGAATGAAATTAAATTGAGCTAATAGTTGATGATTTTTTGATACAGATTACTGTGAAATTTTTGATAATTTTTTCCTATTTATTTAAACAATATTAAATGTAGAGATAAAATTTAAGATGAAAATTTTTTGTGAGATATTCCATCGAGCTATGAATAGTTCTTCTCGTTTTAATGGTGCATGCTTCCATTATATCAGTCCCAACATGACCACTGGAATCGAACCAAATCAGACTGATAGTTCATTTCGACAAATCGACGATAGTCAGGCAGCTTTGTTCGTCATTGTTGTAGTTTGTTTTTACAGTCTTTCAATATTTTTTATGGTTGTAGCTAATATAAAATTTAATTTTATAATAGAAAGGGATTTAGATGGAAGGTTTTATTGTTGGCATAAGAAAAAAAATTATTTATACGAAACTCAAAGTGATGAGACTAAAAAAACAATTCACGTTATCTTTAATGATTCGTCAAAATTATTGGCGTCCGTGGCGGTTGAACCTGATCTTTTTGACAAAATTGTAGATATTTGATTTTATTTTTTTTAATAAAAATAAATAATTTTTTAATTTTCTTTTAGTTAAATAAGTATTTAATATTTTTTTTTTTAAATAAAATTTTAAATAATAAAAATTTTTTTGTTCATATTTTTTATTTTTCTGCATCTTAAATTTTAAAACACCGTAAGAACCTGGGATTTAGAAACTGTAAATAGCCATTAGCTTCATATTATTACTTTTATTATTATTTATTCATATTAACGCCAATTCTGGCGATGTCAAAGAAAGTAAAAAAAACTAAAGTAAAAAAGATTTAAGACAGTGTTTCATTATATCATATTGTTTTGTTCAAATATTTAGTTTTTTCAGTGTTTAATTTTCCATAATTTAAAGAATAAATTACAGATACCAAATAATAAAGATAAAATTATTCATAAAAAAAATAAGTAAAAGCAAAAAGTTTATTGTTTTGGTTTTGTTTTTTGTTTTTATTTTCCCATCGGCTTCTTGTTTATTTCTTTTCCTGGGAAACTTTTAACCCGAAGATCAAACCAAATTAATTCGATCAATCTGGGATTAGATCACATATGATTTATGCCTATAATGGCAGCTAAGTCAATTTTTTTAACCAAGAACTCATTGATGTAATTATTTATTGATTTGTTTGTTTTATTTTATCTGTGCCAAGCTAAAGCTCCTTCAGATTAAAAAAATCAAAAAATCAAGAAAAAATAAAATAAAAATTTAAAGCTACATATCTTTCGCTCAATTCTAAAAGTTGATTCGAGACAGTTAAGAGTTTAAGTTTATTAAGGACCTCGTAATGCATAATATTAGAAGGAGTATCATATTTTAGTTACTTAAACTAAAATAACGAACAGCTCAGTTTTCTAAGACTTGATTTTTTTTATGTTTTTTTCTGATAATGAATTCAGACCCGGAAAAGAGTAATCAATTATAGATCCGATTCAAAGCTTAAATAGATTTCCTAGTGTGTAGTAGTTTAGACCAGACTTTTTTTAAGTCACAAGTCTTAAATCAAGTCAAGTCAATGACTTAAAATTTTTTTTTTAAATGAAATGGTGTGATGCGTAAGTAAATGGACAAAAATTAAAAATTAAAAGCGAATATCTCAAAAAATAAAAATGATATTAAGTTCTGGTTTTTTTTCTGATGTAAAGAATTTATTTTTCAATAGAATTATGATTTTTAAATAATGAAAAAAATCCATCGTGACCGATTTTTCTGAGCTTTGCTTTGACTCCCGTCATAAGCGATTTCACAAAATTTAAGTCAAATTTCTTCAACTTTAATTTAATCCGGTTAATCGGCTGTTGCTCTGTTGAGGCTTGCCAACCTTTCTCGTATACTTTTTCACTCAAACAACCCCAAAAATTTTCGATTGGGCGCGCTTGAGGGACATTTGGCGGGTTGATATCTTTGGTCACATAATTTACATTTTCGTTCATCCATGTTGTGCTTACCATAGAATAGTGAGCAGACGCTAAGTCAGGCCAAAAAACGTAGTCAAGGTCTTAATGATACTCATGTATAAATGGGAGCAGTCGTTTATTCAAGCATTCGTCGATATAGATGCTCGAATTGATGACAACCGACTTTGATAATCGAAAAAGAGGCTTAGACATACCTCGATCAGATATGGCTATCCAAACAAGCACCTTCTTTGGAAACTTCTCTTTTCCAGCAAACCGAACACTGTCCGGACTAGTAGACTTGTCATTTGTGTAATATCCAGCATTTCCCGGCATGTTGTCGCCCGCCAAAGTAAAGTACTTTTCGTCGTCCAAAATAAGCGAACATGGTGAACGATATAGTATATTTGAAAGTTTTTTACTCAATTTCTTGGCTTTCTCATGCTGTACGGCGCTATATTTTGGTGTTTTTTCACGTTTACGATATGAAATATCCATTTTTGTTAACTACCGGCCAACTGTTGTCTGGTGGACATTAAATTTTCTTGCTAGACGCCTTTGACTCACTCCAGTTCGGTTATTGGTCAATCTCTTCAGTTTTGTCTTCCTTGCAGCTGTCCAGGTAGTTGGACGACCCGTTCTCTTATTGTCCTTGATCGGATCTCCAATTTGAATACGGTTGATCGTATTATATATAGTGCTTCGAGCGATTCCTTGCTTAGTAAAGTGTGCCACAATTTCGGATTTTGCCATTTGTGAAATCATATTTTTGACTGTTTTTCGAAAAGCCTCTCGTTCAGATACAGAAAGTCCCATTTTAAAAATTTTTTTTTGCAATATTATAGCTAATTTTTAGTAGTTTAAAAATAAATATATATATGATCCCCTGATCATTTGCATGATCGGGCAAGTTAACTTAACTTTTGTCCATTTACTTATGCATCAGCCGTTATAGATGGTTTTTTTATTTTTTTATTAAATTAAATTATATATTAAACAAAAAAAGTAATTTAATTAATAAATGTAATAAATAGTATTTTATTCTCTATACATTTAATAAATCCATATTTGATACCAATGAAGTAGTTACTTCCAAATTCCTGGCTGTTGATGTAACCAGATATAGAAAAAAGTCTTTCAACTGGTCCTGATGAAGCAGGTATTGATAAAAATGTTTGTGCAAGTCATAACTTTGACTTCAATTTTTGTAACTTAGACTCAAAACTGTGACTTATAAACAAGTCTGGTTTAGACCCGTTTTTTGTTTGACAATATATAAAAAAGGGTTGAAATATTAATGGATAGCTACTTTTTTTGGTGAATTTTTAACGAAAGCTTTTAGTACTAATATTGATCTAATTAATACCAAAAAAGATAGAGAAATAGTTGATAACAATCTTGAATTAGATGATAGAATCATACATCATATATAAAAACTCTGAATTTTCTATTGCTGAAAAGATTGATTACCACAACGCTAGGCATGACTTTAGAGCAAAAAAGCGACTTCAAAATGTGTCGAAAACCCAACTCAATTGTGTAATTACTATCTTACTATTTCTTCTTTCTTTCCTGAATTGTTCAATACTTAAACATGTTGCACCTGTAATTGCTTTTTCAATTTGTCTATTTAATTTTTTTATATTATATTTTAACTTATTTTACTTGTATTTGTATTTTTATTATTCTCGTATTTTTTTATCTGAATAGATAAAACAAATAAATAATAAAAATTTAATAGACTATCAAATGTCTATAATACAGTTACGGAATATTTATAAAGAAAAAATGAAGAATTTGACAAAAATTACTGAAGTGATTTAATTTGGAATTTTTTCTTACGGATTTCTAGCTAAAATACGCAACAGGCATGGAATGAACAAAAAAACATACTGGGCGAAGGCCAATTTTGGCCGGCCCACCAACGGCCAGGAAAAGGCGGACAGAAGGCTGTCCGAATTTCGCACCATCAGTGAAGATGCTGGCCGCTGGACTTACATAAAACAAGGAAAAAGTATAAAAAAAGTATTTCTAAATAAAACTGAAAAGTGGTTATTTCTATTTTTTAAATATCAATGAGATCAAAACAATTTGATCATCAGGAATGTTATTCAAGTCAAAACACACTCAATTTTTTAAAAAACTTTTTTATTTTAAAAAAATTCAAAATTTTAACTTTAATTTTATAATTCTCAAAATTAATTTTAAATTTTTCAAATGCAAAAATTGTATAAACTAAAAGAAAATTTATTATACAAAAAATTTATTATAGCTAAAAATCTAGAAAATTTAGTAGAATTTCCATCTTTTTTTAAAGAACCTTTCAATTACTTTAAATAATCTAAATTAATCTTATTTTAATTTTATTTGCAATTTTAAATGAGGAAATTAATGGGGCTTTTGAAGTTGTTTTCAATTCGATTCTTTTCCAATAACTTTTGATGGCATTAAATAAACTGATTCTGCAAAATGTTACAACTTGTAACAAGTTCGTTACACATGAGACCTAAGTCTGCAATAACTGTGTAAAGTAGTAGCTTACCTTATTTAAATCATTCTTAATGAAATGCAAAATGCATAAGTTTTTGATGTATAACAAACTTGTTACAGGCTGTAATATTTAGCAGAAACAGTTTATTTCATGCCATTCAAAAGTTATTGACAAAGAACAGAATAGAAACGATCGACACGGATTGAAAAAATTTTTGTGATTTAAAAATTTTGAATTTAAACAATTGTTTTGATATCACCATTGGGTGAACACTCAGAGTAAAAATAAAGTGGCGAGGAATCAAGAGATAAATTTACTGCATAATTTAAAAATTTCAAAAAATTTTTTTTAAAATATTTAATGGCTGTATTTTTTTATTTTTTTAACTTAATTTTTCATTAATTTAGTTAATTCATTAAAATTAAAATTATAAATAAAATTAATAATAAAACACTATTTTTTAACCCTAAACCCTTTAATTTTTAAAATTTCAAATTTTAGAAATTCTGAAATCAAAAGTTTTGCTTTCTTTTATTAATTAAAAACTTAAATGCTTGAAAATAATAAACCTTTAAATCGAAAAGATATAAAAATCACTTTCAAACCAAAAAATACTATTCGAATTATTCAAAAGAAGCTAAACGATTCGATTTTTTGTCATGCATTTTTGATCAAAAAATATTCATTTAAAAAAATTTCCAAATTTTTGTCTTTTTTCAAGACAATAGATTTTTAAAAATAATTTGTTTGCATTAACGATTCTCAACTATTTAAATTGTATATTGATTCTGCGCTTGTTACTCTAAGTCATCGATGACAATTAAAAACCTATAAAAAAGTACACAATTTAAACAAAGATTTTTATTTGGGAACAATATTTTGATTTTAGAAAATATTTATAAACAAATTGTTCAATATATAAATAAAAATAGATCTGATCTTTGCTTAAGTAAAGATGAGCTATGGAGAGAGAGAGAGAGAAAATTTAAACGATCTTAAATAATAAGCTGACATAAAAAATCATAAAACAAAATTTTGACCAGATCGATTATTCAAGTTCTGAATTATAAAAATTAAATTATTTTTCAAAGGATTAAACAAAAAATTAAAAGATTTCAATTTTAAGGCTTTTTTGGATATCAAA
Organism: Brachionus paranguensis; assembly: GCA_016802215.1. Lineage (NCBI taxonomy): Eukaryota > Metazoa > Rotifera > Eurotatoria > Ploima > Brachionidae > Brachionus > Brachionus paranguensis. The sequence goes on from JAESIX010000012.1 coordinate 1,397,936, forward strand.
ATAAATTAAAAATTTTAATTTTAAGTTATCAAACAAAAAATAACTTATGGATTTGTTTTATTTTGAAAAAAAAAAAAAAATTGTTTTTTTGCTTTCGAAACAGGCCTAATTTCGAGATTTATCTTTTAAATTAATAAATATTTCATTAACTAAGCCTTGGCCGTTTTAAGTGGTCTAAAAATTCAATCTTTTCAAGTAATTTCTAAATAAAATTCCAAAAAAAAAACATTTTTTTTCTCAATTTTTGGAAAGTGAAAGTTATGTGAAGTAGTAAAATTAAATTTTTTGCAAAATATATAAAATTAGCTCAATCATTTTTTTATTTATCGAAAGGAGAATGCTTTTGATAATTAAGTCGCTAAACATTCCAGCTACCATAATTAGTATTACATAATCAAAATGTTATGTAAGAAAAAATTTCAAATCCAGAGTAGATATTCGTTCGAGGATCACTTGATCGAGCAAAAAATTTTACTTACTAGAGGAATCAATTCTAATTCAAAATATTTAAATGTATAAATTTGTGTAAGTGAAAAAATTTGCCTACATTCAATCTATTACGTAATTGTTGCCTCTTTTGTAGAAATATTAAACTCAAATAAACATTTAAGATAATGAATATTGGCTAAAGTTACGTAATATCAGTGTTATTACGCATATAATGTAGAAAAAAAATGAGTTTTGTTGCCAAGACTATATAGTTCGTTTTGTTGATGCAACATTTTGTTTTTTCTCTCTCTCTTTCTCATTTTTACAATTACATTCGCGAATGGGTTCAGGATATGCAGCGAGCAAATGGTGTAACAACTAGGATCGAAACAAAAAGAGTATATAATAGTGTGTGTATGTGTGTGCATGGTTATGTGTTTATAATATTTGAAATATTTGAAATTTTATTGCAAAAATTGATACAAAACCCTTGGAAAAATAGAGAAGAAGAAAGCGAATTCTTTTTTTGTTGTTTTTTTTTCTTCCCAAAGAGTAGCCAAACCATCAATTGATTAATTGAAGTGCGTTTTGGTGCATATGGGCTTTTTTCACGCCCAGGAGCAACACATCCATCGGTCCAAATAGACCTTGGGGTCCTCTCGTTTGCAGTTATTGATTTTCTTTCAAGAACTAGAGTATATTTCAAATTATAATAATAAATTTACAAAATTTAAATTTTTTATTTATATTAAAGAGTAGAAAAAAAATTACGTAACATTAAATATGCAAGCAAATAATATCAAGTTTGCTATTATCTCAAGGGTTAATATTGTAAATTATTTCGAAAATAACTGCGCAATATTATAAATTTGGCTAAAACGGACTAGGATTCAAGGCCGTGAGTGCTCACTCTGTTCATTAGCATATTGTGTTGTGTAATCTCGTTGCATTAAAACAATTTTGTGTGTTCAAGAAAATATTATTTTGTTAAGCTCTCGTTGTAGTAGAAAAACAAATGCCAATAGAAAATGTACTGCAACTTTTAGTTGCTATCAATTTAAGCCTTAGAGTAACATTACATAATGTTTGCACAGAGCAATGTTAAAGAAGCTGGCGTAACTTTTTGTTTCTCTCTCAAATCTTTTAAATACAATCCTTTGGATTTTTATTCTTTTCTTTTCATTAATTATTGCCATTACACAATAATCGATTTTGCATTTCAATCGATAATTTCATAGAGAGAAATGTGAATTAGAATGACGCAAATTAAGGCCTTTTAGAGAGTAAAAAGAGTGAATAATTTTATTTATGACTGACTAAGTGAATAGAGTGATGGGGATCACGTTTTGATTGCGGTCCAATCACGACTATTATGTAATCACACTATTTTCGTATTAAATTTTAATTTAGATATTAGACGATCACGCGACTTTGAATCCAGCTTCCTTTTCAAAGTAAATGGATACTTGTTTAAATGACAATACAATTCTAAGCTTTTGTGTATCTTCTCTATTAACACTAGAAGCAGCAAGCATATTTTCGTTTTATTTTAATACAAACTATTTAAAGTAATTTTACTTTTTTTTATTTTCAAAAAGATAGGAAATCTTGAAAACATGATTAATAAGTACCTAAAAGAAGTTGAAAAATGGCTTAACAAATGGAAAATGATAACTTCTATTGAAAAGTCATGTTACATGGTCTTTGAGAAAAAAACAAAAGTTAAAATCAATCTTGACCTTAAAATTAATGGTAACAATTTAAATAATGAGGAAAAAGTCAAATTCTTAGGCATCACACTAGACTCAAAACTTACATTTAGTCCAATGGTAGATTAATTAAAAGAACGCTGTAATTCAAGGCTTAATATAATAAAATATCTCTCAAATAGGAAATGGGGTCTCTAAAACCAAAAACATTAGGTAATCTTTACAAATCTTTGATAGGATCAATCTTGGATTATTCTTTTCCTTGTTTAAATTCATTCTCAGAAACTAACACCAAAAAAATACAAGCTATTCAAAATTCAGCAGTTCGATCTATTTTGAAACTGAAATATGATACCCCTTCCAATATTATGCACCAAGAGGCCTTCAATAAATTTAAACTATTAACAGTTTCAAATCGACTCTTTGAGTTGAATGAGAAATATGTCAGGGCAGGATTGAGCCATTCTGTTCCACTGGTCGTCAGACTGGTGGAAGAATATAGAGAAGGTTTTGAATTAAGATATATCGAATATCCAACTCCATTGTGTAATTGCTACCAAACAATTTCTTCTTTTTTTCCTGAACTATCAAATATGTTTAAACATGTCTAACCTCTAGCTATTTCAACATTTTATTTATACTTTTTTTATCTTAATCAACTTTATTTTAATTAATTTTTTTTATATATTTTTATTCTGAAGGGGCACTAGCTCGATCATATAAAAAAATAAATTTAGAAGATAAAGATAAAAACTACATAATTTGAAAAAGATTTATTTTTATGAAAAATCCGTTCAAAGATACGAGGATTTCAAAATGACTCGTTTAGTGCTTTTAGATTTAATAAAAAAAAAAGGAACCGAGTTCCATAAAAAAATTAAAAAAAAAGGCTTGGTGTAATCAAAATTATTTGGTAGTTTTATTTTTACATGAAAAAGGATGTTTAATAAATATCAAATGGCTAAAAATGAATGTATAGTAGGCTACTATTCACATGGCAAAGGAGCGCAAAATTCATATTCTAAAAAAATATATTATTTATCAATTATCAGTTTACCAAACCTGTAAATAGTTTACATTGATCTGTAATTAATGTAAACAGAGACAGAAAAGTTGATAAGCAAATTTACTGATTTATTTATTTAGTTGATATGAGTGTGTATGGTAGAGTGTGAGTAAAGTAGCTTTGTGAAGAAATGCTTGGCATCAATTGAATTTGTATGCACGTGTCCCAGTCATCTGATCTTTAGTGAAATGCTCATCACAGTGGTAATACGGGATAGATTTAAGATGTATTTAAAAAAGGTGATTTAAAAGAATGAGCCATGAAGTATTTTTGATGCCTTCCAGCTTCTAATTTCCATTTAAATTTATATCTCAATTTTTATTTCAATTTTTTTTTAATTATAATTAATTGTCTGTGTGAATGAAATTCAGAGCAAAGGGGTTGGAAAATTTTTAAGATTTAAAAATTTGAAAAATTAAATTATTTATTTTATGAATTCAAAATTTTTAGGTTTTGTTTTATTTTAATGGAGCTCGGTCTCGAACAGAAAAAAATTTTTTGTGAAAAAAAAAAGTTATGAAATATTAAAAACAAAGTATTTGATTAAATAAATCGAGTTTTGAGTGTTGGTTGCGTTTTGGTTTAGTTGAACGAAGCACAAGATAGGAAACAAAAAAGGGATGGCTACAGATTTCTTTACTCAGTCAGTTGTTAAACACAATTTTTTTTTTCAAAAAACATGGTTTTTTGGTTGCTATATAAAATTGGACTGTTAGCTAATAACTATTTGCTTCTTAATTTAAAAGTTGAGTTTTGTTGGAAAATTTTACTATTCAGCTCGAGTCCTACTAATCAGTGACAAGCAAAAAAAATTTGGCTTTATATTACGTAATAGCTTTTTGATCACATTATGCTTGAATTTAACACAAATTAGGGCTTCGATACAAACTGTTCTCATTCGTCATCTAAACTATTATGTTTCGACGTTAAGTCGAATATATTTAGTTATTTAATCGTGGTGAAAGAAGAATTTCTATTTTTAAATTCGCAATTCCTAGTCTTATTCTGCCATGTTACAAATTCTAAATGAGCATTTGTTGAAATGAAATTAATTTACGTTTTTTCAAATCTAGTCTCATCAAAAACACTACACAATAGCGTTCAATTATTTTAAATTGAAATACTCCTCTGCCAAATCATTCAAGTTATATTAAGTTTTATTTTTTTATGTTTAATTTGAATATTTTATCAATTACACATAAACACTGATAAGACTAGGATTACTATTTTGAATGAGTGAGAAAAAATTAAAGTCAAATTGCGCAGTATAGAAGCGAGGACGTTTATTCGCCGGGCTCACACTTCCCCACCTCTTTTGGATGCTAACTACAGAAAATAAATATAATTACTCATTTTGCAATTTTTTTTACGTGTGCATTTTAAACAAGGCATCTTAAATAATAATTTATGATTCTATAGGTGTATTTTGTTGTTCAAGACCAAGCTTACAGAATTTGCTTAACCAAACAACAATTGGCTTTTAAATCAACTATTTCAATTGTTACATTATGTCACATCTAAAGTGATATAATTAAATATGTGAATTAACTAAACATATTGTTTTTTTTATCAGATATTGGCCATTTAGATTAGTAATAACAAACTTAGTTATATCACATTCAATGTGATACAACTAAAATGTGACATAAATATTTTTTTTTAATGTGATTCAATATATTTTTTTAATATTTATTTGTTTGGCACCAGTGTGAGCCGTTTTAGCCAAAGTCTTAATATCAGGACAAAAAATAGCCAAAATAGATGCAGAAAAAGTTTTGAAAAATAATAATAAGATGAAAATTTTATTTTTATTTTTTCGCTTTGGTATAGAAAAATACATATTTAGTTATGTCACATCTAAAGTGATATAATTAAATATGTGAATTAAGTTTGTTTTTTTTTATCAGATATTGGCCATTTAGATTAGTAATAACAAACTTAGTTATATCACATTTAATGTGATACAACTAAAATGTGACATAAATAATTTTTTATTACTAATCTAATTTTGTTATTGTTTATTTGAAATAGAAATTTAATTGTGTCACACTTTGACACCAAAAAAAAAAAACTAGTACTTTTAATTTTTATCTTTGAAAATTTTAGATAAAATTTCAATTTATTTATCTATATAGCAATTTAGAAACGGCAGAATTTAAAAAAAAAAAAAAAAACAAAAATGATTAATTAATGTTGCACTCAAACAATACATTTAATAAATTGAACAAATTAAAGAAAAAAAAAAGAAAAAGAAACTCAGCATCAAATCTTTGGTTTTTTGCTCAATTAAAAAATAATGGCTATGATCGAAAATGAATCAATTGAAGAGAGTAGCACTTGTGCCCAAAGCAATGCCAGCAATACCAGCTCTGACACAAACCAAGCCAAGCAAAGCGCCGAGCACCCGACCAAACCGGGCCCAGATCTGACCCTGCTGTCGAACACAGAGCCGTCGTTGATCAACAACTGCTTTTTCGCCTCGTTCGAAACCGACTTCACCACCAAACAGTCCAACAAATTCTCCCATCTTATCGAAAACCAGCACTTCAACTCGAACCTGCTCGACTTGAGCCTGTTCAATCGACTAGCTCTGGAGGCTAATCAAAATTCGTCGTTCGCCGACTTCAATCAACCAGCAGAGCCTGTGTGCTCGTACTGTGCGCGCGCCGCCGACACAAAGCTCCTCAACTTGGACTGTAACATGCACAAAATTTGCCACCACTGCCACAGCATTCAGAGCGCGTCGTCCAGCCGCAAAAACTCCGAGCCGGGCACCAAGCTCAAAGTGGACTTTGCCACAAACAGCGAGACCAGCGGCAGCATCGAGTCGTCGTCGGTGTCGTCGAGTGACGACAATTTCGAGCTTCGATTCGAACAATTGATCGGCATCAAGTGCAAGTTGTGCTCCATAATGGAACACGATTTGAGCATGAACAAAATATTGTCTTCGTCGGTGTCGTCATCGCCGTCACAGACGTGCCAGCTGAACCGCATGCTCAGCGCCAACTCCAACACAATCACGGACGAAAGCCTGTTTGACGAAAACTTGGCCAATTTGGCGTCCAATCAAAGCCACAACGAGCAAATGTTCGATCTTTTTTCCAACTCAAACTCTGTCATCGATGTCCTCAAGCACCTGAGCATGGACCAAGACGACTTCAATTTTTCATCACTAAATCAGCTCACACCGGTGAACAGTTTTCAATGCATAACTCAAAATTATCCAAAGCCCGCTGTCCACAAGACCCACAGTCCCAAGCACAGCTTTCCCTCTCTGGTGTCCAATTTCAGCAATTTGGAGCTGATGAACGCACCGCTTAATCTGCCATCCTACCTCAACAACTCTTCGTCGTCCTCCTCTTCATCCACATCGTCGGCATCGTCCACCTCCTCACAAACACTGGCCAATCAAAACTTTAGCCACAACGGCAACAGTCTGGTGGACAGCTGGTCGCTTGGCTTGAAGAGTTGTCAGTCGTGCCACGAAAAGCCCGAGTCGATTTGCTTTTGTGTGGACTGCAAGGAAAGGCTGTGCCGCAATTGCTATTTGGCCCATCAGAGAGTTCGGCTCACCAAGGAGCACAGAATTCAATTCTTCGAGCTCAACAATAATATGGACAATTTTCTGCTCTCGAACCACTTGTTGTCGCACAGTTCAGTTGACAGCCAAAAAGGTCTGTTGGAAAAAAATTTGAGCTCGCATAATTTGAACTGCTTTTCTTCGGCCACCACGCCGCCCTCATCAGGCAATAGAATTTCGCTCATGTCCAATTCTCCTGACCTATCACTCGGTCAAAATGTAAGCATTGCTTTTTTTTTCGTTTTCTGGTCCTGTTATTTTACTCGCAGAAAAAAATTTTTTTGTAAGATGTCTGGTGAAAGGTGATTATCTGAAAATTAAATTTTCTTCTTCAGAAAGATAAGATTTCTGTTAAATAATAATTAAGCTAGAAATAATAAATGCTAAATATTAAGCTATTAATATACCAATTTTATTCAATTATCATATTTATTTTATTTTTTATTTTTATTTTTTTTTTTTACTTTATTTTATTTTTTTTTTCATTTTTCTTACTTTAATTTCATCGCCAATATTGGTGTTTATTTTTGAAATAAATAATAATAAAAATAATTAAGCTAGAAAAAGATGAATGTGTGTAAAAAATTTTATTTTTATTTTAAAAAATTTTATGTTAAAAAATTTATCGAGTTTTCAATTTCTTGTACAAAGCTTACATGGCCAAGATTTTTTCGATGGTCAATATAACCCTTTTTATATGGCATCTTGAAGTTATTGATCAATTCAAAATATCATTTCAATTCAAAAAGTTTATCTGAAGATATTAAAAAAAATCTTTGATTTAATTAAAATAATTTTAATGTAACATGATTAACATGTTATGTAGATTTAACAAACAAAAAAATTTTGAAAAAATATTTTCTCAATCCATTGTTAAAATCGATTTTTAATTTATTTTTGTGATTTTATGTCAAGTTTATTTTCATTTTATTACTTATTTGGAATTTAATTTTTAAATTTAATTTTGAACGCTAGATACAAATACTTTTGCATTAAAAAATTCAAATAAACTTTACAAAAAATCAGGTAACATATTTAAATATAAAAATCGATTTTAACAATGGATTGAGAAAATATTTTTCCAAAATTTTTTTGTTTTTTAAATCTACATTGCATGTTAATCATGTTACATTAAAATTATTTTAATTAAATCAAAGATTTTTTTTAATATCTAAAGATAAACTTTTTGAATTGAAATGATATTTTGAATTGATCACCAACTTCAAGATGCCTTTTATATGGATTTGGTGCATATGTGGAAATTGCATTTGCAATAATTCTTAAATTCATCTTCGAATGCTTCAAATGTTGCAAATTTTTCAACTAACTTGATGAGTGGCATTTGAAAAAGTTGAAAATAAGTGTTTATTTTATGTATTTGTTTTCCGTACCGAGCTCATGTTCCTTTAGATTAAAAAATAAAAATTATAATCAAAATAAAGTTGAATAAAATAAAATAAAAAATAGTAAAAATAGTTTTAAAAAAAGAGGAAAATATTAAAAACAGATATATTTAAAATAGAGAGTTATAGGATACATTACATATGTTTAATTCAGAGTTGTTTAAAAGTCCAAAATTAAAGTCCAAGTCCGGACTTTAAATTTTTCAAACAAACTCAAAACTCTGCAAAATTTAATTTAATGCAGATTTATGCACATTATTTGATTAAGGTTAAACAATTTTAGCTAGAAAAAAAAAATTTTTCAAGTCCGGCTTGGACTTGGCTTAAGACTTGTGACTTTTAATACTAGAAGCACTATTTGGACTATTTTGAATGACTACTTTGAAAAATTATTTATTATAAAATGAAAATTAACTAGTAAAAAATACAAATTTAATCAAATTTAAGTCTTTTGAAAAAAATATTATCTAAGACCCTTCACATTTCTTACAAACACACTCCTTTTCTTTAGTACAAAAACCACACACCGCTTTTTTACATTTGGAACACACATTTTTGTTTTTTAATTGCTGCATAAACGAACCTGGCAAGATGCTCGCTTAGGGGACAAATTTTCTTGATTATCCTGACTCAATACTCAATATGAGCCATATTCATAATTTAAATTTATAAATTTAATTCAAAATTAATTAATTCTATTCAAAATTTTAAAACGAGTCATTTAACTCGTTTTGGTGCTTCTAGTAGTGTGTGCTTGATTATGCGCAAAAACATAGTCTTTGACATAATCTCTCATTAATTTTACAAAATTTAATGCTTTTTTATGCTGAAAAATAAATTTCATGTTCATATCATTTAAAATAATTTAGATATTAGTGATTAAAAATCGAAAAAGAGTCATTTTGACTCGTTGGTGCTTCTAGTGTTAAATAACTCAGGTTTAATTATCTGATGGCTCAGGTAAAAAAGAAGAAAAAGTGAGGTAGCAATTACACAATGGAGTTGGATATGAAAAACAAATTAAAATAAAACCTTTCTGATTTCTTATATTGTTAAAACTCATTTTCAAAAACCAACATTAAAAAAGTACAAATAATTCAAAATTCAGCAGTACGATCTATCTTGAATCTAAAATATGATACCCCCTTCAACAAAATGAATCACGAGGCCTTACTTACAGCTTCGAATCGACTTTTTGAGTTGAGTGTGAGATATGTCAGGTCAGGATTGAGTTATTCTGTTTCATTGGTAGTCAGACTGGTGGAAGAATATAAGAAAATAAGTGTTATTTATTTATTTGTTTATCAGTATCGAGCTAATGCTCCTTCAGAATAAAAATATATCAAAAAATTAATCAAAATAAAGTTAAATAAGATAAAAATTAAAAATTAATAAAAAAAAAGGATGTCTAATTAATAAAAAGAAAATTAAAAAAAATATGTTGGAATATCTAGAGATTTGACATTTTTAAATATTTGATAGTTCAGGAAAAAAAGAAGCCAAGAATTATTAAAATATCTTTCCATAGTCGTTCTCAAAATTTTTTATTTTCAATTGAAATAAATTTTTTTTCATTTGTAACTTTTGAACACAAAAATTAATTAAAAATCTAAAAATATTATTCAAGATTTGCAGATGACTTGAAATGATTTTTATTTACAAGTCTTTTAAATTTTTTAATATTGAATTGTGAGATCCAGTTTAATTTATAATTTATAATCAAGAAAAAAAATTGTTCAATTTTTTCGTGATTTAAAATTTTTTAATAATTGGGTTTTAACAAAATTTTATGTTTGATCAAAACACAGGATTTAACGAATCAATGTACAAGCTAGTCCTTAATGGAGTGAAAAGGAAGAAAATAAGCGTAAATAAAACGTAAATTACCGTAAAATACAAAAATACTGTAAACACTAAAGCACTGTAAACATTCAAAATTATGTATGAAAAAATTCAAAATCTTCAATTTGTAAATAAAATTGTAGTGTAAAATTTTTTATTTCTTCTAAAAAATTAAATTTGGTTTAATGAAATTCACTACAAAATCATAAAAAGAACAGAAAAAAAATTGCACTATAATTTTATTTACAAATTGAAGATTTTGAATTCTTTCATACATAATTTTGAATGTTTGACAAAAATCTACGATAATTAACGTAAATAGCCGTAAATTTGTGGATTTTTGTATTTTACGGTAATTTACGTTTTATTTACGCTTATTTTCTTCCTTTTCACTCCTACATTCCACGAAGGACTAGCTTGTACATTGATTCTTTAAATCCTTTGTTTTGATCAAACATAAAATTCTGTTAAAACCCAATTATTAAAAAATGTCATTCAAAAGTTGAAGTAAAAGAAAATAATAAAAATTAATAGAGTAAATTAAAATTGAAAATGACATAAGAAATAGAAGCCGATTAGATTTAATGGTAATAATTATTGTGAATTTTTGTCAAAACTTAAATTTCATAAACTTTCAATTAATTTTTTTACAAATACGATATTTTATTTATAAAAATTAGAACATTTTTTTGAAATATAGAAAATTTAAATTTTGATAACAATTAATAATACTTACTATAATTAGTTTTTTTAAGATTTTTACATTAAAAATATTCTAAAATAAAAATATTGATTTATTCTAAAAGAAGTTTTTTTTTAATCTAAATTTAGTATCTGCAACAATTCCGTAAACTAAATTGACAGTTTTATTTTAATGCTTTGATATTGTATGATAGTTTCAGAATTTTTTCTTGAGCCAGTTTTAGATTTAGAAATTTTTTTTCGTTTGCTTTAACTTTATTTGCTACAATTTCAGAATAAAGTTTTAAAATTTTGCACAAAATGTTCTCTTCCATTCATTTTAACTTCATTTGAATGTCTTGCTAAATAAGTGAAATAATTTGTTTAGCTATAATAAGAAAAAAGAATTTTATGCTAAAATACAATTAAAATTTTAAATAAATTTCATGATTATTTTACTAAAATTAATCTTCGTTTTTTATTTTTGCTTAATTTGACATCGAATTACTAAAAATCTAAAATCTAATTTAATGACAAAATATGTCTCAAGTAATTAATAAGGATCATAAAGAGCTTAATCCCAAGGTTGAAATTAAAAAAAAAAACACTTATAAATCATTACTATTATCAAAAAAAATAGAAATTTGATAAAAAAATATTTCATACAAGTAATGATTTTATAAAAAATAATTATTTTTTAATAGTAAATATTTTTCTCCTAATTAAATTTTTACACAATCAATATTAACTTACTAAAAATAGATAATTTTTCATTAAAATCGTCACATAACAATGTTAATAGTATTAAAATTAAAATTTAGGTATTTGATTAATCCAAATATTATCAATATTAGCTAACCAATTCATTTTTCCTTAATCGGCACGACATAATAATTTTAAATATTTTTAAATCACGCATTTTTTTGCACCTAAAGTTTAGCAAATTTCTGACGAATTAATCATTTGCAGATCTCTTTTTTTAGTTTTAAAAGTAAAAAAGAAAAAATCAATTTACTTATTTAGTTCAATAATTAAAAATTTTACACCTGTCATTACTTATAATTCGTCTATTTTAACTGTCTTTTATTTTATATTTTAAATTACTTTATTTTTATCTTATTTTTTCTTTACATTTTTATTTTATTTTTTATTGATTTTTTTTATTTTTTTAATCTAAAGGAGCTTTAGTTCGGCACAGATAATACAAATAAATAATAATAAATAAATAAATAAATAATCAAATTGATTATTATCAAAATGAAAACAATATTTTTACTAAAAAATCGTTGGGATTTACCTGCAGAATAAAAACCAAATATTGGTTTGCAAATCTTATTTTTCGATAAATTTTAAAATTTAAATTTCGTAATAATAACATATTAAATTTTTGAATTTTTTCTTTTTTTCTTTTCATTTCTTATGTGACATAGAGAGAAAATGATATCAACTAAGTTTCTAAAAAAATGTTTCAGCTCTATCTAAAAAAAAAATGATATTATCATAACTAGAATGTTGTTCAAACGATATTCCACATTATTTTTCTTTTTGAAAGTGAGTCAAAATTACTTGATTGATGCTTCTAGTCTAAGAATAGTTGCTGCAAATTTTAAAAATGTGAAATATAAATTCTCTTAATCTTATAGATAAACTTTTTAAACAAAAATAAACAGATTAAAAAATATTTTGATGAGAAAATTTATTTTAAAACTTCAAATGCAATTCATTTATAGATAAAACTGCAAAGTTTTGCAACAGGACATGACTCACAATCTTTAAACTTTATATAATAAAAAAGTGTAAAATGTTTTCAATGATTTAATTTAAACAGAAATAATTTGATGATTAATCCAATTTTGCCAGCTTCTTTTCTAGGCATTTAACTTTTTCAAATTATTAACTTTGAAATATATTGAAAGAATTGCTACATTTTATTTTAAAAATAAATCTAAAATACCGTAATCAAAATTCTTTATTTGAAAATTAAAATAATAAAGTTTTTAAAAGAATTTCGTTTTGTTACATATATCATTTCGAAATTTTTTATTTAAATTTTAATAATAATTTTTATTTAAAAAAACTTGATAAAAAAAATTAAAATTTTTTGAATTAGATTTTCTACAAGCCTAGTTAGCAAAATAATCTCTAGAAGACAAAAGAATACAAATCTGTTTATTTAAAAAGATAAAATTAAGAAAGTAAAAACATTTTTGGTTTTCTAGGGCCCGATTGGAGTCAACTGCTTGCTGCAACCATCTTCAATCGCTCAAGCAAATTCAAAACTAAGCCTCTCAGGAACAAACTACGAGCAAATTCAACTCGGAAATCAGAACAATCTGGCCATGCAAGTGATGTCAATGATAAATCATTTGAAAGCGTCAGAATTGGATTTCACCCCTCTGCTAAACAACAGCCTGCTTGACTTCAATGGCACCAACACCGGCACACTGATAACCAATTCTAGCCTGGGCTCATTCAAATGCACACAGCACCCAAACGAAATCTGCAATCTGTTCTGCAATACGTGCCAGAAAATCTTATGCGCCGAATGCTCTCTGTCATTGCATCGTCAGCATGCCAAAGTGAGCCTAGTAGAGGCGGTCAACGAGGCCAAACTGTCCACCGAAAACCTAATCAACGAATCAACTCAGATCATAGACGTTTTCAAAGACAGCCTGACCAAATCGATTCAAATGGTGGGTCGAATTCAGACCAAAGCAGAAACAGTGTCCAGCGAAATAAGCAAGACCCACATTCAGCACTTGAAGGCGCTTGAGCAGCGCAAAAAAGTCCTTCTTGACAATTTGGAAAAAATTCAAACTGCCAAAATAAACGCTCTGAACAAACAAATAAATGATATCAAAAAATTCTACTCTAACATAGACGAGTCTGTCAAAGAAGTCAAGACCAAAATAAAACAACTTCCTTCTGCTCAGTCGAGCGTGTACCAGGAACACCACATTCAACTTTTGTTCGAGTGCAAACAAAAACTGATCAAAGAAATTCAAACCCTCAAGCAATTTCATTCAAACAACTACCATCGCTTGCTGCCTCTCTTCCAACCATGTGAGACTGACGAGCTTTTTTTCACAGCTCCGGACCCTGCCTTGCACAACGCCATAGCCCAAATGGGATTTTTGACCAGCACTGCCTATGGACCAAACTGCATTGCATACGGCGACGGACTCGCCAATGGCCTCAAGACAAAAATGTCCTCGTTCATCATTCAAACCAAAGACCATCTGGGAGAACTAAGATGCATCGGTGGCGACTCGCTCAACGTGCTCATACAAGGCCCGGACAAACACTTGTACTGTGTCGATGTGGTCGACAAACAAAATGGCACCTATTTGGTCAACTATTGTCCGCCACTGGACGGAATTTACATAATTTCAGTGCTGGTCAATGGAAGCCACATTCAGAATAGTCCATTTAGTGTGCAGGTGAAATCGGGCCGCGGCTACGGCAGTGTGGGCAGGACAATTTTTATGATCGATGGCGGTGGCGAGGGCAGTGAAGATGGACAATTTTGCAGACCATGGGGTGTTTGCTGTGACTCGTTTGGAAATATCATAATTGCGGACAGATCCAATAACAGAGTGCAAATTTTTGACAGCAGAGGCAAATTTGTGCGCAAGTTCGGTGCGTATGGAACTCGAGCTGGCCAATTTGATAGACCTGCGGGTGTCGCCTTCGACACCCAATTGAACAGGATCATAGTCACTGACAAAGACAATCACCGAATTCAGGTGTTTCAGCATGACGGAACTTTTTTGTTTAAGTTCGGCGAAAAGGGCAGCAAGCCAGGAGCCTATTTTAACTACCCATGGGATGTAGCTGTGTCAAGCGAGTCCAATATTCTGATTTCGGACACCAGGAATCACCGCATCCAGCTCTTCAATTCAAATGGACAATACTTGAACAAGTATGGATTTGATGGTCCTTTGTGGAAGCAGTTCGACTCGCCACGAGGAGTAGCATTCAATGCACAAAACCAGATTATAGTCACCGATTTTAACAACCACAGACTGCTGGTCATAAACCCCGATTTTCAGACAGCCAAATTTTTGGGCAGTGAAGGCAATGGAAATGGACAATTTTTGAGACCACAAGGCTGTGCTGTAGACCACGAGGGAAACATCATTGTGGCCGATAGCAGAAATTACCGCATTCAAATATTCTCACCTAATGGGTTGTTCAAGTGCAAGTTTGGCACTCAGGGAACTGGGCCCGACCAAATGGACAGACCGTCCGGTGTATGCATAACGCCCGAAGGGCACATACTGGTGGTCGATTTTGGCAATCACCGGGTACTTGCGTTCTAACATTCAGGAGTGCAGCATCAAAATTGATTCTGTTTAATGTTTAATTAGGAAAATCAAAAATAATTTTATTTATTAAGGACAGTATGTTTAGATTTTTTTTATCCTAGGATACGGTTCTTTAGTTTAATGCCTCAGGTAATTTTGTTAAGAAAAAAAAAGGAACTTTTTTCTTCGTGATTGAATGTTGACGTGTTAATATTTGGAAAAAATGCTGACACATTCATTCCGGAAAGAAATAAAAAAATAAAAAAAATACAATCATCTAATGATATAAAAACGTCTAGCAACAGGTTTATATCTAAATTCTAGATTGATCTTTCAGAGGTGAATTTTAAAAAGTTTTAAACTTGTAGTGAAACTTGTTCGCCTTCATGATTAATTAAAAAAATGAGAAGCTACTTGAAAAAAAAAATATTATTTTTTACCTCATTAAATAGAAACCCGATTTTTTTTTATTTTTTAGTTTTTTTGTTTATAAAGATTTCAAAAATGTACCTCTTTTGAACGCCCTCTTTATATTTCAGGAATTTGAAACAGATTTTTTGAAACTCAAGGCCATTGTTGATTAATTTGTTATAATTGTATTAGTTTAAAGTTTTATATATTTAGCCAATTTTAATAGCAAGTGTAACACGATAGTGGTTTTTTGTCACTTATTTTTTTTTATTGATACCTCAATTAATTTTTTTAAATTCCAATTTTCAATGAAATTTTTTTTTAGCTAATTTTATTAGATTTTTTTTTTGATTCAATAAAGCGATTTTCAATATTTTTTTTTTGAAAAAGAAAAGTAGATTCCTGTGATGTAATGGCATTTTTTTTGAAAATTTTTCATTAGCCGGTTAAATACAATAGAATCTAAAGTGATTTTTATTTTTTTAATAAAATTTTAAAATAAAATCTCAAAGGTTTATGAATTCCGATGACACTCGTTAACCCTGTCATTTCACTATCTAAAGAATAACAATTTTTGAACAATACTCTTAATAATTATTATCGTATTAAAAATTATCAATAGGCTAATAAAAAATAATTTTGCATCCTTTTAAAATTATTTGTTTGAATTTTATTTAGATATCATAACAAAAAAATCACCTTAATGACGGAATATATTTAAATTTTATTGAAATTAAAAAAATAAAAACTTAAAATATAATTTTATCATTCTTTTCCAATATATATAAACAGACTGAAAATTTCTTAGAATAATAAAAAAACAATCAAAATCAAACATTTTCTTCAATAATAATAAATTTTCTTATAAAACTGAGCTTCTAAAAAATTTAGGTCTTCAAAAACTTATTCAAAACTACTCCAAACAATTCACAGTTGAGCTAGAGGGTATCAAATTTTTAAGAATTTAAGAATCAAGTACAATTGCAATAAAATAAAAAATAATTTATTTAATTTATTAATTCAATTCTATAGAAATAGTAATATCAAACCTTAAGTATTAGCTTAGGACAGAGAAGCCTCATTTGTTTTCAATTCAGCAAAAATTAAAAGACAATACTTAGTTTTAAGAATTTTACAATTTGTAGTTATTTTTCTTCACCCAAAAGCAGATTTCTAAAAAAAAATTAAAATTTAAAAACTTAATTCATGTCTTTTATTATTTGCTGAATTGAAAATAAATGGATCGTTTGGTATTGTGAAATTTCATACAAAACTTCCAATACAAAAAAAAAAAAATTTTATGACTTTTGTTCCAAATGTCAAAAACTTGTTCTCTAAATTAAACAAAGTGAAACAACTTTTGTTTCACCTACTTCCGAAGTCTGCAAAATTGCACTCTTTTTAAAAGTATTAGAAATAAGATGCAATTAATTTGCACAGATTTTACAAGTTTTTGACATTTGGAACAAAAGTCATAAAATTTTTTTATTTTTGTATTGGAAGTTTTGTATGAAATTTCACAATGCCGGATCTTTTTCTATTTTTATTAAAAAGTTATTTACTCGATTGAAACAATTAAAGTGACAGGAACTTCATCTTCATATTCATTTTCTATTAATTGAAAATATTAACTTTAGAATAAAATAGTTCAATGAATTATAAATACCATACGAAATTAAAATAACACTGAATATAAGTAAAAAAAATTAAAGTCAAACTATATTACTAAAGTCTTCTGGTTCAGTCTGAATTCATAATGACAAGGTTTAAAAATTAAATTAAAAACTAAAACAAACAAAATACAATAGAAAGACTTGGATTATCTTTTGTACTAACAATTAAAAATTAAAAACGTTTTTTAAATAATAATAAAAATCAGATAAATTTCAAAATAAATTACTCTTTGAATTATTTTGAAGCAAATATAAGAATTCATATTACCAAAAAATAAAATAAAATAAAGATTGTTAATTATTTATTTGTAGAGATAGTAAAAATTTTCTTAAAATCTTTGTAAACTGCATCATAACTTGAACGATTTTCATCATATTCAAAACATATTCCGACAAAGTTTTCTTCATTTATTCTCATTTTTTTTTCAAGTAACGAGTCTAATTTTACAAGGCTTAGCGGCGAATCTCTAAATCCATGCACTTTTAAAATGATTCGTTCAACTTGTTTCTGATGATCATCTTCAGCAATTAATGGTCTTTTTAAAAAAATTATTTAAAAAATTTAAAGTTAAACGTTAATTGTTACTTGAGATAATTTTGAATTATATTTTTTACAATTCGATTTGGAATGAATCCTTTAATGCGTAAAAAACTAATCTTTCTATTTTCAGTGTCAATGTTTGCAAAAAAATTTTTCCTATTTGAAAAATTTTACATAAAATGATGATATAATAAAATTGAAATTATCATTACAAATCAATGTTGTTTATCAAACAGCCTAGTAAATTTTCAGCATCAATCCATTCTTTTCCATTGATAAGATTTTTGGACAAAATTTTGTCAATCAACTCACCAGGACAAGTTTTAACTTGACAATCTATGCGATTCAAACAGTTGAAAACTCGCTTAGAGCCGAAAAAATCTTTGAACTCTTTCTCTGAATCAACATCAATATCCTTGGTCACCCAGTAAGCATAAAATGATAGCGTTACTTGACCCAAAACTTTTTTTAATAAATCAAAATCTTTGGTTTTTCTGACCTCTTTAATCGAAAATTCTATTTCTAAAAAAAATTAATTAAAAAAAAAATTAATGAAATTTATTAAAAGCAACCATATTTTTCAAATCCTGTAAATTTGACACTTTTCTTAGAAAAATTAATTGGAATTCTTTCATTGAGAGATTTTGATACATTGAGAATCAATTTTCCGCTAGGTATTAAACATGCACATGTTTCGCAGTCCAGTTTAGTATTTAAAGAGTATAAATACAAATCTCCTTTAATTTTTTTTAACATTTTGTTTAAAATTTATGATTAATCCTTAATTTATTTTACCATTATTATAAAATTTATCAATAAAATTATCTGAAAGCAATTCTGACAAGTTTATTTTCGACAAAAAATAGTATCTGTTGAATAGATTTTTTATTTTATCAAAAACTCTTTCTTTATTTGGAACTATAATATCAACCTTTTTTAGGTAAAAAAACAATAAATTAATTTTTAATAATATTTTAAAAAATTAAATTAGAAAATTTGAATTTTACATAAAATTAGTTAATATTTTATATTTTTTTCCGCAAATTGAAGTTTTATAATGAAATATATAAAATCATGCCCAAAAATTTATCATTTAAAGATTGGTTTTAAAGTAATTTTTTGATTTAAAATTAAAATTTCAAAAACTTAAAAGACAAATTTAAAATCCATATTGAGTTAACAAATTATTATTCAAACAAAGGCTTTAAATGATTTTTTTTTTAAAATAATTTCAGTTAAAATTTTCAAAGCGAAAAAAAGTTAAATTTAGAATTGCAAAATTTCAAAATATTGATTAATATTTAATTATTCACTTTAAATATTAATATTTAAATATAATTTGTAATTTATTTTTAATCAAAAATGCTTTTTTATATTGAGATAATTTTTGAGCATGATCATTAACATCAATTCGCATTGTTTTTATTTGAACATACGATTGTTCTTTAAAAACATACTAACAAATATTTTTTTATTAATTAATTATTAGGATACATTGATTAGAAATTACAGTGAAATAATTTTTATAAGATTTCGTTTAAAAAAAGATAATCCAAATTAATAAAAAATTATCTTAAAGATTTGAAAAACATTAATTAAACTTATTGAAAATTTAAAGTTATTTTTCAACAAAAGGGATTATCTAAAGTTTATTTAATTATGTGATCAATATTTGAAAGATATGACGGAGAGAAAAAATTTTCGATTAAAATTTTTTAAATAAATTAAAACATGTAAAACTGCTAATTAAAATATGAACATTAATTTTATTATTACTCAAACTTAAAAATTTAACTCTTAATTCTGTTGTTCTCATATTTGATTTCAATTTAAATGTCCAAGATAATATAA
Source organism: Brachionus paranguensis (assembly GCA_016802215.1). NCBI lineage: Eukaryota > Metazoa > Rotifera > Eurotatoria > Ploima > Brachionidae > Brachionus > Brachionus paranguensis. The sequence goes on from JAESIX010000012.1 coordinate 1,417,429, forward strand.
TCAAAAATCAATCAATGAAAATTAATGTCCAACAAGCTCTTATTGAAAATATTCAAGAGATAGAAAATCAATTACCATTACAAGCTCCAAATATACCGTTTGAGTTTCAAGTAGATACTTGTTGGCAAGTATTTATAATCAACCACCAAAAAAAAAGAGAGGACGTCCAAAAACAGTGATACAAGAAGACGATGTTGTACATCCATAAGAGAGAAATAATAAACAATGATAATAATTAAAAAATAAATATAATTGTTATATTTCTTATATTATTTTAATTTTTAATTTTTAGTTTTTTTGTTTTAATAATAAATATTTTTGGTTCTATATAATTATTTTTTAGAACTGACAAAAATATAAGCCTTATTAGATTGAATAATACAGAATTTTGAAAGTCTCTTGTGACTATCACTTTGATTCAGAAACCAGATGATATGATACAGATAAAAGTTTTTGACAATTATTTTTTGAATGATAAACACGAAATTTAAATTTAAAAAAAATTAGTAACATTAGATAAATCTACATTTAATGAAAATTTTAATTAAATTGATCTTTAATTTTTCTTTATTAATTGAGCTTTATTTTATAGGCAGAATAATTAAAATTAAATTTTTTATTTTATATAGATTTAAAAAATTTAAATTAATATTAAAAAATTTTTAAATAATAAGATTATGATAAAAAATATAGTAATAAGATTATGTATTTTATATTTAATCGGTAAAAGCTGTTTTCTCTTTTTTTCTTTTAATTTCAACGAAAAATTTTTAAACTGAGTAAAAATTATTTATTCATAATTTTTTTTCTACCATAAAGCATTGCTATTATTTGGATATATTTATTTTAGAAAATTTAATTTTACCTCATTAAAAAATTTGGAAAATATTAAAAAACTTTAAAACTAAACAATAACATCGAAATAGAAAACACATTTCTACAATTGATTCAATTTTGCTCCGAAATAAAAAAAATGAATTTTTTGGGAACAAAAATCGAAAACATTTTTAAAAAGAATTAAAAAAAAAAGACACTTATTTTTCAGACGTATTTTATAATTAATTATAAACAAAATCCACGAACCTGATGACAAAATGTATCCTTGAACAAATCACTCATAATGTTCTAGAATAAAAATATTTTCATTTTTCAATCTAATTTTTTCTATTCAGGATAAATTACTTCCTTACACCACTTTATATAAAACAAGCAAAATTTAAATTGATTTTTATTATAATTTTTAAAACCAAATATTTTTTATATACAAAAGAAAACATATGCTGGAAAATCCATTTAGATTTCCATGTCAAAATAAACAAATAATAGAAAAAAATTTAATTTACCAAAACAAATCATCAAAAATGATCCAAAAAAAAGAAGAAAAATTTTTCAAATCCCCGAAAAAAATTTGACGGTTCAATTACCATAATTTTAATAAAAATTAGCAGAAACTAATTCTAGTTTCTTTAGTAGTATAAAAACCCTCTCCGAGTGACAAATTCCGATTCCAACAATAAATTAAGCATAGAACTCTTTAGTGGGACAATTTCTGTAGTCGTAAGCATTCAATGGTTTCTTGGTCTCTTCCAATGCGTAGCTGCCTTCATCTTTCTTTTTCATGCGGTATACAATGAACATGATGAGTAAAATGGCGGTAAGTACTCCAATGATAGCTCCACCGACAATGCCAGCCAAAATGCCAGGCTTGATGATTATTTTCAAAAGTTTTGATCGCGAAGACTCATAGGCTTGAGGTTTTGACGGTTCTTCAACACTTTCCACTTTATCAACAGCATCAAAAGAATCCTGGGACACTTTGTTATCAATCTCGTAAAATTCCGAGTCAAAGTTATCATAGTTGTACTCATATGACTGTGGGTCATATTCAGCTTTGTTTGGCTCTATCTTTTTTTCAGATTTTAAATTGTTGTTCACTATTTGATTGTCAAAGAGGGAATTGGGCTGATAGGGCTCGTTTGGCTTATAGACTTGATTTGGCTGGTAGTCTTTGTAGAACAAGTCATCATAGTATGCGTAGTAGCCAGATGATTCATCGTCCTGCCAGCTCATGTGATTGTCTTCGTCTTGAGCAACTGGCTGCTGGCAAATGACACCACTGGCCATAAAACTCAGCACTATGAGCAAGACTTGCGCGTTTCGGCGCCGATCTACACCACCTATGTTCATTTGATTTAAAATCCGGTCAAATTAAAAAATTAAGACTAAAATTTTTTCTAAAAATTTTTCTAAAAATTTTTTTAAAAATTTTAATAAAAATAAAATTTAATATTTATTTAGAAGTTTTTAAGAAACATTTTGCTATTTGACTATTTTTTTTAATTTGTTAATTTTCGTTTTATACTTGCTGCATAAAATAGCTGGTAAATTTTTTTAATTAAAATTTACATATAAATGAGACAAAATAAATTTTGGATTTGATTTAAATAGTGTTATGCAATATGAAAAAATTTTATTTCAATTTAAAGATAACAAATAAGCTTAAAATAAGAAAAAAAAAAGTTTGAATTTTTTGTTCGAAACGTGGACTGGGTTCTGTTTTTTCGACCTAGTTCTCAAAATCGAATCATATGCTTTTCATTAGTCTTAAATCAAAAATTGATATAAAACAGCTTTTATGTTTAAAAATTGAACAAAAAAACAATATACCTATTTGATATTTAATCAAAAATAAATTTAAACATAATTCAAAGCATTTATTCGATTTTAAGCGAACATTTTAAATTTTTTTTTCCTTTTTATGGTCAAAATTAATTTTCTTATAAAATTTTTTTTTAATTTTATTTTCTTCTGTTGCTTTTAGCTTCAACTTAAAAATTATGGAAAATTATTTATATTTATTTATTTATTTATTTGTTAGTCTGTACCGAGCTAATGCTCCTTCTGAATAAAAATATTTATAAAAAAAATTAAAATTAAGTTAAATAAGATTAAAAAAAATAAAAAATAAATAAAAATATTAAAAAAAAAAAGAATAAATAAGTCTAAGTAATAAAAAGAAAATTAAAAACGAAATGTTGAAATAGCTAGAGGTTAGACATGTTTAAATATTTGATAGCTCAGGAAAAAAGAAGAAATTGTTTGGTAGCAATTACACAATGGAGTTGGATATTCGATATATCTTGATTCGAAGTCTTCTCTATATTCTTTCACCAGTCTGACGACCAGTTTATGGTTATGGTTTTATGACATGTTTATGGTTTTAGAGACCCCATTTCCTATTTGAGAGATATTTTATTGTATTAAGCCTTGAATTACAGCGCTCTTTTAATTCATCCACCATTGGACTAAATGTAAGTTTTGAGTCTAGTGTGATGCCTAAGAATTTGACTTTTCCTCATTATTTAAATTGTTACCATTAATTTTAAGGTCAAGATTGATTTTAACTTTTGTTTTTTTCTCAAAGATTGAATTTTCTAATAAAATTTTTTTTAATTTTATTTTTTTCTGTTGCTCTTAGCTTCAGCTTAAAAATTATGGAAAATTATTAATATTTAATTTCGGCTTATTTTATAGCAGAATAATAACAAAAAAAAGGTAAGATAATTGAAAATTGATTTGAAAAGCCGTTTTATGTTATTAGAAGAAAATATTCCTCCTTAAATAAAAATCAATCTTGAGTAAAACTAAAGAAGTTTTGTTTGGTCCTTCTTATTAAAATCACCAATTTGAACTCTCTTTCTTTCATTCGAATTTAAAACCCTTTAAAAAACCCCATTTCCTTTATTTAAAAAAATATTCCACTTGTGAGCGAAATTTAAATTTTTTGTGTGTCCTTTTTTTAAATAATTATATTTAGTTGTCTTACTTTGTTTAAATTTTATTTTACTTTGAAAAAGCCCTAAAAAAAGCTTAAAAACAACATTTTTATTATTAAAAAAATTTAAATTAAAAATTTTTTAGACCGTTTTTAAAAATCATGATCTTAAAATTTTTCACTTTATTATGAAATTTAATTTTACTTTTTGAAATTAAAAAAAAAACATTTCCATTTTTAAAAGAATCAAATTCCACTTTAAATAGAGATAAATCTGAGTAAAGATTTAAAAAAAAAATTTTGAGTACCTATTTTTAAATCATCATCTTAAATTTTCCTCTTTTATTATAAATTTTAATTTATAATGAACGTGGAAAAGATGTTTAGAATTAGAATAGATTTTTGCCGATAACGTCGAACGTTTCTTCAATTTAATTTGAAATTTTTAAAAAATAAAACACCATTTATTAATAAAAATTATTCTATAAAAAGAAAAAAATTTTTTTTAATCCCTATCAGAAATCATCATCTTAAATTTTCTCACTTTATTTTAAGTAAAATTTTACTTTTAAAAATTCTGAAAAAAACACCATTTTTATTTAAAAAAAAACAAAATCGAATAAATTTATTAACCTTAATCATCATCTTAAATTTTCTTACTTTATTCTAAATTTAAATGAGCGTGGTGAAAATAAGAGTGAATTTTTTGCCGTAAACGCCAACTGTTTCAAATAAAAGAACAAATTTAATTATTTGCTTTAATTAAAATTATTGTAGACGACTAATTGCTTGACTCGAATTGATTTTGGAAACAAACCACAAATGGCTACACAACTGACTTGAACAAAATAACACCCAATTCAAATTAAAACTCGTAGCCGGATCAAGAGAAAATATCGATTTATTAATTTTTGTTTATGCTAGAAAAAAATAATGTGCACATATTTTGTAGTTTATTTTCGGTTTATTACTAGGCCATTATAGATATAAAACATAACTCTTTTATTAACATAATTAGTATAAACACTGACCTCTTTGGATTGATTTTAAATGAACATAATTTATTTGAGAGTTTTGAGTAGGGTCAGGACAAAACTTTATCTAATTCTAGATAAGCCGCTTTTTATATCACTGTAGTCACATTATCAACCAAAAAATTTCTATTTATCTAAATAAAAATTTTAATCAATTTTAAGCTTCATTATTTTTTTTTGAAAAATGGAAAATTAATAGACAAATAAAAAATGATTTATGATAAAAAAAATATTTAAAATTATTTATTTTGTCTATTCTGTTATATAAAAAAAGAGTTTGGCTGGTATTAGTTAATACACTTTCATATAGTAGCGACACAATTTTTGTCTCTTCAATTTTTAAAATTGGATTGGCACTCAGATTATTCAAAAATCACTAAACATTCAATACATCATTTCTAAAAATAAAAATCACTTAAATTTTTTTAATTTTTTTTTTGAAAATTTTATTTAAAACTTTTATTATTTTTTTTTAAATTCCTAGTTATTTTTAATAAACTAGTCATTTAAAAAATACTTAGTGACATTGAGTCTATCTGTTTAATTTCCTTATAGCCTAAATGGAAAATAAAATAATCTATACTAGAAATAAGCATACTAGAAATTTTGTCGACAAATAAGTTGACTTCATAATTCTTGTTAAAATAAAGAAAATTTATATTTTTCGTATTTTTTTTATTTAAAAAAAGTCCTTTTTTCATTTATCCACCAAAAAATAATATTATTTTATCTTTATTTACGTGTTAGCAATAAACACAATAATGAGAATAAAAATAAATTAAAGTCTACCTTTAAAACTAAAGTAATTACACAAAACCCTCAACAAAAATATAACTGTCTAACAATTTGGTTTATAACCTTTTTAAAAAATACAAGAATTGCTCTCTAATTCTTGTCAATTTTCCAATAAACTTTTTTTGAACTTAATTTTACTTTTATACATTGCTTTTTAAGACGTTCATTTAGAATTAATAAAAAGGGATATTAGAGTGATTAGTTTCCATATAAATTCCATTTACCATTGTAGCTTTTTGTTTTTTTTTAACTTAAATTCTGCCTCCGAAAAATTCAAAGTAATTTCACTATTTTATTTCAGTATTAATATTATTGTAATTACGTGTTTATACAATATTCTTAATTTTGTCTTAAATAACTTTCACTATAAAATTTTGTGTTCAATAATTTTTATATTAATTATTTTTCTAATTTAAAATTTTTTAATAAGGTGTCTGAAAATAAAAATGTTTCCCCACCGAATTGATTTGGAGTTCAACTCCAATTTTTTAAGAACTGAACAAAATGCTGAAAATCTAAAACATTTTTTTATTTTATTCAATTGATCAATTTAGAAATTAAGGTATTCCTGTTAAAAATGCATCTTTTCAAAAGGTTGCAAATAATTCAAAAATGCTTGTTGCAGTAAAAGAAAAATTTTTTAAAAATATTTATTTTAAGTTTTCAGCATTTTATTAAGTTTTTTTGTACCTAATTTAACTATATCCAAATTTACCAATTTTTGTTTTTTTATTGTATTTATTGATGGATTTATCAATAGTATTTTTAAAAATAAAAAAATCGACTTAATCATTTTTTTAATTTTTCAATTTTTTGTTTATTTGATATTATTATAAACATTTATAAACTATAATTAAAAGTTATATTTAAGTGCAACATTTTTCTTATTGTTATTTATAATTAATTGACAATGACTGAATAATTATTTGTTATTACTGTCATTTATTTTTTTCTAAAATGAGCTTTTTAACTTAATAAAATTTAATTTTTTAGATCAAATTCGCATCGAATTTAGCAAGACTGTACTTATGTAGTATTAAATTTTTTTTAAATAGTAAAGACTTCTTTAAAATAAAAATGACACAAATGTCAAAATAGAAAGAACGCTCCGCACTAGTTTTAATGATTTGAGTTTTTAGCTTAGATCTCACTTGACTATTATGCACCGCATTTTAGCTTATCTTTAAAAATCTAATCTTTTGTTGAACTTTGAAGATGTTTTTTACGTTCGCTCCTACTAATTTTTTTTTACAATTTAATATTAATCTGAAGATTAGCTTAATTGAAATAAATAATAAAAAATATGATAAGAAATAGACCCTGGTCTAAAGTCTGCTCAGTTTTTATGCCATAGTTTGATTTTTAGGTTAAATTTAATTTTTTATTATATTTTGTTATTTTAACTGTCACTATTTAAATGTTAAAATATAAAAAATAAAGTAATTTCTAAATGAAATAAAAATTGTTTGATTTAATGTTATTATATTTTATTTAATTATGAGATCTATTTCTTTCTGCTAGTAAATTTTTTTCTTCTGCAAGTAATTTTTTTTTTAACTGCTAGTAAAAAAAATTAATTAATGATTGCTAAATTTTTACACTTGATAGCTAAATTTTTTTATATGCTTCCTAAAAAATTATTTAAATAACTTAATTGTTTTTCTTGAAAAATGATATATAAACAAATAATTGATAAATTCATTTTTTTTTTGTTTCCGCTTTAGACCAACTCAATTCGAACTAGGAGTCTAGATGAGCAGACCGTCAGCTATGGAGGCTTTCTTTTGGGTAAAAGTTTTTTTTTTTTTTTTTTTTAAATTACATAAAAAGTAAAGAAAAATGTATTTTAATTATCGAAATTAAAAAAAAGAAAAATATTTATAATTAGATTTTCTCTTATATTGAAATTTTTTTTGTCTTTCATTTTCAACAAATCGTTTTTAAATTCCTTTTTATTTTATTTTATCAACTTTTTACATTAAATTTTTATTTTTATTTAATATATATTTTATATATTTTTTATATTCTGAAGGAGCATTAGCTCGATACAGATTAAACTAATAAAAAAAAATAAAAAAAAAACTTCATTGATACCCGACTCAATTGTGTAATTGCTACCTAACTATTTCTTCTTTCTTTCCTGAATTGTTCAATAATTAAAAATTTTACACATGTCATTACTTACAATTTGTCTATTTTAACTGTCTTTTATTTTATATTTATAATAATAATAATAATAACAATAGTTAATATTCTACAGGTCTTTTAAGTTTTTGAATTGAATCAGATCTCCCCGCTCTCGCCTTTCTTTTAGAGTTTCTAATCCCAAATTAGCTAGTCTTGACTCATAATTTAGACTTTTTATTTTAACTTACTTTACTTTTATCTTATATTTTCTTTACATTTTTTATTTTCACTCACAAAAATGCACTCAATATATGTATATGTCAACAGATAAACATAATCATGCAAGTAAATCTGAACTAAAATTAAAATTTCCATATTAAATTTTTATTTTTTTTGTCGGTACTTAGCTTAATTTCTTTATTATTCTTTTGTAACTTAATATGAATAAAAATATTTTTGGTTATTTTATTAAACTTTTATTTTTGCTATCAAAAGAAAAAATATTGCTATCATAAACATAATTTTACAAGCAGGTGAAAAAAACTTGCTAGCAGAAGAAAAATTATTACTATCATTATTTTAGCTATCATAAAAATTTGCTAGCAAGAAAAAAAAAATTACTAGCAGAAGAAATAACGTCCTTATTTTATTATTCCTTTCTTCGTTGAGCAACAAACAAAAAGATTCATTTCTTTACTTTATTAATTATTTATATTATTGAACGAAAGCATTAAAATCGTGATTTATTATTAAAATGCTTTTTAATTTTTGGATTCAAATTGTTACAGATTTATATATTTTTTTTAGATAAAAATAATTCCGTATTGAATCGTTTAAATATTGACAAAGTTTTACTTTTTACTTAAAATTTCAAAACTATTTATTTGGCTTGAAAAGAATAAAATAATTTTTCCAAATAATAAAAAAGGTTTTTCTTGCTTCTTTAAGGTAAAATCGGACTTTAAACTTTAAGACATCTCCTAAATGGTTAATGGACTAAAGAGTAGTATTTTTTTAGAAAAGCTAATTTTGTGTCAAAAATCAAAACTGGTAAAAATCTTCCAAAAATTATTTTTTTTAAATTTAATTCTTAAGCATGTTTTTCTTGTACCATTACTAGTTATGGTAAATTTTATAAAAATGTATTTTCTGCTTACTTCAAATTTACATGGACAACCATCTTTAAGATAAATCTATCATTCAGTTAAAACTATAGTAATTTCTATTATTATTCATAGAGGAGCTCTTTACACTTAAAAGTTTATTTAAATTAAGTTATTCGTGATACTGGATAAAAAGATCAAGTATTCTTGGCAAATTTGAATTGCACACTCAAACTTATCAAATTCCCAAACACAATAAAAACAAAACTCTAAATTAAGGTAAGTTTTTTTCTAAATTGACTCTAAAAATTATCAAAACAAATTTAATTATGTTTCTAAAGATAAAGCCAAAAATAAAATAATAGCCTATGATCGAATTAAAAAAACGATTCTGTCTAAATGCTTTGTGGTGTTTTTCGCAGCATATAAAATATCTATTATTCTATCATCATATTTTTTTTCATTTATCAACCCCTGAATAGATTTAATTCCATCCAGAACGTTCAAATAATAGATATCTTTTTTTATTTAAAATAATTCTAAAATGTCCCTTATATTTTGACTTTATACATACACTTTTTACACTTGTTTCATTTTTTAAATAAATCAATTTATAACTGAGCGTATCTTAAATGTTATATTAATTTTCTTAAGATTAAAGTCTTAGACAAAGCCATATTCTTGTTTGAGATAGACTAGATTAAATTAAATCTATAATAGATAGATCGATTATCAAGCTGAATCAAATGTCGGTAATAAAAAATTATAAAAAACCTGGCATTTACTCAGCCAACAAACAATGGTTTAATAAAAAATCAATTAATTTTTTTCTAACAAAATCATAACAAGAAAAAAACTTTCTGATAAGTTTAATAAAATAAGCTACCTTGATACTGGCATAAAGAGTATGTGTAAGAAAAAATTGCTATTGCTATTTAAATTCGTCAGAAAAATTTAGCAGATAATTAACTCAAATAATGAAGAGATTTGTTTGAGAGTATTTAAAAAAAATTAATTCACTTCAATTAATTATTTATGGTTTAATAGTTATTTTTTGAAATCGCAATTTGTTAAAATATATTATGTCTCAATTGCGCCATAAACTGCCTTCTATTTATTTTAATTTTATGCACTGGGACCACATTTATTCCATACTCAGCTATTTGTAGTCACTCATCTAGCAAAAAGAATATCGAACTATGAGTTTCTAGTCGTTGAATTGAAAAGATCAATCAACAAAAACATTTAAAAATTAAATTAATCATTCTGTTGGGAAGTTTTTGAAATTATGAGAAATTTTATGTTTCTGTATTGATCGAATTCGATATCTACAAGAATAAAGAAAAAGATTTTAGAAATTGAACAATGGTTTTAAATTGATGACTGTAAATTTCGAATGAAACAACTTAAAAAATTTATTCCTACTTTATATTGATTTGTTTAAATTTAAAAAAATAATTTCATTTCTTATTAATAAATATTTGGCAAATTGTTTTTTGTTGTCTAAACTAAAATAAAAATGAGTCATTTGATAATATCTGTTGTCTGGTATTAAATGTCAAATGAAACAATATTTACAAATATATAATTCCTTTTTCTTAACAAAAAAAAATTAAAAAAAAATTTTGATCTTTGGATTTGCTTAAACTTAGGCTATTAAGACATAAAATAAATAACAAAGAAAATATTGAATTCTAATTTATAATAAAAATCGGATTATTTAGAATAAAATATTGAATATTTTATGCTTTTGGAAAAGATTTTTTAAGAGTTAGAAAAATTAACATTTTTGATTAATTTTGGGAATTTTAAACAAAAAAAATTAAAAATAATAAAACCCATTTATCTGCCATGAATTGTGATTTTTAAAAATTTAAAATTAATATTTTTCTGTATATCCAGCGACTATAATATTTTTTATTCATCTCTCAACTTTAATTATAAAAAATAGATAAGTTTTTTTTCCAAATAATTTTTATTCGTTTTAAGAAATAAATGTAAATAAAAAAATGAAGGAAACTAAACTTAATTCAAATTACAGGAAATTTTGTTAAATTAAAAGTAATTAACTAGATGATTAATCTAATTTGTCCGATTAAAAAAAAAATTATAATGTAGAATGTGAAAAAATTGAATCTTGAGTAATTTAATTTAAAATAAAGTTTTCAAAAAAATTACTAATCAATATTTGAGTTTTTCTTCATCCTATATAGTGGAAATATTATTACTATCGTTTAGCTACAGTAAGTTAATATTTTCTAAAATATTTAATATTTTTTCGGAACAACAGGAGAATAACTTTTTAGTACTCTCCTGCGAATATCTGAAATAAAATTTCCAAAAATAAATATGAAATTTCGATAAAAAAATGAATTCGTTTTTTTGTTATTTGGTTTCTTTATTTAGCATTTAGAAAGGTAATTAATTATGTATGTTAAGATTTTTTAAAATAAAAATGACAAAAACCAGAATATAAATCTAATGAAAATTTTAGGATTAAAAAATTTTAATTTCTAAAATCACTATTTTTGAATTCAAAGTTAGAAATAAACATATGAATCAATTTCTTCTTGGATAAAAAAAAATCATTAACCATCAATGTTTCCAATAAAAAGTAGTTTCTGTGTTTAACTGCTTATTTTTTACAAAATTTATAATACGTAATTTCCACTTTATTTATAATTTCACTTAATAAATATTTAGCCGGAGTTTACGTAAAATAAAAATAATTTTTGATAAGACACTCATACATTGAAGAACTAACACTCAATAAACAGACCTAAGAATACAGAAATACATTTGATTAAAAAAATTCTTCCTAAAAAATACCACTTAATCTCTGGTAAAAAAATTTAAACTTGATTAAAATGTAGAAAAAGGAAATTTATTCAAAACTAAAATAAAATAAAAATTTATTTGTCTAAATGAAAAATAACCAGGCTAAATTTTATCTTAAAATCAGAAAAAAAAGAAACCAAAATTAAGAATATTAATTTAAAAAAAAGAAAAAATAATTTTTTTACTTTAAAAAAAAGCTTGAGTCATCTCTCAGAGTATTTAAATGTTTTGAGAATAAAGCCTCTGAAATATTCATTAAAAAACCAATAAATATTTCCTTTTTTAAGCCGAGCTCTTTTTACAAAAAAATAAATTTAAGAGAAAGCCTACACAATTTCACTGATATATTATGTTCAAATAAGGTATAAATGATATATTTAAAAAAACCAAAATATGGTTTTATCAATAAAGTGAAATAAGATTTTGTCTAATCCTTTAACTAGATACTTAATGTGATTGTATTTTAAGATAAAACGATCTTTATAAATAATGGAAAACGCATTTAGCTAAAATGAAATTTATTTTGGCACACACTTGAGAATAAAATAGTTGAAAAATTTTAAGACTTATATTTTTTTGGGCTATCATGCATCATCAAGTGAATAATAGACACGATTAGTATTGATTAATTCGAGGATCTAAATTTATTTAAATTTTTTAATAAAAAAGTGGTTTTCAAATGAATATTTAACAATCAAACAAATTGTATCTATTGATGCCAAATTAAACAAATTTTACTAAATCAATGATTAGAAAAAAAGAATTTTGTTTTTCTAAAATTAATGCCTAAAGTTAAACCTCTAGTTTTCACTTAAAATAAATAAATAAACTTTTAACAAATATTTATATGGAAAAGATTGTTAAAATGAAGCTTAGTCAGAACATTTATATTGAGATGATAAACTTAGAAAATATCGATTTCATTTAAAATAATAACTTACATAAAATCCCAAGCTGATTGAAAAGTTAAGTTAAATTTTTGGTAACCAGTAAATAAAAATTTTTAAATATTTACAAAAAAAATGCTCAAAATATTTTTTGTCTATTTCAACTTAATTTTTATATTTACCATGAACCATTTCCTATTCAGAACTATCGAAAAAAAATCATTACATTTGCTTATATCTACAGGTATTGAGCCCATTAAGTCTTAAGAATTTATGTAAATTTTAAATTTTAGTCAAGTACTCCTCAAGCACCCTGAGCGAGTACCAACCAATTTTTCATGGCGCCAAAGATACTAAAAATTTTAGAATATACTATCAAAAGAACAATCAAATGATAAGTCCATTTCATGACATACCACTATTCAGCAATAAAGATGAAAAAATTTTGAACATGGTTGTGGAAATACCACGTCACAGTCATGCCAAAATGGAAATTAACAAAAAAGAATACTTGAACCCTATAAGCCAAGATATAAAAAAAGACAAACTAAGATATATAAATAACATCTTTCCTTACTACGGGTACATCTGGAATTATGGCGCGTTCCCTCAAACCTATGATGATCCGGACCATGTTGATGAAACAACAGGATCTATTGGAGATGATGATCCTTTGGATGCAATTGAGCTAGGAACCAACAAGCAGAATAGAGGAGCCGTGATTCAAGTCAAAGTTTTGGGAGCTCTTGGGCTAATAGACGAAGGAGAAGCAGATTGGAAAGTTTTAACTATTGATATCAATGATAAACTCGCCCCTGAACTAAATGATATCAGCGATGTTGAATCAAAGCTGCCTGGAGTTTTAGAAGCTACCAGAGATTGGTTTAAGCATTACAAAATTCCGACTGGAAAGCCCGCAAATAAATTTGCTATGAACGGAAGATTTTTTGACCGCGACTTTTCTCTTAAAATAATCGAAAAGTCTTTTAATGCTTGGTTAAATTTGGTCCAGCAAAAAGAAAATAAAAAGGCCATTTCATTAGTGAACACTAGTTTGGAAAACCTAAACACTGTGAGCGATCAAAATGCTCGACAAAAATTGGAAGAAAGATTTACGGATGCAAAAATTCAAAATTCAAAAAGTGAAAAGAACTTAACAGAAGTGGAAAAAATTTATTATATAGACAGATCAAAAAATTATTAATTTTTTAATAGGAATTTTTGCGGAAATAAATATTGAGATTTTTTCAAAATCAAGTCTAGAACTTATTTTGAGAATTTTTATTGTATATTGAATTGAATTTCAGATAATTATTAGAAAAGAGCTTTTTTTAGTTGTTTTTCCAATTAGGGCTATTTGGCTAATCAAATGAAATTATTAAACATATGGTTGGTTTTGAACCCTAAAGCTCAAGACGCTAATTCTTAAATCTACTATAAATTTGAATCGAAATTTTGCCCTAAAGATTTCTCCAAATTAAACAATGAAAACCTAATTACTTTTCTTGAAACTAAAATTGAGTTATTTTAATCAGAAATAGCTTTTCACATTTCGAAAAATTAATTTACTCAAAAAAGTAAAAATATGAATCTATTTGGGGAACAAAAATAATTAATAAGTATATTTTTACTTTTGATGGTTAAAAATAAAACTTTTAAACAAAATCTGCTTATTTATAAACTAAAATCTAAAAAAAAAGTTTTAATAGTTATTAATTTCGATATACACAATTTTATGTACTTGGCTTAGAAGCATCATCAATTTCTATTATCTTCATGATTCTTTTTTCAGCCTGATTTTTTAATTAAATATAAATTTTCATTGAGCAGAAAAATTTAATTTGTAATTTAAGAATTTCAAAAATGAATAAATAATAAAAAAATAATAAAGAGATACAATCGATAATTTTTTCTATGTTTTTTTATTTTCAATTAAAATATCCAGTTTAATTGATTTTCATTAAAGAACATATTTTAATCAATATTGTTTTGCAAACAAAAGTTGAATATTTATCCATTTTTTTCAGCAAGCATAAATCATTAATGGCATGTCAAACTTAATAACAATGAGTTTTGTGTCAACAAAGATATTTTTCTTTAAAAGAACTTATTATTTTTGAGTCCTTTTTAAAAAAATTAAATTTTGAACAAAAAAAAAATTATGGGAAAATTGGATAAAAATTCATAATAATGATTAATATTATCAAAATTTAATTTAAATGCTTTAATTTTGAACTTTAAATTTATTACAATTTAAGAATGATTATTATAAAATTAAAGAAAATTTTTTTTTTCACAAAATTAGAATATTTGATTTTTGAGAGGCAATTTTTTCAGAAGAAACTCATATTTAAAAAAAAGTCGATCCGAATTGCATCGTAACTTGAATTTTAAGAATTTTTTCTAGGATGAAAAATTCAAAAAAGATGAGGTAAAATTGCTGTACCTTAAAAATAGTATGTTTTCTTTTATCAAAAAATTATTTTTTTCAGTTGATTTCGAAAATCTATTTTAGAAATTTTTTTTTATAAAAAAATTAATCTAAACGAAGCATTAAATAATACCCAAAGAAATGTATTTAATGTAAGACTTATAAGCTTCATAAAACCTTTAATCAGCGATGACCACCGCCTTTTCGCCATTCACATCTTTTTGAATCGAAATGGGTAAAAGTTTCATATTAATTGAAAATGAAAAGCAAGTGAAAATGTGTTTTATGATCTTAGAAGCAACAGCAAAACCCTAGTATTGCCTTCAAGTCATGAGACAAAATTTGGAAAAGTAATATTTAAAAATATTGGTGCAAAAAATAATAAATAAACTTAGTTGTTTTTTAACGTTTTATGAAGACTTTAAAATGCTTAAAAATGACTTGTATTTTTTTCAAAATGAACTTATAGAAAATTTTATTGTACAGTTACCAAAGTTTTCATTGGAAAAAACATAATTTTTTTAAATGATTTAAATATTAATTTTTTTATTTATTTTTTTTTGTTATAAATTTTTATAATTTAATATCATAAAATTAGTTTTATGATAACTGTGGTCATGTCTATGCCACAGTTGAACTAACTCATTTACTCTTAGATAGGTCTTTCCTTCTAGTAAATGAGTTGACATAAGCATTTAAAATAAAATAAATTGAAAATTATTCAAAATGAATTGAAATTTTTTTCCAAATCAAAAATATTCAAAAAAATATTGTCAGAAAGTCAGTGGAAAATTCTCAGAATATTCTGAAATAAGCAGAAAATTTTTTTCATCGAATTTTCTTAAAATTATTTTAAAATCATTAAATTAAAATCAACCATTAAAAGTCCAATGTAAATTTAAAAAAAAAGGGCTAAATTGAAAAAACTCAAAAAAAATTTTCTTTAAGTTCAACTTTGATTCTGTAAATTATATCAGGTGATGAATTTAACATTTCATCTAAATCCTTTCCTGCTGCTTAATCTATTTTCTGCAAATTTTTTGCAAAGATTGGAACTAGGGTGATTCATTGAGTACATCGGTTGATACAATTTACAGAACCAATTTTAAACTTTTAGAATTAAGTTATTGAGTTGTTTAAATTTTATTCTGTTTTTTTTCCTAAAAATTCACTGTCCATCAACAGCTCACTTTGACTCTGATACAAAATGTAAAAAATGATTTTAAAAATTTAAAATTATTCAAATTTTTTTATTTTTTTTCTATAATTAAACATAATAAAAATAGTCTACTAATCTATTTAAAGAACAAAATAAGAGTTTAGATTTTTTGTTGTCGAAAAGCCTATCCATTTAATTTCTAAAAATTTTCTTGTATAAAAAAAAAAGCTCCCAAGTTATATTTTGCTTAGAAGACCAGGGCTCGAATCAATTGAAAAAATGGAGAAGGAATCAGAGGCAATTTTCAACGAAGACAATGATCAAAATTTGGTCATAGACGATGGTGACTACGCAGAAAGAGATGCAGAAAGAGAAGAATACACTTACAACGAAACATATGACCCGGATTATGTTCCAGAAGATGACCAGACCGAAATTACTTTTGAAAAGCAAATTGAAGAAATAAAAACCTCGATGAGCGAAAAAGGTCTTTCGCCATCTGAACGTGGTAAAAAACTAGCTGAATTGAACAAATTTCGCAGAAGTCTTGGCATTGCCAAAAAGAAGCCAAAGAGCTTGTCAAAAAAATCCGGTGTTATTTTTCCTGTTAAAAGAGTTCTTGAAAATTTAAAAAAAATGTTGCCAGAAAAAATAATAAGCCAACAAGCTGGAGTCTATTTGGCTAGTGTATTGGAATACATGTGCTCTGAAGTATTGGACTTGTCAGGAGAAGTAGCGAGACAGGTTAAAAAAAAGCGAATAACACCCCATTTTATTCAATTGTCTATTACTGGAGACGAAGAATTGCACAAATTGTTGAAAAATACAATCATAGCTCAAGGTGGTGTAAGTCCATATATCCATCCGGAATTATTGATCACCAAGTCCAGATACCAAAAGAGGAGACGGACTGAGACCGAGTCTGAACAAGAATTTATCGGTCCACAGCTTAAAAAGATAAGTATGATTGAAAGTGCTTCTCAGACCGAGCCTATTGAAGAGATACCCTCTTCAAGACAAGTTGACGATGCCTCACAAACAGACATCATTCAATCAAATGAAATTCTGTCTCCTGATGTCACAATTATTGAAGAAAAACAAGCAACACCTGAAAAAAGGAGAAATTTGCCTCTTTTTGAGAAAATAAATTCACTTCCGAAAAAGTCCAAAGAGCTGCCAGATATTACATCAGCTCAGATGGCACCAGTGCCCGCAGACACATATCTGGAATTATGTGAGATCAACAGTCAAATCGAGAACATAACTGGCATAAATGTGGAGCGGGCAAGTACTCCAATGCACAGTGAAAAAGCAAGTCTCTTGGAAGACTATCAATCAGATTCAAGCGGTCAGAATGTTGAAATACATGTGAATAGAGAGAAGAGCTTAGAGACCATTCTGGAAACTGAAAACCGCGGTAATATTTCGGATAAAAATGCCTCTATAAATATTGAAAGTTATTTAAATGTACAGGCAAGTTCCGAAAAATTTATAGACAAAATATTGAGCAATGAGCCAGCGTTTGTGTCGCCTGTGTCTGATGTTAGTTTATCAAAGATCTTAAAACCCTTGGAAAATCACATTTTAATTACAGATCGAAAAATAGTTCCGAATATTTTATTTAAAAAATCTAAGCATTCCAGAAGAAGATCTCGAAATTCGGAAAATTTATAAAATAATTGTTATTTTTGTTGACAAAATTTAAAGTTTTTTTGTTTGATTTATCGTAAATGTTTATCTAATTATTTGCATTATTATAAACCTTTTTTGTTTGCGTTTTTTCAAAGGTGTTTATGTATAACTAAAAGATCTATAAAAATAAAAATTTGAATCAAATAATTTTAGAATTAGTCTTTTTAAAAACAAAAGTTAATTTTAACACTAAAAGCACCAAAACGAGTCAAAATGACTCGTTATAAAAAATAAAGGATAAATCATATATTTTATGTTTAAATTTGTTGAAATTAATGAATTTATTGAATAAAAATGATAAATCATTAAATTTTAATCTCTTCTTTGACTTAAAAAAAAACACCAACGGCCAATCGCATGTTTTACAAATACTCTCTACTTTTATTGTACTAAATCCCCACAATGCTTTTTTATATGTTGAACAAAAATTTTTCGATTTATAATTACCACATAAACGAATTTGACATGACACACGCACAGGAGATAAATTCTCCTGATTTTGTTGACTCAAACCCTTTTAAGGGCGCTCTTAGGGGTGCCAGTTGGAGCTGAAGTTTTTTGTAATTACTTTTGATTTCTTCGATAAGTTTGATCAAAAAATCTCGTCTTGAAATGCTGCATTTATTCACACTCGTGTTATTGGAGCTTTTACCAAATAAAACTTCTTGAGTAAAAAATTGTCTTCTGGTTCTTTATAGAGCTAACTTCCTTGTTTGTGTATTAAAAACTGAGTTTTATACTTAAGGTAGATAAGTAAAAAGCTTAATTTTTTTTTTAATAATTAAATAATTAATTTATTTAATTAAAACTTGAGTCCCATTGATAGAATGAAATATGATTTGAATATAAAAAAGGGTAGAAATAATTTAATAGACAATTAAATATTTATTTTACAGTTATGCAAAAAAATGCAGTTTTTTCTATCCTTTTTTATAAACAAATTCTCTAAAAATATTCATTACATTTTTTTAATCAAATATTTAAGTTTTTTAATGAACGAGACCGTCTGATATTTTGATCTAGAAATTTTTTTTTGAAGCATTTTGATAATTTTAGATTTTTAAATATCGAATTAAATTTAAAATTAAGCCTCTAATTTTTAAGGGGAACAATTTTTGACTTAATCTTTTCCGATATTTAATATATCGTTTTCCCATTTGCATCAATCATACTTATACAATTATACTTCATATTGATAAATAGAACCATTTTTAATAAAAATTTTTATAAAAAAAATTTCGTGAATGATCCCTATGGACTGAATTTTAAAATTTTTCACCACTGACTTTTGATAACGCAAATTTAATTATGAAATAGGGTTATAAAAATTGGATTGAAAATCAGGATATGCACGATCAGAAACCTAGAACAAAAATTGATTCATTATGAGTATTAATGAAGTTACATAAGCTACGTGAAATGAAGAATTTTGAATATTGTTTTTTTTTTATTTAGTAAACAATTTTATGAATTATGAGTTCTTGGTAAATATTTGTTTTTCTTAAAAAAATGTAAAGAAAACTTAGAAATAAGCTTCATTTCAATTATTCCATCCTACCTTGAAAATGGCTAATTAAATTTAATTAATTTTTTTCTATTTAAATAGAATTCTTTCTAATTTATATTTTATCAAATAATTAAAAGTTTTGAAAAGAATTGGTTTTCAAATATAATTTAGTTAAATGAGTTTTTTTTTAATTCTATTAGTTTTATGGATAAAGCTAGTGTGTGATTAGATGAGACTTATTTTATTTGAATTCTTTTAAGAATTGATTTGAATTTCAAATTTTTATGCAGTTGTAGTTCTCTGACACTAAATTTTGATTTTAAATTAATAATTTTGTCTTTAATAATTCGGCTATGAACTAATAGACTTATTAATTGAAATTTAAATGAACAAGCTTGACTTTGGAGAATAGATTAATTATTGATTGAATAGCATTAAATAAAAATTCACTTCATAGCATTTATCCGCAACAGACAGCCCATATGAACAAATTTTAATTAACAAAATTTAAAAATTAAACATGAGAAATTATTTCTTTGCTTCTAATGATTTTAACTTTATTAATATATATTAATTTCGTAAAATAATTTATGCTTAAAACTATTTGATTCGACTGTAGATCGATAACAAAGCCAACTAATAAAATTCGATGTAGCTCCGTAAATGACGGATTATATCCGTTCAGTTACAATTATATCATTTATTTAACTTTATTTTATTAATTAAATTTTAACATTTTTTATTCTATGATTAACTAAATTTTTCAAAAGTTTCATCAATGTGTATTTATTTTCGTGATTGCAAAATTAAATTTTTCTATCTCCTTTAAAATCTCTTTTCAAAAAGTGTTGCATGATGATTACTGTTGGATTATATCTAATAAATAATTTTAATGTATCGTGAAACTTGTCTTTTTTTGCTTCTAAATTAATGTATCAGATCGCTTTGATGGTAAATGACAAAATCATATTTATTATTCGAATAAACTTGCACAACATTATTTGGATAATCACCGCAAAATCACTATGAAATCAAAATAAGCTTACTGAATGCCATTATTAGTGTTTACCATTCTAGATATTTAATTTTTAGGAAATAAAATTTTTGCAAATCAACCACAATTTTAGACAGTTTAATTTAAAAAATCAATCAATTTTATTTTTGTCGATCAGACGGAAGTTTATTAAAGTATAGACAGAAATTTTGATTATTTTATTAATCGAAAAACTTGACAATGTAATTAAGACACCAGTTTATAAATAAAAATTATCCAATATTAAATTAAAATTTTTTTAACTTAATCAATTTTTAGAATCATAAGGGAAAATCAATACAAGCGAGTTATTTTTTTGCTGAGTTTATGTTTAGTAACTCGATATTTTTTTAATTCTTTTTTTCCATTTAAGGTTTTTAAATCTTGTAATAAACTTACAAAACATGTTTTATATGAATTTATGGCAATAAAAAGTTCGTTTCTAGACAGAATCTCAATAATTCGATTCAAATGCTTTTTTTAGTATTCTTTTTAAGTCAGAAGATTACAATGAGATAACAAAAACATATTTGAAAAATTACCAAGTACCAGTTTACCATTGCCGAATGGTAAATATTTATCCATCTCTTATAATTTCTCTTGAAAATTAACAGATGTATAAAACAAGTTTTTTTAAGTTTTCACCTTTTTACGCAAATGGAAGCCAACTGTTTCAAAGATTGGAAGTTTTTTTTATTTAATTGAAAAAAAAACTGTCAGCATAATAAAAACATCCCAAGAAAAAAATTTAAATTTAAGAAAATAAATAAATTCGATTAGTTTGAGTATTTTATTCTAATTTTGATAAGAATCCTTGAGCATTTTGAAGAAAAAAGCGTCATTAAGTCCCAAGGCGAACGCGTCTTAAAAAAATTATCTGATAGAAAATTTTTTTTTACATACTTCACAATTTTTAATTATACTAAAACCATTGAGTAATAAAATAATTTTATTTAAGATTCTTTGCCTCGGCAAAGTTTTAAATAATTAATGGAACATTTTGCTGTTATTACAGACCTTTGAAATATGTTTTTGAGAATTCTAAACAATATCAATATTTTCCATTTTTTCCATAAGATACTAAAAATAGGATTAATGTTTTTAACAAATGAGTACAATGTTCTAAAATTGGGTTAAAATTTCAAGATTTTTCCGAGATTAGCTGCACTTGGTAAACCAAATGCAAATCCACGATTTTAAAGATAGCAAATTTTGTTTATTTTATCTGTGCTAAAGAAAATTTTTTAATAGGCCATTGCAAATAATTTGCGATCTAGAAAAATTTTTTGTAAATTTAAAAATTTCTCAAATTTAACTTGTAAAAAGAATATTTTTAACAAAAAGAGTTTATTTAAAAAAAAAAGATAAAAATAAAATTTGAAGAAAAGAGAGAAATGTAGAAAGAAATATCAATCATTGAACATTTGTTAGCTATTGGCGTGCAATTAATCAAATTTATTCTGTTTATAAATTTTTGTTTTAAGAATCAACGATTCCAATCATTCAAAATCAAAAGTTTAGTTTTACTAATAGTTTCCTTTTTGAAAAAAAAAAATAGTAAGATTTAATTAATCAATTTTTTTCTAAGATTATTACAATGAATCCTAAAAAATAAGCATAATTTCGACTAATTGTATAAACAAATTTTTAAAAAAATTTCCAATCGTGTTCGGATGGATCTAAAAATCCAACTCAAAATGGTGATTAGACTTGGAAATTTAAAAGTCAATTAAGCCTAGATTGAGCACTTTTTCAGACACCAAGTTCTTTCAGCAATTTTAGATAATCAGAAAATTTTTGCTTTAAATCTAATCAATTTATCCGAGGAATTTAGTGCAAATATTTATTAGAATCATAGCGAGACTACCTGAATCATGATTTGGCCTAAAGAGATAAACAATTTTTAGCATAAAATATTTTAGAAGCAACGGAATCAATACAAAGATCGAGGCCTAATCAAAGTTTTAATCTAACCGAGCTGGTTCTAATGAATATAAATGATATCTAATTGCAGACTTGGTTAGAATAGATTTAAGTCTATCAAGAATTTTAGCTAGATTGTTATTTATTTTGAATAGAGAAAGAACTAAATCTCAAGTTCTGGCTTATTTAGTTTTGAGATAATTAAAAATTTTGCAAAAATTACTCCAATAGTGGTTTAACCAGCCACTTATGTACTAAAGCATCGAATGCAAATGATCCAAAGTTAGCTGTTCCAAATAAATTAGTAATCAATCGACTGCATGGATTCAAAAGCAGCAGTTTGTTTAGAGTAATAGCAAGGCTTGAATCAGGTAGTTTCTTTTTTCTCTTCATCCTTACCTCGTACGTAACTTCTTTTTACGTAACTTCTTTTATAATCTGAATCATAAAAATGTGTTACCATCAATAGAGTGCATATGAAGCAAAGGAATTAATATGAGGAAATGAAGCAACAACTAATAATGATGAAACAAAATTCTGCGCATTTATTTTTTATGTAATAGAATTCAAAATTTCAGGACCCAAAGAAAAATAAACATTTTAAAATTAGCAAAATACAAAAATAAAAGTAGAAATCGATTTTTAAGTTGGAGCTTCGATCTCATTTTGACAGCTCTAACAACGCTTTCTACTAGTTTTATCTTTTTTTGTTAGATACTTAGTCGATTAAATGAGCTAGTAGCAATTTTTTTTACTTTTCATTGCAAAATACAATTACCATAATTGCTTTTTAGATGATTCCAAACCAAGTCGGATGTTTTCTTTGCTATACCATTGACTAGGGGTTGTGTCAAACTTGTCAATGAAAGTTTTGTTTAGGTAAGCTCAAGCTCACAACGACACATACTAAAATATCTTGAGTAAACTATCGGTTTTGAGATGAATTTGTTGTCACCTTAGAAACAAATTGTGTTAGATCATATTGATTTCAGTCTTAGAAAATTTTCAATTAAATTTAATTTTTTTATAAACAGTGAACATAAATTAGAATAAAACTTTCAATTAAGATCAATATTTCAATTTCTATTAATAAAAATAAATCATTTAAACAAATAGATCTTTTTTAATGAGAAAAATTTTGTTTAAATAGCACGATTTCTTCTTGAAAACATAACCCAATTTAATCACTAAATCGCATGATTTTCATTCTGTAAGCAAATCATGGGCGGATTAGTGCAAAATTATTTTTTTGTTGGGTCTTGAGCAATAAAAAAACATACTCAGGTGTTGGTTAAAATTTATAAATAGCATTACTAAGGAAAAATGGCAATGTCAATCTAGAAAGTCAATGTAGAATGTAGAAAAGAACAGCAAAAAGAATCTAGGAGACCAAGAAAAGTACCAAGGTTTTGTTCTAGTAGAAGAAAAAAAGAAAAAAATTCAATTTTTTTGAGATTTATATTGATTATCTAAAAAAAGCAATAACATTTTAGCATTAAATTTTAAATTATTTTAAAGGTTGTAAAGTTTTTAATTTAAATAAATTGTGGAAGTGGGATCACTGATTAATTTTTTTTTTTAATTTTGTTTAAATTCATTTAATTGAGCAAATAAAATTAAATTGACAAAATTTCGCGTTTTTGTTTTCAGGGGGGTAAAGCTTCTTCCAATTTGATAGTTTAAATCAAGTTAAATTTTAATTAATTTTTAGAAGAAGAAATAAAATCCAAAACCAAGCTTCACCCAAATATTAGGCTTTGCGAAAGGTGTATAATTCTCTGTATTTTGCATATTATCAAAAAGAATTCTAGACAAACGCGCTATTACTAACCGGTTTTTGTGTTAGGTTTTTTATTTTTTTTAACAAAAAGAGTGATTCAAATTTAGCTGAATTAAAAAAATCAAATTAAAAGGAACTTTTTTTAAAGTATTTACTTTTATTAATTTTTTAACGAGAAATAAATGAAATTTACCTAAATCTAATTTTAAAAAAAACAAAGTTTTAGTTGCTTTTCGTCAAAGTTATCAAATTTTTTTGTTAAATAGAGGTAAAATATAATTAATTTGCTACATATTACATAAAAAACCTAGCAATTTGGATAAGATTTTTTATAGGTCTATTAAATAAATTCTATATGTGATGACTTTCAAATTTATTTTTGTCCAAATAAAATTTAGGACATTTTAATTTGGAAATTTTTGGGATTTAAAAGCTTATTTTGAGGGTACGAAAACCAAATTTTAGTAGAGTTAATTTGAATCAATTAAATTTAGATTAAAAACAAACTTTAAAAATATTAATAAACTATAACAAAACATCAATTATTTTCAAAGTATGATTTGGTTTGATGATTTTATTCCAAAACAAAACAAAAATTTTATTCGAGGGCTCTAAAATATAAGCTTTAATTAGTTTGATATTTTTTGTTGTTTACATCACTAGATCCTTTTGCGTCAATGGGGAGCAATTATCTTTTTTAAAGCTTGAGTTTTGTTTCGATATTCTGTTTGATGCTCTTTATTTTTTGAATTAAAAAGATAATTTAAATATCAAAAAGTATTTTAAATTTTAATTTTATTGTGCACTTTTTTTTCTTTGCTAAGATAAAACAATATGGTAAACTAAAACTTGGTATCAACAAATGCTATTTGTTCATTTTCATATTGAATGATAAAATTTATCTTTAGTGCGAGAAAATTTAAAATCAAAAAATCAAATATACCTGAACGGACGTCATCAACAAAAAAAAAATTAAAAAAAATTCTATAAAACCTTTAAATAAAAAAATGAAGAAAAAAATATTTTTTTTAGATTTTTAAATTATTTTTAAATTAAATTTCGTTGTTTTAATTAGCCAGCAATGCTTTCAAAACAATTGACTTCAAAGCTGAAGGAAGAAAAAGAAAAGGACCCGTCGTACTCGGCCAATTTGCAGTGCGACCGTCTAATCCGGACGGTGTCGTGCAAACACGACCCCAACCACGCAATCCGCCGCACCAACATCAACATACTGCAGTGTTTTGACGAAATAAAGCTTTACGTTTGCCAGCAAAGCCAACCAGAAGCGGAGCCAGACGCCGAGGGCACCAAGAAACCCCTGTCTTCCAAGCTGCCCCGGCGCAACCACTCATTCAAAGTCAACTACAACGAGCCGGACATCGAAGAGACCGATCTGAAGCAAATCTTGGACAAAATAGTCGATTTTGTTACTCTACACAAACCGTGCGAATGGTTCTGCTCGCCAAGTCAGCCAAACGGAGCAAATCTGGTCGATCTGGTGCAAAACGCCCTTTGCCACATAGACTACAATCTGAAGCGCAACAGCGACTTTATAAACGAGCTGACCAGACTGCTGGACACCTCGCGCGCCCTCAAACAAGAAGCCCAGCTCAAAAAACTACTGGAACATCTGGAAGAGGAAAAGAACCTAGCGAGCACGGCATCACATCCGCCATCGCCCCTGCTCCAATCCAAAGACAATCAATCGCTGAAAGAAGAGAAAAAAAAGACCAAGAGCTTCCGGGGCTTTCACTTCAACAGGTCCAAGTCAAAATCGGGCTCACAGCCCAACATCACCGTCACCGACCAAACATCCGACACCAAATCAATTTACTTGACATTGCCAGGACAGCACAGCCGACAAATGTCAGCCGCCTCGTCCACAGCCAATTTGGAAAGCAATTTTCACAAGCAGCTGAGCCTGGGCCAACATCAAGCTCACCAAATAAACAACTCGGACTACAACCTGCTCGAGCTGGAAGTGGAAAAGATCTGCTTCTATGTGGACTCTTTTTTGAAGAGCTGGAACAAGCTGAGCGGCCAGAGCAGCCCGGACACCGACCAGCTCAAGTATTCCATCGAGTTTCAGACCATTTTGAACACGTTCAACTCGCCAGTGGTCCTCACCGAGCTGGAGCAGAGTTTGTTCAAGCTGAACTGGCTGATCACGAGCAAGTCGGGCTTCTGCGAGCCCAACTGGAAGACCAGCGTGGTGTCGATCACTCCGTCGACCCACGACTCGTTCATTGGCGTCAATTTGCTCAAAAACTACTACAAATACGTCAAGTACGACTTTGTCTCCTACAAATTGTTCACGCGTCAACTCCAGCTGGTACAAATAGGCGCCATTTTGCTCAATTTGGCCCATAGGCTGATCGTGTTCTACCGCGAAACGACCACTTTGTCCACCATCACGCACACACTCAATGGTCTCAGCAATGGCAGCGTGCACGGCTCCAACTTGTTCAATGACACCCTCAATCCATCCATGCTGTCGTTGACGTTCTCGGCGGACCGCTACAGACCGATCAGTTGGTCGGCCAACCATGTCACGCTCTACCATGTGCAGAAGAGGAGCGATGGCGAGAAGGGGTCGCGTCCCGTGAGCCGGTCTTCGTCGACGCGGCGCACAGACACCACATGTCACGGCTCTCGCGAAGACACAATCAAGAACGTCAAGACCAATTTGTTCATCGAGGACATGCACCAGTTTTTGGACACTTGTTCGGCACGGCTGAACGTGCAGGCCGATTTGACCAACCGCACTGGCTACTTTTTCATAGTCAATCAGTCGACTGGCCTGGTGCTGCAGGCAGTCGACTTTACAAGTCAGGCAACGCTCAAAGAGCAGATCGAAGAGAACCAGAAGAGAATTAAGAATAGTAGTATTAAGGGACGGCTGAATGGAAACAGAGCTGCGCAGACCATCAACAAAGGACCTAGGTTTTATTTGATGCCCAAGAGCAGTGCTTTGAGCAATTCGGCGCCTGAGGACCAAAGCTTGCAGAAAGAGAGCGCCAATGACGAGCAATTGTGGTACTACTACTTGATAAATGGGTGCATAGCCAACAAGATCATAAGAAGTGGACATTGCATGGCCGCTTCCAGTCTTAATGCCAAGTCGCCGGTCACTTTTTGGCCCAATGTGAAAACCACTAATTGCAGCTGGTATTTGAATGGTGCTGACCAAACCATTGTGAGTGGTCTCAGTGATGACCTGGTGTTGGACTATGTGCTGGTCGACGAGCCTCAGAATCAAAGATATGCTGTGGTCATCGATTATAAAGTAGCTAATAAGGCATCGCAAAAGTGGTCAATTGAATTTTGTTAGATAGAAAATTTAAATTTTTTTTTTTTTTGGTTTTTTCTAGATTAGTTTTATGAGAATTATTTTTTTTTTCTTAAATTATTTATAGCAAAAAAAGGAAGAAGATAATTGTAGAACAAATTGAGACGCAAACGATAAACAACGAATGTCTTGAATAGAGTTTATAAAATGAGATTATATATTTTTTTATTTGTTAAATTTTATCACATATTTATAAATAAATAAATATTTATTTTTAAATTGAATAAATTCTAATTGATTTCTTTTTAATTTTAAATTAATGATTAACTTTAATTTTTGGCTTATTTTTTTGACAGCTAAAATTCTAAACCAAACTAAATATTTACGAGAAGTATTATTTTTCAGCAGCTATATATTTTTTTAGCTAATTTTTATTTTGCACAAAAAATATTATATGTAACCAGAAAACAAAAAACCAAAAATGTGAAGCATAAAATGCCAAAAAAAATTAATTTTTTTTGGTCTTCCTTTTTTTTTTTGCTGGTTGACAAATTTCATTGTCATTAACCATTACTGGTTAGGTCGAATTGTGTTCATTGCACTTTCATTCCGAGAAATAGGTTCAAGAGTTACTGGTTTTGGATTTGGTAAAATTATATCTAAATTCACTGCAAAAATTTCACTATTTTCACTTAGCTGACGTTGTAATGCAGGCCTAGTTTTTGGTGGTTGACCTCTTTTACATTTTTGATATATTGGTAAACATTTTGCTTGTAGAGGTACTTGGCAGAGATTTTGCCTACTGGACACCGTTATGATATGTTTACAAAAGAAGTGTTTTTAGTCAGAATTTAAAAGTACAACTAATTTTAAGACACTCATTTTTATCGATTTCAATTCTCCAATCTGTTGCTATCTCTCTTAAATAAATTAAATTTTTTTAGGTGATAATTAAATGAACTTGCTGTGAAAAAAAAATTAGAAAAAATTAGCTGAAAAAAGAAGTATAATCCAATATTTACTTCTTTATCACGATTTTTTTGATTTTTTTGTATCACTAAGAATACAGAGCCGGCAAAATTATTTCTCCTAATTTTCCAAACAAATTTGTTTATAAAAATTTTTTATCAAGGCTGAAATTGATCTAGACTGGAACACATAAAGGACTTTCTTAACCTCAAGCTGTCAAAAAATGTACTTTAGATACAAGCTCAGTAAATGCCCAGTAAAAATACTTCATAAAATCAAATTATTAATTTTTCATCTGAATTCTTAGTGATACAAAAAGAATAAATTACGAAATAAAAAGAATAAAAATTAAAATACGCATAAAAAAGGTTTTGAATAAGTGTTGAATAAAAAAAATTCCCATTTTTTTAAAAGGGAATTAAGTTAAATTTGAAATTTTAGTATAATTCAATATTATTAAGTAGAATTAGAATTTTTTACATGTCATTTGTAAAAATAAAATAATTGAGTAAAATTTGTGATAAAATCCGAAATTAGAGTTATTAAAAATGAACATGTATTTGTTAATTTCGAGCTGATTCTAATAATCTAGATTTTTTATTAAATTTTAATCAATCAACAAGCATTAAATAAATTAAATTTTTTCTCTTTTCTAATTTTTTTAAAGGTGATCAGAAAATAAATTAAAGCTATTCTTTTTATAAGTTCATTCCATTGAACAAAAAGCCTAAGGTATAACCAATTTGGAAACGAAGCTTATCCAAGTCAATATTGCTTCATTAAAAATTTTATCAAATTACTTTTGATGGAAAACACATTTAGGATGAGCAAAATCTTATATATGTCAAAAAATCATTTTTTATGATCATTAATAAAGTTAATATATCAAAGATTATTTTGTATTTGTTTATTGGTATAAATATGTTAGATTGTAAAGCAAAAATTCAAACTTTTGTTTTCTTATAAATAACTATGAGTACGTAAGAATATCACAAATATAATTTAACTTATCTGTAATTTTTGAAAAATTTTTGTTTCAATTTCTATAAAAAAAGACTTAATAATTTTTTAAATAATATTTGTTAATATTTTATTTGATAATTTTTGATTAAATATTGAGAAAATTGTTTTAATTTAATCAAATTGTTTTTAAAAAAATTATAATTTTTACTCATTATTAGAAGAAAATAATCTCAAAGCTGTTTTTCAAACTCATCTGATTCAACAAGAATGTATTTTTTTGTTAATATTTTTTAAAATTATGCGGTGTCTTAAAACTTTTCAATAATAAATATAATTTAGAAAAGAATATTAGGTAAATTATTCGCGAAAATTAAAATTTAATTTTTTAAAGCTTTTTAAAAACAAAAAACTTAAGAAAAAAAATTATTAATAAAATTTTTTATTTATCCTAAAATGTAGTCTAAAACGATTTAAATATTTTTTACCTTCCCTTCTTTAGTAAACAAAGTATCTGTACCGGAATTTGTTATTTTATCATCTAAACCAATTATTTATTTCAAAATAATCTTGTTCACTGAAAAATTAAAAATTAATGCAAGAGGAATTAAAAAATTGGAAGCACTAAAATGTTAGCAATAAAGGTTAAATTTAAAATAAGTAACTTTTGAGTTTAAAAATAATCCGCTAACAAGACATTTAAAAAATTTTCATTAAATGTATTAAATGATTTTGTTAACATTACTTATCATTAAATCAATGATCACAAAAATTTAATTTTTATTTAGTTGTAATAGTAATAGAAATTAATATTTATGATGACTTTAAATAACGAAAATAGAGCTTGATACATTTTCTCAAGATTTATCGTATTTTTATTTTGACAATAAAAAATAATTGATTAAGAAGAAAAAAAAGGACTTCTTTTTAATTTTTCGTATTTTACAAAAATAAAATTTAATGTCAAAAAATTTAATTCTTTTATTTTCCTCGAATATTTGATGATAAGCTATGTTATCATCGATTCAGTGATAAATTATTTTTACCAAGTCTTTATGATGTCATTAAGTTTAGTAAGTGAAGTGTTCAGCAAAGATAAGCCATTTGTACATTTCTAAACATTTAAAATACATCAAAATATAAGTTTTTTAAATTTAATGTTTAAAAATCCAGAATTTTTAAAAAGATAGACATTTAAATAAAATATTTTGGTTTAAATTTAATTCAAATATTACAAAGATTTTAGATGAGATAAATTCTAAAATAAATTTATATTAAAAAATTTAACGTATAAGCATATTAAACTCTTGATCAAATATGTGAATTAAATATTTTTTTAGAATTGGAAAAAAACTAAACAGGCGAAATCTCGATTTTATTTTCAACTTTTTTTAAATTTTACATCTGGAAGATAAATAACCATCATTTAACGAATCAACAATTCAAATATTATCTAAAAAGCAAACTTGTCAGACTTGTCAGAAAAATAGAAATTTATAATTTTTCATGTAAAATTTAGATTTTTTTAAAATTGATTAAATTTTGCTACTAATTTGAATTTTATTTTTAGAAAAACTTTGAATCAATTTAACACATATACATTTACATTATAAATTATTATTATATTACTATTCTTCTTTTGCTATTAAAAAGACTGCTATTTAAAGTTGCTATTAAAAAGATTAATTGCTTTTAAAACTTATTAATCCCTTTTATAAAAGTATTAATTGAAAACTAGTTGAAGTGTTTCAAAAACCTAAATTTTTTATAAAGAACTAAGAAATGCTCCTGTCATGATAAAAAAATATATAAAATATGAAATTTTAAAATTAAAAAAAAATCAATTATTTTAATTATTTATTTTGAACTAAAACTTGACCAAATCAGCTCCACTGAAGTCATTTAAATTAATAAATAATAAATCATCAATCAGTCTACAGTCATGATAAATTTTCGAAAATTGAATCATGATAATAATTTTTCTAAAATAAACCCTGAGAGTTCTCTACTGCTGATTCAAATATTAAAACGTAGGAAATCTGTTACGGTGTGAAAATAACCGTTTCAACTATTTAAATTAACCTTATCAATTTTCACAACTTATCTAGATTTTATCTTTATGTTTTTATGAATCATTTATCATATGTCATAAATCTTTATGACCGATTTAATTCACAACTTATCTTTATTTAGATTCTTTATGATTAATGACCTTTTTAAGTTACAACTACTGAATATAAATAGAAGTTGTAATTCTTAAAAAAGGGAGCTTTTTAACTGGTATTTTTCCTATTTATTTTAAATTAATAATAAACGTTTATTCAACACGATTTTGTTCTTTGTCTTCACTCTATCTCATCTGAAGTTAATCGAAGGTATCCAGGCCAAATTCCCTAGACTAACATATATGGTAGCAGCGATAAAGACCGATATAAACAGATAGATAATAGACAAAAGCAGATTGTTCCGCGCGATAATTTTATATTAGTACTAATTATTAATTGTGCAATGAGTGAAATAGGCTCTATAATCGAGGATATCGATTCAAAAAAGTGGAAAAAAATAAAAGCTCTTAATATTTGCAAGGCTAAATCCCTAGCTTACTCCCTGGATAAGGTAGTGGCTGCTTACAGGGCTACTGTAGCAGAATTAAAGGATATTGCGGAAAGCAATGATGCCACTGATACAAGGAAATCAAAGTGCATAGAATGCATTAGTAATTTTGAAAGCAAAGTTAACAAAATAAAACAAATAAAACTGGACGCTGATGACGTAGATGAGCAGAAAGATGATGTATCTTCAGAAATTGACAGACTTCGTCTGACTAATGAAGAATTATTATTAAGAAATGAAAATCAAAAAGAGGATAATCTTGAGAAAGATAATATAATATCAGAACTTAAGAAACAGTTAAATCAAAACGAGAGTCAATATTGTGACTTACAAGCTTCTGATAAGAAAAAAAATGTACAATTCAACAAGGATATTCTTAACAACTCAACTGTCAGCAACAGCCAACAAGAAGAACAATTTCTAAAAATGAATAAAGACTTTTACAAGCTAGATTATTCAACTATAAATAATCGCTCGCAAAATGATGCTTCAATAGAGTCGAAATCGAATAATTTAAACAAAATGTTATATAATATGGATCATAATGAAAAAACGCCTAAATCAATACTTATCAGTGATGATGATGCACAAAAAACACCAGAATCTTATTGTTATGGAAAAGATATTATAAAAGATTGGAATCCAAAAAATCACCAAGCAAATTCGGTTATTCATGATTATGAACGGCAAAAAACACCTAAAATGTCTGACTATGTATCGAATGATTATAATAACATGATAAATAATAAACGAATTTCAATAAATCAACCGGTCGAGATGAGCGGACAAATGTTTCCTTTATCGAACGATCCAATCTATAAATTTTTGCTCAACCAAAATATGGAAAATAAACCAAAACATCTTCATGTAAGTACACCAAAATTTTCTGGTAATAGTAAAGATGATATAGAAGATTGGCTTTTTATGATCAGGCAAGGTTTTATAGCAGCAAAAATTCCTGATGAAGATCGACTGAATGCAGTCGTTAATTTTGTGGCTGAGTTACCATTGCTAATATTAAAAAGACACATTGTGTCAAAAAGTAACTGGTTCGAATTTGAAAAAGAGCTCAAAGATACCTTTAGAAACGTCGATAGAGAACATAAGATAAGAAGCGAACTCTCTAATTTAAAACATAAAGAATTAAATGTTGAACATTTTGTAAACAGATTTTTGACTTTAACCAATAAGTTAGGCTTTATGGCTGAGGAAGAAAAAATGTTTTACTTTAGAGAAGGTTTAAAAGAAAATACAAAAAGAGAAATTATTTGTAGAAAAATCGTTAAGCTGTCGGAGGCTATCCCACTTGCGATTCAATTGGAATCAGCGGCTAGCTGCATATCTAAAGTTAACTTTGTTAAAACTAATGTAAAAAAGAAAAGCAATAATTTTTCATATAAAAGAGATACTTTCAAAGATTTACAAAAACAAAAAACTGTATCTAATAAATATTTAAATCAAAGAAACAATAAATCACATGATATTACATGTCTTAGATGTAAAAAGAAAGGACATTATGCTAATAAGTGCAGGGTAATATTAAAAAAGATAAATTCTTTAGAAATTGTTTCTGATTCGGAAGAAAAGATTTATATGGTTTCTTCTCTCTCGAAAAATATTAACTGTATACCATCAACTACAGGTTATGTAGGAGGTAAATTAATGAAAATAGGAATAGATTGCGGGGCTACCCATTCTATTATGAACCATATGACAGCAGTTCAATATAATATAGATATTTTAGCATGTGAAAACAAAATAAAGACAGCAACAGGCATAATTACTCATGCTTCTGGCAAAACGAAACCAATTGAAATTAAGCTAGGTAACAGTTTATGTTTAATCGAATTTATTGTTTTCGATCATGAAGACCATGATGTTTTGTTAGGTCTTGATTGGTTTCAAAAAACAAATTCAGGAATTTTTCCATCCCAAGGACTTATAAAATTTCCAGGTTCAGATTTTAAATTAGAAAGTAGTGAAAGTAATAAAGAAGAAAATATTTTTGATATTTTTCTATCTGATGTTAATCCAGAAACCTCAGATGATTATTTTTGGGAAAACAAATCATATAAGGTTAACCCTTTAAGTCCTCTATCATTCAATCAGCAAAAAGCTTTTGATAAAATATTAACCGAAGCAAAATGTTTATTTGCTAATTCTATAGAAGAATTAGGGAGCTGTGAGGTGTATAAACACGTAATTAGGTTGATTGATGAAAATGTAGCTCCTATTTATAAACGACCATATAGAATGTCAGAAAACGAACGCCAATTTTTAAGAACCGAAATCAGTAAGATGATAAAAGCAGGAATCATTCGAACATCTAAATCGGCTTGGTCTTCCCCTGTAATTGTTGTTCCAAAAAAAGACGGAAATAAACGAATTTGTATAGATTATAGAAAGTTAAACGAAAATACTTTAACAGAAAGATGGCCACTTCCAAATATTACTGATGTAATTGATAGAATGAGGGACTCGAATTGGTTCACTGCACTTGATTTAAAGTCAGGCTACTGGCAAGTAAAAATGGATGAAAGTTCAATTCATAAAACTGCTTTTTCCACTCCAGATGGTCATTTTGAATTTTTAAGACTACCTTTTGGCTTAAAGAATGCGCCAACAGACTTCTGTAGGATTATGCAGATGACCCTAGGTGACCTTCCTTTCGTTGAAGTTTATATGGATGATATCACTATACATTCAAAAACCTTTCACGAACACATCTCTCACATAAGACAAGTTTTTAAAAAATTAAAGGAAGCAAATTTAAAAATAAACCCAACTAAATGTAGCTGGTTTGCAAATGAAATTAAAGTGCTTGGTCACATTGTGTCTCATAATCAAGTTAAAATGGATCCTGAAAAAATCAAAGCAATTGTTGAAAGAGCTCGACCAAAAAATTTAAAGGAACTACAAAGTTTTCTTGGTCTACCTAACTTTTATCGACGCTTTATTAAGGATTATTCAAAAATTGCTCATCCACTTTTTGCTTTGTGTGCGAAAGATTCAGTATTTGAATGGAGTAGTGAATGTGAAGAAGCTTTTAACATGCTTAAGAAAAAATGTTCCTCATATCCAATATTAAGAATACCAAATCCTAATTCCAATTACAGACTCTATGTCGATGCTTCTGGGTACGCACTTGGAGCAATATTAACTCAAAAAGATGAAAACGGAGAGGAATTCATGGTTGCTTGTGCTTCACGAACACTCTCAAAAACAGAAATAAAATACGGTATTTCAGAAAAAGAATGCTTAGCTGTTATCTATGGTATAACACAATTCAGAAAGTACCTGTATGGAATAAAATTTACAGTTATAACAGACCACTCAGCGCTTGTATGGCTTAAGAACATTAAAAAAATAACAGGAAAATTAACCCGATGGTCAATATTTCTTCAGGAGTACGACTTTGACGTTGTTTATAGAAAAGGCTCTGAACATGGAAATGTGGATGCAATCAGTAGACCTGTAATTGACTTTGTGATTTGTATGACAACAACACAAGTTTTAAATGATAAAATTAAATTAGACGTGTGGGAAAATCCCAACTTAATCCACTTCATCCAATTTGGAAAGGTTGTACCAGGTATTTCAAAAAAATTAGCAACAAATATTCAAAATTTGGCAAAAAATTATCGTTTTGAAAACAATAAACTTTTTATCCATAAAACTGGAAAATATTTAGAAGTACCTAAGCCAGAATTGCGGGCAGAAATTATTGAGAAGGCACACAATTTTGGACACTTTCAAACTGAATCCACATATCAGAGACTGAAAGACACATTTTATTGGAAAAATATATTTGATGATATAAAAAAATTTGTAAAAAAGTGCACTGTTTGCAATCGAAATAACAAAGAAATTGTAAAATATCATCCTGCACAAACAAGTAGCATTAGCAAAATTTTTAAACGTGTTATGATAGACCTTATTCTTGGTCTTCCTGAAACTGATGAAGGCTTCAATGGTATATTAGTAATAGTTGAATTTGTAACAAGATTTTCGTTTGCTAAACCAATACGATCAAAATCGGCTAATGAAGTAGCTTATATATTAACTGAATATATTAGTATGTTTGGTCCATTTGAGGAACTTTTATCCGACCAAGGAAGGGAATTTTGTAACAATGTATTAGAAAGTTTAAAAACAAATTTAGGTTTTAAACATATCACAACCTCAGCTTATAATCCAAGAACTAATGGGATAACAGAAAGATTTAATCAGACTTTAGCAAATTGTTTAAGAAAACATGCTGAAGCCAATATCAATAACTGGCATAAGTTCCTACCGTTTGTTTTAATCGCATACCAATCGAAAGTTCATTCGGCTACGGGTCACACACCTTTTGAACTAATGTTCGGAAGGAACATGATCCCATTTAATGATTATTCAACTGAAAAAGAAGATTCAAATGCTATCTTGGAAAGAAGTAAAGAAATTAAACAACTATTTGAAAGTACACGTCCGTTAGCACTAAAAAATTTAAAAGCATTTCAAGAACGTCAAATTAAAACACAAAATAAATCTACTAATATTGTTGAGAAACGAATTGACATTGGAAAAACTGTATTCTTAAAATGCGAAGGACTTCTTAATAAATTAGAACCAAGGTTCAAGGGACCATATAAAGTATCAGGTCACACCAAACGTGGTAATTATATTATTAAGAATGCTCTTAACGAAACTTTAAAGGACTCTTATCCGAGACATAAAATTAAATTGGTGGAAGACGATTCGTCTCTTCCAGTAGAGAGTGCCGAAATTGAAAGAATTCAAAAGCATAAAATAATCGATAACGATAATCTTTATCTTGTAAAATGGAAAAATCTTCCATTATCGGAATCATCTTGGATTCCTGAAAAGTATTTTAACAACCTTAAACTAATAAACGATTATAAATCAGGATTACAATTCGCTAAATCTCAACGTCCAAAGCGAAAATGTACATTAAACAAAGCATTTTTTGTAAGTTTTTTACTTTTGTTTAGCATTATTCCTTCAATATTCACTGAAAATGTAAATAAAATAAAAGGGATAAATGTAAACGGTAGTTTTATGTTATGTTCGCATTCTTATCATAGGAAGATTGTTGATCTAAATTCACTATGTAAAACTAAACCCAAAAATACTAATCACATATTGAATAAGTATTTTGAATTGAAATCTAACCTAAATGTTGTCAGTTCGAAAATAAAACTAAATGTTTTAGGAAAATTGGAACACCAAGTTTATGGAAATGGATATCATTGCTTAATGAAAAAACATATTTTAGTTACATCAATGTCGTTTTGGGGTGAAAAATTTGAATCACTCAGAACAGAACCTGTAAAACTAACTAACGATGAATGCAAAATAATGGTTATTACTAAAAAATGCAGAGAATCGCCTATGGATTGTGATGCTGAATATTGTACCTATTCTGCTAATCCAAAAGCAACATTTTCATGGTTAAATAAAAAAAAAAGCGAAACATTTTCTTGTTCTTTCTCACCAAAATTAATAACAGCAAAAAATCAATTTGATCATTTATTCGGTTTAAAATGTCAAGCTAAAAATCTTTTTTGTTATCTTCATGATTCCATTATAATATGGGATAAAGCTATTTATCACGAATGCCCACTATACAAAATCACTTTGGAAGACTTCAAATATGATAAAGATAGTGATATTTTAATAAGTGAATCACATTTAGCAGTTCAAGCTTCCGGAATTCAAATAATTTGTAATATCTCAGTCTTAACAACAGTTGAAGGAATTTATCTAAGTAGAAAAATTAACCAAGATATAAATAACAAAGTACCTCAGAGTTCAACTGTAGAAGAAATGAAAGAATTGTTACTTGCTGACAATGACTATAGAGTTTTCGAAGATATAAAACAAAAAAATGAAATACTTTTTAACGAATGTTTAAATTTTAAATCGACGCTAAACCTTTTTTCAAAAAATGAAGACAAATATCTTACACATTTTCTTAAAGATGGAAGTTCAATTACCTTCTACACTACTATGGGTACAATTTATAAAGCGGACTGTTTGTCTGTAAGCGAAATAGAAATTTTGACGGATACACGCAATGGAAATACTTCGCAGTGCTTTACAGATCAACCTATTATTTTTAATATTAAAAATTTGTTAAAAATGGGATTTTACATTTAAAACAATATTATTAGGCAATTATCTGATCTTTTATCTTGCAAAAGAGCCATTCAATATATACAATTGGTAAACCAAAACTACACTGTTATAGAAAAAGTTTTCTGTCAAGTGTTGTACCTAATTCCAGAATTTTTTAATTTTGATTACTTATGGAAAAATATAAAAGGATTAAACGTTCATCATAATCCTCTATTGCTTGATGGTATAGATCTTCTATCAACGTTTCAAGAAATAGTAAATCATGAAATGTCGGCTGGTACTTGGTATTCACATTCGTCAGACACTTCTAATATCAAAGCGAACGTCATCGAAACAAGAATGGAAATAAAGAATGGTTTAAATTTGATTTTTACGAAAACATTTGGAATTATTGTATTAGTCTTTACTAGTATTTTCATATTGCTTCTTTTATTCCTAGGATACAATTTCTGTGTCAAATGTTTCCCATACTGGACATTAAACTCAGAGAAAAATAAAATAGAAGAACAGCGAAAATCTGAATTTAGAGAAAATCAAAAGAATGGTGCCAATGAACAAATAGAAATGATTACAATTTCAAAAGAAAAAATAAATGTTGAGCCCAATATTCAAAATCAAGAAATTAGCGAAGAAAGTTTGGACTCAATCACAAATCAACTAATTTTTTCAACAAATTAATGTTATAAATAATCTACCCTTGTTTAGTCCATTCGAGGACGAATGATTATTTTCAAGGGGGGGTAATGTTACGGTGTGAAAATAACCGTTTCAACTATTTAAATTAACCTTATCAATTTTCACAACTTATCTAGATTTTATCTTTATGTTTTTATGAATCATTTATCATATGTCATAAATCTTTATGACCGATTTAATTCACAACTTATCTTTATTTAGATTCTTTATGATTAATGACCTTTTTAAGTTACAACTACTGAATATAAATAGAAGTTGTAATTCTTAAAAAAGGGAGCTTTTTAACTGGTATTTTTCCTATTTATTTTAAATTAATAATAAACGTTTATTCAACACGATTTTGTTCTTTGTCTTCACTCTATCTCATCTGAAGTTAATCGAAGGTATTCAGGCCAAATTCCCTAGACTAACAAATCGGACCTAGAAAATTCAAATCATTACCAAGTGAATCGCAACCTGACAAAAGAATTGATTATGCTGAAGATGATGTTGATGAAAATTTTGTTTAGAAAAAAAACAACAAAAAAAGATCGAGGAAAAAAAAATATAAACGTAAAATTAATTAATAAATTTTTATCTAGCAATTAAAAAGAATTTCTATCATTTGTATTTTTTCTATTATAATAATAAAATTATCTAGTCAACTAAATATATTTTATTTTTTATTTCAATATCTAGTAAATTTAATACTTTTTTTAATACAGTGAATACCATGCCATTTTAAATTTGGATTAAAAAAATTAAATATTTATTATTATAAAAAAATTCCAAAAAAATTGATATCGTTTTTGAGTCATTTGAATTTCTTTTCAATCAAATTTGTTTAGAAAGGCTAAAAAATTGTTCAATTAAAAATTTTGATCTAAAAACAAATTTTCGGTTTCAAAGATTCCTTATTAAGAAATTTAAAATTGAGGAAATATTTTAAAAAAGATCTATATTTAAATTTTGCTTGACCAAATTATACTTAGTTAATATTCTATCAAATAAAGAATCATCTCTCTTTTTTCAAAAAGGGTCTAATAATTTCTTTATTATAAGAATGAATTTTTTTAATGGGTAGTATTTAATCGATCTCTAGAATTAATTAAATGATCTCCAAAATAAATCTCGATAATTAATTATTTGATACCTTTAATTAATTATTGTTCCAAAGAACAATATCGCTGCAATAAAGTAAAGAGAAGAGGTCGTCAATATGTTATCAATAGCACTAATCAGTCAGTTACACTTTTGATAACAACTGATGAGCATGATCATGATGAAATCAACTCAAATGTAAATAAAAATGGTATCAACAAAGAAACAAAAGAAGAAATAAAGAAGCTATAAAGTTAAATTGCCAAAAAATATTTTATCAACTTTAAACGATTTAAAAGCGACAAATTCAAATATCACTATTCCAAAAGAAGTCCAGCTTTATAACTATATTCAACAAATAAGAAAAGCTGATGGACCTAGAATAAATTTTTTGGATTTATGGTGTAATTCAAGTATTCAGATATCAGTTGATAGTGATAAACCATACGTAGTATCAAAATTTTCAGTTTAATCGTATAAAATTTTCTTACTTACTTTTATATTTTTATTTGACATTTTTTATATTTTTATCTAAATATAATAAAATTTAAAAAAATAAAATTAGAAGACCATTTTAATTATTTTTTAGAGATCATTTAATTAATTTACGGTATAAAAAATAATTAAATTAAGTGATCAAAAATTTTTGGAAATCATTTAAATAATTAAAGAGATCGTTTAAATATATCCCTTTTTTTAATTAGGATTTTCAAAGCTATTACCATTTGTGAATTTTTTTTCATGAATTATCTTTTAATTGTGGTAAATTTTTTGATTCAAATTTAAATATAAAATCTTTTTTAAAAGTATGTGTTAACTTTATTTAAAAAAATATTTTTTTCATTCTTTGAAAAAAATCAAAAACTCGAATTCAGTTCTTATCAGTTAATCGCGTAATATTTAAGTCGAATTAGATATAAATTAAAGAAATTTAAAAAAAAAAGAAAGACAAATATATAAACATAGGTGAATGGATTGATTTAATTAGGCTTTGGCAGCGTGGACCATCTCCTCTTTGTTTATCAAATGAGTTGTGTTGTTAATCGATTTCATTAGAGCTGATAAATTGTGACTCCAATCATTAAGAACTTCATTGATATCTTTTTGGCTCTCAAAAGTCACAATGCCAGCTAGACGGTCAATTTTGCCACTGACAGTTTTATTAGTCACTAAATTGGACAAGAATTCCTCAGTTTCATCTTCAGTCAGGTCCAACAAATTAGCCATTCTTTTTGTCGAAATTCTGGTATAATACTTAGCCATTACTCTCATATTCTAGATGAAAAATTTTTCATAATCTAAATTTTATTTTTATTTTTTAAATTTTTATTTTACATGTTCCACAATTCTGGTTTTAAAATCAGCCCATCTTTTGGCACCCTCTTCACTTTTGAAAGCGTCTGTAGCAGGCAAACTGGAATCGCCAACTTTTAAGTCTTGCTCAAAGTGTTCAATCAAACTTCTCCAATTTATGACCTCATCGGTTTTGATCAATTTGACCAACTCACTTTTAAAATAAAATTAAAAACATATTTTCAATTGTATTTTGTTTGTTTCTTTTTACTTGTATTTGGGCAGTTGCTGCAAATTTTTGTCCTGACTAATTATGTGCAACAAATTTTGTTGTTCATTTCCATAAGGAGATAGTAATAAATAGATAACTATGTTTTTAAGAGCCTCTTTCATC
This sequence comes from Brachionus paranguensis, assembly GCA_016802215.1. Lineage (NCBI taxonomy): Eukaryota > Metazoa > Rotifera > Eurotatoria > Ploima > Brachionidae > Brachionus > Brachionus paranguensis. The sequence goes on from JAESIX010000012.1 coordinate 1,458,948, forward strand.
ATTAAGCTATTCTCTTTGATCCGCGGGGTGTCATAAATTTGCTTGTAATGTTTACACACAGCAAAGTAGTTAGCGTCATGTTGGTCTAATTTGATCATCAATTCATAAAATTTTAATTTCAAATCCTTGAAAATTAATTTATAAAACAAAAAATTTATTTATTAAAAATGGCAAAAAAAATACATGTAATTTTTCGTCCTCAAATGATCGAATGCTTATTTTGCGACTGATAATTTGGGTTCGAATGAAGTCTCCTTTTAGAAGACAAACTCTCATTTGTTCTAATAAAAATTCTATTTTTTCTCTTTTTTCCATTGAACCAAAGGTCTCGACTTGAAGTTCTTGTAAAATCGAGGCAGCTTCGTCAATGTTACCAGCAGCTTCCTTAAATTCGGCGAGTTTTCGCGTAAGCCGCGCTCGCTCGATTTCCACATAAATTTTTCCGGCAGTCACTGTCCTAAGTGAGTCGATTAGCTTTAATTTTGTTTCCATGTCACTTATTTGGTCAACATATGTACATGCTTCTTGGACCATTTTGGTGACCGCTTGTTTTAATTGAGAGCGTCTTTTTGTAAGAAGATGGATGTTTTCGTTCAATGCCTCAAAATTGCGTTGTTCAAAGCAGAAGCGAACAATAGTGGTCAAGATGCGCGAGGTTGAATGAGCGTCGCCAGCAACTCTAGCCTGTTTTTCTAGCTGAAGCAAAATTTCAATTGCTTCCTGCAATCGACCAGTCTTAAATTTTTTTAATTAAATAGATATAAAAAAATAATTTTTTAAATTTTTACATTGACCATTTTTTGACATTCGGGAATTTTTTCTTCGACAACCGCCGAATAATCAGCTTCTTGTTTTTCCAATTTTCCATACAAAGACATGGCTTGATTCTTTTTAGATTTTGATCTAAAGCAAAAATGTTTAATTTCTGGACCGATATGAAAAATGCAGTCCGATATTTTTTTTTAGATTATTTTAAATTTGCAGTATCATACTTTTGAAAATGTTTTAAAAGAAAATTTTTAAATATAAAATAGCAGAGCAGACATTTTTTAAAAATTTGCTTGATTTTAATTTTAAAATTTTTATTTTATCAAGTAGATTTTTTTGTCTTTTAAACAAATTAAAAATAATAATAAGAAGAAGAATAAGCTACGGAAAGTAAGCTTGCGAAGATGTCTTACTAGAAAGTCATCCTTGGTAGATAAATGCAAATAGATTGTTGTTTTCATTATGAGAACAAATAACTTTCACCATTTTTTTAATAATTTAAACTAATTATTATAAGAAAAATATTATTAATTCGGAATCTGACATATTTATTTTAAAAAGGTTTTTATAATTAGTTTAAATTATTAAATAAAATAGGAAATTTTTTATTCGTGTGTACTTATTTGATCGAGCATAATTTCAAGTTATATCATCGCAAAGTATTGAATTTTTTTTCAATATTTATTTTTTAAATAACTGAGAACTTTTTTCCTGGCAAAAATTTAAAAAATAATTGATGAATAATAATTGATCTGCGTCATGTCCAAGTTATTTCATCTTCCAAGGGAATGAAGCCTAATTTTGAGTCAATCATAGTTTTGAAATAAAATTCAGCTTCGAATGATATTAAAAAATTTGAATTAATTTTTTATTTGAACAATAATAATAAAAATAATAAATTAACTTTGGATTCAAACAAAAAATTTGTTTCTTTTTACAACTAAATTTTAATTCGTAAAGAATTATTAAATTTTTAAAACTATTAATTAATAAATAAGTCATTAGAATGTGTTTTGAATGGTTTGCATGTTTAAGTTCAAGTCTTTAAAGGTAGGAGACAAAATCATATATGAATTATTCAAACAGAATCAGCCAATCCTCGATATAACGAAAAAGTTGGGCCGAAATTTGTATCAATCGAAAATCCCATACAAAAGCATTTAAGATTTTTTATTTAGCATAAAAATTTAAAAAAATTTTCATAAAAATTTTAATTGAAATGAAAAACATTTTTGCTTTTTTGGGACAGGATTAGACGAATTTTCACTCATTTTAATAAAAAGATTAATAGATAAATTATTCATTAATTTATTTGTTTTATCTGTTCTGAGTTAAAGCTTCATCAGATTAAAAAAAATAAAATATAAAATAAAATACAATTAAAATAGATAAATTGTAATTAATGACAGGTGCAAAATGTTTAAGTATTGAACAGTTCAGGAAAGAAAGAAGAAATAGTAAGATGGCAATTGCACAATGGAGTCGGGTATTCGACATATCTTGATTCAAAACCTATAAATTTTCTACCTGTAAATATACATTTTTTATTCAAAAAATATAGATAAATTTAAATAAAGAATAATTAAATTTTTGCTTTTTTTCCAATTAATTAATTAAATGATATTGATTGATTGATTTTTTGTTATATGAAGTTTTATTTCTTAAGAAAAATATTAATTGGTTTGTTAGAAGAACCTTGTTGTGTCGGGTTTTCGTTGCATCGAAATTCGATAGATGATAAAAAGAAAAAAAGTATTCATTTTCCATTGATCGAAATATCGAATTCGTTCTATAAGATTTTTCGTTCTATGGGGTTTCGCTGTACGAATGATTATCTTTACATATAATTAATAAAAATTTAAAAATGAATTTGAATTATTTTAATGTTCCAATATACATTTATTTAAATTGTGTTTAAATATACCAATTTTTTTTCAATACAAGTCAAACAATGTCTCCCAGAAACTTAACTTAAGTTTCACAATCAAAATTATTTCCATTACTTTCAAGATTAATTTCTGAAATTTTTTGAAAACACCAAATAACATGACTTTTTGTGACAAATTTTTGTATACGATTTGAAAAGCAGTTGTTCTTTTTCTTTAAGGTACTTGTTTCAGTTACGATTTTGATTTAAAATTTATAATAGTCACATGATTTAAATTTGTCTTTAAAAAAAAATGATGGCTACAGTGCTTTCATTAAAGGTCCAGAATGGGCTTAATTACGTTTGACGTAATTTTAAATTATTTTTAGCAAGCTTCCATAATCTTACGTGAATATTAGTCTGTAAGGATATGTAATTTTACGAAAAAGTACGTCAGCTTACATTAAAATACGTAACTTTTAGTAAAATCGTTCCTAAATGCTAATGGCCAAAAAAATGAGGTTTTTGGTAAGAAAAATGCAATTCTCAAGCCAAGTCTAACTCCGGACTTAAAATTTTTTATTTTCTAGCTAACTTTGTTTAACCTTAATAAAATAATGTACATAATTCTGCATTATATTAAATTTTGTAGAGTTTTGTATAGATCAGAAATAAACTTAAACATTGAATGTTAGGAACAGAAATTTTTTTTTGCAATAATAATTGTGATTATAAAAGATTAATAAATATGAAAATTTTTTAGTGTTAAACGTAGAGAAAATTTACAAAAGAGGAATTGATTTGCTTGCTGATAATTTTTGGATTCATCATAAAATATTAAATTAAAAAAAAAAAACACTCTAAGTCACTGACTTGACTTGTGACTTAAAAACAACTCTTGGTCAAATATTTTAGAGCAGTTTTTCTAACTTAAAACATTTCGGTATTTGAAAAAATTTAGAGTTGTATTTATTTTTTATACTTAAAAAACAATAAGAGAATATTTTGCTAAAAAATTTTTAAAAATTTTATTAATTAAATTGTTTGTTTTTAATAGAAAATATTTTTTGACACAAAATTCTTTTTTTAAGTCAAGGATAAAAACGTGAGATAATAATGAAAAAAATTTTTTTTAAACATAACACGTAGAAGGTCGACTTTGGTGATGATTTTTTAAAATAAAATAAGAATTTAGTAAAATTTGATTTTTTTTCTCACAAAATACTCAAAGTCTTTTAAATTGATTTAAATTAGCTTAATTGTGTGGTCCAAGCTTGTTAAAAAATCTGAAATACTGATTATTTTTTGTGTTAATCGTTCATTGCTATAATACTGGAAACATTTGGAAAAGAAATATGTAATTTCTGTCTCAGGGCTTTATAAATATTTTATTCAAAAAATTTTTGTTAAGGATTTTGTTAATTTTTAAGCGATCAAATATAAACATAGATTTATTAATGTATTTAAATAAAAAAAAAAGAAGAGATGATCAAAGAAAGAAAGTTATAATGATGATTAAAAAGATAACCCATAATTGATAATATTTCAAAATTTCTTATATCCATAGACTTTTTTTTCGATTTTTTTTTTCTTTTGTAAATTTTCTATACAAACCCAACAAGCAAACAAAATGAAGAGACAAATAAAAGACCAAAATGAGAGTCCGATGACACCTGTACACTTAGACGCTTGATTGTAGCCGCTTCACTAGTACATCAGTTTTTATTTTTATTATTTGTTTAAATTAATTAAAAAATTGCTTTATTTTAATTTAGATTCTTTTGTTAGCAAAATGACGAAAATTTTCATCATAGAAAAAAATGAAGATAAATGACAAAAAAAAAATGAAAAAAAAAAATGAAATTATAATATTTAAAAAAAATTCATGTAAAACGACCAAAGAGACTTTAAGTTTGTATTTTTTCATTTTGGTGGCGGTGAATGGCTGACGATGTTGAATCAATTGTGGCCGTGGTAAACACTTCGATCTCTAGTCCCCCATTTGAATTAAATGAAACATGCTGAATAAAATTGTATTGTTATTTTTTATAATTTATTTTGCACCTTGGAATGAAAAAAAAAATAAATTAATTGAAAATAAAAATCCTGTGGCGATCAATCAGCAGGTAGAGCCCAAGACCTATTAGTTAGTGGTTAAAAACAGACAGCCTTTTTAGTCTCAATTACATTTATTGACTTTGTTCCTTGACACCATCAATATTATTTAATATATTCATATTGATCTCGACCTTAGTGGTCTCTTGGTTCAATTTATCAACCGAAGATGGCACAGGTGCAGTGTCACTACTTATCGCTGGTGCCAAATCAACTTGGGCTTAATAGGATCAAAAATCAACAAAAGAAAAACACGTGTGTGCAGTTTATGGCCATGGCCTAGAATGGTAAAAGACTAACAAACCTGAGGTGCCGTTGTTGGGCAAAAGTCCCGAGTTGGTCATGTTGCCGGCCACATTGCCCATGCTGGTCGAGAGACCGGCTGCATTTTGGCCCATCACACCGGGTGTCGCAATTCCATTGCCGTTTCCGCTGCTGTTGTTGTTGCCGTTCTGGTTTTGGTTGGATGTCTGGTTGCCTGGCGGGTTGAGGGTGATGGCGGCCGCGGCCGCCTTCTGCTTAAGCATGGTCCAGTCAAATGTGTAGTCGTACTGGTGGTTCAGGGTTCTGAACAAAATGCGGAACAATTGGCGCAGGTACATGTAGTCGGGACCTTCTTCGAACCTCAAGCCGCGGCAATAGTTCAAGTACATGGCGAACTCAGCCGGAAAACCCTGAAAAAAAAAACAAAAAAAAAATATTAAAATTGAGGAAGAAAAAAAAAAAAATTTTTTTTATTAAAAAATAAAGGGGAGAAAAAAAATTTGCCTTGCACAAAACTTCGACTGGAGTGCTCATTTTTTTCTCGCTTATCTTTTCGTATTTTTGTTTTTTGGTGGCCGCCTTGAGACCTTGCCAGGGCAGCGAGCCCCTGTTGAAGTACATGGTGACGTAGCCAAGCGACTCCATGTCGTCGCGGCGGCTCTGCTCTATGCCCAAGTGGGCGTTAATGGACGCGTAGCGGGCCGTGCCAGTCAAATTTTTGTCTTCTCTGTACATGATGTGTTGGCGTGTGCGGTTGTCGCGGTACTTTTTGGCGAGGCCGAAGTCGATCAGAAAGACTTTGTTGCAGTGGCGGCCAATGCCCATCAGAAAGTTGTCGGGCTTGATGTCGCGATGAATGAAGTTTTTGTTGTGCACAAACTCGATGCGGCTTATCATTTGGTCGGCGAGCATCAGCACCGTTTTCATGGTGAAGCGGCGCGAGCAAAAGTTGAACAGGTCCTCGAGGCTGGGCCCGAGCAGGTCCATGACCAAAATGTTGTAGTCTTTTTCGACGCCGTACCAGCGTATGTGCGGTATGCCGACGCCGCCCTGCAGAATTTTGTACAGCTTGCTCTCGTAGAGCAGCTGCGGGTGTCTGGCCTTGACCGACTCCAGCTTGACGGCTATCTCTTCGCCGTTGGTCACGTTGATGCCCAAGTAAATGTCGCCAAACGAGCCAGAGCCGATCTTGCGCACCAGCCGGTACTTTCCGCTCACTAGGAACTCTGATTTGTTGCTCGAATGGCTCACTGCGCTTCCCTTTTCCAAATCCATTTTCTTGTCTATGATCTTATGTACATACGTAGGCAAACGCAAGTGTACTCAGCTTTTGGTCTAAAGAACACAGATAAAAATTATTTTTTTTTTCTCTCTCTCTCTCTCTCTCTCTTTCTCTCTCTCTCTTTCTCTTGTCGTAAGCCTATTATTGTATACGAATAAATTATCTATGTTTATATCGGTTGCTATATAGCTACATAGCTCGCTTTTAGCCAAGTTATTGCATAACCAAGAAATCAGAGGAATTCAGGAAAGAAAGTCAAGCAGCAACACAACCACAACAACAAAATAAAATGAAACAAAAATAAAATATTTCTAGTTAATGATCTCTGTTTTGTTTTTTGGGTAATAATTTCCAAAATAAACACTGTATTATTATAAAATTTGTATTTTTTATTTTTGGTTAGGATAAATTGCAATTTTCGCGATCTCAGTTCGGTTCCCTTGCAAACTAAGCAACACACACACTCACACAGAGAGAGAGAGAGAATAATAAAGATTGTGCTAGTTTAACATAAGTATATGTGTATAAATATTGTGCGAGCTCTCTCTTCGTACTAGGCAGGCAGGCAGGCCGGCTTAACTTAAACTAATTTTTTTTTCAAATGAATTCAAAATCTTATGCTTTTTTTCTCTCTTTCTCTCTCTCTCGCTCTCTTTTCTAGTTAACTTTCATAATCAAAGACATACCAAAATATACGCCATATTTTATTTTTATGCTGCATTAGTATTGTTGCTCTCAAAAAAATTTTTTTTGTTTGCTAGAAAAAAAAATATAAATTATTATAAAGTTGCAATTGGTAAATGCTCGGCTTTGTTGTACACGCTTGATATTAAAATTGAAATTTAGGACAAAAAAATGGTCGACGCATTGCAATATGTTTTGCTAGGGCTTCAAATTGACTTGATTTGTTTGGACTTGGGTTTTTTTAGTAAATATTGCACGATAGAAAAGCACCCCTAATCTCTTCTTAATAAGAGATTAGGCTCGGATTTGCCCAGAGTTAGGTCACGTGCATCTTTGGCCTTGCTTGATCCTTTAAATCGCATTTTATTGCATAGTTTATTTTTGCTACAATTCAATTTGGGCTAAGCCTTTTTTTTTTCTAACTTTTTTGACTATTTTTTACTTGACTCTTCCAAAAATTTACACACTTTTTAATTTTTTTTAACAAATGCACTTAATTCTATTTTGATTAAATATTTTTTATTTAACTTTGTAAAAATGGACTTAAAAATTAGTTAACATGTTGTCTTGTTATTGGATTAGAAGAGATTCACTAAAATCTAAAAAAACCTTTCTTTTAAAACTTGGTAAATAAATCTTTAAAGAAACATTTGGCTCTTAATTTCAAAATTTGAATGCATCATCAAATTTAATGTAATTTGCTCAACTTACTTAATTTAGGATGCCATGCACAAAATGAAATTTTTTTACTGATCGATTACCAGCATATAATTATTTTTTAAGAATATTGAATAAAATTAAAACTATTGCGTAATTTGAGTTTATAATAAAAATGGCAAATTAAAAAAAATAAAACGATTAAATCAGGTGTTTTTTCGATAGAAATATTGAACCTAATTCTAATTAGCGATCAGGCCAAACATCCGTGTTCTGATTAAATATTTAAAATTTCCTAAAAAAGTCAGTCCTGAATTATAGTTATTGTGGATGGAATTTTTTCTCAAAGACACAAAACCTGAGCATAATTTTTCAAAAGATTTTTAGTATGGAAAAATCTATTGAAAAATTTTTGTTTAAAATTTCAAAATTTTCTTTTCTTTTAATTACACCTATGATTAAAAAAATGCTACATGATTTTCTAGAGGCAAATTTATCAACTAATTAAATAGCTATCATATTTAATGGTGATTTAATGACACTGTTTCCACAGTCAGTTCGGAACGTGATTGAGATATCAATTCTCGATAAGAGAACCATAACAGAACAATGTTTGAAATGTCCTTAAAAAGATTAAATTATGGATAAAAATGTTTTTTTTTGATAAAAAAAAATTAATAATTTTCTCACGTTTTTAGTGAATGAAAAATGCCGTCTGTTTCTTTCAAAAAATCACACAAAATGCGAAATTTTAATAATTTATCTACTATTTAAAAGTTTACATATTTTTTTGTTTCCGAGCATTCAATTGGAAAATAATATATCACTACTTGATTCATAAATTTTAAAAGACCAAATGTTATTTTTTAATTTCTTATCTTACTATGATTGTGATTAAAAAATTGTATTGTTCAAAAAAAAATAGAACGATTGATGCTTTATATTTTAGCATGCTATTGATTCATTTAGATTTTATCTTTATTTAGCATTTCGTTGACACTTCAAGTTGAGATTTCAATTTTTTTTCAATTTTGAAAATTTTTATTTTTAGCTTTAGGAGTAATTAATAATTTAAGAAGTCATTCAATTAGAAAAATAAATTATAAATTTCTAAATGTAAGCAAAAAATGTTGAAGATTTATCAAACAACAAGTCGATAAATTAGATCATAAAAAATAAACTAATACTTAAAGTTAAAAATCTTTAAAAATAAATTCTATTTCTTTTCATTAGATTTTTTAGTAATTCTCTCTGGAGTTTAAATTTTGAGTCGATTAAGATAAATTTCTGATTCCTTATAAAATTTTAATCAAAATTTTTTTTTAAATTCATTCCATTAGTTACCAATTATGAAAATGAAATTTAATTGTTTTCAATTAACTTAACTTTGCATAAGTTAATTTTTTAAAAAATTCTTTATGAACCGACTTTTGATAGCTAGATTAGCTATTGTTCAATAATTTATTATATGATATCTAGACTTGATGTTATAATGTCGATAGAACAGTATGAATATTTTTCAATTTTTTATTAAAGCTTTGCTTACGCTTCCGAGTCATGGTAAGGAGGTTTAGATGACTTTTTTCAAGTTTAAATTTCTTTCTAATCAGATGATTTCATTTCGGAAAATTCCATAAATTGATAGATAAAACATCATAAAGTAACAATTTTCTGAAAAATATAAAATATCAGTGGAAAAAAAATATTAACATCAAAAAAATATAAAAAAAATTTTATTGCATAATTATTTAATTAATTATTATATATAGTAGAAGAAGAAGTAGTAGTAGTAATATCTGCAGTAATTATCATTTAAAAGACTTGATTTTCAATGACCGTTTTGAAGCTATTTATTGTTTGCGTAATAATAGCATTCACTGATAAACTGTTCCATAATTTTACACAGCGATTTTTTAAGAAATTATATCTCAATGAGCCTCTGCGATTATTTCTCGGACCAGTTTATTGTCATGTGGTCTTCTTAGGTTTTTTACACTACAAGCGAAATTGATACCATTGTTCACGATACTTTTTCAAAACCATTTAAAATTTTATATATTTGAATTAAGTCTCCCCTTAAACGACAATTTTCAAGACTCATAAGATTTGAGTATTTCAATCTGTCTTCATAAGGCTTAGTTATAGTAGAATCAATCAGTTTTGTCGCTCTTATTTGTACTTTTTCAAGAATTTTAATGTCTGTTTTTAAACACGGACTCCAGGTTTCTACTGCATACTCCAGATGAGGTCTCACAAGTGATGTATAGAGAAGTCTTAATGATTCTCGGTTATGTTTCTTAAAAGAAGTTCTTATTAGACCCAGTATTCGATTGGCTTTCAAAGCTGCTAAAGTACACAGTTTATTCCATTTAAAATGTAATAAAACCACCCAAATCTTTTACTTCTGTTATCTCCTCTAGGAAAGAGACATATTTGATTTGTCAATGAATATTCGGCTTTTTCTTTTCTCATCCTTAGATACATAGTTTTACATTTGCATTTGTTCAGGTTTATTTGTAGACAAAGTATCTGTCAATTCCATTAGGAGATCGAGTATATTCCGCTTGTAACTACCTCCCAATTGGATGCATCATTACCTAAAACAACTCTTTGTACCCTCCCAATCAAAAACTACTCAATGTATTTCAATGCATCTTAGAAGTTAACCATTTATCCCATATGATTCAAGTTTTGTTATCAATTCTTATGAGAAACTTTATCAAAGGCCTTTGAGAAGTCAGTAAATGTCAACATTTATGCCTGTTCCATATTCATAAGTTGCTTTATCAATTAACTCTAACAGATTTGTAGTGCATAATCTGTTAGTTAGAAAAGCATGAGGTTTATTAGAAATTAATTTGTATTTTAGTAAAAAAGTACAGTATTTCGTTCATTTTTACCTTTCCGACTATTGAAGTAAGTGAAACCGGTCTATAATTTGTAATGTCCGTTTTTGATCCATTTTGGTATTGTGAAATTAAAATACCAATTGAACAAAAATTCTTCATTTTTTGATAGATTAAAATTAAAGTTGATAAAAAATATTGCAACATACTTTGTTCAAATTCGACTTATTTTAATAAATTTCTGACCCAACTCATTACTTATTTGTAAGTTTGTTGAGCTTCAGATAAAATAAAAAAGAAATTAAGGTTGAAAAAAAATTTAAATTTAAGCTTAAACAAACAAAAATAAAAATGAATTTTATATATTAAAAGGGTTATAAGCTTTAAATAGACTCAACTTGATAATGATCCAAATAAGCCTGTAAAATTTATATTCGCGATAATCTTTGTAAAAATACATCAAAAAGTTTTGGATAAAAAAGGTTAAATAGTAAGTTTTCCGGTTTTGTAAAATCTGATGATGAAAAATTGAAAATCTTTTTTCTAAAAGTTTAAAATTAGTTCCGGTAAATGCAGGATTGGACAAGATTCATAGTCAAAGTCTATTAACTTTCAAAGTCTATTAATGATGTGCAAAATCTCTGCAAAAAGCACTATTCCACTATTGAAAAATAATTTCTATTAAATTTGCAGAGTTAAATATTTTTTTTATTAATTCCATCTTATATGTAACATTCTTTAAAAAAATTTTTCCACTTCTAGCTTTACAATTTGAAAGTGTCTACTTTCCTTGCAAAGAAAAAATTTTCTCAAATTTCAATTTTCAAATAAAATTAAAATAAAACTGTAAATAGTAGATTTTGAATTTTTGCATATATAATAATAATTAAAAGGCTAATTAACAAATTTTTATATTTACTTTGAATTTTTATTTGATTCAAAAGAGCTATAAGGCTGTACTAGAGGCAGAAAATATTTTCGATCGGTTTGTCAACTGCCAAATAACTGCAACTGGAAAAGTGCTTCCATGAAAAAGAATAGTGTTGCTGGTCTTTGCGCAATTGGAACTGCTAGAAACGTGGGATCAATTTTTAGAGTTGATGACACAACACCGAAGGAGAATTTTTAGAGAAAAATTTATAGGAAAAAGGCGAGGGACAAGGTATATGAGAAATGCCAAAAGAATTTATAGAAGCAGAAATGGCGCTTTTTACCAAGCAGTGCTAGCGTTATTTAGAGAAGATTGGAAAAAAATGTGACCGCCTCCAAAACAACCATTACAAATAAAAAAGAAAGAAGTTAGAAACATTATGAATGTAAAGCTACTAAAAAACACGGTTCGACAAAATTGCCAAAATTGTCTCTTTCAATCAGAATCAAGGCCATACCTAAAGCTTAAATCTGAGAAATTCTAATGCCATACTTATTAATAATTTGAAAATTCCTCTCTGGCACATATGGGTGAAATAAAATCGAATCATCTTATTGATTAAGTAGAATGGTATTTTTTTTGGGACAAATAACAAAATAAATCGTATTCAAAAAAAAAAAAGAACTAATAAAATATCAATAAAATTTTGTGTGAAATGTCTAAAATAATACGGTGATAATATATTTTTTTAAATTTAAATAATTTTTTTTGTGAATATTAATTTCTTTAATCTTATTCTCTTTTTAGTAATATGATAATTTTTTGAAAAAAACACGACTTTTTGTAATTTTAATTCAAAAATTCTATAAATATAAAAAATTAAGTAAATTGATCGAAACGATTTAAAGCATCTGAGTGATGCTGAGCTTGATTTAGTTTTATAATTTTCATTTTAAAAGATTCATGTTTAAATAATACTATTATTTTAGAATATTGTAAATATAATCAATTTTTAACTTTTAATATTGTTCTACTTTCTAATTACCAAAAAATAAAGTGAATTTTAATCATAGTTAATTGAATTTAAACATCATGATTATAAGACCATTTATATGACCTTCTTCAATGCTAATTTTTTTTAACCAACTTAACGTCAATTTTTACTTTAATAAAACTAAACTGCTTTAATTAAAGTAAAAATTTCGTATCATTGTAAATGAAGACTAGTAATTAGAATTATAGTCCATTTTTTATTCTTAGAAAATTTAAAATTTGAACTTAAATATTTAAAAATAGAGTCTACTAAAAAGATTAAATAAAAATGAACAATTTTTGAAAAATTAAAAAATTCAATGAAAATTTAAAAAAATGCTAGATTACTTAATAATTATTATTACTCATTGAATATTTATGTAAATTCAAAATGTGCTAAAATACAGGTTTATATTAAATTTATTTGAAAATTTTGAAAATTGAAAATTGAGAAAAATTTTAACTTTGCCACTTCCCTGGGCCTTTTAAAAGAGTTTCATAAAAAACTTGATCTTGATCATTATTAGGTATTTAAACGCATATTTAAGAAAACTTGATTGATAAATAGATAATCTTAATTTTACGATCGGTTTCGAGGACCCTAGTATCTTTTTGTTCCTGAAAAATCATAAAAAATAATTACAAAATTTAAGAAAAATACAAAAAATAAGCTGAATAATAAAGTCTAAAAATAAAAAAATTAATAATTGAAATAAAAAACTTTGAGAACAGATCTAGAGACAGTCGTCAGATTGAAAATGATATAAATTGAGTTTGAACTTGTACCAAATAAAGTTTAAAGATATAAATTATTGTAATAAAAAATATCTACGATGAAATTTAATTAAGAAAAATTAAAAAACTTATGCAAGGGGAGAATATTTAAAAAAAAGGATAACATAACTGTTTACTTACTAGGCCTGTTGAGTTTTCAGAAACTTAAAAGATTGAGAAGCTAATTTAAAAGTTGATTTTATTCTTTTAATTTTCTTTTTTTTTAAATTTCTTAAAAATTTAGTAATTTTTATATAAAAAGATTAAATGAGTTTGGCTGATAGAATATTCTTTTTAGCATTGATTAGGTTGGATTGTGTTCATTTTAATTTAATTTCTAGAAACAGGTTTAAAAATAGCTGGTTTTGGATCTAGTATGATTACATCTTGATTCACTGGAGTTGCTATGAATGATGTAGCACCTGTCTTTACATATTTCAATTTTTCAATTTTAATTTATTTTATTATTTTCAAATTTTCTTTAAATTATTTTTTTTTTGTTTTTTCTTCTAATCTGAAGCAGCTAGGTACAGGTAAAAAAATAAATAAAATAATAAAAATTTAATCAGCACTTAAAAACATTTTAGATGATACTAAAATGATTTACTGTTTGTAAAAATAAATTAGAAGTAAGGAAAAATTATTAGAATATACTATATTTAATAATCAAAAATTCTATTTATTTGAAATAAACAGAATTTTTGATTAAAAATTTTTTGCTGGTGAAAAAATAAGTTGTAAAAGGTCAGATTTGTGGGTAGAAATAGTATGAAAATATTATAACTTCTTTACTTTTTTTTTTAAAAAAAATAAAAATACTACTCGTTAAATTCTTTTAGATAAGAAAAATTTTATTTTACTATTTTATAATTTTTAAAATAGACCTAAAACTGGTCAATTATCTTGTCCTTTTCTGGACTTTTTAAATTTACTTTTATCTCAATTTTTCTGCTGTTAGACTGTAAAAATTAGACTTAGCTATTTTGCCATAATACGAGAGCTTTGTCGCATCTTCTTATCTGATTATGTTACGTTCCCGGTTCGGGCAAATATGGTGCATATATTTGACTAGTTCTTATTTATCTAGAATTAAAATTTTTAATTAAAAAATATCTTGACTTACGCGAACAATAGTGACCATAATTAGGGTAAATTTGCTTTCTATATATCGATTTGGTGATATAGCTATTTAATATTAAGTATTGAACAATATCACTCGGTGGCAAATTTGTTTAATTTTGGTTTCATTGTGATGTGATGACCCATACTCATATCCAAAATTTAATGCATGTAAAAAAGCTTCGCGTCTATTGAAGTAGACCTATAATGATTGCATCATAGAACGCAAGTAATAGTTTCAAAATAATCAGGTGGTTTATTAAAAAAAATTAATTAATTTACACTTGGTAATTTTTGAACACTTGTGTCTCTGTTTTATCCAATGTTGTCCTTTTTCACAAGAAATATCATTTTTAAATCATGTAAAATAAGTACTGATAAACTTTGACTAAGCTTTTATTTTACTTAATATAATTTACTTATTTGTTACTTCTTTTTTAATTTTATTTATTCTTAACATCGTCTATAAAGAGCTCATTAAAATAAATAATAATAGCAATAATAGATTAAAAGCAAGAACGACTTTAATTTCAAAGGAATCAACTTGGTGATACGATTTATTACGAAATTTATGGAGTCTTTAACTTTTTCAATTTAAAAAACCCAATTCTTTATTTTGTTGGGTTCTTTTTAGTTATTAGTAATTATTTTTTAGAAAATATTGGTAATTAAGTAATTTCTAAATCTAATCATTATAAAAATTTGAATATGTAATTAAAAATTTAAAGCAAAATAAAATCGTGATACTATTTAATAAAATTTAAATTGAAAAATTTTTAAGATAAAACTTCTTTTTAAGTTATAATAATTTAAGGATCTAATAATTAAAATAGAATCTTTCTATTTTTAATATCTAATTATTATATATGAAATATGAATAAGTGCAAGTGATGGTGCTTTCATATATTTAAAAAAATTCTAAATTAATTTTATGATTTCATTTGAGATTTTAAATTAAATTTCCTAAATAAACAAAAAAAATTTTGCAATTTAAATGTTTTTTAATTTTTTAAATATGTCTTGTAGAGTTTTAAAATTAATTTTTATATTGTAAAATCAAACAAAGTTTAACAGGGCAATAAAACTAGATTTTCTTGAATTGAAAATTTTTTTTTCAATGTAATTAGACTTCTGTATTAACTTCTGTTCATTTATTTCAGACATAATCATTTTCTAGCTGAAAGAAATGACAAAGATATCGAAAACGACCGTTTATCTTTTTTTTAAATAAAATTAATTCGTAGAAACCGATTTTTTTAGTAAATTTTGTCACTTCAAATTAATCATTATTTTTTAAAATCAAAGAAAGTTTAAATAAGAAAATAAAATTGATTAATAATAATGATAATTCTCTACTTTTAATAACAAACTTAAAATGGTTGAATCATATAAAGTTTTTTAATAAATAATTCTTTGATTATTGATTTTTTAATTTTGCGTAGGCAGTTTAAATTTTTAAACAATTTGCCTAAATAAATAAAAAACATTTATCTTTTTCAAGGAGCACATAAGAAAAATAGAGTGTTTTTATTTAAAATTTTTAAAATAAACCTTCAAGCTTTTAATCTTCAAATAAATGTAATTATTTTTTATGATATTTAAATTACCTTGCATATCAGAAAAACTTTTCTAGTTATTAAATAGCATCTTGAGGATTCTCTTTTAAAATTACCTTGCCTTGTTTGAATAAAAAACATTATATTTTTGATAGGCTCCATAAAATTTAAAATGCAGATTCAATTTTTTATTTAACAACAAAGAATGTATTAACTCTAATTTATTTATTTTTGCATTTTTAGTCAACGCATTTTTTCTAGTTTAAAAATTCAATAACTTTTTTATTTTTTGTTAATCACAAAATGTTCAGCTTTTTTCCTTGAGAAAATTTTTAATAACCAGTCAATATTTGTTTTTTATAAATGGATCTTTCAAATAGATATGAAATTATATAAATTCTTTTAGCAATTAAAACAGAAATTTGGATAATTCAAAAATCAATAAAACAAAATATATATTTTATAAACTTTTGAGATTTTTGGTTTTAACACGAAAATCAAATTAAATAGAAACTGATTCAAAAGTCTGATATCAACTAAGATAAAAGGCCTGAGAGCGAAAAAAAGACAATGAATCGGAAATGTATCGAAACACAAAAAAAATAGTCATATTTTTGAAGCTTCTTTTTACTTTGACTATGCAAATATTTTCAAATACTCGCAGCTATAGTTAGGAAACAACAAAAATAAACCTTATAAATTTTTTCAAAGAAAATTCTAAATTCAGCCAAATTCTTTTATAAAAATATTTCATTTTTTTAACATAAGCCTCAAATAATTTACTTAAAAAAATAATCAAATATTATTTTGAACTGAGTATGTTTTCTGAAAAAATCGATTTTTATTTAGATTATATTCTATAAATTATAAATCGATTTTTAAAATCCCGTTCAAAACATTCGCATTTGATTGTTGGCATCTGCGAAGCATCTTTAAAAAAATCATCATTTTACTGGGCGATTATTAAGTTCAATGAAAATTTAAAACAAATTTTTAAAATCTAATTAAAAAAACAAGATTTTTAGACAAAGCTTTAGGCCAAATTTAATGCTTTTTTTTAATTCAAAATTATGATTTGAAAATTTAATTAGACATGGAAATAATTCAATTTTTTTATTTAATTACAGGTAAGCAGTTACTAAAGATTTAATAATATGTATTTAAATTACCAAAAAAAAAGAAAATAAATTTTATTAAATTTTGTTAATGGAATAAGAGTTCAAACGAAAATATCTGACTCATTTGTTTTGCTTGTTTTAATAAACTCATTAGAGGCAAGACTTTTTATTTATTTGTTTATTGTAAAAATAATTCTCTAAATTTGCCTAATAAATTTACTTGCATTAGATAATTAGCAAATTTTACTTCCGTCCTCTCTTGATGCAAAAATTTCACTATGATAAAAAAGATTTTTGCTTCGGTTTTTTTATCGTTTCTAAACCCAATTAGGACTAAAATTGTCACTTAATGAGCATAAATTTTAGAAACCTTTTACGCAAATTCATTCAATTGTTTTTTCTTAAATATTTAAGTTAAAACGAAAATTTTTCATTTCAAGAGCGTATAATTTTAAGTAAATATTAATTAGTATGGCAAAATATAATAAAAAATTTTTAATAACCTCGTTTCCAGATATTAATCTGAAGCTAAAATAAACCTAATTTCGAGTTGAATCTGAAGAAATTCGCGAATTGTATTGAATAATATTTTAGAAATATTTACACAATTAAGTATTTGAATGAAAAAAAATACTATGCCAGTGACATAGATCCCCTAGCAACTGGTAAAAGACCGAGTAGTAAAATAACAACTGGATATCTGAAATACAATGGTGGTAGCAATTAAGCTTTAACAGCAGATATTTCTTTATTATTGTAGCCCATGGTTTTTATTTTTGATTTGCATTTCTGCCCCTAAGCTTCTTTGAATAGGCTATTTTCTGCTTTGTCGCGTCAATACCTTTAAAAACACAAATAGATGTAAATCTACGATTTCATTTAAAAGCTTTGTCACCTAGCCATCACCAGTAAATAGTTAGAAAAAACTCTGACAATTGTCTCATAAGCACCAACTTGGCTCCCAGATGCCTTGATCAAGAGGCTTTCATTTTCCAATTGAACCAAGCTAAACTTGCCCCAGGACTTATAAAATTCAAAACCATGTTTATTTCAAATAGTTTTTCTAGTTCTTCAAATAATCATTGTGTCATAAATTCCATTAATAAATACATAAACTTATCATCACTTTGTCATTTTTATATATTTATTGTTTCAAGTGCATAAAACTAGATAAAATAGGTGAAATTTAGCTCAAAATCTTCAATTAGCTCGGATTTAAAACATAAAATTTGAATTTGGACTAGTAATTAAACAAGGTGTATGGCAAGGATTAAGGAACATTGTGAAGCAATAAAAAACTTGTTTAAAAATGTTTTTTTCTTTATTTTTTAGTTGTATATAAAACACGAAAAAAAAGGAATTTGTTTGTCTAGATTAGAACAAATTTGCACTTGATTCTGGCTGATTTAGAAAATTGTGTTAGGCTTTGAGGTTCATAGCTAGATTTTAATGAAAAAGCATACAGAAATCATTTTATGGGGTTGAATTTTTTCAATTAAAATTTCATTAGATAATAGAAACAATTAGTGGCTAATGAGAGCTTGCTCGTGAGACGGTAAAGTTTTGGCCAAAATGACTTGAAGAATTCTGTTTAAATATGTACAAATTACACTCGAGTTTCATTAATGGTCATTACTTTTTATAGAAATTTTGATTAATGACTGACAACGGTTCCATTTAAATTTTCTAGTTCAAATACAAAGAGCATATTTACAAATAGCTCGGGAGTTGTAATTTGTAAGTCTAAATAAAATGTTCAGGATTTTGTTCATTTTTGCACTGGGATATTTTTATAGCTAAGCTTTCAAAAAATCAAAGAAACAAGAAAAAAAAGTTTTATTTATAAATGTCAAATAAATTGGCATTATCCCAATGGTAAGAGTTGTGATTATTTTAAGATGAAACAAACTCAAATGTTTACTTTGGCTTACATTTCTAGGAAAACAATGGTTTCAATTAGCGTAATTCAGATTAGAGATGTTTGGCACAGATTTTCGATTATTAGGAATAATCACGAACTAATTTAGCTTGGATGAGGGCCCAGTGTACAATTGCGCAACATTGATTGATTAGATTAGAGAGCGTTTTAGGCACGATTCATGCTGATTATGAGCGATAAACGATCAATTTGAAAATGTTAAAATTCCTAGTAGTTTCGAGAGGCTGCTAGCGAAATTAAGCTTCAAATAGAGAGTAATAAAACTTTATTAGTAATTTTTGTTTTCTTTTTTTATCATGTTATGTAATTGAATTAATGCAAAAGTTTTATTAGTTGTACTATCTTGCCTTGCAAAAGTTTAAGTGCTTCTTCTAATTTAGAAAAACAAAGCTCTCAAATCTATCTTGATTTAAAACAAATTTTTGATATAAAATTTGGATACTTTTAGTTTTAATTACTGATAAGTTTGGAGCAGCGTTGAAATAAAATTGTTTTTTTTTTTTCTTAATTTTATCCTAAATTTCGATTTTCGAATGTAAAATAAATAATTTTCGATTGCACATTTTCAGATAAACTTTTTAAAAAAAATTTTATTTTACATTCAGTTCTATTGAAGATTTTTTTGAGGCAGAGATCGTTTAAATTTTTTTTCTATTTTTGGATTTTGTAATGTAAAAATAAAGATTGTGATTTAAAAGTTAGTCTGAAAATGCGCAATGGAAAATTATTTATTTTGCATTCGAAAATGCAAAAAGAGAATAAAAATTTTGAAAAAATGAAGTTAAAAAAATTTTATTTCTAATAAATTTTTTCAATCGTTGAAATTAAAGACTAGATTTTTTTAATTCTTATTCTTTATCGGATTTTGGAATGTAAAATAAAATTTTCTAATTTAAAAGCTAGTCTGAAAATGCGCAATCTAAATAGAATAAGAAAATCCAATAGAGAATAAGAATTAAAAAATCCAATCTTTAATTTCAACGATTGAAAAAAATTATTAGTAATTAAATTTTTTTAACTTCATTTTTTCAAAATTTTTATTCTCTTTTTGCATTTTCGAATGTAAAAAAATAATTTTAGATTGCGCATTTTCAGACTCAACTTTTAAATCAAAGGATAAAATTAAGAAAAATATACAAGTATTTTTTTTCAACGATGCCACAACCTTATCCGTAATTGAATTTTTTAACAAATTTTATTCTAAATTTGAATAAGTAAACAAAGATTCTAATTTAGAAGTTAATCTGAAAATGTGCAATCGAAACCTATTTATTTTCCATTTAAATAAAAATCAAATAAAGAATGTAAATTTAAAAAAAATTTAATTACTGGTGTTTGTAAAAGGGTTGAAATAAAAGACTATTTTTTTTTAATTTTTGTTCTTTATTTGGATTTTCAAATGTTAAATAAATAACTTTTGCTTGCGCATTTTGAGATTAACTTTTAAATTAGTATCTTTATTTTAATTAATTGCATTAGAAAAAATAAAACTATCTATTCTAGAATATTTAGAGTTAAATCTAGGCTTTGATTAATTTGAAAATTTTCAATAAATTTTTGCTAAGTGAATTGTGTGGCAAATATTTTATTTTATTTTTTTTTCGTATTCAAGAATTAATTGTTAAAGCAAATTTATGTACTCTGAAAGTTTGAGCTCTAGCCGATTGTCAATATTCACTTAGACACACTAGAGGAGATTTAAATCGATCACTAAAAGTGAATTAGGTTATAGATAATTTTTTATTGAAAGATGAGAACTTCCAAAATCTCATTCATATAGACTAAATATAAACAAAAATTTAGTTTTCGAGCCATAAAGAGAGCACCAAATTGATTTCTATTTTTGCTTGTTTCGAGGAAGCAGATTTTGAAATACAAAACCATATCTTAGATATCTTTATTTTTTATTATCCTATCTAAAATATTTCAACAAGATTTGAGATTTTCAGCAACAGATTTATCTGATTTTCGATAAATTGAAAAAAAATCTTTCTCTTTTTGCCTGACTAAACAATTGCTCCTAGTCGTGTTTTTTTTGCTTCTCTTCTACCTGCGCCACAAAATTCTCCTATTCAACACTAAAATCAAACTCAATAGCCCTTTGTGGGCACAAAAGCGTAATAAATGATTTTTGTATTAATCATTTTGTGTGAATTATAGCCACGGGTTATTAAATACTCGTATATTTTGTTGTTTAAA
Source organism: Brachionus paranguensis (assembly GCA_016802215.1). Lineage (NCBI taxonomy): Eukaryota > Metazoa > Rotifera > Eurotatoria > Ploima > Brachionidae > Brachionus > Brachionus paranguensis. The sequence goes on from JAESIX010000012.1 coordinate 1,480,039, forward strand.
ATATTTTGATTATTTTTGAATTATATAAATCACAAATGGCTTTTAAAAGTATTAAAAGAAGTTTAAAAAATTGCTTTTTCAAGTCACTTATAATTGAGAAAAATTGTGTCAACCACCAGTCTCAAGTTAAGTCTAATCGAAGTTAAAATTTAAACAAACCGATAGTTGGTTTTATTTGACTGTGCGGCCTACTGCATAAATATCTTTTATTTTTTTTTCAATTTCAAAAGTTCCACTCGGGTCCATTGGCTGAGATTTCTCAATCATTTAGATAAATGAAGCATTCATTCAACTAAACAAGCATATCTAATCACTAGAAAATAGCTCACAATTTTACTATCATAAATAAATCAATCTAGAAATTTTCTCCAAGAAGCTTTTTCTCTATTTATTTAGTTTTTTTTTTTGTTTTAAATATTTATCTCTATTGCATAATTTTTCTTTTGATTTTTTATTTGAAAATTAATTTTTTGTTTTTCAAAGCTAAACTTTTTTTTAAATATTGTTATTTTGAAGTTGTATTTTTTCTGAAACAAAAAAAAGAAAAACAAACTAAAAAACGCAATTATTACAGTTTTATTGAGCAAACTTGAAGATAATAAGAGAAAAAAAAAAGTTCAAGTTGCTTGAGAATGCACATGGTTACATAAGCCAATCTTGTTTTGTTAAGACTTCTTTATTTAGCGTGGTAATGTAGAAATTGGTGGGAGCTTTGAAATACGATTATGCGCTGAGCCTAGGCATAAAAAATTTAGATAGATGTTGAAAAAAAATTGTAAGCATTTTTGGCATCTTGAAGTTGATGATCAGTTCAAAATATCATTTCAATTCAAAAAGTTTATCTTTAGATATTAAAATAAATCTTTGATTTAATTTAAATAATTTTAATGTAACATGATTAACATGTAATGTAGATTTAAAAAATAAAAAAAAATTTGAAAAAATATTTTCTCAATCCATTGATAAAATCGATTTTTAATTTATTTAACTGATTTTTTGTACAATTTATTTTTATTTTTTCACGTATTTGGAATTTATTATTTGAATTTCTTTTTTAAATTTAATTTTCAATTGTAGATACAAATACTTTTGAAATAAAAAAATTCAAATAAACAAAAAATCAGTTATAATACATTTAAATATAAAAATCCTTTTTTACAATGGATTGAGAAAATTTTTTTTTTTATTTTTTTTATTTTTTAAGTCTACATAACATTATTTAAATTAAATTAAAGATTTATTTTAATATCTAAAGATAAACTTTTTGAATTGAAATGATATTTTGACTTGATCATCAACTCCAAGATGCCGCATTTTTATAGCAGATAAATTTTGTTCTAGCTTTTGAAAGTCAATTTGGCTCTCGTGTCTGAGTTGCCAAGCACTTGTCGACCAGAAAAAAACCAAAACCAAATTGCCTATTCTCAATCAATCAATGGTCAGTCTTGGCTGGCTTTTAATTAAGCAAAGCATCCACGCGAATAATTGATTTATCCCAAGCATTTTTTTTCAACTAAAAGCAAACATTTGTTCAAATTTGAGGAATTTTGAAATTTCAATTAGTAATATGATAATTTAGGTAGGCTTTTTTTTAATAATTCACTCGCGTCACCTTGATTCTAGGGCTCTACATTCAAGCAAATTGTGAAATATTGAATGCTTAATTTTAGAATTTAATTCGTGTTGTCATTTAAAATTTTATTAGTAATTTAGAAATGCCGAAGCAATTTAGAAATGGCACGAATTTGGGCAAAGTGTGGTTTCATGTTACGCCATCTAAAATAGAAAAAAAAAGAAAAAGCCTTGGCCCAATTTTTTCCAATGACTTAAGAAATTCCGAATAGCTCTTCTAAATTGAGTTGTATTTGTTTTTAGCAAATAGTATTATGCAAATAGTTTTATTTTAAGCTGAATTGGAATACGACCCCCACTGAGTTTAATAGCTGCATTATGCAATAGGCTTTTGAGATCTTTAGAAACAACATTTCTAGATAGCGATGCCGTCATTTGTTATTCAAATAAAATTTAGAAAATAAAAATGTTTATAAAAATGCCTTCGGGGCTTAATTTATCATTAAAAATGTGTTCGAATAGGAATCAGAAGTTTAAGTTGAATTCAACCAGACACATGAATTGGGATGACTTTGTGGGTCTAGATTAATTAGTGTGATGGAAAATGATGATAGATTGCCTTAGATAAAATTCAATCATGATTAATTTGTTGGAGGAGAATTTGGCTGGCAAGGCGAGATTGAGTAATCAATGAAAGTTTAATTTATTTACGCCACAAATCTCAAAATGCTCTAGGTCTTTGTGATTCAATGGATTGATCGCATCTAGATTATCTATTTGAGATAACAAGGCCTGCATCTACAATTTCCACACAATATGGGCCGAGATTTGATATTAGAATAAAATTCTAATATCAAATTTTGGTATTTTTAAAATGTCGATTTAGCACCGGCTTTTTTTTTTTTTTTTATAGTCAACCTTTTTTTTGCCATGCATTGATTAATTTTATTTTATTAATTCCAATGAACACCTCAAAGACGATGTGAAAAGTAAAAATAAGACAAAAACAAGTGTTTGAGTAATTTTGGTGTTTAGGGGAAAAAAGTTGGATTTTTTTAATTACCTTAGAGAAAATTTCGAGCAGTTGTAATCATTTTTTGTCAAGCCCGGAGAATTGCCTGAAAAATAACGCTATACCAGCAAGTCAGTCTGCTTTTTGCTACAATTGAAAAATTAAAGAAAGTTTTTTTTTAATTTAAGATTTTTTATTAAGAAAGTGGTTAAATTAAAAAAGTGTTAGTTGAAAAATGAAATTTTTTTTTGAACTTAAAAATTTTGATCATAATTTTGTTAAATTTAAATTTTTTTAAAATTTCGCGAATTAAATCAGAGTTGTTTAAAAGTCACAAGTCTCAAGTCAAGTCCATGTCCGGACTTTGGCACAAACTAGCTAGGCCGTCACAATAACTATCCAGAACGGTAAAAAAAACATATGGCCGCCACAATTACTACCTGGAACGGCAAATATTCATATTGCCGTGATCATCACTGCATGGAACGGTAAAAATTCAAATATTAATAAAAAATTTAGTCAAAAAAAAAAAATTTAGTCAAAAGTCCGGACTTGAAAAAAAAAAAAAATTTTGGCTCTGACTTTAAAAAAAAATTTGAATTTTTTTTTAATTTATTTTAATGACTTGGACTTTAATTTGCGACTTTTAGAGAACTCTGAATTAATGGTCTAAATTGGTGCCGACTGATCACGGCAAAATTGGGCAGCAAAAAAATTGTTTAGATCTGTTGTATACAAAATAGTAATTCTATCGCTTTGTTCTAGGATCTATTGTTTCGTATTAAGTATCAAATTTTATATGTTGCTTCATGAAATAGAAAAAAAATTTTTAAATATTTTATTTTAGATTAAAAATGTTGTATTTGGGGCTTAGAGCGACTTGAGTGAATTATTCCGAATGGATAATTTTATTTTTTGATGAAATTTTTTGCTATCATCAGCAGAGGTTCTCGTTTGAGCCAAATTGCTCTTTTAATTAATTCCCTAGCATAATAAGCATCGGGTTTTGGAGCGAAAAATCCGATAATCATAAGAAGGAAACACGCCACAATGGAGCTTATTTACACAGTCTAAAATCAAGCCCCATTTGTTTATGAGAGTTCAGAATGCAATTCAAAATCGGAAATTTACCGAAATTATTTGATTCCGTGCTAGCAGAAAATTTTTATTTCTAAATTTTATTGATGGAAGCGCATTCAAATCTGAGCTCTGGCCTAAATCAAACTATTTTCTTTTATTTTTTTTCTCTTTCTTTTCAAGTTGATAAATTGCTTGAGTATTTGTCAATAGTCTATTTTCAAAGTAAAGTCAAGTGCTTGCCTATATTGCTCATGTCTTTGTAAATGTCTTTGTAAATAAAAAGCATCTGCACTTTATCCAAGTGAGCCAAGACGCCGATCTGGCTTTTTGACCAGACTCGCGAGAGCATCAAGCGCCTAAATCAAAAATAATTAGGATGCGTCCAAAAATTTGTCTGAATATTTCAAACACCGGGTAGCAGGGAAGAAGTGCCCAAATTCAAGTGTGCCACATTCTCATTGTGATAAAAAAAAAGAAAAAAAAACAAGTTGGTTGATAAGAGTTTTATCGACACAAAATGTTAAGTTTGAAAGCGATATATAGCAAACACGGTGTACTATTGAGACCTGGATTGAATGGACCAGTGGTACTGTAAGTTTAGTATTTCAAAAGGGGGGTTTTCTTGTTGAATTAAAGAAAAAAAAGAGAGGGTTTATTTGAAATATTTCAATTTTGTTATTAATATAAGTTGAAATGAATATGTAAGCTAAGTTTCAGTAATATTGTTTGGTTTTTAATTACAAGATGGTCTAGATTTGCTATTTGAATTTTGTTCAGTTGGATGGGGTCATGCAATTATTGATTTGTTGTCAAAATTTATCGATTTACGGAACTAGATTCACAAGTCTAGTCGGTAGACAGGTCTATTTATGTTCTAAATGGAATTTTGACGTTCATTCATCTAAAATTATGAGAAGCTTTATCGATTTTTTGTTCCTCCAAATAGCACGGCCTAAGATATTGTTTTTAGTAATAATTATTTTGTTGTTGTTGTTGTGAATTATACTGCTGCATTTAGTTGAAAAAAATGTTTTATTAAAAAAGAAGAAGGAAAATTTTAATTTGTTTATTTCACGGCCCGAGCAGGTACAATTTAATATTATAATTTTTGTTGTTGTGTTGTTGCCAAAATCTCAGAAGCGAGTTACTAAATATTAAAAAATCAATATTTTGTTACTGCCACTAAAAAATTTGCTCTGTTTGATTTTTATATTATTTTTAAATCGTGTCCCCAAATACTTGAATTAGACAATTATTTAAAAAAATTTAATTTTTTTTATTAAAATTTTGTTTTATAATTTTGGTTCACTGCATCAAGACAATTATTTTAAAAAATCAAATTTTTTTTTTTATAATTAGATCCACAAATATTCGAATTAGTGAGTTTTTTTTTAGGAAAAAAATAATTTTCTTAAGTTTGGACAGCAAATACTCGATCAGGACAATTAAATAATTTTTTAAAAATCAAATTTTTTTATTAAAATTTTTTTTTTCAATTTTGGTCCACAAATCATGGACAGGACAATTATTTTAAACAATTAAATTTTTTTTTAAATTAGATTCACAAATACTCGAATTTGTCTGATTTTTTTTTATTTAAATTTTTTTTATAATTATGGTCCTTAATACTGCATCAAGACAATTATTTAAAAAAATCAATTTTTTTTTTAAATTAGGTCCACAAATACTGAAATTTGTCTGATTTTTTTTTATTTAAATTTTTTTTTTAATTCTGGTCTATAATACTGCATCAAAACAGTTATTTAAAAAAATCAATTTTATTTAATTTTGGTACACAATACAATTATTTAAAAAAATCAATTTTATTTAATTTTGGTACACAATACAATTATTTAAAAAAATCAATTTTTTTTAATTTTGGTACACAATATATGCATCAAGACAATTATTTAAAAAAATCAATTTTTTTTTATTAAAGTTTTTTTTAAATTAGGTCCACAAATATTCGAATTAGTGAGTTTTTTTTAAAAAAATTAAATTTTTTTTTTATTAAAAATTTTTTTTTAATTCTGGTCCATAATACTGCATCAAAACAATTATTTAAAAAAATCAATTTTATTTAATTTTGGTACACAATACAATTATTTAAAAAAATCAATTTTTTTTTATTAAAAATTTTTTTTATAATTTTGGTCCACAATACTGCACCAATACAATTATCTTAAAAAAATCAAATTTTTTTTTTAAATTAGGTCCACAAATATTCGAATTAGTGAGTTTTTTTAAAAAAATTAAATTTTTTTTTTATTAAAAATTTTTTTTAATTAAGTCCACAAATACTGAAATTTGTCTGATTTTTTTTTAATAAAATTTTTTTTTTAATTTTGGTCCATAATACTGCATCAAGACAATTATTTAAAAAATTTTATTTTATTTATTCAAAAAAAATAATTAATGATTCACATGACTAAGTAGGAAAAAAAAATTGTCTGCAGGCTCTCCTAAGAGCGGCGCTAGCTATTCTAAATATTCACTTAAATTTATTAATAGACTTCACTTAAATTCTTACTCAACAAGAAAACAAGAACAAAAACCAGAATTCCACCGAGATAAGATAAATTTATCTTCTTTTGCTATTACTGGAGCGCATCTCCATGATATTTGTAAAACTAGGCCGACTAATTAGCCAGGCTTATCGATCAATTAGCTTGCCACCAAGGACCACATCATAAAGCACTCTTTTATTCTTTTATTTACATCCATTTTAGATTTTAAAAATTGTTCCTTTGCGGCTAAAAAAGACAATGAGTGAACGCCGACTTTAGAAGCGGTCCCAAACAAAATCAACAAAGAGAAACCACAAACACACACACACACGCTTAATTAGACTAGAAGCCGGCAAGATGTCATTTGAATGTGGCAAAACAGGCACCACAATTCCGTCTTCGTTCTCGTCGCCCGAGTTCGCAGGCGCGGCGGCCCACGAGGTGTCCGTGATGTCGGCCGACTCGACCATGGACTCGATAGCGACGAATGTGTCCAGCTCGATCACCGAGTCGCGGATAGTCAAGTCGGTGAACTCGAACACGCACGACAGCGGCTTCGGCGACTCGTTGGCCGAGGACGCGTCCTTCGCGGGCCGAAAGCTCGTGGCCCGGGCCGAGCACTCGATCACGGTGAGCAGCGAGTCGCGCGGCCCCGCCGACATCACCCTCATGACCAGGATAGAGAGCCGCGACAAGGCCAGGCTCAAGTCGGTCGAGGAGGACATCGACGTGAAGCAGGCCGACGACCAAGTCATCACCATTGTCAAGACAACCAAGTTGACCACCAAGGTCGAGCGAGTGAACAGGAAAAAGAGAAAAAACTCGAAAAAATCGCGCGACAGCAAGTCTAGTGAGGCTGGCAGTGGCGAGTCGGCCGACGACACCAATCTCAACCAGTCCGAGTCTCTGGTTTACCAGGTGGACATCAACAAGTCCACCGAGGAGCTTGTCTATCAAACAATGAGCGGCAGTGAGGCCAAGCCGAGCGTCGAACCAGTGCCCGACTTGAACTCGACTGTGCTCGACTGCGAGGAAATATTGAGCACTTATTCGGCCGGCCATGCTAACAATGCCGGCTCGCCTACACACCACAAACTGGCGGAGACTGTGGCGCCGCCAGACCAGTCCCTGGCCGAGCAGAAACCCAAAAAAGTGGGCTTTTTTGCCCGATTTAAATCACGTGACAAACAGCCGGCCGCCAAGCGCAAGCTGGAGCTCAAGGCGGACAGTCCGGTCTCGCCGTCCAAACACTTCAAGCCAACTTCGGCCAAACACTACACAGTGCACAAATACGAACTGTTGAGTGCAGACGAAAAAGAGAGAGTGCTGTACATGAAAGAGCAGTGTGTTGACTTGGTAATTGAAAGATTGGTTGGTTTGGCAGAGGCGGAAAATGTGAGAGAAATGGTGTCAAGGTCGTTGGACTTGCTGAGACACGACCGCATCGAGTCGTTCGACAAATTGGCGCAGGAAATGGGCCGCGAGTACAATGCGGCCGATGGGTCAGTGTTCAATGGACAGATGAAAAAGTTGATAGTGGACGAGAAAATTTTGCTGGATGTGGAGCTGGACAAGAGCGGAGGGCCGTGCGAGGAGATGATCGAGTTTGGCATGGAGAAGGAGAGAGGCGCCAATTTAGATTTGATTAGTGCAAATTTGATTAAGATCAAAGAGAGTGAGAGTTGGGCTGAGGCTGGCCGAAGAGAAATGCAAGAAGAAGCGAATGAAAAGTGTGGAACGCCGCCGCCCACGCCCCAGAACGAGCTGGGCTGCGGCGACGGCGCGCCACTCCTCGCCGCTCATCTGAACGAGCAAATTTTGAAGAGCGAAGCCGGCCAGGCCGACTCTCTCGAGCCCACTTCGGTTCAAACCCCCAGAAGACCCAAACGACCATCTACTCTGTCATCTTGCTTCACTTGCGCTGGCGTACTTAAATTATCAGATGACGAGAGTAGACCACAACAACAAATGGACAAGAAAAAAGTTGTTGAGACCCGACCCGATGGACTGGAAGTGGCCGCGAGCAGCTCTCGCCCTCAAACACTGGCGCACACCACTTTGATCACGCACGATTTGGACAACAGGCCCTCACTGCCAAATAGCGTTGACTCAGTGGATGAGGCGCACAAAGTGCTTGGACAAAGTGAAGAGAAATTCATTGCTTTGGATACAGATGATTCGGCGAGTGTGGCGCACAAAAGCCGAGAGAATGGCAGAGAAAATGAGGAGATTGATCAAGATCAAGCCAAAGGGGAAATAGAGGAACAGCGAGAACTGGTGGATAGTGGCGAGGTGGTGGTCGAAGAGAGTGTAGGTGTTGGTGAAGAAGTGGAGCAGACGAGTAAAAGTGAGCAGCCAGCCAAAAAGTCCAAGAATAAAAAAAAGAAAAAGAAGAAGAAAAATAAAGAAAAAAGTGTGGTCAATGGTGGTCAGAGTGAAATAAATGAGCAAAATAAACAAATGCAACACGAATCGACACCAGAAGATGATGCCGAGATAAAAGAGGATCAAAAAGATCTAGAAGAGCCAGTGGGCGAGCAAACAGAGAACTTGGAAAACAAGGTGAATGAACAAGAAAGTGGTGAAGATGTCAAATCTGAGCTAAATAATGAAATGGTGGTTCAAAAAGAATCAGTTGAAGAAGTTGTTGAAATAAAGGTGGATATTGAGCGTAGAGAAAATGAGACCAAAGATGAAGTAAATGTACAAGATTTGACCAAGCACACAGACACTCAGCTAGAAGTTGATTGCCAAAGAGAAACAAGCATCCAAGTGATTGAGACACTGCGAGAAATAACTGAACGAGTTATTCAAGAATCACAGCCAGTTCAGCCACAAGATCACCAAGTTGAAATTGTCAAAGAAAAATTGGATGTTGACAATGATGCTGAATTGTACAAGCCAGCTATTGTGCAACAAAATGATCCAGTTGTTTTGCCAGAGCCAAGGCAAAAAGTAATTAGTTTGGCTGTTGACAATGTTCAAGTTGAAACTGTTCAAGCTGTCAAAGAAGTCGAGTCCGAGGAAGACGGCTCAAAAATTTCATGCTTTTCATGCAGAGGCAAAAAAGCGGCCAAAAAGTCCAAAGGTCCCAAGCAGCCCATCAAAACTGCACCCCCTCCTACTACTGAAATTTTACCAGCCAAGACCCAACCTATCATTGAACCACGTCCTGTTGATGTCAGTTTTTTTGTCGGCCTGGACCACACTGACCATAAATTGGACTCTCAAAGTTTGTCATCTGGTGACAAGAAACAGACTGTTCAAGTCAAAGAAGAAATTGAGCCTTCTGTTGTGCCAAATATTACACCATCTTTGGTCGGATCTACGTCCATTGAACAACCAGGCACAGTTGGTGTCGATCCAGAGGTAAAAATAGAAAATGATGCTGAAATGGAAACTAAAAAAGATGTTGTGGTTGATATTATTCTTGAGACCAAACAAGAGGAATCAAATGAAAATTTAGATCAAGTTCAACTGGAAGATTTGGCCACAAAACCAAATGATCAGATACTTGAGCCTGAGGCAGATGATGGGCCGATTGTGATTGAAATAGAAAAAGTGGATGGAGTAAAGATCTTGAATGAAGAGGTAGAAGTAAAGCCTAATTTGTCCGATGACCCTGTTGTTTTGCCAGATCCCAGTGATAGACCAATAGCTGAGATAGTCGAGGCAACACCGCTCATCCAGCCATCATCATCATCATCATCACAACCAATTGAGCAGACTCCTAAATTGTCTGCCAAAAAAAATAGTCTAGCGTGTTGTGGCGGAAAGAAACGCAAGAGTAAAAAATCGAAAAAAACAAGCAAAATAGATTTGCCAATAGTTAAAATATTGGCTCCAAAACAAAAGCAGTCTGATGCCATTGAAGTTGAAGAAAAGCCTCAGCCAGAACAAAAAGCCCAAGAGCAAAAATCTGAAGCAATTGATTCACACGAATTAGCACGTGTTCAAAAAGCTCCTCCTAAAGACTGGGCCAAAGGTCTTGACCGAACTCAAAGTACTGAATTGATTAGACGCGAGCCTCAAGTATCCGATGTGAAGATAACTGACAATCTAGGCGAACAATTAACAAATGTCACCATTGAGGTAGCACCCAATGTTGACATGCAAGAGATTAACATAACCAAAAGTGAAAGTGTCAAGATTAGTGAGCCTGAAGTTGCCGAGTTGGCGCAAACAGTGGAGATAGAGGATGGCGATGCTGGAAGAACAACGCCAATTGAAAATAAGGACATTGAGGTGCAAATATTGCCAACTGGCCAAATAGAAGAAAGAGTGATTAGTGAAGAGATTTGTGCAGATGGTGATGTTGAAAGTGGCAAAATAGTTCAATCTGATGCTAAGATTGAGACCAAAGAGTTAACTGTAAAAACAAATTTGACTTTTGAATCACCTGGAGCAATAATTCGAATAAACCGTGAGGCTGATCACGCAGTAATACCTGACCATACCGGTGACAGAGTAATTGAAAGTGTGGTTGATCAAAGTGAGGTCAAAGAGCAAACGACCACAGACACCCACTCATCCAAAGCCACTGGCAAAAAGAACAAAAACAAAAAAGCAAAAAGAACTTCTAGAATCGATTTGCCTTTGATTAATATTTTAGTTCCTAAACAAGATAAGACAGCAGTGAAACAAGTCGAGGCAAATAAGGGACCAAGTAATGTTCGTATTGAACAAAACGTGACCAAAGTGGTAAATTTGGGCTCCGATTTGGACAAAAAACTAGTCCAAAAAGACACCACAATTGACATAAATATACCAAGTGAATGTGAGCTCAAAAATGTTGACATCAATTTGAAAATAGACACTGCTGAGGCGAAACAAGTGCCTGAAATTTGCATAGCTGTGTCCCAGTACACCGACCAGGCTGATCAAAGTGAAAATGTTCTGACTCAGACTGGGAACAAAAGTGAACAAGAGCTAATTGACAGTGAACAAGCTGAAATTGTTGAAAGTAGTGAACAAGTCAAAGAATCTAAAATTGAAGAAAGAATGCAAAAATATGATGTTATTCTGCCACCTCTTGATATCTCTGTGCCAGACATTAAAAAGCTTGACCATGAAATTGAACAATCCAAGGAACAAAAGACTGAGGATGAAGATAAAGAAAAAAAGATTGATGTTATTCTGCCACCACTTGATATCACTGTGCCAGATATTAAAAAAATTGACCATGAAATTGAACAAACCAAGGAACCAGAAACTGAGGGTGAAGATAAAGAAAAAAAGATTGATGTTATTCTGCCACCTCTTGATATCTCTGTGCCAGACATTAAAAAGCTTGACCATGAAATTGAACAATCCAAGGAACAAAAGACTGAGGATGAAGATAAAGAAAAAAAGATTGATGTTACTCTACCACCTCTTGATATCTCTGTGCCAGACATTAAAAAGCTTGACCATGAAATTGAACAAACCAAGGAACCAGATACTGAGGATGAAGATAAAGAAAAAAAGATTGATGTTATTCTGCCACCTCTTGATATCTCTGTGCCAGACATTAAAAAAATTGACCATCAAATTGAACAATCCAAGGAACAAAAGACTGAGGATGAAGATAAAGAAAAAAAGATTGATGTTATTCTGCCACCACTTAATTTCTCTGTGCCAGACATTAAAAAACTTGCGCATGAGCCAGATGTTGTGGTTTTGCCTGAAGTGGACCTTTCTGCTCGAGTTCAAGAAATTGAAAAAATTGAGAAACCATTGGAATCAAGTGAAATAAAAAAAGTAGAAAGCAAAATGTCTAACAAGAAAAAGAAAAGAACAAGCAAAATTGACTTGCCTTTGGTCGACATATTCAGTGTCAAGGAAACTAAAAAACAATCGGCCAAAACCGACACCAATATTTATGTTGACATGCCAGTAGTTGATCTAGTACATGGCAACGAAACAATTAGAACAAAGAACAAAAAAGAACCAGTGTCGTGTTTTGCATGTAAGTCTAAAAAAAGTAAAAAGAATAAGCAAAAATCGCAGCCTGAACAAGCTACAAAACAAATACCCAAAATAATTGAACCAGAGGAGGATGAACAAGAGATTAATAAAGCAATTGAAGTATTAGACAAAAATATTGACCAAGCTGAAACATCCAATTTAACTGATATTATCAAAGAAGCTGAGCAAATAAATGAGATTAATGTAAAGCCTTTGATTGTCATTGATTACAATGAAACAACCTATTTGCAGACAAAAGAAGATGTTATAGTAAAACATGTTGAACAAACGCAACACGAATCGACACCAGAAGATGATGCCAAGATAAAAGAGGATCAAAAAGATCTAGAAGAGCCAGTGGGCGAGCAAACAGAGGACTTGGAAAACAAGGTGAATGAACAAGAAAGTGGTGAAGATGTCAAATCTGAGCTAAAAAATGAAATGGTGGTTCAAAAAGAATCAGTTGAAGAAGTTGTTGAAATAAAGGTGGATATTGAGGGTAGAGAAAATGAGACCAAAGATGAAGTAAATGTACAAGATTTGACCAAGCACACAAACACTCAGCTAGAAGTTGATTGCCAAAGAGAAACAAGCATCCAAGTGATTGAGACACTGCGAGAAATAACTGAACGAGTTATTCAAGAATCGCAGCCAGTTCAGCCACAAGATCACCAAGTTGAAATTGTCAAAGAAAAATTGGATGTTGACAAAGATGCTGAATTGTACAAGCCAGCTATTGTGCAACAAAATGATCCAGTTGTTTTGCCAGAGCCAAGGCAAAAAGTAATTAGTTTGGCTGTTGACAATGTTCAAGTTGAAACTAGCAGCAGTGAGCCTGCCGCTGTCAAAGAAGTCGAGTCCGAGGAAGACGGCTCAAAAATTTCATGCTTTTCATGCAGAGGCAAAAAAGCGGCCAAAAAGTCCAAAGGTCCCAAACAGCCACTTACCAAACCTGATGAACCAAGAGCAAAAAATGTGCCAACTGAAATAAATTTAACCCCTCAGATTAAATCTGTCAATTTGGACCTATTCAAGGGTTTAGACAAACCGTCTTCATTGAGCGAAATGGAAAAAGCCATTGATTACAGTGATTTATCAGTTGTGCCTCGAACGACAATTGTCGAAAAACAAAATGAACAAAATGCTCAACAAGTCCCGCAATCAATTCAAATAGAACTTCCCTCTGATCTGACATCGGCGATCAACCTGCCGCCATCAAGTCCCACCAAGGATCAGATCGCTCAGGTCAAATCTGAAATGGAACAAATGTTAGAGCCTGCGCCAGTGCCCGAATCCCAAATACCAACTATAAAAATAAACGAAACATTTGACTCAATCGACTCGCCACCACTTGATTTGGCCACACCGCCCAAAAAACCACCCCGCGGCCATTTGGACACATCAGTGCTGGACGAGCCCGAGCACCTAGTCGATCAAACCACCAAAATGAACGTCAAAGAAGCACTGGTCAAAGTAAATACTCCGGGCGAAACAGCCCAGTCCAATGGCACTCCAACTAAGAGGGAAAAAAAACACAAAACTAGCATTATCGACTTGCCGCTCATCGACATTCTAGTTCCAAAAGAATCCAAGAAGGCCAAAGTGTGGGACAATGCGGCCGACCAGCTTCACATTGAGCCCAAGGGAACCAGCATTGAACTAAATCAACCAGAAGTGGAATTGTTCATTGAAAGAAGCAATGCATGCAGCAGACAAACACTTGAGACCATCAATTTATCCAGTGAGGACAAAAAGTTGCTCAAGGCCAAACGCAATGAAATATGCGAATATCTGAAGCAGCGTTCTGGCTACAAGCTGGAACAGCTGGCTGAAAGTACAAGTCAAACGACTAGCAAGAAAGAGTTGAAGGCGAAGGAAAAAATGGCAGACAAGCTTTATAGAAGAAGCATTAAATTGATGACCAAGAGCAGAGTAAACCCCATTAGCTTCAGTGAGTTGAGTAGAAAATTGGAAAAAGTTGTTTCGGCAAAGAGTGGTGCTGGTGACATTGAAAAATGTGTTGGTCAAATTAGAAGTGAGCTCGAGGGTGACACTTTGTTCTCGTGCTTGAGAGAAAAGAGCGAAAAAGTGGCGGAGAAAAAGGAGGAAAATGTGCAAGTGGTTGATGAGCCCGAGATGGAGTGCCAAGAGAGCAAGGAGAGCAAGGAGAGCAAAGCTGAGCCGGCTGAGAGCCGTAAATCATCGCTAAGCTCGGAAATTTTGCTGCGATGTCCCAATTTGAGCTGGAGAGAGGCCAATGAGAGGGCTAGAATTTTGTTCTATAAAGGACAAACGCCATCCATTCACTACAATGAGAAGCGTGACAGTTTTCAAGTGTCTAGGCTTGTGAATACCAGCGGCAAAGAAAAAATGTGCCAAGTTCCTGTGACCGATGATGATGTCAAAAAGCTGCTAAACTCGTATGGTCTGTACTGGAACGGTGAGTCCATAGATCTGCTGGACAAGAGTGACGAAATATTCACGAGTGCTCAGCAGGAAGCGTTCGATATTCTCAATTCCATTCAAGTGTCCGAGTCTATTCAAATAACCCAAAATCATTGTGAAACAGTGGAACAATCAAAAATAAATTATATTTATTAGATTTTTTTTTGTATTAATTTTAAAAAGAGCAGAAAAGAAATGAAAAAGGTTTGAAATAAATTTTAGTTTTTTTTTTTTTTTTTTGTTGGCACCCATTTTTGATGTTTTAAATTTAGAAACAGTTTATGTTTGTTTTTGAGTTTTTTTTTTATTTTTTTAGTTTGCATATTTTTTGTTAGACATTCCACTAAACGAGACATGAATGGAATTGTGTTTAAGAAAAGCCGACTAGTCAAAGGTAACAAATCGTATTCTTAAACAGTGATAGAAGCAATAAATGTGTACATAGCTCGGCTGGCTTTCTTAGAACTCTGAGTCGCCTTGAAATGCCCAAATGTTTTCAATGATGCTAGAATATGCGAATAAGCATAAAATTAAATACGATTTTGAAATTTTAATATGTGAATTAATTGACTAAGATTTCATTTGAATTATAGAGCAGTTTATTATTTTAATAATTACCATTATAGTTTTAAATAATTTTAAATTTGTTAATTTTTTTTTCAAATAAATATTTCATTAAATTTAATTTATTTTAATTTTGCTCCATCAATTAATTTATTTAATTGAATTAGCTCAGCTCGTAGGCAAAGCTTCTCAACAACGCTTTGCTTTGAGCTAGGTCGATTGGCACAATCTGAAAAAACTCAGTGGACGTGATCTATTTGGACTTTGCGAAAGCGTTCGATAAAGTGCCGCATCAACGACTGTTGCACAAACTAGCAGCGTACGGTATTCAGGGAAAAATGTTGGACTGGATCAAAGCTTTTCTATCAGGACGTCGCCAACGCGTAACGCTTGGTAAACAAGTTTCAGACTGGCTTGAAGTAAGTAGTGGCGTGCCGCAAGGTTCAGTATTAGGCCCAACTTTGTTTTTAATTTACATTAACGATTTGCCTGATTTTTTGACAAATGCGAGCAAAATTTATGCTGATGATAAAGTGCAGGAAATTCAAAACTTCCGTGCTAGCTAAATTTCTAATTTTTGACTTCATATTCGTAATCTACGACCTTTAAAACCCTAAATTTGATTTTTTTTTTGGGGGGGTCTAAAAAAAAAAATTTGTACCCAGGGGTCTAAAAACAGTCGACCGAATATCGAGTTGTTGGTCTTTTGAAGAGCGAAGCCGGCCAGGCCGACTCTCTCGAGCCCACTTCGGTTCAAACCCCCAGAAGACCCAAACGACCATCTACTCTGTCATCTTGCTTCACTTGCGCTGGCGTACTTAAATTATCAGATGACGAGAGTAGACCACAACAACAAATGGACAAGAAAAAAGTTGTTGAGACCCGACCCGATGGACTGGAAGTGGCCGCGAGCAGCTCTCGCCCTCAAACACTGGCGCACACCACTTTGATCACGCACGATTTGGACAACAGGCCCTCACTGCCAAATAGCGTTGACTCAGTGGATGAGGCGCACAAAGTGCTTGGACAAAGTGAAGAAAAATTCATTGCTTTGGACACAGACGATTCGGCAAGTGTGGCGCACAAAAGCCGAGAGAATGGCAGAGAAAATGAGGAGATTGATCAAGATCAAGCCAAAAAGGAAATAGAGGAACAGCGAGAACTAGTGGATAGTGGCGAGGTGGTGGTCGAAGAGAGTGTAGGTGTTGGTGAAGAAGTGGAGCAGACGAGTAAAAGTGAGCAGCCAGCCAAAAAGTCCAAGAATAAAAAAAAGAAAAAGAAGAAGAAAAATAAAGAAAAAAGTGTGGTCAATGGTGGTCAGAGTGAAATAAATGAGCAAAATAAACAATGCAACAACGAATCGACACCCAGAAGATGATGCCAAGATAAAAAGAGGATCAAAAAGATCTAGAAGAAGCCGTGGATTGGGCCGAGCCCCAAACAGAGGACTTGGAAAACAAGGTGAATGAACAAGAAAGTGGTGAAGATGTCAAATCTGAGCTAAAAAATGAAATGGTGGTTCAAAAAGAATCAGTTGAAGAAGTTGTTGAAATAAAGGTGGATATTGAGCGTAGAGAAAATGAGACCAAAGATGAAGTAAATGTACAAGATTTGACCAAGCACACAGACACTCAGCTAGAAGTTGATTGCCAAAGAGAAACAAGCATCCAAGTGATTGAGACACTGCGAGAAATAACTGAACGAGTTATCAAGGAATCACAGCCAGGCAGTTCAGCACAAGATCAGCAAATTGAAATTGTCAAAGAAAAATTGGCTGTTGACAATGATGCTGAATTGTACAAGCCAGCTATTGTGCAACAAAATGATCCAGTTGTTTTGCCAGAGCCAAGGCAAAAAGTAATTAGTTTGGCTGTTGACAATGTTCAAGTTGAAACTGTTCAAGCTGTCAAAGAAGTCGAGTCCGAGGAAGACGGCTCAAAAATTTCATGCTTTTCATGCAGAGGCAAAAAAGCGGCCAAAAAGTCCAAAGGTCCCAAGCAGCCCATCAAAAACTGGCACCCCCTCCTACTACTAGAAATTTTACCAGCACAAGACCCAGCCTATCATTGACCACGTCCTGTTGATGTCAGTTTTTTTGTCGGCCTGGACACACTGACATAAAAATTGGACTCTCAAAGTTTGTCATCTGGTGACAAGAAAAACAGACTGTTCAAGTCAAAGAAGAATATTGAGCCTTCTGTTGTGCCAAAATATTACACCATCTTTGGTCGGATCTACGTCCATGAACAACCAGGCACAGTTGGTGTCGATCCAGAGGTAAAAATAGAAAATGATGCTGAAATGGAAACTAAAAAAGATGTTGTGGTTGAGGTTATTCTTGAGACCAAACAACAGGAATCAAATGAAAATTTAGATCAAGTTCAACTGGAAGATTTGGCCACAAAACCAAATGATCAGATACTTGAGCCTGAGACAGATGATGGGCCGGTTGTGATTGAAATAGAAAAAGTGGATGGAGTAAAGATTTTGAATGAAGAAGTAGAAGTAAAGCCTAATTTGTCCGATGACCCTGTTGTTTGCCAGATCCCAGTGATAGCGACAAATAGCTGAGATAGTCGAGGCAACACCGCTCATCAGCCATCATTATCATCCATCATCACAACCAATTGAGCAGACTCCTAAATTGTCTGCCAAAAAAAATAGTCTAGCGTGTTGGGGCGGAAAGAAACGCAAGAGTAAAAAATCGAAAAAAACAAGCAAATAGATTTGACAATAGTTAAAATATTGGCTCCAAACACAAAGCAATCTGATGCCATTGAAGTGAAGAAAAGCCTCAGCCAGAACAAAAGCCCAGAGCAAAAAATCTGAAGCATTGATTCACACGAATTAGCACGTGTTCAAAAAAGCTCCTCCTAAAGACTGGCCAAAGGTCTTGACCGAACTCAAAGTACTGAATTGATTAGACGCGAGCCTCAAGTATCCGATGTGAAGATAACTGACAATCTAGGCGAACAATTAACAAATGTCACCATTGAGGTAGCACCCAATGTTGACATGCAAGAGATTAACATAACCAAAAGTGAAAGTGTCAAGATTAGTGAGCCTGAAGTTGCCGAGTTGGCGCAAACAGTGGAGATAGAGGATGGCGATGCTGGAAGAACAACGCCAATTGAAAATAAGGACATTGAGGTGCAAATATGCCAACTGGCCCAATAGAAGAAAGAGTGATTAGTGAAGAGATCTTGTGCAGATGGTGATGTTGAAAGTGGCAAAATAGTTCAATCTGATGCTAAGATTGAGGACCAAAGAGTTAACTGTAAAAACAAATTTGACTTTTGATCACCTGGAGCAATAATTCGAATAAACCGTGAGGCTGATCACGCAGTACAGTATACCTGACCATACCGGTGACAGAGTAATTGAAAGTGTGGTTGATCAAAGTGAGGTCAAAGAGCAAACGACCACAGACACCCACTCATCCAAAGCCACTGGCAAAAAAGAACAAAACAAAAAAGCAAAAAGAACTTCTAGATCGATTTGCCTTTGATTAATATTTTAGTTCCTAAACAAGATAAGACAGCAGTGAAACAAGTCGAGGCAAATAAGGGACCAAGTAATGTTAGTATTGAACAAAAACGTGACCAAAGTGGTAAATGTTGGGCTCCGATTTGGACAAAAAAACTATCCAAAAAGACACCACAATTGGACATAAATATACAAGTGAATGTGAGCTCAAAAATGTTGACATCAATTTGAAAATAGACACTGCTGAGGCGAAAACAAGTGCCTGAAATTTGCAGATGCTGTGTCCCAGTTACACCGACCAGGCTGATCAAAGTGAAATGTTCTGACTCTACTGGGAACAAAAGTGAACAAGAGCTAATTGACAGTGAACAAGCTGAAATTGTTGAAAAGTAGTGAACAAGTAGTCAAAGAATCAAAATTGAAGAAAGAATGCAAAAATATGATGTTATTCTGCCAAACTCTTGATATCTTCTGTGCCAGACATTAAAAAGCTTGACCATGAAATTGAACAATCCAAGGAACAAAAGACTGAGGATGAAGACCCTCAAAGAAAAAAAGATTGATGTTATTCTGCCACCACTTGATATCACTGTGCCAGATATTAAAAAAATTGACCATGAAATTGAACAAACCAAGGACCAACCAGAAACTGAGGGTGAAGATTAAAGAAAAAAAAAAGATTGATGTTATTCTGCCACTCTTGATATCTCTGTGCCAGACATTAAAAAGCTTGACCATGAAACTGAACAATCAAGGAACAAAGACTGAGATGAAGATAAAGAAAAAAAGATTGATGTTACTCTACCACCTCTTGATATCTCTGTGCCAGACATTAAAAAGCTTGACCATGAAATTGAACAAACCAAGGAACCAGATACTGAGGATGAAGATAAAGAAAAAAAGATTGATGTTATTCTGCCACCACTTAATTTCTCTGTGCCAGACATTAAAAAACTTGCGCATGAGCCAGATGTTGTGGTTTTGCCTGAAGTGGACCTTTCTGCTCGAGTTCAAGAAAATTGAAAAAATTGAGAACACCATTGGAATCAAGTGAAATAAAAAAAGTAGAAAGCAAAATGTCTAACAAGGAAAAAGAAAAGAAACAAGCCAAAATTGACTTGCCTTGGTCGAACATATTTCAGTGTCAAGGAAACTAAAAAACAATCCGGCCAAACCGACACCAATATTTATGTTGACATGCCAGTAGTTGATCTAGTACATGGCAACGAAACAATTAGAACAAAGAACAAAAAAGAACCAGTGTCGTGTTTTGCATGTAAGTCTAAAAAAAGTAAAAAGAATAAGCAAAAATCGCAGCCTGAACAAGCTACAAAACAAATACCCAAAATAATTGAACCAGAGGAGGATGAACAAGAGATTAATAAAGCAATTGAAGTATTGGACAAAAATATTGACCAAGCTGAAACATCCAATTTAACTGATATTATCAAAGAAGCTGAGGCAAATTAAAATGAGATTAATGTTAAAGCCCTTTGATTGTCATTGATTACAATGAAACAACCTATTGCAGACAAAAGAAAGAAGATGTTATAGTAAAACATGTTGAACAAACGCAACACGAATCCCCCGACACAGAAGATGATGCCGAGATAAAAGAGGATCAAAAGATCTAGAAGAGCCAGTGGGCGAGCAAACAGAGGACTTGGGAAAACAAGGTGAATGAACAACAAAGTGGTGACGATGTCAAATCTGAGCTAAATAATGAATGGCTGGTTCAAAAAGAATCAGTGAAGAAGTTGTTGAAATAAAGGTTGATATTGAGGGTAGAGAAAAATGAGACCAAAGATGAAGTAAATGTACAAGATTTGACCAAGCACACAAACACTCAGCTAGAAGAAAAAAAAAAAAAAAAACTTGATTGCCAAAGAGAAAACAAGCATCCAAGTGATGGAGACACTGCGAGAAAATAACTGAACGAGTTATTCAAGAATCGCCCTCCCACAGGCCAGTTCAGCCACAAGATCACCAAGTTGAAATTGTCAAAGAAAAATTGGATGTTGACAAAGATGCTGAATTGTACAAGCCAGACTATTGTGCAACAAAAATGATCCAGTTGTTTTGCCAGAGCCAAGGGCAAAAAGTAATTAGTTTGGCTTGTGACAATGTATCAAGTTGAAACTAGCAAGCAGTGAGCCTGCCGCATGTCAAAGAAGTCGAGTCCGAGGAAGACGGCTCAAAAAATTTCATGCTTTTCATGCAGAGGCAAAAAAGCGGCCAAAAAGTCCAAAGGTCCCCAAACAGCCACTTAACCAAACCTGATGCAACCAAGAGCAAAAAATGTGCCCAACTGAAATAAATTTAACCCTCAGATTAAATCTGTCAATTTGGACCTATTCAAGGGTTTAGACAAACCGTCTTCATTGAGCGAAAATGGAAAAAGCCATTGATTACAGTGATTTTATCAGTTGTGCCTCGAACGACAATTGTCCGAAAAACAAAATGAACAAAATGCTCAACAAGTCCCGCAATCAATTCAAAAGAACTTCCCTCTGATCTGACATCGGCGATCAACCTGCCGCCATCAAGTCCCACCATAAGGATCAGATCGCTCAGGTCAAATCTGAAATCGGAACAAATGTTAGAGCCTGCGCAGTGCCGAAAGCCAAATACCAACTATAAAAATAAACGAAACATTGACTCCAATCGACTCGCCACCACTTGACTTGGCCACACGACCCAAAAAACCCACCCCGCGGCCATTTGGACACATCAGTGCTGGACGAGCCCGAGCACCTAGTCGATCAAACCACCAAAATGAACGTCAAAGAAGCACTGGTCAAAGTAAATACTCCGGCGAAACAGCCCAGTCCAATGGGCACTCCAACTAAGAGGGAAAAAAAACACAAAACTAGCATTATCGACTTGCCGCTCATCGACATTCTAGTTCCAAACAAAAGAATCTAAGAAGGCCAAAGTGTGGGACAAATGCGGCCGACCAGCTTCACATTGAGCCCAAGGGAACCAGCATTGAACTAAATCAACCAGAAGTGGAAATTGTTCAGTTGAAAAGAAGCAATGCACGCAGCAGACAAACACTTGAGACCATCAATTTATCCAGTGAGGACAAAAAGTTGCTCAAGGCCAAACGCAATGAAAATATGCGAATATCTGAAGCAGCGTTCTGGCTACAAGCTGGAACAGCTGGCTGAAAGTACAAGTCAAACGACTAGCAAGAAAGAGTTGAAGGCGGAAGGAAAAATGGCAGACAAGCTTTATAGATAGAAGCATTAAATTGATGACCAAGAGCAGAGTAACCCCATTAGCTTCAGTGAGTTGAGTAGAAAATTGGAAAAGTTGTTTCGGCAAAGAGTGGTGGCTCGGTGACATTGAAAAATGTGTTGGTCAAATTAGAAGTGAGCTCGAGGGTGACACTTGTTCTCGTGCTTGAGAGAAAAGAGCGAAAAAGTGGCGGAGAAAAAGGAGGAAAATGTGCAAGTGGTTGATGAGCCGATAGATGGAGTGCCAAGACGAGCAAGTGAGCAAGGAGAGCAAGGAGAGCAAAGCTGAGCCGGCTGAGAGCCGTAAATCATCGCTAAGCTCGGAAATTTTGCTGCGATGTCCCAATTTGAGCTGAGAGAGAGGCCAATGAGAGGGCTAGAAAGTTTGTTCTATAAAGGACAAACCGCCATCCATTCACTACAATGAGAAGCGAGACAGTTTCAAGTGTCTAGGCTTGTGAATACCAGCGCAAAGAGAAATGTGCACAAGTTCCTGTGACGATGATGATGTCAAAAAGCTGCTAAACTGTATGGGTCTGTACTGGGAACGGTGAGTCCATAGATCTGCTGGACAAGAGTGACGAGATATTCACGAGTGCTCAGCAGGAAGCGTTCGATATTCTCAATTCCATTCAAGTGTCCGAGTCTATTCAAATAACCCAGAAATCATTGTGAAAAACAGTGGAACAATCAAAAATAAAATTTATTATTAGATTTTTTTTTGTATTAATTTTAAAAAGAGCAGAAAAGAAATGAAAAAGGTTTGAAATAAATTTTAGTTTTTTTTTTTTTTTTTTTTGTTGGCACCCATTTTTGATTTTTTAAATTTATAAAAAGTTTATGTTTTTTTTTTATTTTTTTTTTTTATTTTTTTAGTTTGCATATTTTTTGTTAGACATTCCACTAAACGAGACATGAATGGAATTGTGTTTAAGAAAAGCCGACTAGTCAAAGGTAACAAATCGTATTCTTAAACAGTGATAGAAGCAATAAATGTGTACATAGCTCGGCTGCTTTTCTTAGAATCTCTGAGTCGCCTTGAAATGCCCAAATGTTTTCAATGATGCTAGAATATGCGAATAAGCATAAAATTAAATACGATTTGAAATTTTAATATGTGAATTAATTGACTAAGATTTCATTTGAATTATAGAGCAGTTATATTATGTTAATACTTACCATTATAGTTTTTAAATAATTTTAAATTTGTTAATTTTTTTTTCAAATAAATATTTCATTAAATTTAATTTATTTTAATTTTTGGCTCCATCAATTAATTTATTTAATTGCAATTAGCTCAGATCGTAGCACAAGAGCTTCTCAACAACGCTTTGCTTTGAGCTAGGTCGATTGGCACAATCTGAAAAAACTCAGTGGACGTGATCTATTTGGACTTTGCGAAAGCGTTCGATAAAGTGCCGCATCAACGACTGTTGCACAAACTAGCAGCGTACGGTATTCAGGGAAAAATGTTGGACTGCATCAAAGCTTTTCTATCAGGACGTCGCCAACGCGTAACGCTTGGTAAACAAGTATAAGACTGGCTTGAAATAAGTAGTGGCGTACCGCAAGGTTCAGTATTAGGCCCAACTTTGTTTATAATTTACATTAACGATTTGCCTGATTTTTTGACAAATGCGAGCAAAATTTATGCTGATGATACAAAAATCATGTCAGAAATAAGTCAAATTTCAGCAAGCGAAGATGTAAACCGACTTCAAAGCGACCTCGACGCAGTTGTTAATTGGTCAAACAAGTGGTTAATGCGGCCTAACTATGAAAAATGTCTAGTAATGCATATAGGGAAAAAGAATCCGGGAGCAAAATACAAGATGAGCGACGCACGAGCTGGAGAGCACAAAGTTAGAGAGAGATTTAGGTGTTTGGTTCTCCTCAGATCTGAAAAGTAATGATCAAGTAAACAAGGCGGCGGCGAAAGCAAACAATATGCTAGGCATGTTAAAGAGAACATTTGTTTCACTAGACTGCGAGATTTTGAAGAAGCTGTACACGATCTATGTGCGACCTCAAATGGAATTTGCTGTCTCAGCTTGGAATCCATATCAGCAAGGAGACATAAAAGTCCTTGAGAAAGTACAAAGAAGAGCATCGAAAGTTTCATACGAGCTAAGAGGGCTCGACTACGCAAAGCGCTGCAAAAGATTAAGTCTAGAAACGCACGAGCTTAGACGAGCAAGAGGCGAAATGCTGCAAAAATACAAAATAATAAATAATCTGGACTAAGTCGAATGGCACCACCAACAACAATTAAACAAGCCAAGAGCCAATCACAGAAGCTATTATGTGAGAGATAGTTCAAAATTGCAGGCAAAGATTTGAAGCATTTAACAATAGAACAGCAAATGCGTGGAACAAGCTACCAGACTCGGTTGTAAATGCTTCAAACGTCAAGCAGTTCAAGAATCGCTTCGACAAACATTGCAGGGACTGCTACAGTGGATCACAGCAGTGAATCTACTTCGCGGGATCAATGATAACCGTGACTCGCAGTTAAATCTACTACTACTCCTACTACTATTACTACTACTACTATATTGAAGAATTCGGTTATGGTTGAAGATCCATCAAGGAGTATTGACGCAGATTGGTCAAACTATTTTCAAAAGAAAGTCAGAAAATATTTCAAATTGAACAGAAATACATGGATTCCAGAATGGTAAACACTAAAGTTACCTCTATTGAGCATTTAGAAGAAAGAGGATTTACACAAAGATTGGTTAAAGATTCCGACTAAGAAATTAAATGAGTCTATAATACAGTCGACTAGCTTTTATCTGAGTCAAGAATATTGGTTCGGATTAAATAATTCGGATTTATAAAAATTCAAAATTTTACAAAAATAAACTTTATTATGAAACTTCGAAGAACTCAGAACCTACATAACAGAAACTACAGGCAATACGCACAAAGAAAGGTTCTTGACTCCCTTCGACGTTGTCATGAAACAGCTCAATAAAAACTATCCAAGATTTTAAACCATTTATTTATTTAATTATTTTTATATATAATTTTATCAATACCTTTTATTCAATAATTTCTTAAGTTAGAGTATTTTAGACGATTTAAGGGAATCTCTGTAGAAATTGGTCATTCCACAATTAATTCGACATGCTTCTGGGTTTCTGCAACAAGCCCGAGATGGAGTGCCAAGAGAGCAAGGAGAGCAAAGCTGAGCCGGCTGAGAGCCTTAAATCATCGCTAAGCTCGGAAATTTTACTGCGATGTCCCAATTTGAGCTGGAGAGAGGCCAACGAGAGGGCTAGAATTTTGTTCTATAAAGGACAAACGCCATCCATTCACTACAATGAGAAGCATGACAGTTTTCAAGTGTCTAGGCTTGTGAATACCAGCGGCAAAGAGAAAATGTGCCAAGTTCCTGTGACCGATGATGATATCAAAAAGCTGCTAAACTCGTATGGTCTGTACTGGAACGGTGAGTCCATAGATCTGCTGGACAAGAGTGACGAGATATTCACGAGTGCTCAGCAGGAAGCGTTCGTTTTTATCAATTCCATTCAAGTGTCCGAGTCTATTCAAATAACCCAAAATCATTGTGAAACAGTGGAACAATCAAAAATAAATTATATTTATTAGATTTTTTTTTGTATTAATTTTAAAAAGAGCAGAAAAGAAATGAAAAAAGGTTTGAAATAAAGGATACTGGGCAATTTGGAAAAAAATTCAAATTTTTAATTTTATGATAACTTTTTAAAGATCTCGACGAGCTGAAACCAAAAATGTCAAAAATTTTTAAAACCGTCCATTCTTTCTAAAGTAATATGAGCTTAAAGTCTAAATAGACTTATTCTTTAAAATGACAGTATCTTGGTCATTTCTAAAGCTTTTAAAATAATATTTTATAAATTATGTTCAGAAATAATAGAGGAATTCAAAAAAAATAATATTACAGTCATGAAAAACCAAAAAATAGGTTATCTAGCTGTTTATGACTCCCCAGAACCCGCATGTCATTGGACAGTCGACCTGAAAAAAAAAGTCTTCATAAACTTATTTGAGTGTCTAAAACATATAGATATAATTTCATTTTCATTTTAAATTAAAGAAGAATCATTATCCTCTAAATCATCACGATCACAATCTAAACCAAAGTTAGAAAAATTTTCGCTATATTTTGAAAAAAAGTTTTCTCTATTATAAATTCCATATCCAAGATACCATACCACACTTGTTACATGTGCAAATGCACCAAAAACCCTTGCACCAGCTTTACAATCACAATACCACTCTTGAATAGGATCCATTGATGAGATAGAAGAGAATCTAATCCACGTATTGTGAACAGTATATGACGTGAACCTGGATTTTATTTTTACACGAATAACTTCTTCAAACTCATGAAACATTTCACATACATAATCGGCTTCTTGGCTAAGATGTGTTAATGTGTACGGAATACACTGTTTCATTTGATATATTCCAAAGATTAAAGACTTAATATAATCTTCAGTCAGTTTTGGAAATCCAAGCTCATTTATATTTATTATTTTATTTTTGGACAGTCTTTTTGAATAATTTACTACCTCACGCATTAGTGTGTTTTCCTCATTAGCCTTCTCAACCATTTGTTTATAAAGATCAACCTTTTCAGAATCATTTGTAGAAGCAAGTTGAGGCCTATACTTGTTAATTAATGCACAAACAAATTTGTAATCTTTTTCTATAGTTTTTATATCACGATTTGAGTCTATGTTGCTAAAATATTTCCACCTTTTTTACCTTCCATTTGCTGCTTCTATAACCCATCTAATTTTAGTTATCAGCTTTGAACTATTTGCCTCTTCAGTACAATGTTGAGGCTTCCCTTTTAAGAAGCTTTGCATTTTCGGTTCATAATTGTATCTTTTTAAAAATTCAAGAGTATCTCGGAAACCTCGATCAACAATAAACAAATCTTCTGGTAAAAACCAATTACCAGCATCATCAAATTTTTTAAATATGTCCATTGTTATTTTTGCATCATTGTTATTTCCATTTGAAAGATACGGACCATTAGTTTCAATTAAAGTACCGTCTGTTGAACATATGTTCATGAATTTCAAGAGACAACGTTTTTTGTGCTCCGAAAATGTCTTTTTTTGAAATGCATATGAAGATGACTTTTCAATGTATAAATAGGTAGCATCCCATATTGTTATCACATCATTTTGATTTGCATTCATAAACACCTTAGACATAGTTGTTGTGTGATTTTCAATAACTTCCTCTCTATTAAACGATTTACAGCCCAAATAAAGTGGTGTAAACGATTCTGAAATTATTTGTCTAACTTGACGAACAGATCGTTTGATTTGGTCATATTATGCAATAGGAAAAAACGCTGATAGCTGTTGTAGGGAAACGCCAGTTCGTAACTTAGTCAAATAAAAACCCAAAGCATTTATTAGCGAAACTTTTCCATTTATATTTGCATCTCTAATATGATAATATAATTCCATAAAGTCATTTAACGATAATATATTAATTCGAACACATACTAAAAAGCAAATTTGTCTAATAGGAATAGTGAGTTTGTGTTATGTAATTAAACATTTTAAAATTACCTTCAACTTTAATTTTTCTAAAAATAATTGAATATTTAAAAATAATCATTTTTAAGCAAAAAAGAGTTTAAATTTTTAATTTCTTGTTTCAAATGCAAAAATCTAAAGAACGGAAATAAGGCAGGATTTGCATTTTAACAATTTTTTAGACACTCAAATTAGTTTATGAAGACTTTTTTTTTCAGGTCGACTGTCCAATGACATGCGGGTTCTGGGGAGTCATAAACAGCTAGATAACCTATTTTTTGGTTTTTCATGACTGTAAGATTTTTTTTTGCATTCCTCTATTAGTTCTGAACATAATTTATAAAATATTATTTTAAAAGCTTTAGAAATGACCAAGATACTGTCATTTTAAAGAATAAGTCTATTTAGACTTTAAGCTCATATTACTTTAGAAAGAATGGTCGGTTTTAAAAATGTTTGACATTTTTGGTTTCAACTCGTCGAGATCTTTAAAAAATTATCATAAAATTAAAAATTTGAATTTTTTTCCAAATTTTTGCCCAGTATCCTTTAGTATTTTTTTTTTTTTCTGCACCCATTTTTTATGTTTTAAATTTAGAAAAATCGATTATTGATTAAAAGCTAACGATAGGAATGTTCGATTCTCACCAAAATTTGCGCGAATGTACATCTATATAAGAAAATATATCCCTAAAAAAATTAAGTCAATCCGACTTACCAAAAAGTTTTGAAGCTCTGTTTACCAATTAAGGATGATAATTGTATATTAAAATTATTAAACTTTTAGCTATTTTACTAAGAAATTAAAATTTGTTTTTTTTATTGAATTTATTTCTTAACTTAACTAATTTTCCTGATTTTAATTTCAATTGACGATTTAATAAAATGATGTAAATTTAAATAAAAAAATGATAAGAATAAAACCAAAAAAATATTTATTTAATATTATGAATTAATAGTATTTATTGTTTAGCTTTTGAAATTCGAACGATTAATGTTCGATTTGAAACATATACTCCAGGCTTTGGACAAATTTACTAATGCATCTTGGTCATCTTGTAGTATTTTTAGGTCGCTGATATTTTTTATGATGGCAATGAGTTTTGTGTCATCGCCAGATAATTTGCAGAAGTGTATGACGAGGGCAGGCATGTCATTGATGAAGATGATGAATAGAAGAGTTGATATTACCAAGCCTTGTGTAATTCTAGAGAGGAAGTCTAGCCTCTCTGAGTTGACCTCCAGTAATAGAATGGATGAACAAATTAAAGTATCATGGAGTATAGGGAGATGGAAAATCATATAGTAAAGAACATTTAAGAGAAAGAAGATTAAGCACCTGGGGAGCTTTCTTTCTAATTAAAACAAACCTCGACATATTAAGCAAACAAATGAGCCCAAAACTTAAAGCCCTCCTTATTTAAAATTTTTATTAGACCTATTATGTATTGCGGTATCGAAAACTGTACGATAAGCAAAACTGTAAAGAAAAAAGTCAAAACAATAGAAGGCTTTATGATCAAATAAATGCTCTCACTTGGAAAACGCACAAAGACGACTAACCTTCTGTACGCATTAGAAAGAGAACCTGAGGGGGGGTTTTTTTTTTTTTTTTTTTTTTTTTTTTTTTGGGGGGACTTTTGGGTGGTGGGGGGGGTGGTCCCCCAAAAATAAAATAGATAAAACTCAACTTTGCGTAAGAATTATTGAAAATACCCGAATATACTCTAAAACTATTTAGACAGAGAGAATTAAGTAAAATTTAACCAAACAAATTCATAAACAAACTGAAAGAAATTCTTGATTCAATTCATGAAGCGATAAATATCAGAATTTAAGAAATAAAGTCTGAAGACAATGAAAATTGTAAAAATGGATTCTGTGACTAAGTTAAATTTTTTTTAGTGAACATGAAAAAAAAGAGAAATGAATTGAGATTATTAGTTAAAGTATATTTACCTTAAAACTGGAACTCCAAATTGGAGAGTGATTGAATCGACTTGATTTTTTTTTATTCTCATAGATATTTAAAGTCTGAAGCTCGTGAATGAAAATAAGAAAAAAAGGAGTGTTTTTTATTAGATTATTTGCAAATTCGATTGCTATTTGATACTTTTAAATAAATTTGATCTCAATCATATAATAACTGAATTAAATTTTCAAAAAATATTTTTTAAAAAAGAAAAAAACAATTTTATAAGCCTATTTCATTTGCTTTAAACTTTTTACTTGAATTTAATTCAGTTATTATATGATTAAGGTCAAATTTATTTAAAAGTATCAAATAGCAATCGAATTTGCAAATAATCTAATAAAAAACACTCCTTTATTTCTTATTTTCATTCACGAGCTTCAGACTTTAAATAGCCTAGTTGATTAGAATTATTCAATAAATTCAAAAATGTTTACTAAATCAACATTCAGCATATTAATTTGTAGCTTGTTGGCATCATCAATGAGTATTGGTAATAAAATTGGTATAGTAAAACCCGATGATACTCATAACAAAATAAATCATACTCTATCAAGATACGATGAGAAAGTTTCTCTACTTGATAGACTAATAGGTCAACATAGTATGCGAGACGAGATTTATATCGATCTTTGTAGAAGAAACCCGGATGCATGTGGAATTAATTGTGGATTTACCAAATGTTGGCCCGAGCCTCAACTACTTAATAGACCGGAGCAAGATCTTCCTTGATAGATATATATTATTTCAAGAAATAACTGTTAAAATTAATTTTCTAAAATTAATTAAATAAAAAAAAAATATTATTATTATAATTATTTATTTCAGAAAATTTAAGCCATCCTAGGCGATGTTAAAAAAATAAGAAAAAAAAATATAAAAATAAAAATACTTTAAATAATTGTTAGGTTTTTTTAAGATATAAGAATTCATTTGGACAGTTTCAATTAAGTTTTACATAATTTATTTATTATTTTACATAATCTGTTCAAAATAATTATAAATTCGTTATTTGTAGTTACAAAAAATATTAAAATTTTAAAAATTTAAAAATATCTATGAGAATAAAAAAAAATCAAGTCGATTCAATCACTATCCAATTTGGAGTTCCAGTTTTAAGGTAAATATACTTTAGCTCTAAATTTTACTCTTTCCTCCGGAAATTATTTCTGATAGCACTGAGGTTTAAATCGAATTAATGTCAAGATTTTTTAATCAGACAAAAAAACAATTTTATGAATATTTAAATTTTTTTATTTCAAAATTTAAAAAAAAATTAAAACTTTTTCTTTGATAAAATAAAAATCATAAACTGAGATAGGATTGAATAAATTTTTTATTAAATTTAATTTCTTCTTCAATTTGTTCTGTCAAGCAACACGACCGATGCATGCTTGTCAGTAATTTTTTTATTTGATTTCTAAAGAAGAATTTTTAATTTTTTAAATAAATTAAAGCATTATTTACTTTGAGAATTTTAATGTTTAAATTCTTATAAAAAAACAAGCCAAACGAAAGAATTAAAGACATCAATGCGCAGAGTAAAAGTACCAGTGGTAATGAGTTGACAACATTGTTTGCAAATCTGAGTTTTCTTAGTTCATCTTTTACATAATTTGTGACACTAATAGACTTAAATTAACAAAATAAAAAGTTATCATTAATTGGCAATATGCTACTTACCTCATCAAACCAAATAAATGGAAAGAGAACAGGTTTGATATTTTTGAGTATACTAAAATTTTGATTAATCTTTGACTAAAATAAAATATTTCTTACTCAATTTGTTCATATCTGTTGAGATAAAAGCTAAGTTGAAGCCGAACATTTCCTCCCAGGGATGCTCCTGAAATCTTAATAAAATTTTGAATTATTTTGCCAAATCTACTAATTGAACTTACGGGCTCATAGTGTACTATAAAATCATGTTTATCATTATCAGGTGTTAACCCATTCACTGAATCGACAAACTTTTCATCTGCATTTAAAAAATGTGGTTGAGATATAAAACTCGAAACTCCTTAGGGTTTCATTTTATTTCATTCATAAAAAATAACAATTTAAATAAAGCTTACCATCTTGACAATTACTTAAATTAAAAACTCCGTTTCCAAGACATTTTTTATTAATAAAGCCCTCTTTTTTCATATTTGAACATGAAAATAAATCTGATTTAAAGTGATAATCATAAACTGATAAACCATTTACAAAGTTATCTCTTAAGTATGTCATTGTATAAGATCTTTTATAGATTTATGAAATTTTTTTTTTTTTTAATTTTTTTTGATACAATTACCTGCACATGTCAGCATTAAAAATTTCAAGATTTTTCTCACGTTTCATAAAAGGTTGGTTAAAACTTCCATCTTTACCATTGAATTTATTTGAATATTCCGATTTCCAATAATCAAACTTGCTTTAAAAAATTTATTTTAATGAATTAAAATAAAAGCAAACAATGTACTTTTTACCATTCCACGAAATTACTGTTCCTATATTTTCAAAATTATCAACAGTTTGAACAACCAATTCTTCAAATACAGTTCCATTTTTCTATAATTAATATAAATAAATAAAGTTAAATCGAAGATATTTATTTAAAATATTTTAAAATTTTCATTAGCAATAAAAATTTTCCTTTTTCAATTCTTGCAGAAATTTCATTTAGAGCTATCTGTTATACTTTAAGTCTGGGTACTTCTTGGATCTTCTCTTTTTTTTGCAAACTCTTATTTAAATCTTTCTTAACATAGTTTTGTATCTAATTTACTTTCTATATTTTGTACTTATTATGAAATATACAACTATAAATATCGTTTTATATGTAACTATATTTCTATGTATCTAGCTTCCATAGATGTTTTCCTAGTAAGACATCTTCGCAAGCCTGCTTGCCGTAGCTTATTCAAAAATAATAAAAATATAATAAAATTAATTATTAGTATTATTTTTACTATTATTATTATAGCTTAAAGTGAAGGTTTAAGATAACGAATTCGTAAATATTAAATGACTGTTGAAATGAATATAAATAATAATTAAACCATGTAGATATACCGTAACATATCCAAGAGCATTTTCCAGATCAAATAGCTTTATAAAAATAAAAGCCTCATGATTATTAAGCCTCATGATGATTATTAATAATGGATCTTCTTAGCCACCACATACGACTCACACTCAATTTCTGTGGAGCACGCAACTAGAAAAATGCGTAGTTAAATTAAATTAAATTTAGATCATTTTTGTTTTGGCATCCGAGAAAGTTGTTCTATAATCAGGAAATTTTTTATTGTCATGAAAAAATAGATTTTGAAAGAAAAAAAATTCAAAAAATTTCAACTAAATCTACAATAATTAAAAATTAATTTTCACTTTTATTTCATTTGTTTTTTTATAATAATCTTTAGTAGATACTGGTCGATGAAATTAACAAATAAAATTTATTTTTACTATTTTCTAAAAAATGCATAAAATTAAGTATAGTTAATTTACTTTCTTGGCTACATAATTATTAATAATTAACTAATCTTATATATTCGCATGCAATTTTGAGGAAAATATTGATTTGCATTCTCAATAGCTTTTTTGACGATTTATTGTATGTCATATTACTTTTCAAAAACATGCTTCTGATTGAGCTAAAAATTATTTTTATTTAATTCGTTCATTTATTTTAAAATGATTTTTAAAAAAATGTAAATAATTTTTTTATAAAAATGATAATTTACATAAATTTTTTTGGCAAACAAAAATTTTTAAAAATCTCACAATTTTTTAAAGATCAAAAACAATGTGTGTTATAGTTAACTTGATATTTCAAAATAATTTACTTTTCTTATGCAAGATATTAATAAGTTTGAAAATATCAAAATAAAGTGACTGTCTTTCTTGAATTTTCTTTTTCGGATTCGAGAAATGATAAAAAAAATGCTTCTAGTGAAAAAAATTAAAATCTAAATGAAAATTTTACTTTTTCATTTAATTTCAGTATGGCTCTAGCTAAAAAATTCAACATTATTAATTAATTTAAATATAACAAAATTTTTCTGTATGAAAATTTTATAAATTTCACAAATATATTTTGTTCTTTCTTTTTTTTTACAAATTTATATTTTTACTCAAAAAATTGGCACTAAAAAAAAGGCATAAAGTCTTTCAGTAGATCTCTAGATTATTTTTTTAAAATAAAATTAAAAAAATGAAAACAATCGTAAGGAGTTAGAATTTATAAATGCTATTTAAAAAGGATAAGTTTTAGTTTTATCGAAATTTATAAAGGTATATTTTATTTACATTTAGTGTTAGACTGAATTGATTGCTGCTAATTTTTTCAGGATAAGACATCATTGCCAAATCCATCAAAGGATCATAGTAGCCCGACACAATATCTTTTATCGATCTTGATATAAATAATTTTGTGTCAAAATAATCAAACAAAAAATTGATCGGAAAAATTTGGTTTTCTTTTGAAAGTTTTTCAACTGTACTCTTAAAATAAATATTTTTGATTGAAAAGAAATAAATTGAGAATCTTACTACAAAAGGTACATTTAAAACAGTGACAATATCCGATTCATTTCCAATAGAAAACGATGGTTCAAAATATAAACTTATGACAGGATTATATCTTATGGTAGTTCTATTGATGAATTCAACATTACGCTTTTCTAAAATTTCACGATATACATAAGGTCCACGTTCGATTAGCGATGGTTTGGCACCATCGAGAAATTCTTTCGGATTTTGAACATGAAAAAAATAATATTTTCTGTAAACAAATATTGGCGGGTTAACCCATAGCTCCAATTGACTTGAATTTGGAATGATTATTAGAGACTTAAAATTCAATTTATTTAAAAAAAAAAATTCGGAAAAATTTAAAATTAAACTTGTTTGATTGTTTCATGAAAATAAATTTTGGCATAAAAATATGATGCAAGCGAACTTGCTGCTAATATTCCACTTGTAATTAAAAACAGTTTGTTGAAAAAATTGCTTTTATTTTTGATTATCATTTAAAAATATTATTTATTCATTCAGATTTTAATAGGTATTGAATGCTAAAATAAAATTAGATTTAAAAAAAATATTTTAAATCTAGTATGAAAGAGACTTTAACTTTTTTCCCCAACCAAATTATATTTGTTAAGTTCATTTTTACTTTTCTTATATCATTACGCACATTATTTTACCTATTAATTTTTTGAATTTTTTTACAAGACAATTTTGTTTGTTTTTTTTTATTCACCTTTTTAATTTTTTGTGTTCCCAATCAAAATATTAAAAATTTATTATGTAAAATTTGAGCAACTTATGCAAAATTAAATATTTAATTTAAAATATACTTTACGAATTTGATAATATTTTAAATTGAGTTATGTTATTTTTTGAAAGATTCTTTAAAAAGGTTTATGTGGATCTATTTTTTAACATTAAAACTAAAGATATCTAGCGAAAATTATTTCCTGTTTTGAAACCCGCAGCTTTAAGAATCCAATTTAATGAGAAAAATCTCTATTTTAGGAAATTTAAGAATGTTCATTAAAAAAAATTGCTGAATTTTTATTATTCTAAATCAATGTTAATCAAACATCATTTATTTAAAATAAATGGAAAAATTGAGGAAAATTGTTGAATAAAAATTATTCGCTTATGCAAAGTGAAAGTCTTAAGATTTGAGTTAAATTAAAAATGTTTAAAATAAAATTTATTAATTTCAGTTATTTGAAAATAAATTGGATCGAAATTGTCAGCAATTGCAAACCATATAAATGAAAATGTATGACAAATATAATGTTTGTTTGATGATTATTTAATGAGTCATTTTATTGAATATTACTGCTCTTTAAAACTGAAAATTAAATAAAAAACTTGAATTTGGTATTTAAAAAAATTATATTTAAAAATTCCAATATGAAAATATTTTTTGATTAAATCAATTTTGTTTAAAGAAAAATAAAATAAAATTAATAGTTTTAAAATTGGCTTAAAAAATTAAAAGCTCAAATATTTGAATTAAATATAAAATAGTTGGTAAAATTCAAAATACATTTGAAATTGTAAAACTTTAAAGAATAAAAATATTTGAAAATTTAATAATTTAAGTTAAAAAAATTTTTAAGTTCAAATATTTTGTCTAAACCATCAAAATCTCAAAGCATTAATAAGCGGTTTGAGTTTCTTGATTTTTTTGTTAATTTGTAACTTGTTCAGTAATCGCAATATCCTTGTTTATTTTTAAATTTTAAAAAATTTAAACCATTTTTAAACAAATTAAATCGAGAAAAAAAGTTTCAAATAATTTTGAGATTTTAACTTAAATCTTTTCATGTAACTTTAGAAAATACTTGTTAAGATCGTTTATTTAATATGTAAAATTTTTTTGATTAAATTGGTATAATGTCAAGAAACATTTGAATTTTTTAATTATAAATTTCGTAATTTTCTTTATTCATTTAGAATATTAAAAAATAGGTTGATGAAAAAAACTTTTAATAAAAATAAACTGTTTCAAAATAAGTAAAAGAGAAAAAAGTATGTTTCTTTATCGCTTCTCGGCCTCTGGCTAAGATCAAAGTGTAGTATCTGTTCTCATCAGTTTAATATCTGATGGGGGGTCCATTGGGCCCCCGCGATATTAAATCGATTTTTGTGAGCGGACTGGTTGCGCAGAGCTTGCTCGGCACCAGTCACGGATCGACCTAGCGTTGCACTATATTGCTAGGACCGGTCCACAAAACCCCTTTTGGGGGGTTAATATTAAAAATTTTAAAAGAAAATAATTAATTCAACTATTTTTATTAATTCTTTAAATAAATCTTAACAATAAATTTGTTATTAAACTAAAATTTAACAATGAACCAGAAAGTATTTATTAAATTACCCAGTGTTTTAAAATGCAAATGTTTTGATAAGTTTTAACAGTAAAATATTGAAAAAATTATTTAAACTTAAAAGAGTTTATAGTTGTTAATCTGACTCATTTGGTTCGACCATTTTATGTCGGGAAACTTGTTGATTCGAATTATAATTTGTGATTAAAGAAGATTTTTTTTTAATTTTTAATTGAATATTTGAATAATTTTTAATTTGAATCAATAAAAAAAAATCGTTTGGGGGGTTAAAATTAAAAATTTTAAAAGAAAATTATTTTTATTATTAAATTAATTATTTAATTATTTTTAATTATTCATAAAATAAATCTTAACAATAATAAATATATTGCTTATTTAATTAAATTTTAACTATGAACCAGAAAACTTTTTATTAAATTTGCCAGTGTTTTACAATGCAAAATTTTAGGTAAGTTTAAATAGTTAAATATTGAAAAAATTTTAAAGAAAATAAATTATTTAACTTTTTTTATTAATTTTTTAAATAAATTTAACATTAAATTTCTTATTTAATTAAAATTTAACTAAGAACAAAAAAGAATTTATTTTACATCTCTGAAAAAGAAATGTGTAAAAAAGAGATTAAGACAGAACAAAAAATCAATAACATAACTAAATTTTTTGATCAATCCTGAGCTTAGTTTTTTCATCTGAAGAAATATCTATTTCTTTAATACTGAATGATTTTTTTAAACTCCAAACAAAAAAAATTAAGAAGGAAATATTAAAATTATTCCCAAGGATATCAATAATCTCAGAATAATTACAACAAGTCGTACATAGTATGCAATTTTTGAGAGCTATTCAACTATTTCCAAATTGAGCTTAACCTCTTCATCGAACCATAATACTGGTAACAAAACTGGTTGAATAATTCTTACCAAACTTGAAAAAAGAAATGAAAATTAATTTAAATCTATTTTGGATCGATGATTTACTTTTTATATTCGTTAGGCTTCAAATAAAAATTTATTTTATTTCCTATCGTTTAATAAACTAATTTACAGATTTTTTTAATAAATTTACAGTCAAAAAGAAAAAAGTCAAATTTTTTCCTCAAATTATTTTAATTTTGAACACGTTTCATTTACTTGGTTTAATTAAATTTAGGATGAACATTTTTCCTATAATTAGAAATTTCTTTTTTGAAACTTCACCTGAGTTCTATTATAAAATAAAAATTTAGTGAGAACTGCAATTATCTTTTCTTTTTAAAATAATTAAACTATTCTATTAAAATTTTAATTAAGTTCATTAATTTGAGATTATTAAAGCATAAAAATCTTTTTTATTTCATTTTTAAAAAAATTTTAAAATAAAATATCGTTTAAATGTGGCTTTAATAGATAAAAGAATTAATTTACATTAATTTTCAAAAACCTAACAAAGTTTTTTTTGAAATCTATTTTCGTTCAATTTTTAACGATTGAAAAATGTCTTTTGGAAATCTAAAAAAAATGGTGAATGTTGGCAAAAACATTTGCAATGACTTGACCGTTCCAGTTCAAAAATCCCTGGAAAAAAATGAAGTGAATTTAAAATTTTGCTAAAATTTTTATTTTAAATTTTTTAAAAGAATTTTGAAACTCGATTTTATGAAACAAACCGCTATGTAGTCTACAAATATAAGACTATTGATTCAAAAAACCCAGACAAAAACAATTCGGGAGATGATCCAGTAATGAAAAATGTGTGGCGTTTGATGAAGTATACCCAAGGAGAAAATGACAAGAAAAAGAATATGAAGCTTTACATGCCAGTTTTTGTTTTTATCGAAACTCTAGGTGACGCACAAGAAGATCCAGAAGGCGATATAGAATGCGAAGTTAGAATGATGGTCTCACTGCCTCCTGAATACCAAGGCAAAAATTCAGAAGTACCCATGCCTAATGATCCTGAGCTTTTCATTGATGTTCTCGAAGGATTTAAATGCTATGTTAGGTAAGCCTAATAGCAATAGCAAAAATTTATTTTTTTAATTAATTTTATTTAAGAACTTTTTCTGGTTTTGCAAACGAAAAAATTTTCAAAACTGAAACAGAAAAACTTAGAATTTCTTTGAATGAAGTTGGTATAAAACATCAAAAAAGAAAATGCATTTGTATTTCTTATGATCCGCCTTACAAGGCATTCAATCGACGAAATGAAGTTATTCTAATATCAGTTTAAAAGTTTATGTTGTCATGCAAATAGTTTACAAAGGAAGACATTTTCTTTAGAAATAAAATATTTCACCAAGTTTTATTTTAAATACATATAGAAAATATTTTTATTCAATTTAAAAAAAGCTATTTATCATTTCAATTGTTTAATGTATTTAAGAATCAAAAAGAAAGTATGAAAAATCACAAGAAATTAATTATTTATAACTTAAAGAAATAAAAATAAAATATAAAAAACGTTTTAGATAAATTGAAATGAGCAATGACAGGCGCTAGATGTTTAAGTATTGAACAGTTCAGGAAAGAAAGAAAGAAGAAATAGTAAGGTATTAATTACATATGATATTCGATATATCTATAATTCAATATTTATATTCATCCACCAGATTTAATATTATATTCATCCACCAGTCTGGTAACCAATGGAACAGAATGACTCAGTCCTGCTCAAATATATTTATCACTATACCCAAAAAGTCAATCTATGACTGTTAGTAGTTTAAGTTCATTCAAGGTAATGTTCGAAGGAGTATCCTTTTAGTTGAAGTATATTGCGAACTTCTTTGATTAGTAAGACATATAATTTTTATTTTTTTCTCTGATAATTAATTTAGACATGGGAAAGAGTCATTAATAGATCCGATTAAGGACTTATAAAGGTTTTCAATTGATATAATTTAGACCCTATTTTTGTTTGAATGTACAAATTTTTTCAAAGTTAAATATATATCCTTCAAGAAATTCAGAACACCGTCACAACATTTATCCTTAGACTTTTACTTGATATCCCCAAAAGACTTCTTATCTTCAATGAAGCTTAAAACAAATTGAAAATTAGCAAAGTCGATAACACTCTGGGAACTTATGGAAAGATATGCCTCTGATGGTTTAAAATATTTAGTCCCCTTAATAGTTAGAGGTGTGACCATTCGTTATAATTTAATAAATACATATTTAAACAAGAAATTAGTTATCTTTATTATTATTCTTTAAGGGCCTAAATAACAGACCGAATTAAATAGAAGACAATTAAATCTTTAGTCATTGGTCCTTAAAATATCCGATAAATTGCAGAATTTTTGCAGAGCTTGGAATTCGTTTGTACAAATTTGTACAATATTGTACTCTTTACAGAACCATTTTTGCACAATTAGAAAAAAAATTATAAACTTTTTACGTTTTGTACTGTAGTTTTTGTACTAAAATTTCACATTGACTCTCTCATTGAGGTTTTCAATGTCCAATGAAGTTTCGGAGTTGTCGGTTTCACATTTTTGTCTCTTTTTCTCATGTTCCTTTATTCAGTTGAATTTCAAGTGAGCTAACGGGTGATGCATAAGTAAATGGACAAAAATTAAAAGCGAATATCTCAAAAAATAAAAATGATATTAAGTTCTGTTTTTTTTTCTGATGTAAAGAATTTATTTTTCAATAGAATTATGATTTTTAAATAATGAAAAAACTCCATCGTGACCGATTTTTCTGAGCTTTGCTTTGACCCCCCTCTTAAGGGATTTCACAAAATTTAAGTCAAATTCCTTCAACTGTTGCTCTGTTGAGGCTTGCCAACTTTTCACTCAAACAACCCCAAAAATTTTCGATTGGGCGCGCTTGAGGGACATTTGGCGGGTTGATATCTTTGGTCACATAATTTACATTTTCGTTCATCCATGTTGTGCTTAGCATAGAATAGTGAGCAGACGCTAAGTCAGGCCAAAAAACGTAGTCAAGGTCTTCATGATACTCATGTATAAATGGGAGCAGTCGTTTATTCAAGCATTCCTCGATATAGATGCTCGAATTGATGGCAACCGACTTTGATAATCGAAAAAGAGGCTTAGACATACCTCGATCAGATATGGCTATCCAAACAAGCACCTTCTTTGGAAACTTCTCTTTTCCAGCAAACCGAACACTGTCCGGACTAGTAGACTTGTCATTTGTGTAATATCCAGCATTTCCCGGCATGTTGTCGCCCGCCAAAGTAAAGTTCTTTTCGTCGTCCAAAATAAGCGAACATGGTGAACGATATAGCATATTTGAAAGTTTTTTCCCCTTTTATGATCCCCTGATCATTTGCATGATCGGGCAAGTTAACTTAACTTTTGTTCATTTACTTATGCATCACCCGTTAGTTTTTGAGTTCATCATTATGTCAATATTGATCAATTCGTCCTGCAGATTTTCTATTAATAGTTCCTGGTTTGCCAACGTTTTTTCCATTTCCGTGACAGTTTTAATTTATTTATTAATCATTTTCAGCGATTTCGATTTCTTTAAATTTCTCATTTAAAGAAGACATTTGCTTTGTTAGTAAAATATGAAATTTAATTTTTATTTTGATAAGCTCGGCGCAGAGCTTCTTTATATCAATATAAATTTAATCAGCACCCAATTTTTTATTTTTGGTCAGGATATTCTATCAAATATTGTACTTCCTTTTGGACTTTTTTAGATATCTCAAGGAAATGTGGAAAATATATAAAAGGGGGTATAATGAGAAGTTTAAAATTTTAGGCTGCTTTGGAGAAAATAATAATGGTTTTTTCTTAGTGAAAATTTTTTGCAAGTTCAATCTTTCTGTTATCGATGACAGAGCACCAACATACAATAGATTTAAAACTGAACACTTAAAAGTCCATCATCACTCTTCTTAATACCATCATCACTCTCGAATAAGGTACTGGATATTAAAGTTTTAAAGACCAACTGACTTGGCATGACTTGTTAGGTAATCACCTTCCATTTCAAGCCTTTGTGTCAACTGAGCATTTAATTTAAACCTTCGAATACCAATCTTAACTTTCAAAAAGCCAATTGGGGACTTTTCCAAGATTTACTTAAGACATCAAATCAGCATATAAGTTCTTTCACGAGCATCGATGAGCTAAATGAACACATTTCAGAAAAGATCATTATTGATGCCCAAAAAATTGTTCCGTTCCAAAGTCAAAAGCATTTTAAATCGATTTTACCAGAAAATATTGTCTCATTTATCAAGGAACGATCAAGATTTCCATATAAATGAAACGCAAAGAGTAACTGTCGGTAATTCAAGGTCCTCAAGGATCCGTAATGTTTATCATTTTCATAAACGACATTTCGGAATCAGTACGAAGTGAATGTAAGCTTTTTGCTGAAGACAGCAAACTTATCTCCACCATACGTAATTCGCTTGACCTAAAACATGTTCAAGAAGATATTGACAATAAAGCAACTGGGCTGACACTTGGCACATGAATTTTAACCAAAAAAAATGCAAAATTATGCGACTTGGCACCAGAGGCACTCCCCAAATACCTTTCACCATGAAAATAGATGCTTACATAGGCATGAATTAGAACAATCCAGACGGCAAATGGAATCCTTGCTAAACTCAAAAATGCCTTTTAATTCTGGACAACAGACAACTTTAGATGACTGTTCACTGCGTCTGTAAGGCCGTATCTTGAATACTGTACAGCAGCTTGGAATCCTTTGCAAAAGAAAGACATTAAAAAGGCTGGAAAAAGTCCAACGTAGCGCACCAAACTAGTGCCTGGTCTCAGAAATCTCAATTATCTCACAAGATTAGCAAAAATTTGTTGAAAGTTAAAACAAAAGAGGTAATGCAACCCAACTTTTCAAGATTGTCAGTAAACAGAGCATTGTTATTCTACACCTTCACAGTTTCAAGCCAAGCTCCAAAAATCAATCACCCATCGATGAATCTACGTAAAAAACCAAGACTAAGGAAACAACTCTGCTTGTCAAAGCCAAGATAAAACTTCTTCACAAACAGAGTAGCATCCTTATGGAATGAGCTACCGGACACTGTCGCTTCTGCAACTTCAACAAATGCATTCTAAGACAAGTTTGACAAATTCAGATCTCAGCAATTGGCGGCTAGTGTGGCTTCTTCATCTGATTCTCATATCAGATTGTAGTCTCAATTTCATTTTCATATTCAATTCTTTAAGATAAAGTTAAATCAAAATTTCTTCTTATATTCACTTTGTACTTAGTTCTTATGTGATTTATTAGAATGATTATTTAAGTGTTTAAATGCACTGAAATGATTTTAAATTAATTGATTAAAGAAAATTTAGAAAAGCCTAAAGAAAAGAATACGATTTATTTTAATTTAATAAATTCTTGATTTCAAGTAATTTGGAACTTTAATTTTTTAATAAAAAATGAATAATCAGTTCAAAAAATTAAACAAAGGCAAAGTTTCAATGCAAATCATGTATTTTATTTTAAAAAAATTTCGGAACTAAAAATAATTTATAAAAATTTTATAAACATAAAACCGGAGATATTAAAACTTCTAACTATTTTTTTCTTAATCAATTAAAAATATATTTTCTTTGGATTTTTTAACCAATCCTTTTCGATTTTTAACGATTAAAATAATATAGAACAAAATCATTAAAAATATTCCGATAATTATCAAAATTATCGGAATAATTACAACAAGTTCTACGTAAAATGCAATTTTTGAGAGTTCTTCGACTATTTCCAAATTGAGCTTAACCTCTTCATCGAACCATAAAACTGGTAACAAAATTGGTTGAATTTTTTTTGCCAAACTTGATAAAATAAATTAAAATTAATTTAAATCTATTTTGGATCTTTGATTTACTTTATATCTTCATTAGGCTTCAAAAAAAAATTTATTTGGAGACGCACATTTCCAGCAACAGGAACTCCAGTTGTCTTGATAAATAAATATTTTAAAATTAATTTTTTTTTTTAACCAAACCAAAATAATTACAGGCTCAAAATGAATCAAAAAATCATGAATTTCTTTATTTGGTATAACACCGTCTATTGCTTGAATGAATTTTTCATCTGCATTCAAAAAATGAGGCTGAGAAATGAACCCGGATACTCCTCCGTAACAACTGCTGATATTCAAAACTCCATTTCCCAAGCATTTATCTTCACAAAAACCTGCATGCTCAAGCTCAGATGCCGAAAATATATCTGAAGGTAAATGAAAGTCAAAAGTTTTGACTCCATCTATTTCATTATCCTTCAAATAAACAAGACCAAAAGACCGACACATTTCAGGGCTGAATGACTTGATCACACTACTTCGATTCAGGTAAGGTGGATAAAATGTGCCATCAGTCCCAGAGATTTCATTTGCTTTATCACTTTTCCAATAATTCAATTTTCTTTAGATTGAATTAAATTTAAATTAATAAAATTATTTTTGAAGATTTAATTTTTAAAAAAAATTATACTTCAGTCCATTCCAGGAAGCAATTTTTCCAACATTCAATGGA
This sequence comes from Brachionus paranguensis, assembly GCA_016802215.1. Classification (NCBI taxonomy): domain Eukaryota; kingdom Metazoa; phylum Rotifera; class Eurotatoria; order Ploima; family Brachionidae; genus Brachionus; species Brachionus paranguensis. The sequence continues at coordinate 1,523,742 of JAESIX010000012.1, forward strand.
TCACTGTAGCCTGTGTTAATGACATAACTCTGCCATTCGGTACCATTGTTTTTTAAAAGACTAAATTTTCCATCATTTTGAACATTATCCATTAATTCGGCTAACTCCATCAAAGGATCACTGTATCCTGAGATTAATTGTCCAATCGAACGTTTAATGAACAATTTTGTATCAAGATGGTCCAAAGAAGCTTTTACCATAAATGCATTAAAACCAACTATTTTCCCCTGATTCATTTGATCTATCACACCCTTTTTCAGTAAAGCTTCATTTAATAAATCAGATAAAAAAATTATTTTAATCTAATACCGTAGCTGGTATGTTGAGGAAAGTTATGATATCGGATTCATTTCCAGCAGACAACGATGGTTCAAAATATGTCGTTGTTATCGGACTGTATTTTAGTCTATCTTTATTCAAGAATTTTACATTTTTTTTGTCCCACTCTACTCTAAATGTGTAAGGACCTCTTTCGGATAATCGAGGCTTTTCTCCATTTAAAATTCCATCCGGATTTTGAACATCAAAAAAGTAATATTTGCGGTAAATGGCAGCAGGTGGATTTAATAAAAAATCCAATGCTTTTGAATTGTTCTGTAATTTCAATTTCTTCAAAATATTTTGATAAGTTTTGATCATATTAGGTAAAAATGAAATCTATTTACTTCGGTTACTTGTAGATATATAAGATTATCTGATAAGAAATAGCTACCTATTGCTGTTAGAGTCAATAAAAATCCAATGATGAATATTATTTTTATTCGATGACTTTGGCTGGAGTTATTTTTTTGCATTTCAAATTTAGAATTATAAAATCAAAAATTTCAATTAAAATGCTAAAAGTCCATGAGTTTTTTGAATTCATCTTCGAAAAAAAGCTTTTGACTAGAGGAAATTTTTCATTCAACATATATTTTTGATTAATAAATTTGAATGCTTAAATTTATGGTCTTAAAAATATGCGTTAATTTTTTTGGTTAATAAAGAAACATTTAGATTGAATCTTGAATTTAGAATGTAAATTTAATTTGAATTTTTATTGAAAAGTATAAAGTTTATTATAAACAAACTTACGAAGTATGTTTTGATAAAATAATGAATTTTATCAGTCACTGCAGGGAAGATGGTCCAGACAATTCGAATCATAATTGATTGATTGGATTGGATTGGTCTGAGTGGTGACTCAAAATTTTGATAAAATAAAAAAATGTCAATAAACATTTGAATTTATAAATTCATAGTATTTTTTAGTTGAAAAAAATAGTGCATGAAACACTCTTAAATTAATAAATTAAATTAAAAGATTTTGATATTATTAATATTCAAAAATTCTTCCTATTTTGATTAATTAAAACTAAAGAAAATAAAATTTATTTAAAAAAAACTGCAACATACTTTTTGATTCGTTTTTGTCTTAAATGAAATCTTATTTTCTTTTTTTTTAGTTAATCAAGTCAATAATTAATTAAAATTTTGTTGATGTTTTATTTTTGGTCTTATTTTAACATGAGAAAAATTATTTTAGCTAAAAATGGTGCAACAAAGTATTTTTTTAAATAAACTTTATAATCATTAGTTAATTTATCAAAAAAAGGAAGAATTTTTGTTCAATTTGTATTTTGATTTCTAAATACCTCAATTCAAAATGTGTAAGGAATTTTCTCTCATAGTGAGATTCTAAAAAGTTTATCTCCTGAGGGTTTTTTTCATTTTAAATTTAATCCGGATTTTTAAAATCAAACTAGTAATGTTTAGCAAGGGTAAATTGCAGCCGGTAATTTAAACTAAATATATTTTATAATATTTTAAGAATTCTTTTTAAAAAAATTCGTAACTAATTTTGATTTATTACTACCAAAGATGGTTAAAAAAAATATTTTCTTTAGTCATCTGTTGCTGACTGAAAATACAAAAACTAGTATTATTTTTATTCGATGATATATTATATAGGTATAAGTAAATTTATTCTGGTGAAGTAAAATTAGTGATAAAAAAGCAGACTTGTTTTTAAGTCACAGTTTTAAGTCTAAGTCACAAAAATTTAAGTCAAAGTTATGACTTAAAATTTTTTTTTTTTTAAACTCTAAGAATAAAAGCCAATTTTTCAGCAAAAAAAAGTTAAATTTAATTAAATAATTAAAATTTTGAGGCAAGTTTCGCACTTAGCAGTACTACTGAACTTTTTGACGAGAGCCCTTAAAGCCCAAATATCTCTTGTTCAAATCAGACTTGTTTATAAGTCACAAGAATATAAGTCTAAGTTATGACTTAAAAAAAAAAAAATTTAAGTCATTGACTTGACTTGACTTAAGACTTGTGACTTAAAAACAACTCTGTAAAAAAGTATTGGTCTTTTTCGACTAATGTTAATTTTTCGTTAAATTTTTTTTAATTTTTTTGCTAAACGAATTTTATTTTAATTTTTTTTTAAAGAGGAATACATTATTTAAGCTACGTCCCTATTTAATTATTAAATCAATTACTCAATTTTTTAAAATAAAGTATCTTTTGATTCAAATTTCCAAAATATTAAAAAAAAATTCATTCTCAATTAGTGAAATTTATTTTTGGTGTTAACTTGTGATCTTTAAAATCTTCATCAGTATACAGGTAGTTGTTAATATTATCTATTTTTTCATTTTCTCGCAATGAGCACTCTACAAATTTGAAACTATTATAGATAGCTGGATCATCAAATTCCTTCGACCTTTTATTGCAGATGAATATGATGGGGACCTGAATAGCCCCATAAGAATCAGTTTTTTGCTCCCGATTAATCTTAAATGGAGCGCCTTCTAAGGCTATTTTCCAGGTATTGATGTCCAACTTAGAAAAATCAAATCGATCAACTATGCAATGTGTAAATAGGGAAGGATTCCATCTATCAAAAGCAAATTTTGACTCATTTATGCCAATTGTAAAATTTTGGTGATCATAATTTCCCAAAAGGGCATTGCAAAATGTACTTTTTCCAGAATCTGAATCACCGAAAAGACAGAGGTGTTTCTTTTTATGATGCCATCCATTTATTATCCAATCATTCAAAAATTCTACCACATCATCTCGCCAATTGCCGAACTTCTTTTCTAAACCATTTTCATCCAGTACATATTTAAAAGGAAAAAGTCGATTGATGAAACCTTTTGCATAAATGACTCTTTTAATTGAGTCACTTGAATGAAAAATTAACTTAGACTAATTTTTGTCAAATTTAATTTACTTAAAAAATATTTAATTTACTTAAAATCATCTGTAACGCATCCTTTCCAAAAAAGATCTTCATCTGTAAATGACTTGATTGCATGCGGCAAATTTTTTAGTTCTAAATGGAAAATAGTCACTGTATCGTTGAAAAAACCATTTAGCATTTTTTCAATTGAAGATCTTTCTTGCTAAAAATCAAAAACTTAAATTAATTATTTTTAAATTAAAAAATCAACCCTGAGTCCGCCTTTAATTGTTAACAGAATAATGAAAACATCATAGAAAATATTTTTATCAGTCTTGTCTTTGCCAATTATTAACAAGTCACAATGATCCGAAAGTAAATCGAAGATACTCTGACTTGTAAATTTGTAGCGCTCAACATTTCCAATGCGCATATAAAAATTCTCATATGCAGAAGATTTTTTTGGTGATACACTTTCCATTTTAAGATATAATATCTAACTGGTAAGTTTCTGAAAAAGAAAATTACTATATATACTTTCACGGCATTTTAAAATTCAAAATAAAATTCAAGTTCAAGTAAAAGTTTTAGTCTTAACCATAAGTTCAAAAATACCATAAAAATTAAAAAAAATAAAATATTAAAAAAATAGAGAAAACTGTTTTGACTTAGAGAAAATTTTTTTTTGAAATTTACCACAATGGATGTACCTAACCAACGCACATTCAAAAATTGTTCAAAAAACTTTATATTATATACTTTACTAATTAACTTATTACAGATTATATTTGCTATAGTTGTAATCGTATATTTTGATAACACACAAATTTTGATATTTATGATACTTAACGTGAGCTAAGATAAATATAAGTTTATTATTTTACAAAATATTTAATTTTTTCCGTAGTTAACTGAAAAAAATTTTATTAAAATAGTAAAAAAAGGCGAAAAATAAAAAAAATCAGCTTCGCTTGTGTTTCAAGGAATCATTTGAATTTTGCCCGTTCAAAATTTTGGCCAAGAAAATGTACTTCATATTTAAATACTCTACAAGATTTCTTCATGTTTTGTTAAAAGTTAAAGATAATTAAAATTTTATTTATTTTATTGTGAGATTCATAATTTACTATTAAACACAAAGTTATTTTTCTTAATTTACTAAATTTGACATTTTTATAAGTTACAATAAAATTTTAAAAAAGAAGATTTTTTCTCGTTATTTTATCATTATTTACCAAATTTGACGTAAATTTAAAAAATTTTCAATATTCACTATTATGTAGGCATTGTGAAATTTCATACAAATCTTTCAATACAAAAATGAAAAATTTTTCTATCTTTTGTTCTAAATGTCAAAAACTTCTGCAAATGTAACAAAATGTAACAAATTTTGTTTCACCAACCGTAAAAGTCTGCAAAATCTGTGCATATTCTGCAAAATTGCACCCTATCTAAAAGTATTAAAAATAAAACGCAATTAATTTGCACAGATTTTGCAGACTTTCGTGGTAGGTGAAACAAAATTTGTTACGCTTTGTTACATTTGCAGAACAAGTTTTTGACATTTAGAACAAAAATTAGAAAAATTTTTCATTTTTGTATTGAAAGTTTTGTATGAAATTTCACAATGCCTATTACGTATATTTCAGCGCACATTTAATATTTAAATACAAAATTGAATCAGCAAATAATTTTTTAATAAAGAGAAAGAGTTAAAGAGGAATACAGGAATTGCTTTGAATTTAGGTCGCTGTTTAATTTCTGAACTAAATACTAAAATTCTTTTACTTTTAAATTAAAGAACCTATGATTTAAAATTTTCAAAATATTCAAATTTTTTTGTTACTATTTGTTAATTTTAGAATACATAAAAAAATATTTTATCGTATAAAAATGATTTTAAAGTTCAAATTTTTTGTTTAAATCACCAAAATCCCAAAGCAAAAACAGGTGGTTTAACCGCTTGATTTATATGTAAATTTTTTAAAAACTCTTGTTCTGTTACCAAAATATCCTTAATCTTGATGAAATTAAAAAAAAACGATATCATTTTTAAAACAAGTTAAATCAAAAAAAATAGTTTCAAATAATTTTGAGATTTTAACTTAAATCTTTTCATGTAACTTTAGAAAATACTTGTTAAGATCGTTTATTTAATATGTAACATTGTTTTGATTAAATTGGTAAAATGTCAAGAAACATTTGAATTTTTGAATTACAAATTTCGAAATTTTCTTTATTCATTTAGAATATTAAAAAATAGGTTAATGAAAAAAACTTCTAATAAAAATAAACTGTTTCAAAATAAGTAAAAGAGAAAAAAGTATGTTTCTTTATCGCTTCTCGGCCTCTGGCTAAGATCAAAGTGTAGTATCTGTTCTCATCAGTTTAATATCTGATGGGGGGTCCATTGGGCCCCCGCGATATTAAATCGATTTTTGTGAGCGGACTGGTTGCGCAGAGCTTGCTCGGCACCAGTCACGGATCGACCTAGCGTTGCACTATATTGCTAGGACCGGTCCACAAAACCCCTTTTGGGGGGTTAATATTTAAAAATTTTAAAAGAAAATAAATTATTCAACTATTTTTATTAATTCTTTAAATAAATTTTAACAATAAATTTGTTATTAAACTAAAATTTAACAACGAACCAGAAAGTATTTATTAAATTACCTAGTGTTTTATTATGCAAATTTTTTGATAAGTTTTAACAGTAAAATATTGAAAAAATTATTTAAACTTAATAGAGTTTATAGTTGTTAATCTGACTCATTTGGTTCGACCATTTTATGTCGGGAAACTTGTTGATTCGAATAAAAATTTGTGATTAAAGAAGATTTTTTTTTAATTTTTAATTGAATATTTGAATTATTTTTAATTTTTAATTTGAATCAATAAAAAGAAATCGTTTTTTTTAATTTAATATAGAAAATTATTTGACCGAAATTTAATTACGCAATAGTAAATTTAAAAAATCTTGAAAGTGAAAAAATAAGCTGCCATTTATTAAACTATCATTTTAACGTAAATCATTAAAAGAATATTTATTTCAAAAAATTAGGCGTCGTTCAAAAGCTAAAATGATATATTTATAAAATAAGGTTTTAACCGAGATTTTGTAAAGTTTTTTTTAAACTATTCAGAGGATAAACTATAAGTTGTATAATTTAAATTAAATTTTTTAAAGAATCTTTTAAAAAAATAAAAATTCAGTCTACTTTTGGCAAAATAAATAAGATTAGGTTACACAAAACTTACATAAAAGAAAATAGAAAATTGGTTGCAAATTGGATTCCTACTCAGATTGTAAATATACTTAAACTAATATTCTACCTTTAATTATAATACTAATTATGTTTTTACCTTTTTTTCTATTTTAAAAATTATCTAAATAAAACCTTAATTATTACTATTTACGTCTTCTCTTATTATTTTAACTTTTCTTTTAATTTTTCAGTACTCATTAATCCACACACTTCAATAATTTCTTTTAATTCATTGATAAATTTATTTGGTTGACTGCTTCTATTTTTTCTTGTTTCAAATTTGCCTGCGGTATAATTTTATGTTTTTGATTATGCCGGTTTTGTTTTAAGAGAAAACCGATCATATAAAAAAATTTCTTACTGTGATATTTTTTCTCATTTTAGAAGTTGATGTTCAATCAAGGAAGTTAACCAGGTAATTTAAGATGTTTAAGTGGCTGGTCTTTTTTTTTGCTAAAAGAATTGTCAAAAAATAAACCAATTTTTTAAATTTGTATATTTTTTTTCAAATTTTTAATCATTAGCATTTTATTGATTAATTTAAATATTTTGATCGGCAAATTAATTAATTAAAATTTTTTTTTGAAGTGTAGCATTTGCTATAAAATTTTTGAAAGATTTTTGTTAATATTTTAATTTATAACTAATTTAATTTTGTTTTTTACGTTCAAATTTTTAAGGATCTTATTTTCAAGGATCTCATTTAAAAAATGATTATCAATTAATTAATTTAATTTTTTTAAATCAGTTGAACGTGACTAATTTAAACGCATCATTTTTCAGAGGAAAATTTGGTCATTAAGCTCCTCTTGTAAAAGTAAATGAATCAATGCTGGAATGATTTATTCTTTTTTAATTTTCTTGTATTTTACTTTTTATTTAACTTTATTTTTGAATTTTGATTATTTTTTATTTTAATTTGAAGAAGCCTTAGCTAAATATAGAAAAAAAATTATTATTGTAAAATCCTAAAAATTTATGAAAATTTTTTGTCATTTATTTTCTATAGTTTTTGAAGCTTACTCTATATTACTATCTTGAGTCCTTCTTTAATTATTCATTATTAGCTTGATTTTTAATTAGAATTCAATCTTCTAAATCAAAAACTCTGGGCCTAAAAATTTCTAAAATTTTAAATTTAAAGAAATGAATATTCAAAATTAGTAAAATTTATTGTTTAAAGAGCAAAAGAAGCTAAAGAAGCATCATAAGAGTGGAACTTCATTTTATTCAAATGAAAAAAATGATTCACAAATAATTTTTTAGGCTTCATGGGTGATTGATGTAGTTTTCAATAATAAAATTTTAGATATCAACTTGAATTCGCATCATTGATAATGAGAAAAAAATAAATAAATTTGATGAATAATTCTTGAAAATAGTTTGTTTCGTTAAATAGTGATTTAATTTAAAAAAAAATAAATGAATAAATATTTTGTTAAAAGCTTATTTAGATAATGACTGAAATAGAAGATAATTGTTGAATCCAGGATATTTCTGTTAAATGAATTTATGCTAAAATATCCACGATTTAAGATTTTTTTTAAATCTTAAATACTGTGTTATTAAATTGAAAATCTTTATAAAAATTTAAAATAAAAAAATTGGGTTAATCTTTTGATTTTTTTAAAATAAAAATAAATTAAAATTCATGATATCACGATTCACGTCAATCATATTTTTTGAATAAGCATTTAGGTTTTATTTACTGTCAGATATGTCGAAATGATTTTTCTAAATGACTTACAAATAAACAAATATAAAATTTCTGCTTTCTTCAAATATGTGATTATAAGTAATTACTAAAGTTTGTTTATTAATTGTCAAATTTCTAAAAAAAATTATGAATTTAAATTTCTAATTTACTATATATTGTTACGATTCTTTGATTCCACGGCTAAAATGATACGACAGTTCTTTCAGATTATCAGACTTCTTATGATTTTAAACACCAGTTAATACCCTTTAAATTTTGTGAAGCAACAATATTTAAAATAGTACATTAATTATGAACTATCTTTATATTTTTTTAAATAATTAAAAACAAGTACAAATCGTATATAACCTTTATGGAATAGTTCTAAACGAACTTTTAAAGAAATTAGAGGATGTAAAAAAAATTTTATTCGAGGTTACCTTTACTAGTTCATGCCAGATTTTTTTGTAATAAATTTTTGTTATCTTAAAATGTGTTTGCCATTTCTGAATTGTCATAAATAAAATTATTCATCTAATTTTGACTTAGAATATCGAATCGATTAGTTTTTTGAATAATGATAAATCATAGTTAAATAGGAATTTAATTTAATTAACGATCAAAATAAGTTATTTATTACCTTTAATTTATAATTTCTTTTAACATCATTAATTTAAATAACTAATTTAACTCTAGGCTCTTTTTTATAATAGCAAAATATAATTATCTTATTATAATTCTTCTGGAATATTTTTATCTGCATTAAATTTACAAATAAACTAATTATTTAAAAACAATTCTTGTTTTTATTTAGTTTGTCACTTTTTTAATTATTTATGAAATAAAACATCAAAAATAAATAAAAATAATCGAAAAACCTATTAGATAAAATTTTTAATCATCAATTAATTTTCATTTTTTATCAACGCTATCAACAGTGTCACTAATAAAGAGATAAGATTTTTTGGCTTATTGAAAACGGCAAAGATCCTCCCAAAAAAAAATCTAAATTTTTTTGTCATCAATTTAAAATGATATTATTATAATATTTTGATTATTTAAAAAACAAAATAAAATTTATACAATATTTTGACAATACGAAAAAAAAATCTTTATGAAAAAGTGAATCTAGGTTGTTAACAAATCGAAATTTTAATAACTTTTTTTATTTAAAATTGGTGCCAAAAGCTTAATTATTTTTTAATAATTGGGAAAGCTAAAAATATTTTTAAAAGATAATTTTCAAAAATTAATGGTTTTTAGTTTTATTAATTATAGAATCATTTATGTTAATTATTAATTAAAATTTTTGTTAATTTTTTTATTTTAAAAGACAAGAATATCATTAATTTCAAAATTTTTTGTAAAAATTAATATGATTTAAAAAATATACATAAAAATTGTATTTCAATATAATCTTGTATTAAATCAGTAAAAAATTTTAGAACTTAAAAAAAATTTTCTTTAAAAAGCATTGAAAAAATTATTTACATAAAAGATAAAAAAGGAGATTCTTTAAACATCGATTTGTTCATCATTAAACAATTTCGCTGACTCTGCCAAATAAATGCTTTTCTTGACAATCTTTGCTGATTTATTGCGAGAATTTTTCAATAAAACAAAACTTGATACTAAAATTAAAAGAATTCCAGTTGAAACCATTGTAACAGGAATTATGGTCACAAGACGGACGTAAAATGCAACTTTTGAAAGTTCTTTCTTTATTTCCAAATTGAGCTTAACCTCTTCATCGAACCATAATACTGGTAACAAAACTGGGTGAATTTTTCTTACCAAACTTAAAAAAAAATATTAAAAATAAATTTAAATCTATTTCGGATTGTGTCTTTACTCTATTTCTTCGTTAGGTTCTAAATAAAAATTTATTTGAACTCGGACATTTCCAGCAACAGGAACTCCAGTTGTCTTGATAAAAAAATATTTTAAAATTATTTTTTTTTTTTAACCAAACAAAATAATTACAGGCTCAAAATGAATCAAAAAATCATGAATTTCTTTATTTGGTTTAACACCGTCTATTGCTTGAATGAATTTTTCATCTGCATTCAAAAAATGAGGCTGAGAAATGAACCCGGATACTCCTCCGTAACAACTGCTGATATTCAAAACTCCATTTCCCAAGCATTTATCTTCACAAAAACCTGCATGCTCAAGCTCAGATGCCGAAAATATATCTGAAGGTAAATGAAAGTCAAAAGTTTTGACTCCATCTATTTCATTATCCTTCAAATAAACAAGACCAAAAGACCGACACATTTCAGGGCTGAATGACTTGATCACACTACTTCGATTCAGGTAAGGTGGATAAAATGTGCCATCAGTCCCAGAGATTTCATTTGCTTTATCACTTTTCCAATAATTCAATTTTCTTTAAATTGAATTAAATTTAAATTAATAAAATTATTTTTGAAGATTTAATTTTTAAAAAAAATTATACTTCAGTCCATTCCATGAAGTAATTTTTCCAACATTCAATGGATCACTGTAGCCTGTATTAATAATAAATTTTTGCCATACTGTTCCATTTTTACCATTCATCAAACTAAATCTTTCATCTTTTATAAATTCTGGCATATAATTGGATGCTAGTTCCACCAAAGGATCATCATAGCCGGATATTAGCTCTTTTACTGTTCGTTTTATGATCAATTTTGTGTCTAAATGATTTAAAATGCTGTTGGCAAATGATGTACTAAAAAAGTCAATTTTTCCTGATGTTATTTGATCAATCATAGCCTTAAATTAAAGAAACTAAAAAATTTTTAATTTTTTTTAATTTTTTAATACAGCTGCTGGAATATTTAAAAAAGTTATCACGTCTGTTTCATTGCCAACTGACATTAGTGGCTCAAAAAAAAGTGTCGAAATTGGACTATATTCAATGTTCTCTTGGTCTAAAAATTTTACATTATTTTTCCTCCACTTTTCCGAATATGTGTACGGTCCTTTTTGAGCTAATTTTGGCTTTGCACCGTTCAAAAATTCATTTGGATTTAAAATTTCGAAAAAATAATATTTTCTGTGTATCGACGCTGGGGGATCAAGCCAAAACTTATATGCTTTGGATCCATTAGTTAATTTAACATTCTTTTAAATAAAAAATAATAATAAAATGCTTATTAAATAGATATATGAGCTAACTTCGTGTATTTTTTTATTCATTAGAGATTGGGAAAACAAATATGATCCAAATGCAGATATGAGTAAGAATACGCCCAAAATAATTATTAGAATTATACTGCACTTAGTTTTATTAAAATTTGGTAGCATTTTGATGAGCATTTATTCTATTATTAAAATACAACTCTTTTATACTCTCGGAAGGTTTTAGTTTCGAAATATTCAGAAACTCATTTATTTGATTAATTGAAGTATTTTTTTATGTAACAGCTACGAGTCACAATTATTAATTCAAACGAAAATTATTCTTACATAAATTTATCAAGAAGGTTCGGCAACGTGATATTCGGAAAACTATTTTAGCTATAGTAACTTCTAAGCAGAAATTTTAACAATGTTCCGAATCTGCTGTTTTTATATAAATGTGCGTTCCTTAATGATTTTTTATTTCCTTGGTTTTTTTAAAAAATAAATGAATAATCAATAAATAAATTTTAGAGATAGAATTTTTTTAAAATGTAATGAATCCTAGATATATTGTAATAATCCGAAAGCAGATTTTACATTGTGACGTGAATAGATTAGTTTAATTATAATTAAATAAAAAAGAACCGAGTCATTTGGATAAAATTTAATAATTAGTCATTCAGAATTGTATAACAACTTGATTACTTCACATCATTTTGAGGCGGTGGCAGTGTGATTATTAGAAAAAAGATCACTATTATTTTTCAATTTTTGCTGTCATTATTAAAATTTATTTTAGAAAGAAGAAATTATGCTGAGAAAATTTTATTCTGATGAGTCATTTACCAAAATCAATTATTCAATTTTTATAAATCAATTTGAAAAAAAGAGTGATTTTTTTTGTAAAATTATCAATTGAATTTAAAATAGAATAAAGACTTTATGGATGAAATAGTAATTTGATTAGACAGATTTTTTTAAATAAATTAATCCTAAAACACAAAGGAATTGTTTAAAAGAATAAAATGATTAAATACTTAAAATTTTTTGTTTTTGAAAATAAATTGTTTAATATAATGAGCGTTGTTTTATATATTTCAAATTAAAAAAAAATTAAATCTAGATTGTTGTCAAATTTTGCAAAAAAATTGTTGCTTAAAACAATAAGTAAGCGTAACTTATTTGAGTTATTTCAATTTTTTTTCTAAACACAAATATTTTTTGTTATTGTTTAAAATTTTTAAATATTTATTTTTGTTTAAGATTTTTTAAACTTTTTTTAAAAATTGAGAATAAATAATTTTTAATTAAAATATTTGCTAACGATAATGATAGCAAAACTATAATTATTACATTGAACTGGTATTTTCAGTCATATTATATAGATAATTTTTTTAATCATTTTTAAGATCATCTTTTTAAATATTTAATCTAAAAAAGTTTTTCTTTTTAGCCTTTTTAATTAAAAACTAAAATTGAATCCGATTGAGCTTACTTAATTATATTTTAATTTTTCATATAAATTGATTAATAAACAAGAAAATTCATTATTGTTCAAGGTTCCTTGAAACATTAATTAAAATATAGATACATAGCAAATATATAAAAGATACCTGTATAAAGCACGCACACCATTGTAAACAGTAAAATCAAGGTAAAAAAGTGTGAATGTTTTTCACTAAAGAGTTAAAAAAAATTTATTTATATTAAACGAATCTTAAATCTTAAGGCTAGATTTAAGCTTATCATAAAATTTAAATGGTAAAAATTCATTAAAAATTTTTGAAATATTATTTTTAAATTTTAAAGCAGATAAGGTTCGCGCCTAGCAAAACTACCGCACTTTCTGAACTTCGAAGAACCGACTTTAAATTATTAATCTGCATTCTTGAAAACCTAGAATAACAAGTCTTTTTGGGGGTTTAAAAAATTTTTAAATAAAAAATTTTTTTTGACCCCAGCCCTTCAAAGTTTAAAAAAAAAAAAAGTATCTTGTCTTCAAGCCCTAATATCTCATGTTCTAATATACATATTCTAATACTATTGCACCAATTCTGATAGGGAATTATCTCTTTTACAAAATGGTGTACTGATTTGAGATATCATGCCCTAAATTTAACAAGATCTTGGTCAAAAAATGGTAAAATTTTGGGTTTTTTTCGGTATTTTTGTATCTCCTCCGCGGTTTACCCCAAAACCCCTAATTTTTTTTGCAGATTCGAAAACTAGACAAAATATTGAACAAATTGTTGGGAAAACTTTTTTGATTTTTTGATTTTTAAGATTTTAAAATTGAGTCAAAAAAAGGGTGATTTAAAAAAAAAATTTATTATAATGTTAAATTAGGAAAAAAATAAATGACAGTATTATTCTTTAATAGCAAAATTATATTTTTTTTAAATAAAATTATTTTTATAAAAAATATGAATCTTTTGAGATGCCAAAAAAATCTAGACGTGTTTCAAGCTTTTGCTCAAATCTCGGCATTACTTCCTCTAAAAAATCAAACCAAGAAAATCACTTGAACTAGATGACTTAAGGTTTTTAACTTAACTTTTTATGATATAATCTTTAAAATATTTTTTTTAAATCTATAAAAGATTAAAACCTTGTTGTTAATGCAACTACAAGAGTCTGAACTGGGTTGATGATTTGAATCAAAAACAAACTCTAAATTTATTTTTTGAAAGTGATCAGTTGGAAGGTAAAAGTAAAGGTCTGAAGCAAATAGCAATTGAATTATGTTTCGAGATCCCTGAAAAAGTGAAGTTAGATGAAATAAAAAATTTGGTTCCTGATCACCCGGCCTTCAAATCAGAAAATAAATTAGAAATTTTGGGTAGAAAATACGGAACAAAAGTACTTTTTATTCCGAAATATTACTTTGAATTGAACCCAATCGAAGGTTTGTGGTGTAATCAAAAACAATTTTTGATCAGTACGGGATCAAAAATTTGGGACATTGAAAAGATTGATTAATGAATCTAGAAATAATTTTGTTGAAAAAAGGATTTTTATCAAATTAATAAGAAGTTGTTGTTGGGACCACTTTTTTGATTTTTAAGATTTTAAAATTGAGTCAAAAAGAGGGTGATTTAAAAAAAAATATATTTTAATGTTAAATTATGAAAATTTAGAAGAAAATATAAATTTTTATCTAGTTAAGTTGTTTTTTAATATTAGTTTATGTTTTTTTTTACAATAATGTGTTTGAAATTTTCAAATGTTCGGCACTTTTTGCTTTCGATTTACCAGAAAAGTATGATTTTAATTAAAGTATGTTGTTAAATTTCTCCATAACTTAAATCGTTTTTGTAAGCAAACAAACATCTTCTTATTAATTTGATAAAAATCCTTTTTTTATAATTAACATATTATACCTTTAAAAGCTCTTTTTTAGAATAAAATATTTAAACAGTCTTTTGATATTCGAAAAAAAGAAAAATCAATATTTGATTATTTTTTCTTTTTTAGTTTTTTTACTTAATTTTAATTGTAAAGATAATGATTAAATTCTAATTAATCTTTATCTTATAAACTAACACAGCTACTCTCGGATAAGTTCTTCCTTGTAGTAGTTGAGTCTAAATAAGAATTCAAAATAAAAAGAAATTAAAATAGAGAATATTTTTTGTAGGTAGATAAATATTTTTTTTAGTACATATTTGAAAAATACAAACAAAGTAATTAACACTTATTTTCTTAATCTTTTTGAATGTTGCTGGCTTTCATTGTTAGTTTTTTTGGGTCTGCCACGTTTACGTTACTGAGAGACCTGAATATTCTTTTCGACAAGATCTTTTACTTTTGAACTTGAAGCTAAAACCAGTTTATTTTGATTAGAGACATTAACGATTGATTAATTTACTAATAGAAACCTCTTGTTGAACTTCTAGATGATTTTGATTGACTAGATAGCTGTTAATCGGAGCAATCGAATTTCTCTCTAAAGCAGATCTTGCTTCTTTTTTTTCGACCTCGTTTTGCATTACCTTCGATCTTAATTAAAATATTAATTTAAATGAATGTTATTATTACATATTTTACATTACATAAAAAAGCTTAAAATTTTTAAAATTTTATTTTAAAAATTTAAATTGTGGCAGAAATTGTGTTTTGATAGAAATCAAAATTTGAGATAGTTTTTGAATTCTGGATTTTATTTATTTATTTGTAAATCTGTATCGAGCGTTAGCTCCTTCAGAGAAAAAAAAAAAAAAAAAAAAAAGATGAGGAGGATAAATATTTTTATACCTCTAATTCTGTGAAAATCGCCACAAATTTAGGAAAAAAATAGCTAATTATAAAAACAAAGAACTTGTTCAGTTGTTATTAATTATTTCAGGAAAAAATACCATAATAAAAAAAAATTAACACATTAATCAAAAAAATAACTAATATAAAAAAAATGTGATTAATTTTTATAATTAGTAACTAATTTAAAAAAATAAAAACAAAAAATATGAAAATTTTCTCAATCAACTCAATTTTTTTTTTCGGGCAATTTGGGCAATAATAGCCTCTTTTTTTTTTAAACATTTTAGTGTTACATTTTTCACAAAATTTATGATTTGAATCTTCATTCGAACTTGTTGGCATATCTAGTACGTTAATCTGCGGTCTTTTGTTTTGGCTGTTTTCCGAAATGTCTTTTTCTTACACATCTGTTTCGATTCCTTCGTGCCTAATTCTAACTAACTCTGAAGGTTGATATTCTAATGCTGATTTGGTTTTTGTTTGTGCTCCTATTTTACGCTTATTACAAATTGGAATATCCATGCCTATTTGATCGAAACTGACCAATTTTAGCCTAGATAAACATTCGATCACATGATTGCAAAAATAATTTTTTTGCCAGAAAGGACACGTACATTTGCTCATTTTACAATTATCTTTGTCTATTTTGATCGATCGAATATCATTTATTTCTCTAATTAAAGTTCGCGCGATGCAAAACTTCCACACTATCTTCAGATTTGGATTTCGACCTCATTTTTAGATTCTACGTGATATTTTGGAACAAATATGATCTTTATTCAATATTTTTTTCCTAGAGTTTCAAGTTTTTTGGGTTTTCTAGGAAAAAAATATGAAATAAAGATCATATTTGTTCCAAAATATCACTGCGAACTAAACCCTATTGAAGGCCTATGGTGTTGTCTTAAACAATACGTTCGAACTAGAACAGATCAGAGTTTTGATAAAATGAAAAAGTTAATTGATGATGCTCGAGACGATTTTATTAGAAAAGAAATTTATAAAAAATTATTACGAAGATTTTGGAGGTCAGTCGATGTTTATTATAAGGGATCAACTTATGGTGACGTCCTAAAGGCATATTTTTCAGGTAAAACAAAGGCAGCTCATCAACAACACTTAAAAATAACAAATTCACTGCTATAATTAATTGAATATTTTTTTTCTCAGTAATATTTCAAAAAAAAATTTTTTTTTTTTAAAATGGACACTTTTTGATCGATTAAAAAAAAATTTAAACTAAATAAATAAAAAAAGTAAAACCATAGTTGTGTTCAGAATTTTGTCTAGTTTTAGAATTTATATAATAATATATAGGTAAAGGGGTTTGGAAAAAAGTAGATCCCAAAAAAGTTAAAAATGTCAAAATTTTTCCGATTTTTTTCCGAAAAAATTCTCAATTTTTTTTTTTTTTTTAAAGATAACCATCTCAGAATATAGAACATTTAATTCTCTATCAGAAAATGTGTCGATCGGGTAGATATGTTTGATAAAATTCTGAGATAAAATCTCTTAAATAAGATACACTCAATATAAGGCTGTAAAGTTTCAGACCCCCCTATCCAAAAAAATAAATTTTTAACCCCCCTTAAAATTTTGGCTAACCCTAGGTTTTCATATACGTAGAATCTAAAAATGAGGTCGAAATCCGAATCTGAAGATAGTGTGGAAGTTTTGCATCGCGCGAACTTTAACTGATCAAAATTTGTCCAATCGTTTTCTACTATATTAGTCAAATATTGTTTACATTCATCGCTGGTCAAATTTGTATTTGTACCACTTATTACCATATGAACATTGTTCAAGTGTTGTATTTGATTGTCTTTCTTGTTCCAATGATATCCATCAAAGAATTCCTTGTTTGAAATTTGTGGCTCATTTTAAAACTCTTTCATGTTAGGATTTTGCTAAAATTTGTGGTGAAGTTTACAGACGTCCTTGAGAAGGATATGAGGCAATCATGATTAAAACCGAATAATTGAATTTTATATATATTTTCTATTAGATCTCGACGAGCTGAATCATTTAGAATCTTAAAAATCTGATCTTCCGCTCAGAGTTACAGCTGTCCAAAGTTTCTTTAGATAGCTGTATCTCGGTTATTTTTAAAGCCAATTTGACTGTTTCTTTATCAAAATGCTCATAATCTAGAAAGGAATTAAAAAATGGGAAATAAATAACTTAAATAATACAAGTTGATAGACAAGCCCATTAAAACAAAAATTTCCACTTTTTTATTTTTAAGGTCTAAAGGCAATTAAAGCCAAAGAACCATCAAAAAAAAATTTATTTTAGTTTTTTTCTCCATTATTTAATTAAAATTATTTACAATACGAAAATGATTAATTTGGTATTTTTATTTAATTATAGTATAATTTAAGTAAGTTTTCCTTCCTAAGGCTACTAAGAATAAATTTTAGTCCTTCTTTTCAGCCTCATTAATGAATTGATAATATAAGGAATTTTGTTTTTAAAAAAGATATATATTTATCTACAGTTTTTTGAGTAAAAAAAATAATAAATAAATTTAAAAAATTTAACTAAATTATGCCAATTAGGAAATAGATCGCAAAGACTTGTAATTCGCTTAATATTTGGAATTTTTATTGATCGAAAATTGGGAAAATCTTGCTTAATTTGTGGATGGTCATTTTTTTTGTATTTTAAATTTTTGCATTAAATAGATCGTTCGGTTCTCTAGAAGATCCATATTGAGTGTCTTGTGAATATAAGTAATCCTTGTTTTTAGCGGGAAATTTTTTATCGATTTCAATACTTTATTTTGGCTTTTTGCACTCAATACTTTATTTTGATATTTTCTGAGTTGAACACGATAGAAAAATAAAAAAATAGTCGCTTAGTGAACGAATGAAGCTTTTAAAGATAATTCTGCATATGTAAATAGAGTTGTTAAGCTTGAGTGTTTGTAAATGCCTGATTAAATTACATTTAGGTAGAATTCTCTGAGTAAGGGATTCCAATATCGGATTGAAACAAAGTTTAGGGTCGAAAATCACCCCTAGAAAGGTTGGATGCGGGTTAAGAGGGATTAGTTGGTCATCGATCGTTAGAGTCAATTTGTAGAGTCTTTCGTACTTTTCTCTTCAGCCAGCGGTTGTAAAAACCGTGTCTCTGAATTTCTTTGAGTGAGTTTGCACCAAACCAAAAGCACAGGTCATCCGCGAACAAAGCTACTTGTATATTTTCTGGGATAAATTTGACGATATAACTTAAAAGTAGGACTGGTAGACCTGTTCCATTTTTTAAAACCGGCTTTGAAAACGGCTCTAAAATAAAACCGGCTTTAAAACCGGCTTTAACAAATGGAACTGGTTTTAAAAAACCGGCTTGAAAATGGAGCCGGTTCTTAACCGGCTAGCAACCGGCTAGAAGCCGGCTTAGATTATTTTTCGAAAGAGTAAATTTATTAAAAAAAAATTATATTTGATAATATAGAAGAATTTCTATGTATCTTACATATGAAAATAATGTTCTCTCTAAAAATTATAAAACACGCCAAAAACGTCTAGACTTTCTCTCAAAATTACTCTCCTTATTTAATTCTATGATTCAATTAATTCAAACTTAATGTGTTTGAATTCTTGGATAAATAAATTGTAAAATCTTTCTTTATTTTTAATTAATGGTTTGTTTCTAATAATAATTTTGAACTTAAATTTGTTAATTCTATATTAATTCAATATATTGTAATATGATAAACATTTATAACTGAGACTGACTTGAATTTATGGCATATAGTCAGCCTAACAGATTTCACGCTCTTGTAGCGTTGCCTTATATTACTACTATATTACTCCTACTACTAAAATTAGAATTAATTTAAGTGTAATTGAATTGAAATTAAAACGGCTGAGCCGGCTTGGAACCAGTTTTTAACAGGTTTTATTTTTAAAATCGGCTTTAAAAACTTTAAATTAAAGCCGGTTTTAATAAAAAACCGAATTGAAACCGGTTTCATGGAGCCGGTCTACCAGCCCTACTAAAAAGATACGAAATAATGTTGGTGATAAACAGTTGCCTTGTGGGACTCCGTTTGTAATAATGCATTCATCTGAAAAGACTGTTGAACTCAACTTTTAATTTACGATCATGAAGAAATTGTTTGATCCTTTTGATTAAAGAGTTCTCAATACCGCAGTGATGGATTATTCCGCAGTGAGTTGCCTTGTCGAAAGCCTTTTATAAATCGAAGAAGACTGCTACCGTGTATTGAAGTTTGTTGTAGCCATCTATCACACTTTTGGTCAGACGAAAAATATGATCATGGATTGACTTACTTTTACGAAGTCCAGATTGACACGGTGGAAGAAGGTTATTTGTCTCAAGCCAGTATTGAAGTTTGGAATTAAATATTTTTTCAAGCCATTTTCCCATTTTTTGGTATATATTAAAACGGACTAACCGCGTCACCTATTTTTTTTAATTTTTTTAATAAAGACTCAGTAAAATTTAATTATCCATTTAAATTTTTGGGTCACCCGGTTAGCTCCTAGAGTTAATGGGGTGAGGGGTAATTCGGTTAATCCAATTAGCCAATTTTTTTCACCCGGTTCCCCCTAAAAATCACCAAGATAGCCGATTTTTAACCCAATTAATCCCTTTCAGCTATTTTTTTTTAAATTTTTTAATTTTTAATCAAATTTTCGTTTTTTTATACTTAACTTAGGAAAAAAAAAAATAAAGCTGAAAAATTTTTTATCAAATTAAATCAAACAATTTATCATTTAAATTTTTTTTCGAAAAAAAAACGAATCTTAAATAAATAAATACTTTTAAAAAAAAAAAAACTAACTGTATTTTTACAATAAATATACATTTTTTTAACAAAAAAACGTTACTTAATTAAGAAGTCTAAAATAAATTTTATGGCGATTTTAGAAAAATTTTTTTTTTAAATATTTGCACTCTTGACAAATAAACTCTTTTGATTGGTCTTTACTGAAACTTAACGGTAAACATTAACATTCGGGGCAAGTCCAGTTTTGGCAAGTCTCACACGTCAACCATGATTTTGAACTAGAGGTCCCTAAATCATAACAAAGATCACATAAAAAGCAAAAAATTGATCCTTTTTTCTTTTTCGATTTTTGAGGATTTTTATTCTCTTTATTTTTAGCCTTTTTTAATAATTTATTTTTCTTTTCATTCCTTTCTTTTTCAATTGCTCTTTGGCTTCATTTCCTGTTAGGCATTTAGCATATGTTCTTTTAAGTTTGCTTCTTCTGGTACTCTTATCTAAACTTTAAGTTTTTTTTTCAAATAATCAATCAATGCATCCGAGGCACATTTTGAGCATTTTATATACTACGTTCTTCTAATAATTTATTTTCAGCATTTGGTAAAGCAAAAGAACCAGAATCTATGTTAAAATTTGGAGTTGAAATCGATGTTTGGTGATGAAATCGATGTTTGGATAGGGGTCCCTGCAGTAGAGGGTTCAGATGAAAATTCAGGTGAAATGCGTTCTAGTCTGACTGAACTTGATTGCGATTTTTGTTCATTAGACGGCAAAATTTCATCATCTGAAAACCCTTCAAATAATTCGCCTATTTTTAAGGCACTTCCTTCAACAATGCTATGGTTGATTGGATAAGTTCCTAATAATTTAAAAATTTTAAATGTAGAGTAAATTTTGAAAAACATTATTTTAAATGCCAAACTGTAGCCTCAAATCCGGCTACGGCGTTTGCTCGCTTAAAAGCTTTTTTTGTTATCTCTTTGAGCAATGATGGAAAAGCAAAGGATTTGGATGTTGTTATCTCGAGCTAGATTTACTACTTCTAATGAATGACCATCGATAATTAAGAGTTAAGCACCCTGAATTTCTTTTTTCGACAAATGGAAATTTTTCTAAACCATTCTAAAAATTGCTCAGATTCCATCCAGCTAGAGGGTGAACAATGCAGTAATTGGGTTAATTAGTTAATCTGATAAATTCAGTTTGATTAAAAAATCCTGAAATTTATTCCAATTGATTCTTGAGATTGTTTTTCCTCCTTTAGGGTTTCAATACCCTTAAAACAGAGAGATCAGAGTCTAGAACTTGATATAAGTCGAAATATTATAGGAATGAGTTCGATGATGCTGTTTCTTCTAGAGTTTAATATATGCATATTTAGGCCATTTATTAGATTAAAAATAATTTCACCTTATGAGTTTGAATTTTTGCAGTTCCAGGCTTTATGTTTGGCGTTTAAATCCCCGAATATTAAAAAATTTGCGAATTTCAAATTAATAAACTGGAAAATCTCTTGGTTTAATTTAGTCGAAGCTTTATTTGCTTGAATATATTGAGAATACAGATAAAGAAAGATTTTCCGAAAATTTTAACTCGATACCAACAGCATTTTCATAAACAAGTTTATTCTATTAATTTAGCATCAACACAATATTAATTATTTATCCAGAGATAATAAATGGTCTAAAAAACCTGAATAAAACTGAGGATAAAAATGCTAAAGAGTAAGATGCTTGTGGCGAGGAGTATAATGATTAAGTCAGTTGTTACTAATGTACGAAAATTATTATTATTATATATCTTTTGCACTTTTTTATTATATAATTAAAAATAATGAACGAGAATAAATTTATCACTTTTCCTATTGTAATCGCTGCAATTATTGAATATTGACTAAAAGGTAAACAGAAGTTTATTGTGGAGAGGAAACAATTACAGGGAATATATCATTGCGGAATCTATTACTGTTTTTTTATTGATGAAAAAATCTCTAATTTTAGTTTTATTACTTAATTTAAGTTAATTTTATTTTCGGAATCAATTTATTACCTAAAAAATTAAAAAAATACAGTTTTTTTCAGTAATTTATTTATAAAACAAATTAAAAAAATCACAAAAATTGATAATTAAAAAAAGATTGTTAGTTGATTTTTTTTGAAAATTCTGAGCCTTATTTAAATTCATTAAAAATAAAAAATCTTTTTAATAAACTAGTCTTAACTTTAATTAAGGGGTTTATATTTATTAAAATAGCAGTGTATTTATTTAAAGTAGCGAAAAGTTTATTAAAATTTTCAACCCGTATTTTTCAATTTTTTTATTAAATTAATTAAAAGTTAAACAATTTACTGTGAAAATTTGTTTTTCCCGAGATCAAGTGTGTTTTATTTTTTTATAAGTATTTGATTCTTCGGTAATAAATTCATTTTTTTCGATTCAGTGTTATATTCTTCCAGTAATTGTTTCTTAAATTTCAAAAGCGTAATAGTTTCCTTATTTTATATCTCAGTAATTGTTTCTTCGTAATAGTTTCCATTCCGTAATTACCCATATTGAATCTCACTAAAGTATTCAATATTATGGATAAGGACGAGCTTTTCTCATTTTATAAGATTTATCAAATGATTTAGCAATTTAAAAAAATAAAAAGCAAAATTTTTTCCTTTTTTTAAAGAATTTTGTGATTTTTTGAAATTGCAAAAATTTATTTTTCCATGTTTTCTTTAATTTTAGCCCTTGTTGTTCCAAAAAAAGTAGAAAATTTCCTAAAATAGTGTTTTAGTCAAGACAAAAAATCTTAGTCAATCGATAGAGCGATAATTAGAAGGATCTTGTATAAGAGTGTTTTGGGTGATCAATTTTATATTGGCTGTTTGATTTCTTTCAGGGAATCTAACTAATTTTAAACTTTATTTAAAAGATCGATCAGTTTGATTCAAATTGGATACTTTAATTAACTTTTATTAAATTTTTATTTATTAACATCCTTCAGGAAAACTAAAATAAAAATTAAGGAGACTAATGTAAATACTGCTTTTTTCAAATAAAAATGTTATTTGAAAAAAGCAGTGTTTAAATTGTTTCTATTCTTTTTCTGCCGGATTACCATGAACAACATTACCAGAATCACCTTCTTCCATATCTTCTTATAAATCGTTGATTAGCTTTTTTGATTTCCTATGTAGGCTTGGATTCAGAAGGAGATTATAATTGTATTTTGATATAGACCGATGAAGATACTTGTTTTGGTGTCTGAATGGCTCTAGATTCTGGTTTTTTACTCTATTTCGTCAATACTCTTTTCGAAGGTGAAATTAAGGATATGAAGATTTTTTAATTTGAGTCGGAAATGGAAAATTGGATTTATGTTGCATTAACTCAAACAGAATTGAATTCTTTTTTAAAAACCCTCAAAAATTTTTTTATTAATTTTTAATTAATAAATTTTATTTTTCGAAAAAAAATTAAAAAAAAAATTTATAAATTAAATATTAATGGTGTTTCCTTCTTTAAAACTGATTCTTTCGAGGAATGGAGTCGATGATTGATCCTTTAAAAGCTTTTTTTTCTATAAAAAAAGTTTAGTGTTTGAGACTTTTTTCATTTTCAAAAAATTACCTTGAAAAAAGTTTTTTGTATTGCGTTCTTAGCTTTTGGACCAAACAAAACAACAAAAGATAATAAGCCAACTAACAGTAGAACATAGGGTAAAAATTTGACTATCTTATAGCCAATCTTAAGATCATTTAATTTATCTTTGATATGCTTCTCAAGGTATATTTTCTTTAATTTAAAAAAATAGAAAAATTAAAATTTTCAACTTTACATTCAAACTCTTAAATCAAGCTAAATTAAAATTTTATCTTTGGACAAAAAAAATATAATATTTTTATAAAATATAATATTTTTTTTGAAAAGATAAAGTTTATCTTTTCAGATATTAAAACATTTTTTAATTACATCTAATGTCGTTTTTTAATTGACTACTTACTTCATCAAACCAGAAAAACGGAAAAAGTATCGGATTGATTATTTTAACAGTACTAAAAATAAAAAATTAACTTTAATTCAAAAAATAAAATAAAAATTTTACTCAATATTCTTATTTCTGTACAAAAAAACATTGATCTGAAGTCGCACATTTCCTTCAATTGGTGTTCCTGATATCTTTCGAAAAATTTAATAAAATCAAGTAAGATCTGATTTTTTAAATTACTGGTTCATAATGAATTATGAAATCATGCTTGTCTTTATCAGGTTTTAACCCGATCACTGAGTTGACAAATTTTTCATCCGCATTCAAAAAATGTGGTTGAGATATGAAACTCGAAACTCCTTTAGGATTTTTTTTATCAATAGAAATAAAAATTTTTGAAAAAATTTTACCATCTTGACATTTGCTTAGATTATAGACTCCATTTCCGAGGCATTTTTCATCAATAAAGCCTTCTTTTTTCATATTTGAGCATGAAAATAAATCAGAAGGCAAATGAAAATCATAGGTGGGTATTCCGTCAATGACATTATCTCTCAAATACGTCATTGAGTAAGATCTTTTCTTTTTCAGCATATTTTATTTATATTTTATTAATTAGGAATTTTTTTAATCAGAACACTTTTTAGCTTCAAAATTTTTAGATTGATCATTGAATTGATTAAAATTAAATATAAAATTCCATATCATTTAGAAGCTTTTTACTAGATAATTGAGATTGTTTTCCTTTTAACAAAAGGACAATATTATTCATTTTATAAAACTATATAAAATTTAAAATTACAAAAATATCTTATTATAAATATCTAGAAAAAAATCCAACTTGGTATTAAATCTTATATTTTATTTTAAAAAATTCAATGAAAAATGGTCAATAAGGTAAAAAGCGTTGTCATAAAAAATACATTAGAATCAAATTTACCTGCATAGTTCATAATTGAATGTGTAAATTTTTTCAGTTCGCTTTAAAAATGGAGGATTAAAACTTCCGTCAGTACCTTGAATTGAATTTGCTCTCTCAGAATTCCAATAATCAAGCTTTCTGATTTTTATTTTTATTTTAAAATGGCAAAAAAAAAACAAAATTTACTTTTTTCCATTCCATGAGATAACCTTAGCTATGTTGTTTGTGTTGTTAGCTCCAGTCTCAACTACCAAAAAAGGCCGCTCTGTAGCATTTTTCTTTAAAAAATTTTTAATAAATTAATAAACAAAACAGAATTTACATTTAATAATAGACCGAATTTATCATCGGTAAATTTATCGGGTAGCGTTTCTTTTGCTAAATGCATTAATGGATCGTAGTAACCTGAAATAATATCTCTTATTGATCTAGTAACAAACAATTTGGTCTCAAAGTAATCAAACAATAAACCAATTGGTAAAAAATGACCAATGTTCAAACTTTTCTCAATCATTCCCTTCAAATAAAATGATTAAATGATAAATAAAAAGATGGAACAATTTTTGTTACCGCAAAAGGTACATTTAACACTGTGACAATGTCAGACTCGTTTCCAATTGACATCGATGGTTCAAAATATAAGCTGAAAACAGGGTTATATTTTAATTCATTTTTGTTAATGAATTCAATATTGCGTTTTCCCACAATTTCCCTATAGACATAAGGTCCACGCTCTGTCAGCACAGGTTTAGCTCCATCCAAGAACTCATCCGGATTTTGAATATGAAAAAAATAGTATCTTCTGTACAAACGAACCGGTGGATTGGCCCATAGTTTTAATCGACTTGAATTTGGTCTTAGAATAAGATACTAAATGTATACTTAAAAGGTTAGGAGAAAGAAAAGATAAAATTTAGATAAAATTCGAACCTGCTGAATTGCTTGTCTAAGAAAAATCTCACCATAAAAAAATATTGCTATAGATGTCAAAACAAATAACCCACTTATGACCATGATTATTTTTTTAAGATAAAATTTGGAATTTTCTGAGAGCATCATTTAAAAAAGAGTGATAAAAAGAAATATGTTTATTTCTTTGTTTTATTTTAAATTTTTATATAGGGAGAGTAGTAATAAGTCAGCTGATCTTATTGACTTGAAATTTAAATGAGGACAAGATAATGTTTTAAAAAAATTGTGGTTTAAAAAGTTATAATAAAAGCAAAATTTTCGTTCTATATCGTTTAAAATTATCAACAATAAATATGAAGATTTTCATTTCTACACATATTTGATTTATTTTTACATCTCTAACTTTACAATCAAACTCTTTTGTCAAATTTTACCTTCCAAAAAAAAATTTCATTTCTGTTTAAAGAGATAATTTTTTTTAAACAATAATTTAAGAAAATTCAAACAAAAGCATTTTGAAAATATTTATTATACTTTTATTTATTGACTAAATAAAATAAAAAAAAAAAAAATTTTATTTTAGTTTGTTTTTAAAGGATCTTTTTTTTATCTTTGCTAAAAATTGAAATTATAATTTATATTCAATTATGATTTGAATTGATTTTAAACTAAGTTGAAACGTGTTCCAATTGATTCTAAATATTAAAGTGAACGATTTTTTAATTTTATCTTTAAATTCTTCATAGTAATAGATCACTAAAGATAAATTCATTGACTATTTAAATTAAATGATACTAAATTGATAAATTATTAATAAGTCAGGAATTTTATATATTCTAATTTTATATTCGCTAAAATAACCATGAAAACAATTTTTTTTTATTTAAAATTAAATTTTTTATCAAAAATTTATCTTTTAAAATGCTATTATTAATAAAATTATAAAGAAAAATTTAATTAAATTTAATAAAATGTATTGAAAATGTTGATTAATAGTTCCCAATTTTTTAAATGCTTCATTTAAAAAAAAAACAACAAAAGCAGATTTTGCCGAAATTTTAACTGTAATAATAATTTTTATATTAGATTTTTATAACTATCTCTATTAAATGTTTAAAAATGTATATGATCTATTAAATATTCAAAAAAAAATTGTATTTTAAAATTATGCTTCCAAAGTTATTTATTAGGATCAACTAATGAAATTTAAATTTTTAGGAATAGTTTTCAAAGAGAAAAATTAAATTTATAAAATAGAAGTTTAAACATTGATAGCAACAAGATACTTGAAATGCTTAAGTAAACTTTTATCAATAGAAAAAACCTTTTTGAAAAAATTATATGTACAGACTTGGAAAACCATGTAAAAAAATAGATGTAAATGCATTAAAGCTAGAACAGGAACGTACTACAGAAATCACATTGACTTATAGCGATCCAAATTACGAGTTGAGATTGAAAGAATAGATCAAGGGAACAAGGTCAAGCTGCGATATTACCATACCATGCGACTTCATTGGAAAAGCGGATCTCATAACACTAAAGTCCAGTGGCCGTAAAATATTTTTATAAGACCAAGTTAATTGAAAAATTAATCAATAATAAAAAATTTAAGATAGTTTGAGTCACATTTAAAATTTGCAATTTTCTTAGAAATTTATAGACTTTAATTGAATGGAATTTCAATTTAAAATTAAAAATGAGTCAAAACTTTAATAAAGATAATAGTTATAGAAGTAGTTTAACTACAGATGTCGTCTTTCAAAGACGCCTTGTAGCAGTTTTAAAAAATGTATTTAATTTGTTTTTGAACTCGTTAACGGATTTGATTATGATTGCATCATCAGGTAAAGAGTTCCACTGAATTACTATTCGATTATTAGAATATTCGTGGTGTTGGTTGCAACATGTGACGACTTCTCTTCTTAGCCTCTCTCTATGGCTGTACTGGTGTGGAATGTGATGTCGCTAACAAATTTTGTGGCTCAGTGTTGAATTTTTTTTGAGTGTGTTTTGATCTTGTTTGGTATACGGGTCCAAGAAGATACTTCAAATTCAATTTGAGGTTGAATTTAACGGGAGCACAGTTTCTTCCAAATGTGTCTGTGACGAGTTTTCAACGTACGCTTCAGTAAACTTAGAATACTATTTACTTTTGAAGCTGAATGATTGAAAATTGGTTTCTGAATTTGAGTTCATATGAGATCAGAACGCTTAAGTCTCTTTTACATTCGCTTTGGACAATTTGAACCCGGTTTGCAGATTCATAATCTTGCAATGAATATTTTGTTTGTTGCGTTATTTTTGCTAACGTGCATAATTTTGCATTTAGAAATGTTGAGGATCATGAGCCATTCACAAATTTTGTCAATATCATTTTGCAAACTGATAATGTCCCTTGCTATCGATTCTGATTTTATCTCTGCGAATGTCTTTGTGTCGTCTCGAACAACTTCCCAGTCAAGCTAAAAACGATGACTTCATGGATGTTTCATCTATGAATCATGTCATTTTATATGGATAAAAAATGTTTTTAGATTAAAACCAGAAAGTTTTAATTAATTAATTAGATTGATTGTGTCATATTATTGGTTCTTTGTAATTGTTTTCTAAATAGTTCTATTTTTTTTTTTGAAAAATTATTTTGGAGATACTCGAGGGCGGTTTCGAGCGATATAGCCCTCTTTTCAGTCCTTATGTTTTGAAATAAAATATTTTTCTATTGGCTTGAGTCGACAACAGGTCATACCTTCTTCTCTTGTTCTTTTGATTTGATCATGAGAATACTAAGTTTTAAAATTAGCAAATAAAATAAAAAAAATTATTTAGTTAATAACGTATTTGCTTGAATTTAACGACATTTCGTAAAATAATCTTTTTAATGTTTTAAGAACTTTACTTAAAATAATCTTTATTTCTATTTTTGTTTTAATATTAAAATTTAAAAATATTAAGTTTTAATTATTTTAGACATACCTTAAAGAAATTGATTTTGATATCTACGGTAAAAAATCGTATAATACTGTGACAATGAGGAAATAATTTGAAAATTATAGAATCAGTTAGTTAAGGAGAATTACATTCTCTCCATGCCGAAGGATATTTAGCTGATATATCTTATACTTTTGAAATTTTACTACACATGAAGCCGATGAAGATATAGTTCAAGTTTTTAATCATTCCTATATCTAGAGGATCTGCTCTTAACAAAAGACGTAATATGTATGTTTTATAAAATTAACATTCACAGTAAATACAGTTGTTCCAGAAAGTTAAGACATAATAATATTTTGACATGTGAGTTTTTAACGTCTCATGAGCTTGTTTATCTAAGTTGTCCAGATCTTTGCTTATGAAAAACATTCAAATTATCTTTGTAATTTGAAATTGTGGTCCTTACACATTTTCATGAAACTTTATAAGGCTTAGAAATCTTTGTTTGAGTATATTTAAGCTTACTGTAAGCAATTGTTTCAAAAGAGACTCTTTTTTATCCATTTTATTTAAAACAACTTTTTAGTACCCATCGGTTCCAGAAAATTCTTGTCCTTATTTAGTTTTCCGATTTATCTCGTAAACCGGAATTAAAATAATATATATTTTTTCCGAATTAGAAAGTTAATTTCAAAATAAGGTCAATTATTATTTTAGTATTTACATTTACAAAAAATAATTTAAAGTAAAAAATTGTATAATGAATTCTGTAGAATTTTTGAAACTTCTAATTTTTTTCAATTACATTTCCTAATGGAATTTCCGGACTAACCAGGTTAGACTGTAAATTGTATTTTAGAAAATTAACATTCACAGTAAATACAGTTCTTCCAGAAAGTTAAGACATTATAATATTTTGACATGTGACGATTAAATTTTGTAATAAAAAAAATAAATATTAATGCAAAGATGTTTTTTCTATATTCAAAGTTTAGGCTTTTAGCTATCTTTTAAATAAAACTATTTAAAAAATATTTATATTCTGAAATTTACACTCAATATTTGCGAAATATAAAAAAAAGCATAAAAAAAACTATGTACAATAATTTTAAAACATGTTATTATTTTAATAATTAAAATATCCCTCTATAAACTTTATATTCATATTTATTCTTTTGGCAATGTCTCGATTAATTTTCGAAAGGTTTCTTTTTCAATTTTGTTCTAGTCCTGCTTAACCAGGGCCTCAAGTTGAGATAGATCACTTATGGTATAACCGGCTATTTTTTGTTCGATTATTGACCAAATATTTTCGATGGGGTTAAGATCTGGACTTCTAGCTTACCATTGTATAATTTCGATTACATTTTCTCTGAACCAGTTCATTTCTTGAGAAGATTTGTGGCATGGAGCATTATCTTGCTGAAAAATCCAGTTGCTATGATCTTCGATCAGAAGGTCTCTGGAAGGAAATTAAGTTGTTTCCAAGGACATCGATGTACAAATCTAGTTCATTCTATTTGCATACATTTTAAAATTACTAGTGCCTTCACTTGCGAAGCATCCCTATATTCCAAAAGATCCACCACCACATTGAACATGAGGTTTAATAAATCTTGATTCGTATTTTTCATGGCTAAATCTTATTACCTTCACAATATTCTTTCGATTGACTATTTGAAAATTGCTTTGATCACTAAAAATAAACTAAGACCATTTTTCCATTGACCAGTTAACTATCTCTTTGTACCACTTTAGCCTAGCCTTTCTATCTTTTGGAGTAAGTAAAGATTTCTCAATTGCATCGTACGACCCTTAACCAAACTTCAATAGTTGAGCTGTCTAATAGACATTTTTGGATTAGATAGAGCGAGTCGAAAAAAGTTTTTAACGTCTCATGAGCTTGTTTTTCTAAGTTGTCCAGATCTTTGCTTATGAAAAACATTCAAATTATCTTTGTAATTTGAAATTGTGGTCCTTACACATTTTCATGAAACTTTATAAGGCTTAGAAATCTTTGTTTGAGTATATTTAAGCTTACTGTAAGCAATTGTTTCAAAAGAGACTCTTTTTTATCCATTTTATTTAAAACAACTTTTTAGCAAGATATTACAGAAATAAGAGCTGTATTTATCCCCATTTTTGAATGAAAGCATCACAAAATGAAAATTTCTTTTATTTTAAACTTAAATCTAAAAATTTAGATACTTAAATAGAAAGGCCTCTTAAAAACTTCGTTTTTTTTATTTATTGTCTTAAACTTATCGGTTGTAAATTTTATTCGAAATTTTTGAGTGTTTTTTTTACAATGAATTGTTTGAGAGAAAAATAAATCAAATAAGAAGCTTGTTATTAATAAAAAATTGTTTAAGCTTTAAAAAAAAAATTAAGACTGAGACTTGCAAATTTACAAAAAAAAATATTATAAAGAATAAAAAAAGCAAAAAAATTTGATGTGTTAAACTTTCCGGAACCATTGTATAGTCGTTCCTCGGTATAACGAGCAAGTTTGGTGAAAATGTTTGTGCTCTTTATATCAAAACTCGTTTTATCGAAATCCCATTGAAAAGGATGGGCAATTTTTCATTTTTTATTAAAATTTTTATTGAAAAAGTTAAAAAAAAAAAGAAAAATAAAACTAAAAATTAAGCTTTTTTTACAAAATCTGTAATACTGGATTGTTTGGTTTTACATTTCTCAAGTACAATATTTTCAATATTAAACAAAAAGTCAACAACGTTGGAAAAATTTTCTTTTTTATTTAGATAAAAATCTTTTAAAATTTTAATTCTTTCGATTGCATCTTTTGAGCTAAAATCTGATTTTTTTGGTTTTGTAATATCTTCGACTTCCGAATCACTGCAATTTTTGTTCTCAGCATTTGAAATTGAATTGATAATTTCGATATATATGATAAAGTACCCTTCGCTGGTAAATTGGAATCGATTGGACAATCAAGTATTTTCAGTTATTTGTATTCAATTATAAAAAGAAAATTAATTGTTTTATTTTTATTTTTTTTAATCTTTTTTCTTAATACACAAGTGTGAAAGTTTTTTTTTCAAGCTCATTAGAGGAAGTTTTTTTTCTTAAGAAAATGATTAAGCGGTCTTTCAAAATAAGCTCGTTTTATCAAGTTTTCGTTTTATTGAAACTCGTTCTATCGAAATCATTTTTATATCTTTTTGTATTGCTCGTAATCGGTTCCAGGTAAAATGTTCGTTATAAAGGGTTTCTCGTTTTATGGGGTCTCGTTATACAGAGGAAAGACTGCATGTATATTTAATGGTCGATCATTAAAAGATTGAAATTTAGAAGATTAAAATTAGAACATGCATGTTTACTAGTGAGAATAAATAATCACGATCTCATAGTAATCATATAATCATTTAAATTTACCACAATCTAACCTGGAAATCCGTACCCATCGGTTCCAGATCATTAACTTCCGATTTATCTCGTAAACCGGAATTAAAATAATATATATTTTTTCCGAATTAGAAAGTTAATTTCAAAATAAGGTCAATTATTATTTTAGTTTTTACATTTACAAAAAATAATTTAAAGTAAAAAATTTTATAATGAATTCTGTAGAATTTTTGAAACTTCTAATTTTTTTCAATTACATTTCCTAATGGAATTTCCGGACTAACCAGGTTAGACTGTAAATTGTATTTTAGTAAATTTTTAAATTGAATTAGTAAATATGAAATCAAAAAAAAATATCAATTCTATTGAAATGATATTTTAATGATCAAATTTTTAATTAATTTGTCAATTAACAGTGAAACTTTCATATTTTCTCTCCCGAGTTTATGCTCCTTCAGAATAAAATAAAATAAAATCAAAAATTAAAAATAATATAATGAAATTATTTTAAATAAGGTAAAATAAACTGAAATTAAAAAGAGATAATGAAATATAATGTAGCTGTTTATATATCAAAGGCTACGGGAAAAAAATAAGAAATAGCAAGGTACACAATTGGGTCGGGTATTCGATATCTTGATTCGAAACCCGCTTTGTATTCCTCCACCAGTCTGATAAACAATGGAATGGAATGACTCAGTCCTGATCCAACATATCTCTTACTAAACTCAAAAATCGATTCGAGACCGTTATTAATTTAAGTTTATTAAAAGCCTCGTGATGCATGATGTTGGAGGGAGTATCATATTTTAATCTGAGGAGAGATCTGACTACTGTATTTTGAATTGCTTGTAGATTTTTGATATTTTTTTCTGAAAAGAATTCGTTGGTGTATTTATTTATCTAATTTTCAAGATTCCTTTTTGTTGTAAATAAGAAAAGTAACCTGAACAAATGCAAAAAGAAGAGCGTTTTCATTATTTGTTTCTTTTTAGGATGTCAAAAATATATACACTAAATAAAAGAGCACTAATAACTGAGCCTGCTGTAATTTGGTATTCATCGCTCAAGTGGTCATTAACATTTACCTTAAATGTCCTTGAGTCTAAAAAGGATCTTTTCCAGTTAATTAAGTAGTGTGGTGGAATTATTTTAATCAATTTTTAAATTAAGCCTTCATGCCAAACACTTTTGAAACATTAGAAATATCAAAGAAAAGGGAACATAAGTTCTTTGATTTCTTTTAATAAATTTTTGATTAAATTACATTTTTATCAAGTGTTGTCAAGAAATCGCTAAGTTTGAGTGATATACTTTCACATAAAACTCTAAAGTTTAATTTAATACAAAGAATTTCAGAATTGAAATGCTCATAGGAAAAGCCTTGTATCAAATCAATTCCTTCTTTAATCAAAATAGCTACCCCTCCTCCATATATATTGCGTGGTATATCATATATATTCGATTTAAGCTTTTTAAGGTCGATTCCTTGCGAAAAGCTTCTCGTTGAACTTTTTGTTTCGAACTCTAAAGGATTTTCGTCATCAATTTCTTTTTCTAATTGCTTTCATTAAAAACTTCTTTGTGGGGCTCGGATTCAGATGGTCTCTTGATTTGGTTTTTCGTTCGGAAGAAATTTTTAGTTTGGTTAGTTTTGGTTGGTTCAACCGGTGTTAAATTGTCTTGAGGTTAAGATTTTTGTAAATCTCGGAGATAATCTTCTAAAACAGGAGTTTTATGAATTTGAGACCCTGTTAGTGGACCAAGATTTGAATCAGTGCTATTGTTGAAATCTGGCTGATAGACTTGAGTGTTTGGCTTACTAATTTCAACAAAATCGACTTGTTCGAATTCGTGGTTTTGTGGAAAAGAAAATATTTTTTTAACATATAAGAGTAAAACACATATTCAATTCAGATATGTTTTGAAATAAAAAATAATTTTCTAGCATGAATTGTTTCATTTAATTTTTAATAAAAAATGTTATTCAATTGACCATTAAAAAGGCAAAGTTCTTTTTAATTTTAATTTTCATTTTAAATTAAAAAATTACAAATTTAAAACCAAAAAGTGGAACTAGAACCATGTTATATGTTTCCTGGTATACAACTCAGTCTCAAAACCATCTAGAATTTTTAAAAAGAAGATCATTCTAAAAATATTTATTTAATAAAAATTTGATTAATTTAATTTAATTTATTTATGAAACATAGAATTTCTCTCAGGAAATGAAGTGATGAAAATGATACAGACCCAGTCTATTTATTACTAATGTTTGTAATCACTGCAAGTCTTTCATTCAGATGTGTTGAAAATAAATAATTCAAGCTCTTCTGTAAATTATTAAATAAAAATTTTAGAATCTCATCAAGAAAAGAATTGTCGGATTTGTCAACTAAATATTATGAAGAACAGAAAACTCTTCTAAAAAAGAAATTAATTAATGTAAAAAATATAAGTATTACCTCGGATTGCTGGAAATCAATTCAGAATTACTCGTATATAGCCATAACACCACATTTTGTAAATGAACTTTTAAGCTCTAAGTTTATCTGTTTAGCTATTCGTCATGTCGTCTTGGGTGGTCATTCTTCTAAGAATCTTTCCGAAATCATCTCGAAAATACTTGAAGCATTTTCTATAACTAGGAAAGTTAAGTTTATTACAGCAGATAATGTAAATTCAATGCTTTTAACTGTCAGAAGTTTAAATATTGAACGGATACCTTGTATTGGACACAATTTGCACTTTCGGTTGTTTCTAATACTCTCAAAAAAATTCGCCAAAAATTTAATGACTAGGGAGGTCATGATTTGTGGTCAGACGGAAGATTGACTTCTAAACCTTCCGATAGCCACTCATTTGATGAAACACCTGCACAGACATGTCAAGAATATTTTCAAGATTTGACCATTTTTTCTGCTTTATTATTAAAGTGTTCTCAATAGCATCATTTTACAACCATTCGACAACAATGAAAGAAGAATTATTTAAAAGACAAAAAGAAACAGGGAATAAAGAAAATTCAATAAAACAGCAAGTAAGCATAAAATGGAATAGATATATATGATGATTGAAAGTATTTTAAAAAAGTTGGATCGTGTTAACTTAATTTTATCGCGAGATCATGAAGATTATAAAAAGATCATGAAGTTCTTTATCGATTTTTATATTGACAAATACGAAATCTTTGAAAACTCAATTTTAGCACTTTTTGCGATATTTTTAAATCCAAAGTTTAAAAAATTTTCAAATTTTACTGAAGATAAAAAAGACATTTAACTGAGATGGCTGAAAAACTTATTTGAGATAGAATAGGTGACTTTAAAGAAGAATTGTGTTCTGGAAAACAAAAAGACTGTAATTCGAATGAAGATCAAACAAAAATAAAGAGAAAATTTCAAATGAGCGATTAATCTGTAGAAGAAAATTAACTTGAATTTAATTTGAGGGCTGTAAAAAAAGAAATCAATAGCTATAAACTTGAATTTAAGCATTCGGAAATTATCGAATTTTGGTCAGAAAACAAAACTAAATATCCTATTTTTTTCAAGTATTTTAAAATTTAAAACATCTTTAGAAAGAATTTTTTCAAATACAGGCTAGATTAAGAAAAAATATGAAAAAAAATTTTCTAAAGCAGAACGTACTCACAATCAAAAATTATATAATATTAAATTAGTATTCTTTGAACGAAATATTATTTTTTAGATCACATGATTCTAAATGAAAGTTTTCTATTTTCAGTTAAAAATTATGCTTAAATTTGATTAAAATTTAAATCTTACTAAATTTTGTCTAGAAATTTTTTTAAAATTAAATATTTTATCAATAATTTAGAAATTTTCTTATATAATATAATGCCTTTTGAAACTTTGAAAACAATGGTAAATGTCGGCAAAAATATTTGCAATGACTTGACCGTTCCAGTTCAAAAAACCCTGGAAAAAAATGAAGTGAATTTTAAATTTTGCTGAAATTTTTATTTTTAGTTTTTTAAAAGAATTTTGAAACTCGATTTTATGAAACAAATCGCTATGTAGTCTACAAATATAAGACCATTGATTCAAAAAACCCAGACAAAAACAATTCGGGAGATGATCCAGTAATGAAAAATGTGTGGCGTTTGATGAAGTATACCCAAGGAGAAAATGATAAGAAAAAGAATATGAAGCTTTACATGCCAGTTTTTGTTTTTATCGAAACTCTAGGTGACGCACAAGAAGATCCAGAAGGCGATGTAGAATGCGAAGTCAGAATGATGGTCTCACTGCCTCCTGAATACCAAGACAAAAATTCAGAAGTACCCATGCCTAATGATCCTGAGCTTTTCATTGATGTTCTCGAAGGATTTACATGCTATGTTAGGTAAGCCTAATAGCAATAGCAAAAATTTATTTTTTTTAATTAATTTTATTTAAGAACTTTTTCTGGTTTTGCAAACGAAAAAATTTTCAAAACTGAAACAGAAAAACTTAGAATTTCTTTAAATGAAGTTGACATAAAACATCAAAAAAGAAAATGCATTTGTATTTCTTATGATCCGCCTTACAAAGCATTCAATCGACGAAATGAAGTTATCCTAATATCAGTATAGTTTTTTTTAGCTGGATTTTAATTTTTTCTTAAAAATTGCTTGTTTCCTAAATGCTTTATACATCTTTATATAGGGGTTGTGAAGTTCGTTTCAATTCGATCTTTTCAATTCAGAAAAATTTGAATAACTTTTTTACTAAAATAGATAATTTAGTTCTGTAAAATGCTTAATGTTTAAGCAATTTTGCTTAATCCGAAAATATATGTCTGCAAAAACTCTGCAATGTAATTGCACAGTTGATTAGAATACTTTTTAATGGCGTGCAAAATGCAGAAAATTGCAGAGTATTTTGCAGACTTATTTTACTGTATTAAGCAAATTTGCTCATAATTAAGCATTTTACAGAACTAAATTATCTATTTTAGAAAAAAAGTAATTCAAATTTTTCTGAATTGAAAAGATCGAATTGAAACGAACTTCACAACCCCCTTTATATAAGTCTAATTTAAAATAAAAATCATTTATAAGAAGTTAATTTTTAATTTTCATAAAAAATGTCATTAAATTTTTTAAGTTAAAAAATTAATTGAATTTCTAGGTTTTACATGAGAAGAATATTTTCAAGATAAACATTAGATTCTAATTTAACTCGGAAAACAAAAAATTGATTCTTCAGCTAATTACTTTTTTAGTCACCGAATATATTTAATAAATATTTTATGGTAAATTTTCAGAGGAAAATTTGTAAAAAATTTACTTGCTCTGTAATCAATTAACTCGATTCTTAGCATTTAGTTGATTTTTTGAAATTGAAATTAAGAAAATATTAGATATGGTTGTCAAATATTTTAGCAGTGTCTAAATTCTGTAAATTTAAAATAATTGAACATCTAATTTTTCCAACAATTATTAATTGATTTATGAATTTTTTTTTGTATTTTTATTTATTTAATTAAAGATTAAGTCCCATGGTCAAATTTAAATATTATTTTTTTTATAAAAAAGGATATAAAAATTTAATAGACAATTAAATGTTAATTTTACAATTAAGTTGAAAAAATTTTGAATAACTAGATATTTTGTTTTGACCTTTTTTTAAGAACTTCTTTCTTTTTTAAATTCCTTTATTAAAAATAACTTGGATAAACTCTTGTTTAGGTTCAGAAATATTCAATTTAAAATATTTAAATTTAATGAAAACCTTTTATTAACAAAAAAACAAAAATTTGGAAAAATTTTATAAAAATTTAAGAATAAATTTTTGCATCGTTATCTGAAACCAGTTTGGATGATTCGTTTATTGGACAATCAAGATCTTCTCGAGGTAGGCCCTTTAAAAAGCAAAATACAACACCTTGTTTAGTTTTTTATTTAAAAAAATTTATGAAAATTCTTACCAATTCACTTTTTTTATCATTTAAATTTGTAAGTATTTTGTAAATAGAGAAAGTCATCAAAAATCCTCCAATGCTTGCTACAATGATTGGAATCACTGTTACTAGCTTAACATAAAATGCAACAGTTTTAAGCTGATCTCTTGTACCCTCATCCAAAGCCAAATCCTTTAAGTAAAAGAATTATATTTTTGTTTCATTATTTGAATAATATTACTTCATCAAACCATACAACCGGAAAAAGAACTGGCTTTACATTTTTAACCATACTATTTAAATAAATATTTATAGAAAGAAAATTTTTGTATTAATTTTTATTCACTTTATTTTGTCATTTTGTAACAAATAAAAACTTATTTGAAGTCTGATATTTCCTCCCAAAGGTACTGAAGTTGTCTTTAAGATTTTTAAATTAATTTTCAATATTGAAAAAAAAACTCACCGGTTCGAAATGAATTAAAAAGTCATGAATAGACTGATTCGGATTTAAACCACTCAGACCTTCACGAAATTTTGGATCAGCATTTAAAAAGTGAGGCTGTGATATAAATCCTGATACACCTACAATAAAAAGACTTGAAAATATTGATAATTTTTTTTTATTTTAAATTACCTCCATAACAGTTACTTATATTTAAAACACCATTTCCTAGACAAGGACCTTCACAGAAGCCTTCATTCTCTAACTCATAGAATATATTTGGGGTCAAATGGAAATCATATGTGCTGACACCACCTATGGTATTATCTTTTAGATAAGAAAGATGATATGATCTAAAATAATGTTTTAGAATTGTTTTAAAGTTAAAATTATTGTTTTTACCTGCACATATCTGGATTGAATGAATAGATTTTTTTGTTCCTGCTTAAAAATGGCGGGTAAAAAGTCCCATCAGTTCCGTTAATTAAATTTGCACTATCAGTATGCCAAAAATTAAGTTTTCTTCAAAAATAAAATAATTAAAAAAAAATTTTAAATTTTTTCTTAATTCACCCACTCGAAATTTTTCCAAGAGATAATTTTCCCCACATTTTCAGCCGAGTCATATCCTGTCATCATTGTATAATTTTGCCATTCAGTTCCATTTTCCTTTCGATTTTAAATTTAGTGACTCTAGAATAAATTTTAGTTTAATTTACTCCATTCAGTAAGCTAAATTTATCATCTTTGATTATGTTGGGCAAAAAAGTTTTAGCTAGTTCCATCAATGGGTCCTTGTAACCTGATATTAATTCACCAGCAGTTTTAGTCTCGAAAAGTTTAGTGCCCAAAAAAGCCAGCAAAGTGTTTACAAGAACAGGGCCAAGCTCTTTAAATCTACTTCGAGCTGTTTGTTCTATCATTCCCTTAATCAAAAAATTAAAAAGTAAAAATTAATATTCTATTAACATACAACTGCCGGAATGTTGAGAAATGTAATTTTATCTGTTTCAAGACCTGCTGATAAAGAAGGTACAAATTTGAGGGAAACAACAGGCGTAAATCGGATCTCATTTGGACCCAAAAATTCTACATGTCTTTTTTCCCATTTCTCAATGTAAACATAAGGTCCTTTTTGTTCCAGTTGTGGCTTTTCGCCTCTCTCTATTTCTTGTGGATTTTTTACATCGAACAAATAATATTTGCGGTAAATTGCTGCTGGCGGATCAGTCCAAAATTTGTATGCATTTGAATTATTTTGAATAATTACATTCTTAATTTTAAAAATAGAAAATTATATTTAGGAATTTATGTTTGCTTTTATTTTAGAATTTTCAAATTTACTTCATGGATTTTTTTTTCAACCAAAGACTGGGAAAAAAAATAAGAAATAACTGCTGTAGCTATCAATCCCAGACCAGACATTAACAACAAAAAATTCAGGCAAGAAATTTTTCGATTTCTCATTTTTTGCAAGCTAAACTTAGAACTAAAAGTTAGTATCTTTAAATAAGTCCTTTTAAGAAGCCGTGTTATCTTTCATTATTTTTCTAAACGTGAGTAAAAATAAACATCATCTTCGAATAAGCATGATCTGTTACTTAACAAAACTTACTTAATTCGGCATATGTATATTTTAAAATTTTTAAATTCTAAATAAAGATTCTTGACCCAAAATTTAAAAATAAATGATTCTCTATCCAAATAGACGCTCTTTATCTCCTTTTAAAAACACATTTTGTACAAATATTTTTTTTCTAAATCATCAAGATGAATTTATAAATAATTGAATAACACTTAGCAAAAAATTTTAAATATTTAAATTCTCTTATTTTAAGTATTTTAGCCTCAAAATGGTTTTTAAGACTTTAAAGACAATGATTTATCCTGGCAAAAATGTGTCTTATGGCTAGACTTTTCCAGGCTTTAAATTTGTAGATAACAAGTAAATAAGTAATAAATAAAATGATAATTTTATTTTTTTTGTATTACTAAAAGGATGTTGAAACAAGACTCGTCGAAATAAATAGATACTTAATTAGTGGAAATGACTAGCTCTTCATATGATGAGATGATTGGTAAAATTTGGTGTTTGATGAAGTAGACCCAGGGTGAAAATAAAAAAAATAATTATGAAGTTTCACAT
Organism: Brachionus paranguensis; assembly: GCA_016802215.1. Taxonomy (NCBI): domain Eukaryota; kingdom Metazoa; phylum Rotifera; class Eurotatoria; order Ploima; family Brachionidae; genus Brachionus; species Brachionus paranguensis. The sequence goes on from JAESIX010000012.1 coordinate 1,564,608, forward strand.
GCCTCTTTTTGTGGTATTTAAAATTTAGAGAGAAATTAAATTGATCTCGTTGTCGGAACAGTATCAGGACGATAAATTGGAACCTCCTGAGTCGTTTGATAAAGAAATTATTTTTGAAATATTTGAAAATTCAAATTTTACTTAAGGTAAAAAAATAAATAAATTAGCAAAATTTAATTAATTTTTTTTTAAAAGAACCTTTTCGGGGTCTGTCAATTCGAATATTGTTCCGTCCGAAAACAAAAAGTTAAAAGAATCACTTAAAAAAATATGAGCGTATCAATTGTGGATAACAAGTGAATATAGACTTCTTATGATCATCCCTATAAAACTTTAAAAAGACGCTATGAAATTTTTCTATTTTCAGTTAAAAATTTTGCTTAAATTTGATTAAAATTTAAATCTTACTAAAATTAAATGTCCTCTTTGAACGAGATATAATTTTTTTAAAGTCACATGATTTAAAGATTTTTTGAAAAATTCAAATTTTCAATTATGAATTTATTAAAATAACGACATTTGGTTATTTAAAGAAATGTTAGCTAAAAAAAAATAATCTCTCAAAAAAAAGTATGATTTATTAATTGTGTTAAAAAAACGTAGATTGTTTAAAGTAGGTATAAAATCATCTAAAGTTTTTATATTTGAATTAACCGTTTTTTTAATTATCACTCAAAGTAAGGTTACATTTGAATGCCATTTTTTATTCATTTTTTCTAAATTTTGTCTAGAAATTTTTTTAAAATTAAATATTTAATCAATAATTTAGAATTTTTCTTATATAATATAATGCCTTTTGAAACTTTGAAAACAATGGTAAATGTCGGCAAAAATATTTGCAATGACTTGACCGTTCCAGTTCAAAAATCCCTGGAAAAAAATGAAGTGAATTTTAAATTTTGCTTGAATTTTTATTTTTAATTTCTTAAAAGAATTTTGAAACTCGATTCTATGAAACAAATCGCTATGTAGTCTACAAATATAAGACCATTGATTCAAAAAACCCAGACAAAAACAATTCGGGAGATGATCCAGTAATGAAAAATGTGTGGCGTTTGATGAAGTATACCCAAGGAGAAAATGACAAGAAAAAGAATATGAAGCTTTACATGCCAGTTTTTGTTTTTATCGAAACTCTAGGTGACGCACAAGAAGATCCAGAAGGCGATGTAGAATGCGAAGTTAGAATGATGGTCTCACTGCCTCCTGAATACCAAGACAAAAATTCAGAAGTACCCATGCCTAATGATCCTGAGCTTTTCATTGATGTTCTCGAAGGATTTAAATGCTATGTTAGGTAAGGCTAATAGCAATAGCAAAAATTAATTTTTTTAATTAATTTTACTTAAGAACTTTTTCTGGTTTTGCAAACGAAAAAATTTTCAAAACTGAAACAGAAAAACTTAGAATTTCTTTAAATGAAGTTGACATAAAACATCAAAAAAGAAAATGCATTTGTATTTCTTATGATCCGCCTTACAAAGCATTCAATCGACGAAATGAAGTTATCCTAATATCAGTATAGTTTTTTTTAGTTGGATTTTAATTTTTTCTTAAAAAATTGCTTGTTTCCTAAATGCTTTATACATCTTTATATAAGTCTAATTTAAAATAAAAATCATTTATAATAAGATATTAATTTTTAATTTTCATAAAAAATGTCATCAAATTTTTTAAGCTAAAAAATTAATTGAATTTCTAGGTTTTACATGAGAAGAATATTTTCAAGATAAACATTAGATTCTAATATTACTCGGAAAACAAAAAAATGGTTCTTCAGCTAAAATCTTTAAAATTTCTTTTCTATATTTGAGATTATTTTCCTAAAAATAAAGATTCAAAATATTGTATTAAATTTTCTGTTCAAAAAATAATTGATGAAAAATTTGACAATAAACGTGGAATAAATTAGAATTAAATAGAATCAATACAAGTGACTAACTTCTTCTACATTAATCAAATTTAAAATAGCGTCATTTTCTAGAACATACTGATTTTTTTCAATATAGCTAAGCAAAAAACTTGAAATACGAGTGAATATCATTGAAATACTATTTATAAATATCATTTTTGAGAAATGTTTTCTTTTTTGAACTTTGTAAATAAATTAAAATTACAAGTTTTAAATTGATAAATAATATTATCAGACAAATGAGAATATAAAACACGTCTTGAATAAGATTTAACTTGAATCTTAAAGAAAAATACCTGTTAAAGTGAGCCGATTGAAAGGCAAAAAAATCAATTAGATGAAAGTTAAATACAAATTCTAATAAAATTAAACACGGAAGCAATTCAGTATAGACTTTTGACAAAAGGCTGAATTTCTTAGTTGTTTTGTTCGTAATGAACAAACATCTTTCTAATACAACAAGAAAATTGGACAAAACTAGTCATGTAATGGATGTGTAATACACTCTACATATCATTTAAACACCATAAAAAGTATACTTGTGTTATTGATCAAAAGCTAGCGCTCACATTAATAATTAAAGTACTTTCCAAAATATCTTAAAAAGTCTTAAATTGGCCTTACATGGCCTTGCTCACCATTTAATAGTATCGTTACCAAATAAACAGTCATGGAATTGTTTCCTTAGTTATTTACAAATTGATTTTAGTTTCAAATTTAATTTCATAGAGTGCAATAATTACCAGGATTTGAATATTTTTGATAAGTAAAATAAAAGAGACGGAAAAAATAAAGAGTAAGTATAAATTAAAAATAGAGAATTGAAGAATGCATAAAAATTAATTTTTTTATTCGTCAATAAATATGTTGACGAAATTTACCTTAAATTCTAATGCTTTTGTGAAATTTATTGCAAAATAACAGAACAAAATAAATAAAAAATTGAATGGATTTTTTCTCCAAGCTCAGAATAAGTTATGTGAATGCAACATGGTGCAAAATACGGCATTGTGAAATTTCAAAAATTTTATAACTTTTCTTCTCATTGTCAAAAACTTGTTCTGCATATGAAACAAAGTGAAACAGCTTTTGTTTCACCTACTGAAAAATCTGTGCCAATTAATTGCGTTTTATTTTTAATAATTTTGAATAGCGTGCATTTTTGCAGACTTCTGCAGTAGGTGAAACAAAGGTTTTTTCACTTTGTTTCATTTGCAGAACAAATTTTTGACAATGAGAACAAAATTTATAAAGTTTTTTCCTCTTTGTATTGGAAATTTTGTATGAAATATCATAATGCTGCAAAATACAAAGTCTGCTAAACTCTGAAAATTTAAAAGAAATTAAAATTCAGATTTGCAGAGATTTTTTGGAGAAAAATTTGTACTCAATTTCGAAAAAACTTTTTGAATACTGAAAAAAATCTCAAATTTGATCTACTTTTTTCCATATATAGAATGAATTAAAAATAAATTAAAAATTTTATTAATTTTTTGTTTAATTTACTTAATGGTGTTTTTTTTAAAGATTATTTATTTTATGAAGTTTCCTAATGTAAATCGAGCAAAAATCGTTTGAAAATAAAATTATAAAAATAACCATGATAATCATAGTTGCAATAATTAAAGAGGACTTAATCACATTTTTTTAATTACCATTTCTTGGGACTCTATTTCACATTTATCACCACTGTATAAATAGAAACATTTGCATAAAATTTCGCGATTTTCTTTTACCACACAAATACCATTTTTCGAACATGTCTCATTTGCACATAAATCAATTTCTTTCTCACAATTTGTGCCAAAGTAATATTCTTTCATACATTGGCACTTAAAACCACCTTGTTCGTTTGTACATGTGCCATTATTGAGGCATGGATTAAAAGAACATGCTCGCCTATCTATTTGGCAGGACGATCCTATAAAATTGTCGAGACATTCACAAACTAAAGTCTGTCTTTCACTACCTATGTAAATTAAGTAAATTCAGAAATTCAAATTCATAACTTTTAGGTTTTAAATTCATAACAAAAATAATAATATTTAATTCCAATGAATACATTTTATATATTGATCTTGATCTCAATTTGCAAAATTTTTTTACTTTATTTCTAATTCAGTGTTTTAGCTTTTTAATTACATACTATTGTTTTTTTGAAAACATTTTACGCGGCTTTGTGAAAAGCGATGGCTATTATAATTTTAATTTACCAAAAATAATTTAAATCAAATCTTTTCTTGTATAAAATATTTATTCACATAAAATAAAATTTTACGATTAATAAATCAGCTTTTACCATTAAAAAAATAATTAAAAATTATTGATAATGAAAGTGACCAGGTTTTATTTTTGAAAAGCCAAGATTTATTTGTTTATTTCATAAATTAGACCAGATTCGGCGATATTTTTAGAAAAAAAAATTGATTGTTGAAAAATAGAATTCAAAAAAAAGAGTTGAAAAAATATAAAAAAAAAAGCGCTGTTATTAATGCAAAATTATGATTATTCCTCTAATATTAGGTATATTTAGCCATTTTACAGTTAATTCTAAAAGGACCAAAAAAGTTCTTGTTTTTCTAATTTTTTCGATTTTTCAGATTTTTTTAATTAAAAAAAAAATTAACATATTTTTCGTAAATTTATTTAAATTTTTGTAAAATAAAATCAAAAATATACATTTTTGAATCATATTTTATTTCATAATATTTGGTTAAATTTTTTAGTGATTAGACCAATCTACATTTTTTCAATTACTACTGTAGTTCTCGCAAAAATGTAACGTTACCGTAAGCGTTACCTTACCACCAGTAGTTTGGTTATCCTCTATATAAATTTAAATTTTTTAAAGAAATAAATTTAACGATGCCCTTTTTAAATTCTATTTTTGTATAATCTGCGTTTTGATGGATCCAAGACCTATTAAAGACTCTTAAATATTTTCTAAATTCATATTAGTGAAAACTCAGTCAATTCTATTTCTCTTTTAAAAAAAATCAATTTATAATAAAAATTTATCTAAATGATCAAATCAAATATAATGATATAAAATAAATTGGAAAATTTACCTTTTTTGACTAGATTTTACTAAAGTTTACATGCTAAAATTTTAAATTTTACATATAATTACGAGAAATTTCTTAATTTTTTTTGAATAGGAAAATTAAAAAATAAATTTTTTAAGCGAATTTATTGAAAAAAAAGAATAGCAAGAGCTTTTTTGTTACTTTTATAATTCCCTGTAAAATGAGTAAATTTACGTAAAACTACCGTAATTTGGGTAATTTGGCGTTAATAAACGCTATTTTATAAAACTATCTTTTCTTAAAAAGATTTTTTTTTTTACATTTTTACGTATATTTAGGTAAAATCATCATGGCTTAGCAATACTGTATATGGAATAAAAATAACCGTATAATTTGCTTATTTTTATTATGGGATATAAAATAAATAGGACAATTTTCAATTTAAAAAATAATAATAAATAAAGTCAAAAATTTTTCTGATGAACTATCACAATAGAGAAAACTTAAAATTGAGAAAAAAGGTAGAGAAGGCAAAAATTAGAGAATGTTAAGAAATAAAGAAAATAAAATAGAGAAAAATTATAAAAGAGAATAAACATTTTCCCTATTGCATTTTTTTCTCTAAAATAAAAATTCTTTTATTTATTACATTCTGTGTTATTATTTTATTTTTTTCTTAAAAAATTATTCTCTAAAATTTTTTTCTCTATCATGAACGTTAACCATTTATTTTATTTTTTTGATTTCTTTTTGAAAGAGAAATTGATTGAAATCAATTTAAATTATGTTCATTACCAATAAAAACAATTTTTTTAATTTTTTCAAAATTCTGGTCTTTAAATGAAAACTAAATCTTCATTTTTAAATTATTTTGACCAACTCTGGATATGCATTGTCAATAGATCAAAAAACTTGATTAAAAAGCTTACTTTATATCCGCAGAAAATTCAGTTGGTGTATACGTCAAAAGATAATTAGTAATAGATGATTCTAGATCTGTCATTGTAGGACACCTAGAGGACGGATAAGATTCAGAACTTATCTCATTTATGCATGATTTTTCAAAGCTGTGATCATTTTGTAGAATTATTAGACTAGTTGGTCGATCAATTTTAAATGCATGGATTTGAGACTTTTCCAATTTTCCAAGCCACATAACAAAAATGAGGAATTTAGTTTCTTCAAACTTGTTGTCAGAAATCCTGGTCGACATGCAGATACAAAAAATCCATTTAAAATATAAAGTCTAGTGTTTGTACGGCAGGCATAGGTCATCATTCTGTTGTCTAAAAATTATGTTCCTTTAAAATCTAGACACACTATTGAAATAGTGTCAACTAGGCTGAATTCTTTTACTGACCAAATTGCCCACAGATATGAATTTTATAAAGGCATAACAATCATCAGGCAGTATTTTCAAATTCAAAATACCACTTTTGTGAGCAGCTGGTATTAGCTTTATGAGGGAATAGTTGTTTAAACTCCAAACTTTGATGCTTCCCTCAACATATCCACTAAGAAGATATGTCTCATTTATTGCCAAAAGAGAATTATTAAACTTATTGTGGATGTATAAGTTCTCAAAAAACAACAAATTTTATTTAAATCTTAAATTCATAACAATATTTTTTTTTGTAGAAAAACACATAAATTTTTATTAATTTGAAAGTTTGAATCAATTACAAATTAAAATACTAAAATTAAACTAATAAAAATTGACAGAAAGAAAAAAATTACTAATAAATCCGACAATCAACCCGGCTTCGTCAACAAAAAAGCCTGCGTTACTAATCTGTTGGAAACAATGGACTACTGTACCAAAGCATTAGCCTCGCATCATCCACTTGATTCTGTTCCTCGACTTCGCCAAAGTTTTCGACAAAGTACCACCCGCTCGCTTCATACACAAGCTCGAAAAATATGGCATTAAATCGAAACTTCTTTGCTGGAAACGCTCATTCTTAGTAAACAGAAGGCAAAAAGTAGTCTTAGGCGAACATGAACAGACTGGCTACCGGTACTAAGCGGCGTCCCACCAGGATCTGTACTCGGCCCCACACTCTTTGTCATCTACATTAACGATATCACCGATTGCATCATCAATGAAACGAAAATGTCATCGATGACACAAAAATTCTAGTCAAAAAAGACTCAAACAACCCTGTTAGCAGCACCATCAGTTTACAAAAAGACACAAAAATTTACAAAAAACAAAAAACCTTATGAACCAAAAACATTATGAACTTTCTTAAATACGAAGTAGTAACAACAATAAAAGTAGTTGAAAAAGACTCATTGCCATTTCCAGCAGTGACTGTATGCAATGCTAATTCTTTTGTCACAGAAAGGGGTTTACAGTATGTTTAAGATGTTTTGGACAAAAACAACTTTACAAAATTTCCCGATCTTTAACTAAAAGATGCTTATAAAGGAAATTTGAGAGACAATTCTTTATTTTAACTATATATTCTTTCGCTATTTTACCATAGTATTCACCAAGTCAAGCCCAGAAGAGATTAAACAAAAACTCAAAATACCTTATGAACAAATTTTTATCAGTTGTCTGTATAATCTTCACCCATGTTACAAGAACAACTGGACATGATAGTATGACTCTATATTTGGCAATTGCTATCGTTTTAATACACAGCAAAATTCTGAAATTAGAAATTCCTTTCAGGCCGGAAAGTATCAAGGACTCATGATTGAGTTATTCGTTGGTATACCTGAGAGTCACAGAACATTAAGTATATCAACGGAAGCACATATTTTTGTTGATGATAATTTGTTTAAACCTTTCCTTTGACAAAGTGCTGACATAGCGCCAGGGTTTATATCAAATTTAGTTTTGCAGAGAATTACAACACAACAGTTGCCCAAGCCATAAAGTGAATGCTTTGGTAATTTAGATACCATTAATTCATTTGATTCAGAATATTACAGAAAAGTGTTTAGATCGAATTTAACTTATTGTCAGGGTGATTGCTTTTTAGCCTATATTCATAAAGAAATTTAAAAAAAATGTAACAGATATCCTTCTGTAAACTATGCAAAAGATTTGATTAAAACTCATGAAAAATTGACAAGCTCGATTAGAAATAAATCAAATATTAGCATTGAAGATTTACGGGAAAATATTTTGGCAGTCAATGTTAACTATGAATATTTAAAAGAAACCGAGATAAGACAGAGACCTAGTATTACATAGGATGGTCTAGTTAGAAGTGTTGGCGGCACTTTAGGCTTATTTTTGGGAATAAGTTTTCTCAGCTTTGAAGAACTATTTGATTTGCTTTTTCAAATTGTATTCAACAAGGCAGCAAACGAAGTTCTTTTAACAACAGAAAGTTAGAATTAAAATTTAAAAAAATCAGTATCATTCTAATTATATTTTGACTGTTTAAAGATTTTATGATCAATAGGGCTCAATTTAAAATAATTTCAATTTTTAAAACATAACTTTGCCAATAACGTATGATAAAAGAAAATTTTTTTGGAGTTATTTGGCGACATGTTTAGACTTAAGGTTTCTCAAACTCCTTGACATTGCGTTTCCGGATTAAAAGAAAGTCTCAAAATAACGAAAATAAAAATAACAGAAATAAAACGATCTGAAATTATCAGAAAAAATAAAAACAAAGAACCATTCAACAAATTTATTTTATAAAATTCCTTCAAATAAAGAATAATAAAAAAAAATTTTATTAAAAATATATTTTAAGCCACCGTAACTCTGCCGTAAGCCGGTCCCAAGCCCAGGATGAGAAAAGAGGAGGGTGGTGGCAGCCACGCTATGTGGTCTTCTACAGGTCCGAAGAAGAGCTGTACTACGAGTACATAGATCTACGGATCTTTGTCCTAGTCTTGTCGTATGAGGGTGCCGCTGGCTTTGACCAACATCCAGTATAGAATCTTAGCAGAGCGAGAACTTGTTTTACAGCTGACCCTCTTTGGATAGCCGTAACTTTGGAAGCGCTAAAGTTAAGACATTCTCTCTTTCAAAATTGAGAATGTCGCTTGGTTTGTGGTTCCAAGCTAGTCTAAATAGTTGCCGAGTTCGCAGCCAAATTAAAAGTGCTCGGATGAGTGGCGCTGTTTATGATGAACGTCCCACGTGCTTCTTAGGGGAAGACGCCGTCATAACTATGCCGTATGCCGGTCCCAAGCCCGGATGAAAAAATAGGAGGGTGACAAAAATAAAAAATTTTAAGTAAAATATTTTTAACTTTTTTATTATCAAAAAACAAGGTAGAACACCAAAAAAATATAATAAGATCCAAATAATAATAAATGTTTAAAAAATCAGATCATTGAGCAGACAAAAACAAGCTTTTATTTATTGTTTTTCTTTTGTTGTGGTAATTATAATTTAAATTTAATTGTGAAAAATGATAAAATGAATTAAAAATAATCATTATTAATTATGGAATAAAACTGATAATCAAACCATCTTTATATTAAATGAAGATAAGATTTGATATTCGAAAATATAAAAATAAACAATTGATACTTATGCTGTAGTTTTTTTAGGGACATTTTTTATATACATTTGTAATATGACACATGGTTTTTACGTTATTTTACGATAAATTACGTATTATAACGTAAATTTACGTAAACTTACTTGAGCTTACTTGAAACCAAATATAATTAATCAGTGAAAAAAGTTGATTTTTTTAACGGGATTATAAACGCAAAAAAAACGGAAAAATTTTAAAAATTCTTGAAAATACATATAATCATTATCAAAAACTTTTTAATAAATTCAATAATCAAATAATTTTTATTTTAAATTTCAACAAAAAGTTTAAAAAATGATCAATTTAAAGCCAAAAATAAATAAAACTTAGTATTATTTCCAACATTAAAAATATCAAAAGAAACTAAATAAACTAAAAAAAATTGTGCTTTTTACTTTATTTTTGTTTTTTTACCAATTAAAATTCGAAAAATTACCAAAAATTATGAAAAAAAGGTAATTTAATTTATAGAATCAAATTTAAATAAAATTAAAAATTTGATTATATTACCAAAAATTACGAAAAAATGTTACTTTTTTGCCCTTTTTGGTTTAAGGTAAGTTCAAGTAATTTTACGTAAAATTATGAACAAACCATGTGTCAAAGCACTACTGTATATTTTATAGGAGAAAGGCATTTGTTGTTTTACGCATTTCATATTTAAGATTGCGTTATTTTGTTTCAAATTAAATTTTTCCCAAATATTACCAAATTACGATAAAAAAAAAATAAAAAAAATTCAATATGTAATTCTTAATAAATATAATTTGATAAAAAAATAGTCAATTAATTGAAAATTTTTGTATCATCTTTTTCTTTAAACTGAATGGTTAAATGAAAAGTTGCTTGTTTTACTTCCTAACACTTACATAAAAATAATAATTCAAAATCCATAACTTTATTAAGAATTTAAATCCGTATTGGAATTATATAAATTATATGTGTAAGAAATAGATAAATAAAGATAAAAGTTAACTTTTATATACTATATGTTACGATTGTATTATAACTTTAAAATTAATAATATCAGCAAAATTCTAATTTAAAATAAGCATTTTAAATAATATTTATAATTAAAGTAAGTTTTAAACATGATTTAAATTTTTATATTAGCTTTAAATTGAAAACATATTATTAATCACGTATTAATAACTTATACAAAAAATCAATAAACATTAAAAATATTATCTGCAGATTTAGTAAAGTTGCTCGAATTCTAATTCACAAATTAAAACATCTTAAAACACGCGGTAAAATATTTACTGGTTATATACTTTATAGTGGTTGTATAATATATAAACTGGTTCAGTTCTGTTCTATTATAAACAATATTAAAGAAGAGTTAAGTTTTGAAAGAAAAATTTAAGAACAATTTTCTCCGTTTTATTTTTTACCTTAAATCAATTTATTTGTTTTTGGTAGATAAAAAAGTTTAAAAAAAAAGTACCAGTTAAAATTTTTATTACAGCTAAACAATTTATTTTCCAGGTAACAAAAAAAAACTTATTCTCTTTTTGACGCTTTTATTTTTATTATTTTATTACATCTAAGTTTTAGAGACTGAATCTAAAATTAGAAACTGGAAGCACAAAAAGCGCCTTTCAGTCTTGAGCTAAAAATAGCTCCACGGACGTCGAACAAGAGGCGAGGGGAACAAGTCTCATTATTATTTTTATAAATTATCTATTTTTTTATTTACTAATTTTAATTTATTTTTTTTAAATCATTTATTAACTTGGAATCAAAGTAAAAAAATTTAAAAAATATTTAAATAGACATCAGGTAAACCATAGCAAACCATGTTTAAATTTTCTTTTCGAACAACAGACAAATTTCTTAGGATTTGAAGTCTTTTTTCTTCTTTATTCATTTGTAAATACCTAGCTTCTTGTGTATCTTGTACAACTTCTGGCTCAGGTTCTTTTTTTTTCTGATTTGATTCTTTGTTTTCCTTCTTGTCTCCTTTCTTGCCTTCTTTTTTCTCCACAACCATCGGTTTTTTTTCCTCTACTTTTTCCTCTTGAAGCAAAAATTTAAGATGAGGAGACGCTTTGTATCGCACAATTTCCCCACATGCTTCTCTCTTTTCCATCAATTCTCTAAGTATGTTTTGAAATTTGTCCGTATTATCAATCATATTTGTTGTCCATTGATTTGACAATATACACTTGACGCCAGTCAGACTGAGCAACAAGTTAGCCTCCAGTGAATTTTCACATTCTAATTCAGTAGTACTAAACAAAAAAATTTAAAAAAAAATCTAATATTAAATTTAAAATTACTTTCTGAGTACATCATCTTTGCCAATACGACCAAAACTTCGTCCAGTTTGGGTCAAATCATTTGCTATAATTAATTTGCATTCATTCAAATTCAAAGAAGCCACTTTGTTCGAACTAAAGTATGATAAAAATCTCTCTGTACCATTAAAAAGTAAACAGCTTGAATCAATTAAGTAGCTTTCGCATTCTCCTAAACTTGGTGAATGGTCAAGACCGGTAAGGCCGGTCCATTTTGAACACACATGAGAAAATTGTTGAGTCATTTTTTTAAAAGAAACAATTGGTGTCATTTCTGAAGGAACTGTTTGTTTTTTTTTGAAAAAAAATTTCTGTTAAAAATTTAAATTTTTTTAAAAAATTTTTCTTACGTCCTGGAGAAGCCTCATTGAAAACATCAATAAGGTATTTAACTCGAAATGGGTCAATAGTTGTAACATGCTCTGGCAATGGTTCTAAATTTGACGGTGGTGCTATAGTTTGTTTTGGAGGTTTATCTTTTTTCTTTTCCTCTTTGTTAATCGGTTCGACTAAAAATTGCATTTTAAATTAAATTAAAGAAAATTTTAAAAAATTATAAAAACCTGTTTCTTTTGGTTGAAAAAATCGAGTAGAAAAAAATTGTAAGGAAAAATCTCTACTAATCGTAAATAATACTTTGATTATCATAAAACACTTTAAGACTTTCTAGTGGAAATTCGAGCAGGCTCATATCTGCTAAGATGATAAGCTTTTCACTGGGCTTTATATTTGAGTTGGTTTTTGAGCTCATTTGTTGCTCAGCCTGATTTGCTGCGAAATATTTTTGAACAAAATCGGTCACTGATTTCAAATATATTTCAGTACTGTTTATCAAAAATTCAAACTTGTTCTCTAAATCTTGCATTGTTTGCAGCATTTCATCATATCTCTGTAATTGAATAAAATTTTTATTTTCTATGTTAAAATTGAAGACACAAATTCAATAAATAATCAAAATTCTTATGATTATTCTTCTAATATTTTGAAATATACTAATAATATTATTCAAAAACACTATGAAATTATGAGCTTTAATAAATAAAATGAATACCTATTTTTTTATTCTTTATCAATTTTCAAAAATTTTGAAGGTATTCAAAGAAAAACTGTGCTGATTTTTGTTTTTATCACAAAGAAAAAACTAGAGTAACAAATGACCAAAACATTTAATAATTTTTTATTTATAATTAATAACTTTATCAAAATGAATATTGGTATAAAAAGTTTTTTTAACAATAATTAACAAATATTGTTTACAACAACAATTTCACTCTCCCACCAAATAGCTTACTTCCTTTTAATTTTTTCATGCATATCTAAAGGAGATGTGGAAAATTTATTCTAGGGGGTGATTTTGATGCAGTTGAAGGAAAAATTTCACATAACATTAAGTTAAGTCTTCGAATTTACTTAGGTCTTCAAACCAAGAATATCGATCAACTAAATGAAAAAATCTCAAAAAATATTATTAATACTATTCTAAAAAGTGTTTGTCTGAAATCGTAGAAATTTTTTATTCACCTTATCTAAAATTTGTTTACCTATTATACGCTCGAATATATTGTAATTAAATTTCTGCTTAGTTTGAAGAATTTAGCAGACCTTTATAGTTGATGCAACTATGAATTTTGCACCATGTTGCAGTCACGAAACTAATTTTTATAAAAATGTTATTCAATTTTTTATCATTTTTTTCTGCTCTTTTTATCATTTTGTACTGAATTAAACCATTTTATATAAAAAACTTATTATTTTCCATAATAGAAAATCAGGAATTAATGTTTTGGTGGTGTTTAATTTTCAAAAAAAAATAACTGATACGTTTATTGCAAAAATGCTAATTAAATTTTTTTAAAACCAATAATGACTTATTTATTGGTAGTCTAAACTTTTAAATGTTTATTTAAATTAAATCTAAATGTAAATTTTGAACATTTTTTATCTATTTTTATAAATAAAATTAAAATAAATAAATTTTTTTTTTAATTTTAAAGTTATTAAATAGTATTAAATTTTTGAAAATTTTTAAAGACTATTTTATTTCTTTGTTATTTCCAAATTTTTGAAAAACTAATTATTTTAATCAATTAGATAATTTTTAAACATTTCACGCCACAGAAGTCACTTCTGTAAATACTTTTCTGAAAAAAAATACATTTTTCTACTAGTCTCTATATACAGCGGTTCTAATAAAATCGTAACGCAAAAAAAGCCACGTCTAAAAGACAGTCGATCCGTTCGACCCATCCGGTCACTGGAAAGATTTTTATGTGATACAACATACCCTTAAAATGAATAAAATAAATTTTAATTGAAAAATTCAAAATTTTTTATGATTGTTTTCAATAGATACAAAAATTTAAAATATTGAATTTAGCAAAAATTCACCATATTATGATAGTCATTGCAATTAAAATTTTAAATTTTTCCAATTAAAATTTAATACAAGTGATGGCAAAAAATGAGTTTATTCAATTAAAATTTATTTTATTGATTTGAAGGGTTAGTTGTTTTAACATTAAAATCTTTCCAATGACCGAAAGGTTTGGACAGATGGGGCGAAAAGGTTGCCAGGGTTTACATTGGATGGCCGGCCGGTTGGACCGTTAGGGTTACGATTTTATTAGAACCGCTGTATATAAAAGTCTGCATAGAAATATTGATTAAAAAAATTTTTAATTTATAAAATTTTCAACAGTTTAAAAAATTTTAAAATATGATAATTGTGGACTTATTGGCACTTAATTAAATTTTTATTTTTTTAATTTTTATTTTGCATTTTTATCGTCTCTATTTATTACTTCTTTTAGACTTTAATTAGTAAACTTGTGAAGCAAGGTGTCTATTCATCTCTGCATTATTATAAGAAAATTTACTTACAGCACTCGAAGAGTCTAGATAATATTTGATAAAATCATTTGGATTTTGGCTCAGTTGAGAAGAATTATTTTGCTTTTTTATCAATTCATTATTAAGTTGAAATTCGATTTTCAGATTAAAAGACTGAAGATTTGCTTTCCACTCTTTCCATTGTTGAAGCAAATAGTTGAGCTCAAATGGGTCTGTTTTAACTTTCAGGACGGCTGCTTTTGTTTGTCCAGCACTATTTGACATTTGTTGTTTTGAATTTTTGGCACCGGATTTAGAATGATCCAATATTGATACAAAAAGTTCATTTCTTAAAATTTAAATAAATTTTAAATTTTTAGAAAAATAAATTTTAGTTACTTTTTTTCATTGTGTTGAAGAACCAAAAAAGTATAGTTTGATGGGAAATCTTTAGAAAAATTGAAATGATTCGAATTAACTGTCAAGTATTTAGAAGCATTAAATTTAGATTTTGTCAAGTCCAAAATTTGCTTGACAATTGGCGAATTTAAAGAATTAGTTTGGATATTTTTATTCGTGAAAAACTTGAGCAAATTATAATATCCAGTCAGCAAAGAATTTTTTGGATTAAGTGAACTTTTGACAATTAAAGTCTCAGCTTCCACTGAACTTAAAAGACTCTTTAAAAAATAATTAAATTAATAAAATTTTTTAAAATTTTTTAAAATTTATTTACTTGATATATAGAAACAAATTGTGAACAGAGATTCAAGTCAAATCGGCCAACTAGTTCAATAATTTCGTGAGTAATTTTAGCAGCTATTTCCATGTCTTCGACTAAGAGGGCTAAACTAAGAGCCTGGAGAAGACAATCGATAGAACTGGCCTCGGTTTGATTTACATGTATCAATAGATTTTTCAACAATTCCTGGTCTGCTATGTTGGTAAGATTGGATTCTTCGATTAAATTAACATTGTAGTCACGATCACTTAAAATATTTATATTTGCTTCATTTTCAGTAAAACTAAACTCATTCATCTCAGCTGAATTGACTGGTTGGGCTCCTGGCAAAGCCGTATTGGATCGAATTGGCTTTTTTGATTTTGAACTTGCGTCGCCATCACTAACAAAACTTGGAGGTTGATAGTTTTTGATCAAATCTAGAATGGTGGCATCCCATTTATTAATTGTACTGGTCATGTTCAAAACGCTAGAGTTATAGCTGCTCTCATCATTTAAGTTATTTTTGCGCAATTGATACTTAAGTTCGCTAATAATACGAAAACTTCTACCCAGTTGATACAAAGTTTTACATTTTAAATTTTTTATTTTTATATTTAAGTAAAAGCATGATATCAGGAAGACACTTAATTGGTCTGGTATTCTGGATAAATGCTGATTCCAAAGTTGGTCAATGTCGTTCAAGTTTTCGTGTTCACTACTGGCATAAAGTTCAATTACTTTGGTCATGTTGTCTTTATTTGAACTCTTGGCATTGGAAACTTTTATCTCATTAAGATGAATTTCGAGCATATCAGTCATCAATGAGCACAGTTCAAGTTTAATATCAGACACCTCTCTTTGGATCGGAAGCGAAATGTTCTGAATTTCAGATGGCGACTGCAGAGATAGTGCTTCATTGAGTAATTCATTTAAAATTTCTAAGCAATTATTCAGTGTTTCAAAAGCCTGAAAATAAAAAAAATTTTTTTTAAATAAATTTTTTAAGGCAGTGAAAAAATCTATTATTTTAGTTAAGTTATCCACAATTTTTTATTTATCTTGGAATTTTTTCACTTCATATCTTTTTATCTGCTCCCATTTTCAAAAATAATCAGTAAAAATCTTCTATGGTAATGCTACGAAATCATGGTTTACCATCAACAACTAAAATTAGCTTTTGATATAAAATTTTTATTGAAGTGGTGAACTTCAATCATGGATTGACTTTTTAAACCTTTTAGATTAGTGAAACAGTACTCTTTTTCTAATTTTTTTTTAAACGAAGAAGCTTTTTAAATTCAAGCTTTTAAATCCAATATAAAATAATATTTTTGCTAGATGTGTATTCTGTGAATGGGAAATAAATACCTAGTGTTCATATTAAAAAGTGGAAACTACCAAATAAAAAATTTAATTTTGTCCATACTAAGTTAGGAAATGACAACTTTTTTTTTTTCGAATTTATTTTAACAATTTCGTAGTTCAGCTTGAGAGTATTTTTCAGACTTAAATTATAATTTAAAAAAGGGTATATTTTTTGTTAGTAGATAAATATTTTTTTTAGTAGATAATTTTTTTTAATATAAATTAGATAAAATCAATAAGAAGTAGATAAAAGCTTTTAATAGAAGATATTTATTTTTTCAAACATAGATAATTAAAAAAACATAAGAAAACAGAAAAAAAAATTACTTTGAAAAAAACAAACAAAGTGAAAAAATTAAAGTGAAAAATTTCAAAATAAAGAAAAGATGAAGAGATGCTTTAATTTGAAAAAGTTTTTAAGTGGATAAATCTTGACTTTAATTTTTACTATTTTAATTAACAAATAGTGTCCAAATATTTAATTAAAATCTAATTTTGGTCTGAAAAATACAATATTTAGCTGAAATACAAAATTAAAAATGAATTCGAAAATTTCATTCAAAGGCTGGTAAAATCATTGTAAAAAAATGATTTCAACAAAAAGTTGCTGAATAGAGAAAATATTTTTGGATTTTATTTTAACTTGATTTTATCCATTCCACGATTTTATAACTAATAATTTCAGTTTCAAGTAATCTAGAAATTATTTTTCAGAAGATTGAATTCAATTTTGGATATAAAATGTTTAAATTTGAATTCTCTAAACCTTAAAAAATAAATAAATATTCGTTTATGAATAAAGATGAGATTCATTAAATTATATGAAAAGCATAAACAATAATGAATACATTCATTGTTATGTATAAAGCTTCGATATTCTTACTCAAAGTTCGTCAATTAAATCATTAATAAAATATTTTTTGTACAAAAATGGAACTCATTGAAAATATGAAAATTATAAAAGAATTAGTGATTCATTTTTGAAGCATTTATTTATTTCATTAGAAATCTATCGTTTCAGTGAAAATTTCATTTATTTTCAATAAATTTTCTTTATCATAAACTAAATTAATTTAAAATTAATTTAAATATAAAGATAATAATTCAGTTTTTTAAAAGATAAATTTTTTTAAATGCTTGATCTTAAAATTTTATTATTTTTACAATTTTTATTTAATTATTTTTATAATTAATTGTAGATCCTATGAGATTTGTGGAATATTAAGAAAACATCAGAAGACTTATTTTTAAAAGAATAATTCAATTACTTGTAGATAGTAGTCTTTTTTAGTTTCAATATTTGCACAATCTTCAGCAAACATTTTCAAAAGATTTGAGTTTGCTTTCAGGCACTTAATTGAGTCTCTTTTGAAACCATTTTTGGCAAATATTTCAAAACCAGTTTGGTAAAGCTAACAAAATTCAAAGTATTTTAAAAAAAAATTTAATTTAACTAAGTTTACATTTATAACATTTGAGAATCGTTTGAACATGGTCGGATGCATGCTATTTCGTCGCGAAGATCGTTTTGCAGCCCGGCTTCGTCTTGCCAATTCTTCTTCGTTTAATTTTCCATTTAGAACACCTTCATAAGTTATCTCGGCCAAATCGAAGTACATACAAGCTTCAATATAAGCGAAAGTTGAAAATTTATTTAATCGGATTGATTTCTCTTTTTGGATAAGTTCGATTGACTTGTTCAAAATTTTTAAGCATTTTTCATAGCCATCTTTGTCATTGTAGTCGTATCGATGCGAATCAACCAGTAAATGAATTGATTTCCACCAAAATTCTTCATCTATCGCAATTTTCTTTCATTTAAATTTAAAATTTTTTTTTTCTAAATATAATGGGGTCTTACTTGAGCGTTTGTTGCGTAATTTCTTGCTTCAATCAAATCAAAGTCAAAAAGCGCTATTTTGCCAAGCATATATTGAATCTTGCCGAGAGTTTCACTGTCCTCAAATGTCTTAATTAATAAAAATTTATCAAATAAAATTTTTTTATTTTCTATATTAGAATTAGCTTTTCGAATTTATTTAATTTTAAAATTAGGAGAATTTAGAGAAAAAATCTTATAGACAAAATAAATAAGTATTTATTTAGTATTTATAGTTCTTTTTTAATACTTTAAACAAAAACTTATTGTCAAAGTTATGACTTTTACTTAATTTAATTTTTTCCAACAGATCAAGACTAGCAATGGCGTGACCAGAGAGGGACTAAGGGGTGCTCAAGCTTCCCTATCCAACAATCAAAAAGGACTCAGTCCCTTTAAAAATTTCTATTTATCAAAAATAGTCTTATTTTTTCAGTTAAATTGTAAATTTTCATAAAAAATTAAAAAATATAGATCTTTTTTAATTTTTTTTTTGTAACTCATAAATTAATTATTATTTTTTAAATTCCATCTAATAAAATGTAATTTTCTTAAAAAAGTTCCTACACAAGAATTTATTAAAATAACTTACAACACAAGCATTCAAGGCTTCATACAGATAATCCCTGGCGATTTGAAAATATCCATTATCGATCAAATATTCAGCGAGCATAATCCAAACATTTTTGTACAGAATGTGATATAAATTATTGTCGATTTTTTTCTTTTCTCCTGGAAACTTCAAGTCATTGGGATCAAATTGTTTAATGTTGGCCAAATTTTGTCCAGACGAATCTGTATTATTTTGACCACTTATCTTTACATTTTGACCCTTAGCCATTATTTGTTTCTTTTTGATTTTATTTTTGTTCAATATAAACGAATTTGTCGAAAATCCACCTTTTTTGGATGACGACGAAAAAGAACCCAAACTGTTTGACTTAAAATTTGTGTCCTCATCTTCCAATTGAGTTAATCTTTGCTTAAAAGAGTATATTTCATCTCTGGACAAGCAAGTTTCTAGAGAATCTATTTGTATTAGTTTGAGAAAAATAGATGCATTTGGGGTTGCTACTTGGGCGCTAATGTCTGTGGTCGGCTTTAATATAAATGCCGCCAGAGCCTGCTGATGAAACCCAATAGCCTGGATCAAATTCAACTCTACACATAAATTTACCATTTTAAGCCTCAGATAAACATTTAATGAAACTATTTGAGATTTATTTTCCATTATTAAAGCTGAATTGACCACAAATAACTGGAGGTAATAAACAGGAAAAATTAGATGCGACCATCCATTTTCTCTAAGCATTTCGGTCAGTTTGTCCAGATAGTAAAATAACAAAAATGGCTCACTGATTGAATTTTTGTTAATTCCATTCTTTTTCATCAAATCATGGTTCCAACAATTCATGAGCTCTTCATTAAGCTCAAATTGACTCCATTGTTCTTGACTCTGCGGAATCAAATTGACATTTGGTTCATTCTTTTTTTTTGATCTAGTTTCTGCTGGTTTTTTGACTTCGGCAATCTTTTTCTTGTCACCTTGGACCGCTTCTGTTTGGCCAAGTTTTTGAATCTCTTTACTAGCGGTCTGAGCGTTCTCAACAGCTAAACAAATTAATTTGTACACAGAATAAAAAGATTTTAACAGATATCCAGTGTATTCATCATGACTTTGTCCGACCATTTTTGCCAAAATAACATTTGCTCTAATAAAGCATTCTAGTTGCTTTATGTCCTGAAAATCGGTCCAATTTAACGAGTTGCTCCATTCTGTTGAATTTGACTCGAACAAAGCCTCTCTAATGTTGGCATTTAATAAATTTTCATACTCTTGCTCCGAGTTGGTGTCCATTTTTTTATGAAAACTTCTAATTTCAACGTTGTCATGAATGGTTGGTAAAATAGACATGGTTGAATTAGTTGCTTTAGTTGTAATCCTTCCTTTACTATTAGGCTTGCTGAGACGACTGGATACAGCTGCTGAAGTTGATCGTGACTTGTCTGATTTAATTTTAAACATTAACAAATCAACAGACCATTCTGCCAAATCGATGCAATTTTCTAAATTGTATTCATTCGAAAACATGAATTGAGAAAGTTCCAAAGTATACTCAAACTTAAGCCATATGCTTTCATCGGACTATAATAATAAAAAAAATAAATTTTTTTTGAAGTAAAAGATGTAATAGATTTTTTTTGCTCTCAAAGCCCAGAATTGTATTAAAGAAGCTTCGAAATTATTCGCTAATAGATGTTTAAAGATCATAATCGTCTTAAAATAAAATTATAAAAATAACCATGATAATCATAGTTGCAATAATTAAAGAGGACTTAATCACATTTTTTTTAATTACCATTTCTTGGGACTCTATTTCACATTTATCACCACTGTATAAATAGAAACATTTGCATAAAATTTCGCGATTTTCTTTTACCACACAAATACCATTTTTTGAATTGTCTCATTTGCACATAAATCAATTTCTTTCTCACAATTTGTGCCAAAGTAATATTCTTTCATACATTGGCACTTAAAACCACCTTGTTCGTTTGTACATGTGCCATTATTGAGGCATGGATTAGAAGAACATGCTCGCCTATCTATTTGGCAGGACGATCCTATAAAATTGTCGAGACATTCACAAACTAAAGTATGTTTTTTACTACCTATGTAAATTAAGTTAATTCAGAAATTCAAATTCATAACTTTTAGGTTCATTCATTCCAACAAAAATAATAATATTTAATTCCAATAAATACATTTTATATATTGATCTTGATCTCAATTTGCAAAATTTTTTTACTTTATTTCTAATTCAGTGTTTTAGCTTTTTAATTACATACTATTGTTTTTTTGAAAACATTTTACGCGGCTTTGTGAAAAGCGATGGTTAAATGCTTAAAGCTTAAAGGCGATGTGAAAAACAAAAAAAAAGAAAAAAATTAATAAAATTGATAAAAATAAGACAAAAAAATAAGTTTTATGGCTATTATAATTTTAATTTACCAAAAATAATTTAAATCAAATCTTTTCTTGTATAAAATATTTATTCACATAAAATAAAATTTTACGATTAATAAATCAGCTTTTACCATTAAAAAAGTAATTAAAAATTATTGATAATGAAAGTGACCAGGTTTTATTTTTGAAAAGCCAAGATTTATTTGTTTATTTCATAAATTAGACCAGATTCGGCGATATTTTTAGAAAAAAAAAATTGATTGTTGAAAAATAGAATTAAAAAAAAAGAGTTGAAAAAATATAAAAAAAATAAGCGCTGTTATTAATGCAAAATTATGATTATTCCTCTAATATTAGGTATATTTAGCCATTTTACAGTTAATTCTAAAAGGACCAAAAAAGTTCTTGTTTTTCTAATTTTTTCAATTTTTCAGATTTTTTTAATTAAAAAAAAATTAACATATTTTTCGTGAATTTATTTAAATTTTTGTAAAATAAAATCAAAAATATACATTTTTGAATCATTTTTCATTTCATAATATTTGGTTAAATTTTTTAGTGATTTGACCAATCTACATTTTTTCAATTACTACTGTAGTTCTCGCAAAAATGTAACGTTACCGTAAGCGTTACCTTACCACCAGTAGTTTGATTATCCTTTATATAAGTTTTAATTTTTTAAAGAAATAAATTTTATGATGCCCTTTTTAAATTCTATTTTTGTATAATCTGCATTTTGATGGATCCAAGACCTATTAAAGACTCTTAAATATTTTCTAAATTCATATTAGTGAAAACTCACTCAATTCTATTTCTCTTTTAAAAAAAATCAATTTGTAATAAAAATTTATCTTAATGATCAAATCAAATATAATGATATAAAATAAATTGGAAAATTAACCTTTTTTGACTAGATTTTACTAAAGTTTACATGCTAAAATTTTAAATTTTACATATAATTACGAGAAATTTCTTAATTTTTTTTGAATAGGAAAATTAAAAAATAAATTTTTTAAGCGAATTTATTGAAAAAAAAGAATAGCAAGAGCTTTTTTGTTACTTTTAGAATTCCCTGTAAAATGAGTAAATTTACGTAAAACTACCGTAATTTGGGTAATTTGGCGTTAATAAACGCTATTTTATAAAACTATCTTTTCTTAAAAAGCTTTTTTTTTTACATTTTTACGTATATTTAGGTAAAATCATCATGGCTTAGCAATACTGTATATGGAATAAAAATAACCGCATAATTTGCTTATTTTTATTATGGGATATAAAATAAACAGGACAATTTTCAATTAAAAAAAAATAATAAATAAAGTCAAAAATTTTTCTGATGAACTATCACAATAGAGAAAACTTAAAATTGAGAAAAAAGGTAGAGAAGGCAAAAATTAGAGAATGTTAAGAAATAAAGAAAATAAAATAGAGAAAAATTATAAAAGAGAATAAACATTTTCCCTATTGCATTTTTTTCTCTAAAATAAAAATTCTTTTATTTATTACATTTTTTTTATTTATAGTGTTATTATTTTATTTTTTTCTTAAAAAATTATTCTCTAAAATTTTTTTCTCTATCATGAACGTTAACCATTTATTTTATTTTTTTGATTTCTTTTTGAAAGAGAAATTGATTGAAATCAATTTAAATTATGTTCATTACCGATAAAAACAATTTTTTTAATTTTTTCAAAATTCTGGTCTTTAAATGAAAACTAAATCTTCATTTATAAATTATTTTGACCAACTCTGGATATGCATTGTCAATAGATCAAAAAACTTGATTAAAAAGCTTACTTTATATCCGCAGAAAATTCAGTTGGTGTATGCGTCAAAAGATAATTAGTAATAGATGATTCTAGATCTGTCATTGTAGGACACTTAGAGGACGGATAAGATTCAGAACTTATCTCATTTATGCATGATTTTTCAAAGCTGTGATCATTTTGTAGAATTATTAGACTAGTTGGTCGATCAATTTTAAATGCATGGATTTGAGACAGTTCAGTTGTAATCCACAATTTAACTAGATTGTCCGCTGCAACTGAGATCAAAATATCATCCACAATTTCCATTGACCAAACACTGTTCGAATGAGCTTCGATTGTAAAAACAAAGTCTTGTTGATCAACAAAATCAAGAAGCTTAATTTCTCAATTTTCCAAGCCACATAACAAAAATGAGGAATTTAGTTTCTTCAAACTTGTTGTCAGAAATCCTGGTCGACATGCAGATACAAAAAATCCATTTAAAATATAAAGTCTAGTGTTTGTACGGCAGGCATAGGCCATCATTCTGTTGTCTAAAAATTATGTTCCTTTAAAATCTAGACACACCATTGAAATAGTGTCAACTCATTCATTAACTTATTGTGGATGTATAAGTTCTCAAAAAACAACAAATTTTATTTAAATCTTAAATTCATAACAATAATTTTTTTTGTAGAAAAACACATAAATTTTTATTTATTTGAAAGTTTGAATCAATTAAAAATTAAAATACTAAAATTAAACTAATAAAAATTGACAGAAAGAAAAAAATTACTAATAAATCCAACAATCAACCCGGCTTCGTCAACAAAAAAGCCTGCGTTACTAATCTGTTGGAAACAATGGACTACTGAACCAAAGCATTAGCCTCGCATCATCCACTTGATTCTGTTCCTCGACTTCGCCAAAGCTTTCGACAAAGTACCACACGCTCGCCTCATACACAAGCTCGAAAAATATGGCATTAAATCGAAACTTCTTTGCTGGAAACGCTCATTCTTAGTAAACAGAAGGCAAAAATTAGTCTTAGGCGAACATGAACAGACTGGCTACCGGTACTAAGCGGCGTCTCACAAGGATCTGTACTCGGCCCCAGACTCTTCGTCATCTACATCACGATATCACCGATTGCATCATCAAAGTTTTCTCAGCTTTGAATAACTATAAATATGCTTTTACAAATTGTAATCAACAAGGCAGTAAACGAAGTCTATTTAACAACAAAGTTAGAATTAAAATTTAATAAAAAAAGTAACATTCTAATTATATTTTGATTGTTTATAGATTTTATGATCAATAGGGCTCAATTTAAAATAATTTCAATTTTTAAAACATAACTATGCCAATAACGTATTATAATAGAAAAAATTTTTGGAGTTATCTAGCGACAAGTTTAGACTAAAAGCTTTCTCAAACTCCGTAACATTGCGTGAGCGGATTAAAAGAAAAGCTCAAAATAACGAAAATAGAAAAAACAGAAAAAAAGCAATCTAAAATTATCAGAAAAAATAAAAACAAAGAACTGGTCAAAAAATTTATTTTGAAAAATTCCTTCATATAACGAATAACAAAAAAATTTTTACTAAAAACATATTTTAAGCCACCGTAACTCTGCCGTAAGCCGGTCCCAAGCCCAGGATGAGAAAAGAGGAGGGTGGTGGCAGCCACGCTATGTGGTCTTCTACGAGTCCGAAGAAGAGCTGTATTACGAGTACATAGATCTACGGATCTTTGTCCTAGTCTTGTCGTATGAGGGTGCCGCTGGCTTTGACCAACATCCAGTATAGAATCTTAGCAGAGCGAGAACTTGTTTTACAGCTGACCCTCTTTGGATAGCCGTAACTTTGGAAGCGCTAAAGTTAAGACATTCTCTCTTTCTAAATTGAGAATGTCGCTTGGTTTGTGGTTCCAAGCTAGTCTAAATAGTTGCCGAGTTCGCAGCCAAATTAAAAGTGCTCGGATGAGTGGCGCTGTTTATGATGAACGTCCCACGTGCTTCTTAGGGGAAGACGCCGTCATAACTATGCCGTATGCCGGTCCCAAGCCCGGATGAAAAAATAGGAGGGTGACAAAAATAAAAAATTTTAAGTAAAATATTTTAAACTTTTTTATTATTAAAAAACAAGGTAGAACACCAAAAAAATATAATAAAATCCAAATTATAATAAATGTTTAAAAAATCAGATCCTTGAAAAAAAATTAAAAATTCTAAATGAATATTTCTTTTAAATCCATTGTAGCATTTAAATTTATTCAGATTATTTTTGATTATTTGATCAATATTATTTGAATATCGTTTTTTGAACAAAAAATTTTGCAATTTTTTAATTTGTTTTTAATGTTAACAAATTAAGATTTAAGAGATCAATTGAAGGAAGGATTAGACAATATTATTTAAACCAATTTTAAGTCAAATAAACTTTTATTAAAAATATATTTTAAGCCACCGTAACTCTGCCGTAAGCAGGTCCCAAGCCCAGGATGAGAAAAGAGGAGGGTGGTGGCAGCCACGCTATGTGGTCTTCTACGAGTCCGAAGAAGAGCTGTATTACGAGTACATAGATCTACGGATCTTTGTCCTAGTCTTGTCGTATGAGGGTGCCGCTGGCTTTGACCAACATCCAGTATAGAATCTTAGCAGAGCAAGAACTTGTTTTACAGCTGACCCTCTTTGGATAGCCGTAACTTTGGAAGCGCTAAAGTTAAGACATTCTCTCTTTCTAAATTGAGAATGTCGCTTGGTTTGTGGTTCCAAGCTAGTCTAAATAGTTGCCGAGTTCGCAGCCAAATTAAAAGTGCTCGGATGAGTGGCGCTGTTTATGATGAACGTCCCACGTGCTTCTTAGGGGAAGACGCCGTCATAACTATGCCGTATGCCGGTCCCAAGCCCGGATGAAAAAATAGGAGGGTGACAAAAATAAAAAATTTTAAGTAAAATATTTTAAACTTTTTTATTATTAAAAAACAAGGTAGAACACCAAAAAAATATAATAAAATCCAAATAATAATAAATGTTTAAAAAATCAGATCCTTGAAAAAAAATTAAAAATTCTAAATGAATATTTCTTTTAAATCCATTGTAGCATTTAAATTTATTCAGATTATTTTTGATTATTTGATCAATATTATTTGAATATCGTTTTTTGAACAAAAAATTTTGCAATTTTTTAATTTGTTTTTAATGTTAACAAATTAAGATTTAAGAGATCAATTGAAGGAAGGATTAGACAATATTATTTAAACCAATTTTAAGTCAAATAATTTTTTATTAAAAATATATTTTAAGCCACCGTAACTCTGCCGTAAGCAGGTCCCAAGCCCAGGATGAGAAAAGAGGAGGGTGGTGGCAGCCACGCTATGTGGTCTTCTACGAGTCCGAAGAAGAGCTGTATTACGAGTACATAGATCTACGGATCTTTGTCCTAGTCTTGTCGTATGAGGGTGCCGCTGGCTTTGACCAACATCCAGTATAGAATCTTAGCAGAGCAAGAACTTGTTTTACAGCTGACCCTCTTTGGATAGCCGTAACTTTGGAAGCGCTAAAGTTAAGACATTCTCTCTTTCTAAATTGAGAATGTCGCTTGGTTTGTGGTTCCAAGCTAGTCTAAATAGTTGCCGAGTTCGCAGCCAAATTAAAAGTGCTCGGATGAGTGGCGCTGTTTATGATGAACGTCCCACGTGCTTCTTAGGGGAAGACGCCGTCATAACTATGCCGTATGCCGGTCCCAAGCCCGGATGAAAAAATAGGAGGGTGACAAAAATAAAAAATTTTAAGTAAAATATTTTAAACTTTTTTATTATTAAAAAACAAGGTAGAACACCAAAAAAATATAATAAAATCCAAATTATAATAAATGTTTAAAAAATCAGATCCTTGAAAAAAAATTAAAAATTCTAAATGAATATTTCTTTTAAATCCATTGTAGCATTTAAATTTATTCAGATTATTTTTGATTATTTGAACAATATTATTTGAATATCGTTTTTTGAACAAAAAATTTTGCAATTTTTTAATTTGTTTTTAATGTTAACAAATTAAGATTTAAGAGATCAATTGAAAGAAGGATTAGACAATATTATTTAAACCAATTTTAAGTCAAATAAACTTTTATTAAAAATATATTTTAAGCCACCGTAACTCTGCCGTAAGCCGGTCCCAAGCCCAGGATGAGAAAAGAGGAGGGTGGTGGCAGCCACGCTATGTGGTCTTCTACGAGTCCGAAGAAGAGCTGTATTACGAGTACATAGATCTACGGATCTTTGTCCTAGTCTTGTCGTATGAGGGTGCCGCTGGCTTTGACCAACATCCAGTATAGAATCTTAGCAGAGCGAGAACTTGTTTTACAGCTGACCCTCTTTGGATAGCCGTAACTTTGGAAGCGCTAAAGTTAAGACATTCTCTCTTTCTAAATTGAGAATGTCGCTTGGTTTGTGGTTCCAAGCTAGTCTAAATAGTTGCCGAGTTCGCAGCCAAATTAAAAGTGCTCGGATGAGTGGCGCTGTTTATGATGAACGTCCCACGTGCTTCTTAGGGGAAGACGCCGTCATAACTATGCCGTATGCCGGTCCCAAGCCCGGATGAAAAAATAGGAGGGTGACAAAAATAAAAAATTTTAAGTAAAATATTTTAAACTTTTTTATTATTAAAAAACAAGGTAGAACACCAAAAAAATATAATAAAATCCAAATAATAATAAATGTTTAAAAAATCAGATCCTTGAAAAAAAATTAAAAATTCTAAATGAATATTTCTTTTAAATCCATTGTAGCATTTAAATTTATTCAGATTATTTTTGATTATTTGATCAATATTATTTGAATATCGTTTTTTGAACAAAAAATTCTTGCAATTTTTTAATTTGTTTTTAATGTTAACAAATTTAGATTTAAGAGATCAATTGAAAGAAGGATTAGACAATATTATTTAAACCAATTTTAAGTCAAATAAACTTTTATTAAAAATATATTTTAAGCCACCGTAACTCTGCCGTAAGCCGGTCCCAAGCCCAGGATGAGAAAAGAGGAGGGTGGTGGCAGCCACGCTATGTGGTCTTCTACGAGTCCGAAGAAGAGCTGTATTACGAGTACATAGATCTACGGATCTTTGTCCTAGTCTTGTCGTATGAGGGTGCCGCTGGCTTTGACCAACATCCAGTATAGAATCTTAGCAGAGCGAGAACTTGTTTTACAGCTGACCCTCTTTGGATAGCCGTAACTTTGGAAGCGCTAAAGTTAAGACATTCTCTCTTTCTAAATTGAGAATGTCGCTTGGTTTGTGGTTCCAAGCTAGTCTAAATAGTTGCCGAGTTCGCAGCCAAATTAAAAGTGCTCGGATGAGTGGCGCTGTTTATGATGAACGTCCCACGTGCTTCTTAGGGGAAGACGCCGTCATAACTATGCCGTATGCCGGTCCCAAGCCCGGATGAAAAAATAGGAGGCTGACAAAAATAAAAAATTTTAAGTAAAATATTTTAAACTTTTTTATTATTAAAAAACAAGGTAGAACACCAAAAAAATATAATAAAATCCAAATAATAATAAATGTTTAAAAAATCAGATCCTTGAAAAAAAATTAAAAATTCTAAATGAATATTTCTTTTAAATCCATTGTAGCATTTAAATTTATTCAGATTATTTTTGATTATTTGATCAATATTATTTGAATATCGTTTTTTGAACAAAAAATTCTTGCAATTTTTTAATTTGTTTTTAATGTTAACAAATTTAGATTTAAGAGATCAATTGAAAGAAGGATTAGACAATATTATTTAAACCAATTTTAAGTCAAATAAACTTTTATTAAAAATATATTTTAAGCCACCGTAACTCTGCCGTAAGCCGGTCCCAAGCCCAGGATGAGAAAAGAGGAGGGTGGTGGCAGCCACGCTATGTGGTCTTCTACGAGTCCGAAGAAGAGCTGTATTACGAGTACATAGATCTACGGATCTTTGTCCTAGTCTTGTCGTATGAGGGTGCCGCTGGCTTTGACCAACATCCAGTATAGAATCTTAGCAGAGCGAGAACTTGTTTTACAGCTGACCCTCTTTGGATAGCCGTAACTTTGGAAGCGCTAAAGTTAAGACATTCTCTCTTTCTAAATTGAGAATGTCGCTTGGT
Organism: Brachionus paranguensis; assembly: GCA_016802215.1. Taxonomy (NCBI): domain Eukaryota; kingdom Metazoa; phylum Rotifera; class Eurotatoria; order Ploima; family Brachionidae; genus Brachionus; species Brachionus paranguensis. The sequence continues at coordinate 1,594,017 of JAESIX010000012.1, forward strand.
TTGTGGTTCCAAGCTAGTCTAAATAGTTGCCGAGTTCGCAGCCAAATTAAAAGTGCTCGGATGAGTGGCGCTGTTTATGATGAACGTCCCACGTGCTTCTTAGGGGAAGACGCCGTCATAACTATGCCGTATGCCGGTCCCAAGCCCGGATGAAAAAATAGGAGGCTGACAAAAATAAAAAATTTTAAGTAAAATATTTTAAACTTTTTTATTATTAAAAAACAAGGTAGAACACCAAAAAAATATAATAAAATCCAAATAATAATAAATGTTTAAAAAATCAGATCCTTGAAAAAAAATTAAAAATTCAAAATGAATATTTCTTTTAAATCCATTGTAGCATTTAAATTTATTCAGATTATTTTTGATTATTTGATCAATATTATTTGAATATCGTTTTTTGAACAAAAAATTCTTGCAATTTTTTAATTTGTTTTTAATGTTAACAAATTTAGATTTAAGGGATCAATTGAAAGAAGGATTAGACAATATTATTTAAACCAATTTTAAGTCAAATAAACTTTTATTAAAAATATATTTTAAGCCACCGTAACTCTGCCGTAAGCCGGTCCCAAGCCCAGGATGAGAAAAGAGGAGGGTGGTGGCAGCCACGCTATGTGGTCTTCTACGAGTCCGAAGAAGAGCTGTATTACGAGTACATAGATCTACGGATCTTTGTCCTAGTCTTGTCGTATGAGGGTGCCGCTGGCTTTGACCAACATCCAGTATAGAATCTTAGCAGAGTGAGAACTTGTTTTACAGCTGACCCTCTTTGGATAGCCGTTTCTTTGGAAGCGCTAAAGTTAAGACATTCTCTCTTTCTAAATTGAGAATGTCGCTTGGTTTGTGGTTCCAAGCTAGTCTAAATAGTTGCCGAGTTCGCAGCCAAATTAAAAGTGCTCGGATGAGTGGCGCTGTTTATGATGAACGTCCCACGTGCTTCTTAGGGGAAGACGCCGTCATAACTATGCCGTATGCCGGTCCCAAGCCCGGATGAAAAAATAGGAGGCTGACAAAAATAAAAAATTTTAAGTAAAATATTTTAAACTTTTTTATTATTAAAAAACAAGGTAGAACACCAAAAAAATATAATAAAATCCAAATAATAATAAATGTTTAAAAAATCAGATCCTTGAAAAAAAATTAAAAATTCTAAATGAATATTTCTTTTAAATCCATTGTAGCATTTAAATTTATTCAGATTATTTTTGATTATTTGATCAATATTATTTGAATATCGTTTTTTGAACAAAAAATTCTTGCAATTTTTTAATTTGTTTTTAATGTTAACAAATTTAGATTTAAGAGATCAATTGAAAGAAGGATTAGACAATATTATTTAAACCAATTTTAAGTCAAATAAACTTTTATTAAAAATATATTTTAAGCCACCGTAACTCTGCCGTAAGCCGGTCCCAAGCCCAGGATGAGAAAAGAGGAGGGTGGTGGCAGCCACGCTATGTGGTCTTCTACGAGTCCGAAGAAGAGCTGTATTACGAGTACATAGATCTACGGATCTTTGTCCTAGTCTTGTCGTATGAGGGTGCCGCTGGCTTTGACCAACATCCAGTATAGAATCTTAGCAGAGCGAGAACTTGTTTTACAGCTGACCCTCTTTGGATAGCCGTAACTTTGGAAGCGCTAAAGTTAAGACATTCTCTCTTTCTAAATTGAGAATGTCGCTTGGTTTGTGGTTCCAAGCTAGTCTAAATAGTTGCCGAGTTCGCAGCCAAATTAAAAGTGCTCGGATGAGTGGCGCTGTTTATGATGAACGTCCCACGTGCTTCTTAGGGGAAGACGCCGTCATAACTATGCCGTATGCCGGTCCCAAGCCCGGATGAAAAAATAGGAGGGTGACAAAAATAAAAAATTTTAAGTAAAATATTTTAAACTTTTTTATTATTAAAAAACAAGGTAGAACACCAAAAAAATATAATAAAATGTAGAGTAATTCATAAATCTGAGAAAAAAATTTTTCCACCTTTCCATGATACTAATTTTTTAGTTCAAAATTTTTTTTGTTTAAATGGGTTTGAATTTGTCATATTATTAATTCAGTTTGCTTTCACCAAACAAGATCTTGAAAACGTAATTAAAGACGTTAAGAAAAATAAAAGCCACCTTTAGTTCGGACAAAGAAAATATGAAGGCTCGCTTGTGAAACTTGCTCAAGCTGGGTCTGCTTTAATTGCCTCCCAACTAAGAATAGAAAAAATCTCAAATTGGAGTTTAATTGTGATGACTGTCTTGAAGAATAATTTTTTTTTATTAAATTTTAATTCAATTAAAAAATTAATAGTTACAATTTTACTCTCCTTATTTAGTATAATAATCTGAAAATACTTGTAAAAATAAAAATTTATTAAAACATAAAAAAAATATTTTTTTTGGGATATTTTGTGAAAAAACGGTTAATTGGATTAAATTTATGAAAAATGGGTTATATTTCGGGCTAATTGTTTACAGTTTTCTGTATAATCGGGTTAACTTTTTTAACCCATTTAGACCCCACACTGTTAACCGGAAGAGTTAATTGGGTGGTCTAATTGGGTTACCATTTTTGAACTTTTTGAACAAAACGGATGCGAAATAAGTAATAAAAAAAAAGGCACCCAGTTAGGCTAGATTACCATTTCAAATTACAATTTTCGAAAAATAAAATTTATCATTGAGCAGACAAAAACAAGCTTTTCTTTATTGTTTTTCTATTAATGTGGTAATTATAATTTAAATTTAATTGTGAAAAATGATAAAATAAATTAAAAATAAACATTATTAATTATGGAATAAAACTGATAATTAAACCATCTTTATATTAAATGAAGATGAGATTTGATATTCGAAAATATAAAAATACACAATTGATACCTAAGCTGTAGTTTTTTTTAGGGACATGAAATTTAAGATTTATTAAATTTTATATACATTTGTAATATGACACATGTTTTTTACGTAATTTTACGATAAATTACGTATTATAACGTAAATTTACGTAAACTTACTTGAGCTTACCTGAAACCAAAAATAATTAATAATCAGTGAAAAAATTTGATTTTTTTAACGGGAAAAACGGACTATAAACGCAAAAAAAACGGAAAAATTTTAAAAATTCTTGAAAATACATATAATCATTATCAAAAACTTTTTAATAAATTTAATAATCAAATAATTTTTATTTTAAATTTCAACAAAAAGTTTAAAAAATGATCGATTTAAAGCCAAAAATAAATAAAACTTAGTATTATTTCCAACATTAAAAATATCAAAAGAAACTAAATAAACTAAAAAAAATTGTGCTTTTTACTTTATTTACGTTTTTTTACCAATTTAAATTCGAAAAATTACCAAAAATTATGAAAAAAAGGTATTTTAATTTATAGAATCAAATTTAAATAAAATTAAAAATTTGATTATTTTACCAAAAATTACGAAAAAATGTTTACTTTTTTGCCCTTTTTGGTTTAAGGTAAGTTCAAGTAATTTTACGTAAAATTATGTACAAACCATGTGTCAAAGCACTACTGTACATTTTATAGGAGAAAGGCATTTGTTGTTTTACGCATTTCATATTTAAGATTGCGTAATTTTGTTTCAAATTAAATTGTTCCCAAATATTACTAAATTACGATAAAAAAAAATAAAAAAATTCAATATGTAATTCTTAATAAATATAATTTGATAAAAAATAGTCAATTAATTGGAAATTTTTGTATTATCTTTTTCTTTAAACTGAATGGTTAAATTAAAAGTTGCTTGTTTTGCTTCCTAACACTTACATAAAAATAATAATTCAAAATCCAAAACTTTATTTAGAATTTAAATCCGTATTGGAATATGTGTAAGAAATAGATAAATAAAGATAAAAGTTAACTTTTATATACTATATGTTACGATTGTGTTATAACTTTAAAATTAGTAATATCAGCAAAATTCTAATTTAAAATAAGCATTTAAAATAATATTTATAATTAAAGTAAGTTTTAAACATGATTTAAATTTTTATATTAGCTTTAAATTGAAAACATATTATTAATCACGTTCCAGTTCATATAGCTTTTCAACAATGTGTCATAAAGATGTTTTCATACTAGTCCTAACAAATACTTCAAAATCAAAACTTATACAAAAAATCAATAAACATTACAAATATTATCTGCATATTCAGTAAAGTTGCTCCAATTCTAATTCAAAAATTAAAATATCTTATAACAGGTGGTAAAATATTTACTGGTTATAAACTTTATAGTGGTTGTATAATATATAAACTGGTTCAGTTCTGTTCTATTATAAACAATATTAAAGAAGAGCAAAGTGCTGAAAGAAAAATTTAAGAAAAATTTTCTCCGTTTTATTTTTTACCTTAAATCAATTTATTTGTTTTTGATAAATAAAAAAGTTAAAAAAAAAGTACCAGTTAAAATTTTTATTACAGCTAAATAATTTATTTTCCAGATAACAAAAAAAACTTATTCTCTTATTGACGCTTTTATTTTTATTATTTTATTACATCTAAGTTTTAGAGACTGAATCTAAAATTAGAAACTGGAAGTACAAAAAGCGCCTTTCAGTCTTGAGCTAAAAATAGCTCCACGGACGTCGAACAAGAGGCGAGGGGAACAAGTCTCATTATTATTTTTATAAATTATCTATTTTTTTATTTACTAATTTTAATTATTTTTTTTTAAAATCATTTATTAACTTGGAATTAAGTAAAAAAATTTAAAAAATATTTAAGTAGACATCAGGTAAACCATAGCAAACCATGTTTAAATTTTCTTTTCGAACAACAGACAAATTTCTTAGGATTTGAAGTCTTTTTTCTTCTTTATTCATTTGTAAATACCGAGCTTCTTGTGTATCTTGAACAACTTCTGGCTCAGGTTCTTTTTTTTTCTGATTTGATTCTTTGTTTTCCTTCTTGTCTCCTTTCTTGCCTTCTTTTTTCTCCACAACCATCGGTTTTTTTTCCTCTACTTTTTCCTCTTGAAGCAAAAATTTAAGATGAGGAGACGCTTTGTATCGCACAATTTCCCCACATGCCTCTCTCTTTTCCATCAATTCTCTAAGTATGTTTTGAAATTTGTCCGTATTATCAATCATATTTGTTGTCCATTGATTTGACAATATACACTTGACGCCAGTCAGACTGAGCAACAAGTTAGCCTCCAGCGAATTTTCACATTCTAATTCAGTAGCACTAAACAAAAAAATTTAAAAAAAAATCTAATTTTAAATTTAAAATTACTTTCTGAGTACATCATCTTTGCCAATACGACCAAAACTTCGTCCAGTTTGGGTCAAATCATTTGCTATAATTAATTTGCATTCATTCAAATTCAAAGAAGCCACTTTGTTCGAACTAAAGTATGATAAAAATCTCTCTGTACCATTAAAAAGTAAACAGCTTGAATCAATTAAGTAGCTTTCGCATTCTCCTAAACTTGGTGAATGGTCAAGACCGGTAAGGCCAGTCCATTTTGAACACACATGAGAAAATTGTTGAGTCATTTTTTTAAAAGAAACAATTGGTGTCATTTCTGAAGGAACTGTTTGTTTTTATTTGAAAAAAAAATTTCTGTTAAAAATTTAAATTTTTTTTAAAAATTTTTCTTACGTCCTGGAGAAGCCTCATTGAAAACATCAATAAGGTATTTAACGCGAAATGGATCAATAGTTGTAACATGCTCTGGCAATGGTTCTAAATTTGACGGTGGTGCTATAGTTTGTTTTGGAGGTTTATCTTTTTTCTTTTCCTCTTTGTTGATCGGTTCGACTAAAAATTACATTTTAAATTAAATTAAAGAAAATTTTAAAAAATTATAAAAACCTGTTTCTTTTGGTTGAAAAAATCGAGAAGAAAAAAATTGTAAGGAAAAATCTCTACTAATCGAGCTAATACTTTGATTATCATAAAACACTTTAAGACTTTCTAGTGGAAATTCGAGCAGGCTCATATCTGCTAAGATGATAAGCTTTTCACTGGGTTTTATATTTGAGTTGGTTTTTGAGCTCATTTGTTGCTCAGCCTGATTTGCTGCGAAATATTTTTGAACAAAATCGGTCACTGATTTCAAATATATTTCAGTACTGTTTATCAAAAATTCAAACTTGTTCTCTAAATCTTGCATTGTTTGCAGCATTTCATCATATCTCTGTAATTGAATAAAATTTTTATTTTCTATGTTAAAATTGAACACACAAATTCAATAAATAATCAAAATTCTTATGATTATTCTTCTAATATTTTGAAATATACTAATAATATTATTCAAAAACACTATGAAATTATGAGCTTTAATAAATATAATGAATACCTATTTACTTATTCTTTATCAATTTTTAAAAATTTTGAAGGTATTCAAAGAAAAACTGAGCTGATTTTTGTTTTTATCATAAAGAAAAAACTACTGTAACAAATGACCAAAACATTTAATAATTTTTTAATTTATAATTGATAACTTTATCAAAATGAATATTGGTATAAAAAGTTTTTTTAACAATAATTAACAAATATTGTTTACAACAACAATTTCACTCTCCCACCAAATAGCTTACTTCCTTTTAATTTTTTCATGCATATCTAAAGGAGATGTGGAAAATTTATTCTAGGGGGTGATTTTGATGCAGTTGAAGGAAAAATTTCACATAACATTAAGTTAAGTCTTCGAATTTACTTAGGTCTTCAAACCAAGAATATCGATCAACTAAATGAAAAAATCTCAAAAAATATTATTAATACTATTCTAAAAAGTGTTTGTCTGAAATCGTAGAAATTTTTTATTCACCTTATCTAAAATTTGTTTACCTATTATACGCTCGAATATATTGTAATTAAATTTCTGCTTAGTTTGAAGAATTTAGCAGACCTTTATAGTTGATGCAACTATGAATTTTGCACCATGTTGCAGTCACGGAACTAATTTTTATAAAAATTTTATTCAATTTTTTATCATTTTTTTCTGCTCTTTTTATCATTTTGTACTGAATTAAACCATTTTATATAAAAAACTTATTATTTTCCATAATAGAAAATCAGGAATTAATGTTTTGGTGGTGTTTAATTTTCAAAAAAAAATAACTGATACGTTTATTGCAAAAATGCTAATTAAATTTTTTTAAAACCAATAATGACTTATTTATTGGTAGTCTAAACTTTTAAATGTTTATTTAAATTAAATCTAAATGTAAATTTTGAACATTTTTTATCTATTTTTATAAATAAAATTAAAATAAATAAATTTTTTTTTTAATTTTAAAGTTATTAAATAGTATTAAATTTTTGAAAATTTTTAAAGACTATTTTATTTCTTTGTTATTTCCAAATTTTTGAAAAACTAATTATTTTAATCAATTAGATAATTTTTAAACATTTCACGCCACAGAAGTCACTTCTGTAAATACTTTTCTGAAAAAAAATACATTTTTCTACTAGTCTCTATATACAGCGGTTCTAATAAAATCGTAACGCAAAAAAAGCCACGTCTAAAAGACAGTCGATCCGTTCGACCCATCCGGTCACTGGAAAGATTTTTATGTGATACAACATACCCTTAAAATGAATAAAATAAATTTTAATTGAAAAATTCAAAATTTTTTATGATTGTTTTCAATAGATACAAAAATTTAAAATATTGAATTTAGCAAAAACTCACCATATTATGATAGTCATTGCAATTAAAATTTTAAATTTTTCCAATTAAAATTTAATACAAGTGATGGCAAAAAATGAGTTTATTCAATTAAAATTTATTTTATTGATTTGAAGTGTTAGTTGTTTTAACATTAAAATCTTTCCAATGACCGAAAGGTTTGGACAGGTGGGGCGAAAAGGTTGCCAGGGTTTACATTGGATGGCCGGCCGGTTGGACCGTTAGGGTTACGATTTTATTAGAACCGCTGTATATAAAAGTCTGCATAGAAATATTGATTAAAAAAATTTTTAATTTATAAAATTTTCAACAGTTTAAAAAATTTTAAAATATGATAATTGTGGACTTATTGGCACTTAATTAAATTTTTATTTTTTTAATTTTTATTTTGCATTTTTATCGTCTCTATTTATTACTTCTTTTAGACTTTAATTAGTAAACTTGTGAAGCAAGGTGTCTATTCATCTCTGCATTATTATAAGAAAATTTACTTACAGCACTCGAAGAGTCTAGATAATATTTGATAAAATCATTTGGATTTTGGCTCAGTTGAGAAGAATTATTTTGCTTTTTTATCAATTCATTATTAAGTTGAAATTCGATTTTCAGATTAAAAGACTGAAGATTTGCTTTCCACTCTTTCCATTGTTGAAGCAAATAGTTGAGCTCAAATGGGTCTGTTTTAACTTTCAGGACGGCTGCTTTTGTTTGTCCAGCACTATTTGACATTTGTTGTTTTGAATTTTTGGCACCGGATTTAGAATGATCCAATATTGATACAAAAAGTTCATTTCTTAAAATTTAAATAAATTTTAAATTTTTAGAAAAATAAATTTTAGTTACTTTTTTTCATTGTGTTGAAGAACCAAAAAAGTATAGTTTGATGGGAAATCTTTAGAAAAATTGAAATGATTCGAATTAACTGTCAAGTATTTAGAAGCATTAAATTTAGATTTTGTCAAGTCCAAAATTTGCTTGACAATTGGCGAATTTAAAGAATTAGTTTGGATATTTTTATTCGTGAAAAACTTGAGCAAATTATAATATCCAGTCAGCAAAGAATTTTTTGGATTAAGTGAACTTTTGACAATTAAAGTCTCAGCTTCCACTGAACTTAAAAGACTCTTTAAAAAATAATTAAATTAATAAAATTTTTAAAAATTTTAAATTAATTTATTTACTTGATATATAGAAACAAATTGTGAACAGAGATTCAAGTCAAATCGGCCAACTAGTTCAATAATTTCGTGAGTAATTTTAGCAGCTATTTCCATGTCTTCGACTAAGAGGGCTAAACTAAGAGCCTGGAGAAGACAATCGATAGAACTGGCCTCGGTTTGATTTACATGTATCAATAGATTTTTCAACAATTCCTGGTCTGCTATGTTGGTAAGATTGGATTCTTCAATTAAATTAACATTGTAGTCACGATCACTTAAAATATTTATATTTGCTTCATTTTCAGTAAAACTAAACTCATTCATCTCAGCTGAATTGACTGGTTGGGCTCCTGGCAAAGCCGTATTGGATCGAATTGGCTTTTTTGATTTTGAACTTGCGTCGCCATCACTAACAAAACTTGGAGGTTGATAGTTTTTGATCAAATCTAGAATGGTGGCATCCCATTTATTAATTGTACTGGTCATGTTCAAAACGCTAGAGTTATAGCTGCTCTCATCATTTAAGTTATTTTTGCGCAATTGATACTTAAGTTCGCTAATAATACGAAAACTTCTACCCAGTTGATACAAAGTTTTACATTTTAAATTTTTTATTTTTATATTTAAGTAAAAGCATGATATCAGGAAGACACTTAATTGGTCTGGTATTCTGGATAAATGCTGATTCCAAAGTTGGTCAATGTCGTTCAAGTTTTCGTGTTCACTACTGGCATAAAGTTCAATTACTTTGGTCATGTTGTCTTTATTTGAACTCTTGGCATTGGAAACTTTTATCTCATTAAGATGAATTTCGAGCATATCAGTCATCAATGAGCACAGTTCAAGTTTAATATCAGACACCTCTCTTTGGATCGGAAGCGAAATGTTCTGAATTTCAGATGGCGACTGCAGAGATAGTGCTTCATTGAGTAATTCATTTAAAATTTCTAAGCAATTATTCAGTGTTTCAAAAGCCTGAAAAAAAAAATTTTTTTTTAAATAAATTTTTTAAGGCAGTGAAAAAATCTATTATTTTAGTTAAGTTATCCACAATTTTTTATTTATCTTAGAATTTTTTCACTTCATATCTTTTTATCTGCTCCCATTTTCAAAAATAATCAGTAAAAATCTTCTATGGTAATGCTACGAAATCATGGTTTACCATCAACAACTAAAATTAGCTTTTGATATAAAATTTTTATTGAAGTGGTGAACTTCAATCATGGATTGACTTTTTAAACCTTTTAGATTAGTGAAACAGTACTCTTTTTCTAATTTCTTTAAAAACGAAGAAGCTTTTTAAATTCAAGCTTTTAAATCCAATATAAAAAAAATTTTTTTGCTAGATGTGTATTCTGTGAATAGGAAATAAATACATAGTATTCATATTAAAAAGTGGAAACTACCAAATAAAAAATTTAATTTTTTCCATTCTAAGTTAGGAAATGACAACTTTTTTTTTTCGAATTTATTTTAACAATTTCGTAGTTCAGCTTGAGAGTATTTTTCAGACTTAAATTATAATTTAAAAAAGGGTATAATTTTTGTCAGTAGATAAATATTTTTTTTTGGTAGATAATTTTTTTTAATATAAATTAGATAAAATCAATAAGAAGTAGATAAAAGTTTTTAATAGAAGATATTTATTTTTCAAACATAGATAATTAAAAAAAACATAAGAAAAACAGAAAAAAAATTACCTTGAAAAAAACAAACAAAGTGAAAAAATTAAAGAGAAAAATTTCAAAATAAAGAAAAGATGAAGAGATGCTTTAATTTGAAAAAGTTCTTAAGTGGATAAATCTTGACTTTAATTTTTACTATTTTAATTAACAAATAGTGTCAAAATATTTAATTAAAATCTAATTTTGGTCTGAAAAATACAATATTTAGCAAGCATTTTTTTATTTTATTAGAAATCTATCGTTTCAGTGAAAATTTCATTTATTTTCAATAAATTTTCTTTATCATAATCTAAATTAATTTAAAATTAATTTAAATATAAAGATAATAATTCAGTTTTTTAAAAGATAAATTTTTTTAAATGCTTGATCTTAAAATTTTATTATTTTTACAATTTTTATTTAATTATTTTTATAATTAATTGTAGATCCTATGAGATTTGTGGAATATTAAGAAAACATCAGAAGACTTATTTTTTAAAAGAATAATTCAATTACTTGTAGATAGTAGTCTTTTTTAGTTTCAATATTTGCACAATCTTCAGCAAACATTTTCAAAAGATTTGAGTTTGCTTTCAAGCACTTAATTGAGTCTCTTTTGAAACCATTTTTGGCAAATATTTCAAAACCAGTTTGGTAAAGCTAACAAAATTCAAATTATTTAAAAAAAAATTTAATTTAATTAAGTCTACATTTATAACATTTGAGAATCGTTTGAACATAGTCGGATGCATGCTATTGCGTCGCGAAGATCGTTTTGCAGCCCGGCTTCGTCTTGCCAATTCTTCTTCGTTTAATTTTCCATTTAGAACACCTTCATAAGTTATCTCGGCCAAATCGAAGTACATACAAGCTTCAATATAAGCGAAAGTTGAAAATTTATTTAATCGGATTGATTTCTCTTTTTGGATAAGTTCGATTGACTTGTTCAAAATTTTTAAGCATTTTTCATAGCCATCTTTGTCATTGTAGTCGTATCGATGCGAATCAACCAGTAAATGAATTGATTTCCACCAAAATTCTTCATCTATCGCAATTTTCTTTCATTTAAATTTAAAATTTTTTTTTCTAAATATAATGGGGTCTTACTTGGGCGTTTGTTGCGTAATTTCTTGCTTCAATCAAATCAAAGTCAAAAAGCGCTATTTTGCCAAGCATATATTGAATCTTGCCGAGAGTTTCACTGTCCTCAAATGTCTTAATTAATAAAAATTTATCAAATAAAATTTTTTTATTTTCTATATTAGAATTAGCTTTTCGAATTTATTTAATTTTAAAATTAGGAGAATTTAGAGAAAAAATCTTATAGACAAAATAAATAAGTATTTATTTAGTATTTGTAGTTCTTTTTTAATACTTTAAAAAAAAACTTATTGTCAAAATTATGACTTTTACTTAATTTAATTTTTTCCAACAGATCAAGACTAGCAATGGCGTGACCAGAGAGGGACTAAGGGGTGCTCAAGCTTCCCTATCCAACAATCAAAAAGGACTCAGTCCTTTTAAAAATTTCTATTTATCAAAAATAGTCTTATTTTTTCAGTTAAATTGTAAATTTTCATAAAAAATTAAAAAATATAGATCTTTTTTAATTTTTTTTTTGTAACTCATAAATTAATTATTATTTTTTAAATTCCATCTAATAAAATGTAATTTTCTTAAAAAAAGTTCCTACACAAGAATTTATTAAAATAACTTACAACACAAGCATTCAAGGCTTCATACAGATAATCCCTGGCGATTTGAAAATATCCATTATCGATCAAATATTCAGCGAGGATAATCCAAACATTTTTGTACAAAATGTGATATAAATTATTGTCGATTTTTTTCTTTTCTCCTGGAAACTTCAAGTCATTGGGATCAAATTGTTTAATGTTGGCCAAATTTTGTCCAGACGAATCTGTATTATTTTGACCACTTATCTTTACATTTTGACCCTTAGCCATTATTTGTTTCTTTTTGATTTTATTTTTGTTCAATATAAACGAATTTGTCGAAAATCCACCTTTTTTGGATGACGACGAAAAAGAACCCAAACTGTTTGACTTAAAATTTGTGTCCTCATCTTCCAATTGAGTTAATCTTTGCTTAAAAGAGTATATTTCATCTCTGGACAAGCAAGTTTCTAGAGAATCTATTTGTATTAGTTTGAGAAAAATAGATGCATTTGGGGTTGCTACTTGGGCGCTAATGTCTGTGGTCGGCTTTAATATAAATGCCGCCAGAGCCTGCTGATGAAACCCAATAGCCTGGATCAAATTCAACTCTACACATAAATTTACCATTTTAAGCCTCAGATAAACATTTAATGAAACTATTTGAGATTTATTTTCCATTATTAAAGCTGAATTGACCACAAATAACTGGAGGTAATAAACAGGAAAAATTAGATGTGACCATCCATTTTCTCTAAGCATTTCGGTCAGTTTGTCCAGATAGTAAAATAACAAAAATGGCTCACTGATTGAATTTTTGTTAATTCCATTCTTTTTCATCAAATCATGGTTCCAACAATTCATGAGCTCTTCATTAAGCTCAAATTGACTCCATTGTTCTTGACTCTGCGGAATCAAATTGACATTTGGTTCATTCTTTTTTTTTGATCTAGTTTCTGCTGGTTTTTTGACTTCGGCAATCTTTTTCTTGTCACCTTGGACCGCTTCTGTTTGGCCAAGTTTTTGAATCTCTTTACTAGCGGTCTGAGCGTTCTCAACAGCTAAACAAATTAATTTGTACACAGAATAAAAAGATTTTAACAGATATCCAGTGTATTCATCATGACTTTGTCCGACCATTTTTGCCAAAATAACATTTGCTCTAATAAAGCATTCTAGTTGCTTTATGTCCTGAAAATCGGTCCAATTTAACGAGTTGCTCCATTCTGTTGAATTTGACTCGAACAAAGCCTCTCTAATGTTGGCATTTAATAAATTTTCATACTCTTGCTCCGAGTTGGTATCCATTTTTTTATGAAAACTTCTAATTTCAACGTTGTCATGAATGGTTGGTAAAATAGACATGGTTGAATTAGTTGCTTTAGTTGTAATCCTTCCTTTACTATTAGGCTTGCTGAGACGACTGGATACAGCTGCTGAAGTTGATCGTGACTTGTCTGATTTAATTTTAAACATTAACAAATCAACAGACCATTCTGCCAAATCGATGCAATTTTCTAAATTGTATTCATTCGAAAACATGAATTGAGAAAGTTCCAAAGTATACTCAAACTTAAGCCATATGCTTTCATCGGACTATAATAATAAAAAAAATAAATTTTTTTTGAAGTAAAAGATGTAATAGATTTTTTTTGCTCTCAAAGCCCAGAATTGTATTAAAGAAGCTTCGAAATTATTCGCTAATAGATGTTTAAAGATCATAATCGTTTTAAAATAAAATTATAAAAATAACCATGATAATCATAGTTGCAATAATTAAAGAGGACTTAATCACATTTTTTTAATTACCATTTCTTGGGACTCTATTTCACATTTATCACCACTGTATAAATAGAAACATTTGCATAAAATTTCGCGATTTTCTTTTACCACACAAATACCATTTTTTGAATTGTCTCATTTGCACATAAATCAATTTCTTTCTCACAATTTGTGCCAAAGTAATATTCTTTCATACATTGGCACTTAAAACCACCTTGTTCGTTTGTACATGTGCCATTATTGAGGCATGGATTAGAAGAACATGTTCGCCTATCTATTTGGCAGGACGATCCTATAAAATTGTCGAGACATTCACAAACTAAAGTATGTCTTTCACTACCTATGTAAATTAAGTTAATTCAGAAATTCAAATTCATAACTTTTAGGTTCATTCATTCCAACAAAAATAATAATATTTAATTCCAATAAATACATTTTATATATTGATCTTGATCTCAATTTGCAAAATTTTTTTACTTTATTTCTAATTCAGTGTTTTAGCTTTTTAATTACATACTATTGTTTTTTTGAAAACATTTTACGCGGCTTTGTGAAAAGCGATGGTTAAATGCTTAAAGCTTAAAGGCGATGTGAAAAACAAAAAAAAAGAAAAAAATTAATAAAATTGATAAAAATAAGACAAAAAAATAAGTTTTATGGCTATTATAATTTTAATTTACCAAAAATAATTTAAATCAAATCTTTTCTTGTATAAAATATTTATTCACATAAAATAAAATTTTACGATTAATAAATCAGCTTTTACCATTAAAAAAGTAATTAAAAATTATTGATAATGAAAGTGACCAGGTTTTATTTTTGAAAAGCCAAGATTTATTTGTTTATTTCATAAATTAGACCAGATTCGGCGATATTTTTAGAAAAAAAAAATTGATTGTTGAAAAATAGAATTAAAAAAAAAGAGTTGAAAAAATATAAAAAAAATAAGCGCTGTTATTAATGCAAAATTATGATTATTCCTCTAATATTAGGTATATTTAGCCATTTTACAGTTAATTCTAAAAGGACCAAAAAAGTTCTTGTTTTTCTAATTTTTTCAATTTTTCAGATTTTTTTAATTAAAAAAAAAATTAACATATTTTTCGTAAATTTATTTAAATTTTTGGAAAATAAAATCAAAAATATACATTTTTGAATCATATTTTATTTCATAATATTTGGTTAAATTTTTTAGTGATTAGACCAATCTACATTTTTTCAATTACTACTGTAGTTCTCGCAAAAATCTAACGTTACCGTAAGCGTTACCTTACCACCAGTAGTTTGATTATCCTTTATATAAATTTAAATTTTTTAAAGAAATAAATTTTACGATACCCTTTTTAAATTCTATTTTTGTATAATCTGCATTTTGATGGATCCAAGACCTATTAAAGACTCTTAAATATTTTCTAAATTCATATTAGTGAAAACTCAGTCAATTCTATTTCTCTTTTAAAAAAAATCAATTTGTAATAAAAATTTATCTTAATGATCAAATCAAATATAATGATATAAAATAAATTGGAAAATTAACCTTTTTTGACTAGATTTTACTAAAGTTTACATGCTAAAATTTTAAATTTTACATATAATTACGAGAAATTTCTTAATTTTTTTTGAATAGGAAAATTAAAAAATAAATTTTTTAAGCGAATTTATTGAAAAAAAAGAATAGCAAGAGCTTTTTTGTTACTTTTAGAATTCCCTGTAAAATGAGTAAATTTACGTAAAACTACGGTAATTTGGGTAATTTGGCGTTAATAAACGCTATTTTATAAAACTATCTTTTCTTAAAAAGCTTTTTTTTTACATTTTTACGTATATTTAGGTAAAATCATCATGGCTTAGCAATACTGTATATGGAATAAAAATAACCGTATAATTTGCTTATTTTTTATTATGGGATATAAAATAAACAGGACAATTTTCAATTAAAAAAAAATAATAAATAAAGTCAAAAATTTTTCTGATGAACTATCACAATAGAGAAAACTTAAAATTGAGAAAAAAGGTAGAGAAGGCAAAAATTAGAGAATGTTAAGAAATAAAGAAAATAAAATAGAGAAAAATTATAAAAGAGAATAAACATTTTCCCTATTGCATTTTTTTCTCTAAAATAAAAATTCTTTTATTTATTACATTTTTTTTATTTATAGTGTTATTATTTTATTTTTTTCTTAAAAAATTATTCTCTAAAATGTTTTTCTCTATCATGAACGTTAACCATTTATTTTATTTTTTTGATTTCTTTTTGAAAGAGAAATTGATTGAAATCAATTTAAATTATGTTCATTACCGATAAAAACAATTTTTTTAATTTTTTCAAAATTCTGGTCTTTAAATGAAAACTAAATCTTCATTTATAAATTATTTTGACCAACTCTGGATATGCATTGTCAATAGATCAAAAAACTTGATTAAAAAGCTTACTTTATATCCGCAGAAAATTCAGTTGGTGTATGCGTCAAAAGATAATTAGTAATAGATGATTCTAGATCTGTCATTGTAGGACACTTAGAGGACGGATAAGATTCAGAACTTATCTCATTTATGCATGATTTTTCAAAGCTGTGATCATTTTGTAGAATTATTAGACTAGTTGGTCGATCAATTTTAAATGCATGGATTTGAGACAGTTCAGTTGTAATCCACAATTTAACTAGATTGTCCGCTGCAACTGAGATCAAAATATCATCCACAATTTCCATTGACCAAACACTGTTCGAATGAGCTTCGATTGTAAAAACAAAGTCTTGTTGATCAACAAAATCAAGAAGCTTAATTTCTCAATTTTCCAAGCCACATAACAAAAATGAGGAATTTTAGTTTCTTCAAACTTGTTGTCAGAAATCCTGGTCGACATGCAGATACAAAAAATCCATTTAAAATATAA
This sequence comes from Brachionus paranguensis, assembly GCA_016802215.1. Lineage (NCBI taxonomy): Eukaryota > Metazoa > Rotifera > Eurotatoria > Ploima > Brachionidae > Brachionus > Brachionus paranguensis. The sequence goes on from JAESIX010000012.1 coordinate 1,610,844, forward strand.
AGTCTAGTGTTTGTACGGCAGGCATAGGCCATCATTCTGTTGTCTAAAAATTATGTTCCTTTAAAATCTAGACACACCATTGAAATAGTGTCAACTCATTCATTAACTTATTGTGGATGTATAAGTTCTCAAAAAACAACAAATTTTATTTAAATCTTAAATTCATAACAATATTTTTTTTTGAAGAAAAACACATAAATTTTTATTAATTTGAAAGTTTGAATCAATTAAAAATTAAAATACTAAAATTAAACTAATAAAAATTGACAGAAAGAAAAAAATTACTAATAAATCCGACAATCAACCCGGCTTCGTCAACAAAAAAGCCTGCGTTACTAATCTGTTGGAAACAATGGACTACTGTACCAAAGCATTAGCCTCGCATCATCCACTTGATTCTGTTCCTCGACTTCGCCAAAGCTTTCGACAAAGTACCACACGCTCGCCTCATACACAAGCTCGAAAAATATGGCATTAAATCGAAACTTCTTTGCTGGAAACGCTCATTCTTAGTAAACAGAAGGCAAAAATTAGTCTTAGGCGAACATGAACAGACTGGCTACCGGTACTAAGCGGCGTCTCACAAGGATCTGTACTCGGCCCCAGACTCTTCGTCATCTACATCACGATATCACCGATTGCATCATCAAAGTTTTCTCAGCTTTGAATAACTATAAATTTGCTTTTTCAAATTGTAATCAACAAGGCAGTAAACGAAGTCTATTTAACATCAAAGTTAGAATTAAAATTTAATAAAATAAGTAACATTCTAATTATATTTTGATTGTTTATAGATTTTATGATCAATAGGGCTCAATTTAAAATAATTTCAATTTTTAAAACATAACTATGCCAATAACGTAGGATAATAGAAAAAATTTTTGGAGTTATCTAGCGACAAGTTTAGACTAAAAGCTTTCTCAAACTCCTTAAAATTGCGTGCGCGGATTAAAAGAAAAGCTCAAAATAACGAAAATAGAAAAAACAGAAAAAAAGCAATCTAAAATTATCAGAAAAAATAAAAACAAAGAACAGGTCAAAAATTTATTTTGAAAAATTCCTTCAAATAACGAATAACAAAAAAATTTTTACTAAAAACATATTTTAAGCCACCGTAACTCTGCCGTAAGCCGGTCCCAAGCCCAGGATGAGAAAAGAGGAGGGTGGTGGCAGCCACGCTATGTGGTCTTCTACGAGTCCGAAGAAGAGCTGTATTACGAGTACATAGATCTACGGATCTTTGTCCTAGTCTTGTCGTATGAGGGTGCCGCTGGCTTTGACCAACATCCAGTATAGAATCTTAGCAGAGCGAGAACTTGTTTTACAGCTGACCCTCTTTGGATAGCCGTAACTTTGGAAGCGCTAAAGTTAAGACATTCTCTCTTTCTAAATTGAGAATGTCGCTTGGTTTGTGGTTCCAAGCTAGTCTAAATAGTTGCCGAGTTCGCAGCCAAATTAAAAGTGCTCGGATGAGTGGCGCTGTTTATGATGAACGTCCCACGTGCTTCTTAGGGGAAGACGCCGTCATAACTATGCCGTATGCCGGTCCCAAGCCCGGATGAAAAAATAGGAGGGTGACAAAAATAAAAAATTTTAAGTAAAATATTTTAAACTTTTTTATTATTAAAAAACAAGGTAGAACACCAAAAAAATATAATAAAATCCAAATAATAATAAATGTTTAAAAAATCAGATCCTTGAAAAAAAATTAAAAATTCTAAATGAATATTTCTTTTAAATCCATTGTAGCATTTAAATTTATTCAGATTATTTTTGATTATTTGATCAATATTATTTGAATATCGTTTTTTGAACAAAAAATTCTTGCAATTTTTTAATTTGTTTTTAATGTTAACAAATTAAGATTTAAGAGATCAATTGAAAGAAGGATTAGACAATATTATTTAAACCAATTTTAAGTCAAATAAACTTTTATTAAAAATATATTTTAAGCCACCGTAACTCTGCCGTAAGCCGGTCCCAAGCCCAGGATGAGAAAAGAGGAGGGTGGTGGCAGCCACGCTATGTGGTCTTCTACGAGTCCGAAGAAGAGCTGTATTACGAGTACATAGATCTACGGATCTTTGTCCTAGTCTTGTCGTATGAGGGTGCCGCTGCTTTTGACCAACATCCAGAATAGAATCTTAGCAGAGCGAGAACTTGTTTTACAGCTGACCCTCTTTGGATAGCCGTAACTTTGGAAGCGCTAAAGTTAAGACATTCTCTCTTTCTAAATTGAGAATGTCGCTTGGTTTGTGGTTCCAAGCTAGTCTAAATAGTTGCCGAGTTCGCAGCCAAATTAAAAGTGCTCGGATGAGTGGCGCTGTTTATGATGAACGTCCCACGTGCTTCTTAGGGGAAGACGCCGTCATAACTATGCCGTATGCCGGTCCCAAGCCCGGATGAAAAAATAGGAGGGTGACAAAAATAAAAAATTTTAAGTAAAATATTTTAAACTTTTTTATTATTAAAAAACAAGGTAGAACACCAAAAAAATATAATAAAATCCAAATAATAATAAATGTTTAAAAAATCAGATCCTTGAAAAAAAATTAAAAATTCTAAATGAATATTTCTTTTAAATCCATTGTAGCATTTAAATTTATTCAGATTATTTTTGATTATTTGATCAATATTATTTGAATATCGTTTTTTGAACAAAAAATTCTTGCAATTTTTTAATTTGTTTTTAATGTTAACAAATTAAGATTTAAGAGATCAATTGAAAGAAGGATTAGACAATATTATTTAAACCAATTTTAAGTCAAATAAACTTTTATTAAAAATATATTTTAAGCCACCGTAACTCTGCCGTAAGCCGGTCCCAAGCCCAGGATGAGAAAAGAGGAGGGTGGTGGCAGCCACGCTATGTGGTCTTCTACGAGTCCGAAGAAGAGCTGTATTACGAGTACATAGATCTACGGATCTTTGTCCTAGTCTTGTCGTATGAGGGTGCCGCTGCTTTTGACCAACATCCAGAATAGAATCTTAGCAGAGCAAATGAAATGTAGAGTAATTCAAAAATCTGAGAAAAAAATTTTTCCACCTTTCCATGATTCTAATTTTTTAGTTCAAAATTTTTTTTGTTTAACTGGGTTAGAATTTGTCATATTATTAATTCAGTTTGCATAATTTTAATCCTCAACCCAATCATGTGAATTCTGACCTAATTAGACCTTTGAATAGAATATGTCCTTTTTTGTTAAAACATTTTTTTTTTAAATTTTGAGTTAAAATTTTTATTGAAATATTCTTCGAGGTAAATTTTTCGGTGTTATTATGTTAAATAGGTTTCCCCTAATTAGTCCTGATTTTCTCCCATTTAGTCCTAAAAGAATTCTTTTTAACCTTTTAAACCTAATTAAGCTTAGAGACACAAATAGTGATGCAAAAACTTTCAAATTTTTGTAATTTCATTCAAATTTTTGAAAATAGAGCAATCTTTTATTGACTAGTGCAATTTTTTATGGAAAAATAAAATAAAATTTTAAAGATGTCGAAAGAAAATAAAAAATTAAAGAAGCCTTCTTTCACCAAACAAGATCTTGAAAACGTAATTAAAGACGTTAAGAAAAATAAAAGCCACCTTTAGTTCGGACAAAGAAAATATGAAGGCTCGCTTGTGAAACTTGCTCAAGCTGGGTCTGCTTTAATTGCCTCCCAACTAAGAATAGAAAAATCTTAAATTGGAGTTTAATTGTGATGACTGTCTTGAAGAATAATTTTTTTTTATTAAATTTTAATTCAATTTAAAAAATTAATCGTTACAATTTTACTCTCCTTATTTAGTATAATAATCTGAAAATACTTGTAAAAATAAAAATTTATTAAAACATAAAAAAAATATTTTTTTTGGGATATTTTGTGAAAAAACGGTTAATTGGATTAAATTTATGAAAAATGGGTTATATTTCGGGCTAATTGTTTACAGTTTTCTGTATAATCGGGTTAACTTATTAACCCATTTAGACCCCACACTATTAACCGGAAGAGTTATTTGGGTGGGTCAAAATCTTAGGTCTAATTGGGTTACCATTTTTGAACTTTTTGAACAAAACGGATGCGAAATAAGTAATAAAAAAAAGGCACCCAGTTAGGCTAGATTACCATTTCAAATTACAATTTTTGAAAAATAAAATTTATCATTGAGCAGACAAAAACAAGCTTTTCTTTACTGTTTTTCTATTAATGTGGTAATTATAATTTAAATTTAATTGTGAAAAATGATAAAATAAATTAAAAATAAACATTATTAATTATGGAATAAAACTGATAATTAAACCATCTTTATATTAAATGAAGATGAGATTTGATATTCGAAAATATAAAAATACACAATTGATACTTAAGCTGTAGTTTTTTTAGGGACATGAAATTTAAGATTTATTAAATTTTATATACATTTGTAATATGACACATGGTTTTTACGTAATTTTACGATAAATTACGTATTATAATGTAAATTTACGTAAACTTACTTGAGCTTACCTGAAACCAAAAATAATTAATAATCAGTGAAAAAATTCGATTTTTTTAACGGGAAAAACGGACTATAAACGCAAAAAAAACGGAAAAATTTTAAAAATTCTTGAAAATACATATAATCATTATCAAAAACTTTTTAATAAATTTAATAATCAAATAATTTTTATTTTAAATTTCAACAAAAAGTTTAAAAAATGATCGATTTAAAGCCAAAAATAAATAAAACTTAGTATTATTTCCAACATTAAAAATATCAAAAGAAACTAAATAAACTAAAAAAAATTGTGCTTTTTACTTTATTTACGTTTTTTTACCAATTAAAATTCGAAAAATTACCAAAAATTATGAAAAAAAGGTAATTTAATTTATAGAATCAAATTTAAATAAAATTAAAAATTTGATTATTTTACCAAAAATTACGAAAAAATGTTTACTTTTTTGCCCTTTTTGGTTTAAGGTAAGTTCAAGTAATTTTACGTAAAATTACGTACAAACCATGTGTCAAAGCACTACTGTACATTTTATAGGAGAAAGGCATTTGTTGTTTTACGCATTTCATATTTAAGATTGCGTAATTTTGTTTCAAATTAAATTGTTCCCAAATATTACTAAATTACGATAAAAAAAAATATAAAAAAATTCAATATGTAATTATTAATAAATATAATTTGATAAAAAATAGTCAATTAATTGGAAATTTTTGTATTATCTTTTTCTTTAAACTGAATGGTTAAATTAAAAGTTTCTTGTTTTGCTTCCTAACACTTACATAAAAATAATAATTCAAAATCCAAAACTTTATTTAGAATTTAAATCCGTATTGAAATATGTGTAAGAAATAGATAAATAAAGATAAAAGTTAACTTTTATATACTATATGTTACGATTGTGTTATAACTTTAAAATTAGTAATATCAGCAAAATTCTAATTTAAAATAAGCATTTAAAATAATATTTATAATTAAAGTAAGTTTTAAACATGATTTAAATTTTTATATTAGCTTTAAATTGAAAACATATTATTAATCACGTTCCAGTTCATATAGCTTTTCAACAATGTGTCATAAAGATGTTTTCATACTAGTCCTAACAAATACTTCAAAATCAAAATTTATACAAAAAATCAATAAACATTACAAATATTATCTGCATATTCAGTAAAGTTGCTCCAATTCTAATTCACAAATTAAAACATCTTAAAACAGGTGGTAAAATATTTACTGGTTATAAACTTTATAGTGGTTGTATAATATATAAACTGGTTCAGTTCTGTTCTATTATAAACAATATTAAAGAAGAGCAAAGTGCTGAAAGAAAAATTTAAGAAAAATTTTCTTCGTTTTATTTTTTACCTTAAATCAATTTATTTGTTTTTGATAAATAAAAAAGTTAAAAAAAAAAGTACCAGTTAAAATTTTTATTACAGCTAAATAATTTATTTTCCAGATAACAAAAAAAACTTATTCTCTTATTGACGCTTTTATTTTTATTATTTTATTACATCTAAGTTTTAGAGACTGAATCTAAAATTAGAAACTGGAAGTACAAAAAGCGCCTTTCAGTCTTGAGCTAAAAATAGCTCCACGGACGTCGAACAAGAGGCGAGGGGAACAAGTATCATTATTATTTTTATAAATTATCTATTTTTTTATTTACTAATTTTAATTATTTTTTTTTAAATCATTTATTAACTTGGAATTAAAGTAAAAAAATTTAAAAAATATTTAAGTAGACATCAGGTAAACCATAGCAAACCATGTTTAAATTTTCTTTTCGAACAACAGACAAATTTCTTAGGATTTGAAGTCTTTTTTCTTCTTTATTCATTTGTAAATACCTAGCTTCTTGTGTATCTTGAACAACTTCTGGCTCAGGTTCTTTTTTTTTTCTGATTTGATTCTTTGTTTTCCTTCTTGTCTCCTTTCTTGCCTTCTTTTTTCTCCACAACCATCGGTTTTTTTTCCTCTACTTTTTCCTCTTGAAGCAAAAATTTAAGATGAGGAGACGCTTTGTATCGCACAATTTCCCCACATGCCTCTCTCTTTTCCATCAATTCTCTAAGTATGTTTTGAAATTTGTCTGTATTATCAATCATATTTGTTGTCCATTGATTTGACAATATACACTTGACGCCAGTCAGACTGAGCAACAAGTTAGCCTCCAGCGAATTTTCACATTCTAATTCAGTAGCACTAAACAAAAAAATTTAAAAAAAAATCTAATTTTAAATTTAAAATTACTTTCTGAGTACATCATCTTTGCCAATACGACCAAAACTTCGTCCAGTTTGGGTCAAATCATTTGCTATAATTAATTTGCATTCATTCAAATTCAAAGAAGCCACTTTGTTCGAACTAAAGTATGATAAAAATCTCTCTGTACCATTAAAAAGTAAACAGCTTGAATCAATTAAGTAGCTTTCGCATTCTCCTAAACTTGGTGAATGGTCAAGACCGGTAAGGCCGGTCCATTTTGAACACACATGAGAAAATTGTTGAGTCATTTTTTTAAAAGAAACAATTGGTGTCATTTCTGAAGGAACTGTTTGTTTTTATTTGAAAAAAAAAATTTCTGTTAAAAATTTTAATTTTTTTTAATTTTTCTTACGTCCTGGAGAAGCCTCATTGAAAACATCAATAAGGTATTTAACGCGAAATGGATCAATAGTTGTAACATGCTCTGGCAATGGTTCTAAATTTGACGGTGGTGCTATAGTTTGTTTTGGAGGTTTATCTTTTTTCTTTTCCTCTTTGTTGATCGGTTCGACTAAAAATTGCATTTTAAATTAAATTAAAGAAAATTTTAAAAAATTATAAAAACCTGTTTCTTTTGGTTGAAAAAATCGAGTAGAAAAAAATTGTAAGGAAAAATCTCTACTAATCGAGCTAATACTTTGATTATCATAAAACACTTTAAGACTTTCTAGTGGAAATTCGAGCAGGCTCATATCTGCTAAGATGATAAGCTTTTCACTGGGTTTTATATTTGAGTTGGTTTTTGAGCTCATTTGTTGCTCAGCCTGATTTGCTGCGAAATATTTTTGAACAAAATCGGTCACTGATTTCAAATATATTTCAGTACTGTTTATCAAAAATTCAAACTTGTTCTCTAAATCTTGCATTGTTTGCAGCATTTCATCATATCTCTGTAATTGAATAAAATTTTTATTTTCTATGTTAAAATTGAAGACACAAATTCAATAAATAATCAAAATTCTTATGATTATTCTTCTAATATTTTGAAATATACTAATAATATTATTCAAAAACACTATGAAATTATGAGCTTTAATAAATAAAATGAATACCTATTTTTTTATTCTTTATCAATTTTCAAAAATTTTGAAGGTATTCAAAGAAAAACTGTGCTGATTTTTGTTTTTATCACAAAGAAAAAACTAGAGTAACAAATGACCAAAACATTTAATAATTTTTTATTTATAATTAATAACTTTATCAAAATGAATATTGGTATAAAAAGTTTTTTTAACAATAATTAACAAATATTGTTTACAACAACAATTTCACTCTCCCACCAAATAGCTTACTTCCTTTTGATTTTTTCATGCATATCTAAAGGAGATTTGGAAAATTTATTCTAGGGGATGATTTTGATGCAGTTGAAGTACAAATTTCACATAACATTAAGTTAGGTCTTCAAACCAAGAATATCGATCAACTAAATGAAAAATTCTCAAAAAATATTATTAATAATATTCTAAAAAGTGTTTGTCTGAAATCGTAGAAATTTTTTATTCAGCTTATCTAAAATTTGTTTACCTATTATCAAACTAAACTCTAAAACTCTGCATCAACTGTCAAAGTCTGCTAATGATGTGCAAATTCTTTGAAATGCACTACGCTCGAATATATTGAAATCTAATTTCTGCTTAGTTTGAAGAATTTAGCAGACCTTTATAGTTGATGCAACTATGAATGCTGCACTATGTTGCAGTCACGGAACTAATTTTTATAAAAATGTTATTAAATTTTTTATCATTTTTTTCTGTTCTTTTTATCATTTTGTACTAAATTTCACAAAACGATTTTATATAAAAAACTTATTATTTTCCATAATTGAAAATCAGGAATTAATGTTTTGTTTAATTTTCAAAAAAAAAAATGACACGTTAATTGCAAAAATGCTAATTAAATTTTTTTAAAACCAATAATGACTTACTTATTGGTAGTCTAACCTTTTAAATGTTTATTTAAATTAAATCTATATGTAAATTTTGAACATTTTTTATCTATTTTTATAAATAAAATTAAAATAAATAAATTTTTTTTTTTAATTTTAAAGTTATTAAATAGTATTATATTTTTGAAAATTTTTAAAGACTATTTTATTTCTTTGTTGTTTCCAAATTTTTGAAAAACTAATTATTTTAATCAATTAGATAATTTTTAAACATTACACGCCAAAGAAATCACTTCTCTAAATACTTTTCTGAAAAAAAAATACATTTTTCTACTAGCCTCAATATACAGCGGTTCTAATAAAATCGTAACGCAAAAAAAGCCACGTCTAATAGACAGTCGATCCGTTCGACCCATCCAGTCACTGGAAAGATTTTTATGTAAAACAACATACCCTTAAAATGAATGAAATAAATTTTATTGAAAAATTCAAAATTTTTTATGATTGTTTTCAATAGATTCAAAAATTTAAAAAATTGAATTTAGCAAAAATTCACCATATTATGATAGTCATTGCAATTAAAATTTTAAATTTTTTCAATTAAAATTTAATACAAGTGATGGCAAAAAATGAGTTTATTCAATTAAAATTTATTTTATTGATTTGAAGTGTTAGTTGTTTTAACATTAAAATCTTTCCAATGACCGAAAGGTTTGGACAGGTGGGGCGAAAAGGTTGCCAGGGTTTACATTGGATGGCCGGCCGGTTGGACCGTTAGGGTTACGATTTTATTAGAACCGCTGTATATAAAAGTCTGCATAGAAATATTGATTAAAAAAATTTTTAATTTATAAAATTTTCAACAGTTTAAAAAATTTTAAAATATGATAATTGTGGACTTATTGGCACTTAATTAAATTTTTATTTTTTTAATTTTTATTTTGCATTTTTATCGTCTCTATTTATTACTTCTTTTAGACTTTAATTAGTAAACTGGTGAAGCAAGGTGTCTATTCATCTCCGCATTATTATAAGAAAATTTACTTACAGCACTCGAAGAGTCTAGATAATATTTGATAAAATCATTTGGATTTTGGCTCAGTTGAGAAGAATTATTTTGCTTTTTTATCAATTCATTATTAAGTTGAAATTCGATTTTCAGATTAAAAGACTGAAGATTTGCTTTCCACTCTTTCCATTGTTGAAGCAAATAGTTGAGCTCAAATGGGTCTGTTTTAACTTTCAGGACGGCGGCTTTTGTTTGTCCAGCACTATTTGACATTTGTTGTTTTGAATTTTTGGCACCGGATTTAGAATGATCCAATATTGATACAAAAAGTTCATTTCTTAAAATTTAAATAAATATTAAAATTTTAGAAGAATAAATTTTAGTTACTTTTTTTCATTGTGTTGAAGAACCAAAAAAGTATAGTTTGATGGGAAATCTTTAGAAAAATTGAAATGATTCGAATTAACTGTCAAGTATTTAGAAGCATTAAATTTAGATTTTGTCAAGTCCAAAATTTGCTTGACAATTGGCGAATTTAAAGAATTAGTTTGGATATTTTTATTCGTGAAAAACTTGAGCAAATTATAATATCCAGTCAGCAAAGAATTTTTTGGATTAAGTGAACTTTTGACAATTAAAGTCTCAGCTTCCACCGAACTTAAAAGACTCTTTAAAAAATAATTAAATTAATAAAATTTTTTAAAATTTTTTAAAATTTATTTACTTGATATATAGAAACAAATTGTGAACAGAGATTCAAGTCAAATCGGCCAACTAGTTCAATAATTTCGTGAGTAATTTTAGCAGCTATTTCCATGTCTTCGACTAAGAGGGCTAAACTAAGAGCCTGGAGAAGACAATCGATAGAACTGGCCTCGGTTTGATTTACATGTATCAATAGATTTTTCAACAATTCCTGGTCTGCTATGTTGGTAAGATTGGATTCTTCAATTAAATTAACATTGTAGTCACGATCACTTAAAATATTTATATTTGCTTCATTTTCAGTAAAACTAAACTCATTCATCTCAGCTGAATTGACTGGTTGGGCTCCTGGCAAAGCCGTATTGGATCGAATTGGCTTTTTTGATTTTGAACTTGCGTCGCCATCACTAACAAAACTTGGAGGTTGATAATTTTTGATCAAATCTAGAATGGTGGCATCCCATTTATTAATTGTACTGGTCATGTTCAAAACGCTAGAGTTATAGCTGCTCTCATCATTTAAGTTATTTTTGCGCAATTGATACTTAAGTTCGCTAATAATACGAAAACTTCTACCCAGTTGATACAAAGTTTTACATTTTAAATTTTTTATTTTTATATTTAAGTAAAAACATGATATCAGGAAGACACTTAATTGGTCTGGTATTCTGGATAAATGCTGATTCCAAAGTTGGTCAATGTCGTTCAAGTTTTCGTGTTCACTACTGGCATAAAGTTCAATTACTTTGGTCATGTTGTCTTTATTTGAACTCTTGGCATTGGAAACTTTTATCTCATTAAGATGAATTTCGAGCATATCAGTCATCAATGAGCACAGTTCAAGTTTAATATCAGACACCTCTCTTTGGATCGGAAGCGAAATGTTCTGAATTTCAGATGGCGACTGCAGAGATAGTGCTTCATTGAGTAATTCATTTAAAATTTCTAAGCAATTATTCAGTGTTTCAAAAGCCTGAAAATAAAAAAATTTTTTTTTAAATAAATTTTTTAAGGCAGTGAAAAAATCTATTATTTTAGTTAAGTTATCCACAATTTTTTATTTATCTTAGAATTTTTTCACTTCATATCTTTTTATCTGCTCCCATTTTCAAAAATAATCAGTAAAAATCTTCTATGGTAATGCTACGAAATCATGGTTTACCATCAACAACTAAAATTAGCTTTTGATATAAAATTTTTATTGAAGTGGTGAACTTCAATCATGGATTGACTTTTTAAACCTTTTAGATTAGTGAAACAGTACTCTTTTTCTAATTTCTTTAAAAACGAAGAAGCTTTTTAAATTCAAGCTTTTAAATCCAATATAAAAAAAATTTTTTTGCTAGATGTGTATTCTGTGAATAGGAAATAAATACATAGTATTCATATTAAAAAGTGGAAACTACCAAATAAAAAATTTAATTTTTTCCATTCTAAGTTAGGAAATGACAACTTTTTTTTTTCGAATTTATTTTAACAATTTCGTAGTTCAGCTTGAGAGTATTTTTCAGACTTAAATTATAATTTAAAAAAGGGTATAATTTTTGTCAGTAGATAAATATTTTTTTTTGGTAGATAATTTTTTTTAATATAAATTAGATAAAATCAATAAGAAGTAGATAAAAGTTTTTAATAGAAGATATTTATTTTTCAAACATAGATAATTAAAAAAAACATAAGAAAAACAGAAAAAAAATTACCTTGAAAAAAACAAACAAAGTGAAAAAATTAAAGAGAAAAATTTCAAAATAAAGAAAAGATGAAGAGATGCTTTAATTTGAAAAAGTTCTTAAGTGGATAAATCTTGACTTTAATTTTTACTATTTTAATTAACAAATAGTGTCAAAATATTTAATTAAAATCTAATTTTGGTCTGAAAAATACAATATTTAGCAAGCATTTTTTTATTTTATTAGAAATCTATCGTTTCAGTGAAAATTTCATTTATTTTCAATAAATTTTCTTTATCATAATCTAAATTAATTTAAAATTAATTTAAATATAAAGATAATAATTCAGTTTTTTAAAAGATAAATTTTTTTAAATGCTTGATCTTAAAATTTTATTATTTTTACAATTTTTATTTAATTATTTTTATAATTAATTGTAGATCCTATGAGATTTGTGGAATATTAAGAAAACATCAGAAGACTTATTTTTTAAAAGAATAATTCAATTACTTGTAGATAGTAGTCTTTTTTAGTTTCAATATTTGCACAATCTTCAGCAAACATTTTCAAAAGATTTGAGTTTGCTTTCAAGCACTTAATTGAGTCTCTTTTGAAACCATTTTTGGCAAATATTCAAAACCAGTTTGGTAAAGCTAACAAAATTCAAATTATTTAAAAAAAAATTTAATTTAATTAAGTCTACATTTATAACATTTGAGAATCGTTTGAACATAGTCGGATGCATGCTATTGCGTCGCGAAGATCGTTTTGCAGCCCGGCTTCGTCTTGCCAATTCTTCTTCGTTTAATTTTCCATTTAGAACACCTTCATAAGTTATCTCGGCCAAATCGAAGTACATACAAGCTTCAATATAAGCGAAAGTTGAAAATTTATTTAATCGGATTGATTTCTCTTTTTGGATAAGTTCGATTGACTTGTTCAAAATTTTTAAGCATTTTTCATAGCCATCTTTGTCATTGTAGTCGTATCGATGCGAATCAACCAGTAAATGAATTGATTTCCACCAAAATTCTTCATCTATCGCAATTTTCTTTCATTTAAATTTAAAATTTTTTTTTTCTAAATATAATGGGGTCTTACTTGGGCGTTTGTTGCGTAATTTCTTGCTTCAATCAAATCAAAGTCAAAAGCGCTATTTTGCCAAGCATATATTGAATCTTGCCGAGAGTTTCACTGTCCTCAAATGTCTTAATTAATAAAAATTTATCAAATAAAATTTTTTTATTTTCTATATTAGAATTAGCTTTTCGAATTTATTTAATTTTAAAATTAGGAGAATTTAGAGAAAAAATCTTATAGACAAAATAAATAAGTATTTATTTAGTATTTGTAGTTCTTTTTTAATACTTTAAAAAAAAACTTATTGTCAAAATTATGACTTTTTACTTAATTTAATTTTTTCCAACAGATCAAGACTAGCAATGGCGTGACCAGAGAGGGACTAAGGGGTGCTCAAGCTTCCCTATCCAACAATCAAAAAGGACTCAGTCCTTTTAAAAATTTCTATTTATCAAAAATAGTCTTATTTTTTCAGTTAAATTGTAAATTTTCATAAAAATTAAAAAATATAGATCTTTTTTAATTTTTTTTTTGTAACTCATAAATTAATTATTATTTTTTAAATTCCATCTAATAAAATGTAATTTTCTTAAAAAAGTTCCTACACAAGAATTTATTAAAATAACTTACAACACAAGCATTCAAGGCTTCATACAGATAATCCCTGGCGATTTGAAAATATCCATTATCGATCAAATATTCAGCGAGGATAATCCAAACATTTTTGTACAAAATGTGATATAAATTATTGTCGATTTTTTTCTTTTCTCCTGGAAACTTCAAGTCATTGGGATCAAATTGTTTAATGTTGGCCAAATTTTGTCCAGACGAATCTGTATTATTTTGACCACTTATCTTTACATTTTGACCCTTAGCCATTATTTGTTTCTTTTTGATTTTATTTTTGTTCAATATAAACGAATTTGTCGAAAATCCACCTTTTTTGGATGACGACGAAAAAGAACCCAAACTGTTTGACTTAAAATTTGTGTCCTCATCTTCCAATTGAGTTAATCTTTGCTTAAAAGAGTATATTTCATCTCTGGACAAGCAAGTTTCTAGAGAATCTATTTGTATTAGTTTGAGAAAAATAGATGCATTTGGGGTTGCTACTTGGGCGCTAATGTCTGTGGTCGGCTTTAATATAAATGCCGCCAGAGCCTGCTGATGAAACCCAATAGCCTGGATCAAATTCAACTCTACACATAAATTTACCATTTTAAGCCTCAGATAAACATTTAATGAAACTATTTGAGATTTATTTTCCATTATTAAAGCTGAATTGACCACAAATAACTGGAGGTAATAAACAGGAAAAATTAGATGTGACCATCCATTTTCTCTAAGCATTTCGGTCAGTTTTGTCCAGATAGTAAAATAACAAAAATGGCTCACTGATTGAATTTTTTGTTAATTCCATTCTTTTTCATCAAATCATGGTTCCAACAATTCATGAGCTCTTCATTAAGCTCAAATTGACTCCATTGTTCTTGACTCTGCGGAATCAAATTGACATTTGGTTCATTCTTTTTTTTGATCTAGTTTCTGCTGGTTTTTTGACTTCGGCAATCTTTTTCTTGTCACCTTGGACCGCTTCTGTTTGGCCAAGTTTTTTGAATCTCTTTACTAGCGGTCTGAGCGTTCTCAACAGCTAAACAAATTAATTTGTACACAGAATAAAAAGATTTTAACAGATATCCAGTGTATTCATCATGACTTTGTCCGACCATTTTTGCCAAAATAACATTTGCTCTAATAAAGCATTCTAGTTGCTTTATGTCCTGAAAATCGGTCCAATTTAACGAGTTGCTCCATTCTGTTGAATTTGACTCGAACAAAGCCTCTCTAATGTTGGCATTTAATAAATTTTCATACTCTTGCTCCGAGTTGGTATCCATTTTTTTATGAAAACTTCTAATTTCAACGTTGTCATGAATGGTTGGTAAAATAGACATGGTTGAATTAGTTGCTTTAGTTGTAATCCTTCCTTTACTATTAGGCTTGCTGAGACGACTGGATACAGCTGCTGAAGTTGATCGTGACTTGTCTGATTTAATTTTAAACATTAACAAATCAACAGACCATTCTGCCAAATCGATGCAATTTTCTAAATTGTATTCATTCGAAAACATGAATTGAGAAAGTTCCAAAGTATACTCAAACTTAAGCCATATGCTTTCATCGGACTATAATAATAAAAAAAATAAATTTTTTTTGAAGTAAAAGATGTAATAGATTTTTTTTGCTCTCAAAGCCCAGAATTGTATTAAAGAAGCTTCGAAATTATTCGCTAATAGATGTTTAAAGATCATAATCGTTTTAAAATAAAATTATAAAAATAACCATGATAATCATAGTTGCAATAATTAAAGAGGACTTAATCACATTTTTTTTAATTACCATTTCTTGGGACTCTATTTCACATTTATCACCACTGTATAAATAGAAACATTTGCATAAAATTTCGCGATTTTCTTTTACCACACAAATACCATTTTTTGAATTGTCTCATTTGCACATAAATCAATTTCTTTCTCACAATTTGTGTCAAAGTAATATTCTTTCATACATTGGCACTTAAAACCACCTTGTTCGTTTGTACATGTGCCATTATTGAGGCATGGATTAGAAGAACATGCTCGCCTATCTATTTGGCAGGACGATCCTATAAAATTGTCGAGACATTCACAAACTAAAGTATGTCTTTCACTACCTATGTAAATTAAGTTAATTCAGAAATTCAAATTCATAACTTTTAGGTTCATTCATTCCAACAAAAATAATAATATTTAATTCCAATAAATACATTTTATATATTGATCTTGATCTCAATTTGCAAAATTTTTTTACTTTATTTCTAATTCAGTGTTTTTTAGCTTTTTAATTACATACTATTGTTTTTTTGAAAACATTTTACGCGGCTTTGTGAAAAGCGATGGTTAAATGCTTAAAGCTTAAAGGCGATGTGAAAAACAAAAAAAAAGAAAAAAATTAATAAAATTGATAAAAATAAGACAAAAAAATAAGTTTTATGGCTATTATAATTTTAATTTACCAAAAATAATTTAAATCAAATCTTTTCTTGTATAAAATATTTATTCACATAAAATAAAATTTTACGATTAATAAATCAGCTTTTACCATTAAAAAAGTAATTAAAAATTATTGATAATGAAAGTGACCAGGTTTTATTTTTGAAAAGCCAAGATTTATTTGTTTATTTCATAAATTAGACCAGATTCGGCGATATTTTTAGAAAAAAAAAATTGATTGTTGAAAAATAGAATTAAAAAAAAAGAGTTGAAAAAATATAAAAAAAATAAGCGCTGTTATTAATGCAAAATTATGATTATTCCTCTAATATTAGGTATATTTAGCCATTTTACAGTTAATTCTAAAAGGACCAAAAAAGTTCTTGTTTTTCTAATTTTTTCAATTTTTCAGATTTTTTTAATTAAAAAAAAAATTAACATATTTTTCGTAAATTTATTTAAATTTTTGGAAAATAAAATCAAAAATATACATTTTTGAATCATATTTTATTTCATAATATTTGGTTAAATTTTTTAGTGATTAGACCAATCTACATTTTTTCAATTACTACTGTAGTTCTCGCAAAAATGTAACGTTACCGTAAGCGTTACCTTACCACCAGTAGTTTGATTATCCTTTATATAAGTTTTAATTTTTTAAAGAAATAAATTTTATGATGCCCTTTTTAAATTCTATTTTTGTATAATCTGCATTTTGATGGATCCAAGACCTATTAAAGACTCTTAAATATTTTCTAAATTCATATTAGTGAAAACTCACTCAATTCTATTTCTCTTTTAAAAAAAATCAATTTGTAATAAAAATTTATCTTAATGATCAAATCAAATATAATGATATAAAATAAATTGGAAAATTAACCTTTTTTGACTAGATTTTACTAAAGTTTACATGCTAAAATTTTAAATTTTACATATAATTACGAGAAATTTCTTAATTTTTTTTGAATAGGAAAATTAAAAAATAAATTTTTTAAGCGAATTTATTGAAAAAAAAGAATAGCAAGAGCTTTTTTGTTACTTTTAGAATTCCCTGTAAAATGAGTAAATTTACGTAAAACTACCGTAATTTGGGTAATTTGGCGTTAATAAACGCTATTTTATAAAACTATCTTTTCTTAAAAAGCTTTTTTTTTTACATTTTTACGTATATTTAGGTAAAATCATCATGGCTTAGCAATACTGTATATGGAATAAAAATAACCGCATAATTTGCTTATTTTTATTATGGGATATAAAATAAACAGGACAATTTTCAATTAAAAAAAAATAATAAATAAAGTCAAAAATTTTTCTGATGAACTATCACAATAGAGAAAACTTAAAATTGAGAAAAAAGGTAGAGAAGGCAAAAATTAGAGAATGTTAAGAAATAAAGAAAATAAAATAGAGAAAAATTATAAAAGAGAATAAACATTTTCCCTATTGCATTTTTTTCTCTAAAATAAAAATTCTTTTATTTATTACATTTTTTTTATTTATAGTGTTATTATTTTATTTTTTTCTTAAAAAATTATTCTCTAAAATGTTTTTCTCTATCATGAACGTTAACCATTTATTTTATTTTTTTGATTTCTTTTTGAAAGAGAAATTGATTGAAATCAATTTAAATTATGTTCATTACCGATAAAAACAATTTTTTTAATTTTTTCAAAATTCTGGTCTTTAAATGAAAAACTAAATCTTCATTTATAAATTATTTTGACCAACTCTGGATATGCATTGTCAATAGATCAAAAAACTTGATTAAAAAGCTTACTTTATATCCGCAGAAAATTCAGTTGGTGTATGCGTCAAAAGATAATTAGTAATAGATGATTCTAGATCTGTCATTGTAGGACACTTAGAGGACGGATAAGATTCAGAACTTATCTCATTTATGCATGATTTTTCAAAGCTGTGATCATTTTGTAGAATTATTAGACTAGTTGGTCGATCAATTTTAAATGCATGGATTTGAGACAGTTCAGTTGTAATCCACAATTTAACTAGATTGTCCGCTGCAACTGAGATCAAATATCATCCACAATTTCCATTGACCAAACACTGTTCGAATGAGCTTCGATTGTAAAAACAAAGTCTTGTTGATCAACAAAATCAAGAAGCTTAATTTCTCAATTTTCCAAGCCACATAACAAAAATGAGGAATTTAGTTTCTTCAAACTTGTTGTCAGAAATCCTGGTCGACATGCAGATACAAAAAATCCATTTAAAATATAAAGTCTAGTGTTTGTACGGCAGGCATAGGCCATCATTCTGTTGTCTAAAAATTATGTTCCTTTAAAATCTAGACACACCATTGAAATAGTGTCAACTCATTCATTAACTTATTGTGGATGTATAAGTTCTCAAAAAACAACAAATTTTATTTAAATCTTAAATAAAATATTTTTTTTGAAGAAAAACACATAAATTTTTATTAATTTGAAAGTTTGAATCAATTAAAAATTAAAATACTAAAATTAAACTAATAAAAATTGACAGAAAGAAAAAAATTACTAATAAATCCGACAATCAACCCGGCTTCGTCAACAAAAAAGCCTGCGTTACTAATCTGTTGGAAACAATGGACTACTGTACCAAAGCATTAGCCTCGCATCATCCACTTGATTCTGTTCCTCGACTTCGCCAAAGCTTTCGACAAAGTACCACACGCTCGCCTCATACACAAGCTCGAAAAATATGGCATTAAATCGAAACTTCTTTGCTGGAAACGCTCATTCTTAGTAAACAGAAGGCAAAAATTAGTCTTAGGCGAACATGAACAGACTGGCTACCGGTACTAAGCGGCGTCTCACAAGGATCTGTACTCGGCCCCAGACTCTTCGTCATCTACATCACGATATCACCGATTGCATCATCAAAGTTTTCTCAGCTTTGAATAACTATAAATTTGCTTTTTCAAATTGTAATCAACAAGGCAGTAAACGAAGTCTATTTAACATCAAAGTTAGAATTAAAATTTAATAAAATAAGTAACATTCTAATTATATTTTGATTGTTTATAGATTTTATGATCAATAGGGCTCAATTTAAAATAATTTCAATTTTTAAAACATAACTATGCCAATAACGTAGGATAATAGAAAAAATTTTTGGAGTTATCTAGCGACAAGTTTAGACTAAAAGCTTTCTCAAACTCCTTAAAATTGCGTGCGCGGATTAAAAGAAAAGCTCAAAATAACGAAAATAGAAAAAACAGAAAAAAAGCAATCTAAAATTATCAGAAAAAATAAAAACAAAGAACAGGTCAAAAAATTTATTTTGAAAAATTCCTTCAAATAACGAATAACAAAAAAATTTTTACTAAAAACATATTTTAAGCCACCGTAACTCTGCCGTAAGCCGGTCCCAAGCCCAGGATGAGAAAAGAGGAGGGTGGTGGCAGCCACGCTATGTGGTCTTCTACGAGTCCGAAGAAGAGCTGTATTACGAGTACATAGATCTACGGATCTTTGTCCTAGTCTTGTCGTATGAGGGTGCCGCTGGCTTTGACCAACATCCAGTATAGAATCTTAGCAGAGCGAGAACTTGTTTTACAGCTGACCCTCTTTGGATAGCCGTAACTTTGGAAGCGCTAAAGTTAAGACATTCTCTCTTTCTAAATTGAGAATGTCGCTTGGTTTGTGGTTCCAAGCTAGTCTAAATAGTTGCCGAGTTCGCAGCCAAATTAAAAGTGCTCGGATGAGTGGCGCTGTTTATGATGAACGTCCCACGTGCTTCTTAGGGGAAGACGCCGTCATAACTATGCCGTATGCCGGTCCCAAGCCCGGATGAAAAAATAGGAGGGTGACAAAAATAAAAAATTTTAAGTAAAATATTTTAAACTTTTTTATTATTAAAAAACAAGGTAGAACACCAAAAAAATATAATAAAATCCAAATAATAATAAATGTTTAAAAAATCAGATCCTTGAAAAAAAATTAAAAATTCTAAATGAATATTTCTTTTAAATCCATTGTAGCATTTAAATTTATTCAGATTATTTTTGATTATTTGATCAATATTATTTGAATATCGTTTTTTGAACAAAAAATTCTTGCAATTTTTTAATTTGTTTTTAATGTTAACAAATTAAGATTTAAGAGATCAATTGAAAGAAGGATTAGACAATATTATTTAAAACAATTTTAAGTCAAATAAACTTTTATTAAAAATATATTTTAAGCCACCGTAACTCTGCCGTAAGCCGGTCCCAAGCCCAGGATGAGAAAAGAGGAGGGTGGTGGCAGCCACGCTATGTGGTCTTCTACGAGTCCGAAGAAGAGCTGTATTACGAGTACATAGATCTACGGATCTTTGTCCTAGTCTTGTCGTATGAGGGTGCCGCTGCTTTTGACCAACATCCAGAATAGAATCTTAGCAGAGCGAGAACTTGTTTTACAGCTGACCCTCTTTGGATAGCCGTAACTTTGGAAGCGCTAAAGTTAAGACATTCTCTCTTTCTAAATTGAGAATGTCGCTTGGTTTGTGGTTCCAAGCTAGTCTAAATAGTTGCCGAGTTCGCAGCCAAATTAAAAGTGCTCGGATGAGTGGCGCTGTTTATGATGAACGTCCCACGTGCTTCTTAGGGGAAGACGCCGTCATAACTATGCCGTATGCCGGTCCCAAGCCCGGATGAAAAAATAGGAGGGTGACAAAAAATAAAAACTTTAAGTAAAATATTTTAAACTTTTTTATTATTCAAAAACAAGGTAGATCACCAAAAAAATATAATAAAATCCAAATAATAATAAATGTTTAAAAAATCAGATCCTTGAAAAAAAAATTAAAAATTCTAAATGAATATTTCTTTTAAATCCATTGTAGCATTTAAATTTATTCAGATTATTTTTGATTATTTGATCAATATTATTTGAATTTCGTTTTTTGAACAAAAAATTCTTGTAATTTTTTAATTTGTTTTTAAAGTTAACAAATTAAGATTTAAGAGATCAATTGAAAGAAGGATTAGACAATATTATTTAAAACAATTTTAAGTCAAATAAACTTTTATTAAAAATATATTTTAAGCCACCGTAACTCTGCCGTAAGCCGGTCCCAAGCCCAGGATGAGAAAAGAGGAGGGTGGTGGCAGCCACGCTATGTGGTCTTCTACGAGTCCGAAGAAGAGCTGTATTACGAGTACATAGATCTACGGATCTTTGTCCTAGTCTTGTCGTATGAGGGTGCCGCTGCTTTTGACCAACATCCAGAATAGAATCTTAGCAGAGCAAATGAAATGTAGAGTAATTCAAAAATCTGAGAAAAAAATTTTTCCACCTTTCCATGATTCTAATTTTTTAGTTCAAAATTTTTTTTGTTTAACTGGGTTAGAATTTGTCATATTATTAATTCAGTTTGCATAATTTTAATCCTCAACCCAATCATGTGAATTCTGACCTAATTAGACCTTTGAATAGAATATGTCCTTTTTTGTTAAAACATTTTTTTTTTAAATTTTGAGTTAAAATTTTTATTGAAATATTCTTCGAGGTAAATTTTTCGGTGTTATTATGTTAAATAGGTTTCCCCTAATTAGTCCTGATTTTCTCCCATTTAGTCCTAAAAGAATTCTTTTTAACCTTTTAAACCTAATTAAGCTTAGAGACACAAATAGTGATGCAAAAACTTTCAAATTTTTGTAATTTCATTCAAATTTTTGAAAATAGAGCAATCTTTTATTGACTAGTGCAATTTTTTATGGAAAAATAAAATAAAATTTTAAAGATGTCGAAAGAAAATAAAAAATTAAAGAAGCCTTCTTTCACCAAACAAGATCTTGAAAACGTAATTAAAGACGTTAAGAAAAATAAAAGCCACCTTTAGTTCGGACAAAGAAAATATGAAGGCTCGCTTGTGAAACTTGCTCAAGCTGGGTCTGCTTTAATTGCCTCCCAACTAAGAATAGAAAAAATCTCAAATTGGAGTTTAATTGTGATGACTGTCTTGAAGAATAATTTTTTTTTATTAAATTTTAATTCAATTTAAAAAATTAATCGTTACAATTTTACTCTCCTTATTTAGTATAATAATCTGAAAATACTTGTAAAAATAAAAATTTATTAAAACATAAAAAAAATATTTTTTTTGGGATATTTTGTGAAAAAACGGTTAATTGGATTAAATTTATGAAAAATGGGTTATATTTCGGGCTAATTGTTTACAGTTTTCTGTATAATCGGGTTAACTTATTAACCCATTTAGACCCCACACTATTAACCGGAAGAGTTATTTGGGTGGGTCAAAATCTTAGGTCTAATTGGGTTACCATTTTTGAACTTTTTGAACAAAACGGATGCGAAATAAGTAATAAAAAAAAGGCACCCAGTTAGGCTAGATTACCATTTCAAATTACAATTTTTGAAAAATAAAATTTATCATTGAGCAGACAAAAACAAGCTTTTCTTTACTGTTTTTCTATTAATGTGGTAATTATAATTTAAATTTAATTGTGAAAAATGATAAAATAAATTAAAAATAAACATTATTAATTATGGAATAAAACTGATAATTAAACCATCTTTATATTAAATGAAGATGAGATTTGATATTCGAAAATATAAAAATACACAATTGATACTTAAGCTGTAGTTTTTTTAGGGACATGAAATTTAAGATTTATTAAATTTTATATACATTTGTAATATGACACATGGTTTTTACGTAATTTTACGATAAATTACGTATTATAATGTAAATTTACGTAAACTTACTTGAGCTTACCTGAAACCAAAAATAATTAATAATCAGTGAAAAAATTCGATTTTTTTAACGGGAAAAACGGACTATAAACGCAAAAAAAACGGAAAAATTTTAAAAATTCTTGAAAATACATATAATCATTATCAAAAACTTTTTAATAAATTTAATAATCAAATAATTTTTATTTTAAATTTCAACAAAAAGTTTAAAAAATGATCGATTTAAAGCCAAAAATAAATAAAACTTAGTATTATTTCCAACATTAAAAATATCAAAAGAAACTAAATAAACTAAAAAAAATTGTGCTTTTTACTTTATTTACGTTTTTTTACCAATTAAAATTCGAAAAATTACCAAAAATTATGAAAAAAAGGTAATTTAATTTATAGAATCAAATTTAAATAAAATTAAAAATTTGATTATTTTACCAAAAATTACGAAAAAATGTTTACTTTTTTGCCCTTTTTGGTTTAAGGTAAGTTCAAGTAATTTTACGTAAAATTACGTACAAACCATGTGTCAAAGCACTACTGTACATTTTATAGGAGAAAGGCATTTGTTGTTTTACGCATTTCATATTTAAGATTGCGTAATTTTGTTTCAAATTAAATTGTTCCCAAATATTACTAAATTACGATAAAAAAAAATATAAAAAAATTCAATATGTAATTATTAATAAATATAATTTGATAAAAAATAGTCAATTAATTGGAAATTTTTGTATTATCTTTTTCTTTAAACTGAATGGTTAAATTAAAAGTTTCTTGTTTTGCTTCCTAACACTTACATAAAAATAATAATTCAAAATCCAAAACTTTATTTAGAATTTAAATCCGTATTGAAATATGTGTAAGAAATAGATAAATAAAGATAAAAGTTAACTTTTATATACTATATGTTACGATTGTGTTATAACTTTAAAATTAGTAATATCAGCAAAATTCTAATTTAAAATAAGCATTTAAAATAATATTTATAATTAAAGTAAGTTTTAAACATGATTTAAATTTTTATATTAGCTTTAAATTGAAAACATATTATTAATCACGTTCCAGTTCATATAGCTTTTCAACAATGTGTCATAAAGATGTTTTCATACTAGTCCTAACAATACTTCAAAATCAAAATTTATACAAAAAATCAATAAACATTACAAATATTATCTGCATATTCAGTAAAGTTGCTCCAATTCTAATTCACAAATTAAAACATCTTAAAACAGGTGGTAAAATATTTACTGGTTATAAACTTTATAGTGGTTGTATAATATATAAACTGGTTCAGTTCTGTTCTATTATAAACAATATTAAAGAAGAGCAAAGTGCTGAAAGAAAAATTTAAGAAAAATTTTCTTCGTTTTATTTTTTACCTTAAATCAATTTATTTGTTTTTGATAAATAAAAAAGTTAAAAAAAAAAGTACCAGTTAAAATTTTTATTACAGCTAAATAATTTATTTTCCAGATAACAAAAAAAACTTATTCTCTTATTGACGCTTTTATTTTTATTATTTTATTACATCTAAGTTTTAGAGACTGAATCTAAAATTAGAAACTGGAAGTACAAAAAGCGCCTTTCAGTCTTGAGCTAAAAATAGCTCCACGGACGTCGAACAAGAGGCGAGGGGAACAAGTATCATTATTATTTTTATAAATTATCTATTTTTTTATTTACTAATTTTAATTATTTTTTTTTAAATCATTTATTAACTTGGAATTAAAGTAAAAAAATTTAAAAAATATTTAAGTAGACATCAGGTAAACCATAGCAAACCATGTTTAAATTTTCTTTTCGAACAACAGACAAATTTCTTAGGATTTGAAGTCTTTTTTCTTCTTTATTCATTTGTAAATACCTAGCTTCTTGTGTATCTTGAACAACTTCTGGCTCAGGTTCTTTTTTTTTCTGATTTGATTCTTTGTTTTCCTTCTTGTCTCCTTTCTTGCCTTCTTTTTTCTCCACAACCATCGGTTTTTTTTCCTCTACTTTTTCCTCTTGAAGCAAAAATTTAAGATGAGGAGACGCTTTGTATCGCACAATTTCCCCACATGCCTCTCTCTTTTCCATCAATTCTCTAAGTATGTTTTGAAATTTGTCTGTATTATCAATCATATTTGTTGTCCATTGATTTGACAATATACACTTGACGCCAGTCAGACTGAGCAACAAGTTAGCCTCCAGCGAATTTTCACATTCTAATTCAGTAGCACTAAACAAAAAAATTTAAAAAAAAATCTAATTTTAAATTTAAAATTACTTTCTGAGTACATCATCTTTGCCAATACGACCAAAACTTCGTCCAGTTTGGGTCAAATCATTTGCTATAATTAATTTGCATTCATTCAAATTCAAAGAAGCCACTTTGTTCGAACTAAAGTATGATAAAAATCTCTCTGTACCATTAAAAAGTAAACAGCTTGAATCAATTAAGTAGCTTTCGCATTCTCCTAAACTTGGTGAATGGTCAAGACCGGTAAGGCCGGTCCATTTTGAACACACATGAGAAAATTGTTGAGTCATTTTTTTAAAAGAAACAATTGGTGTCATTTCTGAAGGAACTGTTTGTTTTTATTTGAAAAAAAAAATTTCTGTTAAAAATTTTAATTTTTTTTAATTTTTCTTACGTCCTGGAGAAGCCTCATTGAAAACATCAATAAGGTATTTAACGCGAAATGGATCAATAGTTGTAACATGCTCTGGCAATGGTTCTAAATTTGACGGTGGTGCTATAGTTTGTTTTGGAGGTTTATCTTTTTTCTTTTCCTCTTTGTTGATCGGTTCGACTAAAAATTGCATTTTAAATTAAATTAAAGAAAATTTTAAAAAATTATAAAAACCTGTTTCTTTTGGTTGAAAAAATCGAGTAGAAAAAAATTGTAAGGAAAAATCTCTACTAATCGAGCTAATACTTTGATTATCATAAAACACTTTAAGACTTTCTAGTGGAAATTCGAGCAGGCTCATATCTGCTAAGATGATAAGCTTTTCACTGGGTTTTTATATTTGAGTTGGTTTTTGAGCTCATTTGTTGCTCAGCCTGATTTGCTGCGAAATATTTTTGAACAAAATCGGTCACTGATTTCAAATATATTTCAGTACTGTTTATCAAAAATTCAAACTTGTTCTCTAAATCTTGCATTGTTTGCAGCATTTCATCATATCTCTGTAATTGAATAAAATTTTTATTTTCTATGTTAAAATTGAAGACACAAATTCAATAAATAATCAAAATTCTTATGATTATTCTTCTAATATTTTGAAATATACTAATAATATTATTCAAAAACACTATGAAAATTATGAGCTTTAATAAATAAAATGAATACCTATTTTTTTATTCTTTATCAATTTTCAAAAATTTTGAAGGTATTCAAAGAAAAACTGTGCTGATTTTTGTTTTTATCACAAAGAAAAAACTAGAGTAACAAATGACCAAAACATTTAATAATTTTTTATTTATAATTAATAACTTTATCAAAATGAATATTGGTATAAAAAGTTTTTTTAACAATAATTAACAAATATTGTTTACAACAACAATTTCACTCTCCCACCAAATAGCTTACTTCCTTTTGATTTTTTCATGCATATCTAAAGGAGATTTGGAAAATTTATTCTAGGGGATGATTTTGATGCAGTTGAAGTACAAATTTCACATAACATTAAGTTAGGTCTTCAAACCAAGAATATCGATCAACTAAATGAAAAATTCTCAAAAAATATTATTAATAATATTCTAAAAAGTGTTTGTCTGAAATCGTAGAAATTTTTTATTCAGCTTATCTAAAATTTGTTTACCTATTATCAAACTAAACTCTAAAACTCTGCATCAACTGTCAAAGTCTGCTAATGATGTGCAAATTCTTTGAAATGCACTACGCTCGAATATATTGAAATCTAATTTCTGCTTAGTTTGAAGAATTTAGCAGACCTTTATAGTTGATGCAACTATGAATGCTGCACTATGTTGCAGTCACGGAACTAATTTTTATAAAAATGTTATTAAATTTTTTATCATTTTTTTCTGTTCTTTTTATCATTTTGTACTAAATTTCACAAAACGATTTTATATAAAAAACTTATTATTTTCCATAATTGAAAATCAGGAATTAATGTTTTGTTTAATTTTCAAAAAAAAAAATGACACGTTAATTGCAAAAATGCTAATTAAATTTTTTTAAAACCAATAATGACTTACTTATTGGTAGTCTAACCTTTTAAATGTTTATTTAAATTAAATCTATATGTAAATTTTGAACATTTTTTATCTATTTTTATAAATAAAATTAAAATAAATAAATTTTTTTTTTAATTTTAAAGTTATTAAATAGTATTATATTTTTGAAAATTTTTAAAGACTATTTTATTTCTTTGTTGTTTCCAAATTTTTGAAAAACTAATTATTTTAATCAATTAGATAATTTTTAAACATTACACGCCAAAGAAATCACTTCTCTAAATACTTTTCTGAAAAAAAAATACATTTTTCTACTAGCCTCAATATACAGCGGTTCTAATAAAATCGTAACGCAAAAAAAGCCACGTCTAATAGACAGTCGATCCGTTCGACCCATCCAGTCACTGGAAAGATTTTTATGTAAAACAACATACCCTTAAAATGAATGAAATAAATTTTATTGAAAAATTCAAAATTTTTTATGATTGTTTTCAATAGATTCAAAAATTTAAAAAATTGAATTTAGCAAAAATTCACCATATTATGATAGTCATTGCAATTAAAATTTTAAATTTTTTCAATTAAAATTTAATACAAGTGATGGCAAAAAATGAGTTTATTCAATTAAAATTTATTTTATTGATTTGAAGTGTTAGTTGTTTTAACATTAAAATCTTTCCAATGACCGAAAGGTTTGGACAGGTGGGGCGAAAAGGTTGCCAGGGTTTACATTGGATGGCCGGCCGGTTGGACCGTTAGGGTTACGATTTTATTAGAACCGCTGTATATAAAAGTCTGCATAGAAATATTGATTAAAAAAATTTTTAATTTATAAAATTTTCAACAGTTTTAAAAAAATTTTAAAATATGATAATTGTGGACTTATTGGCACTTAATTAAATTTTTATTTTTTTAATTTTTATTTTGCATTTTTATCGTCTCTATTTATTACTTCTTTTAGACTTTAATTAGTAAACTGGTGAAGCAAGGTGTCTATTCATCTCCGCATTATTATAAGAAAATTTACTTACAGCACTCGAAGAGTCCTAGATAATATTTGATAAAATCATTTGGATTTTGGCTCAGTTGAGAAGAATTATTTTGCTTTTTTATCAATTCATTATTAAGTTGAAATTCGATTTTCAGATTAAAAGACTGAAGATTTGCTTTCCACTCTTTCCATTGTTGAAGCAAATAGTTGAGCTCAAATGGGTCTGTTTTAACTTTCAGGACGGCGGCTTTTGTTTGTCCAGCACTATTTGACATTTGTTGTTTTGAATTTTTGGCACCGGATTTAGAATGATCCAATATTGATACAAAAAGTTCATTTCTTAAAATTTAAATAAATATTAAAATTTTAGAAGAATAAATTTTAGTTACTTTTTTTCATTGTGTTGAAGAACCAAAAAAGTATAGTTTGATGGGAAATCTTTAGAAAAATTGAAATGATTCGAATTAACTGTCAAGTATTTAGAAGCATTAAATTTAGATTTTGTCAAGTCCAAAATTTGCTTGACAATTGGCGAATTTAAAGAATTAGTTTGGATATTTTTATTCGTGAAAAACTTGAGCAAATTATAATATCCAGTCAGCAAAGAATTTTTTGGATTAAGTGAACTTTTGACAATTAAAGTCTCAGCTTCCACCGAACTTAAAAGACTCTTTAAAAAATAATTAAATTAATAAAATTTTTAAAATTTTTTAAAATTTATTTACTTGATATATAGAAACAAATTGTGAACAGAGATTCAAGTCAAATCGGCCAACTAGTTCAATAATTTCGTGAGTAATTTTAGCAGCTATTTCCATGTCTTCGACTAAGAGGGCTAAACTAAGAGCCTGGAGAAGACAATCGATAGAACTGGCCTCGGTTTGATTTACATGTATCAATAGATTTTTCAACAATTCCTGGTCTGCTATGTTGGTAAGATTGGATTCTTCAATTAAATTAACATTGTAGTCACGATCACTTAAAATATTTATATTTGCTTCATTTTCAGTAAAACTAAACTCATTCATCTCAGCTGAATTGACTGGTTGGGCTCCTGGCAAAGCCGTATTGGATCGAATTGGCTTTTTTGATTTTGAACTTGCGTCGCCATCACTAACAAAACTTGGAGGTTGATAATTTTTTGATCAAATCTAGAATGGTGGCATCCCATTTATTAATTGTACTGGTCATGTTCAAAACGCTAGAGTTATAGCTGCTCTCATCATTTAAGTTATTTTTGCGCAATTGATACTTAAGTTCGCTAATAATACGAAAACTTCTACCCAGTTGATACAAAGTTTTACATTTTAAATTTTTTATTTTTATATTTAAGTAAAAACATGATATCAGGAAGACACTTAATTGGTCTGGTATTCTGGATAAATGCTGATTCCAAAGTTGGTCAATGTCGTTCAAGTTTTCGTGTTCACTACTGGCATAAAGTTCAATTACTTTGGTCATGTTGTCTTTATTTGAACTCTTGGCATTGGAAACTTTTATCTCATTAAGATGAATTTCGAGCATATCAGTCATCAATGAGCACAGTTCAAGTTTAATATCAGACACCTCTCTTTGGATCGGAAGCGAAATGTTCTGAATTTCAGATGGCGACTGCAGAGATAGTGCTTCATTGAGTAATTCATTTAAAATTTCTAAGCAATTATTCAGTGTTTCAAAAGCCTGAAAATAAAAAAATTTTTTTTTAAATAAATTTTTTAAGGCAGTGAAAAAATCTATTATTTTAGTTAAGTTATCCACAATTTTTTATTTATCTTAGAATTTTTTCACTTCATATCTTTTTATCTGCTCCCATTTTCAAAAATAATCAGTAAAAATCTTCTATGGTAATGCTACGAAATCATGGTTTACCATCAACAACTAAAATTAGCTTTTGATATAAAATTTTTATTGAAGTGGTGAACTTCAATCATGGATTGACTTTTTAAACCTTTTAGATTAGTGAAACAGTACTCTTTTTCTAATTTCTTTAAAAACGAAGAAGCTTTTTAAATTCAAGCTTTTAAATCCAATATAAAAAAAATTTTTGCTAGATGTGTATTCTGTGAATAGGAAATAAATACATAGTATTCATATTAAAAAGTGGAAACTACCAAATAAAAAATTTAATTTTTTCCATTCTAAGTTAGGAAATGACAACTTTTTTTTTTCGAATTTATTTTAACAATTTCGTAGTTCAGCTTGAGAGTATTTTTCAGACTTAAATTATAATTTAAAAAAGGGTATAATTTTTGTCAGTAGATAAATATTTTTTTTTGGTAGATAATTTTTTTTAATATAAATTAGATAAAATCAATAAGAAGTAGATAAAAGTTTTTAATAGAAGATATTTATTTTTCAAACATAGATAATTAAAAAAAACATAAGAAAAACAGAAAAAAAATTACCTTGAAAAAAACAAACAAAGTGAAAAAATTAAAGAGAAAAATTTCAAAATAAAGAAAAGATGAAGAGATGCTTTAATTTGAAAAAGTTCTTAAGTGGATAAATCTTGACTTTAATTTTTACTATTTTAATTAACAAATAGTGTCAAAATATTTAATTAAAATCTAATTTTGGTCTGAAAAATACAATATTTAGCAAGCATTTTTTTATTTTATTAGAAATCTATCGTTTCAGTGAAAATTTCATTTATTTTCAATAAATTTTCTTTATCATAATCTAAATTAATTTAAAATTAATTTAAATATAAAGATAATAATTCAGTTTTTTAAAAGATAAATTTTTTTAAATGCTTGATCTTAAAATTTTATTATTTTTACAATTTTTATTTAATTATTTTTATAATTAATTGTAGATCCTATGAGATTTGTGGAATATTAAGAAAACATCAGAAGACTTATTTTTTAAAAGAATAATTCAATTACTTGTAGATAGTAGTCTTTTTTAGTTTCAATATTTGCACAATCTTCAGCAAACATTTTCAAAAGATTTGAGTTTGCTTTCAAGCACTTAATTGAGTCTCTTTTGAAACCATTTTTGGCAAATATTTCAAAACCAGTTTGGTAAAGCTAACAAAATTCAAATTATTTAAAAAAAAATTTAATTTAATTAAGTCTACATTTATAACATTTGAGAATCGTTTGAACATAGTCGGATGCATGCTATTGCGTCGCGAAGATCGTTTTGCAGCCCGGCTTCGTCTTGCCAATTCTTCTTCGTTTAATTTTCCATTTAGAACACCTTCATAAGTTATCTCGGCCAAATCGAAGTACATACAAGCTTCAATATAAGCGAAAGTTGAAAATTTATTTAATCGGATTGATTTCTCTTTTTGGATAAGTTCGATTGACTTGTTCAAAATTTTTAAGCATTTTTCATAGCCATCTTTGTCATTGTAGTCGTATCGATGCGAATCAACCAGTAAATGAATTGATTTCCACCAAAATTCTTCATCTATCGCAATTTTCTTTCATTTAAATTTAAAATTTTTTTTTTCTAAATATAATGGGGTCTTACTTGGGCGTTTGTTGCGTAATTTCTTGCTTCAATCAAATCAAAGTCAAAAAGCGCTATTTTGCCAAGCATATATTGAATCTTGCCGAGAGTTTCACTGTCCTCAAATGTCTTAATTAATAAAAATTTATCAAATAAAATTTTTTTATTTTCTATATTAGAATTAGCTTTTCGAATTTATTTAATTTTAAAATTAGGAGAATTTAGAGAAAAAATCTTATAGACAAAATAAATAAGTATTTATTTAGTATTTGTAGTTCTTTTTTAATACTTTAAAAAAAAACTTATTGTCAAAATTATGACTTTTACTTAATTTAATTTTTTCCAACAGATCAAGACTAGCAATGGCGTGACCAGAGAGGGACTAAGGGGTGCTCAAGCTTCCCTATCCAACAATCAAAAAGGACTCAGTCCTTTTAAAAATTTCTATTTATCAAAAATAGTCTTATTTTTTCAGTTAAATTGTAAATTTTCATAAAAAATTAAAAAATATAGATCTTTTTTAATTTTTTTTTTGTAACTCATAAATTAATTATTATTTTTTAAATTCCATCTAATAAAATGTAATTTTCTTAAAAAAGTTCCTACACAAGAATTTATTAAAATAACTTACAACACAAGCATTCAAGGCTTCATACAGATAATCCCTGGCGATTTGAAAATATCCATTATCGATCAAATATTCAGCGAGGATAATCCAAACATTTTTGTACAAAATGTGATATAAATTATTGTCGATTTTTTTCTTTTCTCCTGGAAACTTCAAGTCATTGGGATCAAATTGTTTAATGTTGGCCAAATTTTGTCCAGACGAATCTGTATTATTTTGACCACTTATCTTTACATTTTGACCCTTAGCCATTATTTGTTTCTTTTTGATTTTATTTTTGTTCAATATAAACGAATTTGTCGAAAATCCACCTTTTTTGGATGACGACGAAAAAGAACCCAAACTGTTTGACTTAAAATTTGTGTCCTCATCTTCCAATTGAGTTAATCTTTGCTTAAAAGAGTATATTTCATCTCTGGACAAGCAAGTTTCTAGAGAATCTATTTGTATTAGTTTGAGAAAAATAGATGCATTTGGGGTTGCTACTTGGGCGCTAATGTCTGTGGTCGGCTTTAATATAAATGCCGCCAGAGCCTGCTGATGAAACCCAATAGCCTGGATCAAATTCAACTCTACACATAAATTTACCATTTTAAGCCTCAGATAAACATTTAATGAAACTATTTGAGATTTATTTTCCATTATTAAAGCTGAATTGACCACAAATAACTGGAGGTAATAAACAGGAAAAATTAGATGTGACCATCCATTTTCTCTAAGCATTTCGGTCAGTTTGTCCAGATAGTAAAATAACAAAAATGGCTCACTGATTGAATTTTTGTTAATTCCATTCTTTTTCATCAAATCATGGTTCCAACAATTCATGAGCTCTTCATTAAGCTCAAATTGACTCCATTGTTCTTGACTCTGCGGAATCAAATTGACATTTGGTTCATTCTTTTTTTTTGATCTAGTTTCTGCTGGTTTTTTGACTTCGGCAATCTTTTTCTTGTCACCTTGGACCGCTTCTGTTTGGCCAAGTTTTTGAATCTCTTTACTAGCGGTCTGAGCGTTCTCAACAGCTAAACAAATTAATTTGTACACAGAATAAAAAGATTTTAACAGATATCCAGTGTATTCATCATGACTTTGTCCGACCATTTTTGCCAAAATAACATTTGCTCTAATAAAGCATTCTAGTTGCTTTATGTCCTGAAAATCGGTCCAATTTAACGAGTTGCTCCATTCTGTTGAATTTGACTCGAACAAAGCCTCTCTAATGTTGGCATTTAATAAATTTTCATACTCTTGCTCCGAGTTGGTATCCATTTTTTTATGAAAACTTCTAATTTCAACGTTGTCATGAATGGTTGGTAAAATAGACATGGTTGAATTAGTTGCTTTAGTTGTAATCCTTCCTTTACTATTAGGCTTGCTGAGACGACTGGATACAGCTGCTGAAGTTGATCGTGACTTGTCTGATTTAATTTTAAACATTAACAAATCAACAGACCATTCTGCCAAATCGATGCAATTTTCTAAATTGTATTCATTCGAAAACATGAATTGAGAAAGTTCCAAAGTATACTCAAACTTAAGCCATATGCTTTCATCGGACTATAATAATAAAAAAAAATAAATTTTTTTTGAAGTAAAAGATGTAATAGATTTTTTTTGCTCTCAAAGCCCAGAATTGTATTAAAGAAGCTTCGAAATTATTCGCTAATAGATGTTTAAAGATCATAATCGTTTTAAAATAAAATTATAAAAATAACCATGATAATCATAGTTGCAATAATTAAAGAGGACTTAATCACATTTTTTTTAATTACCATTTCTTGGGACTCTATTTCACATTTATCACCACTGTATAAATAGAAACATTTGCATAAAATTTCGCGATTTTCTTTTACCACACAAATACCATTTTTTGAATTGTCTCATTTGCACATAAATCAATTTCTTTCTCACAATTTGTGTCAAAGTAATATTCTTTCATACATTGGCACTTAAAACCACCTTGTTCGTTTGTACATGTGCCATTATTGAGGCATGGATTAGAAGAACATGCTCGCCTATCTATTTGGCAGGACGATCCTATAAAATTGTCGAGACATTCACAAACTAAAGTATGTCTTTCACTACCTATGTAAATTAAGTTAATTCAGAAATTCAAATTCATAACTTTTAGGTTCATTCATTCCAACAAAAATAATAATATTTAATTCCAATAAATACATTTTATATATTGATCTTGATCTCAATTTGCAAAATTTTTTTACTTTATTTCTAATTCAGTGTTTTAGCTTTTTAATTACATACTATTGTTTTTTTGAAAACATTTTACGCGGCTTTGTGAAAAGCGATGGTTAAATGCTTAAAGCTTAAAGGCGATGTGAAAAACAAAAAAAAAGAAAAAAATTAATAAAATTGATAAAAATAAGACAAAAAAATAAGTTTTATGGCTATTATAATTTTAATTTACCAAAAATAATTTAAATCAAATCTTTTCTTGTATAAAATATTTATTCACATAAAATAAAATTTTACGATTAATAAATCAGCTTTTACCATTAAAAAAGTAATTAAAAATTATTGATAATGAAAGTGACCAGGTTTTATTTTTGAAAAGCCAAGATTTATTTGTTTATTTCATAAATTAGACCAGATTCGGCGATATTTTTAGAAAAAAAAAATTGATTGTTGAAAAATAGAATTAAAAAAAAAGAGTTGAAAAAATATAAAAAAAATAAGCGCTGTTATTAATGCAAAATTATGATTATTCCTCTAATATTAGGTATATTTAGCCATTTTACAGTTAATTCTAAAAGGACCAAAAAAGTTCTTGTTTTTCTAATTTTTTCAATTTTTCAGATTTTTTTAATTAAAAAAAAAATTAACATATTTTTCGTAAATTTATTTAAATTTTTGGAAAATAAAATCAAAAATATACATTTTTGAATCATATTTTATTTCATAATATTTGGTTAAATTTTTTAGTGATTAGACCAATCTACATTTTTTCAATTACTACTGTAGTTCTCGCAAAAATCTAACGTTACCGTAAGCGTTACCTTACCACCAGTAGTTTGATTATCCTTTATATAAATTTAAATTTTTTAAAGAAATAAATTTTACGATACCCTTTTTAAATTCTATTTTTGTATAATCTGCATTTTGATGGATCCAAGACCTATTAAAGACTCTTAAATATTTTCTAAATTCATATTAGTGAAAACTCAGTCAATTCTATTTCTCTTTTAAAAAAAATCAATTTGTAATAAAAATTTATCTTAATGATCAAATCAAATATAATGATATAAAATAAATTGGAAAATTAACCTTTTTTGACTAGATTTTACTAAAGTTTACATGCTAAAATTTTAAATTTTACATATAATTACGAGAAATTTCTTAATTTTTTTTGAATAGGAAAATTAAAAAATAAATTTTTTAAGCGAATTTATTGAAAAAAAAGAATAGCAAGAGCTTTTTTGTTACTTTTAGAATTCCCTGTAAAATGAGTAAATTTACGTAAAACTACGGTAATTTGGGTAATTTGGCGTTAATAAACGCTATTTTATAAAACTATCTTTTCTTAAAAAGCTTTTTTTTTTACATTTTTACGTATATTTAGGTAAAATCATCATGGCTTAGCAATACTGTATATGGAATAAAAATAACCGTATAATTTGCTTATTTTTATTATGGGATATAAAATAAACAGGACAATTTTCAATTAAAAAAAAATAATAAATAAAGTCAAAAATTTTTCTGATGAACTATCACAATAGAGAAAACTTAAAATTGAGAAAAAAGGTAGAGAAGGCAAAAATTAGAGAATGTTAAGAAATAAAGAAAATAAAATAGAGAAAAATTATAAAAGAGAATAAACATTTTCCCTATTGCATTTTTTTCTCTAAAATAAAAATTCTTTTATTTATTACATTTTTTTTATTTATAGTGTTATTATTTTATTTTTTTCTTAAAAAATTATTCTCTAAAATGTTTTTCTCTATCATGAACGTTAACCATTTATTTTATTTTTTTGATTTCTTTTTGAAAGAGAAATTGATTGAAATCAATTTAAATTATGTTCATTACCGATAAAAACAATTTTTTTAATTTTTTCAAAATTCTGGTCTTTAAATGAAAACTAAATCTTCATTTATAAATTATTTTGACCAACTCTGGATATGCATTGTCAATAGATCAAAAAACTTGATTAAAAAGCTTACTTTATATCCGCAGAAAATTCAGTTGGTGTATGCGTCAAAAGATAATTAGTAATAGATGATTCTAGATCTGTCATTGTAGGACACTTAGAGGACGGATAAGATTCAGAACTTATCTCATTTATGCATGATTTTTCAAAGCTGTGATCATTTTGTAGAATTATTAGACTAGTTGGTCGATCAATTTTAAATGCATGGATTTGAGACAGTTCAGTTGTAATCCACAATTTAACTAGATTGTCCGCTGCAACTGAGATCAAAATATCATCCACAATTTCCATTGACCAAACACTGTTCGAATGAGCTTCGATTGTAAAAACAAAGTCTTGTTGATCAACAAAATCAAGAAGCTTAATTTCTCAATTTTCCAAGCCACATAACAAAAATGAGGAATTTAGTTTCTTCAAACTTGTTGTCAGAAATCCTGGTCGACATGCAGATACAAAAAATCCATTTAAAATATAAAGTCTAGTGTTTGTACGGCAGGCATAGGCCATCATTCTGTTGTCTAAAAATTATGTTCCTTTAAAATCTAGACACACCATTGAAATAGTGTCAACTCATTCATTAACTTATTGTGGATGTATAAGTTCTCAAAAAACAACAAAATTTATTTAAATCTTAAATTCATAACAATATTTTTTTTTGAAGAAAAACACATAAATTTTTATTAATTTGAAAGTTTGAATCAATTAAAAATTAAAATACTAAAATTAAACTAATAAAAATTGACAGAAAGAAAAAAATTACTAATAAATCCGACAATCAACCCGGCTTCGTCAACAAAAAAGCCTGCGTTACTAATCTGTTGGAAACAATGGACTACTGTACCAAAGCATTAGCCTCGCATCATCCACTTGATTCTGTTCCTCGACTTCGCCAAAGCTTTCGACAAAGTACCACACGCTCGCCTCATACACAAGCTCGAAAAATATGGCATTAAATCGAAACTTCTTTGCTGGAAACGCTCATTCTTAGTAAACAGAAGGCAAAAATTAGTCTTAGGCGAACATGAACAGACTGGCTACCGGTACTAAGCGGCGTCTCACAAGGATCTGTACTCGGCCCCAGACTCTTCGTCATCTACATCACGATATCACCGATTGCATCATCAAAGTTTTCTCAGCTTTGAATAACTATAAATTTGCTTTTTCAAATTGTAATCAACAAGGCAGTAAACGAAGTCTATTTAACATCAAAGTTAGAATTAAAATTTAATAAAATAAGTAACATTCTAATTATATTTTGATTGTTTATAGATTTTATGATCAATAGGGCTCAATTTAAAATAATTTCAATTTTTAAAACATAACTATGCCAATAACGTAGGATAATAGAAAAAATTTTTGGAGTTATCTAGCGACAAGTTTAGACTAAAAGCTTTCTCAAACTCCTTAAAATTGCGTGCGCGGATTAAAAGAAAAGCTCAAAATAACGAAAATAGAAAAAACAGAAAAAAAGCAATCTAAAATTATCAGAAAAAATAAAAACAAAGAACAGGTCAAAAAATTTATTTTGAAAAATTCCTTCAAATAACGAATAACAAAAAAATTTTTACTAAAAACATATTTTAAGCCACCGTAACTCTGCCGTAAGCCGGTCCCAAGCCCAGGATGAGAAAAGAGGAGGGTGGTGGCAGCCACGCTATGTGGTCTTCTACGAGTCCGAAGAAGAGCTGTATTACGAGTACATAGATCTACGGATCTTTGTCCTAGTCTTGTCGTATGAGGGTGCCGCTGGCTTTGACCAACATCCAGTATAGAATCTTAGCAGAGCGAGAACTTGTTTTACAGCTGACCCTCTTTGGATAGCCGTAACTTTGGAAGCGCTAAAGTTAAGACATTCTCTCTTTCTAAATTGAGAATGTCGCTTGGTTTGTGGTTCCAAGCTAGTCTAAATAGTTGCCGAGTTCGCAGCCAAATTAAAAGTGCTCGGATGAGTGGCGCTGTTTATGATGAACGTCCCACGTGCTTCTTAGGGGAAGACGCCGTCATAACTATGCCGTATGCCGGTCCCAAGCCCGGATGAAAAAATAGGAGGGTGACAAAAATAAAAAATTTTAAGTAAAATATTTTAAACTTTTTTATTATTAAAAAACAAGGTAGAACACCAAAAAAATATAATAAAATCCAAATAATAATAAATGTTTAAAAAATCAGATCCTTGAAAAAAAATTAAAAATTCTAAATGAATATTTCTTTTAAATCCATTGTAGCATTTAAATTTATTCAGATTATTTTTGATTATTTGATCAATATTATTTGAATATCGTTTTTTGAACAAAAAATTCTTGCAATTTTTTAATTTGTTTTTAATGTTAACAAATTAAGATTTAAGAGATCAATTGAAAGAAGGATTAGACAATATTATTTAAACCAATTTTAAGTCAAATAAACTTTTATTAAAAATATATTTTAAGCCACCGTAACTCTGCCGTAAGCCGGTCCCAAGCCCAGGATGAGAAAAGAGGAGGGTGGTGGCAGCCACGCTATGTGGTCTTCTACGAGTCCGAAGAAGAGCTGTATTACGAGTACATAGATCTACGGATCTTTGTCCTAGTCTTGTCGTATGAGGGTGCCGCTGGCTTTGACCAACATCCAGTATAGAATCTTAGCAGAGCGAGAACTTGTTTTACAGCTGACCCTCTTTGGATAGCCGTAACTTTGGAAGCGCTAAAGTTAAGACATTCTCTCTTTCTAAATTGAGAATGTCGCTTGGTTTGTGGTTCCAAGCTAGTCTAAATAGTTGCCGAGTTCGCAGCCAAATTAAAAGTGCTCGGATGAGTGGCGCTGTTTATGATGAACGTCCCACGTGCTTCTTAGGGGAAGACGCCGTCATAACTATGCCGTATGCCGGTCCCAAGCCCGGATGAAAAAATAGGAGGGTGACAAAAATAAAAAATTTTAAGTAAAATATTTTAAACTTTTTTATTATTAAAAAACAAGGTAGAACACCAAAAAAATATAATAAAATCCAAATAATAATAAATGTTTAAAAAATCAGATCCTTGAAAAAAAATTAAAAATTCTAAATGAATATTTCTTTTAAATCCATTGTAGCATTTAAATTTATTCAGATTATTTTTGATTATTTGATCAATATTATTTGAATATCGTTTTTTGAACAAAAAATTCTTGCAATTTTTTAATTTGTTTTTAATGTTAACAAATTAAGATTTAAGAGATCAATTGAAAGAAGGATTAGACAATATTATTTAAACCAATTTTAAGTCAAATAAACTTTTATTAAAAATATATTTTAAGCCACCGTAACTCTGCCGTAAGCCGGTCCCAAGCCCAGGATGAGAAAAGAGGAGGGTGGTGGCAGCCACGCTATGTGGTCTTCTACGAGTCCGAAGAAGAGCTGTATTACGAGTACATAGATCTACGGATCTTTGTCCTAGTCTTGTCGTATGAGGGTGCCGCTGGCTTTGACCAACATCCAGTATAGAATCTTAGCAGAGCGAGAACTTGTTTTACAGCTGACCCTCTTTGGATAGCCGTAACTTTGGAAGCGCTAAAGTTAAGACATTCTCTCTTTCTAAATTGAGAATGTCGCTTGGTTTGTGGTTCCAAGCTAGTCTAAATAGTTGCCGAGTTCGCAGCCAAATTAAAAGTGCTCGGATGAGTGGCGCTGTTTATGATGAACGTCCCACGTGCTTCTTAGGGGAAGACGCCGTCATAACTATGCCGTATGCCGGTCCCAAGCCCGGATGAAAAAATAGGAGGGTGACAAAAAATAAAAACTTTAAGTAAAATATTTTAAACTTTTTTATTATTCAAAAACAAGGTAGAACACCAAAAAAATATAATAAAATCCAAATAATAATAAATGTTTAAAAAATCAGATCCTTGAAAAAAAAATTAAAAATTCTAAATGAATATTTCTTTTAAATCCATTGTAGCATTTAAATTTATTCAGATTATTTTTGATTATTTGATCAATATTATTTGAATTTCGTTTTTTGAACAAAAAATTCTTGTAATTTTTTAATTTGTTTTTAAAGTTAACAAATTAAGATTTAAGAGATCAATTGAAAGAAGGATTAGACAATATTATTTAAAACAATTTTAAGTCAAATAAACTTTTATTAAAAATATATTTTAAGCCACCGTAACTCTGCCGTAAGCCGGTCCCAAGCCCAGGATGAGAAAAGAGGAGGGTGGTGGCAGCCACGCTATGTGGTCTTCTACGAGTCCGAAGAAGAGCTGTATTACGAGTACATAGATCTACGGATCTTTGTCCTAGTCTTGTCGTATGAGGGTGCCGCTGGCTTTGACCAACATCCAGTATAGAATCTTAGCAGAGCGAGAACTTGTTTTACAGCTGACCCTCTTTGGATAGCCGTAACTTTGGAAGCGCTAAAGTTAAGACATTCTCTCTTTCTAAATTGAGAATGTCGCTTGGTTTGTGGTTCCAAGCTAGTCTAAATAGTTGCCGAGTTCGCAGCCAAATTAAAAGTGCTCGGATGAGTGGCGCTGTTTATGATGAACGTCCCACGTGCTTCTTAGGGGAAGACGCCGTCATAACTATGCCGTATGCCGGTCCCAAGCCCGGATGAAAAAATAGGAGGGTGACAAAAATAAAAAATTTTAAGTAAAATATTTTAAACTTTTTTATTATTAAAAAACAAGGTAGAACACCAAAAAAATATAATAAAATCCAAATAATAATAAATGTTTAAAAAATCAGATCCTTGAAAAAAAATTAAAAATTCTAAATGAATATTTCTTTTAAATCCATTGTAGCATTTAAATTTATTCAGATTATTTTTGATTATTTGATCAATATTATTTGAATATCGTTTTTTGAACAAAAAATTCTTGCAATTTTTTAATTTGTTTTTAATGTTAACAAATTAAGATTTAAGAGATCAATTGAAAGAAGGATTAGACAATATTATTTAAACCAATTTTAAGTCAAATAAACTTTTATTAAAAATATATTTTAAGCCACCGTAACTCTGCCGTAAGCCGGTCCCAAGCCCAGGATGAGAAAAGAGGAGGGTGGTGGCAGCCACGCTATGTGGTTTTCTACGAGTCCGAAGAAGAGCTGTATTACGAGTACATAGATCTACGGATCTTTGTCCTAGTCTTGTCGTATGAGGGTGCCGCTGGCTTTGACCAACATCATGTATAGAATCTTAGCAGAGCAAATGAAATGTAGAGTAATTCAAAAATCTGAGAAAAAAATTTTTCCACCTTTCCATGATTCTAATTTCTTAGTTCAAAATTTTTTTTGTTTAAATGGGTTAGAATTTGTCATATTACTAATTCAGTTTGCATAATTTTAATCCTCAACCCAATCATGTGAATTCTGACCTAATTAGACCTTTGAATAGAGTATCTCCTTTTTTGTTAAAACATTTTTTTTTTAAATTTTGAGTTAAAATTTTTATTGAAATATTCTACGAGGTTATTTTTTCGGTGTTATTATGTTAAATAGGTTTCCACTAATTAGTCCTGATTTTCTCCTATTTAGTCCAATAAGAATTCTTTTTAACCTTTTAAACCTAATTAAGCTTAAAGACACAAATAGTAATGCAAAAACTTTCAAATTTTTGTAATTTCATTCAAATTTTTGAAAATAGAGCAATCTTATATTGACTAGTGCAATTTTTTATGGAAAAATAAAATAAAATTTTAAAGATGTCGAAAGAAAATAAAAAAAAATTAAAGAAGCCTTCTTTCACCAAACAAGATCTTGAAAACGTAATTAAAGACGTTAAGAAAAATAAAAGCCACCTTTAGTTCGGACAAAGAAAATATGAAGGCTCGCTTATGAAACTTGCTCAAGCTGGGTCTGCTTTAATTGCCTCCCAACTAAGAATAGAAAAAATCTCAAATTGGAGTTTAATTGTGATGACTGTCTTGAAGAATAATTTTTTTTATTAAATTTTAATTCAATTTAAAAAATTAATCGTTTTTTCGAAATATTTCTCACTTCAGTTACAATTTTACTCTCCTTATTTAGTATAATAATCAGAAAATACTTGTAAAAATAAAAATTTATTAAAACATAAAAAAAAATATTTTTTTTGGGATATTTTGTGAAAAAACGGTTAATTGGATTAAATTTATGAAAAATGGGTTATATTTCGGGCTAATTGTTTACAGTTTTCTGTATAATCGGGTTAACTTATTAACCCATTTAGACCCCACACTATTAACCGGAAGAGTTAATTGGGTGGGTCAAAATCTTAGGTCTAATTGGGTTACCATTTTTGAACTTTTTGAACAAAACGGATGCGAAATAAGTAATAAAAAAAAGGCACCCAGTTAGGCTAGATTACCATTTCAAATTACAATTTTCGAAAAATAAAATTTATCATTGAGCAGACAAAAACAAGCTTTTCTTTATTGTTTTTCTATTAATGTGGTAATTATAATTTAAATTTAATTGTGAAAAATGATAAAATAAATTAAAAATAAACATTATTAATTATGGAATAAAACTGATAATTAAACCATCTTTATATTAAATGAAGATGAGATTTGATATTCGAAAATATAAAAATACACAATTGATACTTAAGCTGTAGTTTTTTTAGGAACATGAAATTTAAGATTTATTAAATTTTATATGACACATGTTTTTTACGTAATTTTACGATAAATTACGTATTATAACGTAAATTTACGTAAACTTACTTGAGCTTACCTGAAACCAAAAATAATTAATAATCAGTGAAAAAACTAGATTTTTTTAACGGGAAAAACGGACTATAAACGCAAAAAAAACGGAAAAATTTTAAAAATTCTTGAAAATACATTTAATCATTATCAAAAACTTATTAATAAATTTAATAATCAAATAATTTTTATTTTAAATTTCAACAAAAAGTTTAAAAAATGATCGATTTAAAGCCAAAAATAAATAAAACTTAGTATTATTTCCAACATTAAAAATATCAAAAGAAACTAAATAAACTAAAAAAAATTGTGCTTTTTACTT
Source organism: Brachionus paranguensis (assembly GCA_016802215.1). Taxonomy (NCBI): domain Eukaryota; kingdom Metazoa; phylum Rotifera; class Eurotatoria; order Ploima; family Brachionidae; genus Brachionus; species Brachionus paranguensis. Next base: position 1,654,047 of record JAESIX010000012.1, read on the forward strand.
TATTTACGTTTTTTTACCAATTAAATTTCGAAAAATTACCAAAAATTATGAAAAAAAGGTAATTTAATTTATAGAATCAAATTTAAATAAAATTAAAAATTTGATTATTTTACCAAAAATTACGAAAAAATTTTTACTTTTTTGCCCTTTTTGGTTTAAGGTAAGTTCAAGTAATTTTACGTAAAATTACGTACAAACCATGTGTCAAAGCACTACTGTACATTTTATAGGAGAAAGGCATTTGTTGTTTTACTCATTTCATATTTAAGATTGCGTAATTTTGTTTCAAATTAAATTGTTCCCAAATATTACCAAATTACGATAAAAAAAAAAATAAAAAAATTCATTATGTAATTATTATGTAATATGTTATTACATATTCATTATGTAATTACATTCATTATGTATGTAATTTCATTTTTATTATTTGATAAAAAATAGTCAATTAATTGGAAATTTTTGTATTATCTTTTTCTTTAAACTGAATGGTTAAATTAAAAGTTGCTTGTTTTGCTTCCTAACACTTACATAAAAATAATAATTCAAAATCCAAAACTTTATTTAGAATTTAAATCCGTATTGGAATATGTGTAAGAAATAGATAAATAAAGATAAAAGTTAACTTTTATATACTATATGTTACGATTGTGTTATAACTTTAAAATTAGTAATATCAGCAAAATTCTAATTTAAAATAAGCATTTAAAATAATATTTATAATTAAAGTAAGTTTTAAACATGATTTAAATTTTTATATTAGCTTTAAATTGAAAACATATTATTAATCACGTTCCAGTTCATATAGCTTTTCAACAATGTGTCATAAAGATGTTTTCATACTAGTCCTAACAAATACTTCAAAATCAAAATTTATACAAAAAATCAATAAACATTACAAATATTATCTGCATATTCAGTAAAGTTGCTCCAATTCTAATTCAAAAATTAAAATATCTTATAACAGGTGGTAAAATATTTACTGGTTATAAACTTTATAGTGGTTGTATAATATATAAACTGGTTCAGTTCTGTTCTATTATAAACAATATTAAAGAAGAGCAAAGTGCTGAAAGAAAAATTTAAGAAAAATTTTCTCCGTTTTATTTTTTACCTTAAATCAATCTATTTGTTTTTGGTAAATAAAAAAGTTAAAAAAAAAGTACCAGTTAAAATTTTTATTACAGCTAAATAATTTATTTTCCAGATAACAAAAAAAACTTATTCTCTTATTAACGCTTTTATTTTTATTATTTGATTACATCTAAGTTTTAGAGACTGAATCTAAAATTAGAAACTGGAAGTACAAAAAGCGCCTTTCAGTCTTGAGCTAAAAATAGCTCCACGGACGTCGAACAAGAGGCGAGGGGAACAAGTCTCATTATTATTTTTATAAATTATCTATTTTTTTATTTACTAATTTTAATTATTTTTTTTAAAAATCATTTATTAACTTGGAATTAAAGTAAAAAAATTTAAAAAATATTTAAGTAGACATCAGGTAAACCATAGCAAACCATGTTTAAATTTTCTTTTCGAACAACAGACAAATTTCTTAGGATTTGAAGTCTTTTTTCTTCTTTATTCATTTGTAAATACCGAGCTTCTTGTGTATCTTGAACAACTTCTGGCTCAGGTTCTTTTTTTTTCTGATTTGATTCTTTGTTTTCCTTCTTGTCTCCTTTCTTGCCTTCTTTTTTCTCCACAACTATCGGTTTTTTTTCCTCTACTTTTTCCTCTTGAAGCAAAAATTTAAGATGAGGAGACGCTTTGTATCGCACAATTTCCCCACATGCTTCTCTCTTTTCCATCAATTCTCTAAGTATGTTTTGAAATTTGTCCGTATTATCAATCATATTTGTTGTCCATTGATTTGACAATATACACTTGACGCCAGTCAGACTGAGCAACAAGTTAGCCTCCAGTGAATTTTCACATTCTAATTCAGTAGCACTAAACAAAAAAATTAAAAAAAAAATCTAATATTAAATTTAAAATTACTTTCTGAGTACATCATCTTTGCCAATACGACCAAAACTTCGTCCAGTTTGGGTCAAATCATTTGCTATAATTAATTTGCATTCATTCAAATTCAAAGAAGCCACTTTGTTCGAACTAAAGTATGATAAAAATCTCTCTGTACCATTAAAAAGTAAACAGCTTGAATCAATTAAGTAGCTTTCGCATTCTCCTAAACTTGGTGAATGGTCAAGACCGGTAAGGCCAGTCCATTTTGAACACACATGAGAAAATTGTTGAGTCATTTTTTTAAAAGAAACAATTGGTGTCATTTCTGAAGGAACTGTTTGTTTTTATTTGAAAAAAAAATTTCTGTTAAAAATTTAAATTTTTTTTAAAAATTTTTCTTACGTCCTGGAGAAGCCTCATTGAAAACATCAATAAGGTATTTAACGCGAAATGGATCAATAGTTGTAACATGCTCTGACAATGGTTCTAAATTTGACGGTGGTGCTATAGTTTGTTTTGGAGGTTTATCTTTTTTCTTTTCCTCTTTGTTGATCGGTTCGACTAAAAATTACATTTTAGATTAAATTAAAGAAAATTTAAAAAAAATATAAAAACCTGTTTCTTTTGGTTGAAAAAATCGAGTAGAAAAAAATTGTAAGGAAAAATCTCTACTAATCGAGCTAATACTTTGATTATCATAAAACACTTTAAGACTTTCTAGTGGAAATTCGAGCAGGCTCATATCTGCTAAGATGATAAGCTTTTCACTGGGCTTTATATTTGAGTTGGTTTTTGAGCTCATTTGTTGCTCAGCCTGATTTGCTGCGAAATATTTTTGAACAAAATCGGTCACTGATTTCAAATATATTTCAGTACTGTTTATCAAAAATTCAAACTTGTTCTCTAAATCTTGCATTGTTTGCAGCATTTCATCATATCTCTGTAATTGAATAAAATTTTTATTTTCTATGTTAAAATTGAAGACACAAATTCAATAAATAATCAAAATTCTTATGATTATTCTTCTAATATTTTGAAATATACTAATAATATTATTCAAAAACACTATGAAATTATGAGCTTTAATAAATATAATGAATACCTATTTACTTATTCTTTATCAATTTTTAAAAATTTTGAAGGTATTCAAAGAAAAACTGAGCTGATTTTTGTTTTTATCATAAAGAAAAAACTACTGTAACAAATGACCAAAACATTTAATAATTTTTTAATTTATAATTGATAACTTTATCAAAATGAATATTGGTATAAAAAGTTTTTTTAACAATAATTAACAAATATTGTTTACAACAACAATTTCACTCTCCCACCAAATAGCTTACTTCCTTTTAATTTTTTCATGCATATCTAAAGGAGATGTGGAAAATTTATTCTAGGGGGTGATTTTGATGCAGTTGAAGGAAAAATTTCACATAACATTAAGTTAAGTCTTCGAATTTACTTAGGTCTTCAAACCAAGAATATCGATCAACTAAATGAAAAAATCTCAAAAAATATTATTAATACTATTCTAAAAAGTGTTTGTCTGAAATCGTAGAAATTTTTTATTCACCTTATCTAAAATTTGTTTACCTATTATACGCTCGAATATATTGTAATTAAATTTCTGCTTAGTTTGAAGAATTTAGCAGACCTTTATAGTTGATGCAACTATGAATTTTGCACCATGTTGCAGTCACGGAACTAATTTTTATAAAAATGTTATTCAATTTTTTATCATTTTTTTCTGCTCTTTTTATCATTTTGTACTGAATTAAACCATTTTATATAAAAAACTTATTATTTTCCATAATAGAAAATCAGGAATTAATGTTTTGGTGGTGTTTAATTTTCAAAAAAAAATAACTGATACGTTTATTGCAAAAATGCTAATTAAATTTTTTTAAAACCAATAATGACTTATTTATTGGTAGTCTAAACTTTTAAATGTTTATTTAAATTAAATCTAAATGTAAATTTTGAACATTTTTTATCTATTTTTATAAATAAAATTAAAATAAATAAATTTTTTTTTTAATTTTAAAGTTATTAAATAGTATTAAATTTTTGAAAATTTTTAAAGACTATTTTATTTCTTTGTTATTTCCAAATTTTTGAAAAACTAATTATTTTAATCAATTAGATAATTTTTAAACATTTCACGCCACAGAAATCACTTCTGTAAATACTTTTCTGAAAAAAAATACATTTTTCTACTAGTCTCTATATACAGCGGTTCTAATAAAATCGTAACGCAAAAAAAGCCACGTCTAAAAGACAGTCGATCCGTTCGACCCATCCGGTCACTGGAAAGATTTTTATGTGATACAACATACCCTTAAAATGAATAAAATAAATTTTAATTGAAAAATTCAAAATTTTTTATGATTGTTTTCAATAGATACAAAAATTTAAAATATTGAATTTAGCAAAAACTCACCATATTATGATAGTCATTGCAATTAAAATTTTAAATTTTTCCAATTAAAATTTAATACAAGTGATGGCAAAAAATGAGTTTATTCAATTAAAATTTATTTTATTGATTTGAAGTGTTAGTTGTTTTAACATTAAAATCTTTCCAATGACCGAAAGGTTTGGACAGGTGGGGCGAAAAGGTTGCCAGGGTTTACATTGGATGGCCGGCCGGTTGGACCGTTAGGGTTACGATTTTATTAGAACCGCTGTATATAAAAGTCTGCATAGAAATATTGATTAAAAAAATTTTTAATTTATAAAATTTTCAACAGTTTAAAAAATTTTAAAATATGATAATTGTGGACTTATTGGCACTTAATTAAATTTTTATTTTTTTAATTTTTATTTTGCATTTTTATCGTCTCTATTTATTACTTCTTTTAGACTTTAATTAGTAAACTTGTGAAGCAAGGTGTCTATTCATCTCTGCATTATTATAAGAAAATTTACTTACAGCACTCGAAGAGTCTAGATAATATTTGATAAAATCATTTGGATTTTGGCTCAGTTGAGAAGAATTATTTTGCTTTTTTATCAATTCATTATTAAGTTGAAATTCGATTTTCAGATTAAAAGACTGAAGATTTGCTTTCCACTCTTTCCATTGTTGAAGCAAATAGTTGAGCTCAAATGGGTCTGTTTTAACTTTCAGGACGGCTGCTTTTGTTTGTCCAGCACTATTTGACATTTGTTGTTTTGAATTTTTGGCACCGGATTTAGAATGATCCAATATTGATACAAAAAGTTCATTTCTTAAAATTTAAATAAATTTTAAATTTTTAGAAAAATAAATTTTAGTTACTTTTTTTCATTGTGTTGAAGAACCAAAAAAGTATAGTTTGATGGGAAATCTTTAGAAAAATTGAAATGATTCGAATTAACTGTCAAGTATTTAGAAGCATTAAATTTAGATTTTGTCAAGTCCAAAATTTGCTTGACAATTGGCGAATTTAAAGAATTAGTTTGGATATTTTTATTCGTGAAAAACTTGAGCAAATTATAATATCCAGTCAGCAAAGAATTTTTTGGATTAAGTGAACTTTTGACAATTAAATTCTCAGCTTCCACTGAACTTAAAAGACTCTTTAAAAAATAATTAAATTAATAAAATTTTTAAAAATTTTAAATTAATTTATTTACTTGATATATAGAAACAAATTGTGAACAGAGATTCAAGTCAAATCGGCCAACTAGTTCAATAATTTCGTGAGTAATTTTAGCAGCTATTTCCATGTCTTCGACTAAGAGGGCTAAACTAAGAGCCTGGAGAAGACAATCGATAGAACTGGCCTCGGTTTGATTTACATGTATCAATAGATTTTTCAACAATTCCTGGTCTGCTATGTTGGTAAGATTGGATTCTTCAATTAAATTAACATTGTAGTCACGATCACTTAAAATATTTATATTTGCTTCATTTTCAGTAAAACTAAACTCATTCATCTCAGCTGAATTGACTGGTTGGGCTCCTGGCAAAGCCGTATTGGATCGAATTGGCTTTTTTGATTTTGAACTTGCGTCGCCATCACTAACAAAACTTGGAGGTTGATAGTTTTTGATCAAATCTAGAATGGTGGCATCCCATTTATTAATTGTACTGGTCATGTTCAAAACGCTAGAGTTATAGCTGCTCTCATCATTTAAGTTATTTTTGCGCAATTGATACTTAAGTTCGCTAATAATACGAAAACTTCTGCCCAGTTGATACAAAGTTTTACATTTTAAATTTTTTATTTTTATATTTAAGTAAAAGCATGATATCAGGAAGACACTTAATTGGTCTGGTATTCTGGATAAATGCTGATTCCAAAGTTGGTCAATGTCGTTCAAGTTTTCGTGTTCACTACTGGCATAAAGTTCAATTACTTTGGTCATGTTGTCTTTATTTGAACTCTTGGCATTGGAAACTTTTATCTCATTAAGATGAATTTCGAGCATATCAGTCATCAATGAGCACAGTTCAAGTTTAATATCAGACACCTCTCTTTGGATCGGAAGCGAAATGTTCTGAATTTCAGATGGCGACTGCAGAGATAGTGCTTCATTGAGTAATTCATTTAAAATTTCTAAGCAATTATTCAGTGTTTCAAAAGCCTGAAAAAAAAAATTTTTTTTTAAATAAATTTTTTAAGGCAGTGAAAAAATCTATTATTTTAGTTAAGTTATCCACAATTTTTTATTTATTTTAGAATTTTTTCACTTCATATCTTTTTATCTGCTCCCATTTTCAAAAATAATCAGTAAAAATCTTCTATGGTAATGCTACGAAATCATGGTTTACCATCAACAACTAAAATTAGCTTTTGATATAAAATTTTTATTGAAGTGGTGAACTTCAATCATGGATTGACTTTTTAAACCTTTTAGATTAGTGAAACAGTACTCTTTTTCTAATTTTTTTTTAAACGAAGAAGCTATTTAAATTCAAGGTTTTAAATCCAATATAAAAAAAAATTTTTGCTAGATGTGTATTCTGTGAATGGGAAATAAATACATAGTGTTCATATTAAAAAGTGGAAACTACCAAATAAAAAATTTAATTTTTTCCATTCCAAGCTAGGAAATGACAACTTATTTTTTTTCGAATTTATTTTAACAATTTTGTAGTTCAGCTTGAGAGTATTTTTCAGACTTAAATTATAATTTAAAAAAGGGTATATTTTTTGTTAGTAGATAAATATTTTTTTTAGTAGATAATTTTTTTTAATATAAATTAGATAAAATCAATAAGAAGTAGATAAAAGCTTTTAATAGAAGATATTTATTTTTTCAAACATAGATAATTAAAAAAACATAAGAAAACAGAAAAAAAAATTACTTTGAAAAAAACAAACAAAGTGAAAAAATTAAAGTGAAAAATTTCAAAATAAAGAAAAGATGAAGAGATGCTTTAATTTGAAAAAGTTTTTAAGTGGATAAATCTTGACTTTAATTTTTACTATTTTAATTAACAAATAGTGTCCAAATATTTAATTAAAATCTAATTTTGGTCTGAAAAATACAATATTTAGCTGAAATACAAAATTAAAAATGAATTCGAAAATTTCATTCAAAGGCTGGTAAAATCATTGTAAAAAAATGATTTCAACAAAAAGTTGCTGAATAGAGAAAATATTTTTGGATTTTATTTTAACTTGATTTTATCCATTCCACGATTTAATAACTAATAATTTCAGTTTCAAGTAATCTAGAAATTATTTTTCAGATAATTGAATTCAATTTTGGATATAAAATGTTTAAATTTGAATTCTCTGAACCTTAAAAAATAAATAAATATTCGTTTATGAATAAAGATGAGATTCATTAAATTATATGAAAAGCATAAACAATAATGAATACATTCATTGTAATGTATAAAGCTTCGATATTCTTACTCAAAGTTCGTCAATTAAATCATTAATAAAATATTTTTTGTACAAAAATGGAACTCATTGAAAATATGAAAATTATAAAAGAATTAGTGATTCATTTTTGAAGCATTTTTTTATTTCATTAGAAATCTATCATTTCAGTGAAAATTTCATTTATTTTCAATAAATTTTCTTTATCATAAACTAAATCAATTTAAAATTAATTTAAATATAAAGATAATAATTCAGTTCTTTAAAAGATAAATTTTTTTAAATGCTTGATCTTAAAATTTTATTATTTTTACAATTTTTATTTAATTATTTTTATAATTAATTGTAGATCCTATGAGATTTGTGGAATATTAAGAAAACATCAGAAGACTTATTTTTAAAAGAATAATTCAAATACTTGTAGATAGTAGTCTTTTTTAGTTTCAATATTTGCACAATCTTCAGCAAACATTTTCAAAAGATTTGAGTTTGCTTTTAGGCACTTAATTGAGTCTCTTTTGAAACCATTTTTGGCAAATATTTCAAAACCAGTTTGGTAAAGCTAACAAAATTCAAATTATTTAAAAAAAAATTTAATTTAATTAAGTCTACATTTATAACATTTGAGAATCGTTTGAACATGGTCGGATGCATGCTATTTCGTCGCGAAGATCGTTTTGCAGCCCGGCTTCGTCTTGCCAATTCTTCTTCGTTTAATTTTCCATTTAGAACACCTTCATAAGTTATCTCGGCCAAATCGAAGTACATACAAGCTTCAATATAAGCGAAAGTTGAAAATTTATTTAATCGGATTGATTTCTCTTTTTGGATAAGTTCGATTGACTTGTTCAAAATTTTTAAGCATTTTTCATAGCCATCTTTGTCATTGTAGTCGTATCGATGCGAATCAACCAGTAAATGAATTGATTTCCACCAAAATTCTTCATCTATCGCAATTTTCTTTAATTAAAATTAAAATTTTTTTTTTCTAAATATAATGGGGTCTTACTTGGGCGTTTGTTGCGTAATTTCTTGCTTCAATCAAATCAAAGTCAAAAAGCGCTATTTTGCCAAGCATATATTGAATCTTGCCGAGAGTTTCACTGTCCTCAAATGTCTTAATTAATAAAAATTTATCAAATAAAATTTTTTTATTTTCTATATTAGAATTAGCTTTTCGAATTTATTTAATTTTAAAATTAGGAGAATTTAGAGAAAAAATCTTATAGACAAAATAAATAAGTATTTATTTAGTATTTGTAGTTCTTTTTTAATACTTTAAACAAAAACTTATTGTCAAAGTTATGACTTTTACTTAATTTAATTTTTTCCAACAGATCAAGACTAGCAATGGCGTGACCAGAGAGGGACTAAGGGGTGCTCAAGCTTCCCTATCCAACAATCAAAAAGGACTCAGTCCCTTTAAAAATTTCTATTTATCAAAAATAGTCTTATTTTTTCAGTTAAATTGTAAATTTTCATAAAAAATTAAAAAATATAGATCTTTTTTAATTTTTTTTTTGTAACTCATAAATTAATTATTATTTTTTAAATTCCATCTAATAAAATGTAATTTTCTTAAAAAAGTTCCTACACAAGAATTTATTAAAATAACTTACAACACAAGCATTCAAGGCTTCATACAGATAATCCCTGGCGATTTGAAAATATCCATTATCGATCAAATATTCAGCGAGCATAATCCAAACATTTTTGTACAGAATGTGATATAAATTATTGTCGATTTTTTTCTTTTCTCCTGGAAACTTCAAGTCATTGGGATCAAATTGTTTAATGTTGGCCAAATTTTGTCCAGACGAATCTGTATTATTTTGACCACTTATCTTTACATTTTGACCCTTAGCCATTATTTGTTTCTTTTTGATTTTATTTTTGTTCAATATAAACGAATTTGTCGAAAATCCACCTTTTTTGGATGACGACGAAAAAGAACCCAAACTGTTTGACTTAAAATTTGTGTCCTCATCTTCCAATTGAGTTAATCTTTGCTTAAAAGAGTATATTTCATCTCTGGACAAGCAAGTTTCTAGAGAATCTATTTGTATTAGTTTGAGAAAAATAGATGCATTTGGGGTTGCTACTTGGGCGCTAATGTCTGTGGTCGGCTTTAATATAAATGCCGCCAGAGCCTGCTGATGAAACCCAATAGCCTGGATCAAATTCAACTCTACACATAAATTTACCATTTTAAGCCTCAGATAAACATTTAATGAAACTATTTGAGATTTATTTTCCATTATTAAAGCTGAATTGACCACAAATAACTGGAGGTAATAAACAGGAAAAATTAGATGCGACCATCCATTTTCTCTAAGCATTTCGGTCAGTTTGTCCAGATAGTAAAATAACAAAAATGGCTCACTGATTGAATTTTTGTTAATTCCATTCTTTTTCATCAAATCATGGTTCCAACAATTCATGAGCTCTTCATTAAGCTCAAATTGACTCCATTGTTCTTGACTCTGCGGAATCAAATTGACATTTGGTTCATTCTTTTTTTTTGATCTAGTTTCTGCTGGTTTTTTGACTTCGGCAATCTTTTTCTTGTCACCTTGGACCGCTTCTGTTTGGCCAAGTTTTTGAATCTCTTTACTAGCGGTCTGAGCGTTCTCAACAGCTAAACAAATTAATTTGTACACAGAATAAAAAGATTTTAACAGATATCCAGTGTATTCATCATGACTTTGTCCGACCATTTTTGCCAAAATAACATTTGCTCTAATAAAGCATTCTAGTTGCTTTATGTCCTGAAAATCGGTCCAATTTAACGAGTTGCTCCATTCTGTTGAATTTGACTCGAACAAAGCCTCTCTAATGTTGGCATTTAATAAATTTTCATACTCTTGCTCCGAGTTGGTGTCCATTTTTTTATGAAAACTTCTAATTTCAACGTTGTCATGAATGGTTGGTAAAATAGACATGGTTGAATTAGTTGCTTTAGTTGTAATCCTTCCTTTACTATTAGGCTTGCTGAGACGACTGGATACAGCTGCTGAAGTTGATCGTGACTTGTCTGATTTAATTTTAAACATTAACAAATCAACAGACCATTCTGCCAAATCGATGCAATTTTCTAAATTGTATTCATTCGAAAACATGAATTGAGAAAGTTCCAAAGTATACTCAAACTTAAGCCATATGCTTTCATCGGACTATGAAAATAAAAAAAATAAATTTTTTTTGAAGTAAAAGATGTAATAGGTTTTTTTTGCTCTCAAAGCCCAGAATTGTATTAAAGAAGATTCGAAATTATTCGCTAATAGATATTTAAAGATCATAATGGATTTTATTTTTGATAATCAAAGGTTTTATTTATTAATTTATAACCTTTAAAAGAACCATTTTTTACTCATTCTAGCATTTAAATGAATCAATTTAATTTTGAATTAATTTTTATATTGAATGAATATGGTAGTGGGTTTCAGAACAAAAGGACAGAATAAAATTAAAAAACACAAATAGCCGTCTTTCTGAAGCCAAAAATTTAGCTCAGTAAAAGGAACTTCCGAGAAAAAAAACACAATTTAGGTATATTTTTTCATTAAAAAAAATGATACCATTTAAACGAAGAATTTCATTTTTTTTGATACGCGAAATTGCGTAATTTACAGATATTATTTGAGATAGCTTGTTGAGAGTTACGAAATATTTTTCCGAATTGCTTTTTTATAATGAAATAAGTTTTCTATGTGATTTAATAAATAATTGATATATGTTTTTTCTAATTTTAAATAAAAATAGTATGCGTTTAGTAATTTGAACATTCTGATATAGAAAGTAAAACAATTTCATTCAAAGCAAGGAAAGAAGACAAAGTCTGGTTTGATCTAAATAAGATAAAAGAAAAATGGTGGCTGGTGAGCAACTCTGGTTTAGGCAATCCTGTTTATTTAAATTTAAGAGAAGTTTTATTTATTTGTTTATCTGTGACGAGCAAAAGCTCCTTCGGATTAAAAAAAATAAAGTAAAAATAAAATATGATAAAAATATAGAAGAAAATTAAAATAAATAAAGTGAAAAAAGACTGAAAGCTTGTATATGTCTAAATATTTGTGAGTTCAGGAAAAGAAAAAGAAATTGTAAGGTAGCAATTACACAAAGGAGTTGGGTACTCCACAAATCTAGACTCGAAACGAAATTCATTTACCATCGAATTATTAGTGGAACAGAATGACTCTTAAGTCATATTCAAAATTGACTATATAGATAATAGTATATCGGATTCTAATGAATATAAAAAAATTAATAAAATAGTTTGAAAAAATTCGAAAATAATTCTAAAATTTTTTTTTTAAATAAAATTTAAAAATTAAAATTTGAGTTTAATTTTAAAAAAAATATTTACTTATTATTTTTTTAGAAATTTTTAAGTAACACTAGAAACAACAACGAGTCAAAATGACTTTTTTTGACTTTGAATCTCTTAAATTTAAATTCATTTAATTGAAACGAACATGAAATTTTGTTTTCAGCATAAAAAACGTGTAAATTTTTCAAAATTAATTAAAAATTTTTTCAAAGCTTATTTTTATGCAAAAATATCCACACACTCCTAAAAGTACCAACACGAATTGAATGAATTGTTTTGATTTTTCAATTGAATTTGTAAATTTTTGCTTAATTTTGCAATTAAAAATTATGAACTTAGCTAGCAAATCAATGAATTAGTCATAAAAAAGTGATAAAAAGTTTGCAAATTTTTAAAGAAGTAGAATGGGTTCATCAGGAAATGGATTCAATAAAAAATCAATTTTTACTAGTTGCTTTTTTTAGCCTATTTTTATTTTCGTTTAATTAAAATTAAGTTTTGAATAGATTTATCTATATTATAAATTAAATAAAATCTAAATGGTGCTTCTAATGTTAATGCAGATTTTTAAATTAATTTTTGACTTTTAACCTTTTAAAGACTGAGGAAAGTACACAACATGAGACCAAAGGATACTAGCTTAAAAAAAAGAAAATAGATGAAAAATAAAATTATTTTTTTGTGTCTGAAAACTAATTCACTTACACTAAGCGTTTCAATAGCTCGTTGGTACGATTTAATTGTATCCGAATTTTTGATAGAAGAAAGGGCAACTTTTCGATACATTTGAGCCAAATTTTTCTCACTCTCTTCCCTAAACTTTTGCAGGTCCATTTGTACATCCATTCCCAATTTTGACTTTGTAATTACCTTGAAACGATAAATCAAAAGTCTGTGCTTGGTTCGAGGCAAATCATTTAAGGCCATTTCCATCTGCTCCAAAGCTTCCTCGTATTGATTTTTGTCCAAAGTAATTTGAAACAAACAAGCATACAAAACACATCTAAGAGTCAAATCATCAAAAGCATCATCTACATCACTTGAATTTTCACCAGAACTTCCAACTTCTTGTCCACTGTCCGCTTTAGGCTCTTCTTTTGCTGCTTTAACACTTTCCTTGGAACTTTTATTACTCTTGGCACTCTTTGCCGACTTGGCATGTGTCTCTTCTTTTTTCACTTCAATTTTAGCAGTTTCCACATTATTGGCACTCTCTTTGGGCTTGAATTTATACACATTGGTCCAGCTTGACAGCATTTCAGTTAAATTTTCATAGAGGGTAGCTCTCTCCTGAGGCTGAGCCAAGTATGGCAGACACAAATTCCAGTAGTGTCGAGCTGCATGGACCACATAGTCATAGTTCTCGGCATTCGAGGCATAAAGAGCAGCATCGGCAAAGCCATTCAAAGCACTGCGCCTTAAGGCAACTCTGATGTCTTTGGATGCATTTGAAGCATTCGAGTTCTGAGACTGATCCAAATTTTGCTTGGAGCTGGACGCGATTGGCGAAGTGCTTGGATTATTGAGGATAAATGCCAAGTGCTCTCCGAGTGCCAGACAAGCCTCGCTGAGCAAAAACTGGGATTTAAGATAAATTTTTTTGCTCTCACTCTTTTTTTTTTCAAAATAGCTAACCGACTCAAGAGCTCTTGAATAGCAGTATCTTAAATTATCAGTTTGGTTTGCTCTATTTGCCAAGACGCACAAATTTGACCAAAGCTCGAGTTCTATTAGTTTGTCAGGCCATGGCTGAGCAGAGTCAACATAGCCAATTAATTCTTTGACTCCAGGAGGCTCCTTTATTTCGTAAGAGTTCTGACCTGATACTTTAAGATTTCGATTTAGGATCTCTACCCCCACCATGCATTTTGTGTACTTGTCCTGAATTCTTTCATTGACTTTGTTCAAGCCAAAATTTTTAATTGCTGATTGAGTGAATTGTTTGGCCAGCACCCAATTTTTGATCAATGGTGATCTTGCATTCAATCCGACCACATCTTTGAGCTCATCTCCATTAGTGACCATCATGGCGTATTCACAGACTTCAAGGGCTTTTTTGAATTCGCCTCCGGCTTCTGGTGGAATGACAATTGGTTTGGTCGCAGCATTTAATGCTTGTTTTTTCTTATCTGTGTTGATGTCTGAAACAATTGGAATTTGTAGTGGTTTAACATGATCGGGAGGAAGCCAATTTTGCATTAGTCCCGTTGACAAAGCCACACAAATGGATACCAAAAGTTCAGCCTCACTAAAGCAGTGGAAGTGGTTTAATTTATTGCTGTTGAGAATAAGCAAAAACTTACGTGTCATGACCAACTTTTTTGATGGCATCGAAAATTTCTGTCAAAATCGACACAATGTGATTATTTTGTCTCTTTTCTATTAAGTGGTGGAAATAGTTCCATAAATAGGCACTTCCTTGACATACAAGCCAGCTTTCTTGTAATTCAATGCCTATTTTGATACCTTGGAGAAAATTGTCAACTGCTTCTTTGCACAAACGATTTAACCACTCGCAATATTCTTTCCACTCTTGGTCATTTGCAAAATCTCTTTTTTTTATATTCGATTTTGTGCTATCCATTTCGGACTCGCTTTGGTCTGCTAATTTGGCAAATTTGTGAGTTGTAGAGTCGTCTGCCACTGGTGGTCTAGGTTTTTCAAATAGCTCGATACCTTCGCCACGCAGGTATTGAATCAAAGACTTAAAATACAAATTAAAATCATTTAAATTTTCGAAAAAATTCATGATAGAATTATAGGAATCTGATTTAAAAACATATACTCTAGGAAACAGGAAAAAATTATTTTTAATTAATATTTAAACATCTAATTTACTTATATTAAATACAATTTATTTATAAAATACAATTTATTTATAAAATAAAATTTAAAATTTTTAGGCCATTTATTAATTGGCCATCAATTAAAATAAAAATTTACAAGCAAATGTGTTGCCAATTGGCCAGACATGACAGGACCCAATTTTTTTAATTTAAAGTTTTTAAGATTTTTTTTAAATAAAATTTTTTTTTTAAAGAATTTCATTAATCAAAATATTAAAACCAGCTTTATTAATTAGTAATAGATTCTACGGTTATGTTAACCGGTTTTATTTTTAGACTGATTTTTTAAAACCAGTTAGGTGTCTGACCGGTCGACCAACCCTAGAAAAAATTTAACAACTGAAATTAATTCTTCTAAATTGAGAATTGCATTTTTTGTAGATTTTTGTAAGAATTTTGAATATTTATTATTTAATTTTTCAAAGATTATTATTAGATGAAAAAGGCTTATTAATTGTTTTAAGGAAAAAAATTCTAAGAATTGAACGTTCACTTTTGAATCTAGCTTTTGCAAAAAAATTTAAAAATTGTATGAGACACATTAAAAAGATTTAGCAATACCTCACATTCAAATAACTTTTCCTCAAAAAATAAAAATAAAATGTAAAAAGCTTTAAACCAGAAACAAAAAATTTTAGCTTTTCAAAACATTTTTGAGAAACATTTGAACAGATGCAATTTGGAATTATTTTTCAATGCCAAAGTATTTGACAAATTGGGATAATTTTACAAGTAATTGGTAAAAAATTCACCCGGTACATAACTCAGGCACTACCACGTTTCATCGAAAACTTTTTTATCGAAAAAAGACAAAATAGTTCGAAACAGTTCATAGAATTTTTTTCATCGAATAAATATATCGAAAATTTTCACAGAAAAATTAGCATAGAAATTGTATTCATAGAAAAAATACAGGTTATTAAAAATCAGGAAAAAAAAATTAAATTAAAATAATTAAAAAAATTAAAGAAAATTAAAATAAAAATTGAAAAATTAATGCCAGATCTCTAGTATTTTTATTATTTATTTGTTTATATGTGACCAGCTCCTTCAGATTAAAAAAAAATATTATAATTATTTGTTTTTATTAATTTACTAACGGCTTTTATCTGTTCAATATGAAAAAATTTTAACAAGCCATAATTAGATTATTTTCAATATGTAACACAATATGTCTATATATTTTTTTAGAGAACAGCATCAATTTTAGATAAAAATTTTAATTAATTTCTATTTAATTGATTATTTTTTAATTAATCAATTTAATGTTATTTTGGTGTATTAATCTTCGAAAATTGATTTTGATTAATATTCTTCCACCAGTTTGACGACCAATGGAACAGAATGGTTAACCTCTATTCGTTTTTAATTTTCTTTTTATTACTTTTTATTTTCTATTTATCCTTTTTTCCTTGTTATTTATTTTTATTCTATTTTATCTTATTTGACTTTATTTTAATTTTTTTTATATTTTTACTCTGAAAGAGCATTAGCTCGGTACAGATTAACAAATAAATCAAATTTTGATGAAAAAATTTTCGATAAAAAAGTGTCAGTCCCATAACTCAATATAGATTAAAAGAGGCCATTGTTGACCTTCTTACAATTTACGAAAATAGAAGTAAAGGACGATCGACTTTGAATATAGTTTTTATTTCAAATAAATTCCCAGTGATCCAATATCAATTTGGAGAACAGTAAAAACAGGGGGTTAAAAATTTCAAAACAGGAAAAGCTCCATTAACCTTTTAGCTTAAAATTTAAGAGTTTGGGTTTAAAATTTTTTTCCGGATTTTTTTTATAAATAGTAACTAGAATTGTCTTGAAAAGTTTGGAAAATTTTTTTTATCAAAATCTAAGTTTCCAAATGTAAAATAGCTCAAAATTATTTTGGTACATTCTGGTATGTCTCCTTCCACTTCTCGTTCTTTAAGAATGATCCTAAAATAATTATCTACATATCAAAGTTTTTTCAGTTTTTTCTCCTCTACAAATTGTTACAAAGATCATTGGGAATTTATTAAAAACTATATATAGAGACTTTAATTTTACGTTAAATTACGTAAAAGTCATGTGTCATAGAACTACTGTAATTAAAAATAATAAAACAATTACCTCTGCAAATATAAAATGTGCTTCAGCCAAGTTTCTCATTAGATCAGTGTCAAAAAGACTGTTGAATTTTGCCGAACTCTTCAGGAATCTTGATACCAATTGTTCGCCATCATAAAGCAAACAAAAGCGGCAGCTCACCCGGCATATGTCCCAAATTTGCTGTTTGCGCGCGATCCGGCACAAATCGTACCAGAGCTTAAGTCTCTCTTTGTAATCCATCTTAATAATCTGCTCAATTTCTGGACTATCACTTGACGATTCTGGGTTATTGCGCAAATAGTTGCGCATAAACTCGTCCATTCTGTCTTGCAAGTGGTCTTCGCTTTTCCTGACACAATTTTCATAGTTTAGCATTTTTTTGTGCAAAATAGCCACTTGGTCCTCGTTTAGCTTTCCAAAAGCTTTGAATGTTTCGCTCTCGAGGACATGGGTGAACTCGGAAGCTAACAGGTCGCCTGCGCGCAACAGCAAGGACCTGGTATTGATTTCCTTAGGTGTCTCATTTCTTTTGGCATTCAATGACTCCAAAAGCTCTCCAATGGCAGGCTTTAGCACTTTTTGCTTCGATTTTCCTCCGATTACACACTGTTCCAGAATCATGGCTACTTGGTCTTCGATTTTTTCCGGAGGAAAATACAACTCGGCCCTGAGCCTCAGCCGCTTTAGTCCATGCTCAAGTTGTTCCTTGTAAATGTTTTCATCATCGAAATTCAGGGCTTTAAGAAAATGTTGCTCAGCTGTCTGTAACTGCTCGATTTCTTCATCACATTTCGCCAGCTCCAAGTGGACTTGGCACCTCAACAGCCATTCCATGCTTTCGATTGCTTCCAGGCACTCGGCAACAAATTGAAGTGGTCTGCGGACATTTACGCGCAAGCCGGGCTGTAAAATTGGCAAGCAAAAATTCCACTGCTTCAAACATCCCAGTTGAATTAGACGAAAATTTTGGGTCCTAAAAATGTTCCGCAGAGTTTCGTGGCATTTGTTTATACACTCGATTCTGAGACGTATCGTGTTTTTGCTAAACTTTTCCTGTTTGTGCTTCAGTTGTTTGATTGTTTGCTCACATTCAATCAATTCTATTTCAAAGAGGATTTCTTCGGTCAAGTTCTCGTTCTCTTTTAGGTAGCCCACTATTCGGGAGCATAGATTTACGTCCTCGTAGATCAAGCAAAGATGGGCCAAATTTAGGAGAAGACGCTGGCGTCTTTGCACATTTTGAGAGTCGTCTTTGATTTCGATGCTTTCGGCAGCCATAAACTGACTCTTTCGTCTGGCCTCGAGGATACCTTTTTTTTGTGGCAAAAGAATGCGGTACAAGTCACTCAATTCCTTTTGGATCTCGTCCTCACTGCTCGAATCATCAGATCTCGCACTTTTTCTAATCCTACTTAACAGAATAACAATGATTACTTTTATTCTTCATCAAATTAATTAAGCGATATATCAAGATTTTTCAATATTTTATAATTCTAATTAATAATAATCTTTTTTTATTCTAATTTATTTTTCTTTTATTTGAAATGGATTAATTAATAAAATTATTGTTTGATAAATAATATATTTCTTTAATATATTCTATTTGTATTATATTTGCGGTAGTTTTTATTAAATTTTCGGATGAAAATTAGTATAAGTCTTTTTACATCTTTTGGGATTTTTTTTATTTTCTCATTCAAAAAGTTGTACAGTCTTTTGATAGAAAGAAAAAGGGGATCTACGAGGTTTTGCTGTCAGTTGATAATAAAAATATAAGCATGGCATAACGTTATTAAGAAAATTTTTTTTAAAAACTTTTTTTTTTACTAAGTAAAATGACTATACAACTTTTTGAATGAGAAAATAAAAAAAATCCTAAAAGATGTAAAAAGGCTATTACTAATATTCATCCGCAAATTTAATAAAAATTACCACAAAAATAACAAAATTAAATGTAATAGTAAAATTTTGTATTTTCATTAAAGATTAAAAAAAATTAATTGAAATTTTATGTGATGAGAAAAAATACGTCAAAGATTATATTGTATAATATAAGAAATATCTATAAATTTTCAAAAATGGTATAGTTATGCCTCCTAGTATCTGTCTTAATTCTCAATGCAATAAACTTGATCAAGGAATGGAGGCTCCATCCAGTTCGAATGTTCAAATAAATTTTTATCAAATTTATAAAAATATAATTGATATTATACACAAAATTGAGGACAGATTTGGAATTTTAAATATAAACCCTATTTCTACTATTTTTTTTAATAATAACTAGTGAAGAAAAGCTTGACTTAGATAAAGTAAAAGAAAGTTTGGGTGATTTCTTATATATTATAAATAAAGATAAGTTATTTGTAGAATTGGAATTATGGCATCATTTTAAAATTAGTATTAATTTTATTTTTTCTAAGATTAAATATGAAGAACAGCTTAAAAAATTAAAAGAAATTTTTTTAAAAAATCATGTAAAGCAAATGTTTCAAACAATTTCTTCTCTTTTTAAAATTTACCTTTCTTTCCCAATAAGTAACGCTAACTCTGAAAGATCGTTTTCGGCATTGAAATGACTAAAGAGTTGGCTAAGAAATTCTATGGGTCAAGAAAGACTTTCTAATATTGCTCTATTAAACATTGAGTCTGATGAGGCAGACAAACTGAGTCATGAACAAATTTTAGAAATATTTGCTTCTAAAAAAATAAAAAAACTGAAATTTTTTTGAAGTTGTTATTAATATTTGTAGATTATTTGTATGAAACTTTTTTTATAACCAAAAATTTAATTTTATTCGCCATTAATATTGTTAAATAAAATAATTCTATTTTGTATATCCTTTTTTATTAAATTTGCAATTATTCTCCAAAAAAGCTAAAATTTTAACTAAAAAAAGTATTAATTTATAAAATTTAAAAAAAAAAATTTAGTAGGTGAGCCCCCTCATCTGAAAAAACCTGAATGGAGCTTTATCTGCATTTAAGACTCGGTTTTCTCTCTTTTTTAAAAAATCATCCAATTTTTTGATTTTATTTAAAATTATTTTTTTTTTAAACGTTTCCAACGAAATGATTTAAATTAATTAAATATAAAAAAATTTTCTTTTTGACATTTTTCTCATCAAACTGATAAAAAAGCCGGTTAACCCCGAAAATGATATATTGTTTATATATCAACATTTCTAAAGCATTTGACAGAGTCTGGCATGATGGTCTAATTTTTAAGCTAATTAGAACTTATCTGCTTTACTGGATTATCTTATTTACTGGATTAGATCATTTCTTCATTCATGAACTTTTAGAGTAAATTTAAATGGTAAATGGACATTTGGGTGACCAATATTCTATTAAAGAAGTAGTTTCACAAGGCTCAGTAATTTGTCCAATGCTTTTTACCATTTTCAAAAACGACATACCAAAAAGACAAAAAGCAAACAGTCAATTCTATTTTCTTTTTTAATGCTGATTTTGCTACTTTTTTTATTTTTAATAAGGAAGGAAATGTCGAAAATAAGATTAATAAGTATCTAAAAGAAGTTGGTTTTTCAAATGTAAAATGAAAATTTCTGTTGAAAAATCATGTTGTACGATCTTTGAGAAAAAATCAAGAGTAAAAAATAATCTTGACCATGATATTAATGGCAAAAAATTAAATTAAGAAGCTAAATTTAAATTCTTAGGAATCACTAGACTCAAAACTAAAATTTAGCCCAAAGGTGGATGAGTTAAAATAACGTTGTAACTCAAGGCTTAATATGATTAAATATTTTTCAAATAAGAAATGGGATTTAAACAAGCTGTCTCTGTTATTTTTTAATTTTTAATTTTCTTCAATATTTTTTTCTTTTTAATTTTTATTTGATTTAACTTTATTTTTGACTTTATTTAAACGGGTTATTTTTTATCAAAAATATTAACTTTTAAAGATTTTCTTAACTTAATTGAACTTAAAAATTTTATGAAAAATCTTGATATGGATGTTTGCTATTTATTAATCATTAAATCTAATACTAGAACCAAACTATTTGGTATTTTAAATTAGATTCAGGCTTTGGTCAAAGTCACAAGTAAAAAGTCCAGTCAATATATTTTTTTAATTTTATTAATTTATATTAACTATTTTTTCAAAGTCACTTACCTTCGGCTAAAATTTTGCGACTTTGACTCAGACTTGTGACTTAAATTCAAGTCTATTTAAATTAATAAAAAAATTGTAAAATTCGGTGCATGTTGTATTTTTTAACCGAATTTTACAAAAAAATTCAAAAGTTAAATTTATTAACTAAAATGCTAATAAATAATAATAGACTATAAATTGCAAAAATTACTTTGAAACTTTGGTACTAGATTTAATATTTTTTATTCTTTATTTTTAAAAATTAAAAAAATATATTTAAATATCTAACAGAAAAAAATCAACAAATATTTATTCTTTTAATTCAATAAAATTTTTAAAAATTATATGATTTTAAAAAGTAATTCTAAATTAAGTTTGATTTTTTTAATTTGTAAATAAAAAACTATGGTAAGCAATTTTTTAGAACAAAATTTTTTCCTATCATTTTAAAAACTTGAACTAATAAATAAATTAGATAGGATATTTTTTTCAATTCAGTCTTCGTTTTTTAACAGTTATGTTATGGTTTTCTTTTTAGATTTAGATATCATATTTTTTTAATTAAAATTCTTAGAACATCTATAACTTTTGAAATGAAAGAAAAATTTTATATATTAAATTTAAGAAAAAAATTAATTTTATTTTCCAAAATGTTTCAGCCCATCAATTTAGAAAAAAATCATAAAATTTTTAAAATTTTACCAAAAAAAAATATCTTTTGGATTTCTTAAATTTTACCACAATCAAATAAGCATTAGCTAAATTTTCTGTTTTGGCCAAACTTTACATCATTACATATTCGATTAATATCATATTTATTCAATTCCTTAACTTAAAATTAAATTACCACTTACTTTGAGGGCTTTTTTAAACGCTCAATACGATAGATTATATCCAATTCCCATCGACCTACTGTTAAAGCTTTAAGCTCTTCATCATCAATCAAATTTTTATTTATCTTTTAAATTAATTTTTTTTAAATTAGAGCTGAAATTTGGGAAAATGAAGTTGGGAGCAGTTTTTTGGAGCAGAACTAAATATTAATAACTTTTTCAAAATGAAGATTGGTATTAAAATTTTTTTAGCAATAATTAACAATTTTTTTTTAAATTTAAAATGGATTTTGAACCATTTTTATTAATAAATTCGTATTTTATACAATTTTAAATAAATTGCTCTGCTCCAGATAAAAATTGCTACCAACTTCACTCTCGCCTGAAATTTTATTTATCCTTACAATAAATTCAAAATATTCTTCGAATTGATCAGGAAGATGTTTTTGCACAAAGTTCAACAGATCAGATGCCAGAGAGCTGGCTTCTGAAATTTGTTCACTATCCAAATAGGCCTCAATCAGAGTCTTTTCCAAAAAAGCACGCCATTCATGATCGGGATCGTCGATCGATTGAAGAGCTTGGGTAATTATTTTTAAAGAAGGACACAGCAATCGTTTAAAATTTATTTTTATGAACGAGCGTGCATATTTCCAGAAAATCAACGATGAGTTATAGATCAAAAAATTGTATCTTTAAAATTAATAAAATGGATGAAATTGTGAAAAAAGCTCAAATTTTAATTTACCTTTTATTTTGAATTGAAAAATCGATTGCTTTGTGAAGAAAAGGAGTTGATTTATCTAAATTAGACTGAACCAAAAAATAAAGAAGCTGTAAAATTTTAAAAGAATTGAATTACCGCTTCAAAAGTTGATTTAGGAGCCAAAAGCTGGAATTGGCATAAATAGGCCCTTGCCAAAAATTGGTTTGATATCATCGGCAAGCTAAAATATATTTGAATACATCGATTAGCAATTTGATGCTCATTAAACTAAAATAAATAGTAAGGAAAATTATTGAGATTCATTCAAATTAGATCTACATTTAAAGCCTTTTCGGCACATTCTACAAAAAGATTTTGAGAAAAATTTTCAATATCTTTAGTTGATTTTTCATTTTTTGAACTTATCTCAGGATCAAGTTGATAGTATGCTTCTCTGACGAATTCTACATCTAAAAATAAAAAGCTTATTATTTTTATTTAAATTTTAAGCTCTTGAACAATACTTTTTTCTTGCTCTGCTTTTGCCAAAAGTCGATAAATTGGTGAATCCATTTCAAAAAACTTTAAAGAAATACAAAAATGAATGAAGTTTTATTTTATTTAAAAAAAAAAAAAAAACAGTTTCCATAGAAATTCCTTGAGAAAATGTCAAAATAGATTTGAAATTTAAAGTAAAATAAAGAGAATTGACCTTTAAGGAAACCATTCACAGAAAAATATTTATCTAACAAGCCTTGAGAAAATCAAATCAATTTCATATTTTTTTAAAAAATTCGTAATTATTAAAAAATAGAAAGAAAATTTTTTTGAATGATCATACAAGATTATTGGAACAAATTTGATTTTCAATCAAAATAATTTCACTTAAAATGTCTTCATATTTTTTTTTCGAAAATATTTTAGGATAGTGATTTCAATATTAATAAACATTTTTGATATCAAAGTTTACAAAAATCGGAAAATGATGAATTTAAATCAATTTACAGTGATGTTTATGTTGCATAGTTTTAATTTTCAAAGATTTAAAGCCAGAAGAGAGTCTTATTATCATTTTCGTCGAAGTTATTAAGTCTAGAACGAAAACATAAATTAAAAAAAGGATTTAACTTAAACATTTTAATAATCTAATAGTTGGAAGAATTTATTTTAGTAATAAAGAAAAATGTTATTTCATTTATATAAATTCCTATTTTAAATAAGGAGAAGTTTAAGACTGTTTCAGTTTTATTAAAAACACGGCGACTGATTTTTTAAATGCATTAACTTTCAAAGATTTATGTAATGATAGTGTATTTTTATTTTTAATTTTAACAATAATAATAATTGAGTGCGAAATAGCGGTAAATAATAGAAATTTTTTTTATGTCTCAAGGACGAGTGTTGGATTTTTATTAATGAATCAGTCGCACATTATCAAATATGTTTTGCTTTTCGAGGAATATAAAAAAAATTTTAAAAATGGTCTAATCATTAAAATAACTTTATTCATTAATAATAAACATTGAAGTTTTAAAATTTTTTTCATTTTTTTAACAATTAATTCATAAAATACTTCTGGAAACGAAGCAATGTTTCACCACTAGTTGTTAATTAATTTAAAATTTTTAACATAAAATTAACTTTTAATATGGTCTTATTTTCCTTTTCTTATTACCAAGCATAAATCAATTTTCATTTAAAATTTATCATTTTTATCTGAAATTACGATTTCAAGTTTAATCATTTTATTTTTCAAAATCTTAATCATGGAAGAAAATGAAATTTTTTAAGTTTTATTTTCAGAAATAGTAAAATTATAGATCAGCAATTTTTTGATGCTGATAAAAATAAGTATAAAATTGAGAAATAATTGTTAGTAATAAGAATTCATATCAAAAAGATTTTTTAGGTTTTTTAAATTAAGTAGTAAAGAAAAAAAACAAAAATATAATTTTAAAATTTTTTTATTTAAGTGTAACAATTATTTAACTTATCTATTAAAATTGTCTGCAAAAAATTAAAATTTTACTGCGCTCATCATAAAAGTCAATCGATTCTATTCATATTATCTTGGTGAAAATTTTCGTATAACGGATGAAACATTGGAATTATCAAATAATTTTACTCAATTTTTTTTATATAATTTCAAATTTTTTAAATAAATAAATTAAAAAAAAATAATTTTTACTTTTAGCTCAATTAAAACAACAAGGACAGGTGGGGTCATATGTTTCGGTTTTGAAAAATTTGAAAACCTATAAAAAAGAACAGGTTGAAATTACGTCTGGTTTCAAATTAGGTTTGTCTTTGACGTCAGTCTGTTGTAAAATTATCAGAATTATCAGAATGTCAGTATCTAGTAAAAAAAGCGGCAAAGTAAAATTTTAAATTAAATTTCATTTTTCAAATTTGATCATAACATTTTTAAATGAGTTATTTAACTTAATCGCAGATTTTTACATTTTTATAGCATTTAAAACCTTTATTTTAAATTTTTAAAAACCGATTGTAATTTGTAAAAAATGCATTGAAAGGACATGAACCACCCTAAAATAGAATTTTTTTTTAAAGAAATATAACAAAACAGATATCCCAGAATTAAAATAGACTTAAGAATACATTAGATCACGAAGTTTCATAATTTTTGAAAATTCCATTCCTTTGGAAAATAACAGGCAAGGTTAGACACTTTTAAAAGTATTTTAGAATTTTGGAATCTTGTACAGTTTTTTAAGAGCTTTCAGAATTTCTGTTTATATTATATGGCTGTATAGTGGAAACCGGCTCAAACCGAACCTCGAAGTGCTAAAATAGGGTATTTTTGGTTTCTAAATTTTATGAGGTTTTAAATAATCACCAAGTCAAATCGACTATTGAGTAATATTTTTTAGCTTTTTAGTTAACTATCAAGGGGTCTGCGATATCATAAAGTTATTCCGATCCTGAGATATTGGGCTTCAAGTAAAACATACTTTTAAAAGTGTCTAACCTTGCCTGTTATTTTCCAAAGGAATGGAATTTTCAAAAATTATGAAACTTCGTGATCTTATGTATTCTTAGGTCTTTTTTAATTCTGTGATATCTGTTCTGTTATATTTCATGTCCTTTAATTGCTAATTTAAAATGTTTTGATCAAATTTCATTCTGCAAATTTGATCAAAGATTTTACTTTGTGCAAAAAGTTTAATGGAGAGAAATTCAATTGATTTGTGTTATACTGATTTTTCAAGAGCTTTCGATAAGGTTTCTCATAATAAATTAAGTTGAAAGCATATGGGGTACAGGTAAAGATGCTGGGATGGGTAGAGGCCTTTCTAAGAGGCAGGAAACAATGTGCTTTTTTTTGAGGACGTAGAGTCAACATGGGTGAGAGCGCAAAATGAGAAGGAGAGCAACATAGATGGTTTGGGAATTAAGAATCATGGAACACGAGGATAGACTGAAGAAGTTTGGTGATCTGAGGAGATCGGTACACTGAGTTAAATTATTGGCATATCAGATAAGAGCTGATGTCACAGCCATATTTGCTACAACTACTACTTTTACTATTACTAATACTACTAAAAGCTTAATTTTGCCATCTTGAATTTTTAATTTTGATTTTATAAAAATTTAAATTCCAAAAACATTTTCTAAAATGAAACTACTAATATTCATAGCCCAATTAGGCATTCAATAGCTGATTATTTATTAAAGAGTTAATTTTTTATGAATATTGATCTTTATGATCCAAACATTGGAAAAAAAATAATTATAAAGATAATATTTAAAAATTTATTCAACAAAATAAAATGCGTTGGAATGCGGACTAAATTTAATTCTTTAGTGAAGACTGAGTTTCTAATAGACTCAGTAGTTCATTGGGAGACAATTTTTTGCCCTCTAGTGCCATTTTCAAGGCGTAAAACTTAGCGGTATTCGGATTACCAATATTGTTGGAAATATTATCATATTTACCAGCTTTGAACTCAAACTTGGAGAACATATCGGAACCTTTATTTAAATTTAATAAAATTGTTTTCATTAAAAATTTAATTATTTCATTACCATGAAAAACATGAATATGAATTATCTTATTAACATCGGTGTTGTAATGCGAAGGATAGTCCAAGTAATCAATCAATTTCACAATATTTAATTGTTTAGTTTTGATTAAGTGGTTCATCAGGAGATTCTGACCGTAAAGCAGCAGTACTCCATAGTGCCAATCAGGCCACAACTGCACACCCAATTTTCCGGCACGCTCAGGTGGCGCAAATTCTTCATTTGAAAGATAGGCCATGCCGAATAAAGTCAAGTAGGACACCAGTCTAAACTGGTTCGGAGTCGAGTACCAAGTAGAGCCCAAATTGGTAGAGCTAGCGTATTCTAGGCCCAAATTGTTGGCTATTCTGGCCAAGCGGTTTGTATTAAACTCATTGCTGTATCCGCCTCGGCCCACATAGAAATCATTACAGTGCTTGGGCAGCCATTTGGCAAAGAGTGGCGTCAAAAAAACATCCATGTCACTGCGTATGAGATAATCATATCCAGCCGCTTGGAAGTATTTGTATCCGTCAAATGCCATCAAAATCGAATCAACATAGCCATAGTTTGACAAGCGATTTTTGAGAAAATGGTAAAAAACATTCAAATTGGTATCGGAATCATCAAAAATATTTATTTTTCTAAGAATAAAATTATAAAGTTGATTGTTAGAGGAAAAGTTAATGTCATTAGAGGCCAATTTTCTGGCCCTGATGGCCTCGTAGTTAATGAGCACACACATTGGCTTATCTTTTGGCGAAGTTCGTTTGTGCCAAAATGAGCAGTTAAGATTGGTAAAAAATGAATTGCTAAAGAATTGTTGCTCATTTCGAACAAAAACAACTAAATCTGTGCGCCATTTTTTTGGCTCATGCTTTTGCATTTCTATCCAACTCCGGTACAACCAGCGGAATTCATGGTGAAAGTTTTGAACTTGCTCAATCGGAAAGTAAACAAGCACTGCGCGGGTTATTCTAAATTGGTGAGTATCTGGCTCTGCAGGAATCGAGTAGTCGATTTTCTCGACGCGAGACAAATCGAAATTTTTAAAAATTTCTGACTTCAAACTGCATTCTGTTGTCCAAGGATACTGCTGTAAATAATTAAAAGTTCCATTAGTAGCCTCTATTTTGATCACCGGGTTTTCTTGTTTGTTTGCTGGACTTAGAACTAAGTCTGAACGAAAGTCTAATTTTTGAATGAATAAATTTTGATTTATTTTGCCCAAATAGGCTATTGAAGTTAAAATAACAAGAATTAAAATTAAAAAACTTAGAAAATATTTTTTGGTCTTGAGCATCTTCTGACCTAGTGCTTAGTAAATAGTCATTTTGGAAAAAAATCTTCTATCTAAAGAAAAAAATTTAAAAATAAAGTTGTTGTTGTTGTTGTGTTAAAAAGATTTGAAAATAATTTGATTATTCTCATTTAGAAAATTTTGGCTCATCAAGTCTGTGCAGATAAGCAGATGGAAGCATACTTAAATTCTATTAAGTATCGAATTTTTTTGCTAATGAATTGTAAATGCCAAGGCTTCTTAGACAAATAAACTAAAAGGTTTCTGGTTTAATAAAAGAATGGCAAAAACCCGGTTAAATTAGAAATCTGACTGGCAGAATTTATTTATGTAATAAACTAGATTTTTGTTCAGTCCGAATCCGAAATATTTTTTAAAATCTAGTTTATTTCGAGTCTAGAATTTAATTAAAGCTAATGGAATGGGTTATTTTTGTAACGAAATTCGAAATAATCAGGCGAGAATTAGAAATTTCCTACTTGAAAATATATTTTTTCAATTAATTGATTATTTTAGTTTCCTTCATATTTTATAAAAATTTCAAACGGTTTCATTAATACTTTCTAAGAGTTAATATAATTTTCATACGTATTAGGTTTGATTTAATATAAACAGTTTTCAATATTTAACTTTTGCTGGAAATCAATTAAAAAAAAACAGAAAAAACAAAGATAATTTTGGTTAATTTTACATTTAATGACATTAAATTTTTAAATATTAATTCCTTGAATAAGAAATACTTTTGATTATATCACTTTTGATTTTTTTTTCTCTGAAGTAAAATAAAACAATAATAATCATTTTTTTTTATTAGATAAATTTAGCATTATTAAAAAAAACATTCGGGTTACTATAAAAATTATTCAAAAAAGGCTTTTAAAAAAATTTGACAAAAAAAAATTTAAGATGAAAATTAAAGATTAAGTATGCAATTCCAAGTATTTTTGGCAAGATCAAGTTTTTAGATATTAAAGGCTCTTAAAAAAAATAAAACAACAACTAATAATTGGTTTGTGATTTTAATTTATAAAAATTTCATAAAAATTAATTTGTTTTTTTTAAATTTTAAAATTTTGTTAAAAATTAATCCGTGATCTAGTCCTACCTAGGAGATACTCAAAAGACGATATTAGATCTTGATGTTGATTTAAAGGTGTTTATTTTTTCTAAAATTAATATTATCCATCGAAATTGCGGTATTGATTTTGTTAAATTAATAGAATTCAACTTTTGATCAAATGTATTTTAGGTTATTTGAAATTTAATTTTGCCTAACTTAATAGAAATGATTAGAAAATTTCAAATTAAGTATTATGAATTAAATTTAAAAAAAATCCAATTTCCAAGCCAAAATTCAAAATCCTGTAATAATAATAATAATAATAATAATAAAACGACATAAAAAAGAGCTTTCATCATCCTTAGACAGAGCACATGATTAATTGAACTAAATTTTAAGAAAAATTTGATAAAAAATTATGATTAGGAACTCTTGATTTTATCAGAGACAATCCTATATAAAATATAAAAAATAAATTATAATTTCATTGAAATCAAAAATTTTCAAGAACCAACATTCAATCTCAATCTGGTCGTCTTTCTTGGTCTTGATTATCTATTTCATAATAAAAAGCCAAATACAATACAAATAAACAGAAAAAAGGAATTTTTAGCATTTTTTTAATTATTTTTCTAAATATTTTAATCAATATTTAAAATATAATTAAAAATCAACTTTATAATAAATTAAATTCTATAAGTTTTATGATTCTTTATTTTTATTCCAATATTAATAATATCAATGTTATAAAGTTCAATTGACTGATTATTAAATGATAATTCACTAAAGTCAAAATATGATAATCATCACCTTAGCAAATTAATAATTTAGGTTCATTAATGGATACAGAAATATTAAAAAGTAAAGTATATAAAAATTGATGTAAATTTAGATAAATTTCAATTAATTTTTAAAGAATTATTTTAAATCGATTACAGAAATGCTACCGTATTTCCTCAAATAAAAGAAAGTTCGGTCATCAACTTTTTATTTTTATTCGAAATTTTTTCATTGCAGAAAAGTGAATCAAATAGAAGAAATTTATCAATTATTTTTCTTCAATTAGAAACAAGAAACTGCATGTTTTACATGATAAATGACTGCTGAATTTTCTTTTAATCGAGGCACATTTTTTTCAGAAAAATAACTCAAATAAAGGTAAATTTTGGACTAAAATACTAGCAATATTCTCCTATTTATGGTTTCTTCTATACGATTAAATACGATAAATTTTCTTCCAATTTTTTTAAATAAATTCTGTTCAAAAAAGATTGCAAATTTAATAAATATTCCCACAATTTAAAAATAGACATATAACCTAATCGTTCCTTTAATTAAAAAAAATTAAAAATTTTTTGTTTGGATTACTTTATTGAATATTAAGATTTAAACTGAAAATTAAAAAAGCATTTTAAGCTCCGGAATGTATTGATATTGAACATGAATCAGGAAAGAATACATTTTAAAGTTATTTGTTGTAACTAATGGATTTATGTTAAGATCAACATAAGCTTAATGATGAAATTAAAACTTTTAATTTAAATTAAATTTTTTAAAAAATATGAGTCATAAAAATGAAAATTTTCGATTTTTGGCCTTTATGTATTTTTTTCAGTAATGCAACAAACATATTTAAATATTAAAAATTCCTCAAAATTCACTTTCCAATAGATATGGAAATAAGATTCCTGATTAATTTTTAGTTATTAAAAAAAATGCTTCTTGTGTTAGAAAGATGCTGCTGAACATTGTTGAAATGACAAAAGTAATTTTCTCTTTCTAGAAAAATAATGAATAATTCTTCACTCAAAGATTTTTGATGAAATAATCGAATTTATAGTCTTTATCTTTTTGTTCTTATAAAATCAACATTTATTCGTTTTGTAATTAAAGAATTCAATATCTAAGGATCTGTAATGTTAACTTTCTTAATACTAAAAAAATATAAATTACAACCATTTATTAAATTGTCTATTGTTATTTATCTTGAGTTTGTAAGTACAACAAATTCTTCTTGATTAGAAAGTGTAGAAAAAACGTGTTTAAGGAACCAAGATTTTCTCTTTTATTTTTGAGTATTGATTACACTAATTTAAAAATAAGCTCTAGAGAAAATTAAAAATCGAAAAAAAGAGAATATGCCAAAATAAAGATTCAAATTTCAAAATTAATTATAAAAAAAAAGCAACAAATTTAACAATATTTTTAATCATTTATTTATCTTCAGTTTTAAAAAAATACTGAAATTATTCTCAAATAAATTAGAACCACGATCGATTTAAAATTACCTATTTTTAAAAAAGTTTTCTGGTTATAATTAAATCGCTGTGACACCAAATTTAGCATCAAATCTAATTTTTTATTGTGACAGTCTAAAATTAAAAAAGGACTTCTTTGTTAAGACTGATTAAAAATCGCCGCTGTCATGCAAGTTTCTATTGAATTAACTTCAGGTAAATGACTCTGAGTATTTACCAATTTTTAGCGTTTTGAATAAAACTAATTTAAATTTATCGATTTTTTCACTGACAGTTCACATATTTTTAAATTCGAAAAAAATTATTTTTGAATTCATTATGGTAGAGGGGTACAGAAAAATATACTTATAAATTTTTTATAGCTATCTTAATTAATCAAAATTCTGCTTCAAAATTGTGTGATGGCAACGATGGCTCTTTGTTTGATTGATAAGGCAATTGTGCGTGCTGATAAATTGGATGCAATATTTCTACGCATTTATCTTTAAAAGATTATATACTTGAAACATTATTTATTTTTTCATAATAATACTTATCGATTTTCAATATAGAAAATTAAAATTAGTTGCCTCATAAACTAAGCCAATAGCTTGAATGATGAAAGCTCTTTAAGAAGGCTGATAATAATGTCTACCTTTCATGCTAATTCAAGGCAATAATTTTAAATATTTATCGAAATTAACCGAAAAAATAATTCCTTAAAAACACCAAGATTTTATAATTTTCTTTGATTTCTAAATAAAATTTTTTAATCAAAATTTTTATTTCTTTTAACTCCAAATTGGAGAATTATGGCAAAATTTAGCTAATTTTGTCATTTTTAGGAACTTCAGGAACCAAATAATTCCCAAATAATTTTTGGAGACTGGTTAATTTTGTGATCAATTGATCATATTTTTTATACTAATAAACTCTTTAGTTAAATTTTTACTAAAATAATAATTTGGTCAGAAAATTGACTTTTTTCCAGAACTAAGTTGGAATTTTCTTCTAACTTTTAAATCTTAAAAATAAAAAAAAGAAAAAAATTCAATTTATATTTTGGATTAATTAATTAATACTTAATTTACACGCATTTTTACATGCCATTGAATCTAGAATCCAGTATCATTTTTTATCAATAAAATTACCAAAAAAATCTTTACCAAATTTAAGGAAAATTTTAAAATTAAAAAAATTGCAGATCGAGATAACACAAAAATGTTTTTTGATCATAAAATTTACCTTCAAAGGCAAGTCCGATAAATAATTAAACAGTGGTCACAAAATTGACCAGTGCCCATTTTCAAACATTGAATCCTACAATATTAATTTTTTTGTCTGCTGAAGAACTGTTATCAAAATTTTAGAAATATTATCTTAAGTAATTAATGCGAGATAATTTAGGCTAAGAAGAAAAAAATTTACTTTTGTTTTAAAGTATTGCTTCAAGAAAAATTAATTAATCTAATCGGTTTATTTTAACCTAGAAACCAAAACGAGTTTTTTAAATACTTAAATGCTAGACATCTTCTTGGTTCAAACTAAATCGATTGTACTGAGCTCAAAGCAAACAAAGATTAATTTATCTACTCAGATAGATTTGTTGAAAATTGAATACACTCGACATTTTAGTTATCCGCTAATAATATTTCTTTCCGTCTGTTTTTATAGCTTGATTCAAGTGATAAATCTATTATATGGATATTTAGATTTTAAGTTTGAATAAATAATAATGCAAATTTTCCAAAAATCTTATTCAAATATTTAATTAGATTGTTTCATTTAAGGTACTCTTTAAATATCAAAAGTACGAATCCGATATTCAGAAAACGGAATGACGGGTCCAGACTTTTTGGGCTCTGAACATAAATTTAAAATATTCAAAATGATTCGACTTAATCTACAAAAATTAAATAAAAAGAGAAAAAAAATATAAGGAAAATTTTTTAACTTCAAAATAGATCCTTTTATTTTTTTATTTAATAGAATTTTTTTTAAAAATCTTTCCAATATTTTGTGAATTTAGAAATTAAAATAAAGCAAATAATTTTGTGAAAAATCGAAATTAGTGTTCTTTATTTGGATTAGTATTTAATAGCGACAAAATATACTTCCAAGATTTTTTTTTAAAACAAGAGCCGATTACTTTTTCTAAAAAAGCGCTTAAGACACCTTAATTCTTTTAGAAGTTTGAAAACAAATTTATTTGAAGAGCTTAGTTTGGCTTAAATAAGAAAAAAATAAATAATTTTTTTTTTTTATTTGAATTTTTGGTTATATTTTATTTTTAAGCTAACAGGTCTTCGAGCTTTTAAATTTTTCAAAATGAATCTAATTAGAAAAATGAGAATTTTTTTGTCCTCTTCAATTTTTTGTCAGGTTAATTGCAATCCTCAAATAAACAGAATTAGGTTATTCAAGTTCAATAACTCAAAAAACTTTAAAATGCCACTTGAATGTATAAATTGTTCTGGATTTACTATATAAGATCTTTTTATTTTGACACATTGAAGATTTTTAAACAATGTGTTTATTTTAAAGTTTTTTTTTTAAATATTTAAGATTTTAGATATTTAAGAATTGGTTTTTTCGATATGATGTTGAAAAAAAATTTTATTTTTACAATTCTTTCTCTTCGAATTTCAGTAAAACAAAAATTGAAATGATGCAAAATAGAATTTTAAATATTTAATTTAATTTGCTTACCTGTTTATTAGTGCTACAAATGCATCATCTTTATCTTTAATCTGTTTAAATTTTTCTAAAAATCTCACTTTAATTTTTAAAAGTATGAATGATGAGTATTATGAGTAAGACCATTTTTTGAAATTTTTTATAAAATTAATTGAGAAATTAAACAAATTTCCACCAAAATTATAATTTATTAAAAAAAATTTAAATTATCCTTTCATAATAATGATACTTTCAAAGTTACCCGAAACTAGTTTCGATTTCGGTATTTGCTCGATCTAATTGAAAAGAAAATTTCTTAAATTAAATAAAACAGATTTTTAAAGAAATTCAAAACTATAATCTCATATTTACTAATTTTGAAAAGAATAAATTTATTTGAAAAAAAAATATTTGAATTAAACTTCAATAGAAATACTTAATTGAGTGCTGAGTGTTTGTGTAGTTTGTGATCCTTAAGTTAAGAATTTCGGCACATTGAAGTTCATGATCTGATGTAAATTTCAAACAACAATTTTGAGTTTTAGATTAAAAAAA
This sequence comes from Brachionus paranguensis, assembly GCA_016802215.1. Classification (NCBI taxonomy): domain Eukaryota; kingdom Metazoa; phylum Rotifera; class Eurotatoria; order Ploima; family Brachionidae; genus Brachionus; species Brachionus paranguensis. The sequence goes on from JAESIX010000012.1 coordinate 1,688,608, forward strand.
AAATAATTCTTTAACAAATTTTTAATAATAAATAATCTTACTTTATAAAACTTAAATTGTTTATTCTTTATCTAAGAAAATATTAAAGATTTTTTTGAAAAATTAAATATTAATCAATATTTTGAAATTTTGTAATACAAAATTTAATATTTAATATTAAAATACATTTAAAGCTTTTGTTTGAGTCATGATTTGGATAACTTATGGTGGATTTAAGCTTTTCTTTAAAGTTTCAATTAAGGATTCTAAATAACCGATTAAAAACCAATTAGAAAGTGAAAATTTTTATTTTAATTTAAAATCAACATTTAATGTTTAATTAAAAAATTAAATAAAAAATTTGATTTGGTATTGGTCTGTTTTTTGCCTTTTTAACGCGTTAAAACAATCACGTTTTTTTACTGTTTTCAATTTTTTTTCTCTCAAGTTGTTTAATTATTTTTGTTTATTTTTTTCTTTAATTTCATTTTCAATATCAAAATCCATTTTTTTCTGATAAAAGAAGATTGCTTAATCTTCAAGTAGCTAAGTTTGGGTAATTTTTATAAATTTTGATATTTATTAGTAAAATAAGGAAAAAAATTGATACTGATTCTCTGACTTGTTTTTAAGTCAAAGTCACTAAAATTTAAGTCAATTAATTGACTTGGCTGAAGACTTTTGACTTAAAATCAACGTTGCTGATTCTATAAAATAACTAATAGAAGGCGGATTTATTAACGTGTTTGTAAAATTTTAAATAACAAAATAAAAACTTAAACTTTTTTTTTAATTTGTTTTCATATTTTTTTTATTTAATATAAATTTAATCAAAAAACATTTTCTTAATTTCAGATATTTTAGAAAAATGGTCTTCTAAGAACTACAAATTAAGTCAAAATTAATCTAATATCGAATTATTTCAATCCTTTCTTACAATTTTTTCTCTCTATGGTCTAAATTTTGTTGATATAAATATTTTTTCGATTTATTTCTATCAATGTGTTTTTAAAAAAATTTAAAATAAAATAAAAAATGATAAAATTAATCCTAATTTTTTATCAATTTTAAATTTTGTTTAATCTATGAACACACTTTCACTTAAAAGTTTTCAAATAATCATCAAAGAAGTTTTTACTATGGATAGGAAAAAGACTTCTTTAAATCTTTAAAGCGCTATTTTGGCTTTATTTTTGTCATAATTGCGGCAAAAGTTTAATCCAATACTTTTAGAAAGTTTTAACATTTTTTAAGAATATAGATATTTTTGCTAAAAATTCTTCTTTTTCTTTGCTTTTAAATTCAAGGATTGAATTTTTAAATAAAATGTTTGTTCTTAATATCTTATTCTAAATTATTTCATTTGAAATTTTTAGTTTAAAGAAATCATTTCATAGCTTGAAAAATTAATTAATCATATCTGGGAATTATTGAACTGTATCATTGCAATCTATCATCAAAATTTTTGTTTGAATTTGATCATAGAACTCATTACCAGTAATTCTTTTAAATATTTTAAGTCGATTGCTACGAAAAAAATTTAAATAAATTAAAAGCTTTTTCAACTTGACAAATCATAACACAAACCAAAACATGCTTCCATCATTAAATCAATAAAAATAATTAAATGTTTTAAGCAAATTTCAATAATAAATTTATCATTTTTTTTTTAATAATAAATGATAGATTTAAGATTATTAAATTTTAAAACCTAATACAAATTTTATTTAACAATCAAAAAATGATTTTAAAAAAATGGATGAATAATTTCTTAATATTATTAAATTGAACCTTTTTTTTCTCCAAAACCATAATCATCGAAGTTCTTCATTCAAGTTCTCGGTGTGATACCTTGTGAAATGCCTTGACTAAATCAATAAATACTATTGCTGAAAAAAAGCCATGATTTAAAGCTTCTGTTCAGTGAAGAGTCTTTGTTTTTCCTTGATAAAGTCTCCCTCCAATTATTTTATCCGGACCAGTATCGGTATGGTTGCCACTCAAAATTCTGCCGATAGAGTTATTATAGGACGTTCATCATGAATAGCGTCATTCAATCAAGAATTTAAAGACTGCGAGCTCGACAACTATTTAGACTAGCTTGGAACAACAGACCAAGCGTATATATAACGGGTGATGCATAAGTAAATGGACAAAAGTTAAGTTAACTTGCCCGATCATGCAAATGATCAGGGGATCATATATATATTTAGTTATAAACTACTAAAAATTAGCTATAATATTGCAAAAAAAAATTTTTAAAATGGGACTTTCTGTGTCTGAACGAGAGGCTTTTCGAAAAACAGTCAAAAATATGATTTCACAAATGGCAAAATCCGACATTGTGGCGCACTTTACTAAGCAAGGAATCGCTCGAAGCACTATATATAATACGATCAACCGTATTCAAATTGGAGATCCGATCAAGGACAATAAGAGAACGGGTCGTCCAACTACCTGGACAGCTGCAAGGAAGACAAAACTGAAGAGATTGGCCAATAACCGAACTGGAGTGAGTCAAAGGCGTCTAGCAAGAAAATTTAATGTCCACCAGACAACAGTTGGCCGGCAGTTAACAAAAATGGATATTTCATATCGTAAACGTGAAAAAACACCAAAATATAGCACCGTACAGCATGAGAAAGCCAAGAAATTGAGTAAAAAACTTTCAAATATGCTATATCGTTCACCATGTTCGCTTATTTTGGACGACGAAAAGTACTTTACTTTGGCGGGCGACAACATGCCGGGAAATGCTGAATATTACACAAATGACAAGTCTACTAGTCCGGACAGTGTTCGGTTTGCTGGAAAAGAGAAGTTTCCAAAGAAAGTGCTTATTTGGATAGCCATATCTGATCGAGGTATGTCTAAGCCTCTTTTTCGATTATCAAAGTCGGTTGCCATCAATTCGAGCATCTATATCGACCAATGCTTGAACAAACGACTGAACGACTCATTTATATATGAGTATCATGAAGACCTTGACTACGTTTTTTGGCCTGACTTAGCGTCTGCTCACTATTCTATGGTAAGCACAACATGGATGAACGAAAATGTAAATTATGTGACCCAAGATATCAACCCGCCAGATGTCCCTCAAGCGCGCCCAATCGAAAATTTTTGGGGTTGTTTGAGTAAAAAAGTATACGAGGGATGTTGGCAAGCCTCAACAGAGCAACAGCTGATTAACCGCATTAAATTAAAGTTGAAGGAATTTGACTTAAATTTTGTGAAATCCCTTATGACGGGGGTCAAAGCAAAGCTCAGAAAAATCGGTCACGATGGAGTTTTTTAATTTTTTTTAAATGACAAATTTTGCTCTGCTTGTAATAAAAGATTCTACAGCACTGATAAAAAGACAATCAACACTATTTCAAACCTTGATCTGATCGATAAATTAAATAAATCAGGAGGAAAAATAAATGCTGTGAAAAATGGTGATTTGTTCTGTAATAAATGTAAAAGTAGAGCTTATAGGCTATCAAAAATTCAGAGTGAATGCTTAAAGCAAACAAACCATAATTTGGAGGATATTCCTTTCCATGAAAAAATTTTATTTAGAGAAGAAGATAATAAATCAATTTTTATTTTCTTGTAAATGAAATAAATCTATTAATTTAGAAAAATCCAGCAAACGATGATGATGATCCGCAGCTTGAAGCTGGTAATGACAATGGAGCAGAAAATTCCCATCCAGTGGTCAATGGAGCAGCTGGTAATTGGGCTGGCAATGACAATGCAGCGGAATATTCCCATCCACTAGTCAATGGAGCAGCTGGAATTTCTGGCAGTGATGGAGCAGAGAATTCCCATCCAGTGGTCAATGGCAATGATGAAGCAGCCAATGGAGCAGAGAATTCCAATGGGGTAGCCAAGTTTAATCCACAGGTCATTTTTGTTGAATAAGTTTTAAATTAAATATTTATTTATATTTCTATGTTGATTTTCAATATTTTAGCACTGCTTTTTATACTATTTCATCGACTGTGCTATGCTTTGATTAAACGAACCTGGATTGTTTTGTTTAGAATTTTCTTTTTTTATTTTGTTTTATTTTGTTTTATTTTTTTTCCATCAATTAGATCAATTGAATTGATACATCGATTCGATTCTCTTTTCAATTTTTTTTCTCAACCAAACTAAGAAATTTATGGCCAACCAACTATGAAAAACACATTCATTTTTTTGGCTTATTTGTTTAATCGGTGGAAAAAACAATTTTTAATTTTTCTTGTTAATTCAATAACTGAAAGTATTTTGATGCAGTTTTTGAAAATACTGAATTGTAAAGGTGCAATGGTATTATCATATTTTGAGGCTAAAATAATTTTTGAATTGGCTTTTAAACTTACAGTGGTGATTTCGTTATTTAGTAAAATTTAAAAAAAATTGAAAAAAAATAAATTTCACTTTTTAAAACATGAAAAATAAATTTACCAAATTTTACGTAAAATTACGTAAAGTCTTATTTTTTGAGGTAAAAAGTCGTAAAAAAAAGTTAAAAACAGTAAAATTTTCTTTATAGTAAGATTGGGCAACCATTTAATGTGTGAATGGGGTGAATTTTTTTTCGATTGAATTTTACGGCAAAATAAAAATAAAAATTTTGTCTAAAAGCAGCATTATGGGTAGAAAAAATATCGAGGATTCCGAAAATACCATTACTTTTTTCATAGGACCTCATCAATGGGGTCAAAATTTATGTTTTTGTAAAAGGTCCGAAAAATTACCAAATTACCTATTTGCCTAAATGGGTTAATGCTCTAAATTAAATTTTCACAGGAAACCAAGATACCCAATAGCTCAGATAAGCATGATATTGAAAGCCCTCTGCCTAAGGTATCAATACAAAACAAAAATTAATTCTAAGTATTTTTTATTAAGTCCATTCTGAGTTCCCTTTTGCTAAGGGGGTGAGTCGGAAAATTCGGTCTAATTCGGTTAATGAATTCGGAGTTTTCAAAAAAAACTGAGTCGATAGACAAAAAATAGAAAAAATAGGTTACCCGGTTAGGACATCTTACTATAATTCCTTTATTTTAATTTTATATTTAATTTTTTTATTATGTTGAAATGATCGCTATTGTATACGATATTCCAAATCCTAAACACCCGTTTTACCATCTAAATGAGGTCCCGTCTAGTGTCGATATTTCCAAAATTCTGGAAAATATTGAAAAGGATGATGTAAGTGTTTTCTTATTATCAAAAGATCACTCGAAATTCCTCGCAATGAAGAGTAAAATTATTTTTAAAATCATTAGGAACAAAATTTAATTAAAAAATTTTTAGAAAATCAATTGAAATTTGTTCCGAATACAAGGAATTTTCAAGAGGCGTGGAATAAGGCTGCAAACTCTTTAAAAACAGATAGGTCAACTTCGCAGAAAACAAATAATTTTTTTTTTTTTATTTTAAAAATTAAAATAAAAGAATTAAAGAAATTTTTACTGTTTTAACGTTTTTTTACGACTTTTTACCTCAAAAAATAAGACTTTACGTAATTTTACGTAAAATTTGGTAAATTTATTTTTCATGTTTTAAAAAGTGAAATTTATTTTTTTTCAATTTTTTTAAAAATTTTACTAAAAAACGAAAATAATGGTATTTTTTTGGCCTTTTTGGGTTTTACAAATTTTTACGTTAAAATTGGTAAATTTACGTAAATTTTCGAAAATTGATGTAATTTTACTTAATTTTACAAAAGTAATTTTACGTAAAATACGGTAAAATTACATTTTTTTACGTAAAATTTCGTAAATTAACGTAAAATTACGTAATTTACCTCAGAACCACATGTCAAATCACCACTGTATATTATCAATTTATAGACTTTGAGCACCATTTTAGATACAATAAAATAAAAGAGTTTTGGCATTGGTGTTTATAGTTATTTAAAGTCAAACATTTTTCCATTTCGGAAAAATGATACTCTTTTTAAAGTCTTTATAAAATTAATTTTTCAAATCTAAACCTCTTACGAAGCAAACTGTTATTGACTATTTAAAACGTTGCTCTTTTCTCTATCTGAAATGGGAAAAAAAAATTAAATTTTGAAATTTTGTAAAAAAAGATCTAAAAAAACTAAAATTATGCAGACTGAAATTTCATTAGAAAAAAATTAATTATTTTTTTTTGTTCAATGGAAGAACCATTAGAGAAAAATACTAAACTCAGTTCTGATGATAAAATTCAAGCTTGTGGAACTAATTCAGAGCCGATTTTGGACACTCGTTTTCAATCTTTTCTAAGACTGTACATATTTGATTTGAACAACGCTGATCCTTGTGATGAATTTAACTCAAACTTTCAGGAACAATTTTCCAAAAAGTCTTTGATTCGAATTGGTGATCTATATGTATCCAAAGTTTGTATATGTGGCAACATTGTGAATATTTATGAAAACACCAAGTACTATAGACTTAAAATTGACGATTCAACTGGCTCTATCAATGTTACTTTATGGAAAAATTTAATTTTTAACGAAGATTCTCTTAATTTGACCAATTCTTCCAGTAATCACAAGGTTCAAAGCCAATTTAGCGAATTGTATTCACAAATAAATTCAATTCAATCACGTATTAGGGAACCATCAGTCAACAATTTAATTCAATATGAGCCCAAGCAGGGTATATTTGACTTTTTTTTAAATTTTAATTAATCCTTGACCAAAAATTCCAAAGGTGATTTGGTTTTGATAAGGGCTCATGCTAAACCATTTAGACAAAGAATAGAATTGAATGCAGTTTCTTGTGTGAGAATTAAAAATTCAACTGAAGAGCTGGTTCAAATGACCCTGCCTTCAGTTTTGTTTGAAAAAGTCTACTCAAAAAAAACCCTTAGTTTTGAAGAATTTGAGAATCTTAACAAAAAAAATGAGGTTGTTGGTGCCCTTCAGCAGAAGGTGGACAAAGAAAACATTTCCAAGAATGAGAATTTTTTGAATTTTGTGCTCAAAAAGCTTGTTCAAATGAGTGAGTCTAGCATGCTGGACCAAAGTCGGAAAGCCGAAAATGCTAGTTCTGATTCATGCGAGTCTTTCAAGCTTTATAGATTTGTAAGAAGCAATTGTCCAAATGAATTCAAGTGCACGGACCATAAACAAGTTCTGGAAGCACTCAAAGAGCTTGAATCACGAGGTTTGGTTTACAGCTGTGAGGATGAATATCACTATTTGCCATTAAATTAAAAAAAAATCTAAAAAAAATATTTTTATTAACTAATTATGTTTATTTCCAAAAAACAATCAATTTAAAAGCAATTTATTATTTTTAGAAGTAATCAAAGATCGGTTTTAAAAAAAAAAGCTTTAATAAACAACTTAAATCATTATTTAACAAAAAGTTAATAAAATAAACAAAAAAATGAAAAAAAAAGCTTAAAGAGTTAAATTTTTGTATATTTCACATAACTAAGCAGACCGGTATTGTTAGCTTAAAAACCACATTGCGCTCATTTGAGGTCTGATGATTTTTAAATTGAATAAAACTCGCTCTGTGAATGTATTTACACTAAATCTGTTTGAGTCGATTGATCATGTTTTTCAATTGTTTCGGAAGTATTCTGATGCTAAAAAATTAAAATTCATTATTTTTTGCCACATTTAAAAATTTTAAAAATTAAGTCAATTTACAAAAGGATGACTTGAGTCAATAGAAAAAATTCAATAAAAAGGTGATGAAAAGCAGCTAACTTAAATTTATTTTATTCAATTCAATTTTCTGTTAACTAATGGATAAACATTTACCTCTTTCAAATTGAAAAAAAAATTTATATGTAAAAAATAATAAGCAAAAAAAATTAATTACTCAGAACCATTTTGAGAGTTTTATATGAGGTCTTTATAATTTTTCATTTTAGCACTGTTTTTTGGTTGTTTTTCACGATGTCAAATTAAGCAAATATATTTTTAATATTTTTTTAATTTCTTTTTACAATTCAGCTATTATTAAGGGTAGAAAATTTTGTTTTATAATGGTATTTTAACACGTGATAAATTATTTTTTAGTTACCTGTTTCACCTCTCTATATCAAACTATAAAAATTTAATTTTTTTAAGTAGGAAAAAATCCTAAATAAAAAATAATTGTTTAAAAAAACAATAATTTTCTCCGTTTCTTTAAAATTTCTTTAACAGAACACTTGAATACTGAATCAACATTCTACCTTAGAAAAATAATAATTAAAATAATTGAATTGAATTGTCATAATTGAAAAATATTATCAGACTGGTATTTTTTATTTTTCCCGGACGTAGTATCATTCCACCATGCAAATATGGTACAAAATTAAATGTTGGAAACAATTACCCGCCCTGTACTTAAGTCAATATTTAATCGATATTATTTTTTCAATATAGAAGGATTTAGTAACAAATGAAAAAAATTATTTTAATAACTAATTAATTGAAAATAATCTAATTACCAGAGGAAGCTAAACAAATACCGATTGATGGGAAAGCGAGATAGACCAAAAAAGCAAAGTCTGCTTTGTATCAAGATAATAACATTAAAGCAGAATCTTTAGATGAGTCAGAATAACATGATTTAGACAGTGTCTATTCAACATTGATAACACTTGAAACTCAATCAAATCATGAAATCGCCCAAGAGCTGGCTCAACCAAGTACTAGTGCTACAACTATCAAAAGAGGTTGTGGTAGATCTCCATTTTGCTGCTTTTCAGGTTCAATTAATTACCTTATTAGATTTTCATTGGTTTATTAATGTAATTTTATACTTAAAAATTGTTTTATTTTTTTGTATAATTAAATAAAATAATTTATTTGATATAATATAATTTATTATAATTAAATTATTTTAATTTTTAATTTTTTTGCCAGTACAATAAAATAAAAGCCTAAAAAAAAATTCTAAAATTATTTTGTAAAATAAATATTTTTTAAGAAAAAATTAATTTTGTGAATAAATAAATAAAATTTATTTTTTTGCAAAATTCTAGAATACTTTGAAGAGTATTCTCAGAGTTGTTTTTATGTAACAAGCCACGAGTCAACAAGTAATTACTTTTAAATTTTAATTCTTGGGTGACTGAAGTGGTGGCGTCCTAAATCCAAGCATCTAAATTTCAATTCCTAAATTTTGCCATTCAATTTTGAAAAAGTTTTAAATTATCAATCATATCATAAATCAGATTCCTAAAAATAAACAAAAAAGTCTTAAATTTTAACAGCACTAATTTTCAACCGTTCAATTTCAACAATATTTAACAAATAAGTTCTAAAATAAAATTAATTTTTTTATTTATAAAAATATACTCTTGCAGCTAAAACTCAAAATTCGAGTTTTGTCCCTAAGACATTTTCTATTTTTAAAGTAATAAATTTAAAGTTTTAGTACCGTATTAAAATTAAAAATATTTTTTTAATTATTTCTTTAACTTAATTTTTAACCCTGCTCTTAAATCTGAATTTCAATTTTAAATTTTTTCATGGTTTTAAACTAAAAAACTGCATTTAGCTTTGGTTTTTGGATTTTAACGATTACTTTATTTTCGATTACTGTGTTTTTTAACTCGGCTTCATAATCCAAATTTCTGATTTAAGGACATGCTCGCTGAATTAGGGTCTATTTAAAATGAGATCGATGGTACGTAGCCCTAGAGACAAAACCCGAATTTTGGATTTTAGCTCGCGGGATTCTCTGCAAAGGTATACGGTAAATCAAGTAATATTACAAATAATATAAAGAACAATTAATCAATTAATTAAACTAAATTGCAAAAAAAAATTTTATTGAAATACTGATATTTTTTTTATGTTAAGGCAAAAACAATGATAAGTTTTTAAAATGATTAACTTTAAATCATTTTTTTTTTAATTTTAAATGTTAGAAATTATTTATTTATTTGTTTTCTGTACCGAGCTAGAGCTCCTTCAGAATAAAGTATAAAAAAAAAAAGAGATAGAGTTAATAAAATAAGAAAAAATAAAAATAAAGTAAATCAGCTAAAAAAAAAATAAAAATTTAAAGAAAGTTTAAAAGACATATATTGAAATAGATTGTTACATGTATGACTGTTGAAATTATGAAATTTATTTATTTATTTGTTTAATCTGTATCGAGCTAATGCTCCTTCAGAATATAAAATAAAAAAAAAAAAATAAAAAAAAAAATATAATGTAAAAAGTAGATAAATTAAAATAAAAAAAGGAATTTAAAAACGATTTGTTGAAAATGAGAGACAAAAAAAATTTCAATATAAGAGAAAATCTAATTATAAATATTTTTCTTTTTTTTAATTTCGATAATTAAAAATTCATTTTTCTTTACTTTTTATGTAATTTTAATTTTTTTTTATTTTTTTTTTTTTTTTTTTTTTTTTTTTTTTTCCGCTTTCGACCAACTCAATTCGATTCGAACCAGGAGTCAAGATGAGCAGACGGTCAGCGATGGAGACTTTCTTCTGGGTAAAAGTTTTTTTTTTTTTTTTTTATTTAAATATATTAGAGATCAGGAAAAAAAGAAGAAATAGTAAGGTAGCAATTACACAGTGGAGTAGGATATTCGACGAATCTCGATTCGAAACCTTCTTTATATTCTTCCACCAGTCTGACGACCAGTGGAACAGAATGACTCAATCCTGTCCTGACATATCTCTCGCTCAACTCAAAGAGCCGATTTGAAACTGTTAGTATTTTAAGTTTATTGAAGGCCTCTTGGTGCATAATATTGGAGGGGGTATCATATTTCAGCTTCAAAATAGATCGAACTGCTGAATTTTGGATTACTTGTATTTTTTTGATGTTAGTTTCTGAGAATGAATTTAAACAAGGAAAAGAATAGTCCAAGATTGATCCTATCAAAGATTTGTAAAGATTACCTAATGTTTTTGGTTTTAGACCCCATTTCCTATTTGAGAGGTATTTTATTATATTAAGCCTTGAATTACAGCGTTCTTTTAAATCATCTACCATTGGACTAAATGTGAGTTTTGAGTCTAGTGTGATGCCTAAGAATTTGACTTTTTCCTCTTTGTTTAAATTGTTACTATTAATTCTAAGGTCAAGATTGATTTTATTTTTTTTTTTTTCTCAAAGATCATGTAACATGACTTTTCAATAGAAATTTTCATTTTCCATTTGAAAAGCCATTTTTCAACTTCGTTTAGGTACTTATTGATCGTGTTTTCAAGATTTCCTAACTTTTTGAAAATAAAAAAAGTAGCCAAATCATCTGCAAAAAGAAGAGAGTATTGACAGTTTGTCTTGTTTCTTTTTGGAATGTCATTTATAAAAATACTGAAAAGTAGTGGACTTATTACTGACCCTTGTGGAACTCCTGCTTTTATAGAGTATTGATCACTTAAATGACCATTTACATTTACTCTAAAAGATCTTAAATGTAGAAACGATCTTATCCAATAAATTAGATATGGGGGTAGATTAGTTCTAATTAGCTTGTAAATTAGTCCTTCGTGCCAAACTTTATCAAAAGCTTTAGAAATGTCGAAATATAGACAACATACTTTTTTCTTTCTATTAAAAGACTCTACTACTTTTTGAATAAGAAAATAAAGATTATCTGCAGTGCGCCTATGTTTTCTAAATCCTGATTGCTCATTTATAAGTAATTTATTGTTCTCAAGAAAATTATATATTCTAGTGTTGATAATTCGTTCAAGTAATTTTCCAAGACAACTTGTCATACTAATAGGACGATAATTATTAGGGTCTTCACTATGAGAAGATTTCTTAGGGATCATGGTTATACTTGCTACTTTCCAGGACTTTGGGACTTGGCTTAGTTCCAAACTCATGTTAAATAGTTGACTTATTTCAAATAAAGTCTCTATAGGTAAATTTTTTAGCATTAGGTTGTGGATCCGATCTAGACCAGACCCCGATAGTTCTTTGAGTTTTTTTAAGGCTGAAAATATGACTGTTGAAATTTATATATTTTATTTTTTTATTTATTCATTCAATTAACGCCTTAAATGCGATGTTAAAAAAAAACAATTTGTAAAAATAAGACAAAAATTAAAAATTGAAGAACTAATTTACTTGTTTAAATTTTGTACCACAAATTTTAAGTGCGACTAATTATTTTTTAACTAAAAAAATTTATTTTTCTAATTTTGTATAACTGATATTATTCTTTTTAATTTTCTAAATTGTATTAAAATTATAAAATAAACATAATTTTAATAAAAAACTAAAAATCAGCTGACTGACGCTTAAGTTGATTTTCAGCAATTTTTTGAACAAGAGAAGGCTGTTTTGGTGGTACAATTAAAAAAAAAATTTGAATTGAGTTCTGTAATCTGGTTGCCAATTAAAAAGCCTTGGAAGGCAAAAAATCGTTTTTTTTTTAATTTAATTAAAAATTGGAAAAACTAGCATCAAACTTGATTTTTATATTAAATAAGTAATTCTATGAGAAAAGAAAGGATAGGATGGAATCAGCCAAAATTATTTAAAATTAGAAAAAAAATCGTCTTACTTGATAAAAACTCTCAAGTAGAGGATTTACAAACTCTGTCAGTTTAGCATCACTGTCTTGATTATCTTCATTATCTTGATTATTCAGCGAAATGGGCTCTTTGAGAATAGCACCAAGCTTGTGCAGAATAATTTTGCAATTTTGCAGGTCTTGCATCAACATGCGGTAAGTATCGAGATCAAGAACAATCACTTCGCCATTTTCTACCGGAGGCAGATTACTTGGCGGCTTCAGCATCGCACTCGTCTCCTGAGACTCTTGGTGTGCTGCTGAATGTATGGTCGATGACGAAACTATCAACTGATTCAACTCGCCTACACTTTCTTCAATGTTGTGCCTCTTGTGCTCACCAACCTCCTTTTTTGCCTCTTCAGCATCATTCGAAGAACTCACTGTGGAACTTGTCGACGAATTGTAAGCTGAATCATCCCGCTTTAGCAGACTTGACTGATCCACACATCTTTCTGTCAATTTGTTCAATTTACTTTGGTTTAATGTTTTCACATTGTTCTTGCTAGCCGATGGTATTTTGTTGTAAGAAAACTTGAGCTTAGACAGTCCGGTAGTTTGAGTGGTGCTGTTCTCTTTGGATGCATTGGTCGAGTTCACTTCAGGCTTTTTGGCATCAACACTGGCCGAGTTGTCTCTATTTATGTTCTCGGTAAGCACTGTTGACTTGATTAGAGAGGAGGAAAATTTATAGGGCGAGAATAGGCGTTTATTTGGTGAGTTCGCCTTGTCGCTTTTTTCCACATTTTCCGACTTGGCCAAACTTGGTATGCTCGAGTTGGACGCCTTGAGTTTGCTGGTTGAGGGAAGTTGGCTTGTCTTGATGGGGCTTTTGGGCACCTTTTTGCCGGTCACTAGGTTCGATTTGGGCTTGGACTCGGCTGTTTTGTTGGTAGAAATGGACGAAGACGTGCTTGACAGAGAGGACAGCGATGACGTTTGATTGTGCTTGGCCAGACTCGAATTGGAACTAAAACTTTTGTCACAATTTTTATTTACAATAGCACTTGGAGGCTTAAGGAAGCTCCGGAAGGGCGAAAACTCGCGTCTGCTCACATTGCTGGTTCGTTTTAGGCTCTTGCTGTCCTGGACCTGTTCTATCTTGATCTGCATGGTAGAGCTCGTGGCACTCTTGGTCTGCTTTGACTCGCACGTGATCACCGAGCTGGTCGATGTGACTATGTGCGGATCACCACGCGCCTTGTACACTTGTTTACTGAGGACCGGAATGGCGCGCTGCTGCTTGGCCGACTCCGAAGACTTGGTCGAACTGAAAGACGACATGCTGGCACTGTTTTTTTGCAACAAAGACGAATTTAGATCGATGTAAGCCGAAAGGTCATTATTTTTCAGAGTCAAACTGTCCAATGGATCATCCACTTGTATCGACTGGCTCAGAGATAGGCTTGATTTTTGGTCAAGTTTTTTGCGCGTCTTGACTTTTGTGTTGCTGGAATGACAAGAACCCATGATGGAAAATAAAATGAATAGAGTCTAATGGGTCATAATCTTGGCAAAAAAATTAATCCAAAATTTAGATTGATTAAAGAGCGAAAAATAATAAACTCGGCTTTAAATAGAAAATACTAGTTAGCTTGATGGAAAATTTTATTAAGTTTTTTTTTTTTAAATTGAAAAATTTCTTGAAAAAATACACTAGAAATTACGAAATATGCGCACTTTGGAAACAACATATGAAGGTAAAATTGCACAAAGGTAAATTTTGTTATTAATTTTTTGTTTTTCCTAAGTTCGAAAGCCTCAATGCAGCTAGTATACAATTAAATAATAATTAAAATAATATTATGAAGCTAGGCGACACACGGTTGCCACTGGACGTGTCATTAATTTTCAATACTGAGCAGATTTTTGCCAGTTTGGTAATTAGTTTTCTATTAGTCTTTGCGAATTAATTTTTTTAATCTAATAAAAAATTAACTGAATTTAAAATTTTAATTTAATGCTAGTTTAGGTTTCAAATCTCCGAGGGTTTGAATCTGAGAAAATTTTAATTACGAGTGCGTTTCTTGTGCCAAAAACCCCAAGGACTTGGTCTAGTTAGAAATATTTTTTGCAGCCGACCATGAACAGCCACGGTAAGTTCGTGGAGCATTTTTTTAAAATAAAAAAATTTATTTCTCAATTTAAAAAAAAATAAATTTGCTTGCTCTACTTGAAATGCTGAATGCACTTGGCCGCCTGAGCCAAGTTTAAAAAAATTAGAAAAATTTAATACAAAAATTTATTTTTAAAACTAAACAAAAAAAAAATTTCTCTGTATCTATCAAGACTAAATTAAATTGAAGTGATAGTTTTTTTTAGAATCGAGATTAGTCTAAAGCTCTAAGGATTAGACTTAAGGGATTGAAATTTTGAAAAACAAATTTTAAAATTTTACAAAGATAAATAATTAGTTGGAAAGGGCCCGATCGACCTGCCAAGACAAGATTTATTAGCAGAGCCGGGTCAAGACTTCACTAACAATTGGAGTTGATTGTTGTGCATTTCTAAAGCTTGCCAATATTGTTTTAGCTCCTATAAACAAGTTAAACTTTTATTTTATTTAATTTTTCTATGTCGCGGCTAAAACAAATAAAAAATTTGCTCCGTAAATATCCGCTATTTTTTACGAGCCAACTCGATTTTTTGTTGACCCAGCTTTTTTAATTAACACTACCTTTCGATTTTGGCTCATTTAGGTCAATTGGTTTAGGGGGAAAATTTTAATTTTAAACTAAAAGAGCTCTCGATCAGCACAGCCTATTTATAGTCGGACCAAGCTATTTTAATTGCTTAATATTGAGTCACTCATTTAATGAAAAAAAAAATTAATTAAAACTTTATAATCTCGGCAAAACATTTGGCTTCGATCATTTATTTAAGTCAAAGCTTAATTAAATTGGTTAAGATAACAAGAATCAATTAAATGACTCTATTTTGTCTCGAATGTTTCCCTTGTGGTCAAATCTAGACATCTGTCCATTAAGCTAATAAACATTTGAAAAAAGCTAAAAAGCTCTTTAATCTGGCTGATTTGGCTGAATTTGGTTCAAAATAAAACAAAACTACAAGATTACAGAATAAATAACAAAAGTAGTAAACGCTTTGGCACATGCTTCTCTACCATTAATAGAATGAAATTTAATTAGAATCAAACAAACTGAATAGAGTAAAAATAATAAACTAATAAATAGTAAATTTGCATTGACCGACTTGGCTAGATTTTTTAGTTCATTTACAAAACTCATTAGGCTCTGAGTTGATTTCATTTTTTGATACTTAATTACTCTCGAGTACCAAAAACAACTAATTTGGAAGTTTTTGCAGACAAATATATCAGAAATTAAAATTCTGGTCTAAATAAAAATTGAAACAAGTCTAAAATTTAATAAGAAATAAAAACACAATTACTTTGAAAATTTAAAATTTAATTTTTTTTATATCGTAAAATTTTGTGTTATTATCATGGTCGCGTAAATATCATTAAAAAAACAAAACTTCTTAGATTTTTTCCAGTTCTAGTTTTATTATTTACTTAGCATACAATCTGGTCTTTAATGGACAAATATATTTCGAATTTAAATTAACAAAAATTAATCTAATGAAATCGAGATCAAATATCCAAGATAAAAATTAGAATTTGCTAAAATTTTTTGCTTAGAAAATTTAAATATTTGCAAGCTCAATCTTAAAACTAGTATCAAATGTTTGAAAAAAGTTTCTTTTTGATGAATTTAGGAATAATAAATTGTTTAGAAAAATTATTATGTAAATTTTAGATTCAAAATAAAATTAAAATTAAATAAAACTTGTTTTTAATTTTTTTTTTGTTGAATTTGATTACAACAAAATTTCAAATTTGTTTTATCATTTTTACCTAAAATTAATTGTAAACAACAACTTTTGTAAATTTTTATAAATAAATGATTTCACTAGAGTTTGGCACGAGGCCTCTCTAGTGAAATGAAAATTACTAATTGACAAATTATTTTTATTGTCTACACGGAATCGTGAAAACTTCTTAAGTCTTAGAAAATCTTTAGTTATTAAGCCGGAACAAAAATAAGCAATTTGAGTTGGTCGAACATTTTTATTGATTAACTTTTTGCTAGTCTTTAACAAAATAAACAAAAAATAATAATTTATTATTGCTATTAAATCACTAGTCTTAAAATATTTGTTTGTATTAAAACACAAAGAATTTTTCTAGACACAAAAATATAGATATAGTTATCTTATCTAAATTATTTTTTCATTTTTTTAAATAAACAAAAATAAAAATTCTTCTTAATCTGATGAAAAATTTTAGAATTTCTATAAAATTAACTGCAATACAAAAAGATTGTTTTTTTTTCTTGTTAATTGATATTTTAAATTTGGGAAATTTTGATATTCGATTTTTTTAATATTTGAAAACAAAATAATCAAAAATTTAGAAACAAAATGACAATCAATCAAACCTAGAGTTTTTATATTGAGCGAAAAGGTCATATTTAAAAAGCTTATCGATACTAGGAAAAAATTTCGAATCTAATTTCTCCAGTTTATTTCGATCTATTTTTCTATATAGATCTTAAAATCTTAAGAACAATCTTGAAAAAAAGATGATATTAATTTTTAAAAAACCTAATGTTTCTAAAGTCAATAATTATCTATCTTTTTTGCTCGACAAACTAGACAAATATAATATTTCGTATTCCTTAATTAAATGCTAAACTGATAGCTTGCCGGTTTAAATTTCATTTTATCAATCTAATATTTAATTTAAAAATAATACTTGAATATTAAATTATTTATAAAATTCAAATTTTGTCCGAAATTATTAATATTTTAATTAAAAAATCAAACGATAATTTCACTTTAGACAAAAATATTAAAAAAAATCCGGTCTAAATTTCTTCTGATAAAACTAACAAAAATTTATCAGAAATAAGCACTAATTTGATACTTAAGATAAAAATTATAATTTTATTGTCAAGTATTAAAATTCATATCTAAACTAGCAATTATAATAATAATTATTTATTTTTATTGAAAAGTCACCTTAAACGAATTATTTCGAAAACGATTTTTTTTTGAAAAAAATTTTTATTATCTTTTAGTTTAAATTTATTTTAAAAAAATTTAAATAATCTTGTTTTTTAAAATATTTCTTAAAAATAATTCTTAAACACTGGTATTAACAAATTAATAATAGCAAAGAATTTTTATAATTGAGACTAACAAAGCATAGATAAATAAATTTAAATAAATTTAACAAAGATCATCATTAAATATTTATGTATCTATAGAAAAGAACCAAATGAATGCTCATTAATTCGAACAACTTAAAAACTCTAAGTTATCGATTCTATCATTGAAATATTAAAGAGTGCTACTACTTGTAAATTGAATATAAAAGAACTGATTTTAATTTTTGATATTCTAATTAATGATATAATTTGAATTTTGTTTATTTTTTATGCTCAATCGGCAAAGATAACCCTCTAGAAATGAGACCACTTGATTAAGCTGATATTTGGATCCCGAATTTCGGATGATTGATTGACCAATATTGATTTTAATTCGGACGTTTGTATCCTTTGAAGCTCATTAATAATGAGTTTTAAAATAAATATATGCCAAAATGAAATTGCTTTCAATGAAAAAAATTGTGAAAATTAAGTAAATAACTTGTAAAATTATATGATGATAGCTTTTTTTTATTTTTATTGATTTATTTGACAAAAATTTAAATTTTATTGCTCAAAAAAACTTATACAAAAATTGGAATTTAATTTCTAAATCAACATGCAAACTTAGAATATAATATAATTCTTTTTGTTTGTTGCAAATTTTGAGATCACTCAACTGAGACGTAAATAAAAAATATCACTCTTTTAAGTTTGAACTTTTTTTTCTATTTTTTTTAAATATGCCAGAAAAGCTCTAATTGATTGAGTTTATGCAGTTATTATTTATCCTTTTTATTTTTTTTTATCTTTTTTAACTTAATTTTAATTAATTTTTTTTTATATTTTTTTATTCCGAAGGAGCATTAGCTCGGTACAGATAAACAAATAAATAAAAAGTTAAAATTCAAATTTTCTTTTTTTATGACAAATCTAGTAAATTTTTAATTTTTAATTTTTTTATAAACGGAGACCATTCACACAAACCTTGAGAAAACCCTAAATTATATATTAAAAAAAATAATATTTTTCTTACTTTAAATTAGAAAGATGTTTAAAGAAAAAAAGTCATTCTCAACAATTGATAAAAATTCCTGCTTCCTGCTATAGTGCTGCATTAAGGTTCGAAATTTTAGGTCTATGGCAATCAAATCTCGACATGTTTTCCCTTAAATAATTTTTTCATTAGTCTCTCTAATAAGGTTCCTATTATGAGCGTTAGGCACAGTCAACAGGGCGTGAAACCAAGTACATTTATCTGTCAAAGACTCAATCTAAATTTGGATTAAAAAGATAATTCACTTACCTTTTTTTTCAAATAAAATCAAAAAAGAAAGATCAACGCGTCAAATTAAGATTGATGATCCGAGCTTGCTAATAAAGAGTTCAAAATTGTGAGCGTAGCTAACAATTTTTAAAAATTCGAGACGCTATTCAATACCGGACTTGGTTTGCTTGGACTTGCTTGCTTGTTGATGATTGCCAACAGTGATGAACAATTTGGCCAAAAAAATAAGAATCTAAACAATAAATTAAAATGAATCATTCATAATTGCTCATATTATAATCGAAAAATTTATTCTCAAAATATTCTTGTTAAAATATTTCTTTCATTTGCAAGCAAGCTTCGCATTCACCAGCTGTCAAATTATCATTATTTATTTAAATTTGAGAATAGATTTAAAATAAAATTTAGAATAACTTTTAAAAAAATTGAAAAAAAAAATGATTTAAATTTGAGAATAGATCTAAAATAAAATTTAGAATAACTTTTACAATAATTGAAATAAAAAACGATTTAAATTTGAGAAAAGATTTAAAATAAAGTTTGAAATAACTTTTAAAATAATTGAAAAAAATTGATTTAAATTTATATTTTATTCGAACTTTTAATTTTGAGAACAAGTCGAGCTAATAGTTCGACCAGTCCATTTAAAAAATAACAACTTTAAATTGAGATTTTTAACAAATAGGCTAAATTAATAATTTAATTGTCCAAATTAAAGGTGTTACGATTGTTAATGCGTTCCTAAGATTAATAAAAGACTAGAAAGCTAAAAGCTTTTTCTTATTTATCAAAACCTTATAATGGCTTTTTTCAATTAGTCTTAAATTTCTTTAAATATTTCTACAAATAAATTAATTTTTCCGCAATGAACTAAAAATCAAAAAAAAAATTAAATAATTCAAATTTTATTTCAAAAGAACTTGTAGAAAAAAAATAAAAAACCTGTTTCATTAAATTAGAAATTCTAATTTATCACTTCCTAATTTGAATAGAAAAACATATGGCTCAGAGTTCGTGAATTTTTGATAATATATACAAATGTTAATTTTGCAGTCTTTTTCTTAAGACTAGGTATGCTCTTGTTCCCATGGTCCAAGCCAGAAATAGAATATAGAATTTAACAATTTAAAAAAATGGCCATTCTAAAAAATTCGCTCTTGGGAATAAGAATTAAAATTTGGTTTAATTGAAATTAATTTTATTATTTTTTAGTCTAAAAAATAATATATTATTTTATGAAATTGAAAATTTTTAATCCTACTCAAATTTAAAATTTTTTTGGGTCTAAGCATCATCGCTGCTCTAGGCCACTAATCAATAAAACTTAAATAAAAATTATTTATGATTAAATTGCTCTTGAGCTTCGAATTGAAAAAAATTACTTAAACATATAATATAATTATTTGATTACACAAAATTTGAATTAAAAATTTGATGGCACAAGTGGCTATTTTGATTTTTAATTATTACGTCTCAACATTTGTTTACTCAATTTCAATTCTGACCAGGAAGCTACTCGAGTCAATCTTTAAAGCCTTTTAGACTCGTATTGTAATAGAAAAAAAACTTTAAAATTATTTTAATATTAGCTATTAGACGATCTAAAATAAAAACACGGTAAACCTAGCCTCGAGCTCTATGAATAAATCAAAAATTTTAGTGCTAAATTTTAAATGTTAATTGTCTGACTTTGGTTCGACCATTTGTCGACACTGTCACGAGCCCGAAGGCTTCGCAAATAAGGCTTCAAATTTGGATTTTAATTCAGCTCAGAAATGGTGTCAAAAATAAATTAAATTTTCTTTTAGAAAATCACTAGAGCTTTCTAAATTAAATTTTTAGCAAAACGCGCCGAGTAAGGTTTTATGGTCGCTTTGCATCGGCTTAAATCATAAACTAAGGCAAATACTTTTGAAAAGGCTTTACAGATTCGTTTAAGGAAGAAAACCTTTAAATTTTAGGCTTTGTTTTTGGGTTAAACAAAATTGAAAAAGATTAAACTCACATTTACCTGTCTTGGCCCAAATTTTATTATTTTCTCTCTCTAAAATAAGCAGTGTGCTTCCAGTATCTTTTAAGAATCATACTATTTTACTTTTATTTAAAATAAAAATCTATGAAAAATTTCAACAAATTACTCAATTGATATTTCAGAGACGTATTACATAATTTTTATTATTTTAAATGCTTGAACATTCTTTTCTATTTATGCATAGGAAAAAAAAACATTTAACTTAATTATTCACCATTTTCAAAAATACCAAAATTAAATATTTAGGCTTTGAATCCAAAATCGGTTTATTCTCATTAAAAATTTGATTTAGAAATAATCCTTTGATTATACAATGATGGTCGTATAATAAATCTTTAGAATATAAAGAAAAATTTTGCTTAAGACTTGATATTAACATTAAGCTTCTTTTTAAGAATTTGTTTTTCACAATTTTTGTATTTTTGCATTTTTTTTACTAGAGGGTTAATTCTGTTTTTGCCCTTAAAATAATTATTACCCATAACCATTTTAGTCAATTTTTTTGAATAAAAAAGCTTAAGTAAAAATTTATGCAACGATTTCTTTTCTTTTGGAGCAAAATTTCTCCTCTGAAATAGCCCGAAGATTGTTCGCTTCAACTATTTTTTGACCATATCAAAAATTTTCAAAAAAAAATTTGAATACTCTATTCATAAAATCAAGCAGTTACATTTAAATTAATTAATTATTCATTCAAAATATAAAAAAATGTTTTATTAAACTAAACTTTAATTTTAGCTTATTTGAATACGCCAAATTTTTTGAAAAATTTGGCTTTATTTAGCAGTCGTAAAAACATTACGATGCATATTTACAGGATAATAAGGAAAATTAAAAAAAATAAAATTCGAATATTGTTTTATCTATATTTTGCTAAAAATAAATAGAAATTAACTCTAATTGGAATTGTTTTAATACGAATTTAAATGAAATTTTTGTTTTTTTTTCGATTATTTGGAATTTTTGCTGAAGAGTAATTACAAGTAAAAAAATTATTTCGTCTTGAATTATAATTAGGTTTGTTATATAAATTTTAAAAACCATCTAGGTTTTAATATAGCTGATTAGAAAATTGATTCTTTTCATTCTACTTTAAAATTATTTTCTGAATTAATTATTATTTTAAAATAAATCTCCATTAATTTAAACTGATCAAAACTTTATTGTCATGATTTATTTTATGAATAAAAGCTAGTTTTTTGATAATTTTATTACAAAAAATTTAACAAATTTTTTATTCGTTTGTAGGGTTTTTTTCCAATTAATTTTTAAAACAAAAACTCATTTTTTTAATCAAAAATTAAAAAAAAAACTTTTATGGCAATGTGAATTTTAGAACAAAAAAATATTCTTTCATTTATTTTTCTGTAAGTCTAAAATTGGTTAAATAAATTTCTGATCAATTCAATTAATTAGCTTGATTAAGATTAATGATGATGCAATACGACAGTTTGGAGTTTCTCTTTCATATTTTCAGTAGCTGTAAATTTGATCACTTCCAGTTGCCTCTAATTTTCAGAACCAATTTTAGCCTTTCAGAAAAAAAACTTATTTTTTTAATTTTATTTGTTCTAAAATTCAAAATCCCAATTTAAATGATCTAAATATAATATTTTAGAGTATGCATCATCAGAATCTGTACCAGTTTTTATTCTTAAAGGTCCAAATTTTAAGAAAAATCATGAAAAACTAAATTATTTAAGCAAGAATTTTTTTGGTCGTTTTTAGCAAATTTTATCAAAAATTATCAACTTCTTTATCAAGTCAAATGAATGTAAATAGAGAATTTTTTTGGAATATTTATTTTCAATCAATAATTTAGTTTGAGCCAAAAAATTGGCCTTGGAATTTTAGAATAGATCTCAGTCTTTACTTTCAGCTAGAAGTTAAAAGCAGTTTCGAAATAAGAAAGATAAAAATTGAAATAAAGGGATACTCATTGATGATTTTAAAAAAGAAAAGATAAATTAATCTCCTGTTATCAAATATAGGTTAGTTAATGATATAAATCAGGAGAAAACGAATAGTTGAATAAGTAAATTTAAATTTAGAAAAAATAATGTTTTTTCTAGTAAAATTAGTATTGAATATTTCATGTTACTTTAATAATAAATAACAAAAATATGTAGATGAAATTTGATATTAATTTCCTAGTGCAGTATGGAATAATTAGATGGAAAACTCTGAAATCATAATTAGGTGGAACAGCAGTAATTTTCAGATTTATTTAAACATAATAGAGAAATAAAAGTTATATAAGTAGAAGTAAAGTTATTGTCAAGCGTGGATTTTAATTTTTTCAAAAATTTTTTCGACTAATTTTTTAAGGATATTTGTAGATTTCAGCTTTTTGACTTTATTTGACAAGCATACGAAACAAAAGCTTAATTTAATAAATAAATATATTAGATATTTAATTAATTAATGACATAAACAAAAACCTTAAATACTTAATTTTGAATATCCATACTCAAATTGCTGTAAAATTTAATTTTTATCAACATGAAAACTGAAGTAAAATCATTTAGACAATGTTATGACATTTTTGATTTTTTTTTTTAGTTTTCATGAAAAATTAAGAAATGAATCTCTAAATTCGATAAATCGAAATTTTTAATTTAAATTTAATAAAAAAATTTCTAATGTTATTTTGAATTTTTTTAAATTGAGAAAAAGCTCGAACAATTTTTTATTTATTAAACATTTTTGTATTTGCATGAAAAAAGTTTTGGCATATTTAGTAATGTCAATGTAGGACTATCAAGGTGCAATCGTTAAAAGTGATACAAAAGGAAATGGGGTTAGGGAAAGATGAAGAATGACATGATTTGCTATAAGAGACAAAGATTTGGGATAGATTGTCCATGGGAAACAGCAATAATAAAATTTCTTCAATGCTTTAATCAAAAAATTTAAAGAATTTTTTTAATTTAAATCTTATTATCTATATTTCCTTATTTTGAATTTTATCTCTAAGAAAATTTTTCATTATTGATTTATTAGCACTTATAAATGATAATTCAAAATAGAAACTTTATTTATTCAAATTTTAAGTAAAAATTTTATAGCCAAAAATGACAAGGTCGATTCTACTACAATAATTCTAATCATGAAACCAAATACCTTGAAAAAACTCAATATTAATTGTATATTCTAAATTTAATTTTTTTTTTAAGAGTGTATTTTTTGTTGATAAATAATATGTATTCTTTTATGCTGTTTTGTGAGATAATTTTTTTTTATTTAAGATAATCAAAAATCATACATTATAATTGCGTTGAATGGTATCAATTTTATCTTCGTTTTGCAGTAGCTAAGCATTTGGTATGTGATATAAAATTTAATGGTGTTCAAAACGTAAAATTTTAGCCAATTTAATTTTGATAGAATTGTTTAAAAAATTTTGAGATTCACCTAAATTTGTAGGCTTTTATTTTTTTACAAAATCGCCTTAAACTTTTCTTTTTTGAATAATAAATTTTTTTAGAGGGATAAAATATAGAAAGGTGATTCAAAAAAATTTATCATTTTTTTCAGATTAATAATTTCTCCTAATTTTTCATTGACAAAAAATTGAAAAAATATTTAAAATTTTCCTTTAATCCTCCAAAAACGAAAATTTAATTGAAAAAAAATTATTTAAAGAGTTAATAAAACGTAAATACATTTAAAATTTGTCCTAAAAAACAATTTTTTAATTTATTTAATCTTAAAATTTTCCTATTAAAGCTTGTAACATAACTTCTGTGAAAAATAAATTCTTTGAGTATGAAAATAATTTATGAAAAATTTTTCTACCAAAATATATTCTATGAGTTTTATTAAATATTATTAATTTCTATGAATTGACACATAATCGAATTCTAGATCATAAACTGATCATAATTATTATTATTACTGATTTCAATTGGAACCGATAAGGTGGTGCATAAAAAATGGTAAGAATATAATTTTGGAGACTTGAAGAAATAATTTTAGTTTGACAAAATCAAGCAAATCTTTTTAAAAAAATTATAAATCTCTTTGTAACAACTTTGTTTCTTCTAAAATCATCACATTACCTTTAAAAAAAAAAATGTTTAACCTATATTACTATTTATCAGACTTGGGCTAAAATCATGACTTGACATGTCATTAAAGAACGTGATATTTTCCTTGTATCGGGTTAAAACGAGTTCTCTTCGGGTCAAATATCTCATACATTGGACCTAATGGAATTTTGATCGGAAATCTCCTCATCATCCCTGGATCTAATGAATTTTATAAATTTTTAATGCAAATTTTGTTTAAATTTATTCAAATTTGTAAAAAACATTGACATATCTAAAATATCATAAAAAATCTGACTTGTTTAAATTGAAATTGGACAATTAATTAAGTTTGGCCTAAATGCTTTTAATTAGAATTTGCTTGATTGATTAGAAGTAGACGATTGGGTCCTGGTTCTACTTTGAGCATCTTGATTAATTTTTAGAGTCAAAACTTGATCCAATCGTTCCTCCAGTTGCTTAATGTCGGGCCTAGTGACATCTCTGGGCTTTCCTGTTCCAAATATACTTGGATTGATGCTTGTTTCTTCACATTTAAAAGGAATAGATCGTGGTAAAAGAACCAAGCGTTTTCTATTTTCCAAACTATCTTGAACTAGAAAAAAAATAATGCAAATCCTTGAATAAGATTTTTTTTATTCATGGCCAAAATTACCCGAATTGACTGATTCTGAATGATTGAAGCAATCTGTTTTTTCAAAATGACCAGCTTCATTTAAAGGTGATTTTGAGTTGATGGTTTGATTTTTGATTTTCTCTCTTTGAATTGATTTTAGATGCTCACTTTGATTGACCATTGATCTATTTGAACGAGGTCTTTGGTAAGTTGGCTGATTGAAGTCTTGACGTCTCCGATTTTTGCCACTATTCTCTAAGTTTTGATCAATTTTTTTGGCTAATCCTCTGCCTCTGAGCATCGCTTCACTTACTTTTATAAAGTTTTCGTTTACTTTCTTTAGAAATTTAGAAAAAAAAATTAAAAAAATTAAAAAAAAACTTACTGCCCCATTTAGCAGTAATGCTTTATTAAGCGCTTCGACATTGGCAAATTCCACATAGCAATAACCTTTAAAATTTCTAGTCTCTTTATCACGGACCATTTTAACTTGCCTTATGGGCAAATTTTTAAAGATGATATCCACATCACCCTGAATCAAATCAAGGGGCAAGTTTCCCACATACGCCACTAAATTTTTCTTTTCCGTATCATGTCTATTTTTATCATTTAATTGCTTGAAACCTTGATGGCTTTTTCTAACAGGTTTAGAGACATTGTTAAGTCCATTTTGGCTTGAAAGCATTATTTTTAGGTTAATATTTTTATTTATTGATATCTAAATTAATTTAAGAAATTTTACAGAATTTTTTTAAATCAATCTATCAGAATAAATATTATGTCTGAAGTCTTTTTATCAGGAATAAAATATGAATATTTGATATGAACTGAGAATTTTTTCACTAAAAAAACATAAGTAGTTCAGTTTGTTCCTGGTGTATGATAAAAAAATTCTTTATGATAATTTTTTCAGCCAAAAAATTTATGTAGAATTTTTGAGGCACAATATCTTTAAAAATTAACTTAATTGATCAACTATTTTCCATTAATAATGCAATCAAGAAATTCAATAAAGAAATTTAAATAATTTAAAGTAATTCAAAATAATTGTATTATTTAACCAAGCATGTTCTTTCACTAATGAATTTCCGGCCTAGAAATGTTTGTAAAGTTATCTAATGCCTTAAGATTTTGACAATAAAAATTTTAATTAAAAAATTAGGCTTTTATTATCTAAATCTATTTTTAAAATGATTTATTTCAATGGTTTAAAATAAAAAAAATAATTTTTTTTATTAAAATTAAAAGGGATCATATTTTTGGACACCAGATAGATAATTAAAAAAAATTTTTTTTACAGTCTTGGACAGGCTATAATAATTTAAATTGGTGCAAACAACGACAAAGATGGACTTAAAAGATTGATTATAAGTTATTTACAGTGATTAATTTGATTTTGAAGTAAAAAGATAGGCAAGCAAAAAGTTTTGCTTGCCAAAGCTACGGTATTGTGAATTTCAAATAAAAATTGAACAAAAATTCTTCATTTTTTGATATATTAAAATTAAAGTTAATAAAAATTTTTAGAAAAAATACTGCAACATAGTGCAACATACTTTGTTGCATCTTTTTACCTAAAATAAAATTTTCATTTTCTTTTTTTTAGTAAATCAAATCAATAATCTATTTAAATCTTATTGATGGTTTAATTTTTGTTTTTTTTTTACATCAGAAAAATCATTTTAAGTAAAAAAGGTGCAACAAAGTATGTTGCACTTCGTTGCAGTATTTTTTTCAACTTTTTTTTTTAACTTTTATTTTAATTTGTCAAAAAATGAAGAATTTTTGTTCAATTTGTATTTGAAATTCACAATACCCAAGGCTAAAAAGTGTTGGCGGTTCGTTTGGATTTTTGGAATGTGTAAAGGTACTGAATGCTGCTGGCACAGATTCATCACGTTTTTCTCTATTTTACTAAGAACTTCCAATCACTCATCGATATAAATGTATTTTAAATATTCTACTCTCGTAGTCTTGGTGCGAGAGTAGACTCTGTGGTCAGTATATGACCATGAATTCTGTATTGGATTAAGTTCAGGTGATCTTTGACACCAAGAAAGAACCAAATTTTGTTTTTTTTGAAGCCAATCATTCAATGTTGATTTAGATCTATAAATAAATGATTTTCCGGTCTCAATATACATAAACTGACTGAATTTACCATTTTTTGACATCCAAGTTATCTTAGGATTCGATTTTCGACCTCAAACTCGTTATCTGCATATGTGAAAACCTCAAAAAGATAATATTTTAGAGGGGGTCGAAAAAATAGTTTTCTAGCCTGGATGTGCTAAAATATTTCAATAATTTGCCAAAGAATACTATGGTTAGATGCATATTTCTTCACCATAAGTATATTGAAATTACAAATCAACTGAAAGAGCGTAAAATTTTCTACTAGAAAATGCGATTTTTATCTTCCAAAAAAATTCCAAAATTCCAAGAGCCCAAATTTAAAAATTTTTTTTGTTTTTTTTGTATAAATTCCCGCATAATCCGCGATTATTTTTGCAAATTCTAAAACTAGAGAAAAATTGTTATAATTTGTATGTTTAATTTTTTTAATTTCTCATTTATTTCTCTTATAAAGACGTTCCAAATTAGATATTTTATAAAAAAATTTAAAAAAAAAGTTTTTTGAAGTTTTTAATTTATAATGAAAAAATTATGACAATTGAAAAAAATTTAAAAATTTTTAAGTAAAGTTATTTTTTTTTGTTTAAGGACTGTTTTATTTTGAAAAATGATAAACTAACAGACAAATAAGTATTAAAGGAGAAAATATTACCTGCATGTTGAAATTAAATATTTTCTGTTGTGTTTTTTTGTGTATATAATTACTTAATGTTGAAAATACTTATTTTGTTGTCGAAAATAATAAGTTGTTAAATAAGCGTTGAAAACAATTAGTTTTTGTTTAAAATAATTAGTTTATTTAGAAAAAAATTATTTTAAGAAAGTTATCATTAACTTATAAAAAAAAATCGGACCTTTTTTTCCATTTAACTTTTTGAAAGTATTTGGTTAAGCTATGGCATTATGGTGGTTACTTTCATCTTCACTATCATCGCATTTGATGAATAATTCAATATTTTGATTTTTAGAAAGGATATTTTCGATTTCAAACATTTTTTGGTCAAAGTAAAGAAAAATAAACAGTGCAGTGGAAATTTTTCATTTCATAGAAAATTAAACATAAATAAAATAAATTTGAAAATTATGAAAATAAATATTTGGTTCTATATCTTTAGTGATACAGTCGGAAATTTAAAAAAAAAAATTTTTTATCATTATCCTAATTTTTGTAATTTTCCAAATAAAAAATAATTCTATTTTCTATTTATTCGACTGCGCCTGTTTTCAGAAAAAAAAAACTTTCTATGCATACCGTACAACCTGACTTGATGTCACATGCTTTTTATACAACTCTGATAAACTTGGGGAAAATCAGCGTCATTCAAATAAGCTTTGACATTTTAAACTTTAAAATTTTTGCTACAGTGAAAAAAAATGAAAGATAAGTATTCAAAAATTTTTATTAATTTAGCGTAATTTTTAGATTTAAAGCTGAACGATATTTTTTGTCCCAAAAGGAATTCTTTTTTTTACTGATAAAAAAACTCTTGACATTTTTAAAAGTTAATTACTGCTAATAATGGAAATTTTTTTTCGATTTTGCATTTTAACTTTTTTTCCATTTTTAATTTTGAAATTTTTTTGTTTACTTTTGCCAGTAATTGACAATTCAATATTGACCAGCTCGCAATTTTTCGATCAAGAAATTGAAGTGTTGTTTTTCATTCAACTGATCTGAGCTTTTAAGGTCTATGCTCATTTCATATTGCTCGTTCAATTGATTCGATTGATCGTCTAGATCCATCTCATCCAAATGTTTGTTCACCAACACCGGATCCTCATAGATTGTCTGATTAAGCTGCATTGACTCCAGTTCTTGAACAGTTATTGGAGATCGAATATTGCATATTAGATTGGACTCGACTTGTTGCACGGTCATAGCTGATGGAAGTTTTCGTTTCTCGGAGCATTCATTTAGCAAATCGGGGTGTTCTAAGACAAATTGTTGTATTGGATCGGATTTTTTTTTGTTCGGCACAAATGTACCAGTCTCTTGGGGCTTTGGTGGATTCTTGATAAGACTGAGTAATATTTTGCCCGCATCTGGTTTTAGATTTTTATCTGAAGCGGCCAGGTGGCTCAAAGTTAAGAGCAAATTTGTCTGAGTGGTTAGGTCGCTGGGATCCCACGGTTGGCCGGTTTTATAGGCCCAACTTTGCGCAATCACTGCTGGCACTTGGTCTTTTATTACGTCAGATTTCTCATTGCGAATTTTGAACAAGTCATTCTTGGTGTATGAATGCTTTTCTGGTTTGGATAACTCACACAAATTCTCATTTGGCAGTCGATTTAAATTTACTATTTGATTTAAATCGGTGTAAATTGAAAATGCGGACGGATTAGTGGTGTACAGGTCGTAGCTATTGTCCGCATAGTTCGAATTACCTAGGCCCAAATGAGAAGCTGTGCTAGAGTTATTGAACATTTTTGTGTTGAATTCATTTCATTTTCTTGAGAATTTATAGAGCTTTGTTGCGAAATTACCTGCATAAATAGAAAAAAGCCATTTCTACACGCACAAGGCAAGAATGTTCTTGTTTTTTTTTTTTTTTATTGAATTTTCAAATATTATATTTATCATTTACATACATTTAATTATTTTTTATTTAGCTCACTAATTGAGATGGGCGTATGACACTAAAAAGCCCCCTGGAATTGAGACAATTTTTTTCCTTTAGCAATTTAGTTTTAAACATCTTAAATTATTTTTTTTATTTGGATTTATTTTAATTTTCTCAATTAATAAAATTTCTTTTTTTTTAAATGGTATTAAAATTTAATGATTGAATTTAAAAGCACTTGCTTACATGTGTTCATTTCTACAAACTTAAGATTATCTGAGAGAAAATCTTCACATGAAAGAATCAGTTGATATTATCTACATGGGTTTTTGTAAAGCATTTGACAAGGCACCATTAAGATTAACATTAGAAACAAAAAGCAAATTTTCGTATTTTTTAAGTTCAAAATATTAAATTTTTTTTAAATATAAAGATAAAATCTACATAATTTAAAAATGATTTATTTATTTATTTTCAAACAATTAGTTCAAAAGATATGAGGATTTACAATTTTTTAAGTGTTTATCTTTAATTTAACTCTGTATGAATTAAATCCACTGTTAGTTGGATGGATAATAGAGAGTTGGACAAATTTGATTTTTTTCCTCAAGAATTATCTTCTAACTTTTCAGCAACAAACAGTTAAGACATTATCTGTTAGATCATTAATGCAGAATATAAATAAAAGAGATCATAGCACTGATTCTTGAGGAAGCACATCATAACTTGAATCCGGTGAACAAACTTAACAAGAACCTCTCTTTGTTTTGTCCAGAGTTGAACAAAATTCAAAAATTAGCTTAAAAATAATGCAAAAAGTTAAAGTCAAGTTGACTTTTGAAATTTTATTTTTTTAAATAATTTTATGAAATTTCTTTAGTAAATCTTTAACGTTTTGACATTTTTAAAACTACAGTCAATCCTCGATATAATGAAAAATCT
Organism: Brachionus paranguensis; assembly: GCA_016802215.1. Classification (NCBI taxonomy): domain Eukaryota; kingdom Metazoa; phylum Rotifera; class Eurotatoria; order Ploima; family Brachionidae; genus Brachionus; species Brachionus paranguensis. The sequence continues at coordinate 1,719,855 of JAESIX010000012.1, forward strand.
GGTCGGAAATTTTTATATTCGTTCTATCGAAAATCCCATACAAAAGCATTGAAAAAAAGCCAAGATTTTTTATTTTGAATTTTTATTATAATAAATGAAAAAATTTATAAAAAAATAAAATGAAAAATTAATCCTTTTTAACATACGAAGTAATAGTTGTTTGTTTATTACAATTTTTTTCAATTACCAAATTTTAAATGTTAATAAATATCGTAATATCGTAATCGGTGTTGGTGAAATATTCTTGTTTATTAAAAAAAAAATCTCTTAAATCGTTTATTCGTTCTATTGCTTCTTTTGAACTAATGATTGACTTTTTTGGTTGAATTAACTCAGTTAACTCTTCAATTTTACTGTCACTATTGTCTGATTGTTCGTTTTTTGTAGCAACTGTATTTATAATTTTCTGGTCCAACTAAATTTTTCTCATACATTTCTAAAAGCTTTGATTTCGATGCTAAAATTGTTGAGGGCTTTGCGTTCTTTAGCAAGAGCAGTGATCGTTATTTTTTGCATGCTTTTTTATCATTTCATTTTTATTTTAAGTGAATAACATTTTCGTTTTTTTGGAACAGGATTAGATTAATTTTCATTCACTTTAATAAAAAGATTAACAGATAAGATTTTTACCTGTAAATATATTTATTTATTTATTTATTTGTTTAATTAAGCCTCATAGGCACACAAAAAAAAGAATAGAAAGTAAAATAAAATTAAGTTGTTGTATATGTAAAATTATGTAAAAAAATCTACTTTTAACAAGTCGTTTAAAATATTAAATAAGTAAAAATAGTTTAAATTTTGAGACATTTCAATCCTAACTCGTTGAACAATAAATTTGATCGAGTCAACTTAACCTCGGTTTACACATTGGAAGACATGGTCAACCATAGAGATTGACGTTTTTGTATTATAATCGAATGTATCGATATGAATTTTATTTTCTAAGCTGTTAATCTGTCTACAATACGAAGAGTTTTTTTGATCAAAATGTTCAAAGTTTTCTTTTAAGAAAACTAGTAGGCTATTACATAAAACACTTTGACGAAGTTGGTTTAGAAAGAAGATCTTATGTTTCCAATAAATTTGCTCAATTGATTCTACTTTTATGGCCTCTAACATTGGTCTGAATCTTGCAAATTTCTTGATACCAAGTGCTCTTTTTATGAGCAAATTCTGTCTTGTTTCGAATTCACTGAGTTTATCAGCAGCAATCCAAACCGTATCAAGATGATATCTAAATACTGATTGGCAAAATTGTTTGTACAAAAAGCCCACTAAATCTGGGCTTGTTATCTTTGACTTACAACCCAGTCCATAGAGAGAGTAAAAGCTCTTCTCCACTTTTTTCCATTTTTCTTCAACAAAATCATTAACAAATTTTCCATCACCAATTGGGAGCCCCAAATATTCAATGTTCTCAGATTGCAAAATAGACAAATCATTTAATTTTAGTTCAAGCTTATCTTTTATTTTCCCTTTTTGAAAAGCAATCGCTGCAGACTTACTTGGATTAAAGTCAATTTTCCACATAGTAGAGAAGTTTGAACACACATCCAAAAGAGTTTGACAATGCCCAAACGATGGCGCCATAATTACAATGTCGTCACAATATGATATGATTGATAGGTTAATATCATTTACGGCTGCACCTATCTTCAAATCAGTACATTCATTTAAGAGATCGTTTATGAAATAGTTGAACAAAAAAGGAGATAGAATACCACCTTGTTTGACACCCTCTGTCGTTTCTATCATACCACTCGTAACACCTTCATGATTAATTAAAATCTTGGAGATGCTGTAATACTTGTACAATATTCGCCAAACCGTAGTTGAAATGTTGTTCATCAATTTGAAGAATAGACCATCTCTCCAAAGTTTGTCAAACGCTTTACTTGCATCGAGGAAAATCACATTGAATTTTGAGCCATTTTGTCTAAAGAAATTGATAGTTGGTAGTTAAATTGGTAGTTAAATATATATTTTTTATTGAAAGAATATAGACAAAGTCAAATAAAGAACAATTAAATTTTTGCTTTATTTCCAATTAATTAGTTAAATGTCAAGATTTTTTTATAATATAAAGGTGCAAGTTTTATTTTTGATTTTTCGTTGCATTAAGTTTTATTTCTTAAGAAAAAGATTAATTGGTTTGTTAGAAGAACCTTGTTGTATCGGGTTTTCGTTGCATTGAAATTCGTCTTATAGAAGATAAAAAGTATTCATTTTCCATTGATCGAAATCGGTTCTGATAATCGAATTCGTTCTATGGGGTTTTTTTGTACGGAGGATTGACTGTATTTTTACTTACTCGAGCTGTTGAACGATACATCTTAAATGACTTTCTCATTAATTTGCTCTAGTGTCTCTACTTCTTCATATTCATCAGAAATGGATGAAAACATTAGTGCTAAAAAATGATGTAGACAATTTAAATACTTTAGTGGATAATATTTTATTTTAAACAACTTAAATTTCATCAAATCAAGTTTTCAATTTTTCAAAATAATAATGACTTAATCTACTACAATAGATCTCGTAAAAATGTAACGTTACCGTAAGCGTTACCTACCGTAAGCGTTACCTTACCGTAAGCGAACCGTAAGCAGTTACCGTAAGCGTAAGCGTTACCGTAAGCGTAAGCGTTACCGTAAGCGTAAGCGTTACCGTAAGCGTAAGCGTTACCGTAAGCGTAAGCGTTACCGTAAGCGTAAGCGTTACCGTAAGCGTAAGCGTTACCGTAAGCGTAAGCGTTACCGTAAGCGTAAGCGTTACCGTAAGCGTAAGCGTTACCGTAAGTGTAAGCGTAAGCGTTACCGTTAGCGTTCATTTTTATATTAGTCTAAGCAGCAACAGAAAGTTTTGCCTTCCAAAAAATTTTTTTAAAAATAATCTCAAATTATAATTTTTAGATGATTTTTATTTACAAATTAGTTATTAATATTGATTGTCAAAGTTTTCTTATGTTTAAAAATAAAAATAAAAATAAAGTTCGAAAGATGCCGATTGTAGTGAAATCGGCCAGTATTTATAGATCGTCCGGCTATGTGCGGTGCGTAGTGTTTGGTGACATGCGCCTGGAAGGCGCGTCGGCCGGATTGTCGGCCGATGGCACATAGCGGACGTAGATGTTGTGGGTTGCTCTCACCCAGTTGATCAGGAGGATTAACGACAGGAACCGATGCATATTGTTCCTGTCCTCCGTGTAGAAGCGCGTCCACTTTGCTCTGACTCTCTTCCAAAGACCAATCACTGCTTGATTGTCGATGAAGAGGAGCATAGATCGAGCTGGTCCATTGTGAGTCCTTAAATGCTTACGGTAACGCTTACGCTTACGGTAACGCTTACGCTTACGGTAACGCTTACGCTTACGGTAACGCTTACGCTTACGGTAACGCTTACGCTTACGGTAACGCTTACGCTTACGGTAACGCTTACGCTTATGCTTACGGTTCGCTTACGGTCTGCTTACGGAAGGATAACGCTTACGGTAACCGTTACCTTAGGTAACGTTACATATTTACGAGATCTATTGTATTTAGTTTCTTTTTATTACAATTAATTCAAATAAAATTTTATTTTTTAATTAAAATATATTATATTTTCCATAATATAAGTAATGAATAGTGTGAATAAGATAAAGCATAAAGCGAATTACTTTAATTAGTGTTTCTAACAGAACTGTAACGTCAACTGTGACCGTATCCGTAGCCCATGTTATTTTGCAATAATTTTAAATTTTAATTTTTTTAGCTAGCGTGACGGTTACGGTCGCGCTGACGATTTCTGTTAGAAACACCGTAGCATTGGAAGCATTTTTTGAGAATTGGACACATTCAAAAAGTTGAAAAAATAGGGTTTATTTTTAATTTAGATTTATTTAACAAAATTTGAAATAAAACGAAGGGTCTGGAGCGTAGTCCTACGAAGGGAATTTGGTTCAACAATATTTAAGAAATAAGCATAATTTCTTAAATATTTTTTAATTTTTATGAATACATGCTCTGAAATTTTAAAAATGTAAATTTTTATTTTATTAAATAAAGCGAAACGAGAATTTTATAAGTTGAAATTATTTAGAAAAATAAATGAATAGTTGAAAAGTTGAAAAAAATGAATATTTGAATAAATGAAAAGAACACGAACTTAACATAAAATTAATAATTAAAAAAAATTTTAATTACAAAAATTTCATAAAAAATTTTGAAAAATAAGATAATTCCATTTTGAAAAGTCCTGTAAATCTTTGCGAATATTTTGGTCTTTATTTAATTGTAACACAGTTACCAGCTTTTTTACTCAATAAAAATTCATAGTTATCATGTTTTTCTTTGATTTATGAAGCAGAAAGTTTCAGCTTTTAGCTACATAATCTGTGGACATTGTGAAATTTAGAAATTAAAAATTTAAATTGAAAGAGTTTTTTTAGTTTGAGCCTAAGAATTATTCTGCAAAATATATCAGTTGATACAAACGACCTGTTAAAAATTAAAGTTAGGAGTATATCTATGAGATATATTTTACATACTTTATTCACTTTAGAATTTTATCCTAAATAGGCCCCTCTACATTATTCCCTTTACTGTTGTAATCTTAAAAAGTACCCTATTCACACTTTTACCACAAAATTTTTAAAAACAACACCTTTACATATTATTAACCTTATTCCTAAGCGTGTCTAAAAAGGGTCTTCTGGGTTTATACCCTTTACACACTTAATTCCTTTCGCTGTTTAGTTATTAAATATTCTAATTACGTAAATGTATTGGTTTTATGAATATCAGTAAAAAGGAATAGAAAAAAATAATAAATATTTTCTTCTATGAGTTCAAAATTAGCTCTGTAAATGTAACATGGTGCATTATAGATAGATGCACCAATTTTTAAAGTCTACTAATTCAATAATTACTGCTAAATTTGGAGAGTTAGTTGATGCAACTATGTAGAATGGCTTTACGAAAACAGAAGAATAATTTTACGTAAGATTACGTAAAAAGACGTAATTTTACCCATTCTCCTGTTTTCGTAAAAGCACTGTATGTTGCACCATGCCACATTTACAGAAATAATCTCTAACTCATAGAAAAAAAATTTTCAATCTTTTATCATTTTTTTCTGCTCATTTGTACTGAATTTTCAAAAAACAATTATTTTTTAACTTTATCAAAAAAACAAATTATTAGTATCTTTCAAATTCAAATTCAAATTTTTTTTTATAATTCAAATTTTAATTGTTAATCATGTTACATTAAAATTATTTTAATTAAATCAAAGATTTTTTTTAATATCTTAAGATAAACTTTTTGAATTGAAATGATATTTTGAATTGATCATCAACTTCAAGATGCCCTTTTCAGAAGATTTTTTGGAATAAATCTAAAATCAAAAAAAAATTAAAATTAATTAAATCTTGCTTCAAAAAATTTTTTTCAAAAAAAGTAAAAAAAAGGATCGAAAAAACTCCTCCAGCATTTGAGTGCTTGAAAAAATTTAAAGATGTTAAATTTTAAGATTATCTATCCAGAAAAAAAACATTAGAAATCAATTCAATTTCCATACAATAATTTTGCAGATCTATAAAATTTGTAAGCTTTCCAAGTTATACCAACAGCGAAAAACTCAATTTTCCAAAAAAATATAAAAAAAAACTCATTTTATTTTGTTTATTTCTATAGGCTTGTTCAAATTTATAAAAAATAAAGACAAAAATTCGTTCTCTTTTCACTTTTATTTATTCTAATTTATTTACTACTAAAATTCAAAATTTAACCCAATTAAATACTAAATGTAGAAAATTTATTCTTGAATAATATTTTTTTAATATTTTTAGGCCAGAGCTTTATTGAATCGATTATAAATTCATTTAAAATTTTGTTATGGTATTTTTTTTAAATCATAAAACTGCACTAAAATACTAAATATCATCATTTTTGCTTTCAAATTTTTAAAAGCTGCATTTAGAAAAATAAAATACAATTTTTTTTACACATCTAATTCTAAAATATGAAACGAAAATCTAAGTCATCAATAAAAAAAAATTCAAAAAAAAAAGTAGTCAATTCAGATTTTGATTCTAAAACTGATACACTCAATGAACATTCTGACAAAATTAGTGTTGACTCAAGTCAAGATAACTATAGGCTCTTGATTGATGAGTCGGTATGCAACGATTTTTCTCAGGAATCGCTATCTAATTTCCCAATAATTTCCACAAAGAAATATATTTTTATTCAACTAAAGCTAACCAGCGTTGATGCCTCTTGTCCGTATGACAAACTGGACCAAAATTTTCTATGCATTAGCTCAGATGCTTGTGCTAGTCACGTGAAAGCTTTTATTTACAAGAAAATGAAAGTTTCTCAATCTTTATACGATGTAAATTTTTTTTATAATTTTTTGTCTAATAAAAAAATGCTTTTTTAAGGTTGTGTTAATGTCCAATGGCTATGAAATTAAATCAAAATGTCCCATATCAGTATTGAAGAACAATTTTTTCGCCGACAAAGTAAGTTTGCTGTTCAATTATCTTGTCTCAATTTTGTAATTCCAATTAAAGATTCAAAAAATTTTGTATATTAATAAGCTCAAATTTTAAGTTTATTATATAGATACAAAATAGAAGTACCGGTAGTTTATTTTTTTGAGAAAATGGATCAAACAGAGAGAAAAATCTTTGGCTAAAACTTAAAAAGTTAAGAAAATTATGGCAAATTGAAGTTTATAATCATGCTCAAAAATTACCTTAAAAAAAGGATTTTAAAAAATTTTTAAATTAAATTAATTTTCATAGCAAACCATGCAACACTATACCATAGTATTGTGCATTATTTTTCATGCATGAAATTTTTGCAGAGATTTGCAGACAAAAAATCAGTTTACAATTGAATGTTTCTCTTGAAAATATGCTTCTGCAAAAAAATTTAAAATGAAAAACCAATTTAAAAAAAATCCTCTTTTAATGATAACTATTGAGCATTATCATTTTAATTTGATCATAGACTTCAATTTATAACAATTATTTACTTAACGTTATGTGTTTTAATGTTGGAGAGAATTTATATTTTAAAAGAACTTAGTTAATCTTCATTTCAAAAAAATATATTTTCTGTATTTTCAGCATCCTAAAGTGACAAATCTGTCAAAATTTTTGTTAAATTGAGATAATAGCAAGTCTTTTTAAAATTTTTCATCTGAACATGTCAGACTTTCTCCCAAAGTAGTAGTAGTAGTTCTTGCTGCGACACCTTACATGTAGAGTGTCTGAGCCCATCACCGCCGACTGACCGTGTAGAGCTGTAGCAGCCGATTCTGTTGAGCTTATCCAAAATTAGCAGTTGACTTAGATTTCAACACATTTTCTGGCAACTCATTCCAATGCAGAACTACCCTGTTTGAGAAAAATACATGTCTGGCGCTTACTGCAGCTGCTAAGTCGTTTCTAATTTGAGCTGGGAAGCTTTCTCTCTGGACTCTGATGCTATTTCCTCTTAACGCCCCGGTTGGACCCTTGTTTTCTGATCTTTTCACTAGATTCTTGACCAAGCCTGCCTTTTCTATTCCATTCACTAATTTGTACATTTCAATCAAGTGCCCTCTCACTCTTCTTTCACTCAGCTTTGTCAGTCCTAATTTCGTCAACCTCATTTCGTACGACATGTTTCTTTGAGACCAATGTATTTTTGTTGCCCTCTCTTGCACCTTTTCCAACGCATTCACATCCCTTTTCATACTTGGATTCCAAACCTACACTGTGTAATCTAGATGGGACCTCACCATGGATATATAAAATCTTACCCACAGTCTTTTATCTCTACTTGTAAGCGTTCGCTTTAGCATTCCAAGTACCCTACTCGCTTTCGCACAAGCACTTTTCACTTGGCGGGTCCACTTTAAATCTGATGAAACCATCACTCCAAGATCCCTCTCACACTCTGTGGTCGCTAGTACAACATTTGAGTTGCCTTTTTGTGTATATTTATGCCTTGCATTTAGTCTGCCGAAATGCATTACTTTACATTTGTTAGCTCACAGTCTCATACACCAAATCTCTATCCATTTACATACTGCATCCAGATCTTTCTGTAACATCGCTCTCTCTCGGTGAAAAGTAACTAAATAATATATTATTAATTGGCGATTCGTTATTTTTCAATCAAATTATTGAAATTTTTACTAAAATAATTTTAAAAAAATTTGATAATTTTAAACAACTAATATCATTCATTAAAATTTTTCTATACATCTTTTAATTAGTTTAGTTTTTTTTCCTAAGATATTTAATTCTTAGAATTATTTTCATAGAAAAGATTTTAAATAGACTAAATATTTCATATAAAATTAATCATAGAATTTTGTACATCGAAATGTAATCTGAAATAATTAGTGAAAAAAATATAAATACTTAAGTGCTTCAACAAAAAGCGCAGAATTGCTAAAATTACGTTATTTTATGTAAGTTTACATACTTTTTAATAAGCTTATATTTAGTTTTTTTAGTAAAACTAAGTAGGAAATAGTTGATAAAAATTAATTAGGCTATAAAAATGAGAAATGTCAAAAATACCTTATAAGAGTTAAAAAATCAAGTTAATTTTATATCAAAAAAAGATTTTATTAAATTTAAATAAAAGTTTTTAGATATTGCTATTAAAAATGGTGGTGGTTGGTCAAATAATAAAAAGCTTCCTGCTGTTTTATCACGGAGCGAAAAAAATTCTATACAATAAAAAATATTTTATTTTTTAAAAAATTAAATAAAAAATATAATTCTTCATTAAAATATTACATTAATTTTTGGTAGTTTAAAAATCCTTTTGAGAATTTTGCATTTATTTACTTTACAAAAATACCTTTTTTTAGGTCGTAAGCTTTTTTGAACAATTTTACTTAAAGTTACTTAATTTAATGTAAAATTGAGGTTTAAATTGTTTTAAGTAATTTTTTAAAGCCAAATAAGCCTTTTTTGTCAATCAGAAATAATTTGTTTTTGACTTTTTTAAAATTATTTTGCATAATCAGATTTTAGAATATATTTAAAAAAAATCCACCAAAAAAATATTAAATAAATAAATGAAAAATAAGAAGAAAGTAAAAAATAAAAAGTTTTTCGAAATATAACTAAAAGATGCTTAGAGAATAAACGGCAGATTATTTGCAGGAAGATATTCTTTGGTATCAATAACAAAAATAATTAACTGTTTAATTTAGTAAATTTTAAATATTGATAATGTTTTGCAAGAAATTTTAATAATAAAATATATTTCAAATTGAAAATTTTCCATCTGATATAGAATTTAATAAAATTAAATAAGAATAGATAGGATTTTTTAAATACTTACCGGGCTTAAAGAGTTATTGGAATTACAAAATTGAGAGAAGATTTAATGAAAACTCGTTTAATGATTTAAATTAAATTCCTTACTTATTAATTATATTTCGAAGCGTCTTATTGATATTTATTATGCAATTGTTGAATGTAAAACAGGAAAAAAGGAGTTAACATGCAATTGATTACTATTTAATATAATGCAATTTTTTTATCAATCTATTTTTATTTTATTCGAACGAGTTTTTTAATGACTTTCGGCTTAGATCCGAAACAATTAACCGAATAATATCATCATATTTTTTATTCAAAATAAGCATTAATCTTATTTTTAATTAATTATTTTTTGTTGAAATTCTAATTTTTAATAAAATTTATAATTAATTTTTTTAATTGAAATTAAAATTCTTTTTTTGATCTTTCTATACTATTTATCATGATAAACTGCATGCATGCAATTTCTTGTTGAATTGAATATAGGTTTGAAAAATAGTGAGGAAATTTTTTTATTTTTATATTTATACAGAATTTATTTTAAAGGTGATTTTCCTTTTTTATCTAAATTTCTGATTGCATAGATAGCAGAGATATTCAAGCTATTTTGAATCTTTAAAAGTTAACTAAAACATAAAGTTAAATATTAATATATTAGAAAAGAAAACATAAAAACCAAAATAACTAACATGAATTCTTTTTTCAAAATGACACTTTTTCTAATGTTTTAATTGACTTTTATTTACTTACTTGACTTGGATTTTTTTAAATTTTTAGATAAAAAGTAAATTTTTTAACATTCATAAAAAAAAATTATGCGTTTGATAAAATTTTTAAAATATGAAATGATGTTTATGCTTGATTCACTTTTTATATGTTTTATTTGCTTTTTATTTTTCATAAATCCTATATGTTTTCACATTCTTACTTTCTATATGACTTCGTGACACTTTAGGGCTATCAGGTCCATTCCATACATTAATCATTATTGCACTTTCATACAAAATTTTATTATTCTCATTACTCTTAACTTGACTTTCCAGCGAATTTTTCTGCCAAAAAAGACAAGATGAATCATTTTATTAAAAGACTAAAACAGGCTAGATTAATCCAAATTAAAATTTTATTAACCGTATAACTATAAAAACTAAAAAGAGTTCCTAAGACCAAAAAAAGCAAAAAAAATTTTTAAAGATTGAATAATTTTTGAAAATAAGGAGCTTTCACTAAAAAACTACTCTTCATTGTTCATTATTTTGCGTCTCACATATTCTCCGATGATCTCAAAAGGTCTTTCCTGATATTCCAATATAAGTTCATGTGAAGCAGTTATTTGATCATTTTCAAGTCTGTTCAATAATGCAACACAAACAATACCAACTAAGTGGAGAAAAAAAATTAATATTTTACCAACCAAGCTTATTTTTAATTTACATTTTACTTTGGCGTAGTTTAGCATACCAGCAAAACAAAGTGATTCCATTTCCATATTTACAACACCTTTTTCATAGCATTGCTTCAAAAAATCTAGTTTTTCTTCTTTTGTATAATCACAGAAAACTCCGTCTATTCTCGATTGGCCTTCATAAAAGTCGTGAGCACACAAAGTTTTACCATTTACCACACTAAACTTTCTACTTATCTGCATTTCTTCAGAGATTTTCAGCAAATCTTTAATTAATTGCCGATCGCACTGAGTCTCCCTTATTTTCTCTTTTCCCAGAATATACTTAAAAAAAAAACAATTAAGACTTTATTGCTCAACAGATCTTCTTACCTGTCGATATTCGGGTCTAAGCAAACCATCAACAGCTTGGTCAGTAATAATAACAGTGCCTGGATCAACACCAATGCCACCACAAGTGCCAATTCTAAAAAAAGTCAAATCTTCACATCCAGCATAATGCAACAGCTTCATGATTTCATTCAACAATATTGATAGGGACGGACACCCAATTCCATGGTTGGCAAAAAGAACCGGCCCTACTTTGTACATACTGTAGCGGTCTGTTATCTTGGTTATATCATTCAACGTAAGCCCCGTTGGAATTCGGTATCCCAGTAAGTCCTTCATGTAGTGAGCAAATTTTTGCATGCGCTTCGATGTACCTCCCATGCAAACAAACTAAGGATGTGGCATATAAAATAAAATTATGAAGAAAGGGACATATTAAAATTACTTTAACATCACCAAACATAGCTTTGAGGTCATTTTGATTCTTGCCTAAGTATAAATGATAAAAGTAGTCGTCTTCAAATGAATTTAAATGGTTGTTTAAATTATAAAATGTATTCTTTTTGGTCAAGTCATTGTTGAATGCGTCAAAATGTCCCATTTTAAAAAAAATTTCTCTAACTTAATCTTAAAATAAATTTTGAATTAAAAAGCAATCTTATCGCTTGATCTCTACTTGTAAAGACTTTAAATTACTATATTATGAATTATTTCATAATTTTAGAATGCTTGATTCTTTAAATATCCTTGATGTTTAAGTGAAAAATTTGAATTTTAGTAAAAGATAATTTTTAATAGATAAAATAAAGAATTTTTTCGATTTAAAAAAAAAGAATTTGAACCAGTTTTTTGACAAGTTATTTTTAGAAATGTTCCTATGTTTATAGATAATCTTTCTTTAAATATTTATGTTTACTTAAGATGTTTATGTTATCTTAATTTTCATCGAAAGCTTTACGTTTTTTTTTGATAATTTTTATAAAGGGAGAGAATTTAAGATGGCTATCAAAGAGATAAAAATTAGAAATTTGTTTGACAAAAAGATTTAAAAAAAACTAACGTTTTTCGGTTTTCATTAAAAAATATTTTAATTTCATTTGGATCAGAAACCTCGAAAAGAAAAAAATAAAGAATAAAAGATAAAAATTAATATAAAAAAAACTTTGAAGCCCCAGAAGATTATTAAAATAAAAATATTCCCAATAAAACTACCAAAGAAAATTGATTTATTTTGTATTTTCACATTATTGCGTATTATTAAGTAAAAATTATTAAAAAAAAATTTATTTTAACTAATTGTTAAATTATCTTTATTTATTTTAGAAGCTATTATAATTTTGCTTATTTTAATGTTTCGGATTTTCAACTGTTTTACTTAAATTAAATATTTTTTTCAAATTAATGTAATTTTACTAATTTTCCCTTAAAACTAAAATTTTTTTTTAATCTGACAGAGCAATAGCTCAATGCATATAAATCAGATAAATATATAATAGTAAAAGTAAAATAGAAAAAAAAAACGAATAAGTGTGACCATCTACTTCATCAATTCAAATTTTTAAATTCACAAGGCTGATTTCTTTAAAGCAAATCTTAACTGAGAATTAAGTCAATTCTGAATATTTCCCTTCCTGGCGTGCAAAAATGTAGCCACCACAATAGCTGTTTAGAACGGAACAAAAATCATTTTGATCAAAATCAAAATCATCTGTATCAAAACCGCATAGAACGTTTAAAATTCAGAAAAATTTTTGGTTTGTAGTATCTAATTAATTCGAAAAAAATTAAAAATTAAGTATCAGTCTCTTTGCTGATATAAATCATTATTGGGATTCAATTAGAAAAATGAGTTTTCAAATAAAATTTTAAAGAATTCAAATAATTATTCGTTTTTAGAAAATTATTTAATAGAAAATTTAAAGTGAATTGAATTGGATTTTATAAAAATTATATTTAAATTTAATTTATATTTATTAAAAGAATAAGGGTTAAATTATAAATTAAATAAAACTCTTATATTACTTTAACACATGAATAATTATTCTACTTTAAATTCTCATATATTTAATTCAAAATTTTGAATTCGACTCACTTTGGAAAATTTTGGAAAAAAGTCAAATATAATATAAAATCAAAATAATATAAAACTTTAAAAAACTTAATTATTTTATAAAAAGAAGAAAATTTTTTTTAATTTTTATAACTAACATACTTATTTAAAAAATACCAAAACAAATTGAAATTGTTGTTTGAATTATCGAATTTTTAAAATGCCGTTTATTTATAACATTTCATTTTATACACTGATACCAAATAATGTCCCAAGTAAGATTCTCGATTGCACTATAGCATATCATATTAGGTGTTCGAAAGAATCAGTTAAGATGTTTTTTTCGGGTTACTATTTTTTTTTCAACAAAAATTTTCCATTTATGTCTTATAAAAAATCATCTATTAATTAAGTTCAATTTATTAGTTTAATATATCTGTTAATGTACAAAATATTGTTTTTGAATTCTAATCTATGTTCTTTACCAGTCTTTTGCCTTTGGTTTCCACGCCTCTTTTCGAAACCAATATTTTTAAAGCTAAAACAGATTTTTATCAGTTTATCTTATCTGCGGACAGCTACAATATATTTTCGAAATTTTCAAAATAATTTTTACTATTATCAAATTTTTCAAATATTATTAAATAATTTTTACATGTACAAGTGCTAAATTGCATTTAGCTTTATTTAACTTTACCCTCTTTCATGTTAATACATCTATTGAGTACATTAAATTGATCAAAATCAAATTTAAAATTCTATATAACTTTCTAATTCAATTATTTTATAAATGTTTATTGGAGCATAAGTGACTTTTTATATTTATGTTTAAAAAAAATTTTATGCATGTAAATATATTTTAGAAAAAAAAATTTTTTCTGTTTGCTTCTTCTTTGAGTTCTACTAGAATTGGACCTGGTTTACTTTGGTCTTTAGATCTCAAACGTCACGAATACGCTGGCTTGACATCAATTTTTCCAATGGTGGTCAGAATTTCTTTGATTTTTCTTTCAACTTAAGCTAGGCTAGGCTGATTAGTCTGTTAAAATCTCTTTCTTTGATTCTGACACACCATAAATAATCACATTTTTTCTTCTTCTCATTCTTTCATTCATTTTGCTGATGGTCGCATTTGCTATAGCTATCTGATCAGCTAGTTTTTCAACATTTTTTGAACCTTGTTTTACCACTTGAACCCATTGACTACTGATGTTGGATGAGTTTTCTGTTTTATTTACTGTTGCTAATTAAGCTTTCAGTTTATTTATTTCAATGTTTTTTTCAATTTACCTTTCTTCTAAATGTTCTAAACGATTTGAAAGCTCCAGGACAAATTTCGAAATATTACCACACCAATCATGTAACGTTTTTGAATGATCAGATACGACACCCTGACCAAACGTTGACCAGTTTGTTTCAAGCAAAAAATTTGTGTCCATTTCGAAATAAAAAACTGTGTGCTTCTATGTTAATTTAATGTTAATTATTCTTATTCGAATTTTTGTATTTTTTTTCTTAGTTATTTATATATGAATGAAAAAAAATACAATAGTTAGTAAAAGAAATTATTCCCGTTTTTTTCTTTATAATTAAAATAGCTAATGCTAATATAAATTTTTTTTAAATAATTTTTTTCTTTTTATCATTTATTAGTTCTTTAAATCATTAACTTTTTCAATTTAATTAATTTGCTACGAAAATAAAGAAATTGAATTTAATTTAATTTGAATTGACCGTTTTTTTTATTAATATTCTAATCTATTTAGCTTATCTCCAGTTTTTTTTCTTATGATAATTTTTTATTTTTCAATATGCTAAAAGGCGACTAAAAATTACTTCAATAATTGTATAATTTTTCATTTAAAAAATAATCATTAAAAAAATTATTTTATTAAAAATCAGTATCCAAGACTTTAACATGTTTTGCCAGATTTTTTAATACCATTCGAACAGATAAATTTATGAGATCAGATATTTTTAAATCTATTATTTTTGATACAATCTTAAATCTTTTTTGTTTATCAGCTATTTTAAATTTAAAATCAAATTTTACTTTGTCATGAGCATATTCATTTAACAAATGATTCAACAATCTTTCCAAATTAAATTTAAATTCATAAAGTTTTTCACTATCCATAGCCAGCATATTTATGTTAGCGCCAATTTTTAAATTATTCAATAAAATCAGTATTTGGGTGAGCGTTTGCATGGCTCTATCCTTGAATGTTTTGGAATAAAAAGAATCGAATGGTTCATGAATACCACTATGCTGAACCAAACTTAATTTTTTAATTATTAATTTAATAATTAATTCAACATTATTTAATCCACAGTGGTCCTCATCTATTAGCATGTTTATCTGACACTGTTCCAAATAATGGATTGCATATACAATCCAACAAAACTTTGAATACACTTCAGAATTAGTTGAGTTGACCAATTTAAAAAAATTTTCTATTTGATACGAGTCAAGATTTTCAATTAGACACAAAAGCTGAATATTTTTGCTCAACATTTCAAATTTACAAGAATCCATATTTGACCATGGATCAGTTAGACATTGATTTGTTATTTTCTTAATGAATGGTATTTTTTTGGCCAACTCAAATTTCAACATTGATTTTTTTTCATTTTTTTCTTGCAGATATTGCAAGTATAGGGCCTGGTTTGCCAGACGTAACCAAAAAGGAGAATCAAAATTTGCCCATGACCTATTGAACTTGCTGGGCATGATTTCTTTTAACTTTGGTAAAAGTTTGTTCCAATTGTTTAATCTGCTTCTCGATTCCATTAGAAAATCTTTGACGCTTTCATTTAGCATAGCTTCTTTGCACTTGAATGCTTCAACTAGAATAAAAAATAACAAAATTCTAAATGAACACATTTAATAAAAAAACTATTTTTCTATAATCAAATCAGTTGAAAATAACAAAAAGATTATAATAGCGGCAAAAAATTTAATTAAATAAATTTTTAAATGAATTTTAAGCAATTTTCGACCATTTTTTGGAAATTCTATATTTCAAAAATTTTTAGAAGCCAATTATACAATTGGGGACTTTATTCCAGCTTTGAAAATTATTTTATTTGAACTTAAGGTCAATTAAATGAGACTTGTGAACGTAAAAAATGGAAAGATCCATTACAAGTTTTTCATAAATTATCATGTTTTTTGGATGAAAATGGCAAAACCGCAAGAAAAATGAAAATTAAAAAAGTATATCAAAAAAATATTAAAAACAATATTTAATTCATAAGCTTTTTTTAGCTAATATGATATCAAAATAATGCTTCAAAAAGGCTTTTTTAAGCTTACTTGGAAAATTTAATTCAAAATAATCTAAACTTGTGAAAAATAAAATAATTATCTTTTTTATTTAATATATTAGTGTCTCTATTTATGATATTTATTTAATTTTTTTTTTTTGATTAATTTTTTTATTTTGAAAAATGTAGTTCATTGCGATGGTCAGGTTAGAAGCAGAAAACTGTTGCAAAATAATTTTTTTCAAATTTATCACCAGTTAAATTAATTATTAGCGATTTTTTTAAAAGTTTTCATTTTGCATCTTTAGGAAAATTATTATGACAATTACAGTTTTGTTTAAAGGCTACAAGTCTCAAGTCAAGTCCAAGTCCGGGCTTGTATTTTTTTAAAGTTCAAGTCAAATACTTTTATTTATTTTTTTTTAATTTTATTATTTATTTTTACTTTTATTTAACTTGGACATTTTTTAATGACTTGGATTATTTTGGACTTTTATTTGGGACTTTTAAAAAACTGTAATAATTAGTAAATTAAAACAAAGAAATGTTTTTATTAGCCTTTAATTCTAAATAGATAATTTACATATAATTTTTTTTTCTATGAATCTGTAACTTGAATGTGATATCAAAATATTTAACCTAATTAAAAAAAAGTAGATTTTTGAGAATTAAATGAATTACTAATTCATTTAATTATTTAATAAAATATTAATTCATTTAATAAATAATTGAATTATTATTATTATTAGTTTCTTTTGAAAAAATGTGCGTCTAAACTTTTCTGCAATATTGTATTTATTAATTAGGACCTTTGCTTATTAAAATATTAAATTATTAAAATATTTAGTTTGACACTTAAATGTCGGAAATCTGATAATCCGGAATTAAGAAAAAAATTTAAAATGTCGGATTAAAGAAATTATAAAAATTAAATTTCAAAATTTGTTTTAAAACAATTGATCATAATTTTTTTAATTTATTTTTAACATATGTCTCTTTTATGCTTTCTTTAATTTAAAATAATAAAATTTTTTTTTAAAGATTTTTCCATGATCTTAGTGTTATGTGTAAATTTTTCTTAATTGATAGCCCTTTATATTAATATCGCTTTATTTATACCTAAAATAATAGGCTTTCATGAATTTTTACAACTGAATTTTATTTTTTATTTTAATTGCTACAAAAATGAACGTATTTGTCAATGTCAACATTATCTATTCGATTATTATGTTATGTCACACAAAAAAATTTTCATTATAGAATTTTTTTGTCATTATTGCAGAGTAATTTTAACAAAAATTTTGTTTGATTTTGTTAAAAAAATAACCAATGTCGGATTATTGAAATAATTTCTCATGAAATTTTATTATATTAGTTTATTGAGATAATGACAGAATACTGAAATTATCCGGATATAAAAGATAATTTGCCATGCTAATATATTCATTAACTGTCCATTAATCTTATTTCAATTTGTCCATGGGACTTAAACTTTAATTAAATAAATAAATATTAAGAAGTAAAGGTAATAATAAATCGAAATTTGGTCGGATTTTTGAGAATTCCGGAATATCGATAGAGAATCTAGGCTGGGAAGTCTTATCTCACCCAGCTTATTCACCAGACTTGGCTCCTTCAGATTACCATTTGTTCCGATCCGTGCAGCACTTCCTCAGTGAAAAAAGTAACTCAGGCTTGGAAGAAATCAAAAAAGACATCAGTAAATATTTCATCTCAAAACCACCCAGCTTTTACGAGCGAGGGATCAAAATGCTGCCAAAAAGATGGGAAATTTGTATTTCTAGCGAAGGAAATTATATTAGTGTCTAATAACATTTTATTTTATTTTTTAATGAATAAATAGAGTCTCGAAAAAAACGAAAAAACTTATTAAACAACCTAATAAAAGAAAAAAGGACGTAAAGAAAAGAAATGAAAAATTGTGTGAAAACTTAAAACAAATTTCAAATGAAAAATAGCCAAAATTCATTGGAAACTTGCCAAAAAAGGATCAAAATAAATGTCGCTTTTAAAAATCTATCTGGCCAGTTGCAGTTGTGATGATACCATTAAAAATTCGGGACCTCAATAATCACACATGCACACACACACACACTTTATGGACATCAATATTCTGTTAATTGTCTTTAGTTTTTTCTCTTTTAATTAAATTTAAATAACAATTATTTTTATCTATAATCTTTTTAATATACCTTTATCAAGCTTAAAATTTATAAAATTAAAAAAAAACAAAATATAGTATGTTCAAAAATTCATGCAATTTTGACCGTGTTAACGAAAATTCACTTAATTGCTTTAATGAATTAATGAATTTTTAGATAACTATAAATTAAAAACTATACCGTATAGCTGGCTTATACCATAAATTATACCGTATTCATTTAATATTCATTCTAATTTTCATTTAATCAAAAAGCTTAAAAAATTTAATAAAAATCTAATTAAAATTATGTTTATTTTTTATAATTTTCATTATCGATTTAAAAAAATTTTAATTTTTTTTTAACCCAAAGACATATATTTTCAGATACTTAATGATACTTCATATGAATTTTTCTTAATAAATTTAGTGATTTTTGAAAATTTAGTTCTTCCATTCAGATGTAAAATAAAAAAAAATATTATAAGATATTTAAGCATATTCTTTTTTTCATGGAGAAAAATATTTCCGTTAATATTAAGTTTTTATTTAAATTTTTATGTAAGATAAATTTTAGACCAATTAATTCCAAAGTCAAAGCAGAATCATCAAATTTAATTTAAAAATATACCAAAAATTAAAAGCTACACGTCAGACAAATAATTGTCAAAAATTTATTTTAGAAATTCATACGGTTATATTTTAGATTTTCAGCAAGAAATTTTTATTTTTTCTATTTTTCCAATTTTTACTCAAAATAAATAAACATAATTTTTTTAAAATTAACAAAAACAATTAAAGGTATTTAACAAAATAAATATTTCTTTCCTTATTGTCAAAATACCAACTCTAAAATTTTTTTTGATGCAAAAAATACAGGCCTTAAAAATTTATGATATTAAGTCAAATTAAAACGAATTTTTTAATTTAAAATTTTATTTGAATTAAAATTAAGTTCTAAACAAAAAACAAACAAATAAGCGCTTTGGTTTGAAAGAATAGAGCTGAAATGAAAAAAGAAGACAATTTTATCAAGAGGCCATCATATAAATTTTTAACACTTTGGTCTGAGATGTATAGAAAAAAAATTCGGCGAAGTTTAAAAATATTCAAACAAAAAAGACTAAAAAACGACATTGATATCAGCGCTTATGCTTTTTTCAGGCATTTACCATCGTTTTTTATGCTCGTCTAAACTAACACCTCCTGGTCCAAGTGCAACCACGAACAGAAGACCTCCAATTACCGACAAGGTTTGGAAAAAGTCATATTTCAAGAAGTCATGCAGCGGTTTGTTTGAATCTACAGTCCAAAACGGGTTGGCAAAGAAGTTCAATATGGTTAGTATAAACACCAGCGTCAGAGCGCTCAATCTTGTCTTGTAACCAACTGCGACCAGAATAATCAAAGCAGTTCCAACTATATTAACAATAATGTGCATCACTGACACATCCAGGCGAATCAATGTCAAAAACATGAAGATTACAAGAATTCTACCAGCAAATTGCATGTAATTCTTTGGCTTATTGTCACCCAAAGTGGGCACTCCGGCAAACAAGCTTTTGGCATCAGGTTTGTTCTCTACCAGCAGCAAAATCAGGCCTCCTGCCAAGGAAAAATTTCTCAACAAAAATCTAAAGTCCCATAATATTTTATAGGCAACTGTCTTTTTAAATAAAAAAAGTTAAAATAAATTTATTTTTAAAATTTAAAAAAAATTATCTACTTGAAGACAAACTATTCCGAATAGGATGTACACCGCAATATTCACTTGCTTTCTCAATAGGATAAAAACACAAGGAACTAGCTGTCCGAAAAGATTGAAGATAACAAAAAGTGTACCCAGGAATAAAGGTACAGACCAAGAGTAGGATATGTACTCTCTTTGTTCATTCCATTGAAACCACATTCTCACGCCATCTTCCAAAAAAGTGCTTATCAAACAAAGTCGAGCTATTGTTGGCAAATAATTTTTGCTGTATTTTAGAACCTATTGGAACAAAATTGCTTTAGATGGCAAAAAAATTCAATTTTAATTTTACTGTGTCGACAAGGTCTTCAGCTTTGTTGATTAGCTCCTGTTGCTTCCGTTCGGATACCGAAATGTTAATGTTCATGCTTTTTTTTTCTGAACAAAATTATTTTTTCTAAGTTGACGTGTAATTTGAGTATAAGTATGTACCTAGAGTGATATGTGGAAGTTGAAATAATTAGATAGAAAATATATGAAAATATATAAGAAATAATGCAATCTTTGAATGAAGAAGAAAATTCAACTGGTTTTGAAATCGCTTTAATTATTGTTTATTTTGCTTTCGTGTTCGATTCTATTTATGATGTGTGCAATAAGGTTTTTGTTAAAAAAATTTTCAATTTAAAAATTTCAAAAAGCCAAATAAACTGATGTTTTTTTTGTTGTTATCAAATATAGTTGTAGTCAAATAATGACGAAATGCTAGTCTTTAAAAATTGGGCGAGATTTTTTTGCCAAAAAGTCTACAGCCCAAAGGTGAAAAAAATAATTTTGCACACTGGTTTTTTCAATCTATTCTTTGTTTGATTGCTTTTCTATCTACACATTTTACGTCGAATAAAAGATTCTAATTTAGAATTTTTTTGAGAAAATATTATTTATATCAATTGCTCACAAGTAATATTGCCACAATGGAACCATCAAGAATGGAAAATATTAGAATGGGCTGGACAAAAAAATATTTGGGCCAGAACCAAAAATAAGATATTTATATTAATAATATTTTATTTTGGAGTCAACAAAATTGGGGTCATATTTAAATGAAAATTTGTGGTTCTCAAACGAAATTTTTTACTTTATCATTTTATTTTTATTCTTTAAATGTTTTAACTAAATTAAAATCTTAGAAAAATATATTTAAATTTATTTAACACGGTAAAAAAACGCATGAAACTGGTTAAAAAAATTTTAAATTTTTCATTAAAAAATTAAATTAAAATTGTATATTAATTATCATAGTTAATCTTTTTGATTTTTTTGGCGCAAATAAAAAAGAAAAAACTGGTTTTCACATTTTATTTTTAGAAACCTTTTTGCAAGCTAAGTTGTCAAATTTTTGATGTATTAATTGTTCGAAAATTCAATCAGATATTGTGAGGTATAGTATCAAAAAAAATTATTTAGTGATTTATACTAATTTTATTCACAATTTTATTTAAATAATCTTCAAGCCAATTTAAAATTTCTAGTTTTTTTTGTTGAATTGAAAGATAAACAAAATATTAATATTTAATGTATCTTTTTCTAGATAATTTTTAGACAAATAAATTAAGAAACTAAAAAAAATCATAACAAAAAAAGGCATTGTGAAATTTCATACAAAACTTCCAATACAAAAATTTAAAAATTTTCTAACTTTTGTTGTAAATATTAAAAACTTGTTCTGTAAATGAAACAAAGTGAAACAACTGTTGTTTCACCTTCTGTGAAAGTCTGCAAAATCTGTGAAAATTAATTGCGTTTTATTTTTAATACTTTTATAAAAGGTGCAATTTTGCAGACTTTCGCGAAAGGTGAAACAACAGTTTTTTCACTTAGTTTCATTTACAGAACAAGTTTTTGATATTTAGAACAAAAATTTTTTTATTTTTGTATTGGAAGTTTTGTATGAAATTTCACAATGCCACAAAAAAAAATATTTTTTGTTTGTTAGTTTTCTTTATTTTCATTAAATGTGAAAAAGAATAATGTATGAATTTTTTAATAGTGTGAATATTTTTTTGTTTAAATAAAATTATACATAAAGTATTCTTTAAGTCTTTTAGGGTTTTGTTAGGTAAAAATGAGACGCAAATTAAATGGTTCAATATTTAAAAATTTAATCGAGTCATTTATTTTAATCTATAACTTCAAAAAAAATTTGATAATAATTTAATAATTAAAAAAGTCAATTTTTGTGATAAGATTGATGTGCTTTTTTTAAAAATAATTTTAAAATTTTTCACACCAATACTAAATTATATACAATAATTTTGTCTGTAAATATTCAAATTAGAGAATATCTATTCTAAGATGGGAGCAAGTGAAAGTGTCACTGGGTTGAAAATCATTTGTCTTGCTTCACGAATATATTTTTGACTCACGTTTAGAAGTATTAATTCACTGACTGACAATTTTCGAGGGGTGTCCATGCGGAGAACAAATTCAGGCAGATTTAGGTAACGATCAAGTTTGGTTGGCGTAATTGACATTTTTTTTGTCCAATTTGAATCATCTTGTATCACATTACTTGATTTGTAAGTTTCAGGCAAATTTTTGTGAATTAGTGCCAATTTTTTTGCTTTTTTAGAATTGAAAATTGATCTCTGAGTTGTTGTTTGCTTTTTATAATTTTCAGCAGAACTCATTTTTAAAAAATGAACAAAATTTTAAGGTTTTTCAACATTCTCTTTTAATTTAGATAAAATTCAAGTCATGAGTCTATTAAATTTTATTTACCAAATTAATTACGAAAATAAAGCAATAAAGATAAAAAAAGGCTCGTAATTATTTCAAAAAAAAATAATATTTTATTTAAATTTGCTGTTAGAACTGTTTTAATTAATTATTGCTTCCAAATTTAAAATTTATTTTTTAAATCTTTGGACTCATTTCTTATCTTTGAAAAAATAATAGCACGATTTAGTTAATTTAAATTTAATAAATAATGGATATCAGTAAATAAAAAAGTAAATTTTGCAAAGATAAACACAAAATTATAATTTATAAACAAAATTGCTATAATTTTATCTCTTAATAATTTTGTCAAAGATATTTTAATAAAATAGTTAAACAAATGGAAACACTACATTTTTAATAAATTAAGAATTTTTTACCAAATTAGTTACAGTGGTGATTTGATATAAGGATCCATGGTAAATTTACGCAAATTTACGTAAATTTGTGTAAATTAACGTAAAAAATAGTAATTTGACTATTTTTTACGTAAAACAAGAATTGTAAAAATTGGTAAATTAACTATAATTTCTTTAGAATATAATAAAACAAGTTTCTAGTTTTTTTTAATTTTTGATGTGCAATGCTGATCATTCAAATATTCATACAAACCTTCACTTTTGGGATATTTGAACGGCCAAAAGGATTATATGAGACAGTTTGAGTTTTCTTTTAAAGCCTTTTTAATCAATAATGGACTCTGAAATGTAAAGAGATATACTAGCTGAGTATTTATTCCCTTTTGGAGCAGGTAAATTTGATTTAGCTTTTAAGTTACATCAAGACAATGATCCAAAACATAAGTCTAATTTATGTCGAAATTTTCTTTACCATAACAATATTAATTGGGTATATTATAAAAATTTTAGTTTTTTAAAGTTATTTAACATAGTAATTAAAAGTGAAATCCTCTCCAAATTCACCTGATTTAAACCTCATAGAGATGGTATTGAATGAAATGAAAAATTTCATCATAGAAAAAGGACCAAAAAATAAAGATGATGTTTTGAAATATATTTTTGATTTCCAAAACACTCTAACACCTAAAAATTGCAAGAAATATATTAACCATTTAAAAAAAGTAAAATAATTGATGTTTTTTTAGTAAAAAATTTCATTAACATTCTAATTAATATATTACAAAGGTAATTGAATTTAATTTAATTTAAAAATAATTTAGGCGAAGCCTTGGCCGGCCGGTTGGTTCCTTTCAGCCACATGATTGATTTTTGATGACTAATTTTGACCAATTTTTACGTAAAAAATGGTAAAGAATTAAATTTAAAAAAAAAATTTTTTAGCAAAATTTGCAATTTTTTTGGCATTTTTTGAGTTAATATAAATTAACGTAAAAAATGGTAAACTAACTAAATTTTACGTAAATTTGCGTAAATTATAGTTAATTTACCAATTTTTACAATTCTTGTTTTACGTAAAAAATAGTCAAATTACCATTTTTTACGTTAATTTACACAAATTTACGTAAATTTGCGTAAATTTACCATGGATTCTTATATCAAATCACCACTGTACATAAAATAATAAAATTCAAAATTTTATACTAATTGAAATCAAATTTGTTTATTTTTTAATAACTTAAAATACAAACAATTTCAAATCGACTTTTTGAGTTAAATGAAGACAATTTATCTATATTTATTCTCTTATACATTTTATTTCAGTTATTTTTATTTTTACTGCTATTAAAAATGTCCTGAAAGAAAAGTGTCCAAATAGTTGTATAAAAAGGTTAATTTTTCTGTTAATTTTTTTTAATAAATACATATACATTTAACACTTAAAAGACAAGCTAAAAATTTATTAAGTTATTTATTCTTAAATTAATTAAATTTAATTAAATTATTTTACAAATTTTTGAAATATTTAAAAATAAATGAAATCTTGAGTTTATAATTGTTCGCTTTTTATTCTAGAAATTGGCAGATAATTTCACATTTTTTATTTATTCAATACCATAAAAAACCTAGTCTTTTATTCAAATAAACTTTACCTTCATCCCCATCGATATATTCAAACAAAGTGAATAGAATATTTTTTAATTCTGAATTATATCTAAATTTTGACTGAGATTCTTCCACCTTTTCTAAAATCAATTCTTTTATATTTCGAGTCAATAAACTGGACTTTTGTTTGGCAATCAAGGTAAGGCTGACAAATAGCCGATTTGGTTCTTGAAAATTCCAGCATTTTGTAACAACTTCTTCGATTGATTTACTAAACATCTCATCACTTGAGATACAATGTTAAGTGAAGTTTTAGTTTTTTTTAATATTAATAAAAATACTTTTCCGAGTTATTCTTTGATAAATCCATTAAAAAATTAAACAAATTTAAAACTTTTAATTTCAGTGAATTGTTTTCTGTAGAAATTAAATTTAAAATCGAAGTAAATATTAACGTAGCGTCTTTTATTAGCACAATTTTGGATTCGGTTTTGTTCAAAATATAATGTATTATTTGAATGCACTTTAAAATAAATTGAAAATTTAGTTAGTTTTTTTTTTATATTTGTAATTTTTTTCTTTAATAAAACAATAGTCTCTAATCAGTCGGTGTACTCTAAAATATAGTCAATTTAATATTTTTTTTTCCTTTTTTGGGCTGGTCAATCCGTGCTCGCCAAACTTACCTGAAATTTTACCTAGTTAACAACATTGAATCGTAAGGTTAACTCTAATTTATTTTAGTAAATTATTTAAATTTTTTTTTAAAAATAAATTAGTAATAAAAAAGTGATTGAAAATTTTAGACATCATTTTATAATTCTATATTAAGATTTCCCTTATGAATCTCTGACCCATGAATTATTTTGCTTTTTTTTGACAAAATTTGCAATTTTTATAATCAAGATTTTGTGATAACTTTCTAATTATTAATTTAATTAAAAAAAAATTAGGAGCTAGTTCTTTCGTCTAATTTTTCTTTATTTATTAAAAAGGAAACTTAGAATAATCTTAAGTCAAGTTAAGTAATTAACTTTATTTTTTTTATTGTAAAGTCAATTCTCAATTGAATTTTTAAGTTAATTTTTAAGTTTTGAATGACTTAAAAATTCAATTGAGAATTGACTTTAAACTTGTCTTGTTAAGAACTTGTCACTTAAAAACAAGTCTGATAATAAATAATTAGTTCTAAACTATTCTTACTAAAAAATCACTGAAATTCGAAAATGACAAGATTTTTTTGAGCTTTTTTATTTTACAAATATTAAGTAAAATCACATAAATTTACCCAATTTAATAATATCATTTGATCTAGTTTATTTAAAAAATAATTTTGATAACATTTATTTAACAACTTTTTTAATTTTTCGCGGCAGTTAAGTTTGGAGCAAAAAAAATCAAAGCAAAGCAAATTATTTTAAAAATTTAAAAAATTAATTTTTAATTATAAAAATTTTAAGCATAAAAATAAAAATAGTAGAAAAAAAATTAAAAAAAAACGTAACATTTATTACTTTTTCTATCGATTTTCGATCTATCCTTCTAAATTATAAAGATTTATTTAATATTTTGCTTTAGTTAACGTTTAAAAAAACTATCTTTAAAAATGTTAAAAATTTATTTTTATAATAATTGCTAATAATTAATAAAACTGGTGATGAATTTAATGAAATATATTTTCCCACAATTTTTGCTTCAAACTACCACCGCAAATTTTCTAAAATTTCCAAAGTTTGTCTACCTTACTTTTTATGACAATTACGATAAAATATGCATTTTTTTAATTTAATTTTAATTATCCTGTGAGGCTTAAAATTTTTTAAAATAATTTACTGTTTAAGAAATTCGAAATTAGAAATAGTTTTTCTTACTTTTTCAGTTTCATTGTTATTTTTTGGCTCATCTAGGAAATTTTGTTTCAACAGACTAATAATATATCTTCTAAAATTAAGAATTTCTGATGAACAATTCTCAATAAATGTCCTTTCAAGTGCAAGAACTATAAAATGATCATCTACTTGAGTCTAAGACAAAAATTAGATCTTTTGATTAATTTTTAAATTCAGTTTTAATCACCATTTGAAATTTCATTGTGAAATTAGCGATAATACTTTGAAGTACTCGTTGAAGATATCCATCATATTCATAATTTAATTGACTTATACCAATTAAAAACTTAAATTTTAAAATATTAAATAAATATTAAATAAAACAAAAATGTTTGATTTACCAAGTGAAGCGAGTCTTTTAGAGATATCAGAATGCTATTTTGGTTATTCGCCACATACAGACTATTAGGGTTAAGTTTTGGATTCGTGGTTTTATTTGAACTGGCTGGCAGAACAAGTCTATCAATTATTTTAGCAAATAAAGTATCTGATCTTCCCTTAAAGAAAATTAGATAAAATTTTTTTAATTGATCATTTTACTCGACTATGGATAAAAGTTGACAAATGATAGACAATTTGAGATGCTACTATGTAAGTTTTGTACAAAACTGAATGGGAAGCAATACTCGAAACAGACTGAACTAATTTTAAAAAATCAGCAAAATAAACATTCAAATTTTCCAGATAATTTTTTTTCTCGGCTAAAGACTTTTGAAATAAAAAAAATTAAAAAATCAGAAATTTTTTTTTAATTACTTGAATAATTCTAAGATTTTGTGCAAATTTAGAGATAAATTCAATCAAAAAATGTTCAACATCTGAATTTAGTGTCAAGTTAGAATCCTTAAAAATTTTCATCTTATTCTGACATGTATTGATTAGACTAGATAGAATCCTTTCGCTCTGAGGAGTGTTTGACTCTTTCAAATCGAAAAAGTCTTTGGGTCCATTTTGGGTACAAGTCGAGTTAATGAAAGCAAAAATTATTAAATTAAAAATTTTAAGCTCAAAATTGTACAGATTTTTTTGACATATTTGCTCAAGTTCTTGATCATTTAGAACAAGTTCAATGAATTTTAATCTCACCAAAACAGACTGACAATGATCTTCAATATTCGTTTGATGATTAGAATTGGTAACAATGTGAGTTGTAAGAGCAAAATAGTCGATCATATCGACCAAACTCTTCATTTCTTTAGTCGTATTTTGAACTAATGATGCCGGATTAAAGATTAGATGGGAATAGAGTGAACAGATTTGATAGCCAAAAAATGACATTGATTCGTATGAAAAAACTGATGATTTATTCAGTGTGCTCTGTTGGTCGATTAAAATTGACCATAATTTTTTTAAAAATTCAGATATCATTTCCGCTTTTTAAATAAAATAAGTCAAAATTTAAATATAAGATTTAATTGATGAAATCTTACATAATTTAGTGTTGAAAGTATAGTTAGACAATTCATTCTGAAATATTTTCCTTAAAAATAAATAAATTAAGTTTTTTTAAATTATCAATTTTAAATGCTCGATTTAAATCTTTTATTTAAAAAATTAAAAAAAAAATAGAAAAAAGATCACAAAATTTTAATAAAAAAAATTTCATCTTTTAAAAATAAGGCGTTTACCTATGATATCTTAAAAAAATCCATTATCTAGCAGAAATTATTGGTTTTTAAATTCAAAAAAAATTCTTGAATTTATCTGGGATGTCTTTGAGTTTAATTTTTATATGAAATTTTCTTCGAATGAGTTAAAAAAGTAAAAGTAAATGTGAAAACATTCCAAATTTTACAAATTTTTTAAAATATCAGATTGTTTCTAAAAAACGGATGCTATATTCGCCATATTTTGTATCCAAAACACGGATTTTTGTTTCCTAAAACACGGTTTCGAATCAAAAAAAAATAAAAATAAAATCTTATTTATTTAAAATTTTGCCTAAAAAAATAATAAAAAAAATTTTAATTGATTTTTAATTTAAATTTAAAACGCTTAATAATTAAAAATTTTTCCTTTAACTAATAATTTTACGAAATAAATTAAAATTGAGTCTAGCATTTTTAGCGTTATATTTTTTTTCTATAAATATGTTGTTTCCTTGTTTTAGATACCAAATCTGGCGTTTCGGATTTCGTGTTTTAAAGACAAGAAATACCTCTAGCAATTTTCAAACTTTTTTAAATTTAATCTTTTTTAATAAAAATATAAAAAAAATTAAAATTTATGCAAATATAACTTCTGTCTTTTTTAATTTTAGGGAATTTTTAAAAATATTGGTTAAAAATTAAGTTGACAAAAATTAATCCTGAAAAGCCCATTACTATTATTATTAATAATCAAATATTTGAAATTAACTATCATTAAATATCAGACTTGTATAAAAATCATGAATAAAAGTCCGAAAATGTCTGATTCAAGTCACGACTTCTTGGAAATAAGTCATGACTTTGACTTAACTTGTAACTTTGAACAACTCTGAATTAACTCTGTGATATTCTAATGATAAGTTTCATATTTTCCTTTTTGCTTCTAAAGCTAATATTTAAAAAAGATCTTCAAAATGCCTATTTCGTTAACACTAGAAAGACTGACAAAGCTTTCTCAATTTGTTGGACTTAATTTTATGAGTTGACATAAAATTTTTTACAAAATAAATCAAAAATATAAAAATTTCAATTTTAGATTAAAATTAGTTTTTTTCTGTTCTAATGGGGAAGTTATTTTGCAGAACTCTGTTAAAAGTTTAGTATATTGGTAACATTATTAAGCATTCTGTACAGAACTGATCAGAACTGACCATCTACATAGAATGCTTTAATTAATACAGTTACCGTTATAACTTAAGTATGTATTTGCGAAGTATTCCAAAATACTGAATACGTGCTGGAAAATTGTTTTGTAATAAATTACTTTTTTGGTTAAGAAAATTAGAAGATTTTTTTCAAATAAATTAATATAACTGCTTAAATTTGATTTATTATCTCAGAGAGGCCTATATTTATTTCGTCAGCTAATTTTTTTTTCATTTGATTTTTCTATGAGCAAAATTATTTTTATTGTCAGAAAATCTAATCATTTATATTCTAATTATTTTTTCTTACTTATAATTTATTTTTTCCCAGCCAAAAATTTTTTTTTACTATTTATAAGCTTTTTTATCTGTACCGAGCTAATATTCTTTCAAAATAAAAATATAACTTCAGTTAACAGTGGCTTCTTTAAATGAATGGTATGATGGTGTTGCTCTTGTTGAATTCGGAATATAAATTAAATTAAAAATAACTGTTTCTGGTGATAGATTGATTTTTAACAAAATAGTGGTAAAAGAAAAAAATTAGCTGAAAAAAAATTTTTAGTTGATGAAAAAGAAATACTTCTCTCTCAGGGACAGTAATAAGATTAACTTTATAAATTATTTTTATGAAAAAATTAATACAAAAAAATTACTTGTAAATGGCTAATGTTTCTGAAATTTTTGAAAATATCAGCTCATTTTGTTTACGGTTTAGTAATTTAAACATGGTATCAAATTTTATCTCATCTTTAATTAATAAATTTTTAAAAAAAAAATTAAAATTAAAAAAATTTACTTAATAATCTACAGCTGATCAGGCTTATTTGATAAAGGTACAAATTTATCTTTGAATTATTGACAGAGATAAAATTTTGGCAATTATCTACAAAACAAACCGAATAATCAGTAAGAAATTGTCCAATTACTTGAGAATTCTTTAAATTGGATATTTGATTTGAATTTTGACCATTTGTAATCAGCATATGGGCTTCTTGGACAATGTTATTTAGATAAAGTGAAAATTCATCATTCAACAATGTGTAAACATTTGAATTTTCTTCATTTTCCAATTCAACCGTGTCATACCAAAGTTTTAATGCCAAAAATTTCATGTTCAAAAAAGTTTTGAGTGCGTTTGCTTTTGAAGAAGTGACCACAGATGAATAGGACACATTTGAGCTGTTCAAAGACAAAACGTGCTCAATTTTGTTCATGTTTTTGGATTTTATGAAAACATTTAGAATTCGAAAAAAATTCTCAAACTGTTCATACTTAAGCTGAGAAGTAACCAAGTCGGCTGAGTTGCTGAAGCATTTGATTAAAGTAAAAAAAAGATAGGAGATGTTTAAAAATCCCGACATGTCAAGTTCTGCAATGCGTTTGTCGTGAAGTCTTGTGTAAAGACGACCTTTAAATTGGCGCCAAACCAAATTAGAACTGCCATTACTGGTGCTTATCGATCCTGTGCATCCATCCTTTAGGTTTGTGAACAAAAAACTCAAAAAAATTTGAAAAATATTGTTTGATTGATCTATTTGACACTTTGTTATTTGATCAATCATTTTTAGACCAGATTTAAAATCGGTTAGGGATGCTTGGCTTTCATTTAGGGCAAATAGAGAACTGGTTCCTTTAGTTTGGACAAAAAATGATGAGTTTATAAGCTTGGAAAAATACGACTCCCATAGCATTAAAAGGATGTCAACAAAAATTTTGCGAGAATTTGGATTAGATTGGGACATGCTTGGATTTGAGCTGAATATTTGAGATAGTTCTATGTAAGACGACTGTGTTGAATTTGATTCCATTTCGTGACACAACATTTGAAGAGGAATTCTTATGTGGTTGAAAGATTTCTGGTCCGCAACCTGGTTTTGTTCGGTTATTTCTTTCATTGATGATTTTATTATCTGGTAACATGGATCTAAATAATTTTTACACTCTTGCTGATTGTTTTTTTCCTAAAAAAATAGTGAATAAATCTCAACTTTAATTGCAGCAATGCTACGATTTTATGTTTTTCTAAAGACATCAAAAAAAGATTTTTTAGTAAAAAACTTGATAAATGTAATATATGCATATTAATATTTTTTTAATGATTACTAAAATAAACTTTTTTAAAAAATTGATACTATTTTTTTGAAATTTAATTATTTAGACTTTTAATCGTGAAAAGAAGTCTAAAAAACTTCTCGGTTCTTCTAGTGTTAAATAAAAACAAAGACCGTAGTACTGCTTTTGGTTTTTTAATATTTAAAAATATTTAATTACTGAATTTTTTTTGATTATAATTGAAATCTTGTAGGCCAACAAAAATGTAAAATGACTATAATTTTCGATTTTTTCTTTTTCTAATAGAATTATTTTGTTGCTCTTGAAAGCTTTAGTACAAACTTCAGTATCATTAAATTTATAACCCTTTATCAGTCGGCTAAATGATGACCAAAAAACCTTGAAATTAAAAAAAAAATAATCATTTATTTAATGTTTGTTAAATATCTTATAATTTCTCTGACTGGATGAGCGCCTCGAAAGGCACTGTCTTTGGTCTTTGGTCTACCACTTTTTGTCACATTTACCAATAACATGGAAAATAAAAATTTTTAAATTACATAAGAATAATATTTTAGAAAATTTTAAAAATACAGTGGTGACACGTCAACTAGGTTTTAATTTTACGTAAATTTACGTAAAAATCATTTTGCCGAATTTTTGAAAATTTCACAATTTTTTCAGATTTAGGACTTAAATATCGAAAAAAGTAAATTGACGTAAATTTACGTAAAATCAGATTTTTTAACCAAGTAAAAAATGGTAAATTTTTGTAAATATTTTTATATTGATGAAATTTTTCTTTAATGTAGTTTTTTTTAAGTTCTAAAAAAAAATACATATTTCATCATCTTATTCAAATTAAAGATCGGACCAATCATCATTTCTTTCAATGACACGTTTAATTACCTTAAAATTTAGAATTTTATCTAAAAATAAAATCACAGTTTAATATTACTTTTTTTAAGTTATTAATGTAATTTTGGCATTTTTGTGGAGTTAACTCACTTTCGAATTCTCTGGAAGCCGAAGAAAACTCATCTATCAAATATCCATGTAATATTATTTTCTTTCAAAAAGTTTTTAGAAATATCGGAAGTATTCATTATTATGTAATTTATTTTTTCTAAAATTTAAAAAAATTATTATAATGAAACTTAAAAAAAACTACACCAAAGAAAAATTTCATCAATATAAAAATATATACCAAAATTTACCTTTTTTTACTATTTTTTACAATTTTTTCTTTGTTAAAAATTGTGATTTTACGTAAATTTACGTTAATTTACTTTTTTCGATATTTAAGTCCAAAATCAGAATAAATTGTGAAATTTTGAAAAATTCGGCAAAATGATTATATGAGATATTATATATGATATGAATTTTTTTTATCATCTTGACTCTTTATTACTAATCATCACCAGAAACCTCTTTGACGTTAAGCAATTAACATTCTTACCCGAAAAAAAAGCAGATTTTTAAATGGGTAAAAGATTGACAAGAATACAGCAATAATTAAAGTAAAATTATTAAGAATTTTCACATTACCATTGACAAGTTATAGCCCATTTTTTAATTCACTGTATATTAAAACCAAAAAGATACCTAAGGAAATTTTATGTTGTCTGGTCCGCAGTTCTCCTACTGTAGCTCATATAATTATTTTATTTATATTATTTCAAACCTGTTGAATTTTAGCCTCTTTTTCAAATAATTGGCCAATTTTATATCCTAAGTACCAGCATTTGTTTACACATTCACAACACATCTCTTGAAAATTTTCGTATAAATTTTCCATATCTGAAACCTTGGAATATTATTATTTGGTAAGAAAATTAAAGCCAAAATACTTTTTTGAAGGTGTGCAGACTTAACTGGATTAAGTTATTAATAAAAAAATTCAGTGTTTGAGTAAATAGACAAGTTTCCTGGTTTTCATCGTCATTTAAAGAGCAAAAATCAAAGACCATTGCCATTGACGAATTTTGACAAGAGAATAACTTTTGACTCAAAAGATAAATCAAATACAAAATTATATTTTGGACTGAAAGAACAGTATGAAAGCCCAAAGCATATACACTCTCTCCCAACGCTTTCTATCCGAATTTAAAATTTAATTTTTGTATTCTTTTCTAAAAATTACCTCTTTGATCAAACATTTTGAGTCCAAGTAGATATTATTCAAGTTTTTCCAATTGCCAAGAACAACCAAAGTCTTTTTGAGCTCATCAAGAATTTCTTTATAATAAAAACTCATTTCTACATTAAAATCATTGATTTGTTCATCATTTACAAGGCTAATCAAAAAATAAAATAAATTTAATTTTTTTGTTAACTAGTCTTTACTTTATCATTTTATTTGTCAATACAATTAATGAATATGTAAAATTTCCGACTGAATCAGAGAACTCTGGCAACAACAAAAATTAGACATTAAACAAAAATCAGCTCTAAATGACTAACTGGTTATTTTATGCGGAAAATTGATCAGTTTGTAAATAAAACTTCGAATTCTATTAAAATAGACTTGAGGATTTTGCTCACAAATCATAAAATAATCAATGTCATATTCACTAATTGAGTGATCTTGGGCACAATCAATACCAGAAAGCATCAGGGACTCTAGAAATTCATTACTCTCCTCAAAGCGCTGATGCACACTAAATCGGTAAAGCGATAAATTTTCTGCATCATCGAACCAGTCAATACAAACTTAAGTTCCAAAAATTGGTTCGCATCTTCACAAGAAATTCTCATTTTTGAATAAAAAATTTAAATGAAAAAATTTATTTATTTTTTTAGAATTATTTTAGACTAAACATTAAAAACAAAATTTTAAAAATAACTGGACAAAATTTCTAATTGATTAGACGAGCTATAGCTGGCACAGCACTGTTGAGAATCGCTTGAACATTTGATTTTGGACGAAAGAGCTGTTTGAACTCTAGTGCATTTAGTCTGTCGTCATTGTTGTCATCATAGAGCTTTAGAACCTTAAGAGCTTCGTTCATATCTGCTAGACGGTATTCTTTGGGCAATGAATTGACCATAAAGAAGGCAAACTCAGGCACATCAATGACTCCATCTCTATTTTTATCAGCAGCGCCGAACAAGGCTTCAATAATGCTGAGTGCAGTTAGTTTTCTTGGTGGAATTGTGTTCGCTGAGGACCGGACATATCTTGGAACTTTTTTGGAGTCTAGTTTATGCGCTGATTGAATGGCCTCGTGAATAGGAACTACTAAATTTACAAAGGGACGATTTTCGTACTCGGACAAAATCATTCCTTCCACTAGAGAGTAATCTTCTTACAGTTTTTTGTTCAAATAATATTAGAAAAAGGTTTTTGACTTACGCAATCCTGATTCTTTGATGCCATACTTGTTCAAAATAGATTCTACCGAAGATTGGTAAATATCAAAGTAGACCAAAAGGTTCTCTTCAGCTTTTTGGCTAAGGGTTATGTTGAAAATCCTCAACGCATTCAGAATTGTGTATGTGTATTCAGCTTGACTGACCATGCCATCGTTATCAATGTCCATATATGTCAACAAGTAATAACTCAAAACTTTGATATTTATTGAATAGACTTAAATAATTTTTTATTACAAAAAATATTTTTTTTAATTATTTATTTATTAACTCAATTGATGGGCAACTACAACTCTTTCCAAGTTAAAAAATCCATTGGTTAAGTTCTGTACCCGATTTAGGCTTATTAAACCATGTGGATATGTATCAAACTGTTTCATGATAATATTCAGCAAGGTGCTTACTTAAAAAAAATTTAAAAATTTTTTTTAAAATTTGAAGTAAATTTTTTAAATTTAAAATAAATTTTTTAGGTTACGCTTGGGCAAAAAAATTTCTCCAGAATTTGACATTCTGATCATTTCGGCAATACTAGCCACACTCTCTTTAAAATCAGGCTTTATTTTGACTCCCATTAGCTCGAGCATGCTGACGTAGCCTTTGAATACTTCGGTGAGGTTCAGCACCTTATTTTCGTCTACGTCGAAATGATTGTGCATGTCAGTCAAAATTGCTTTAGTATCCATTAAAAGCTCTAAAAATATGATTAAGTTTTGTATTTTTTGGTGCACAGCAGTTACCATTTATTTCGGTAACAAGAGCCTCGTCCAAGGATATGTTCACATTTCGGAGAAAAATTTGAGCTTCGCTAATACCAATTCGATGCTCAGAATTAGGATCAATTGAATTCAAAAAATTCAGCTTAACACGCTCGGCTAAAGTTTAATTTAGAAAAAAAAATTAAATATCAGACATTTTAAATTTACCAGAGCAAACTCCACAAGTTTTGGGACAAGGAACTTTGAAAAAATTTTTACAAACATTTAATAAAGTTGTCAAATTGACAGTTAGACAAAGAGGTTGTTCCTGAAAGCAGTCGGTAGCTATTTAGAAACAAATTTCAATTTAAAAAAAAATTATAAAAATTTTTTAAGAAAATACCTTGACATTGAAATAATTGATACAAAACCAATAATAAAATCGTCACTCTCATTTTTTTAAAAATTTTTATTTTGAGGAATTGAAAATAAAAATCATTTAGTTTTTATATGTGACATACTGGACCCATTTAACCAAATAAGTATAAATTGTTATCATTGTAAATATTTGTATTAGGTGATCGGACGCGTAGTCTAATTAGAATCATGTCAAGTTATTAGATTTCACTCACATCAGACAAAAGCATTAGATTCAAGTCTACTAAATATTTGCTGAATCAAATTTGAAGGCAACCTATGGCTTTCTGATTTTAGCATTTAAATCAAATATTTGAAATATTTGTCTATGTTTGAGTTGAGAATGTGCCAAGCAGGAAGAAATTCTCATGTTTTTACTCACGATAAAATTACATTGAATTCGATATGTTATTGCTTCGAATGTGAGCAAACTAATGCCAACAAATTCAGTCAAAACTATTTTTAGAAATTCAGCTATTTTTCACATTTTATTTATAGACACTACAAAATATTTTTATAAAATTTCCTACATAATCTTAAGATAAATTTAAAATGAATTTTAACTAAAGACTCTAAGGTAACGTAGATTAAAAAAATACATTTTTTTTATATCTTTTGAAATTTGGGTTTTAAAATAAAATTTCTTTATTAAAAAAAAAAAGAAAAAAAAAGCTTTATTTTAATTGATTTAAAGTTTGAATTTATTGACTGTAAAATTTAACTTTCTTAACTATTTTTCTTGATTTTTGAAAAAAATCCTGTCCACCAAGTTATGCATTTCTTGATTCAGTTCTAATTTTTAAATGATCGACAGTATATTGGTGGTACAAGGGATGTATCAGTTGCTACAATTTACAGAACATGTTTTGGTCCTTCAGAACTTAAGCTTTGGCATTTTTAATATTTTGTTTTTTGTACCAAAATTCACAATCACAAAATTATACTCAAATAAGGTAAATAATATTTAGTTATAATCGATTTTATGTAATCGACTTTTTTTTGAATAAATTTTAAAATCAACCAAAAAATGTTCAATCTATTTTTTTAAATTAGCTCAAATTTTTGAATGAGTTACTCAGATTAAAATTCATTTTATTATTAAATAGTATTCTTAAAATATTTTTTCCAGTTGTGTTACGAGACATGGAATACAGATAAGGCGAAAGGTAACTTATTAAATTAATAAAAAATGCTTTCACTCAGTCTTGTGTCATTGAATTTCTAAGCCACGTTTTTAATCTCTTAAAACAGGAGAAGCCTCTTTCGGAAGAAGCTGAGAAAACTGTTTTTTTTAATATACCAAAAAACAATTCTCTTTTTTAAAAATACAAGAAGTCTTTAATATAATTAAATTCTGGATTGTTTTTAAATAAATTTAACTAGATTTGACAGTAAATATAAATCATTTTATTTAGCTGTTTAATTTCTTTTATTTATTCAATTATTTCGAGCTAAAGCTGCCTTAGATTGAAAAATAAAAATTTAAAATTTAAAAATGAAAATTAAATCTAAGTAATGAAAGGTGCTTAATGTTTAAGTAATCATCGATTCAGGAAAGAAAGAAGAAAAAAATTTGCTTAACTTAATATTTTATTTAAAATTTTAGGCAATTTTCGATTAAAAAATTCAATTTTTTAATTATTTACAAATAAACTTAACTTAAGTTTATTTATAAATCGGTTTTGTCATATTAGGTAAAAAATTCAAAGAATATTAAATAATAAATATATGTAAAATTAATACCGTAATTATTTGGGGTAACATGGGTAAAATATACTAGACACTAACACGATTTTTATTTTTATCTAGAGACACTTCATTTTTATGTAAAATCACCTCCAAAATCTCCAGACCTAAATCCAATTGAACTTTTATGGAGTGAACTAAAAGTTTTTGTTAGACAAAAGAATATTTTAAGTGACTCGGATCTATTTGTCGCTATAAAGGATTTTCAGAAAACTTTAATCCCACTTAAATGTAAAAAGTATATCGATCATTTAAAAAAAGTATCTCCATTTTTCATTCCCATTATTATTCGGTAGAATTAAAACTAAATTTAAAAGGTAATTTAGGTTGTAATCGAAAGAAATGGAGATTGGCCAGATCATTAATTTAGCCTTTTGTTGTATCAATATAAATGTGTAAAATATTTCGTTTTTAATTGTAAAATCAAACCCGTTGGAAATAAATCATCCATTTTTGAATCAATTAGAATTGTTTTTTTTTGTTTAAACTAGGCAAAAACTTAAAAAAACCTAAATGTATTTTACATTTTTCATATTGTAAATAAATTATCCATTTTTGACTAAATTTGACTTGTTTTGACTTTTATTAACCAGAAATTACCTTTTATTACGTTAATTTTGGTCAAAAAATAATACAATAATTTTTGAGAGTTTCTAGAAAAAAAAAAAAAAAATTTTTTACGAAATTTTCGATTTTTTTCAAAAATTTTGGACATTTTGAGTTTTACCAAATTTCACCACATTTTACGTAAAATTACGTTAATTCACTATATTTAACGTTAAAAGACGTTTTCTAGAAACTGGTATTTCACGTAATTTATCGTCAAATTTGGTGAATTAACGTAATTTTACGTAAAATGTGGTGAATTCATCGGATCGTAGCAGCACTGTAATCCAGCTTTTTCAGATTATGATAAAAAAATTCAAACTAAAATAATAGATTAGAATTAAACAATTTCAAATAGAAGATAAGGGAAACGATTAGGATTAATTAAATTGAACAAAGGAATTTACTCAAGACTAGAATAAATTCGTCAATTTTCAGCATATGTTGGGATTTTATGAAAAGTTCTAAATAAAATTAAATCAGTGCTCGATACCAAAGAAAATGACTATGAATTTTTAAGTCAAAAGCAAATCTTACTTTTAATTTTTTATTTTGATTAAAAGTCAAAATAAAAAATTAAATGAATTTTTTTAGGTCCAATTTTTATTTGAAGGTATTTGAGTTAAAAAGAGAAATCAAGGTTAATTCTGAATCAAACGTGAATCCTAGAAATTTTAATTAAGTTTCAAAATTAAGTTTTAACCATTGATTCTAAAATTTTTTGAAAGACAAAACATATTGCTCAAACAAATACAACTTAAACATTAGAAATAAAAAAAAATTCAAATAAATTATTATATTTTAAATTTTAAAATTAGATAATCTAACAAAATGGATATATTCCAATCTGCGATTCAGGGAAAAGTGATCAAAATGAACGAGTATTTTTTAGTTGGCAGTGTTTTGGATCCTGTAAAAGACGGATTTTTAGAAATACTTCGGGGTCTGTGCGATAACCCGGAAAACAAACCAGTTGAATTTTTAGAAACTGAATACATTTATTTAAAAAGTTAAACAATCTGTAAAATTTTAAATTTTTTAAATAATTTTTCTCTAGCCAACCCAAATGGACCAAATGTTACGCTTAGAGCCCGTAAGGTAGGCAGTCCTCCTGATACTGCGCAGCATTGTCATTTAAAATATGTTGGCAGTATTGATTATAAAACTGACAAAGTAATGGTCAGAACTTATAATGATTGTCTTACTAGCTCAAATTTGGATGAATACTTAACAGCTCTGGGTTTTAGGTAGAAAATAGAATAAAAATATTTAGTAAAATGCTGATGAATTTAAAAAGTTTAGAAAGCGAGCTAATAATAAAAGGAAACTTGTTTCATAAAGGCCATTTGAAGATAGCTGTTTCAAAAATTTTTCAACCAAGTGCAACCGAACCACAGGCTTTGACCAACTCTCATTTGGTTGAGATTAGTTGCACTGGACCTCCAGGCCAGGTAAAACTTTTATCTTGATTTAATCTCACCTAAACTTTTCGTTTAAAGACTGCAATTGCAGACAGTGTAAAACAATTTGCTGATTTGCTCAAACCATTTGTTCGAATGGACAAAATTTCCCAAATAAATGAAGAATTGAATATTTGATAAAATTTTTTTTTATTTACACGCTTCATTAGAATAATTAAAAATATTTTAAGAAAAAAAAATTTTATTAGATTCTATAATTATATTTATTTTGTTTAACTAAATAAAAATAAAATATCAGGTGATAAGAACTATGGGACTGGGTAGTTGGAAAAATCGTTCCAACACGATTAACATATTTTTTATCTTTGAAAGTCATGATGAATAAAGAAAGAAATTTCGACTATTTTTAAAGAATATTTGAAAAATTAAAAAAATTTGAAACTATGTTCCAAAAAGAGCAAAGATGTCAGATCATAAATATTTGATGTAATTGCACAAAAAAAAACTAATGCAAAAAATTCAAATTTTTAAAAAATTTACATGTATTAATACGGATTGAAAAATAATGTTTCTTTATCGCTTCTCGGCCTCTGGCTAAGATCAAAGTGTAGTATCTGTTCTCATCAGTTTAATATCTGATGGGGGGTCCATTGGGCCCCCGCGATATTAAATCGATTTTTGTGAGCGGACTGGTTGCGCAGAGCTTGCTCGGCACCAGTCACGGATCGACCTAGCGTTGCACTATATTGCTAGGACCGGTC
The DNA here is from genome assembly GCA_016802215.1 of Brachionus paranguensis. NCBI lineage: Eukaryota > Metazoa > Rotifera > Eurotatoria > Ploima > Brachionidae > Brachionus > Brachionus paranguensis. The sequence continues at coordinate 1,760,581 of JAESIX010000012.1, forward strand.
CACAAAACCCCTTTTGGGGGGTTTTATTTTTAAAATTAAAATAGAAAAATATAAAAAATTTGCAATTTTTTAAAATGAAATTTTTATTAAAAAATATTGACAAAAAATTGAATAAAATTTTAATTTACCTAGATTCTTAGTAACAAAATTTGAATTTTTAGCATCAAACAACAATATAATTTTAAAATTATTTTACATATTCATTAATTATTAATTAATTAACAAGGAAATAATTTAAAAAAATTGGTAAAGCTTAAATTATTTTTTTTTGAAGGAGCTCAAGTTCGTTACACATCCACAAATAAATAATCAAAAATAAATGATTGATTTAAATTTTTTCTCTTTTAATAAATAATTAATGCATTGTGAATTTTCATACAAACCTTCGAAATATTTCAAAAATAATACTAAATTCAAAAAATAAAAATGAATTTTGATTTTACAAGGAAATATTTAGGATCGAATATAATATCAATATTTATCAATATAAAATATTAAATTTTTCAATTTTCTTTTTGATATCAAATACACTTTGTCAATCTCAGAACAATTATTTAAGAACATTAAACAATATTTAAGCAATTACACTGATCATTTTCTGAACCGAATTCTGGACCTCTTTATTTCTTAAAAAATATATTTTCACAGCATAACGAAATAGAAGTCATATTTTAATGATAAAAATTTGTATCTGTTATTTTCAAAAAGTTAATCAATATTTAGTTAATCTGAATAAATAAAAACTAAAATTAAATATGTAATATTCAATTACATTATTACATTATAATAATAATTTGTAAAAATATTAAAGACATAGAGACCATAAAAAAATTAGTTTTTAAATTGGATTGGATTAAATTTATTCATTAATTTAATTATTATTTTCATACTTTTAAATAAAAAGAAACAATTAATATAAAATTCATATTTTCTAAGTAAAGTTAAAGTTAAAAAAAATTAAATAAATCGTAGCTAAATTTATATAAAAACTATCAAGTCAATATCAAAGCCATTAGAGTGCTCGGTTTATGACTGAGATATGACCAAAATATAAAGAATATCTTTTTTATAGAATTTTTAAAAATCTTATTGACAATAATTTATAATTAACAGTTAAAGCTTTCTTGCAAAAAACTAGTCCTGAAGCGATAGAGTCAAACGAAACTCAATGAAATTTGATGTATTCTTGGTTTTACTGGTTTTGTTGTATTCTTGGCGTAATTTTGAGTAAATAATAATGATAACGATAAACTTGTCTTAAATTATTTGTTTTTATGAAACTCGAATTTATAAATCTAAATTGATCTGTCTTTTGATTGATCTAATTTTAGAGACTAAAAACACTTTTATTTTAAAATCCACTTTAATCTTGCTCTTTGTTTTCCCAATCTCTTTGAAATTCGTTGTCCTTAAATTATCTGCCCAAAAAATGTTATAAATTTTTATGTCGAACTAAAATAAAATACTTTATTTCAAAATTTTTACAAAAAAAATGCTAATTAATAATTAATGAAAAATGTACCAAAAAGGCAACTTTGTACAAAAAAATAAAAAAAAAGTTTATTTCTTTGTTAATTTTATTAGTTGTTTCAAATAATAATTTATTTTATTTTATTTTTTTTTAAATTGTTATAATTAGTTTTAATAAAGCTATTAAAATAATGGGCATTTTGGTATGACTTTAAATTTCTCAATCAAGATAATTATGGGTTTGTTCTAAGAGAATTTGTTTATGTTGACTCAATTACTATAATATCAATTTAATTTATTTTACCCTTAATATTGTGTGCTATTTAATAAAAATTTTCAATAAAATTAATCAAATTAAATTCGCACTTTTTTTAATTAATTACCTGCTATTAATCAATGGATTAATAGCAAAAACACAGTTAGTTTATCTACTTAATTTAATACAGCATACAACCATTGTAAAAAAAAAAAGTATTTTATAAGTAAAATATCAAATTTTATCAGCAAAATTTGAGAAAATAGAAAGCATTTTAAGAATTGCAGCAAATAAAAATCAGGGAAAATATTTGAACTTTAAGATAGGTCAATTATGCACTGATAGAAAATTTTTTTTTTGAAATTTTTATAAACTTGAACCTCCAAAAGTTTTTTTATTTAATTCAATAATTTTCATTTTGTTTAATTGATTAAAAGTAAAAGATATCAAATATTGAGAACTATTGGATTCAATAAAAAAAATTCCAACTAACACGTACTTGGGATCAAAGATCAAGACACTACTGATTAAATGATTCAGATCGGTGCTTTTAAATTTAAAAAAAATGCCATCTTTAAAAAATGTGTTCAGTTTAATAATGAACTAATTTTTTTAATTTTATTTCAAATTATTTTTTTTTGAAAATATAGAATTATTAGATAGTTTTTATTTTAAAATTTGATTTTAGAAAAAATGTAAAAAGTTGTTTTTTTAAATCGAAGAAATAGCTAAGCTTTAATTTAAATTTAAAATAAATGTTGAATCGATTTCTGTACTAAAACTTTAATCGATTTTATTTAAATTTAAAATTATTTATTGAAAAGATGGTCTGAAATAGTATTTTTTCAAATAAAGTGAAAAAACAATTATGTAAATTAGAACAATAATTGATAGCACAATGCCGAAAGATAAATAAGCCCAATAGATTGATTTAGGACGTTTCACAAAACATCGCGGATCTTCAGTGGGTAAATTTAGATTACATGAATCATAAAATGAAAGCGCATAAGCACTTATTGCCACCACCCCAAGGATTGTCAATACTAAACTTAATCCATGAAGTGCCACCAATATGATAAAAATAATTTTTTTTTTAAAAAAAACTAAAATAAACAAATATTTTACATTGTATTTAAAATTTATTTTTAATTACTTGTTCCAAGTACAAGAATTGCGAGGATCATATTAAAGCCACCATCCTTGTAAAAATTGAAAAAAATATTTTTTGAAAGTAAAAAAAAATTACCCAATATCCCGAATATACATTTGCGTATTTGACACCCTTGAAATTTAAGCCCATTTGGATAATTATTAAAACAAAGCTGCACAAAAATAAAAGACCGAAGTGAGCTATTGTGTATTTAAGTGGAAATTTTTCAGACTGAATTTCTTCAATGACAGATTTTCCTTGTAAATTTTGGATCATTTTTTCGTCGTCATATCTTTTTGCTTCTTTTTTTAACTGGTTCAATGAGACAGTTTGAGTTGATTCATTAACTTTAGTCGGCTTTAGCTCATACTGGTTATCAGTGTAATTATAAGTGTACAGTGGATATGGATAATAATGAGAACTATTGGACTGGGTAGTTGGAAAAATCGTTCCAACACGATTAACATATTTTTTATCCTTGAAAGTCATGATGAATAAAGAAAGAAATTTCGACTATTTTTAAAGAATTTTTGAAAAATTAAAAAAATTTGAAACCATGTCCCAAAAAAAGCATAGATGTCGGATCAGAAATATTTGATGTAATTGCACAAAAAAAAATTAATGCAAAAAATTTAAATTTTTAAAAAATTTAAATGAATTTATACGAGTTGAAAAAGAATTTTTCTTTATCGCTTCTCGGCCTCTGGCTAAGATCAAAGTGTAGTATCTGTTCTCATCAGTTTAATATCTGATGGGGGGTCCATTGGGCCCCCGCGATATTAAATCGATTTTTGTGAGCGGACTGGTTGCGCAGAGCTTGCTCGGCACCAGTCACGGATCGACCTAGCGTTGCACTATATTGCTAGGACCGGTCCACAAAACCCCTTTTGGGGGGTTTTATTTTTAAAATTAAAATAGAAAAATATAAAAAATTTGCAATTTTTTAAAATGAAATTTTTTTTAAAAAATATTGACAAAAAATTGAATAAAATTTTAATTTACCTAGATTAATTTTGAATAAAGATAAAACTGGCAAAAAATTATTGAATCGTCTTTATATTATATATCTAAGCTTCATTTAAAACAGATAACCATAAGACGAAATGCATATAAAAATATTTTAATGAAATTTTTATTAAAACAAAATTAATTTAACACTTGTTTGACAACTTTTTATTTATTCACTTTTTGAAATGATTTTTTTGTTCTTTTTTAATAAAAAATATTGTGTTTTCTATTCAATAATCTTTTTTTTACAATTTTTCACTTATTTAGCATATCAGGTTTTCAGTTTCACAATTTAAAAATTTATTTTTATAAATTAAAAATTTTTTGTCTCTGATTTTTCTAGTTTTGCAAGTCGGCTCAAGTCGATTTCATTTTCTTCCAATTGATCAAAAAATCAGAGAAAATTGAGTTTTTACTGTTTTTACAAGTAAAAAAAGATAAAAATTTTAATAATAAAATACTTTTAAGAAAGCAAATAAAATTTTTTCACTTAAAAATATAAAACAGTCTTTAAAATAATATTCAATATCAATTTAAAATTGGGGAACTCAAGTTTTTTCCTTAATTAACCTCAAAATTCTTATCACAGCGGTTCTAACAAATACCTAACGCAAAAAAGGTCGCGCCCAAAAAGCGGCCGACGCGTCCGACCATCAGGTCCTACCAATCTGCACAATCCGAACTACAAATATATAAGAAAAATATTAAATTTTTAAATAAAAAAAAGTTTTCGAGTTATAAATAAATTTTTAGTACTAGTCAGTTGATTAATCTTAATAGCAAAGTGTCAAAACCTCTGGATTCCCCATAATATCATTTCATTATTAATTTTATTTAAACTTAAATGAATTTTAAGAGGATCTTTGTGTAAAATAGTTCTCAACTCTCTGTTGAGACTTTTAGATTAAAAAAAGTTGAATTGATATTTAAAAAAATAAATTTTTAGATTTTGTATTCTTTTTGATAAATTGAAAATTATTTCTGCTCCCACAAAAAATCTAAACAAACCAAAAAACTTAAGTCTAAATAAACAAAAATTAATAATAAAGAGATATAATGGAGAATCCAAAAGTCTTTATCAAAAAATTTATAAGGTTCTAGTAATATTTTAATTCATATTCTACTGAAAAAATGAAAAGTTAAACACTTGGTGCAAATTATTTGACAGGAGCTTAATTTTTACATGAAAAAGAATGTTTAGTAAAAATCATGACATAAGATGAATGTATCAACCATAAAATATTTTTTTTTAAGGATACCATTCGAAGTTATAAACTAAATTATGGCATAAAGAATGTCAATAAAAAAATATAGTATCTTTTTAATATATTAAAATTTAAGAGTATTTTAATTTGTTTCTTATAATCATAATAATTATTGTAATCAAGTTAGGAAATTAGTAAATAAGATAAAAAATGTTGTTCAAAGATTTTTGTTTTAATACAAAAAAAAAAAATAATTTAGGATGTATGATGTATCATGTGTGATGTAATCTATTTAATTTCAATGTAATAATATTTCAAAAGTAACTTCCATTTATTTTTTTTTAAATAAATTTGAAACATTGCACTTTTTTCGTGTAAAATTATATGAACAATTTTATTAAACGACGAAAAAATAAACTATTTATAATGGGAGAGTGAAGTTGGGAGCAATTTTTATTTGGAGCAGAGCAATTTACTTAAAATTGCACAAAATCCGATTTAAAATAAGTTTACTTAACGAAATTTTAGAATATTTTACATTTTAAAAAAATTTGTTAATTATTGTTTCAAAAAATCTTCATTGAAAAAGTTCATTGAATTTCAAAAGAAATTTAATGAATTTGCTATATGTTGTTAGCCTAGAATATGACGATTGATCAAAATTGATTATTTTTCAGAAAATTTGTTGAATTTACTAAAAACAAGCAAACTTATTTGGCTGAAGCATTGAGAGAGTTTGGGTTGATTATGACAAAAAAAATGACTATAAAAAAAAATTATTTTTCCCTTAAAAATTTTATTAATTTTGAAAATTTCTGTTTATAAACTGAAAATTATATTTAAAAAATTAAAAAAAATTTGAAACTATGCCCCAAAAAAAGCATAGATGTCAGATCATAAATATTTGATGTAATTGCACAAAAAAAAATTAATGCAAAAAATTCAAATTTTTAAAAAATTTATATGAATTTATACGAGTTGAAAATGAATGTTTCTTTATCGCTTCTCGGCCTCTGGCTAAGATCAAAGTGTAGTATCTGTTCTCATCAGTTTAATATCTGATGGGGGGTCCATTGGGCCCCCGCGATATTAAATCGATTTTTGTGAGCGGACTGGTTGCGCAGAGCTTGCTCGGCACCAGTCACGGATCGACCTAGCGTTGCACTATATTGCTAGGACCGGTCCACAAAACCCCTTTTGGGGGGTTTTATTTTTAAAATAAAAATGAAAACAAAAATTTTAATTTTTCTAAATGAAATTTCAATAAAATTTATGCAAGAAAATAATGATTTTTCAAAATTAATTTTATTAATTTAATTAATAAAATTACGAGAACAGAACTTTTAAGAAACTAATTAAATAGTTGCTTCTATCTTTTTGATTGCTAAACGAAAAGATTATTTAAAATAAAAGATAAAATATCTTCAAAAAAATTTAAAACTCTACAATTTTAAAGAGATAAAAAATTATCATCAATCTTACTTGGAAGAAGGTACAATTCTAATTATTTATTTTCAATTAACTTAAAAAATAGGAAATTTGCTGTTAATTTAACCTGAAATTTTTACTTTTTAAAATTAAAACAAATCATTGGTTTTTAAACAAATTTTTTCCATTATTTTATTAATTAATTGAATAAATCTAAAATTAAAAATTTTATCAATCTAAACATTAAAAAATTAATTTTTCATTTTCGTTGTTTTATATTTTATCAATTAGAAGCGCCTTTAAATACTCTCCTTTCAAAACTTTTGGTTTTGAAACTGTCTTGGCTGGTAGAATTACCAAGGCATTTGCATCATTCATGCTCAATAGTCTACTGCTATGTTGGTTTCCAGTTGAAAATGCGCTAAAATAATTATTTGCATTAATTGATTCATATTTTAGTAAACTTCTGTGATATTCTGGTCTTGGATCCAAATCTGCATCGAATTCAATTTTCACAAATATCTCACTCCAAAATGGATTTTCAAAACCCATCATTTTTTTCAAACAAGGAACAACCACTAAATTAAATGTTACGATTGCACTGACCGGATTACCTATTAGGAAATTAAAAAATTTTTTTTAATTCATATTAAGTAATTTTCGGAACACCATTAATGAAAGAAATTTTTTTGCTTTTTTTAAATTGATAAATAATTTGAACCAAAATAAAAAAACAAGTTAAAAAATTTCTTTATCTGTAATATTAGCTTACCAGGTAAAGCAAATATTAATTTTTTTCTTCCCTTATATTCGCATGTGGCAAACGTAGTCGGCTTTCCTGGTTTCATGTTCATTCTGGCAAAATGAATAGTACAATTTAAATCCTTTTCAAGAACATCTTTGACCAAATCCTAAAAAATTATTAAATAAATTTCTTTAATGTTATGGAAAAGATTGTTTATTTAATCAATTTCCTTGCCTTATCTCCCATAGATACTCCGCCTGTGGATATCACTACATCTGAATTTTCCAAAGCATTGGTAAAAACTTTGAGCAGCTCATCTGCATTGTCACTAGCAATACCCGAATCAAAAATCTTATCTATTCCTAAATTTTTAATAGCACAGAAAAGTAGTGATTTATTAGAATCTCTGATTTTTCCACTATTAAGCTCAACATCTTGTGGATTGACTAATTCGTTTCCAGTGGACACTAGTCCAACAATTGGTTGTTTATAAACTTTTAGATTTAATGCTCCAACAGTTGCACATATTCCAATCTGAGCTGCTTTAAGAATCGAACCATTTTTGACCACAACTTCTCCTTTTTTTATGTCAAATCCAATCGGGCGAATGTCTTGGCCTATTTTTAATGAAATTTTAGATGAATGACCACCACCACCACAGCCTGAAGTAGAGACTATTTCTATTCTTTTGTCCCTATTATATTCATCTTTTTCAATACTCATTGTATCTTCTATTTGAATGACCAGGTCACAATTTAATGGAACCGGAGCTCCAGTATTAATTTTCACACATTGACCCTCTTTGAGATCAATATTCAAAGTATTGTCTCCAGCATTTGAGAAACCAATTACATCAAATACAAAGCTAGCACTTGTGGTTTTGTTTGATAGATAGTCTTTTTGTTCAGCAGTTAATTTAAGGGCAAAGCCATCTTTTACTGATGCAGCAAAAGGTGGTAAAGGGTCTTGGGCAGCAACGTCCTCGGCACTCACTCGATTTAGAGCATTCAAAAAAAAAACTAATTCTGTTTCCAAAATTTGAGTTTGAGCCTGAATTATTTTGGTTGCTTCATCCACACTGATCATTGGATAAACTGAGCTTCTTGGCTTATCGAGAATATCTTTTTCGCATACCCGGCTTTTTGGTTCGTGATGATGAACAGGTTCGCTTTGAATTTTCACATGGTCCATTTTAATGTCTTTATTGGCATCATTAATAAGATCCAAAGCATGTTTTAACACTGGAAGTACTATTTCAAATGCTTCCTGGTCCAAAGTTTAAACAATTTTATTTTTCAAATAAAATTAGAAAAAATTATTACTTGGGAACCTTTTTTGCTTCCAGGTAAATTGATAATTAAAGTTTTTTTTCGAATTCCTGATATAGCACGGGAAAGCATGGCAAATTTAGTGATTTTCATTGATTCGGTTAGAATTGTGTTGGTCAAACTCATTGCTTCTTTTTCAATCACTTCTTTGGTAGCCTTAGAAAAAAATGATTTAAATTAAATAAAGAAAATTTAAGCTCAATTTTTTAATTAATTATATCAGAAAAATTAAGAGTTAATGTTTATTTTTATATAATATTTTGATAGATGACAGGAAGTAAAAGTAAAAGCGATAATTTTTTTTCTAGCTAAGTTAATCAAATTTTTTTTCAATATTTGTATCACCACTATTTAAAATTAACAAACTGAAATTTTAAAAATTTTCGTGAATTTGAAATGTATTTCTATCTCTTAAAGATTGTTGATTCAAAATTTTCAAGAAGTCTGTTATGCAAATATTTAGTTAAAAATTGTGTAAATTTTTTTTTAAATTCCAAAATAAATTTAGACTAAAAAATTTTTAAAAATGGAAGTTTGATGAGTTTTATAGTGTTGAAGATATTATCTCAAAATTTTTAACATCCTTTTTTTTATAATTCCTAATTTAACCTTTTTTTAATGAAATTTATACATTTAATTATCAAATAATAATTTTAAAAGATTTTAGCGTTTTTATGAAATAAAGGAAAAACAGGAGCCACAATGAAAATTCATATTTTTTTGGAAGCTTAAATTGATTCTAAAAATTTTATCGAAAATATATTTATACCTGTGTTGTCATTTTCGGTCATACGCCTTATCAGTTTAGTAACACCAGCTACTTCAAATAACTGAAATTCTCTAAGTTGATAATATTCTTTCATTGATTTAGTATTGGGGTTATTTTTGGCAGCTAAAATTGTTTCGATTTTTGCATCGATTTGAACTAGAGTATAAACTTTTCTACATTTGTTGATAATTTTTTCTAATTGGGCATAAAAATTAACCTTGTGCTCTTCAATTTCTAAGCGAATCTCTTCTTTTTGGGAGTCCATTGTCAAAAATTATTAAATAATTTCTTAATAATATTTTGCTAAATTTATCCAATTTTTTTTTAATTTATGCTAAGTTTGCATATTTAGCTAAAAATGGTAGCACATTTAAGTTAAATAAATACCCGTAAATTTTATTTTTTTTATTTTAGATAAAGTAATATTTTTTTAATAATTTAGCTTAAATAAATAGCTTTACTTAATGCGCATGACATTTATATTCTAATTTTTATTTTCTAGCAAAAAAATTTCTTAACGTAATTGCTCGATTTTAGTAACATGTCACTTTATTTATAGTGACATGTTCTTATGTACCTAACACTGGTTTTCATTTCATTCTAGAATAAGAATACATAAAGAATAAATGACAATGTATTCGAGTATACATATTTTTTATGTATTCTAAGTATTCTTCAGAAGGGGAAAAATACAAAATCTTAAAATCATGTATTCTAAAATACATAAAGAATACTTGAAATTTAAAAAAATACAAATAAGTATTCTAGAATACATAAATATGTATTCGAGAATACTTTGAAGAATACATATTTAAAAAAGACTTGTACGTATTCAAGAATATATTAAGAGTACAGCAAGAATACATCAAGAACACTTGAAAAATACACAATGAATATTAATTTTTAAGTATTCTTTATGTATTCTAGAATACATGATTTTAAAATTTTGTGTTTTTCCCCTTTTGAAGAATATTTAGAATACATAAAAAATACTTATACAGTGCTGCTACGATCCGATGAATTCACCACATTTTACGTAAAATTACGTTAATTCACCAAATTTGACGATAAATTACGTGAAATACCAGTTTCTAGAAAACGTCATTTAACGTAAAATATAGTGAATTAACGTAATTTTACGTAAAATGTGGTGAAATTTGGTAAATCTCAAAATGTCCAAAATTTTTGAAACAAATCGAAAATTTCGTAAAATTTTTTTTTTTTTTTTTTTTCTAGAAACTCTCAAAAATTATTGTATTATTTTTTGACCAAAATTAACGTAATAAAAGGTAATTTCTGGTTAATAAAAGTCAAAACAAGTCAAATTTAGTCAAAAATGGATAATTTATTTACAATATGAAAAATGTGTGATTTTACCTAAAAATGAAGTGTCTTTAGCTAGAATGCATGATTTTATGTTTAAACTACACCAAGACAATGATCCAAAACATAAGTCTATTGTCTGTAGCAATTTTTTGCAATTAAATGGGGTAACATGGGTAAAATATACTAGACACTAACACGATTTTTATTTTTATCTAAAGACACTTCATTTTTAGGTAAAATCACCTCCAAAATCTCCAGACCTAAATCCAATTGAACTTTTATGGAGTGAACTAAAAGTGTTTGTTAGACAAAAGAATATTTTAAGTGACTCGGATCTATTTGTTGCTATAAAGGATTTTCAGAAAACTTTAATCCCACTTAAATGTAAAAAGTATATCGATCATTTAAAAAAAGTATCTCCATTTTTCATTCCCATTATTATTCGGTAGAATTAAAACTAAATTTAAAAGGTAATTTAGGTTGTAATCGAAAGAAATGGAGATTGGCCAGATCATTAATTTAGCCTTTTGTTGTATCAATATAAATGTGTAATTATTTCTTTTTTAATTGTAAAATCAAACCCGTTGGAAGTAAATCATCCATTTTTGAATCAATTTGAATTGTTATTTTTGTTTAAACTAGACAAAAACTTATAAAAAACCTAAATGTATTTTACATTTTTCGTATTGTCAATAAATTATCCATTTTTGACTAAATTTGACTTGTTTTGACTTTTATTAACCAGAAATTACCTTTTATTACGTTAATTTTGGTCAAAAAATAATACAATAATTTTTGAGAGTTTCTAGAAAAAAAAAAAAAATAAAATTTTACGAAATTTTCGATTTGTTTCAAAAATTTTGGACATTTTGAGATTTACCAAATTTCACCACATTTTACGTAAAATTACGTTAATTCACTATATTTTACGTTAAATGACGTTTTCTAGAAACTGGTATTTCACGTAATTTATCGTCAAATTTGGTGAATTAACGTAATTTTACGTAAAATGTGGTGAATTCATCGGATCGTAGCAGCACTGTATAAGTATTTTTTATGTATTCTCGAAAACATGCTCATGTATTCTTGAAGTATTCTAGAATACATGCCCAAAACCTATGTTTGTGGGATTCATGTATACCCATTAAATTTAGAATTCTTCATAACTTTAGAATTCAATCATTTTATAAATCTTTAATGGAGCATAAGTGACTTTTTATATTTAAGAATATTTTTAATATTGAAAAATTTTTCGTATATTAAAAATAAATTTTATGCATGTAAATACATTATAGAAACATACATTTTTTTGGTGACAAAAAAAATACAATAGTTAGAAAAATAAATTATTCCCTACAAATCTATCTAGCATTTTGTCTGAATTAGCTGACAAAAAATATTGAGCTGGTGAAAAGAAATGCTTCTCTTAAAACAATAGATAGATGGTTTTTAAACAATAAATTTACCTCTGGGGTTACATCGCGGGGACTAAATCCAGTTCCACCAGTGGTCAAAATAAGACTAAAATTTCTTGAATCACACCATTCTATCAGTTTTTTCTTTAGGATAAAAATTTGAAACCAAATTTAAAAAAAATTCTATTTCAAACAAGCAAAATTTAATAAACTAAAACAAACCTTTATTTCCGGAATGCTATCAGGAACAACATCATGGCACACAGTCGACAAAAAACTAATTTAAAAAATGAAAAAAATAAACTTAAAAATTCAACACCTACTCTTGACCATTGACTAGACCTTTCAGATTAGACCCACTTTTATCAGTGGCTTCATTTGAGGCACACGAATCACTTACTGTCACAAAAATGAGCCAATATGGCACAAGACAAGAAAACAAAAGTGCACTTACCAACAAGAATTGCGACCTGATAGAACAGCCGCTTTGGCGAAGCATTGGTACACATGGTCACGTGATCAAACTAAATAAAAAACCAAAAAAAATAAACTCAATTTTTTATCTAAAATTCAAAATAAATTAAAATATTAAAACCCCAAAAAATTGAGCTAAATTTAAAAAATGTCAAGTTAATTGTGCACACACCAAAAAAGTACCACCAATCTGTCTCAAAAGATAATCGTCAAGTTGAGCATAATTTCTAAAAGGAAAATTCGAATAAAATCTCAAAGGAAACAGGTAGTTTTGAGCGTGTCCGAAACTGTCCAAAAATGATGGACAGCCAGCACCAGCCAGAGTCGAGCTCGGCTCAACTAAGCAGCACTTACCCGTCAGCGCCCATGGAGTATGTAAATATGTACACAAACGAAAATGTGAAGTGCGGAAAAGCGCCGCCGCCTCCCAAAATCCTCAAAGACACCTACACCAGCTTCGGCCGATTGATCGACCCCAACGAAGTCCTCATCCGCTCTCTGCAATCTCAAGGCATCCAGCAGCTGTACTCGTTGAGCGCGCCGGCCACCAGCTCTGCCCACCGAGCCCACATAAACACAAACAACTACAAACACGAACTAAAAAAGCTCAACCACTCGATCCTGATCGCCTACTTGGACCTGCTGGAAGTGCTTGTGAAGGCGCCCAACACTCAAATCGAGCAGGCGGCGCCCGTCCAGACCAACGAGTTGGCCGAGGCGGCCAGCCCCAAGCCCCTTGTAATCATAAAGTCGCTGCGCGAGCAAAAGCTAGAGGACCTGGAGAGTCTGTTCATAAACATGCACCATTTGATCAACGAGCTGAGGCCGCACCAGGCCAGAGACAGCATCCGATGCGTCCTCGAAATGCAGAAGGAGCAGCGCAGCCAAATAGCCGACAAATTTCGGCACCACTTGCACACAATTGTGGATCTGCTGAGGAAATGCATCGGCTCGATCCGGGCCGAGGGCTCCAGACACGCTTTGCTGCTGCAAGAATTGGACAGCTATGTTAAGAACGCTGGCCAGCTGAGCAAATCGCTGGAAAGGTTCAGTGTACCGAAAACAAATGGCTATCATGAGAGTGACGTTGAAATGAATGAGCAAGAGGAGAGCAATTTGATGAGTGTGGTATCGAGGACAAGTGCCAAGCTGGGAGAGAAGACAAGACAACTGACCAATGGTCACTTGAAAGAGGAAGCGCAAGCGAACAAGAATTGTGACATCAAAGACCTTATATTGTGCGATTTAATCGACGAGTTCTTGATAAAAGAAAATGAGTTTTGATTTTTAGTTAGTTAGTGGTTTGGTCAGTGATCGGTGATGGATCAGTGGGGTTTTATATAAGAGGTTTCCTTATTTTTTCAATTTGTCCATTTTTTCGAATACGAAATTTCTTCGGCTAATTTTTTTTTCTCAATTATTTTACGAATTAAAGCTTTAAGATATTGATTAATATTAAATTTTTTCTTTAAGGGATTTGGCACATTAAAGAACTTAATAAAATGCTATTATTAAAATTATTTTTTTATTCTAGAATAAAATTTAAAAATTTTAACAATTAAATTTTTTTTTATTCGTCCAGATTCTGCAGGAAAACAGGTTTATCTATTAATAAAAAACTTTATTTTTTTTCATTCTCAATTATTTTACGAATTAAAGCTTTACCGTAAAACCTTGCAAACTACCCCATGGGGTTCAAACGAGAAAATGGGGGGGGTTATAATTTAACAGCAATTAATTCTGTAAAATTATTTAAAAAAAAAATAAATTAGAAGCTCGGGCTTATATTGAAATTATATATTTAAATTGATGGGGTAATATGAAAAAAATTTTAATTTTTGACTGGGCTTTTAGAAGAAAATTTCGGTACTTTCGAAAAAAAATTAAAAAAACAATTAAAAAAAAAGAAATTATAACTATACAATGTTTTAATATTTTACAAAAACTAAGCCATTTCTGTGTCTGAATTATCTTCATCATCGTCATGCAAATTTCTAAAAATTTTAAGCTCATGGGTGTGTTTTAATAATGCAATCCCATGAGACAATATTATAATTATCCCATGGGGTTATACTGAAAATCTGTAAGTATTATTATAAGAATTTTAACTAATTTTTTAATACAACCCCGGTGTAATACAGAATTTTTTTTTTAAACCCACGGGGTTATATCATATATTATGGTGGGGGGGGGCTATAGCAAATTACACACTATAACCCCGAGGTAGTTTGCAAGGTTTTACGGTAAGATATTAAATTTAAAATAAAATTTTTTCTTTAAGGGATTTGACACATTAAAGAACTTAATAAAATGCTACTATTAAAATTATATTTATTATTATCAAAAAAATTTATTTTAAAAATTCTGAGAAATAAATGTTTTTATATTCTTCCAAATACCTCGGCAAACTACGTTTATCTATATAAATTTTTTATTAAATACTTAAATTATTCAAAGTTATTTTAAAATATTTATAAAATTCGGGCAATTTTATTCTTATTTGTTTACGAATTACAGCTTTAAGATATTAAATTTAAGGGATTTGACACTTTAAAGAATTTAATAAAATGCTAATATTAAAATTAAATTTCTTTTCATGAATAAAATTTAAAAATTCTAAGAATTAAATTTTTTTATTCGTCGAAATTCTGCAGAGAAACAGGTTTATCTATTGAAAAAAATTTTAATTTTTTTCATTCTCAATTATTTTACGAATTAAAGCTTTATGATATTGATTAAATATTAAATTTTTTTCTTTAAGGGATTTAGCGGGGTTGTGAAGTTCGTTTCAATTCGATCTTTTCAATTCAGATAAATTTGAATAACTTTTTTACTAAAATAGATAATTTAATGATAATTTAATAATAATAATAATAATAATAATAATAATAATAATAATAATAATAATAATAATAATAATAATAATAATAATAACAATAATAATAATAATAATAACAATAATAATAATAATAATATTAATAATAATTTTGGCTATAATCTTTGGTTTAATCCAAAGATGGAACGCAGTTATCTGCATTATAATTGCCGCTTACAAAATCGTTTAATTTAAAACATTTGTCTATTCTTTTCTTGAATTGGTTGATTGTAGGAGATTCGATTACATTTTGACTTAGCTGGTTCCAATTGTTGACTCCTCGATTTGTTAAAAAATTTGATCGAACTGCACAGTTTTTGACCAATTGTTTTGTCATTGAGTAAGAATGGCTCCTTGTATCGTAGAATTTATGGCAAGGTATAGAAAAATTTTGTTTGTACCAGTTAACCTTATCGGCACTAGTATTAATCTTGTATTGTTGGATCAAATCACCGCGTATTCTTCTTTCTTCTAATGTTGTCAACTCAAGTTTTTTTAGTCTTGATTGATAATCTATTTTTTTTGTTTGAGCATATAATTTTGGTAGCCCTACGTTGAACACTTTCAAGACTTGAAACATCTTTGTGAAGAAATGGATGCCAAATTTGAGACGCATATTCTAGTATTGGTCTAACTAATGAAGTATAAAGCTTTTTTAGAACAAACTCGTTTTTTGTTTTGAATGTTTTCTTAATAATCCCTAGAGTTCGATTAGCTTTATTAACAATTTACTTCTATAAAATGTTTAATGTTTAAACAACTTTGCTTAATCCAGAAAAATATGTCTGCAAAGTACTCTGCAATTTTCTGAATTTTGCACGCCATTAAAAAGTATTCTATTCAACTGTGCAATTACATTGCAGAGTTTTTGCAGACATATATTTCCGGATTAAGCAAAGTTGTTTAAACATTAAGCTTTTTACAGAAGTTAATTATCTATTTTAGTAAAAAAGTCATTCAAATTTTTCTGAATTTAAAAGATCGAATCGAAGCGAACTTCACAACCCCGGATTTGGCACATTAAAGAACTTAATAAAATGCTATTATTAAAATTGTTTTTTTATTCATGAATAAAATTTATTTCAAAATTATTTAATTTATTAAAAAATTTTAAGAAATGAATTTTTCTTTATTCTTCCAATTACTTCGGCAAACAAAGTTCATCTATTTAAATTTTTTAAGCACTTAATTTATGCAAAGTTTTTTTAAAATATTTATAAAGTTCGGGCAATTTTTTTCTTATTTTTTTATGAATTACAGCTTTAAGATATTAAATTTAACATTAAATTTTTTCTTTAAGGGATTTGACACATTAAAGAACTTAATAAAATGCTATTATTAAAATTATTTTTTTATTCATGAATAAAATTTAAAAATTTTAACAATTAATTATTTTTTATTCGTCTAAATTCTGCATAGAAACAGTTTCATCTATTAAACAAAAAAATTACAATTTTTATTTAGAAGTTGAATTTTTTGGAGTTTTATTAAATAGTTTATACAAACTTTGCCTAAATTTTTTTGTTCTAGATTATTTTACGAATTAAAGCTTTTAATTTTACCTAAAATTTTTCTTTAATGGATTTAATAATAATTTTTATCTATCATCTTAATTTTTATCTATCATGTTAAATTATAGATTTAGGGATATTGAATTAAAAAAATTTTATTCTGTTTATTTACTAGTAAAAATATTGTTTTCACGAGTCCTGAGAAATAATCCAGGGCAAAAATTAAAAATTTAAAAAATTTAAATTGAAGAATAATTTGCTGGATCCATGAACCCTTGTAAACTTTGAATTCTGTCACTCAATACTTTTGTGTAAACTATTATCACAAATGCTGCAAGTGGAAAAATGATTAAGATCGAAGCTACAAGCGAGGCAACAATATTCGGAGTTATGAAGCTTAATATCGATCCCGTTAAGCTTAAAGAATTGGAAACCAAAGCAAAAATAAGAATGTTATAAGTTCGTTTAAACGCTTAAATTAAAAAAATAATTTTATTAAAGATATTCTAAAACAAAAAATAGTTGATACCCAACATAATAGTGGAAACGCCAGCTGATGCATACAATCCAGTCAAGATGAACAAAGAATATACAAATAGACCATACTCACTTAAATATGCCACCATACCAATAAAAGTTATTAATGCGAATACAAATACTATCACTGAATGAGCTAATAAATAAGGTCTTGCAAGATTATGCAAGCGTATCTCGATATTTTGCCTTTTAGTTACCAATTGATCTTGGTATGTTAACTGAGGCGGTTGAGATGCACTTAATTCTGCTCCGACTGGGTTCTTTTCAAAAGCATCCATTGTTGTAATTACTTTTTTAAATTAATTAATAAGAATAATATTTAAATATTTTTTTTATAGCAATCAAGTGACTTTCAACACAGATAAGATAAATTGAACAAAATAACTGAAATTGTTTTTTATCAAACTAAGGAATTGATAAACGGTTTTGAGTTAATCACATACATATTTCTATTTAATTAGATATAAATTTTATTTATTTTTTATCTTTTCTTTGAATGAAAAATATTTGAGGAACTCATGTATCCAGTTTCAGCATTTAAAAGATTTTTTTCGAATTTTTTCTTAATACATGCAAAATGCTGAAAAATTAAATTTGATTTTCAAGCTTGATCGAAATCAAAATATTTTAATACTTGATCTGAATTTTTTAAATTCAAATTTAAATTTATCTGAATATTAAATAATTGATTTTGTAGCTAACCCTTTAAGACTTAAACCTAAAACCTTGATTTATTAAAAATAAAAAATTTAAATTGAAAAATGTTCAAAATAGTAAAAGGTTTTTTTTATATTATATTTTAAAATTATTTTAAATTGGTACATTTTAATAAAAAAAAATTTTTTTCAAATACAATTTTTGCAAACGTTTATTTCAAAATTTTATTTTTGTGCTGTAATTTTTGGTACTTAGTTTTCACATTACCATAAAATGACTGCTTTATTTTTCAATTGCAGTTAAAATAAATTTTTTTAAAACCTTTATTTTGCCTTATTTTGATTATTTATTTTATGTTATTTTTCAAAAGAAGCAATAATTAAGTTGGCCAAACGTTATTATTTTTTAATATTTAAACTGTTTAGATTCAAGTTTGATGTTCAAAACCTTAATGAAGTAATAACTTTTTAGAAAATTCTATTATAATGTATTATAGATTTCATAAATTTCAAGATAGTACGCGAAATGACTAAAGAAATTCAAGATATAATTTTAGAAATAGAAGGAATATAATTAAACCATTGTCGAATATAGTTGAAAGAAAAAACACTTGGATATTTTTACCCAAATAGCTTTTGATATTTAACAATATCAATATCATTTTTAAAAATTTAAATTTTCCTAATTCAGTCAACCCTCGATAATCCGACTTATTTGATTCGACATTTTAATGTCAGAATAAAGAAAATTTTGGAAAACTGATAATCTGGAATTTAGAAAAAAATTTTAAATGTTGGATAAAAGGAATTACAAAAAATTGATTTATTTGTGTCACTTTTTTCAACAGAAGTAACCAAAAATAAATTCAATATAAAAATTAAATTTTCAAAGTTTGTTTTAAAACAATTCATCATAATTTTTTTAGTTTATTTTTAACATATATCTCTTTTATGCTTTCTTAAATTTAAAATAATAAAAAGCCCTTTAAAAGCGATAATAAAAATTCAATGCCTCTTGGTCCATACTTCTTTTGCATGAAATTTAAACCTTTTCTGCTGTGTTTTTGGTCTTTCTTTTTTATATCTCTTTTTTTTTTTTGCTTTTGGAAAATGTTATTTTCGAAAAAAATAAGAAAGGCCACAAAGAAAAGTAATCGACTATGATGTTTCAGATTTGACCTATTTTTTAATCGGTCTTTTAAACATATTAATGAAATAATTATTATTTTTCATAATCAAATATACCTTAATTTGTAAAATATCAACGAAAATCTAGCGAAAAAATCTATATTAAATAAAAATTTTCTCGATAATTGACCTGTCTCTAAAAATTTTTTCTCTAAAATCAATTCCAAGGTTAATCAACAGGCTAGTGCCCATGCCTCAAGAGACTGATTAGCACTTCATTTATTTAAATTCATTAAAAATGATTATATTAAAAATAAAAAATTATTCTATATAAAAATTATTCAATTTATAAAAAAAAAGTTATTGATTACATCCTTATTTTAAAAAATTTAACAACAAGGTATTCAAGTTAAATAATTAAAATTGAAATTGAAAGCTTGAATGTTGAAACTTCAAAATTGATCTCTTGATCACAAAGCAATTTATTAATCTTGAATAAAAATACTCAAAGGTTTTTTCTACATATTTCGATTTGGGCATCCGTTCTGTTAGATTGAAGCTGTCTCTTAAATTATAATTCAAATTTCTTGAGTCATTTTTCAATTAAAGTAATCCAAAATTTAGCAATTTGATCAATTCTAAAACTTCTTTTTGATTTGAGTGAGACGCGTTTTAAAACAGAAAAAAATCATTTTGTGCCATTGTTTACCAGACTGGGTGATAAATGTCTAGCAGGTTTCGAATAAAAAATTTCTAAAATAATTAAAAATGTACTGCTTTTCATATCTTGCCTCAATTATTTTCTTCGAATTTAATTTATTATTTTTAAACCAAAATGATTTTTGGCTCTATACAGACAATTTTATCCACAAATTTGATGCTAAAAAAAATTGGAATCAGTTTAAATGCAGGATATAATTCCGATCAACCAGGTTCAGGCAGTTTTATCTCTTAATTTATTTGAAGCAAATAATGGGTGAGATGCGAAAGAATCGAAACCCCCTCTTTGACTTGTTGTTAAAAAATAAAACATAAAAAGACTAATTATGAGAACCTTTAAAGGAAAATTTTATTAAAAAATGTTAAATAAAATATTTTATAAGTGAGCGTTTAATTGATTTTTAAAATCTAAAAAATGAACCATCTAAGACCAAGAATACCACTTTTGACATCGAATCTTAAAATAAATTATTTAGCAAAAGCTAATCAAAGCCAAATAGCAGGATTTTTGAAGTATGCATTCGCTAGCACTGTTTTTAATTCATTCAAAGCATACTCTCTAGTTAAAAACAAAATTGAAGGGTAATTAAAATTGAAAATATTTTCTAGTTTAAAAATTATTTTATTTGAAAGTAAAAAACCAGTAGTCGAAGAAATTCCTAAAGATACGGTTATTATTTATCAGTTTCCAAGAGCAGTTAACACACCGAGCCTCTCACCCTTCTGTCTCAAATTAGAAACATGGTGTCGAGCAGCCAATATTAATTACAAAGTAATGATTAATTAAAAATTTAAATAAAGCAAAAAAAAAATTTTCCAAGAATAAACTTGGAATGAAACTTTCCAGTAGAGGATCAGTGCCTTTCATTCGTCTTAATGATTACGTAGTCGAGGATTCAGAAAAATGCATCGAATATTTAAGTAAAGTTTTTCAAGTTGACTTAAATTCAGAACTTTCTGAAGGACAAAAAGCAGTTGCCAGAGCTGCTCTGGCTTTGACGGAGGATAGCTTAAAATGGTAGATTAATAAAAAAATAAAAAATATTTAAATCATAATCTAAAATGTAAAGGTCTATGGTGTTGCATAGATTTTGGTATTCACGAATCCCAAAACAAGAAATCGGACTTCCTTTATTGACCATATGGTTCTTTAGTTACAAAATGTTTAGGGCATCATGGTATAGTGGTGCAGCAAGATACACTAAGCAAGAAATTTACGAAAAAGGAAAGCGGGATTTATCTGCTTTGGATACTTTGATTGGAAATAAGAAATTTTTACTTGGTGACACTAGACCATGTGATGTAGACTTTGCTATTTTTGGGTTGTGTGCTCAATTGAAGTATAATGACCGAGGACCGCTTAATCAACATTTATTAGGCAAGAAATAAAAAATTTGCTTGATTTTTATTTAATATTTTGTAAAAGCTAATTGCCACAACATCAATAGACACATAGAAAATATCAAAAAGATGTATTGGAATGATTGGGATCAGAATATTTTAGCTACGAAGCTTGTGAGAAGAAAATCAATACCTAAGAAAATATTGTCATTGTTCAAAAAAAAATAGATTATTTTCAGTTAATAATCTATTTTGTCACTTTAAGTAAAATTTTTAATTTTTTCTTTTACTTGATTAAACACTAAAAAATTAGGATTTAAAATAAATTATTCAATGTAGATTTTTTTTCTTCAAAAATGTAAATCAAATTTTAAACAATTTAATTGAGGAAAAAATCAAAATTTCTAAATGAAAATATTTTATTTATAATAAACAATTCAAAATTAAAAAAAAATATAGAAGTAGAATTAGAATTTTACACAATTTAATTAATATCTGCATTAATTTTTTTAAGTATTTTTCTTCTTCATTTGAATCAAAACATTTTGGTGCTTAACTTCGAGCAAACTTCTTTTCGATGAATTAAAACCTTTTCTGCTGTGTTTTTGGTCTTCTTTTTTTGCGTTTCGTTTTTTTTTTGATAAAAGTATTTTTTTGAAAAATTTTTATTAAAAATATCGTTAATTAATTTTTTTCTAAGACTTAAGCATGATTTATTTGGATGCTAATCATTAACATATTTAAAGCAACATATCTGTAAAAAATGAAATAAAAAGGATGATTTGAATGGAAATACTGATGAGAATTAAAAATAAAAAATGAAAGATTAAAATACATAAAAAATTTGATTTACGGAAGAAAGAAAATATTTATTAAAAAAGATGAAAAACGAATAAAATGAATTAATTGAAATATAAAAATCACATTTATTTAATTTTAAATCAAAATTGAATCATAAAATAGGTGCCAAAAAAATTGAAGTCAAAAATTTAAATAAAATAAACCTTTTAATTCATTTACATTTATTATTATTTGGATTTTATTATATTTTTTTGGTGTTCTACCTTGTTTTTGAATAATAAAAAAGTTTAAAATATTTTACTTAAAGTTTTTATTTTTTGTCACCCTCCTATTTTTTCATCCGGGCTTGGGACCGGCATACGGCATAGTTATGACGGCGTCTTCCCCTAAGAAGCACGTGGGACGTTCATCATAAACAGCGCCACTCATCCGAGCACTTTTAATTTGGCTGCGAACTCGGCAACTATTTAGACTAGCTTGGAACCACAAACCAAGCGACATTCTCAATTTAGAAAGAGAGAATGTCTTAACTTTAGCGCTTCCAAAGTTACGGCTATCCAAAGAGGGTCAGCTGTAAAACAAGTTCTCGCTCTGCTAAGATTCTATACTGGATGTTGGTCAAAGCCAGCGGCACCCTCATACGACAAGACTAGGACAAAGATCCGTAGATCTATGTACTCGTAATACAGCTCTTCTTCGGACTCGTAGAAGACCACATAGCGTGGCTGCCACCACCCTCCTCTTTTCTCATCCTGGGCTTGGGACCGGCTTACGGCAGAGTTACGGTGGCTTAAAATATATTTTTAATAAAAGTTTATTTGACTTAAAATTGTTTTAAATAATATTGTCTAATCCTTCTTTCAATTGATCTCTTAAATCTTAATTTGTTACTCAGTCTTATTTAAAAATGATTAATTGTTAATGTAATCATAAAATCTCTTGAAACGATAAAAAAAATATACAAATATGACTTTTTTTATAGAAATTTAAAAGTAATGATAATTTGTAACTAAAGTAAATATTTTGTTTGTTTAATGAAATAAAGAAAAAAGTCTGTTGAAAAATGTCATATTAATCGATAACAACTTTGAAAATCTAGTATTCTAGAGTTTTTTTTTACAACTGGGCAGAATCTGCGCATCTTGAGTTCGAAAAATGACTGGTATATGGATGGCACATTTGACGTGTCTCCAACTATATTCAAACAGGTGTACTCAATTCATATAATTTTTAAAGGTACAACACAACCGATGCTTTACGCCTTGTTACCAAACAAAAAAGCTATTTCGAATGATCACTCAAAGGCCCAACTCAGTTAATTGTGATTTTGAGTTTGCGGCGATTAGCGCAGCTCAACTGATTTTTGGATGCAAAGTTTATGGATGCTTTTTTATCTTTCTCATTCTTTTTGGAAAAAAATGCAACAACAGAGGTTAAAAAGTTGGCTCAAAGATGAAGGCTTGAGGGAAACCTTTAGAAGAGCTCAGGCTCTAGCATTTTTACCTAACGAAGATGTAGAGAAAGGTTTTGAATTCATCAAAAGCCAAGCTCCCAGATCAGCATAATCATTTTTGTCTTATCTTGAAAATAACTATATAGGTAATAAAACAGCAAAAGCCAAATATCCAATTCACTTTTGGAATCTTTATATAAGAATACAACTAGACTTACCACGTACTAACAAATACATTGAGTCATGGCATTCAAGAATAAGCAAAAACTTAGGCAGAAATTTGACAATTGAAAAAATTATTGAGTTGTGCAAAATGGAAAAAAATAGCATGGAAGCAGATCTTGTTTACCTTTTTAGTGGAAAGCAGCTTAAGTCAATAAAAACCAAAGCCTTTCCTGAATATTTTCTAAGTTTTATTGAGTGAGCAATTTACTATTTGAGAGTTGGAAAGAAAATTTTGGGATTGTTCCAAGAGCCTATGTCTGAGTTGACTCAAATTCTTTAATATCAGTTTATTTATTTATTTGTTTAATCTGTATCGAGCTAATGCTCCTTCAGAATATAAAATAAAAAAAAAAAAAAAAAAATAAAAAATATATAAAATATATATTTTTTATTTAAATATATATAATATTATTTTTTTTTTTTTTTTTTTCCGCTTTCGACCAACTCAATTCGATTCTAACTGATGATGCGATGGAGACTTTCTTCTGGGTAAAAGTTTTTTTTTTTTTTTATTTAAATATATTAGAGATCAGGAAAAAAAAAAGAAATAGTAAGGTAGCAATTACACAGTGGAGTAGGATATTCGACGAATCTCGATTCGAAACCTTCTTTATATTCTTCCACCAGTCTGACGACCAGTGGAACAGAATGACTCAATCCTGTCCTGACATATCTCTCGCTCAACTCAAAGAGCCGATTTGAAACTGTTAGTATTTTAAGTTTATTGAAGGCCTCTTGGTGCATAATATTGGAGGGGGTATCATATTTCAGCTTCAAAATTTAATTTATATTATCCTTAATATTGTGCGCAATTAATAAAAAATAAAAAAAAATAATTTAATTATATTCACACTTTTTTAAATTAATTAGCAACTTTTTTTTTTTTCAATGTGTCCAAAGTAGACTTTAGTCTTTCATGCGACCATGTTGGAAACACTCATTTATTGAAAGATTAAATTTTTAATTTTAAATTAAAAAATACGAAAATTTCTGCCCAAATAAATATTAAATAAATAATTTAATTTTTATTTTTAAAGTAAATTGATTTTCAAATTTTATTCGTCATTAGGGAAATTTTACTTATTTAATTTTGATGATATGTCACTTTATCATTCTAAATACCAGGTTCCAATATCTAAAGACAAATCGAATTCAAAAAATAGTGACTCAGATCGTAATTAATAATAAGGTTTTGTTTTGAAAAGGATCTTTTTAAATTACGAATGAATTTAAATTTTTTTTATAAAAAAAACGTGTAATCACCTAACAAAACTTTTAATAAGTTAATTTGCCTTGATCCTCATTCTCTTATAAATATGTTCACTTAATTAGTTCATTTTGCTTCAAAAAATAATAAATAATAAATCACGATCAATTTTTCGTTTTAATTATTTTCTAGGCAGCTTTTAAATTAATCACCTTAGTTAATGAACACCTTTAACAAAATCCAGTCTTTTATTTAAAAAGAGCTGCTTTAGGATTGATAATTTGTAACTAAGGTAAATTTTTTATTTGTTTAATGGAATCAAGAAAAAGGCTGTTGAACATGTCATATTAATCGATAACTACTTTGTAAATCTTGTATGCCAGAAAATTATTACATAAGATTATACATTTTTTGAGGCAAAATTACCTATTAGGTCTTTCAAAATTAAAATAAAATGTTATTTCATAATTTAAAAACTAAACTATCAGCAATTATTAGTTAGTTTATTAGTTATTTGTGATTTAAACTAGAATTTAAATTTTAATATGAAAAGGTAGATTTAGCATAATTTTTTCCTATTGAAATAAAAATTTTCTTCTTTCAGCAAATTTATCATCTTCAGATCGGTGCCCAAAGAATTGAATATTGACGATTTGAAATGGTATTTGGCATCTGAAGCCTTTGAATTCAAGCCAGTTGTAAGTATTGTTGAATTTCCGAATATTTTTGACATCGATAAAACCAAAGATGTCCTGGTTGAATTCGATTCGCATGAATCAGCTGAATTTGTCGCAGATAAAAAATCGTTCATCTATCAATCAAAAAGTAAAAGGTTTGAGCTGAAACCACTTATTTACTACAAAGGTCGTTAAAATTTTAAATAAGACTTAAAGAAAAATATTTGAATTTTTTAAGCTCTTTTTAAATTTTAAATAAAATTTACATTTTTTCTAAAAAAAATTTTTATTAATAAAACAAATATTTTAAATCATGGACTAAATTTTTTAAATAAATAGTTAAAGATTGCAGTAACAAGAGAATCTTTTTTCTTTTTGCATAAAATTTATTGTACCATTTATTGTGCTCGATATTTGAGTGCTTGTTGATCCATTTATATGAGATATTTTTTGTTGACGCGTTTTATAAATTCAATTTTTTATGTGAATATAGCTGAGTTAAATAATTTAAAGTAGTTCTAATTAGAAATAATTTACTTTTTTAATTTTGGTTGTTGGAATTTATTATTTATTTTTTTCAACAAAGAATATTTGTAAATTTTAATATTAAAATATTTTTAAGGATAACAGTGTAGGCGAGATATTTCTTGACTTATCAAAAGGTCTGTTCTTGATCCAATACTATTCATTCTGTACATAAATGAGTTCTCTTATTGTGTTTCTAAAAAGATATAGATCTATGCTGATGATTCAAAAATCCTAGCGATTATTAATCAAGGTAAAGAAAGAACCGTGTTTTAGAAATATTTCGATCCTATTTTAAAATGATCAGAAAATTTATAATTGATGTCGCAGCTACCACTATTGAATAACTAAAAAAAGTAAATGATTTAAAAAAATTATAAAGAATCAAATGCAGCATTAAATCCCAAATATTCACACATTGACTAGGTTTTAGAGTTAAAAATTTTCAAAAACGAAAAAAATTCAGTTGAAAATTATCAGCTATAAAATTTGAAATTGCATTATTTATTTTAAAATTATTCGAAATTTAAATTAAGTTATTAGATCAATTTAGACTTTAAGCAAGATAATAATGGAAATATATCAGAAATTAACACAAAATAAGTTTGAAAAATATGGAAAATACCTAGGAAATCTTGGATTTTTTTAGATACGGATACTGAAACTTTTCTTGATTTTAATCAGAGTTGTTTTAAAAGTCAGTTTTATAGTGTCTTTTTTTAGAACTCTTTTTAGATCTTTTTATATCTTTTTATAAAATTGTCTTTGTGGCTTTAAAATTCTAATAAATAAATAAATAAATAAAAATTTTCTAAGTCGTCCGGACTTCAATTAATTAAAGAAATTTAATTCTTTTCATAATTTAATTTTAAAATAAAACTTTTAAAACTTTAATACTAAAATATCTAAAAAAAATACTAAAATTTTCATTCATTCGTCCCTCGGTCATCTCTAATACGATAATATATCAATGGAAATAAAGGAATTAATATTCCAATTTTATTCAATTTTCATTTCTATTTTTCATTTTTCTTACTTTAATTTCATCATATTGGCGTTTATTTTTGAAATAAATAATAATATTAATGCTTATTTTTCTAAAATTAAAAAACATATATATTTCAATTATATTCAATTATTGTTTGTTAAATCAAACATTTTTCAATTTGAATTTTTTTTAAATATGAAAAATAATACAATCATTCCATGTTTTTTTTTTTTAATTTTATTTAATGAAAAAGAAAAAATGAGAATCTAAAAAAAATTAAAAATTTGAATAATAAAATGTCCAAATTTTGCTTTATGTTCACAAATTTTATTTGTTAATTATAATGTTAAACTAAAGTTAAATATCAATGATCATTAAAAAAATAATAATTTTTTTAAAGTTTAAATTATACATTGATTGAAAACAGAGTCTTAATTTTAATTTTGTACATAAATAACACAGTAACTTTGATTTAGAAAATTCTGTATATAAATATCATTTTACATCCTTAGTAAATAAAAAAATCAAAATTAAAAAATTGTTTTTTTTCTAAATTAAAAAGACGCCAATGTTTTTTAAATTTTTTAATTTTTATTTAAAAATAGTATTTCTAGTTAGCTTCTGTATATTTATTTTTGCCAATTCTCAATTTGGCTAATAACTTAAACTGAAAGTAAACAAAAAATACAACAGACAAAATAACACATGGCGAACCAAGTATTATAATCATATAATGAATTGGTTTCATATTTGAGTTGTAGCACGGCCTATAGTAGGACACTGCCACACAATTGTAATGATAAAAAGCCACCATGTTCACCAATACAAAGCCGCCAAATGACACAATCATACCAAAGAGCTTGACCGTGGTTGCAATCATCACCAATGTAGGATTACGAAACTTGACTAAAAAATATTTAAATATAAAAATTTAAAAAAATTTTGTAATTAAAAATTACTAGTTAAAACAGCTAATAAAACAGCTATTAAATTATACACTCCAGCCCAGATGGCTGAGCCCAGATAGGACAAAGCGGCGTTATGCTTAGTTGCCACTATTTGCAAAGTAATCAAGATCACGCTTAAAATGGTCATTACCAAGGAATCAATGATCACATAGAGTAAAGGATAATGCTCTTTTAGTTGCCTTCTAATGAAAGCTTCTTGCTGAATAATAATATCATTAAAATCCTCGTTATCCATTCTGTTTTCAAAAGAGTCAAGCTCAATTTTGGAATCGCTGAAAAAATAGGCGTCGTTTGCGTTCAAAAAGTCGACCGAATTGGAAAAATCTAATTTTAAATTATCTCGATAAGATGAATTCTTACCATTGTTGCTTGTCATTTTCCGATATAAATTATGGGATTTTTTTTTACTATTTCTCAAATAAAACACATTTAATATTATAATTCATTCAATTCTATGTTATTAGTTATTTTAATGGAATAAATTTTATTTATGATTGATTATAAAAGCAGAATTTTAGTCTAAGTTAAATCTTAATCTCTTTCATCAACAAAACCAAACTTTTCTATTCATTTAGAAAAATTCTCTTAACTTTTATTTAAACAGAAATTTTATGATTATTTTTGAGTTGCTTTTATGGATGAAAATTTTGGTCTCAGCAAGGCATTTTAATGGAATCAATTGATGAGTGAAGAAGTCTAAATGCTATGATGCGCAAAAAAACAGCTAATGATTCATTTATTCTAGTCAAACCTGATTAGTAATGTAAACCCAAAAACATGCTTCATTACCAGCACTTTTAATTTTTTTCCTTTTAATAAAGAAAAATACTTGAGTCCTAGATATAAGAATTTATCAAATTTTTTAACATTATTTCTAATTTGAATTTCTCAATTCGTTAATTGGAAAAATATTCAATATTGAATTATATGAAAAATATTTTTTTTACATCCTTGAATTTAAAATTAATTTTTCAATCAATATTAATTAAAAAAGCTAAGCTAAGTAATCTCCGAGCGATTAAACGAATTAAAAATGATTTTAGCTTTAATTTGGTCTTTGAAAGAACTTTTGCTCAGTAAACATATTTTACAAGAATAGATGTATTTCACTAGACATTAAAATTTTTTAAATGATTTCTAAAATCAAATTAAAATTTCACTATTTGTTAATTTCCGTAAATAAATTTTTTTTTTGAAAATAGAAAAAAAGATCATCACTTGGGGCATTGTGAAATTTCTGACAAAACTTCCAATACAAAAATAAAAAAATTTTCTAACATTTATTCTAAATGTCAAAAACTTGTTCTGTAAATGAAACAAAATTAAACAACAGTTGTTTCACTTTATTTCACTTTGTTTCATTGACATTTTGGACAAAAGTTAGAAAATTTTTTTATTTTTGTATTGGAAGTTTTGTATGAAATTTCACAATGCCATCACTTGGATCAGCTAAATTTTAAATTTTGGTGTTAATTAATTATATTAAATAGAAAAAAAATTTGGATAAAAAATTTCATTAAAATTAGTGATAAACTCAGAAAAGGTCATTAAAAATTAACACGTCGAAAAAAAAACTAAACAAATATAGAGCAAAAAAGGAATCCAGATTAATTCAAACCTTGATTTTTAATAATAGTGAGCCAAAATTTGATGAAAAAGTATTTAGTCCTGACATTGGTTTGGCAAATACTGAAAAAGCAAAAGGAAATAATTGATTTTAACTCAAACTTTTTTGGAGATACATAAAAAGTGCATTCTCAATGAAACTTTTACCATAAGAAATATGTTGGATGTAAGACTTTTGGAGGAATACATAACGAGTTCTGAGTCAAGATATATCGGATATCCGACTCAATTGTGTAATTGCTACCTTACTTTTTCTTTTTTTTCCTTGAAACGTTCAATACAAAAACATGTGCCAGCACCTGTCATTGCTCATTTCAATTTGTCTTATTTATCTTTTACATTTTTTTAGCTTATTTTCCTTTTAAGGTCTCCCTATCCACCACACACTCGGGTCTAACCATCAGACATTCACATTTAAGTTCATTTAAAATTTTAAATAATTATAAAATTTTAAAAAAATTTGAATCCAAAATTTTTTGAAAAATGTCAATACCTTTTTGATTTTTGTATTTTTAATAATAAGTTCAGACTTGACCAACACACATTTTATTGTGTGTTCTTTAAGCAGAAAAAAAGTTTTGAAATACTTTTTTTGATACTTAAAAATATTAAGTTACGTACCCATCACGAATAGAGTGTGTGGCTACAGAATATTCCCTTTTACTTTATTTTATTTTTACCTGTTTTTCTTTTTTGATTTTTGTATTTTTTAAACAAAAAGAGCCTTAGCTCAGTTCAGATAAATGAAAGAGACAAATTGAAGTTTCTGATCAAATTTCAGGATCAAAATGATCATTCAAAATTTTAAAACTTAATTAATCTAATGATTTTGACAATTTTAAAAAAATATATAATTAACTTCACTAGACATGTTATGTTATGTTCATAATTAATTTAACATCAAAATGATTGAACTCTAATTTATTTAACAAAAAAAATCAATCAAATCAATAATTTAAATAATTCAGGTTAAGTTAATTCAGAAATTCAAATTCATAACTTTTATATTCATTCATTCAAACTAAAATATTATTTTTCCACTTAAACAAAATTATAAATTTTAAAAAAATTAATTTTTTTTAAAATCAATTAAAAAATATAAACCTTTTAAAGTTCAATAAGAAAAGATATTTTAAATTTGATATATTAAAATTCTTAGGAAAAAATTTATTTTGTTATTTTTGAGAAAAATTATTTATTTTTATTTGATCTTTTGATCTTGATCTCAAACTTCAATTTGCCACGATACAATTAAATAGAATTATCACTATTTAGGTACCTATGTATATAGAGTCTAAAAAGTACTACGTTTATTTTAAACTCTTCAAAATTTATGCTTATTAACATTGATGCTAGCGGTTCTGTTGAAAAAAAAGTTATCTCCTTGTTGGAGCCTCGAAATTTCTTTGTGATATTTGAAGCAGTGACATTTTCTTTGGTTTTTTGTGACATTGAAATTTTTGCTTTTATCAACCAATTCTATCCCATGCATGAACTTGTATAATTGAATAAGATCACCCCTTTTTCTTCTTTCAATCAGATTTGGAATGTTCAAAGCTTTCAATCTGTTTTCATACAGTTTGTTACTAATTGAAGAAACGAATTTCGAAGCTCTGCGTTGAATCATTTCAACATTCTCACAGTCAGATTTAAGAATTGGAGACCATACGGGCACCGCAAATTCCAAACGAGGAAGAACAAAAGTCAAATACAGAGATCTTTACAACTTACAAAGTTGAAATTCATTCGAATAAATTTAATAAAATAAATATAGATTATTCATTAACAATGATTAATGAAGGATCTAGGATAAATCTAACAAAAATTGATCGAGAAAAAGACCTAGGTGTGTATATAAATAGTAGATTAAAGTTTGGAGACCACATCGGTCAAGGGATTTTAAGAGGTAATAGAATATTGGGAATGCTAAAGAGATCATTCAAATATTGGAACAAAGGATTATTTAAAAAGCTGTACGGAGCCTTCGTAAGCCTCACCTGGAGTATGGAGCTTGCGTCTGGAGCCCTCATCTAAAGAAGGATATAAAAAAGATAGAGAGATTACAACGGAGAGCAACAAAATTGGTACGCGAAGGAAGATCTTTGCCTTATAGGAACATACTTGATCTAATTGGAATACAATCCTTAGATGAAAGAAGAAAAAGAGGTGACTTGATCCAATATTTTAAATTTTATAAAGGTATAAATAAGATAAAATGGTTTCACACTAATGACCCAATGGCTTCCTTAGCGTCAGATGGACCGGCTAGAGGTATCAGGGGTACTTGCCATAGGATCAGCAAGCAACTAACTAAAGTAGAATCGAGAAACAGCTTTTTATCAAATAGAGTGATTCATTGTTTTCTCGCAGATCGAAAACAGCGCGTCGTTTTCGGAGATGTCATGTCTGAGTGGAGACCAGTAACAAGCGGGGTACCGCAAGGTTCTGTTCTTGGGCCGCTTCTCTTTATAATTTACATATAAATAAATGATCTCCCAGAAGTCTGTACATCAATCTGTAAACTCTACGCTGATGACACTAAGCTTATGAGTCATGTCGACTGTGAAGACAATATAAGAAATCTTCAACAAGATCTTGACAAACTCCAAGAGTGGTCCGACATTTGGCAATTAGGTTTCAATATAGAAAAATGTGTTGTAATGCATTTGGGAGCAGGTAACAAATAAACAGATTATAAAATGAATGGATTTTGCCTTACAAAAACCACTAAAGAACGAGATCTGGGTATTATCTTTAAAAGTGACCTTAAATTCCATGAACAGTCAAAACGAGAAGTTGCACGAGCTACGATGGTTGCATGCAAGATCAAAAATACGTTTTCCTACTTTTCAAAACAGCTTGTAAGTTTAGTTTTCAAGTCTTTTGTAAGACCGCATCTCGAATTCGCAGTTGGCGCTTGGAATCCCTCCCTAAAAAAAGATATTGACTTACTTGAAAGTGTTCAGAGAAAATTTTCCAAATTAGTCCCAGATCTCAAATCAAAAATTGAAGAAAGACGTGAAGCACTCAAATGGCCTACTATTGAAAATAGACGCTCACGAGGTGATCTTATCCAGCTTCACAAGATGCAACACCGTTTTGATCAAGTTGAGCTAATAAATGGCTTTCAACCTCTTGCTTAAAACGCTCTAGACTGCCCAGCAGGTCGTACCAGACGTGGAAAATTAAAATTGGAAAGGTAACTTATAAAAAATTGTGATGCCAGGTATCATTTTTTTACCAATCGAACTGCCGGATATTGGAATCTACTTGATGAGGCAACAAGAAAAATAACCGATACAAATACTTTTAAAAAAAGATTAGATAAATTGCTCAATTTAAACTGACAGTTTTCTATATTATCTTTATTTATACAAATCAAAAAGAAATACAATTTATAAAACCGTCAAACAACAGCGCCACAGGCTGTCATAGCACGGCGTTTACTGACACTACTGCTTGGGATACAACAATCCCTACAGCTCATATACTATTACTACTACTACTAATATTTTAAATTTTATAAAGGTAAAAAATAAGAATGAAGTAGTGAAGCATTGGAATGAATTGCCTGAAGAAATAGTTAACTCGAAGACAGTGAACCAATTTAAGAAAAGAATGAACAAATTTTTTAAAAACAAAAAAGAAGAAGGAATTGAAACTAATGTCTACTAATAGCAGAACTACGTTCTGCTCAATTGATATATTATATATTAATTGTAGATTTTTTTATATTATTATTATTATTATACTGCAACTAAATATGTCAAATTTAAAATTTGTATTGTAAAAAATATAAATTTCACTCGTTCTATTTAATAAGGATCAAATTTAAATTATTTTTAAATATTTTAATAGCCACATTTGTTTTTGTTTACTTATTTTTAATTATTTAGGAATTTTCTTCTAGGTTAAAATTAATTCAATTCTCCCTTTTAGTCCAATTTTGCAGGCTTTAATACGAAATATTGATTGAGAAACGAATTTTAAGATTTAAATAATTTAAATTAAAGATTTTATTAAATACAAAACAAAATGTTTAAAATTCTAAAACTTTTTTTTCAAAAGCTCAAAAACAAATTTCTTATCTCTTATTTTAAATGCAAAGTTCATAGTAGCATTATTAAAAAAATTCTGGTAAAACTCTGCAACTTTACTTAGATTTTGCAGAAAAAGTGCATTTTGCAGATTTTTTGCACATAATTAGCTGACTAGCTATTGATACAACTATGTAAGATGCATTTACTGGACTAGTTTAAAACCTTTGGAAAAAAAGTTACAAGCTTTTTTAGCGTTAAATTTTATTCTGTCTTGTTATCTAGTACCAAATTTCAATAAATTATTCCAAAGCTTTTTTTTCTAAATTTTCCTCCTAATTGATTAAATTGATATAAAATAGCGTATTTAATTACCAAAATTTTTTTGATAAAATTTGAAGATCTAATATCAAATTATCTTTAATATATGTAAAAATAAATTGAAAAATTAAATTTAAATAGGCTTCTTTAAGAGTATGATCTAATTAAATTTGATCTTGATCAGAAAGCATGTTTTATTTTTAATTAAAACAACCATTTAGTTAATTAAAAGTCGACATTTGATATTTTTTAAGTAGGGTTCATGAGTACTCTCAAATAAATTTCCACTTCTGTCACCAAATAATTTGATATAGATTAATTTTTAAAAATATAACTAATTATTATTGAATAAACGAAATCAATTAAAAAAAATTAAGAGGATTTCTTTAATTAAAAAGTTGAATATAATATCTCTGACAGACTTTTTATCAAAATTGTTCTTCTTTAATCAGTGTCTAATTCACCATTTAATCTTTATTATATATTTGAGTTTATATACATATTTTAATGGTAATGATAATAAAATATTATTAAAAAAGGCCAAAAATTTTTTGATATTTTTAAAAAAAACTTACTTTAATTGATACTTTAATTATCTAAATTAATTAAAAATACAACTCAATTAAAATAAAATAAAATAAAAATAGTTAAAAAAAGAAAAAAAATGGTAACATATTTATATATTCTATTAAAAACTAAAAACAAATAAATTAGTTTTCTAAAAAAACTGCAAATTCCACTGAAAACACTCAAAATGGTCCCCAACTTGCAACATGTCAATGGCTAAAAGAAGTTATATTTTTATTAGAATAGTTGTTTTTTTTAAATTTAGACTTAACTTAAATAAAATAGTTTTCTTTTTATTAAAATTAGCGGTGAGGAAAATAATAGGTCTTCAAGGTTCCAATTTAAAAATTTAATACAGAGACATTCTTACATGCTTAGCTCAGAACCAAATATTATGTAGATTCTACATTTACAGACAAAAAACTATTGAATTAAATTTTAATTAAATTTTAAATCTGAATGAATAATTAACTAATAAATTTCCTTTTTTAATGAATATTATGCAAATTCTTCTTCTTTGTATTGTACAATATTTCAATATTTACATTTTTCTTTAAATTAAATTATCAAAAATCATAATTCTAAATTTCTATTGAACTATTCTTTATCTTATTATTTCTTTTTTTTGAATTTTTTATATTTAATTTTAATTTTATGCATCGCCAGAATTGGCGTTAATTAAAAAATAAAAAAAAAATTTTGAAGGCATAAAATATTAATTTAAGCATTAAAAAAAAATTAAAATTTCTGCGAGAATTTATTTACAATAAGGTAAATATAATGCTTGGGGAACAAATATTTCTATTGTCTTTGACTATTATTGAAAACTGCGATTAGTTTGAAAAAAAATGTTGTCAGTGTGAACATACAAGCTGCGCCTAGGACAATCATGGCTATACTTCCATATTTCAAATTGGACTCTTCACAATTAACTACAAAATCTGTCTTATAATTTGGTCTCACACATGAAGAATATCGAGTCGCTGCAACACAATTAATCACAATTAAAGCACCCAAATTCATGGTTATGCACAAAAAATGTATCATAATTGTAATTATCAACAACCATGTCTTTGAATACTTGACTTAAAAAATATTTTATTTTAAAATAAATTTTCTAATTTTTTTTTTAATAATTTTAAAATTTTTTAAAAATTTACTTGTTAGGATAGCGGACATGAGAGTGATTAAATTGACAAAACCGGCCCATAGGCCACTAGCAATTTGACTAAGAACCGCATTGTAATTCATTAAGACAATTTGAAAAGAAATTAAAGTGAGACTTGATAAACAAATGAACAAAATATGTCTGATTAAATAAGGTTTCTGAAAATGCAAACTAAATTGCTTTTGGAGCCTGGTTTGCATGCTCGACTCAATGCGAATTACGACTGGCTCAGTGTTTAGAGCATACTGGCTTTGAGATGGTAAATTGGTCAAAAACAACTGGTCATAGCTAATTGGTTCGGACGAATTCTGGAACAAATCCGGCACAGATGACACCGGCTCATTTATTTTAGACTGAGATTGATCCGAGGTGAACGGAAATATGGAGCTGTAAGGTGGAGGCTGCGATTCATCATTTAAAAATGTCTGGTTTGTGTACCCGTTTTGGTTGTGTTGGACTGCCATTTAGATATTTAGCTTTACAAAAAACAAAGAGAAAATAAAAAACATTTCTTTTTAAATCTATTTTCCGAAACAAAAAGATAGGTTATCAGATCCAAATTATATGCTAGATAAAATTTTTTTATTATCTCTACTTTTTGACACAAAAATTAATTTATTATACTTGTAGGTGAATGTGGTTAAATTTACTATTTGTTGTCTTTTGTTTAATATTTGATAATTTCAAATAAACGCACTTGTTTCCTCGTAAAAAAATCGGAAAATAATTTAATAAAAATTGTTATGAAAATTTTTTATTTTTATTTATATTTAGAAAGGTTGTTTGTGGAAAAAATAGAGCATTGGTTGTTATTCCCATTAACAAAAGCAACCAAGTGTGAAAATGTCATAGAAAAAAATTCGGAAAATTTTGAAATGAATTTTTTAACTTTTGGGCCATCAAATTTAAATGTTAGAACCGGCTCTAAAAGCCCAAGCTTAAACAAATATTGGATTTAGACATAAGATTTTAAAAGCGACTTTAGATAACACTCAATTTAACCCAGTCCATTTGGGCACTTGAAATCTTTGGAGGCCAAACTTGACATTCATATCTTAGAATATTAAATTAAAAGTCAAATATTTGTTTTTTGGAAATTATCACGGTGATAAATAGGCTCCGCAACTAGCCTGGATGGTTTTGAATTTAAATGACAAACGATCTTAGAAATTAACTATTATTTAAATAAAACTAACCTATTTTGACTTGAGTTCTCTCCTGAATTGAATAAATATGTAAGAGAAAATAACTGCTTAATTTTAAAATGAATTAGGCTTTTTATATTTGTATCAGGTCATTTAAGCCCCTCAGATTTCTATGACTGCAAATATTTGCACTAACATAATTTTATGAAATAATTTCAAATCTTGTACGCTATTTATTATTTAATAAAAATATTATTTATTATGAATTATCGATTTTGAATGAGGAAAACTAAACTCGGATACCACAGACTGATCGCTTAAGAACTATTTAAATAAATCGATTTCAATCAACAATTGACCGATCGAAACAGGAAATTACCTAGAAATCTATTAGCCAGAAAAGCTCCACAAAAATTAATTAAAATAATATTTACCCCCAAATCCTGATTCAGTAATTAACTAAAATAATTTTTTTATCGGATTCTTTTTTAGGAAATTTTTATCATTTTTGATTTTATTTTATTCTCTTTGAAATTGAAAATTTAATCTTTTTTCTATTTTTGAAAATTAGTTTACTTGAAAAAATGCTGTAAAATAAAACCAAATTTTATTTCATGGAAAAAAAGAAACTGTTCTAGTTCTAATTAAAATGTAATATTAAAATTTAGTTATGTAACTAGATAATTATCTTGAAAATAATTCAGATTTTGCTAATTAAAAGAATTTGTCTCCCTAAATTCATTTACGAAAAGTTCACTAAATTGAAAAATTTTTGAACAAAGGAAAAAGTTCATTTAAATCTAAAGTCTACATTTTTTTATAAAATGATATTTGATGCAAGGTGCACAAATTGATATTTAAACTTTGGATCTTATCAAATTTACAATGATTAAAACATAAATAAAATTATTATTTATTGATCGATTGAGTCTAAGAAATTGTTAATTATTTCTTTTATGCTTAATCATAACTTAAAATTTTTTAGTTCAATAAATATTCACAATTTATAGATTATTATTCTTTATGCAAAATATATTCATTTTACTTGAATATTTAAACAACTTCATTATTTGTCTATTTAAATTTGAACGCTAAATTTGTTAATTTAACAACTTGGTAAATTATGATGAGCTTGAGTATGGGAATTAAAAAAATTTCAAGTTATAAAAAATGAAATTATTTTAATCTTTTTAAAATATATTTTTTTTATTTTCTTTGAAAAAATGCTTAAAAAATTAATTAAAAATAATTTTTATAAATATTTAGATTTCGAGTCTAAAATTTAACTTCGATTCAGTTCTTAAATTGGTTTTCCCTTACTTCAACTCTAAGCCATTTAATGTTTTTTTTGATTAAAAAAATTTAGAAAATAAAATTTTATTAAAATAAATGCATAGAAAAATGATGAAATAAAGTTTCATTAACTGTTTCATTTTTATAAAACTTTTGATAAATTAAATTAAAGATTGCAGTTGAATTTTTGATAAATCGGTAGAAAAACATAAAAATGAATCGATTGTTAAAAAAATGGATTTAACTTCCTTTTAATTTATTATGAAAAGGAACCAAATTATTTTACTTTCATTTCTTTAAATTGTTGCAAAAATGTTTAAAAAATTATCATTTTTAAAACAAAATTATATCTTGTTTCTTTTATCTAATTTCATTGTATTAATTTAGCAATTTCTTATTCAATATCATTAAAAGAAAAAATTTACTAACCTTTTCCGGATTTGGTCAGTTTATCCTAATCGGTTAGTTTAAAAGAATAATTTAGCTCTTTTTTAAGAAATTTAAATATCTACAAATTATAAAATCTATTTTCAAACTTGCCCAGCTTTTTGGAAAGCACAGTAGTTTTTTTAAAAACTAATCCTTATTTTTTCTTAATTTGATAAAAACTCTTTGAAAATTGATCGCTTTAAATGAATTAAATTTTAAACTTTTAAAAATCGATTGTTTAAAAACAAAAAAGGGCTAAAGAAAATTTTTATAAATTGGCAGATTTCTTGCTATCTTCCACAGTTGTTTTTTAGTCACAAGTCTTAAGTCAAGTCAAGTCAA
Organism: Brachionus paranguensis; assembly: GCA_016802215.1. Lineage (NCBI taxonomy): Eukaryota > Metazoa > Rotifera > Eurotatoria > Ploima > Brachionidae > Brachionus > Brachionus paranguensis. The sequence continues at coordinate 1,799,695 of JAESIX010000012.1, forward strand.
TGACTTAGAAAATTTTTTTTTTTTTTAAAGTCATAAATTTTACTTATATTTTTGTGACTTAAACTTAAAAACAAGTCTGCTATCTTCTTATTTATTATAAATGCAAAACTTCAATGCTATTATTTCATGGCAGAATAAGCCAAATTCTAGAACTCGATAAGAAATCTTGCTTTGTTATTCATTTATTGAAGTTATAAATTCGAATGAAAAAAATATAAAATAAAATATTGTAATTGAATTAGTTTAACTAAAAAATCATAATTTCCTAAAATTAAATTTTTTTTTTAATGTTAAATTTTTATTAAAATATTAAAAAATCCTTTGATAAAATATGCTTTAAAGATAAAATATAATGCATTTTATATTTAAACTATATTTAAAAAAGATTAGAGAATTTGATTAATTGAAATATTTTTTGAATTTTAATTTTGATGTAAAAACAAAATTTTCAAAAAAAATAAATTCTATTGAGAAAAGTGCAAAATAAGTACCATAAAGTCTTCGAGTATTGATAGACTCATATCAATTTTACACAAATTTACAACCAATTTTTATTCTAAATTTTCAGAACGATTAAATCAGAGTTGAATTCGAATAAAATAAGTAAAAAAATCTCCTAAATTTCTAGCAATTAGTCTTTTTTTTATTTTATATTTATTTATTAGGTAAAATTAAATGTCAGAGAATGTTCATCGTAAAAGTACAAAAACTAGGAAAGAAAAAAAAATCGAAATGAAAAAATCGCTAAAAAAAAGAGAGGTTTATTTTTTATCAAAAAAAAATGTCTACAAAATTTAGAACATAATATTTTTTAACATTTAAAATGGCCGCCTTTAGCTTTAATACACTCAGCGACACGTTTTGGCATACATTCAATCTTGTTCTTGACTATTTCACTTGGAACTTTCAACCATTCATCAAAAATAACGCTTTTTAGATGCTCTACTAATGTAATCTTTGTATTGACCATTTTGTGATCTATATGTGACCATAAATATTGGATTAAGATCAGGTGATCTTAGGCACCACGTGAGGACCAATATTTGCTTTTCTTGAAACCAATCTCGAACGGAATGAGCAGTATGTGAACTAGTCCCAACTTGCTGAAAAATCCAATGCTGTCTCTGATCAAAAAATATCTCGGCTGATGGTAACAACTGATTTTCCAGAGTGTCCATGTATACAAACTGATTGATTCTGCCTGTATAAATAGAGCAACAACCTGTACCTTTATGATTAATACATCCCCAAATTCCAACCGAACCTCCACCATTATATAACTTTGGTAAACAAAACTTGGGGTGATACGTTTCGTTTGCTAAACGTTTTACGAACACTCTTGATTTTGACTGTTTAATAGTTCAAAATTAGATTCATCGCTGAAAATAACTTTTGACCAGTCTTTAACAGTCCATCTTGTTCGTTCTTTGCACCATTTGAGCCTTTTCAATTGGTCCAATACAGCCAAAAGAGGCTTTTTATAGCAGTATGTGACTGTTTATTTTTCCTTAGAAGAATTTTTCTAACAGTGTCTTTATTAACACTAACATTTGGAAACTTAGGACTAAAGTCAGATGCTAATTGCCTATAGCTTTTAGTTGGATTAGTTCTGACTTTTTTAAAAATGTACGATTCATCTCGACTGTTAAGCCTTCGAGGTCTACCAGACCTTGGTAATTCTTTGTCCACCGAAGTCTTCTCATAATTACACTTTGTTGTAAACACGCATTTTCTCGAAACTCCTACTAAATCAGCTATTTTTGTTGAGACTTTGTCTTATCTTTCAACAGCCCAATTATTTGCCACCTTTGCGTCTCAGTTACTTTTTTTATACCCTTTTTATGGAAAAATCAACGAAATGGTACAACTCAATAAAATCACCAGTTTTAAAGCCAAAAATAATTAATGAGTTGTAAAAGGTGCATGTAAACAATTAAAAAAAGACCTTCCAAACATTGTGTGACAAAAAAGATTTCCAGGGATTGACAAGATGTGGAAAAATTTTAGTAAAAAATGAATATTCTAAACTTTATAGACTAGTTTTTTTATGAATTTTATCTTAGTATTTTTAAAAAGAGTTTTGGAGTGGTTAGAATTATTTTTCTGGGAAATTTATATATTCAAAGAAAGCTAAAAAAATATTCTATTAGATGATATAGTTTTTATTAGATGATAATCGATTTTTATTTCAAATTTTCACTACTTAAAAAAAATATTCTATTAGATGATATAGTTTTTATTAGATGATAATCGATTTTTATTTCAAATTTTCACTACTTAAAAATTTTTGTAATGTTCTAAATTTTCTAGACATACTGTATTAATATTAAAATGCTTGTTGTTGATAACCAAAGCCTTGCACTTCCCATTAAAATTCATCAAAAATACATTTCACCATTCTACCAGTCTATTTACATCAAGTTGGAGACTTGTTAGGTCAAGTGGATTTTTTATAATCGAAATTAACTCTGTGTCGTCCGAAAAAAGCTTACAACGGCAATTTACAATCTCAGGAATATCGTTGATAAAAATTACAAACAATTAAGGACCGAGCACTGAGCCTTGTGGAACACCACTAATTATATCCAACCAGTCTGACACATCTTCCCTATCACAACTCTTTGAGATGTTCCATCATCGCTTCCTTTAGAATTCTCTCCATTATTTTACAAGCGATTGATGTGAGCGAAATTTTAACCTCTTTCCTAGCGGTTGGAAAACTACCACTGGTGTAGGAATCTTTAAAAAGTCTCGAGAGGCAAACTGCAAGAGTACCAGAACAGTTCTTAAGTACCATCCCTTAAACTGCCTCATGATAAGAGTATGGTGGAAGATAAATATAGCCTATCAAATTCATTCCGCACCGGTTTAACTTGGCACCAAATTTCCTCTCCAATTTTTCGAGCTAATCCATCTTCAAGGACCTCAGAGGACTCAAAATCGTCTCTAACATAAATAATCACATCTCCATCCACCACATGTTCTGTCTTTGCTGAACAGCCAATAGTGTGAAATATTTTTAATGATCTTGAATTAAACAAAGTCTCAGTAATTTGTGAAATATGCGAAAATTTGCTTTTTTTAATTATTGAGTTGAAGAAGTCTCTCTTGTTTACAAGTGACTTATAATTAGTTTTTAAGCATTTGATATACTTTTGCGCACTTGCTACGATTTTCTTCTGCTGATTTACTGTGATGGTAACTCTCGTTTGGTATCTCTGTCAATGCGACAGAGTTTACCAAACTTGGTTCCCCAATAGATTCACGTCCCATTTTTAGGCTCTCCGTATTTGAGCCTTATCCTAGCTTAAATTTGTCATTTTCCAAATTCCGCCTTCTTCTCAGCTCTCTATCAATTTCCATTTCATTACTAGTAAAGTCCGGGTTTATAAAAATTTAACTTGCCCGACTAAGCAAGGAATCGCTCGAAGCACTTTATATATTACGATCAACCGTATTCAAATTGGAGATCCGATCAAGGACAATAAGAGAACGGGTCGTCCAACTACCTGGACAGCTGCAAGGAAGACAAAACTGAAGAGATTGACCAATAACCGAACTGGAGTGAGTCAAAGGCATCTAGCAAAAAAATTTAATGTCCACCAGACAACAGTTGGCCGGCAGTTAACAAAAATGGATATTTCATATCGTAAACGTGAAAAAACACCAAAATATAGCGCCGTACAGCATGAGAAAGCCAAGAAATTGAGTAAAAAACTTTCAAATATGCTATATCGTTCACCATGCTTATTTTGGACGACGAAAAGTAATTTACTTTGGCGGGCCACAACATGCCGGGAAATGCTGGATATTACACAAATGACTAGTCTACTAGTCCGGACAGTGTTCGGTTTGCTGGAAAAGAGAAGTTTCCAAAGAAGGTGCTTGTTTGGATAGCCATATCTGATTGAGGTATGTCTAAGCCTCTTTTTCGATTATCAAAGTCGGTTGCCATCAATTCGAGCATCTATATCGACGACTGCTCCTATTTATACATGATTATCATAAAGACCTTGACTACGTTTTTTGGCCTGACTTAGCGTCTGCTCACTTTTCTATGGTAAGCACAACATGGATGAACGAAAATGTAAATTATGTGACCAAAGATATCAACCCGCCAAATGTCCCTCAAGCGCGCCTAATCGAAAATTTTTGGGGTTGTTTGAGTGAAAAAGTATACGAGGGAGGTTGGCAAGCCTCAACAGAGCAACAGCTGATTAACCGCATTAAATTAAAGTTGAAGGAATTTGACTTAAATTTTGTGAAATCCCTTATGACGGGGGTCAAAGCAAAGCTCAGAAAAATCGGTCACGATGGAGTTTTTTCATTATTTAAAAATCATAATTCTATTGAAAAATAAATTCTTTACATCAGAAAAAAAAAAAACAGAACTTAATATCATATATAGATATTCGCTTTTAATTTTTGTCCATTTACTTATGCATCACCCGTTATCTTTTTAAAAAAGTAAGGCCACTTTTCAGCATCTGCCACAGAATAACCACAAAATTGTTCTGTTCAACTTTTTGACTCTATTGGAAAGATTTTTCAGCACTGTTTGAACCGATATTCAATATTCTGAAACTTTTCTTTTGCCTTTCTGTGTGTTGACCTTGCCCTAGACCGTTCTAATGTGGTACAAGTACCATTTTAATGTCACTTTCCATCATTATAGGGTATTGTGAATTTCAAATACTAATCGAACAAAAATTCTTCATTTTTTGATAAATTAAAATTTAAGTAAATAAAAAATATTAGAAAAAATACTGCAACAAAGTGCAACATACTTTGTTGCCCCTTTTTTACCTAAAATTATTTTTCTCATGTGAAAATAGAAAAAAAATACAGCATCAATAAGATTTAAATAGATTATTGGTTTGATTTACCAAAAAAAAAGAAAAAAAAAATTTTATTTTAGGCTGAAAAGGTGCAACAAAGTATGTTGCACTTTGTTGCAGTATTTTTTCCAATATTTTTAATTAATTTTAATTTTAATTTATCAAAAAATGAAGAATTTTTGTTCGATTTGTATTTGAAATTCACAATACCTCATTATAGTTGTATTGTTATCGGTTTTTTAAAAACTGAAATATATATAAAACAACGTGTTTTTTTACTTTTTTTTCTTTTGTTTTTCTTAATTTTTTTTATTTAATAAAATGAATTTGAGGGCTTTACCCCTAGGACTATCTCGACTTTATTCTTTCTTCTCAGTCCCCATTTCAAAAAAAATTGTTATAAAAGTTTTTGTTAAAAATACAGAAGAAAAATTGTTCTAATTTTATCGTAATTTTAAAATAAAAATTTCATATTAATAAAAAAAAATACAAATTTGTTTGATCTCATGCGCAAACGACAATACAAATGCTTTAATTTTATTTATTAAATTTCATATTAATAAATAAGTATACAAAAAAAGAGGCTAATTTATTTCATTTTTATCCAAATAAAAATCAAATGGAGTCTTGTTTGTGTTTTCTAGGTATAAATTTAAGTTTTTGTTATTATCTATCTCTTGTCTAATTAATGAGTCGAATTTGTTCTTTTTGCTCATATAATTTAAAAATAGTCTTTGGAGTTTTGGTTTAACAAGTTAGAGTTTGAGCATTTTATGCATTTCGCTTGTTCGTGTTTTGTATTTGAAAAATAGAATTTGTTTAAGGGCCTTGTTTTTGATCGTTTGAAGCCTTTTACAAAAATCAAAGCGGTCTGTGCACGAAATTACATGACAATAGTCGATTATTGATCTTGTAGTAGCTTTGTAATAGAGAGTTCTCAAAAGATTAGAGTTTTTGAATCTGAGGCATCTAATGTTTCTCATGGTCTTTAAATTTATTATCATTTTTTGTCGGACTTTTTCCAGATGAATATCAAATTTTAGTTTAGGGTCCAGACATAAACCAAGAAAGGAAGGGTTACCAATTAAGGGAATATTAACATTTTCAATCTTCCATCCTAGATTAAACTTCTCGTAGTAATTTTTCTTTAGTCCTCCAGACGTAAAAATTGAGTAATTTGTTTTTTTTTAAATTAATTGAAAAATAGTATTTTTTGCAAAAATTTTCAATTGAATCAATACATTCTTGAAGCTTTTTTCTTATTTTAAGATTATTTTTATCTGTGTCCCATATGCATTTTCTTAATTTTAAGTTTGTAAAACTTTAATTTTTTTTTGGTCTTTTGATTTAAAAAAAAAATAAAAGAAACAAATCAAAAGACTTTGTCTAGTGAAATTGGTGTATGGGTCCGAACATTGGGAAATGGCCAAATATTACAAGTCTTTTGATCAACTGCTATTTCAGATGTAATAGAGAGCTGTTGGAGATAAAACTGGTGATAGAAGTTTTGGTCAAAAAAAGAAATTTATGAAGTATGGATACCTTTTTCGTCAATAGTTATTTCTTCAATTGGATTAATACAAAATAGTATAAGTTAAATTAATAGAGTTTTTTTAAAAAAATGACATTGATCTCACAAAAAAAAGCCAAATATTTTAATTTTTTTAATTAATCAGTTAAACAAGAGGATGAAATGATTTTATTTCAGTATATTTAAAATTATTTACAATTTTTAATTAAAAAATTAAGACAGAAACAAAAAAAAAAACAAGACACAAAGATAAAACAATAAATTCTCATTTAGCACAAAATCGAACATTATTGGCATATACTCAGTTCGATGGCAAACAAGTCTTGTTATTTTTTACTAGATTTTTACCTGGCACACCTGTTTCACTAATAATCGGCTGATACACATACGGTGACCACTTTAGGCACACTTCGTCCATATCTCTGCTGTACAAATTCTTTTTTTCTACATACCTTTGAATATAATCCTTGAAAAAATAAAATTTAAAATAAAAGAGCAAAAAATTTAATTTTTCTAATTTTTTCTAAATTACCACGTCTTTTAGAATAACATGCTTGCCCTTCCAGTACTTTATCAATCCGATATACTGCAAAGTGCTGATCAAGTCGTTGGTAAGAATTCCAGTCTCGGCTGTTATTTCCTTGACGCTGATCTCAGCATCGTCCAAATGTTTGGACAAATAGAGCAAAAGTTTTGACTTCCAATAGCTTCGGTAGCTAATGAGGCCCAAATCGGACAGGGGTCGCTCCGGAGAGCCGACCTTGCCCTCGGCCCTGGACAGCAGATAGCTAAAGTCGATCAGAACCCGGCCGTATCCTTGGTTCATGTACTGCGGAAGTATTAGGATGCAAGACAAGTTGTAGTTCAGCACGGACTGTTTTTCTTTTGAAAAATAGCCTATCATTTGAAAAGAGCCATTTTCTTCATTGTAACGGGTGAGTACGTAGAATAGAAATGGCTCTACCTCGTAGTAGAGTGTTTTGTGGTCGATGAAAAGCTTGGCCAGCAGACACAAATTTTGGCAGTAGATTTTGTTGATTTTTCCGTCCACTTCAAAAAAGCTTAGATTGTCTTTGCGGTAGATTTCGCGGCCTGGCGGATGCCTCCATAGACACTTTTCCAGATGCCGGTTCAGAACCGAATGGGACTTCATGAATGTAAGACAATATTGGCAGATGAAAATTTTGTTTAGTTGCCAGTAGTCGTCTGGATAGGGCGATTTGTACCATGTCTCAATTTCGTGATTGCCAAATTGAATTATTTTGTCTGATTTGTTGATTAGCTTGATTTTTTTGGCATTGGATGCAGCTGGTATTGGTTCTTTGGTGCTCGACACAAGAACGTCTTTGAACAAGTCCAGCTCGTATTGGGATATTTTTAGGTCGTTTAAGTCCGGAGTTTGGGCTATTGTTTGGTTTAGATTGGTGAAAAAGTTAAGGGATTCGTTGCTGGTATGCTTGAGCAAGGCATGGTGGCTGACTGGAGTTGGTGATGTGTACAGACAGTTGGACAATGAGTTGATTATGAAAGATGTGGACAAATTTTTTAGATCTGATACAAAATCCGCATTTTTGAGGAAGTTTAACTTTGATTGCTTGTTTAGTTTGTTCGACTCTGGTAGTTTAACTAGGTTCTTAAGTTCTTTGTTTATTTTTTGTAAATGCAACGATTGTTCTTTACAAATGTGCTGAAATTAAAAGAAAATTCAAAATTTGTATATTTATTTTTTGATGTAAAATTAAATTAGGGTTATCAGGTTTAAAAATTTTTTTGTTGGATCAATAAACAAAGAAGATTCAGCATTTAAATCTTTTTTGTCAGAAAATTTTCAATTTTGTTAAGACATTTTTTTAAAATAATATGCAAGTACTAAAACTTGAACGTAAAAAAGTTTTAATAACATGGCATATAAGAAAATTTTGCAAAAATATATTTTTCTAAAATTATTTCACAAAAATTCTCGCAATTCGTAATTTTTAAAGCTGATTTTATAAAAAAAAGAATCATTCATAAAATTTGATAATTTCATATTTTTTTTATCTTTTAAATTTTTTTATCTTTTTAAAGATTATAAATAATTTATCTAATCGCAAAATTTAAATCTAGTAAAATACTTTATCATTTTAGAACAAAAATTGCGTAATTAATCTAGGAAATTTTGAAAAAGAAAAAAGTTGTCATTTTGAAAACCCCAAATGTCAGACTTATTTTAAGGATAATTAAATTTGTTAAACTTTTAAATTTAATTGAGTTCTTATAATTAAAAAATGTATTTAATCAGATTGATTAAATAATTCGTTTGAATCCGAACTTTTTTTACTTACAACTGCATTGGAATTATTAGCACCCAGAAGATGTCGATCTTATTTTCAAATTTCTTTTAGCCCTTTTTTTTTTTTTATTTTGAAAAATTTTTTGTAATAAATTAATTCTGGATAAGGCAATTTTTTTTTAACTTAAATTTATCTAAAGAAAAAAAATATTATCTCATGAAAATTTAACCAAAAATTATGAGATATGATTTTTGAAATTAAATCATTTCTTTTAAAGTAAATAAAAAATAAAATTTTATGTGTTTTTGCATGTGATTTTCAAGGGTTTCAGCTTATGTATTTTTGAGAAAATTTTCTAGAATTACTTTATTTTTTGTTTTACTGAACCTGTTTATTTTATTTTATAATTTAAATCTGATACTAATCAATACAAAAATATTTGAATGATTTTTTATTTTTTTGACTTTACTTTTAAAATTTCATTCTTTAATTCAAATACTGTTTTTCTATGCAAAAATCGATTTAAAAAGGTTACTCTATCAATATTTATTATTATTATTTATTTTCAATTTACGCCAATTCTGACGATGATAAAATTTAAAAGAAAAGTCATTTAGTAAAAAAAATAAAAAATTAAAAAAAATTATGGTCTAAGGCAGTTTTCAAAAAAACCCAAATTAGATTGTTTTTTTATATAAAAAATTGAAAATCATATTTTTAATAAACATATGAAAAACTTTTGAAAATTAATCCAGATCGCTTTAAAAATGTTTGACAGTTTTTGTTTAATTTTCAAAAAGAACCCAATTTTCAAAATTTGAATAAAAACCTAAATTAAAAAATAACTTTATAAATTTTCTGGTCATTTATTGAAATTAAATTTTTTATTTCTTAAATCTTTGGATTATTTGATTGAGTGCATTTTAAAGGTTACTTATAAATTACCAAAGATAAGTAAAATAAAAAAATGTTTAAAATGAATCAAACTAATATTAAATAATATATATAATATATTATTTAATTTTAGTTTGAAAAAATATATAAAATATTAAATCATATTAAATAATATTAGTCATTTAGATTCTTTTCGAAATATAATTATTCAGAGTTTTAAATTCTAAATAATTCAACTATGTTTAATTCACCTGTTTGCATTCAGATATAATTTTGAATTTTAGAAAAATAGATAAAAAAGAAAAATTAATCCAATCAGCCAGTTGTTATTACTTTAATGTTTTTTATATTTGATTAAAAAATTTATGAAAAGTAATTTTACCAAGCGTTATCAAACTAAGCATTAAAAAAATTTTATGATTAAGTGCATTTTATAGGTTACTTATAAATTATCAAAGATAAGTAAAATAAAAAAATGTTTAAAATAAATTCGTAATTGTCATGTTCTTTTAAACTAATTCTCAAAAAAAACTTGAGATTTTAAAATTCAAAAAAAAATTTCACTTAAACAAACAATTTTTTTTAAAAACCCTAATTGTAAGAAAAATCAAAATTTTTCGACAATTTAGATACAACTCAATTAAATTAAAAATTGAAAAAAAAATTTTGCCAAATATAAAATATTTTGAGTTAAAATTGAAAAAAAAATAAAAAAAGTTCAAATTACTTTGTTGCGCAAATTTTTCTTATTCTCACTATATTTGGAGGTTTTATCCTTGATTTCGGCCAGTCGTTTGTCCAAATTGTCATGAATATTGGTGCACTCCTCTTTGCTCATTAGAAAATACATGGGACATGTGTCGTATGAATAATGGTGTTCGCTGATGCCGTTCACATGGCCATCAGATTTGCATCCAAGAACTGGACAAACCAGCGACTCTTTGACATCGTCTTCCCTGGGTTCGTCCGCCTCATTTATTTCGCTCAAACTGGCATCTTCGCGGTCCCCATACGGCGAGTTCTGCTCGTACTCGTCTTTGGACATCAGCCTGAACGTGGTCGGGCTATTCGTATTTTCGTTCAGCTCTTTGAACGCGTACTTGTGCTTCAGTTTGATGCGCTTGTTAAGAGAGGACGAGCTGGGCGACTGAACTAGGGCTGACACCCCAGAAGAGGACGCGTTGGCTGATTGACTGCATGGCTCGTTTTCGTTTTCGTTTTTGACCTCTTGGGAAGTGCTCAAGTTTCGCTTGCGGCTCGCCTGGCCCATTTGATCCAAACTTGCCGAAGACATTTGGTTTAGCAAGTTGGCTGATCGGCGCCGTGTGGACACCGATGTTGGCTTTGAGTCTGATGATGCCGAGGTGGAACTCGACGAACTTGACACATTTGAAGCGCTTGTTTCCGGGTTATTTACACTTTTAAGCACGTTCTGGTCTCCGTTTATTTTCTCCTTGATAAATTTTGGTTTGACAGTGGACAGCTCGTTTTCGTTTGGTGACAGGACTTTGGTACGATGGGACTTTCTGAACTGTTCAGAGTCAATCGGCTCTTTGTTGGAGAGCTTTCGCTTGGATGAATATTCACTGCCAGGCTCTTGGTTACTGTTATTCAAAGCTGTGCTGCTGCGAGTTTGGCGCCTTTCTCGCGAAACACTGGCGCTCATGGTTCAAATTTGGGTTCTGGATTAAACAAAAAAAAAGATGCTTTAGAGTATCTATTTGACAACTTTGAAATCAATTATTAAACCGATTTTCATTTTTTTTTAATTATTAATGTAAAATTTCTAAATTTGATAAAAAATAAATTTGATTTTTTTTAGGATTTTTATTGAAAAATTTAAAAAATAGTTTTTTTTTTTTTGACTCGGATTGAGGTTTTGCCACCGGTAAATTTGTTTTACCTGGAAAATTTAAATTATTAGAAGTTTAATTTTAATAAATTGATGGACAAAATTTTGGTGTTCGATTTTTAATTTGATCGAAAAAATAAAGAATTTTTAAAATATTTAAATTTATAAATTTTTCTTGTTCAGATATTTTGAATCAATTTTTTGGTGTTGTCCACTAAATTCTAGACTAAAGTCACTAAATGCTTTAGTATTTTACTAATAAATTAAACGTTGAATCGGTTTATTGATTTTTTTCTAATTTTTAACAACTTAAATATATAATTGATAAATTAAAAAAAAATACTCGTTAAAAATTTATTTTTATTATTTCTTAATTATAATTTTATGCATATCTCCTGATTATCAAAGATCAATCATTTGATTGTGTTTTAACTTTAAGAAGAAAAAAAATTGCTTTGAAATAAGAAAAATCTAAAAAAGTTCTGTTTGATTCCTTTTTTGGGAGTCGTATCTGGACAATTGATTTTAAAATTGTTTCTCTCTAAACAGCTCTATTTTTGTAAAAACTCGAGTTAAAAATGCAAAAAAGCAATTAAATTCAAAAAAATAAAAGTCCCATTATTAAAGTTTAATTTAAAAAAATGAGATTTCTTTTTTTTTTAAATTTGACTAAAAGTAATCTTTTATTTTTTATCAATAAATTTAACCATTTGGGTACTTTACTCTTTTTTATCTCTTTTTTTTTTCTTAAATAAAAAATGTATGAATTGTATTTTTGGGGTAGGAAACCCAGATAAACTATAATGTAATAAAAAAAAAAGCATATAAATAGTCCTTTCAAATTATTTTTTTCAAAAGAAAGACGGAATGCTAAAAAGACCCGATATGGTAAAAATTTTTAAATTTTATAGTTTTCGTAAATTTCGTTATTACAATGATGTACTGATGTACTAGTTAAAATAAAAATTTAGAAAAAATGGCACCTCTTAAATTGAATTTTTTGATTAAATTTATGAAAAATTTAAGTGATTGTAGATGAACATTTTTTTGGTTACAAAATTTTTTCTTAAAATCAAGCCTAATCAAACAATTCAGTTTAATATAATTATTTTTTTTCTTTCTATCGTATGAATAATCATGATAGAATGATAAATAGGTTTCCGCTAAGAACATCATCATTTGGAGGAGTATGGTCGAATTAGAAATAAATAAAATAAAGGTTTATGAAGGGCTTGTTTATTTAGCTAAAAAAAATAACAAATAAAAAAATTAAGCTCATGACTAAATATTGTTAGTAACATTTTCTTTGTTTTTGATGATTTTTTATAATGGGTTAAAATCACTATTAAAAATCATGAGTCGTATTAATGCAAAATTTATTTGCAGACTTTTTAAACCTAATTAATATGATTGTTTTTTATATTTATTATTTTTTTGATTAATAATTAAAGTCAAAACTTGGCATTTTATAATTGAGTAAAAATGCGAAAAACTATAAAATATTAAGTTTGTTTTTCAGAAAATTAATATTATTTATTAATAAAATTTTAACATCAATTGTTAAAGTATAACTAAGAGTACTCAAAATTTTAATTTTATTTTCTGAATACGACAAAAAGACACAACAATTTTTAAATTTTTGTAAATAAAATTTAATAGATAAAATGTATAGAATTTAAATAATTTAGTGTTTTAAAAAAAATTCGACAGTTTCCTAGGAATAAAAAACATTTTTCTAATTATTTGTTTCAATAATATAATTTTAAATGTTAAATCTTTAATTATATTTATTTATAATATTTAGATAATGTCATTTTTACTGTTATATTTATTTTTTTTTAATTTTAACTACGTTTGGCAATAAAAAAATAATTTTTATAGCAAAAAATTTCTTATTACCAATGTTCTTTATTTATTAAGAAAATAAATTATTGCTCAAAAAACTTTCCTTTATTTTATTTTTAAACCTGGCATTTATGTTCATTTATTTATTTGATATAATAAAATTTTTAAAACCATATTTTAAAATTAACATTCTTAAAAAAAATAAATGATTAACTAAAAAAGATTAAATTTTTTAAAAATTTAAGTTTTTTTCAACAAATTCATTATGTGTAAATTAGGGTTTAGGTTAACGAACTTAAGTATTTCCTCAATTATTAAAAGTTATTTTTTAATTTACAATATTAAAAAGTATACAAATATTTCTATTTTTATTTCTTCGTAGTAAAGAAAATCAGTGATAAATAAAAAAATTTTCATTAAATTAGCATTTACTTTTGGTATTTTTTCAAGGCCCATAATTGTCCTCACCTAAAATTTAATCGAATAGTTATAAATAAAATAAAATAAAATAAAATATAAAAGTATCTAAATAAAAAATATTTAATTTTTATAAATTTTAAGATAGTCTTACCAACATTTTAGTAGATTTTGCTATACTTAAGAATTTTGCTAATTTTAATAAAAAGAGATCTAATCAAATTATCGCTGGAAAGATCAAGATAAAAATAAAACTTTTTTACAGGGCTAATTTACGAAAAATTTGTTGTTTAATTTGAATAATTTTTATTTATTCTGAAAGATTTTAGTGAAACGAACAATAAAGAATAATTTTTTTAATGTCTAATTAAACTTTCTTAAGATATAACCTATTAACGTGGTAGTCGAATTTTCACCGCTCATTCTAGTGTTAAACTACATAGATTTTATTTTAAAAAATATCTTCTTTTTACGTTGGGCAGCATTTATTTTCTACATTCAGAGTTTGTTTGTGGTGGCATTTGCAGTTTTTTGCTAAACTAATTTACCTCTTTATAATATTGAATAGAATGTCTGAATCCATTGCTTAATTTTTTTAGTATTTTTAGTTTATTAAATTTTAATTGATATGTATTTTTAATTTATTTGAATGCAACACAAAATAAAGATGTTCAACACCAAAAAAAAGTACTTAAATTAACACCAGAGCACTAGCTTAAATTTTTAAGAGTATACGGTCATTTGCACTTCTGATTTGTATAAATGTTTTTACCAAATTTTTTGCTAATTTACCGGATTTTATACTTTATTTCTTTCAAAAATTAGCGTAAAAATATAATTTTTATTAATTCATTTTGAATAGAAGAGTAAATAATTGAAAAAAATTGGATTTTTATTTTGCTCTTTTTTAACAAAAATATTCGTAAAATGTTTGAAACAATTTTTTTTTTATTTTACTTTAATTAATGTCAAATAAAAAACAAATAAAAATAACAATTTAAATTTAAAATTACTTTTATAATGGACTTCAGTTAAACTTAATGATGAAGAAATCTTGCTTAGAAGATTTGAAGTTCAAGAATTAATTATTAATCCTTTACTTAAAAAATAAAATATTAAATATTTTATAAAAATATTAATAAACTTTTAAATTAAATATTTTAATTTACATTTTTTTGTATTTTATTTTATTTTAATTATTTGATTAAATTTTAGTCCTAAGAAGAGACATTGGTCTACGAAACCGGTCGTTATTACATTTGAAATAAAATAATTTTATCTTTGTATAAAATTTTTTTTTTTCTTAACACTACATTTTTTCAATGAATTTAAATACTAGACAAAACAAAAATGTTCAATAGCATGCAATTAACAAATAAGTAGACCAGCGTTATTACATTAAAAATATAGTTATTAATTTTATAGCACTACAACTTAAATTTTTAAGGTGAAAAATTCAAAAAATTTAAATTTCAACTACTAATTTGTTAAGATTATTTTATCAAAATTAAAGTAAAATTTGCTAGATTTTACGCAAAATAATTTATATTCAAAATAAAAAATTTGACACTTTTATGAAAATCAATTTAATTTTTTTTCTATTTTTCATTGAAATCAATTAAATTGACTTTAAAAAATTTTATTTATTTTTTTTTTATTAATTTAGAAAAAAACACAAAAATCAAGTTTAAAAAGGACCATTTCTTAACAAATTAGTAGAGGATTTTAATTTTTTCTCATTTTAAAACATCATTAAAAACTAACTTGAAGTCGTGGAGCAGCAAATAGACTTACGGGTTGAGATTTTGATCAGAAATTTTCAAAATGGATTCCCAGAGCGCTTGAGGCGATGGTTCAGCCAGTTCGCTGGTCAAAGTCGGCTCAATGTATTGTCTCAGCTGTGAACTAGTCGTAGGACCGGCAGATACGAATTTGAAGTCGTTTAATCTCGAATAAATAAGACTCTTTAGATCATGGTCTTTAAAGACACAGTCGCAGCCCGAGGGACTAAAAAAGACTAGCACATGGGGTCCCTGGAGCTTGTTGAGAGCACTGTTGAGCTTTTGTTTGCCAGTGTGGCACGGCACAGTGTCGTATACGTGAATTTCCTCGAAAGAAATCTCGCTCTCGCTCAAACTGTTTGACAAGTCGTCTCGTCTTATTCTCGAGCAAGGGTACAGCGCGTACTTGAACTGCTCGCTCCTAGGCCTAACATTGGGCCTCACAAGCTCATAGTCTTGCTTGATCAGTTTGAAGAGCTCGCGCGCGTTCTGCTTGTCATCACTGACGCACCGAAGTATCAAACGGCTGTCCACTGTGGGACTCACTTTTTTGATCGATTGAACAAGCTGTTTGAATCGATTGGCAGTGGCTTCGCCGACACAGTAGACCAAAAGTTTGTCTGAATTGTTGTCGAGGCCAGAGTGTATGTGGAGAGAAGGAAGGCGCTGGTCGGCGGTGACGTCTAGCGCACGCTGCATCGACTCGACTGTTTGACGGCTGGTTATGATCAAACACTTGAAGCATTCATCAACATAATGTTCATAATTTGTTTCGTCTAGAAAAAAAGTGAATAATTTTGACTTTAATAAATCCAAATTTTGAAAGCTGAATTTTAGCAAGTTTATTTGTTGTACGTGTGCGACTAGAGGTGAGTTTTGTGCGTTCAGAAAGTCGACATATCGATCGCTGGTCGACGCCTCGTTCGATTTCAGCACGATCACATTCATTTTGTTATTCGTAAAAAATTGAACACACTCTCACACACACACACACACACTGGTAGGGATGTGTGCGTGAGTGGGACTTGATTAGTTTGGAAAAAACAGTGCATCGACAGAGAAAACTGATTCATGATGCTAATTCATGTATTCGATTAGAATAAAATGCGCATATTTTTCTGCAATTAAAATAAAAAATTTACTTGGCTTTAATCATACATTCAAATTATTTGAACAAAAACATGGCGACCATTTTTTTGTCTGAATCATAATTTTTTTTAAGTGCTATGTTAATTAATTATTATGATTTTTTTCTAGATAATTTAAGAAAAAATAAATTTTGTTTTGATTTTTTCCTTATCAGAATATTTTAGTGTGTGATGTGCAACGTTGTCGATGTCCTCATTTATCCAGCTCAAATTTCCAGCAATTTAAATTCAAAATTTTGTCCTTATCGTCTAGATGACTAGATCCTTTTATTTTATCATTATTAGATGCCCTTACCTTGGTAATTTTTAAACGCAATTTAAAATTAGATAGAAAATTTATATTTGGAGAAAATGCTCTTTAACAAGAAATTTATCAACGTTTATTCAAAAATAATATCACAGTGGTAGTAAGACTAGAAAATAATTGGCCACTTTTGGTTTTTTGGGGTTTTTTTCAATGATTAAATTTTTGAATTTAGATTAAAAAATTGAGGTTTTAAAAATTTTTTACCTCTCTAAGAATTGTCCAAGAAAAAAGTGTAAAAAAATATTAGACATGAAAATTATTTTTAAACAGCATTTTTAAATTACATTTTTTGACTATTTTTTACTTGAAAAAAATTAGCTTTTACGTAAAATGACGTAAAAAATGGTTATTTTTATTTTTTTTTAAATTTTATCAAAAAGTTTTTTTTTCATCGAAAAAATTAAAAATCATGCAAAATTTGTCTATTTTTTGGAATTTGGCCTTTTACAATTTTTTACGGTAAAAATAGTAATTTTACGTAAAATAAAGTAAAAACCTTAGATCAAATCATCACTGTAATTACAAAATTAATAGCTGATAGTCGGCAATCCGAAACTTAGTACATTTATTAAAAATAAAATAAAAAAATAAATATTTAACAGTGGTGGGAAAAATTAGATATATTTTTTTTAAATTTTTAAATTTTTACAGCGAAATGCATCATAAAAAGTTAAATCAATTCTAATTTGTGAGAACTTTTATTTTAATTTTTAATTTTATACAGTAATTTTTGCACTAAAATTTCACATTACCTGATTGTCGATTATAAAGCGAAAAATTTTCAAATTATTTAAAATAGTAATTGTAATGAAGAATTTTGCTTTGAAAAGTTTAAATTTTAAAGAACCACCAAGAAGTGTAAAAAATAAAGAATTTTAAAAAGTGAGAATAAAAAACTTTATATTCATAAAAAAAAATAACAAAATTAAAATCAAAAAAAACTAATTGTAAAATTTCCTGTTTCACACTTATTTTATCTTTCTTACTAAAAAAACTTAAATTTTAATCAGAATTTCCGCAGAGTTCTGTCATTAACCTACTCCTTTTTTTCCTTTTTTATCAACTTTATCTTCAAACTTCATTTCTGAAACATAAAATTTTAAAGATCTTTGTAAATTTCGTTTGAGAAAAAATTTTAATTACTTTTAGCCATTTTAATTTTTAAAATAAAAATTACAAGTATCAAATTACATAATATCTTAAAAAATTAAGAAAACTCTTGATTAAAATAGATAAAATTTATCATTTAACATTTATTTTCAAATAAAAATTTATTTTTCAGTTTTTTGATTAATAATAACTATGCTTATAATATGAAGATTTCTATTTAATTTTTAGCATTAGTCAAAATAAAAAAATTTAGCTTAATTTCATGATATTAAATATAAAACTAAATAATTAACTAATTTACAGTTTTTCGGGAAAAATCCCAATTTTTGTCTAAATTTTGATTATGTTTTTTCCAAACGCAACTTTTAAAAGTACATATTTTTTACATTAAAAAATACGAAATAAGATCTTTTATCATAACCACTTAAATAAGGAAAAAGTTAATTTTTTTATGAATTTTAGATTTTAGGGTAAAATTCCCAAATTAATAAAAAAACATTAACTCAAAGAATAATTAGTTTTTTACCATATAATTTACAAAATGAATAGTCGAATTTTGTCTACTGTTTTGGAATTAAACGAAAAGCCGCAAAAAAACATCAAGTTTTTAGATAGCTGTGACAATCTGTCCAATTTCTACGAAAACAGATTTGTATCTTTAAGTGTCTCTCTCAAAAATTTTGATATCCCACTGCCTAATCGAACACTCTATCTAGCGATCTCACTTGTAAACGAATGCGACCAACTTACCGAGTATCCCAGACCTAATTTTCTATTTTGCACTAGCAAAAAAATGCGCTTCATTAACAAGTTAATAAGTGATGACAGTGACTTTTTTTATGTACCTTTCGAGGCTCAGTCGTTGTCATGTGAGATAAAAAATTTTCAAATAGTCAAAAAATCAGCAAAACAGCTTACTGAACTTGCGGAAAGCTACACCATCGCTTGTCTCCAACAAGACCATCAAACAATTGACCATGAGCTATTCAGCAATCAGAGCAATAATTTGCTAGAAATTCTTCTGAGCCAACAAAAAAAGTGTCGCATAAAACTTCAAGTTAGAATATTCAACAAATTGGAGAAAAAATTTGAAAATTATTTAACTGAGCCAATTTATTCTGATGTCATAAGCGACTGCTATGAAATGTGTGGTGGGCACCCAAGCGCTCACTCCAACCCCATGGAACTCATAAACACAGATATCACCAATTTGGACAACATCAGAATTTTGCGTACTAGCCGTGTGCAGGGAAGCATCAATGGAGGCGACGAGATGTTTTTGTTCACCACATATTTTGACCCTAATGATCTGCTGGTAGAATTTTTTCAGCTAAATAAAAATGGTGACATTGGATGGAAGTCGTATGCCAAGTTCAACAAGCTAGACTCGCATGTTAATTTTGCCTTGGTCATACAGACGCCTAGATTTGATTCGAATGAAATGGAAAGTGAAAGCAGTCAAAAGATTAGGGTCTATTTTAGGCTGCATCGGCCAAGCAGAAATGATTACAGTGAAAAATGGGTCTTTTACTATTCAAAAAGGAACAATGATGATCTAAAGACCATTTTAGCTGGCTCATTAGCCGAGGAAAAATTAAAATTGCTGAGCTTAAATTCGAATGGAATTAAGCGTAAAATAGACGAAAAATGTGATCCTGAGATCCAAAAAGATATTAATTTGATCAAAAAAAATAAGGTTGTAAAATCGGACAAAGACACTTTAGATAGTGGCAACAATGATTCAAATGAAAGAGATGGTTTAAATGTGGCAGAGAGTAACAATACAATGGATGTAAGTGGACCAGTGGCCAGTCAGTCGCCTGGTACCCTCAGTGATAAAAAAATACCATTAGATGATGTGGAAAAAAAAGACTCAAATCAATCTCAAATTAAGCTGGACACATGTTACAGCAAAATGAACAATTTGGCTGATCGGACCGGCCAATCGCTGCTTAAATTTGCCAAAAATCGCTCTCTCCACGATCTACTCAAGACCCAGCGCTTTCTGATGAACTTTGCCGACGAAGACGGAAATTGTCCACTCCATCTAAGCATTCAGTATAAAAATTTTGATTTATTTGAAATATTTGTGGACGTGATAATGACCATTCCGCACCAGAACATAATTAATCTGAGAAACAAGGCCGGATTTACACCATTGCTGATGGCAGCTCATCTGGAAGAACTGGAATTGTGCGGATTTTTGCTTGAGGCCAACGCTGACCTGTCCATGGCTGACTGGGATGGCAATAACCCAATTCATTTGGCATGCAAGCGCAGCAACATTGGACTCCTGAAAGTTTTGATAAAGTATGTGGACAAACAGCACAACTATGGGGTTCTGAACGCAATCAATCTTGAGGGATACGCGCCCATCCATTTGTGTACCATGAACGAGTCATTTGAAATGGTAAGAGAACTTTTGTACTTCAAAACACTCAGGGTCAACATGCCGGACAAGAAGCTCGGCTACAGTGCACTACACTATGCGTCCATCAGTTCCAGCTCGTATAAAATAGCAGAGCTCTTGGTCAAGAATGAAAAAGTGGATGTTAACTGCAAGTCCCATACTGGCTGCACTCCGCTTCATCTAGCAGTCGCCAACAGGAACTATTTGGCCACTATTTTGCTGATGAGCTACGCAGCTGACCCCAACATCCAAAATGATGTGCCAATCCATATAGACTACAATTCAATGCAGTACTTGTTGATCAGAGATTTGAAAGTTGTCGAGGAGCATTTGAAAAAACAACCATTGCTTGGCAAGCAAGTAAATGAAGAAAAAGCGCTGGCGTGCCAAGAATTGACCAAGATAAGTGAAGAAGTTAAAAAGATATTCGAGCAACATCTGAATAGTTGTGTCGAGCTGGTAGCCAGATCGAAAAATTTCAGTCACAATCACGACCCGTTGGCTTATGCCGAGTCTGATTCTTGGGTAATTTTTTAATTTTTTTTAAGGGTTAAAATTTTTTTTTTAATTTTTTTTTTTTGAAGATGAAAGAAATATTTAATAGCCCTAGAAAACTAAGTAGACAACTTCTCTTGAGAATTGGCTGCTATGAAAAGATAAAGAGGGAAATGCTGGAGAAAAAAATTTCTATGCTAGACTTAAATCAGTCTAAAGTTAAGCTTTGCTCGGATGCCATTAAGAATTTTAATGACAACAAGATTTACGGAGATGAAAAATTAAGTCAACAAGAAAGCTGTCATTTTTTAGAAATTAAAAACAATCAAATGATCTTCTAAATATTTAACTAACTAACTAACTAACTAACTAAATAACCAAATTAGCTTTTAAAATTTATTCAATAGTGTGGAATTTTAGCGGGAGGAAGACTTGATTTTTGAAAAATAGAATTTCGACTTGTTGCTGCACTGTTTGTTGTATGTCTAAAGATTAAAAAAAATAAGCGATTAAAATAAAATCGGAATAAATCGCATTGAAAAAGCGGGATTTTTCAGATTTTTTTCTGTCTCAGATAGAAATTAGATTTTTGTATTAATGCTACACATTTTCTTATATCTGAAACTAAATTCTTTGGTAATTTGATTTTTTTTTCAAAAAGTGAAGACTAATATTAAAATTTTTTTAATTTCGACTTGATTGATGGTTGTCAATCAACTTCGTTTGAAGAAAAAAAATTTAAATATCATCATTTCTGAAGTCAAGATTTAAAAAAAATATGTTCTTTTAAAACTTTTGAAGAAAATTTAAATTATTAAAGAATTTAGTCTCAAATAAGAAAGCGAATGTAAAATTCTCGAAAATTAAATTTTTTTTTGAGACTGAAAGAAATTTTTGAAAAATAAATTTGCATTTTCAATGAAACTTCAAATTGAGTTTATTTTTTTCAATTAACAAAACGAATAAATTTCCTCTTACAATTTATATTAATATTTTTTTTAAGCAATTTTCTTAATTTTATATCATCGCCAGAATTGATGTAATTTTAAAATCAACAACCAAAAAAATTTTTAAACATTTAACATATAATTCTTTTAAACTATTAAAAATTACATTTGAATGATAAAACTTCTAGTAATTATTTTTTTCGATGCATAAAATTAACAGCAAACAACAAGTCGATTTTTTTTTAAAATAGATCTTATGAAATCCCTTCCCGATCTCCAAATACGATTATCAATTTAATCAAGAGATAAATTCTTATTAAGTTTAAATCTTTTTATTTTATAGAGATTTTTCTAAATAATAATAAATAAATAAAAATAAACAATTTAAAATTTTATTGTAAAACTTATTTTAAAAATTTCAAAAATTCAATTAATTGATTAAGTTTAAATGTGCAAAAATTTAATTAAATGCAGTTATCCATAGAGTAGACCATATCGGTACCAGGAATAAATTGACCATTTCATAAGTCCAAATATCAGAAATTTTTGAAGCTTGAACAAAATCATAAAACTTATCACTTAGAATTGCATAAAGTTGCGCTGGATTTGAAAATAGATTTCTTTTAAGGAAAAAATACTGATATTTGATGTAAATTAACGAAAAATAGACTATTGGACATGCCAGTACCATGAGAGCGATTTTGAAAGTCTTTGAAATTCTGTGAAAAAAAAATTTTAAAATAACTAAAAAAAAATTTTTTCTCAAAATTACTTGCTGTTTACACTTTGGATGGCCAAAATTGAAACAGGTGAATAAAATATTGCGATAAAAAACGCAAGCGAAAAATTTAATACTGAGATGGTTCCAACAAAAATTGTGAGCGATAGCAAAATTATTAATTTATTTATATTTTCAGCTTCTGTTTTGTTTCCATTTGAAGAAAATCTCCTAAAAAAATAAAAATTTTATTACTTTTAAAGAATGAGTTGCAAATAGAACAAATTCAATAATTTTAACAAAATATTTTTCTGTGTAAAAAAATTAATTTTTTTTGTTGACTGATTTATTTGAGAAAAAATTTACTTACGTTTTAAAAATAAATGGAGTCACAAATATATTAGCCATCATTGCCAAGTAGCAATTCATTAATGAATCTTTTGCACTTAGATTGAACATTTTTCCAAACATCAGAAAGAATGGCGTGCCTTAAATAGAGAAAATTAATTCCAAATACTTAAATTAAACATATATTTTACCAAAATAAAGTATTATTCCAAAAGTAAATGAAACCATTAATTTAATAACCACACATTTTAATAAATCTAACACAAGCAAACCCTAAGAAATAGATTTTTATTTTTTATTATTCACAAAAAATAAAACTTAAAAATTTTCTCACAGATTCCTTATCTTTAGATTCAGTGTTTTGTTTCTTGGAAAAAATTGTGAACCAAATGGTCAATATTTTGATCAAAACAGGCAATAAAATGAGCCCAAACGCCGGCATGTACATACCGATAGAAATGTAATAATGCGATGAAGGCAGAAGATAAAAGAAAAAAGATTGGTGAAATCGTTCCAGTAAATTGTTGACACTTCTTAATGTACTTTCGACAATTCTTGTGGTTTTGAGAACATTTTGCTTCTGCTGGCGTCCGGAGTTAGAACCAGTTCTGGTGCCCGAAATAGTCAATGCTTCGATGCGATGATTGAGAAAGTAGCCATTTAATGAATTCGGTACACCCGTAGCTTGTTTGAACATCATGTTCACAGTGTTAAATAGTCCAGAAATATGGTCTACTGGTGGTCTGTTATGGTAATATGAAAAATCATTGTTGAATGATTTTTCTGATTCAAGTGAGCATTCAAATTGCATAGATTTGCAAATTCTAATTATTGTATTGAACAAATCTAAATTCGGAAGTTTACCATTTGGCCCTTCTAATTTAATCTCCAATTTATTTGTGTTTATATCACTGAACTCCAGATTTAAAGCTGCTTGAATAGAGCCTCCTCTAGTTTTTAAACTTTCTGCCATTATTGCTTTAAAATCATTAAAAAATAAGAGAAAAATTTTTTAATTTTTAAACTTACAATCCGAATGGGTTTCAAAGTAAGAATTTATCCAGGCTTGAATTCCAACATGTTCCATGTCAGTAGCCACAAATATCAAGTCCTTAGCCCAATAGGGACGATCTGAACAAAAAGATATTATTTTTTGAAAAAAAGTTTTATTAGTTTACTTTTTGCCAAATTGGCGAGAATGAAAAGTTGAGATATTCCGAATAGATTGGGAATTTTTTTATTTTTTTTTCCAGCTAGATAAATAGGTGCAGAAATTACAATCGATTCAGTTCCATCTGCTCGCTGGGCTCTGCCGAATGCATACACATTTTTACCAGATCTTACATTTTCGTTTTCCGAACTCCAGAACGGATGAGTTAAATTAAAATCTTGTGTATAAGATTCAATTTTAAGCTGATTAGCAAAAATGTCATGTATCAATTCGGAATTGTAGCTTTTACCTCTGTTATCATTAATTAAAATTGAAAAAGAAAAAAAAGCAATTTTACCCATTGGTTTCGTAAGCATCTTTTAAGAAATGATAATAATTGAAAATTGAATCAGTTGAGAAAATGTCAGAGCTGACAAGGCCTAAAATTTAGAGTTAAAAATTTTATTTAAAAATATTTAAATAGTTTAACCTGGAAGCAAAGCGTTTTCAGATATGTAAGTTCCATGGATTAACGCTTCATGCGGTAACAGACAAAAATAAACTATGCCTGAAAAATAGCCTAAAATTGACAGCAATGGTCCGAATTTAATAATTTTTTCGAAAAGCTTTGTTTTTTTATCTGTATCGCTATGGTAAAGTGACATCTTAGCAACTAAAAATCATCAAAATGAATCAAAAGAAAAATTATGAAATATTTAAATTTTTTTGTGCAAAAAATAGGTAATTTTTGATCAAATTTTTCAAATTCAAATTAATTAGAAATTTTAATTTCTGCAAATTTCTTGGATTTAATTCTTGAATTATTTTAATTTGGTAATTTTGGTATTTGAAAGATTTAATTTAGTACCAGTAAAGCATTTCGCCAAGAACTGATCATTGCAGTTGTTTATTCAGGCTATTTTAGATACACTAGCATAAAAATTTTTTGAACAAAGAAAGTAAACAATTATCTATTTTAAGCCTATAATTTAATTCTTAAATAGTTATTTGGTCGAATTTAGGGACACTGTGTCTTTTACATATTAAAAAAATAATATTTAAACAATTTATATTTTTGATTAATTTTAAATAAATAATTTTTTCCAAGAAAAATTTTCAATTTTGTTCAAATTATCGATGACAAATTATCGCCTTCTAAAGGTACAATTACATATTTCGAAGCTAACAAAAAAACTTAATTTTTTTAAAGACTGGAATCGATTTATTAACCAAAGCGACTGATGAAGAAAAAAACAAAAACTACTTAGAAGCCTTACGTTACTATCAAAATGGATTAAAATTTTTGGCTCATTCTCTTAAAAGTAAAAAAAATATTTAAAAGTTAAAATTAAAATTTTATTTTCAGATGAGAAGTTGAGTGAACGGTTGAAGAAAGTTACTCGAGGAAAATTAACAGAATTCTTTACACATGCCGAACAGCTAAAATTGAATCTAATACTTCGCCATGATACTCTATCTCCAAGTTCACCTGATGAATTTGTTTTAGTTGATTATAATAAAATAAAATCTGAAAATGAAGAATTTGAATTAACTTTTGATGAAGAACTAGATGTGACAAATTGTTTAAAACTCTAATAAAAATTTGTTTAATTTAAACTAAAAAAATTTATAATTTTTTTTCACAGATAGAAGAATTATATTTCATTCTTTTGACTATCTGTTAAAAGTTTTGTCTTGGATCAATTACTTTCGAATTTTTATAAGAGAAAATATTCTTTAATAAAAAGATAAATTGATCACAGTCATATTTCCTTTTACGCCCCAAATTTTCTTAACTTTTGACTTTTTTTACTTAAAAATTTTAAAATTCTTTTTCTAAATAAAATTTTTATTCATTCAAAAAATTCATTTTTTATTTTTATATTTAATTTTTTTAAAGATGATAAATGAGCCTAAAGTTAGTGAGACAGAAGCAGCTGAATTGTTTAGCGATCGGTCTATTGTGGCTGCTTTACAGTGGCCATAGGAAAAAGGTTGGTGTCTAGCTCACTTGGACACTTGAAAAGAGACGGCGCTGCTGTCCCAGTGGTCGTCGAGGAAGAATGGATTAATTTAACCGGAACTCGGGGACCCTTAGGTCCAATCGAATACTTCCATTTGTCGAACCTGTTCATGAACTGGTTTACAGTCGAGGCACCGATTACTGTCTCAGGTAGGCTGTTCCACTCGGTATACAATTATAATAAAATGTATGAAAATAAAATGATTCACAATAGCAGATCATAATAGCATAATTGATTAATTAATTAATTGACACATGTTTAAAATAGTTTATTCAGAATAGCATGTAATAAAAGAGTTTTAAGTCAAAATAGCAAAATAGTCAAAATAAAAAATAAGTCAATTAATTAATTAAAAAAAAGTTATTTTTTTTTTAGTAAGAGAGTAATTAGTCAATATTTTGCCAGTAGTTTTACTAGTAGATGAAATACGAAAGTAGTGGCCATCATGGTATAATTGAGGTTTAAGTTTTTGGTATAATGTAATAAAACCTTTGATAGATGAACATTCTGTGAGATTTAAATTAGCAAAATTAAGCTCAATGTCTAATTCAGATGAACAAGCACACATTTTTAAACTAAATAAAAATAAAATTTATATTATTATTACTAAATACTTGATGCGATTTTGAACATAACAATATGCTATTGTGAATGTGCTATTTTAAATCATGCTATTTTTCAATATTGCTATTTTGATATTTGCTTTTTTAAATTATGCTAATTTATTGTTGCTATTTTAAACTAGCTGTTTTGAATCATTTTATTTTGATACAGAGCCTTCCACTCTCTGATGACACGATTTGTGAAAAAGTTTTCACGCTAGGCACAATTGATAGGTGCTTGGACGGAAAGACGCCTCTTGTGCCCTTTAAGTGCACAGAGACTCATGACACCCATTTTCAAACGCCTTTTCAAACGCACATTTTGGTCATTGTCAATACACTCGCTGGTTCTGTCTGCAATTTCCAGGAGGTTCGTCATTGTCACAGATCAGGCGACTTACCAGTAATGAGAGACTGCACAAATATGACGCTAAGAGTTTCGACGAATGCGTTGGTGCAGCTTTTTACGACGAAGGGGTGTATGCAATCTTGACCGAGTTATTTACAAGGGTTGAGACGGTTGATGTGCTTTATGACACTGCCTGGTGACAAAACGCCAAAATTGACAACGGATGTGGTGTTTGAGTGAGAGGGTATTGCGGGAGAACGGAGACTAAACACACTGCTGAAATGTTCATTGATCAGTCTGGAAATAGCTTTGCTGCCTGCAGCTTTCAATTGGTTGCAGGACTGTATTTAAGCGGCTTTCAAGGCCGCATACATTAACATCAATAGTGCCTTGATGTTGAGGTTAAACCACTTTGGATTTCAGCGAAGCTTAGCTTTGCGCACTCTTGTCGGTATGGCGAGGTTGATAGCTGAGCCATAAGCGCTGCTAAGGAGAATGTATGAGGAATCGGAATCATCAGACAAGAGTATATCTCTGCAGTCTAATATTTTAGCATTGAATAAAATGTAGTTTCCCTTCGAATTGACTGGCCGAGGAACGCAGAATGCAGAGATTCGGGATTTGATCTCAGTTCGTAGCTCCAGCGAAAAGAATAATGTAGGCAGTTCTTTTCCGTGGAGACGAGGGGCGTGCCGTGTGACTCTTTGAAGTTTTTGCAGGATCGTCAGTCAGGACAAGGTCGAATATGTTGTCCTTAAAAGTGGGTTCAACTACGCGATGGGCAAGGTAGCTCTTGTTCAAACAGTCAAGGAAATCCAGGCTGGACAGGCGATCTTTGTATTTGCATACACCACCTTAATGGTACCAACTAATGTCTAGAAATTTGAAATCTCCGGCCACCAACTAGCTGCAGGGCGTGTTCTGTTATTTTTTGTGACGATTTAATTATTGATATGAAGGCTCAATATTTTAACATAAGAAAACCCTATAAATCACTGTTTTTAGATTATTATTTATTTATTTGTTTATCTGTACCGAGCTAATGCTCCTTCAGAATAAAAATATATATATAAAAAAAATTAAGATTAAAATAAAGTTAAATAAGATAAAAAAAAAAAAAAAGATCAAATAAAAATATTAAAAAAGGACAAATAAGTCCAAGTAATAAAAAGAAAATTAAATTAAAAACAGTTTGTTGAAGTTAAAAGACAAAAACTTTTGGGGTCTCATAAACCTGACGATCGGAGATCCTGAAATTTCACGATCAATCAATTTCACGATCAGTAAATTGATCTGGTCGTCAAAAATTATAACTGATCGTAAAATTGAAATGTGAGAAAAAAATATCAAAAAATTAATTATTTAATCAATTAATTAGCAAAAAAGTTATTTTAAATCAAATAAAATAAATAAAAAAAGAGAATCAATCTTTATTTTTTTTTGGTCTACCTCTTGACCTCTGAACAGGAACACTAGCGATTACTTCATCAACATGACTATTTCTACTGATTGACTCTAAGTCTACTCCTGAAAGTGCCTCTGTCAATAATTTCATATCTAAATTATTGACTTTATCATCTCTTAGTATTAATATTTTAAACATTGTCCCACTTGTTTTATGAATAATTCTAATTAGCTTAAATAGTCGAATGTCGAAGAAACTACAAAAACTATTGATCCTTATGCTAAAGTGAGTACTACATGTCCCACATCTCCAACTGTGCTTATCGGAAGCGTCCTTTCTTTCATTCCATTTAGTTGCCTTTTTACATTTTGGACAAACAATTGGCTTTTGCTTTAATACTTTTTTGTTTTTCAAATAATCAATTAAACCAGAAATTGGCCCCTTAATTATTTGCAAATTGTTTTGCTCAGGTTGATTTATTTTAAGTTTTAAATTTTTGAAATTAAAAATTGCAAGAAAATTCATTAAAAGAACGATAATAATAAGTCCAAACTTAACTAAATCCTCAAACAATTTTATATTCATTCATATTTATTTTTTATTTTTAATAACTTTTTTTACGAGAAAATTTTTTTTTTTTTATTTTTTTATTGTAATTTTTTATAACACATAATGATTTTTGTACATATCAATGCGACGCAAAATTGAGGGTTTAAACGAAGGCTAAAGCCATTCGGACGAACCCTGGGGTTTAATCAAGTTCTATTCGTTTTAAAAGAAAAATTTTTTGATAAAATTAACTTGAATAAAATAATTTAAAAATTTTTATCTTCTTTTTAATAAATAGAATAAAATTATAATTATCATTCTCTTATAATATTCATAATATTTAAAAAAGGTAAATTAAAAAATTTTTTCCAAAATATGGAGATAGAGAGTTTGATTTAGTTGAATTAGAATTTAATAGTCAAAAAGAAAAAAAATTTGAACTCTTTAAAAAATAATTTTTTTCTTATATAGTTAAAATAAATCAATAATTGATTTTATTTTTAAACATTATAGATTTTTAAAATTAACGATGGCTGCTAACGGAGCTTTAAAGGTTTATTTTCAACCAATTGATTTAATTATTTGAGTGATTTGTTTATTAGTTTTTCTTAGAAAGCAGTAGAAATTTTGTCTAAAGCAACTGAAGAGGACAAGAGCAAAAATTATGAGGAAGCTCTGCATCTCTATCAACATGGCTTGGCATATTTATTATATTCTATCAAATGTGAGAACATTTTTTTCTAAATTAAAATTAAAGTAAACGTTTTTAGATGAGATGCCGAGCGAACACTCTAAACAAAGCTGTCAAGAAAGATACGATAAATATTTGGAACGCGCCGAAAAGGTTAAGATCTTTATCAATTCGGGCCAAAAGAAGCAAAAATAATCAAAGAATAACAAAGATGATTTTTTTGAACTCTCTTAAAAATATTAATTAAATTTGAATTTTTACATGAAATAATAAAATCATATATTTGAAAATCGAAATATCTGAAAGTGTCTCTTAAAAAAATATTTTATCATTTAAAATTTTTTTAAATTGTCATTTAATACAGTTTTTTTGTCTCTTAAATTAAAGTATCGCTTAAATGAATTAATAGTCAATCAAAAATATTTATTTTCACATTATTTTATTTTTTTATTACTAAAGCAAATGTCAATTTAAAAAATAAAAAAGTATCAATAAAAAAAATCACTTAATTAGATTTTTAATAAATGAAAAAAATATAAATCAAGTATTTAAAAAAAGTTGAAAATTTCGTTAGATTATTCAAAACTATCACTCGAAATCATTTAAAACTTAAACTTATCTCTTTAAATTATTACTTTAATTTCTAAATGATAAATCTTGTAGTTCTTACATAAAAAGATTACAATTTTTATTGTAAACAAATTACGATCAAAATTTATTCATTTTTGTAATTAAGGTAAATTTTAGTAGTACTAAAATTAAGCTAATTGTGTAATTTTACTTTTATAGATATAATTTAAAAACAAAAAATTGTAAATTTTCGATACTAATTTGGAGATTTGGGTATCGATTGTTGAGATTTTTTTTATTAAATTTAGAATTTAAAAATAAATTTTAATTATTGTTGAGGCTAAAATTAATTTATTTAAGTGTCATAAATGATGAAGATCATAATGAAGTCATATCAGCTTTATTTTAGGAGTAAAAAAGAGAATTAAATTGGCTCTTGAATTTCTTAAATGTTTGAAATTGAAGTACCTTAATAATTTTAAAAAATTGAAAAAACTCTACTAAAGAATATTTAAATTTTTTTTTTTAAATGAATTCTTAATTTTATGCATCACCTATAGGAGATAAATTTTTAATCATTTTTTAAATTTGATTTTAAAAATAATTTGTAAAGCTGTATCAGGATCGATAAAATTAAGACTATGATTTACAGTTTGGTGCTGAAAATTTTCAAAACTTGAAATTTTGTTATATGAAGGCTATTGGTCAGAATAAATAATAGTTCCAGACTCACACTTATTAAAAATAATATTTATTAGTGTTTATGCCTCATGGTCCGGTACAATTTGCAGTACAACCTGTTGATATTGAATTTGACGCTCTACAAGTCCAAAAACCCAAACTTGGTTTCTAATTAGTTCTTTCCCTTTCCAATGCTTATTTTTTGGATACAAAGATTCGTCGATTTCGACGATCTTTCCTGGTATCAATTCCTGGGCCGTCCCAAATCAAATTTTCTTTTTTTAAACCAATACTACACATTTGTCTCAATTTAAAAAAAAGTTTTGACACAAAATTTTCACATACTTGTTGTTGGAGGTTCAATTGAATCATGCTAATAGTTTTCGAAGAAAAGGAATCTCTAAATGCTGATTTAAATCGTCCACAAGACGAACATCGCCAGTAAAGCAGTTTATTTTTTTGATTCTTTAGAACGCTTTTGTAAATAGGAATCCATCACTTGATTAATCTTTTTACATTTAGGGTTCACACAAGAGCTAGGAGGCATAACAAGTCCAAAGTTTTGAATTCTAAACTATCTTTCATGTCAAATTTTTCCATTTTATAAATTCAATTTTTTTTCAATAAATTTTCTTGAGTTTGATAATTTTTTGAAAAGTTATTAGAATTACAAAAGCTAATTTAAATAGCTAATAAAATTTTTGTTTTGTCCTTTAAAATTTTGGTAACGTTGGAAAGAGAAAGAAAAAAAAGAGGTGATCTAATTCAATTATACAAGTTAATGTATGGAATAGAATTGGTTGAAAAAAGCAACAATTTTAATGTCACTAAAAACCAAGGAAGAGGTCACTGCTTTAAATATCACAAAAAAATTTCAAGGCTCCAACATAGAGATAACTTTTTTTTCAACAGAACCGCTAGCATATGGAACTCACTGCCAAATCAATTAGTTGAAGCCCCCAATGTTAACAGTTTTAAAGCAGGCATTGATTGCTGGATGAGCAGCAATCAATCACATCAGCTGTCTTAGTGTGCCTTGTCAGCACACTCACTGGCTAGCCAGCTACAGTCGAAACTTCTACTACTACTACAAAATATTACTAGTCCTAATTAAATATTTGTAATAATTTAGGCATTTTAATCTTCAGCTAATATTACTAATTTATTTTACAGAATATTGTTGCATTTCTTTTCATTTTTACCTTGTCGCTTTGACGAACGGTTGCCGTTTTACAGTAGAACCAAATTAAATCCTAGTCCGGACTTAAAAAAAAATTTAAGTCATTGACTTGACTTAGACTTGTGAGTTTTTAGCAACTCTGGTTCATATATCCAGAAAACACAATTAATTTTGTGACATCTATCAAGATAATTTTTTGCTAATCTTAAATTTTAATCATTAAAAATTTTTTTCTTGAATTTCTGCCACAATAATTGAGAATCAACTTTTGTTTATGTCAACCAAAATCTTTAATCTCGCTTTAAAAGACCAGTCTTTAGATAAAATTAAAAGAATGTTTTGAAATTAGCTTGAATAAATCTTAATGAAAAAAAGTTAAAAATAAATTATAATTATCATTGACTAATAAAATGGATAAATTCTATTAGGAAATTAAAATTTTTAGCCAAGATTGATGCAAACAATTTGTTAAGTTGAATTAGAATTTCATAGCCAAAAAAGAAAATTATTTCCAACCATTTTATAAAATTCTCAAATTTTTAAGCTGATTTTTTTGCATTATAATAATATTCGCAATTTTTATTTAACTATCAAAAAACACTGCATTGATTAAAATGCTTATTTATACATTCGATGAGCATTGGTTTTCTTCCAATTCTCCGATCCACCATGTCCTTATCTAATCACACTCTTTGCCCAATTCCATTCAGCATACGCACAGGAGATGGTTAAAATATTAATTATGAATTTAATAAATTTCATCTAAATGAATCACTTTGATAACTAAGTTGCAATTTTAATTTTATTTTTTCCAAAGAAAATTTTGAAATAATAACAATTAATAAATGATTTTATTTTAGTCATTATAGATTTTTAAATTAGCGATGGCAGCTAACGGAGCTCTACAGGTTCATTTTCAACCAAATAATTGAATTATTTGAGTAATTTGTTTATTAGTTTTTCTTAGAAAGCAATTGAAATTGTGTCCAGAGCAACTGAAGAGGACAAGAACAAAAACTATGAGGAAGCTCTGCGTCACTACCAGCACGGACTGGAATACTTTTTACATGCTCTTAAATGTGAGCACAACTTTTTTTCCAAATAAAAAATTTAATTTTAATCTTTAGACGAGGCGCCGAGTGATCGCGCCAAACAAAGCATTCGGGAAAAATGCGCTCAATATTTGGAGCGCGCCGAAAAGCTCAAGACCTTTATCAACTCTGGTCAAAAGGAACAAAAAAAGGCAAAGCCGATCAAAGATGGCGAGTCAAAAGAGTATTTTTTTGCCATATATTTCAATTTTCCATGGTTAGCTCAAATTTTTTTAAAGGTCCAAAGAAGAAGATGAAGAGGGCGATGATCCGGAAAAGAAAAAAATGCTCGAAAAATTATCTGGTAATAAATTTTATTGACAAAAAATATTATTTTTTTGCAGCAGTATTGGGTCCTTCATATTGCTTGGGCAGTTTAAGGCCGACAATATTGGCCGCCTCTTCTATTGACCTTTCTCCGCGGCAATATTTGGCATAGAGCTGCAGTGTTTGGTTGGTGCTTGTCAAATAGGTCGACAATGCCCTGGCCACAAACATCATCTCATTCTTTTGCATGCAGTACTTGGAGTCTGAGACCGAGTGCTGGCGGAACTCGCTGCGCAAAATGTCCACATGGCTCTCTTCGCCTTTTCCCAAACTAGACACCCTCAGATTTCTGTACAACTTTTTATACAAGTCCAAAGCTCTTGATCTCTGCGATTGCATTTTGATTTCTTTTAAAAATTAAATTTCAACTTTAGAATCAAAGCGTTGTTATTTTATAAAAAAAAATGCAAATATTGCAACATGGTGCACCAAAATTGTCTTTGCACCAACAAAAAATTAATTATCTAACTTTTAAGCTTAATAAACAATTAGAAAAAAATTATTTTTTTTTTGTGACAGGTGCGATTGTAATGGAAAAGCCAAATGTGCAGTGGTCAGACGTAGCTGGCTTGGAGAATGCCAAAGAATCGCTCAAAGAAGCCGTCATTCTGCCAATTCGATTTCCACATTTGTTCACGGGTAAACGCAAGCCTTGGAAAGGAATCCTGCTGTACGGACCGCCAGGAACTGGCAAATCCTATTTGGCCAAAGCAGTGGCCACCGAGGCCAACAACTCGACATTTTTTTCCGTCAGTTCATCTGACCTTTTGTCCAAGTGGCTGGGTGAGAGTGAAAAGCTTGTCAAAAATTTGTTCGAATTGGCGCGCACCCACAAGCCAAGCATTATTTTCATAGATGAAGTTGACTCGTTGTGTTCGTCGCGCAGCGACAACGAGTCGGAAAGCGCTCGCAGAGTCAAGACAGAATTTCTGGTCCAAATGCAAGGCGTGAGCGCAGATAACGAAAATGTGCTTGTCCTGGGCGCCACAAATATTCCATGGTGTTTGGACTCAGCCATTAGGAGAAGGTTTGAGAAAAGAATTTATATTCCTTTGCCAGAAGCGGGAGCGCGCCAGAATATGTTCAAGTTGCACCTGGGAAATACGCCAAATTGTCTCACACAGCAAGATTTTGCCGAGCTTGGCAAACGGTCTGAAGGCTACTCTGGCGCAGACATAAGCATTGTGGTGCAAGACGCGCTAATGTCGCCTATCAGACGCATCCAGGCGGCCACACACTTCAAAAAGGCCTCTGGACCGTCGAGAGACAATCCAGATGTTATACTGAACGATCTTTTGATGCCATGTTCGCCAGGAGACCCTGCTGCTATACCAATGACTTGGGTCGAGGTCAGACCCGACAAATTGTTGGAGCCAAAAATAACAATGGTATTTTTTTTAATTTTTTTTTTAAATTTTTGTAAATTTTGTTGCTTAAATTTTAAAGAATGATATGTTGAATGCCCTTTCAACTCAAAAGCCAACTGTCAATGAGAAAGACTTGGAAAATCACCGCAAATTCACCACCGAATTTGGTCAGGAAGGCTGAATGTGTAGCATTACAGTGTTTATCAGTGTATTTTATATTTCGATCGAATTTTACATTTTCGTTTCTAAAAAATATTTAATTTTTTATAAAAGTTCTTGGATTAATTAATCAGAGATCAACTTTTTCTTTTTTTCTCACAACTTTAATAAATGAAATAATTATAAAAATAAGATTTTAAATGAATTAAATAAAAAAAATATATAAATAATTTATTTATTTTTAAATGTATTGGATAATTACAAAAGGGGCTTATAGTGAAAGGTGACTAGTACAACTCATCTAAAATATGTGACCAAGACAGGGCACCTAATTTTCGAAGGGGTAATATGTGACCAGAAGTTAAGCAATAAAAAAATTACCAAAAAATTTATTACGTGACCAAAGAAATTCAAAATAAAAAATTCAACAGCATCAATTTTAACATTTAATTATTTTTTATGGATTTTAAACCCTTTTCGCACAAAGTAATTATCGAATGCAGGACACTTGACTGGGCTTCTCATATTAATAAAAGTTTTTTTTTACTTCTATAGAAGAAGTAAACTTTTAAATTTAACGCTGTCCAATTTTATTTTTGACAGTTCCTTGTTTATTTTATCCATACTTAAATATTCTTTTTTGGCTTTGACTTAATATTTTAAAAGTTTTTTTTTTGTTGTTTTTGACTTTTGCTGTGCTTCAAAATGAATTTTATTTCATAAAATAAAATTTAGCTTTTTTACAAGTCTGAATCTTCGAAAAATTATTCTAAAAGAGATTAAAAATATCTTAAATGTTAAAAAAATTATGTGACTAAACATAAAAAAGATGATTAATCTAAAAAAAAGGTAACCAATATCTGGTCACATATATATATATATATTTTTCCTTATTCACTCCTTGTGGAGCATAGGGTCATTACTTTTTGATTTCCACTCAAGTCGATACTCCCTTGAGTTTCTTTCTGCTTTCGTTATTTCTTTGTAACTTTTTATAATTATTGGACCTCCTGATTGATGTCGGGTGTTCGAACCACTACACCACAGCACCGACGGTCACATATTACTCCTTCTAAAATTAGGTGACCAGTCTTGGTCAAATATTTTAGTTGAGGGGTACTGGTCAACTATCACTATAGACCCTACAAAAAAAATTCTGAATCGTTTAAATTAACCTAAAATAAAGTTCAAAAATTATATAAATATCAAAATATCTTTACATTTTTTAAAAAATATTAATTTTAAAATTATTAAATAAAGTATTTAATTTAGAAATTGAAATTATTCAAATGAAAAAATTTTACTCTAGACTCAATTGTAATAGTAGATTATCAGCTTCGCTTTGAAGATTTTCAATTTTTTCTTTTAAAATCTTCTAAATGTCAGAAATGTAAATCTGTTTTTTTTTTTAATTTAATAAAAACTTTACCTTAGCCGATTTAATAATTTTTTTGGCCACTGCAGGAATTATGTTTTTAATTTTTGATGTCATATCATCTGGATTGCTTCCAGCTACGTCTTCAATACTCTTATATCCGGCCATGTACAATTGTTTAGCCCTTGCAACGCGAACCCCTTCTAATTCGAGCAACGGAATCAAGTCAGCTGAAGAACAGTTAAACTGTAAACGTTTGGTAAACTCGGCCAACATGTTCTTATAAGGCCAAAATTCATCCAAATTTTCACAAAAATGCAAGACTCCGCTTGTAAATGAAGCAGCAGATTGAACTATTTGTTGAACAAAACCTCTGTCTAAACCAAATTCACTAGATACCTTCCATATTGAGTTGTGTGATTTCCATAATTCGTATATAATTAAAGTCATGTAGAAACGTTTAACCACAAAATCATCCACTTTTTTACTCTACAATTAAAAAAAAAACATATTCAAAAATAAATACAATGACTTCATACTTAACTAAAGTATATCTAATTTACTAAAATATTTTTAAATAATTAAAAGTTTTCAATTATTTAGGTATAAGAAGTATTTAGAAATTTTTATCTTTCTTTTAAATATATTAATTTTATCAAATTTAATCTAATTTAAATTGTAACCGCAGTAAGCAAATGTCAAGTTTTTTTTAATTGTCCATAAATTCTTTTGTCAATTTTGTAAAACAAATCAAAAATTTGATATCTCATTTGAAATACCATTTTATTCCCATATTTTATCAACCTCTTGTTTTATTTCCACCTGAAACTTCCAAAAAACGAAATGGATTCAAATTTTGTTTTTATTCTCGCCAACCCTCACTAATAAACAGTAAATTATTAATAAAAGAATTTTTTAATAATGAAGAGATGATAACTGTTTCCGAGCAGGAAAAATTTATTAGTATTTAATGAAATTTATTAAGGAAAGAATTAAATAAATTAAAAATTTGGCAGCTCGATCTATTCTTAAATTAAAATTTTAAACTTCATTTGGCATTGTGAAATTTCATACAAAACTTCCAATACAAAAATAAAAAAAATTTAAAACTTTTGTTCTAAATATCAAAAACTTGTTCTGTAAATGAAACAAAGTGAAACAACTATTATTTCACCTTCCGCGGAAGTCTGCGAAATCTGTGTGAATTCTGCAAAATTGGACTTTATTTAAAAGTATTAAAAATAAAACGCAATTAATTTGCACGGATTTTGCAGACTTTCACAGAAGGGAAACAACAGTTGTTTCACCTTGTTTCATTTACATAATAAGTTTTTGACATTTAGAACAAAAGTTATAAAATTTATTTATTTTTGTGTTGGAAG
The DNA here is from genome assembly GCA_016802215.1 of Brachionus paranguensis. Lineage (NCBI taxonomy): Eukaryota > Metazoa > Rotifera > Eurotatoria > Ploima > Brachionidae > Brachionus > Brachionus paranguensis. Next base: position 1,837,511 of record JAESIX010000012.1, read on the forward strand.
TTTTGTATGAAATTTCACAATGCCACTTCATTTAACTTTATTTATTTATTTTGGATCAAATTTTTGAGCTACTTAAAAGTATGGCTTCTACGCTGAAAAGCATGGAACACTAAAGAGAAAGCTTTTCATAATTCACCTAAAAATAAAAGAATAAAATTAAATTAAAAACATGACTCAAGAAATTAATGATACAATTTAAGGAATAGTGGAAATCTAATTTAACAAATGGCAAAAACGGTAGGCATTGTGAATTTTGGTACAAAAAACAAAAAAATATAAAAATGCTTAAGTTCAGAAGGACCAAAACATGTTCTGTAAATTGTAGCAACTGATGCATCCTCTTTACCACCAATATACCATGAATTTTTCCTGCTCGGAAACAGTTACTATCTCTTTATTATTAAAAAATTCTTTAATTAATAATTTACTGTTATTAGTGAGGGTTTGCGAGAATAAAAATACAATTTTAATCCATTTCGTTTTTTCAGGTGGAGATTAAACCAAATATTTCAATGTCTTACTTTTTTAGATGATTTAATTTTTTTTAATTCGTAATAATATCAATAATTAAATATATAATAATTAAATAAAAGAAGTGTTAATATTTCTTTCATGGCAAAGACACTAGTATGTTGATAAACCTTTTAAAATTCAAAAAAACCTAGAACTAAATCGCATCAAAATCATTAGTTTGAATTCAATTTTTAAATTTAAATGGCAGCCAGCCCAAAAATTTGAACTAAATCTTGTTCTTTAGAAGAATAAAATTTTTTTAAATCTTTGATCTCTCTATTCTGTATGTTTTTTAAAACTTGAGTTGCTTTTAATAAAAAATTTGTATTGATATTTATAAAATAAAAAAAAAGACAAACAATTATTAAGAATCTTAAAACCAACAATTTTAGTTGATTTTTTTTGGCATGTGCTGATTCATTAACTAAAATTACTGTTTTTTCACCAATTTTAGTGGATCAACATAAAAATACCTTTCTATTCATAAAATTACTTAACTAATATAAAAATATGAATTTTTTATAAAAATCAAATTTGATGCTAATTTTTACAATCTTTACTTAAATTTAAAAAAAAAATTATTTTTGTCCTTCCAAGGCTTTTAAATTATAAACCAGATTACATAACTCAGATTTTTCATCAATATTCATACCATAATATTCAAAATTAGCTAAATATTGTTCTAGTTCAAAATTTTTTTTAAATTGTTCCACCAAAACAGCCCTCTCCGGCTCAAAAAATTGCTAAAAATCAACCTAAATGACACTCAGCTAATTTTTAGTTTGTTTCAGTAAAATTAAATCTAATTTATAATTTTAATACAATTTAGATTCTAAATTTTAGAAGATAAATCAGAATAATGTCAGTTATGCAAAATCAGCAAAATAATCTTTTTTTTCAGTAATTTTAGTTAAAAAATAATAAATCACCATTTTATCTTTAATTTTAAAAATCAATTTACCGATGATTTGTTATTGAATCTCTTTCTCTGCAAGTATTCCTCACTGATCCCAATAGTTTTAGCACATCTGACCTCATCTTCATCCAAATTTCCAAACTAAACCAAAATATTAACTTTTTCAAATGAAAAAAAAATCAAATCCGCACCTTATGAGTGTAAATGTCATAGTCTACATTGCTCAAATTGTTGACCAAATCATAAGGTGTACAAAGATAAAGTAGATGCAGATAATTAGCCAAAACCATGTTTTTAAGACCAACGTTCAAATCATTATACAGCAAGTCAACCAAATCCAAGTCTACATTTCCCTTGATGGCCGCTTGTCCCAATTTGGTAATCTCAAAGCTGCAGTAATACAACGCCTTTAAATTTTCCGTGGACACATTAGGACTAATAGTGCCATCTGCTCTATTATTTACATTAATTAGCTTATTTTTGACCAAGTAGTCTAGAGCTTGGGATATGAGCAAAAATTCCTCTGGCACTAAATTCAACAATTTCTCATCTTGACTTAACTCGGCCTCTTGGCCGCCTACACCATCCTCACTTTGAAACATATTAGCTCCTTGCTGCACATAGAACAGAGTTTGCTTGATGAAAATCAAAATTTGTGATCCCAAATGAGTCATATTCAAGCCGATGAGCGACAGTACCAGAACCCGCAAGGCCTTTGAGTCGATCTGTAAAGCTGACTGGCATTTTTTCAGTGGTCCTGTTATCAAATCGAACACCTTTTGTTTGTCTTGATTTTTAAACAGCAAAATGCTTTCACCTACTGAGTCAATTAGGCCGGCTCGGCCCGCTCTGCCGATCATTTGTCGGTACGAAGTATTGGTTATGAAGTCAACTGCTACATAGGGCGAGCGGATAATGACCCGCTTTGCGGGAAGATTCACTCCGGCAGCCAGAGTCGAAGTGCATGTTATTAAGCACAGAACGCCTTCTCTGTAAGCTTGTTCAATCAGTTGTCTTTCTTCGGTGGTCAGACCCGAATGGTGATAGGCAATTCCAAACTGAAGGCTCTGCCTCAATACCGGACATATGTTGTTGCTGTTTTCTTCCTTTAACTCTTGGAATAACTTTAATTTTTGCTCTCTTTTGTGCTTTTTTAGCTCTGGCTGCAAATATGTGGCCAGCAGTGAGGCCACATTTTCGCAGTTTTTCTTGCTGGGACAAAAAATCAAACAAGACTCGTTGGGTATTACTTCTCTGGCCAGCGCTATCAGACCATCAATGTCATTTTTTTTCATTTCACTGGTGTAGTAGGTGAGATCGATTTGGCGCACAGGCTTAAAAATGATGTCGGTTTCTTGGTCAAATGTTTGGCTGGCTATTTTGCTCTTGTCCACTTCAAAAATTTGCTTGTCCATTTTGACGTATTCTTTGAGCTCAACAGGCCGAAAATCTCGCTCGTACAAAAAGGCGTTCAAAAAAGAGGCCAGCTCGAGCTTATTTTCCAAAGTGGCCGTGGTGGCCACAATTTGTATTGGCAAAGATTTGGTGCCGCTTTGGACCATTTTGCTGGAATTTGTGCTAGAACAGTATTTTATTTTAGACAAGATCATTTCATAGATTGCGCCACGGCCATTCTCGCCAATCATGTGAAATTCATCGGCACAAACTAGACCTATTTCGTCCCTGAGTCGATCTGCTTCGATCAGACTGTTGATCAAGCTGTGCGCCTTTTCAATTGTGCACACAAACAGAGTTCTTTTTTTGCTCAATTGCCTTTTTAGCGGCGGAATCATGCCCTTAACTCCGGCATATTCTTCCACATGAAAATTCAACTCCTCGGCAAAGTCCGATATTTGCAAGACCTTTTCCTGCACTATACTCACAAAGGGCATTATGAAAATTACGTTTTTTTGCTTGACCAAAAGACAGTGAAGAATGAGCATCTCGGCTACAAGGGTTTTGCCTCCGCTTGTAGGCGATAGATACAGTAGATTTGTGTTGAGGTCTTTTTGAGTGTTGCTGGCCAAATTGCGCATGGCTGTTTGGTATTTTTGCTGCATAATGGTAAGCAGTTCGTGTTGCCAATCGTACAGACATGTAATGTTTCGTAATTTTTTGAATAGGTCCTTTATTGTTACTGGTAGGCCGTAGAATGTAGTTGTCGGATCGTGAAGGTCCAAAGCTATGTTTTGTAGTGAAAGATCGCTGTCATTAGAGCTGTTTAGTTTGTCTTGGGTATTTTCTGGTTTTGAACTGAAGTATTTTTGTGAATCAAAGTCAGTGTTGACGCATTCGTGTGAAAATTTGGCCCGCTTGATGCCCGACTCTTGTGTTTGGGAGTTTTTTTGGGATTCCGAGCTCGAGCTCGAGTCAAATGATTGGAATTTGCCAAAGGGTTCTCGGTAGGAATTGGATGCTGCTTCGATTATTGCTTTTGAGGTGTTAAGTGAATTTCTTGAGCTTTTTTTCGCCTTGTCCAGAGGCTTGTTTGTTATGTCATTGAACAGTGATTCAGATCTTTTCATTTTTTAAGGCCGGTTTTTAAATTTTTAATTTGTAAATGAGATCAAAATTAATTTTATTTTTTTAAATGTACAATCACGTGATTTTTTTATTTATTAGGATTTAAATCAAGTCTTTAAAAGAGTTTTTTTAATTTTTAAAAAAAGCATCATAAATATTTTTTTTCAAATTAACAAATTAATATTTAAATTAAACTAATGATACTAATTATCTTGAAAATTTAGAGCAAAAATCATCCTTTAGCTAATCATTATAAATATTAAAAAAAAATTTAACAAAAATCAAAATTTTAAAAAGTTTTTTCATGACAATTTTTAAAAAGCATGATAACTTTAAAAAAGCTTGATAATTTTAAATTAAAATCATTCTAAAACGAACTGAAAATTTAAACTGATTAGACTGGTGTCTTATGATTTAATACTGAACAACTAGCAACTTTAAAATTTTTTTAACATTTATGATTTAATTTTTTTTCAAAATGGAAAATCCAAATTACGTATCTGAATCGAATAGAGAGTGAAATTTAAATTAAAAAAAAATTAAGTAAATTTTATTAATTTTTTTTAAAGACTGGAAACTATTTTTGATATTAATGGCAATCCAATTCCAGTAAAAGCAATCAATTATTCATTAGAAGAATCGAACGAAAAAAAAAAAGATGATGAAATTGAGCATGAAGATCTTTACAGTGAAGAAAATTCATTTGGCTTGTTTATAATTAAGACTAGAACATCACTTTACGAGTTTTTAAGCAAAGTTTGTTAATTTTTCACCTGTTTTTTTCTAAGTTAATTTTTCCCTTTAATAGCCGTTTATAAAATACATAATTTTTGCCATTTTGCTCATTTTGTATCCAATCTACTTTGGTTTTTCCATTAAATTACAAAAACCCTTTGCCATACCAAGAGACCTTAATTCTTCAACCATAATAGATGATTACATTTTTTCCAACAACCCAGGTTCATTAAAATTTTGAATTTTTATAAAAATTATATTTTTTTAAAGGTCTGGCTTTATTTATCCTGACCATTGTGGTCGTCTTGTTTGCTGTGTGGGAAAGTTTCAAGAAAAAATTAAATCAAAAAATAAATTTCAAGTCCAAAATTAATGCAAGTCCAAGTCTTGCAAGGATTTCTCCATGGTAATTATTTATTTCAGGAAAAATTAAAAAAATTAAAAAAATTCAAGGATTATAATTGGACTGGTCACAATTTTGTGCATATCTTACTTAATTTACGATCTAAAAGACTATCGCAATCTAATATCTGTGCTAGGACTTTCAGTTTTTATAATGATTTGTATTTTTATATCCGAGCATCCATCAAGAGTAAATACTTTTAAGCTAGTAAATAAAAAAAAAGATGATTTTAAAAAATTAAATTTAGATTAATCTAAGAGCATTGGTTGTTGGTATATTGATTCAGTATATTCTTGGAGTCTTTATACTGCGTCTCGAGTTTGGTTATAGAATGTTCCAATTTTTGGGTAAACAGGTGTCTACGTTTTTGGATTATACAGACAATGGAAGTAGACTTGTTTTTGGCGAACATTTTGCAGATCATTTTTTTGCTTTTAAAGTAAATTTAAAATTTGAAAATTCAAAAAATTTAACTCAACCAAATTTTAGGCAATGCCAGTAGTCATTTTTTTTAGTGCCATTGTTAATATTTTGTACTATTTTGGAGCCATTCAGTTTGTTCTTTTAAAAATTGCTTGGATGATGAATTTTTTGATGGGTACTTCACCAACCGAATCGGTCAATTCTGGTAAATTAATTCGAAAAAATGAGGAATAAAAATAATTTTTCCTTTTCATTAGTTGCCAATGTTTTCCTTGGACCTGTAGGAAATTTTTTTTGCAATCTTTTTATTTAAATTTAATTTTTTTAAATAAAGTCTGAAGCTCCATTGTTAATAAGTAAGAAAAAATGTTCTAATTTTTTCTTTTTTAACTTTTTTCAAAGAACCTTTTTTGTCTAAAATGACCGAAAGTGAATTATTTGCAGTAATGTGTGCTGCATTTTCAACAGTATCCGGTTCAGTGCTAGCAGGTAAGAAAATTTCTTAAACAGAATAAATTTTTGATAGATTAAATAATTAAAAATAAATTAAGCTTACATTGGTTTCGGTGTTTCTCCAGATCACTTGATTACAGCGGGTCTAATGAGCGCACCAGCATCGCTAGCCATAGCCAAAACTCTATTTCCAGAAACAAAAAAAACTCATGCAGACTGGGAAGCCATTCGCAACGTCAAAACCAAGTAATTAAAAATAATTTTTGATTTTAAAAATTAAAATATTTTGAATAGAAAGCTAAATAATGTTTTTGAGGCTATATCTACCGGCGCCATTGATATGATCAAGCCGATCGGAGCAATATTAGCCAATTTAATTGCGTTTGTGTCAATTTTTTCATTTTTAGACGCTGTTTGCATGTGGTTCTTCGGCATGTTAAATTTAGAAAATTTTGGTCTTGCTGTAACCAATTTTAAGATATGATCTAAAATTTTCTTAATTTATCTTATTTAAAGAGCATTTTACAATATTTATTTTGGCCTTTTGCTTTTTTAATGGTACTTTAATTTTTAAATTTTGCTCAGTACTGATTTTTTTTGTGCAAGGGTGCAGAGTCCGAAGACTGCAAATCTATTGCCAAACTCGTTGGATTTAAAGTTTTTGTCAACGAGTTTGTTGGTAAAATTAAATCAAGTCAATTGATTAAATTTTAATTTGTTTAATTTCAAGCTTTCACAAAATTAGGAGCTGTAGTTAATTTTAGAAATGAAATAATAGCCAATGGTACAGAAATTTTGTACAGAAATGGGACCCTTCCGATTCCGACTGGCATGCCAATGATTTGGAATGTATTTATTCTTTTTTTTTTTAAAGATAAAAATAATTTTCAAAAAAAAATAAGGATCGGTCTATAGTGATAGCAACTTACGCACTATGTGGTAATTTAAAAGAAAATTAATCTTTTGTATAATTACAAGACTTAAATTTAAAAAAAAAGGTTTTGCTAATTTTGGCACAATAGGCATTGAGATAGCTACTTTGAGTGTGTTTGCTCCAACAAGGACAAAAACTTTTTTGAAATACGCAGCAAAAGCAATGCTGGCTGGCAATTTTTCTTCATTTATGAACGCTTGTATTGCCGGTAAGAATTTTAATTATTCGAATTCAAAAAAAAATCTAATTTTCTTTTCAAAGGACTTTTATTCAAAAAAATTAACTAAATTTCAATTGCTCAATTTAAAAAAAGATTTATTTAATACTTTTTTATATTTAAATGAATAAATTTTCGAGTTCTTTTAGATTTTATTTTAAAAGTACTTTTAAAATGTGTCAAAAGCCTCATTGAACAGAACCAAAAAAAAATCTAAGAAGTCTAAAGTATGATATTTTTATTTAAAGCATCAGATACAGTGGTGATTCGCTACATGGATACGTAAAATTACGTAAAATATTGTAATAAACAATATTTTACGACTAAAACTACGAAAACGGCCTTTTTAAGTTTTACTCGTAAAACTTAAAAAGGCCAAAAAAGTTTAAATAAATGCAATTTTTTAGTAAAATTTTTAATTTTTTTCATTTTTGCTTTTGAAAAGATTCAAAAATTAACATTTTAAAATTTTACTTTTTTTACGTAAATTTACGTAAAATTCAATTTTAATATTTTTAAATAGGTAAAAAAATGGTAAAATTTGAGTAAAAATAGTAAAAAAACGTAAAAACTACTAAATTTAATTAAATATATTTTTTTCTTAAGCTATATTACTGATTTGGCCACTCTCCATCTTTAGCTATTACAATAGGAATAGCCTTTTTTAACTGGTCAATATATCTCTTACATTTTTCCGGACTCAGTCTATTCAAATTCCCGGATAGCAGCATCTTCATCATTTGAAATCTCCTTTTTCCTAAAAAAACTTTTAAGATCGTTCCAAACCATCTTAAATCAATATTTGCTTAAAATATAAAGACTTAAATTTCAATGATTATGTTTTCGTTGACGAAACAACGATCCGAGTGTTTGACAAACATTTATATCATTTGAGATTCCCATCATGCTATCCGACTGCATCTCCATGTTTGTCAAAACATGAATCAAAGTTAAACTTTAGGGCCGGTATATCTTTCAATGGTGCAACTAAATTTGCTGAAAGAAACATCCGTTTTTTAGTTGATAAAAAAATTGTTTAATATAAAATTCCATAAATCTTTTTTACGCTAATTTACTCGAAATTAACATTAAACAAAAATTAATTCAAAATTAAATAAAAAATGTATCTTCTTTTCATAAACCAAAAAATTAAAATTGAAAAAATAAGCAATTTCTCAAACAATAAAGAATTTTTTCGGATTTTTACCTTTTGTCCAAATTTTGGTAAAACCAAAAATCTAGTTATATTTTTTTAAATTCACCTATCAGCTTAATGCTTTTAATTTTTGCAATGATTTTTGTATCTCTCATTTGAAGTCCTAATTGTCAGTTTCATTTAAATTACTTAAAACAAAATTCTCTAATCCAGTCGTTTTCCTATTTCAAACTCAAATTTGATCCGAATATGGTTTCATGTGAGAAATTCTTAATTTGAATTCAAAAAAATTTTTTATACCAAAAATTTATCAAGTGATTCACATTTATCATAAAGAGATATTCGATATATATTAAATATTACCCTGTTTGGTTTTTTTATAAATAAGAAAAGTTTTTTTTGGCTTATTTTTCTTTTAGATTTATTGAAAAATTTTAATTAATCATTTTAAAATATTTTAATTTTTGTGATTTAAAATTGTCTCATTTTCTATTTTTGAACTTGAGATTAATCATTAATGATTATTCTTTAAAACATTTTAACACTCAAAGGACCGGCTATTTTTGTCAAAAAATTTGTTTAAATGTTACATTAGTTCCATAAAAGTCTGTAACTTGAAAAAGACTAAATTTAAAAGACCATTTTCAAAGCTTTAAAATAAATATTAAAACATGTATTTTTGATTGATAGTTAATTAAAAAATTAAATTTGAATTTTTGAAAAAGTGTCAAAATGACACCGCCGGTCCTTTGAGTGTTAAAATAAAAAAAAATACTTTTAGCAATTTAAAAGAAAGCATGTGCATCAGTGTAAATTTTTTACTATATTATTCTTAAAGACAAAATGTCCCTTTTTTACAGTATTTTACGAATTTTGATTAAAATAGCAGTAAATTTAAAGTTTCCTATGCAACCCCAATCTTCATTTTTTTTAGAAATATTTATTTCATATTTCAATTTAATTTATACCATACTGAATATAGAAATTAAATTTAATTTGCATAGTCAACCGATAAAATTTATATTTTAAAAATCTGAATATTTTAACATTTAATTATTTTTTATTTATTTTGTTAGATTTTAAGCAAGATTTTTTTAAAGTTTAAATTGGCTTTATTTTATCAAATTTTTTCAGCCTAAATATTCAATTAAATTTAATGACTTTATTAATGTTGATTTTCATTTTCAAAAATTCTCTTCACAGCTCAGATTCTTATTTCCACTTTAGATTACACAAAGTAAACATTCGTTTAAAAATCAGCACCAAATAATGTCAAGTCTTTTGACTTGACTTGAAATTTTTTTTTCATAAAAAAGTCATTTAAAAGTCTTTGAAATAAACAAGAAACCGCAAAAGACTTTGTTTGAATAAAAATTTCAAGTAAGATCAAATGACATGACTTTGAAAAAACTTTAAAATTACTTTTTTTCCAACTTTTGCGCAATTCTGATTCTTATTAATAAGAAAAATTTATAATAATAAATCAAATTTGAAAAAATTAAAATTAAAATTATCACATAGCTTAAAAATAATTTTTTAATCTTAATTATATATTGTTTATTGGATATCGAATTTAAATTAGTTTATGGTACAAATTTATCAAAAAGTGAGATAATAAAAGATATTCTGCATGGCTTTGCTTGTGACCAAATTTTCAAAAAAAAATTCAACTGATAAGAAAATAATTTTAATAATTTTTATGTTGGTATTTTATTTTTAAAAAAATTTTCAAAATGGAAATGAAACATTTAATTTTTATCTCTAGAAAAATTGACTAAAAAAGAATTTGAGATAATAAATTAAATAAAGGCAAAGAAATTAAATGAAAAAAGGTCATTTTAAAAAGTAATTTTTGGGCACCTTAAATATGAATATGAAATTTTGAATACACAACCAAAATAAGTGAATGGCTCTTATAATATAAATAACATAACTTTTCGTTTTATTTTTTTAGAAAAAAACTGATCAAATTTTAAATTTTCCTTTGACACAAAATCGTTTTGAGGAGAATTTTTTATTCAAAAAGTCTTTTCATAAAGCTTGAAAAAAACTGACATTTGCTTTAGTATTTTTTCTGATAAATAGAAGTTCGACAATGTTTAACTACCATTTAAAAAAACAATACTTGAAAATTTAAAATAAATAAAACATTCAATAAAAAACCTTTCTTCTTTAATATTGTCCTTAAACTAATTTTCACAAAACTAAAAAATAGGACTTTTCTAATATACATATTTTATACTTAATTTATCAATAAAATCTTCATTTTTACAAATTTTGCGAGTTCTGATTTTCTAATTTAGAATAGAAAATTAGTGAATCTAAAAATAAATAACAAAAAGAAAATAATATTTAGAATCAAAATAAAGTGCGAAAATAATTGGAATTCGGTATTCAAAATTTGAATTATCTTTTATTTATCTTCTTGAAAAGCGATAAAATAATTATCTTTAGTGTTTAAATTTAAACTATTTTATTAAACAACTAAACCAATTAAGATATTTTTTAGACACTATTTTTAAGAATCTTATCTTAGCTAAATACCTTTAGTTAAAATGCAATCGATATCAAGATCTTCGATTGGAAAAAACAGAGTTATACCAGGTGACAGCGAACGAACACAGTAAGGCTCATGAAAACCAAAAAATTAAGTTTATTAATTTTATTTATTAAAAGTTCCCTTGAATTAGATCAAATATCAAAAAAGGCTCAGATCGATGCGGAACAAGGAGGGATCCCCAACGAAGAAGAATTCGACACTGATGATGAAAACGAAGTCCATGACCTGACCCAGAATAGAAACTATTTAGCTTTAGGTGTCATCAAATTTCGATTAATATTCACCAAAATTTTGAAACAAGTACAAAATAATCAAAATATTTTATTTATTTTATTTTAAAAAAAAAAATAAAAGAAACATGCGCTGAACATAATTCTGGGACTGGCCATTGTCGGATTTTGGGTATATTTCGGCTTTGCAATGGCTATAAACAACCCGTTCATTTTTACCCAAAAAGATGATCAATTTATCTTGCAAAATTGGGTCTTTTCTGGCAATAGGGGTAAGCCTCCTATTTTGGAAAAAAAATTTATTTAAAAAAATTCTTTAGGTCTGGCTTTATTGGTGGTAACAACAATCACGACTTTATTAATTTTTTGGGATAACATTTTCAAGAAATACATCAAATTTCCAAATCTACCAAAAAATTCCTTTTTTGAAAAACTAAACCAACACTTGGCATGGATATCAATGACAATTATATTTATAGTTATAGCCATATATTTGGCATTCAGCATAAAGGAAACGTATAATTTGGTTTCTTTAATTGGTTTGACTAGTTTTGTTTTGTTGGCAATTCTAATGTCGGCCCATCCGTCTAAAATAAATTGGCGGATTTTATTTTCTGGCCTGCAGGTCCAGTTTGTTCTGGGTGTTATTTTAATGAGAACCGAATTTGGCTATCAACTATTTAAATTTCTCAGCGAGCAGGTTACCATATTTCTTGGCTATACTGATCGTGGTACTAACTTAGTGTTCGGCTCTTTTTTGGTTGCGGAGAATAAATATTTTGCTTTCAAGGTAAAATTATTAAATTAAATTATTGTTTTCTTATTAAATTTTTTGTTAGTCTATTCCCGTAATTATATTTTTTTCTGCTGTAATCAACATACTTTATTATTTTGGATTTGTTCAATATTTGATACTAAAACTTGCATGGTTGGTTAATTTGTTGATGGGTACTAGTCCTACCGAGAGTATGAATGCCACAGCAAACATTTTTCTGGGAATAGTAAGAAAAATAAAAATCACCTTTAGCATATTAATCATTTTATTTTTATAGACTGAAGCTCCATTGCTGATTAAGTAATATTAAAAAATTAAACTTTTTCAAAAATTTTTTTTCTTTAAATTTAAGGCCTTTTTTGGAAAAAATGACCAGAGTAATTAAATTTTTTTGTCAAATTTTTAAAAAATTTGTTTAACACTAAAAAGTCCTATACATAGACCATAAGAAAAGAATCTAATGGTTCTTACAAGTTCTTATTTAAAAAAGAAAATAAAAAAAAATTTGGTTCTTTTAAGGTTCTTTTTGAGTCATTTTAGCTTAATTATTTTTCATTCTCTATGTTAAAAAATTTATCTTAATTGAATCTGACAAGAAATAAAAATATTGAGTAATAAAGGAGTCTGGGGCGCAGTCCCAGTTTAGGGAAAACTTCCATTTTTTTAAAAATTATAGATTGGTTACCTAAAGAGCGTAAAGAACGTAAAGAACTTTAGCGCCCCTTTAAGAACCTCAAGAATACAAAAATAGCCGTAAAGAACCAAAATATCTGTATAATTTAAGCAAAAAGAATAAGGGTATTTTGTATTTTGAGAGATTAGATTATTCAAATAGAACACAAAAGAACCAAACTGAAGTTATTAATCAATTTTTAAAATGTTCACTGTCTTAATCTCAAAGGTCCAGGGTAAAATTAGAAAAATAGTTAAGAAATATAATATTATTATAAAATTTATTTCAATTAATTAATTAATTTTTTTTAATTCGTTACTAGTATTTTTATTAATATGTCTCATAAATATACTTTTTAAAAATTTTAAACTTTAGTAATTTGCACCGAACTTTGTTTTTAGTGTTATAATATAAAATGATCTAAATAAGTTTTACCTATTTTTATTTTAAAATCAAGTCGGAAATATTTTCAGTGATGACGAGCGGCTTTGCTACGGTAAGGTTCACAAAATTAAAAAAAAAAACCACTAATTTATCCCAGGTCGCAGGATCAGTTCTAGCTGCGTATATAAATTTCAATATTCCAGCTAATCATTTGATCATAGCTTCCCTAATGGCAGCTCCAGCAGCTTTAACAATATCAAAAACAATTCATCCAGAGACAAAAAAAACAAGAGCAAGCTGGCATGCAATAAAAAATTTACCCAAAGGGTATCATTTAAAGCTTTAAAAATTAATAAAAAAATTTAAATTTTTCTTCCAGTGATGCCAGAAATATTTTCGAAGCCATATCAATTGGTGCAAGTAACATGGTTGGTCCCATCGGAGGCATTCTTTCCAATCTAATTGCATTTACAGCATGTTTTGCATTTGTTGACGCCTTTTGCATTTGGATTTTTTCAATGATAGGTCTAGAGAACTTTGGAGTCACAGTAAATTTAATTAGTGATTAAAAAATTATTTACAAGAGAATTTTTTTAAAGAGCATTATGTCATATTTATTTTATCCATTTTCTTTTTTAATGGTAAGCTCATTTTATTTGAATTTTTTAATATTGAAAAAAATTTACAGGGTGTAAGTCTAATTGACGCAAAGAGTGTTTCGAAACTAATTGGAATAAAGATGTTTGTGAACGAATTTGCTGCTTTTGATGAGCTTGGAAAAGCGATTAGATTCCGAGATTCAATAATCGCGTCTGGTGAGTTTGACGCGTACAAAAATGGAACTTATCCGTTGCCAAATGACATTTACATGGTTTGGGAAGATCGCTCGATTTTGATTTCAACTTATGCTCTGTGTGGCTTTGCGAATTTTGCCTCAATGGGAATAGCAATTGGTGGTTTGGGTGCCTTGGCTCCCAAGCGTTTAAAAACTTTTTCAAAATTTGCGCTAAAAGCAATGATTGCTGGCAATATTACTAATTTTTGCACAGGTAAATTAAAATTAAATTTATCTTTTTAAATTATTGATTATTTTTTTAAGCTTGTATTGCCGGTAAGATTTATTCAATTTAACTTGATTTTTTTTAAATAATTAATTAAGGCCTACTTTTTGACAAATTGTAATAACTTTAGCCACATTTTTGACGTAAATTTCTTAAAATTTTTTAAATAAATATTCATAAAAAAACATCCTTATGTTAAAAAGAAGCGTAAATTAGCTAACCCAAGCTCTGCTTTATTTAGTTCATTTTTGAAACTAAAAAATTGATCTATTAAACTTGGTAATCAGTATGAAAATCATCTGACTGAAACGAATTCAAAAATAATTTTTAGAATATTTTTAAGAAACAAATGTTTTGACTATTTTTTTTTTAATTTGAATTTTTTAAAGCTTTGTCTGTATCTCATTTAATCGTAATTTATTTAATAAAAAAAAGAATATTCGAACTAAACAATTAAAATTTAATTTTGAAATTTTTATTTTTATAAAAAATAATTAAAACAAATTTATAAAAAATCGACGCTTTTCGACCGATAGGCCTTTTTTAGGATCTAGATCGACCAAGAAATACATGTTTTTAATTTAGAAAAAAATAAAAAATTGTTTGAATTTTAAAAACTTTTTTATTTTACATTTTTAAGAATAAAATAATTTTTTCATTGAAATATTAAATAAATTTAATTAAAAATTAAAAAATGAATTTAAGAAAAAGTTAAAGTACTGATTTTATCCAATTTAGACTTGTTTTTAAGTCACAGTTATGACTTAAAAATTTTTTTATAAGTCTAAGAATAAAAGCCAATTTTTCACCAAAACAAGTAAATTTAATTAAATATTTAAAATTTTGAGGCAAGGTTCGCACTTAGCAGTACTACTGTACTTTTTGACAAGGGCCCCATAAAGCCCATATCTCTTGTTCAAATGAGACTTGTTTTTAAGTCACAGTTTTAAGTCTAAGTCTCAAAAATATAAGTCAAAATTATGACTTAAAAAAAAAAATTTAAGTCATTGACTCGACTTAAGACTTGTGACTTAAAAACAACCCTGATCCAAATTATAAATTTTTTATTTTAAAAATGGAATTTGAAATTTAAGGAATAAATTGATTAAATCGGCTTCAGTTGATTTTCTTATGGAATCATTATCAATATTTGATTTAAATATTGTAAAAGAAAAATCTTGATCAGTGTGACCATGTAAATTTGAAATAAATCGAGAATTCAGAACATTTGTCAAAATTACAAAGCGATTTTCTTTTGCTTAACTTTTTATTGAGTATAAATGCTCTTAAATTCTTTTTCTTACTGATCACCCTTACTCTTTATTAAATAAACTATTCCAGTAGCATTACAATTAGAAACAAATAAAATAGATATAGAATAATTTTTTTATTATACCCAATACTTTTTTTCTCTAAATTAACAAATATTAAATTCTTGTTTATTGCATTTATTTGAAAAAAAAATTTTTTGGCTAATTCAAATTGAAATTGAGAACAAAAATCAAAATATTGTTTTTACAAATTTTTTTCAAAATTAATAAAATATCTTTAATTATTATTTTTAACATCATTTATAATTTTATATGGTAATAAATCTTCTCTATTCAGTTCATTATATTTGGAAAGAAACCAAAAGTATCGGATATAAAACCGAAGATGTATAACTATGAAAAAATTGCAGACAACTGAGGCTACAATGATTAGGAAAATACTTATTCTTCAAAAGACATCAAGAACAAGTAATCTTCTGAGTGTGCTTAGATTAGAAAAGATGGAAGAAAAGGGTATTGTGAAATTAAAATACAAATTGAACAAAAATTCTTCATTTTTTGATAAATTAAAATTAAAGTTTATAAATGGTTTTTAGAAAAATACAACCACAAAGTGCAACATACTTTGTTGCACCTTTTTTACCTCATATAATATTTCTCATGCAAAAAAAGACAAAAAATAAAACATCAATAAGATTTAAATTGATTATTGATTTGATTAAACAAAAAAAAAGGAAAATAAAAATTTTATTTTAAGTAAAAAAGATTCAAAAAAGTATGTTGCACTTTGTGGTTGTAGTTTTATAAATATTTTTTATTAACTTTAATTTTAATTTATCAAATAATGAAGAATTTTCGTTCAATTTGTATTTGAAATTCACAATACCGAACAAAAGTTTCTCAAAGGAAAAATGCTTTTAATGAAAAGATTATTAAACAATAAAATGACCATGTGTGCATTGAAGGAGCTCGAAAGAAACACACATGACCAACTTAGTAAAAAATCTATATTTAAAGAATTGAATGACCTCATGACAGAAGATATAAATGAAGAGAGGGACATTTCTCAGAAAATAGAATTTAAACTGAAAGAGTTAAGAAATACAAATCAGAATGGGATAACTGACTCCGTAAAAGAATGTTTAAAAATATATGAAATTAAACCTATAGAAAAATGCTTATCGAATTAATTAAGTCTCATTAAAAGAAAATAAAGAAAATCTATTACCTCTAGTGGAAATCCATCAATGAACTGGTGATCCTCTCAGGTTTGAATTGAATTTTTGCCTCCTAGATCGAAATAAAGAAAATAAAACATGAATAATATTTAACAAGAAAAAAATTTAATAAACATTTTTTAGAAAATTTATTAAGAATAGATTCAAAAATTTGTCTTTAATTTCTTTTAACTTGTTTATTTCATTTTTTTTTTTTAAACATCGCTTAAAAGGCGTTCATTGAAATAAATAATAATAATTATTTAATATTTTTCATTCCTATACTACGACTAATTCTAATAACTTTATTTAAATTAAATCCCTGTTTAACCAGTTGAATAATCAAATTCCTTGTATCAGCAAGAAAATCTATATAACATGTACATATTCTCCTAATTCTTGCAATTAACGAAACAGGTAAATTATCAAAAATAAGATAAAGGTAATTAGATGTGGGCATTAAATATCAACACGAGTTAGTTGGTTTAATAAATAGGTTAAAAATTAGTTTTTGTGTTATTGGCTCAAATTCAATAATTAAATCTAAAAAGACTACTGATTCTCCTTTACTTATGTTTAATTTTTAATATATAATTGTGATAATAATTCACCAAAGTCTATCTCATCTAAAGCTGGAATAAAAGTATCATCGATGAATCTTTTATAAAGAATAATACTGTTGTTTAAGAAAACCCACGAATATTCATCATTAAACTTAAATAATCCACATTAAAAAATTAAATCAAGAATTTTCTTTATAGTCCTAATTTCAAATTCTAAAATATTAAAAAAATAGTTATTGAATGTTCTGGTTAAAAAATTGTATAAAATGATTCAATAACCCAGCATTACGAACAAATTCCGGGCTGTGAAGCTCTCTTCAAACATACCTACAAAAAGGCTTTGAAAAGTCATATTATTTGCCAATAAATTGATTATTTTTAATCAAATTTAATGTTAATTTTGAATTGAAAAATAAAAATTTTTATAACATAACCACTAAATTCAAAATTGATTAAAAAGCGATGACAGAATTTTAACATTTAAATAAAATAAATTTACAAATCGCAAAAATAGAATCTTATTAGAATAGATCGTTGAGACGAAAAAAAAATTCAAAATATTGATATTTATTTGATCATTTATGTCAATTTAAATTAATGAAAAATAATTTTATTTTTTTCAATTTTTGGAAGATGAAAATTCACTATGCCATACATTAATTGATCCTTTCTTTCCTTTTAATAAAGTGTTCATAATAATTTTTTAGTTTTATTTTTACATATTTGTCCTATTTAAAACTAGAAGCATTTGAACAAAAAGTATGTAATTTACCCTGATCAGGTACGAGTCAATTTTAAACATAAAAATCTAAATCTTTCACAATGCCATAGCGATACCTCGATCAAAAATCAGATTGACCAAGCTAACAGTTTAGGTATCTGGTAATAATGACGTTGATTTTTGTAACAAATAACAAAAATTTTTTACTATTTTACAAAATTTTCTAAAAATTAAAAAATTTTAAATTTTATTTATAAAAAGATAATATTTACTATTACAAAATACTGTAAAAAATTTATAATCTTTGGATAAGTAAAACTTAGACTTCCAAAGTTATTTATCATTATGTAATTTTATATAAATTGGTTAAATAATCTGAATGTAAAAAAAATTAGTTACAATTGTTAATTTAGACTTTGATAAAATAAAAAAAAAAATACTACAAATATCTATAAATAGTTTCGTGCAAATTTCATGGTTCTTGAATTTTAAACTTTGCCTCTTTTCACAAATTAAGCGCATCACAAGGGCCCATTAAAGAGAGGTGATTTCAGAAGAAGATCGGTCGCCTTGTTTTTCATCACTAGTCTCTTCTTCGGCTTTTTTCTCGAATTTACTAAGATAAGAAGCTATGCTATTTCCCATTCGTCTTGGTAAAGTCGGTTTCGGTGGCTTGGCAAACAAATTATTTGCGGCATCTGCCGACAAAACACTAGTTTGAACTTGAGCGTTGATGTTTTCCTTATTTTTAACGCTATCGCCCTTAAGATTACCTTGGACTATGGACTGATTGCTAGAGTCCGGAACGTCAACCAAAAAGCCGATAGGTGGTGGCTTCAGTTCAGTTTGCTGCTGATACAGATGGACTCTAGCAGGCACTTGAGGCGGAGGCTGACTTGGTTTTTCAATCGGATGATTTTCACTTATTTTAAAAGATGACGATCGAGCTGGAAAAGTCGGCGCTAATTGATTTTCATTTCCATTTTCATTTGTAACTTAAATATAAAAGATAATTATTTTTATTGAAATTTTTATTTAGTTTCTAATCGGTTTAAAACTACAAAAATTAAAGCGTATTTTTATGGATGGTTTTATCTGCTTTATAAGCTTAATGATAATTAAATTAATAGAGAATTGAATAAATCTGTTGAAAGTTGTTTCCTTGTTTTAATTTTTAATCATGGTCCAAAATTCAAGTCTGTCATAATTTAAAAGTTTAAAGTTTTGACAGAATTAAAAATAATAACTTAATATTAAAAAAAATTTCAAATTTTCAAATAAATTTTTACTATTTTATTTATTAACAATTAATTTTTTTTAATTGTACAAAATTTTCATTCATGCAAAGTGAAAAAGCCATTTCGTAAAATGCTGCAAATTGTCAGATAGAAGAATTGTATAAAAAAGTTTGTGAAACGTCAGCTTAATTTCAAAAAAAAAATTTGAAATTTTTTATTTTTCATTGATATTTTTTAATTAATAAAATTGTTAAAGTAAAAAAAAATATTTTTTACTCTCATAGTTAATTTCTCAATCAATTCTCTTTAAAAAAAAATAAATTATTTTATTTAACTTCCTTTGACAAAAAATCACTTTGAATTTCAAAAATTATTTTTGTTAAATATGAGCTTCTATAAATTAGTTTTTAGTTCTTAAAACAAACTTCATTACCAAAAAATCAGGTCGCAAAAATTCACATTCAGGCAAAAACAAAAACAAATTCAAATTTAAAATCAAATTCAACTTAAACTGTTTAATAATAAAAGAATTTTATTTACAAAATTATATGTTTAAAAATAAAACAATCATCGTTTATCTGAATTGGCGATTCTAGCACAATCGATGAGGCTATTTGAAGCTAGTCCTATACTTTATGTTCCGGTGAAGTCATATAAATTGAAAAAAAAGCAATTTTTAAAAATTGATTCAAATTTTTAATTCTAATATGATTAAAAATAGTTCTAAAAAGATACTTACTAGATAGTTTTGTGATGATGTTGCTTGAAGTGCTGGCCGATGAAGATATTGATGTTTCACTATTATTGATCAAATATTTGCTCGTTGATAAATTCGGATTGTTAGCCGAACTTGTGGACACAACCGAAGTAGACAGTGGCGAGTCCATATGTTCTTCGTTGACAGTCTCGATGGGCGATACTTGGGAAATCGGCTGTGCATCGGTCTTGGGCGGAGCAGGCGCTTGTTTCTTGCTTCTTAACTTAGGACTCGATGAGCCTGAACTGTAAAAAAAATTAAATTTATTAATTTTTTTTTAGAAAAAAATTTATTTTATGTAAGAAAAAAATTTATTTTATTTAAAAAAATTAATTTTACTCTAATGAAATAGTTGAATTAGAGTTAGCTTGTTGTGACGCCAACGAAGGAAACATCTTATGACTCAGGTCATGGTCCATGAATTTGATATCCATAGAGTTGTTTTTGATATGCCGATTAATGTTGGTAATATTTGAAGAGCTGGAAGACGGACTTGGCGATGCCATTGAATTGTTGGCTGGTTTTGTGTAAGGTGAGTTTATCTGAGCCTCATTGATTGAATTGAATGAATCGTTGATCATTACGCTGTATCTATTGGAATGTGATAAATTTTGTTCGCTGTTGTAGCTCACATTGTTTGAGTGGTGGTTTGTTCTGGGCTCGTAATTGGAGTGTTCTCCACCTTGGATATTTGAAATTTTGACTGAATGCTGAACAAAGCTCTGTCGGTTGTTGAGGTTGGCTCCGGTCAAAAAGTTAATTTCACCAGGGAACAATTCAAAATGGTTGGTTAACAGAAAGTCAAAAACATTGGTAGCTGTGGTCATGTCTATACTTTTAGACGACTCTTGGCCAGATGTCTGTGATGACAAATTGCTAATACTATTCGATGAATTGAGAGATTTGCTCGAGCTAAGTAGACTCACTCCGAAGCAAATTCCCATGTTTGTTGTGGTCATTTTTGTTTTTTCCGAGTTTTCGACTATTTTGGCCAGAAATTTAATTAAGTAGCGCAAATTTTCAAAGTTAGCTTTTGGTAATTTTTGAAGCGTGTTCTTGAATGCTTCCAGTTTGTTCGGCATTGGTGTACTTAAAAGATAAATTTAACATTTTTTTAATATAATAAAAAGACTTAAAATTCTGTCAATTTTTTATTTTTGTAAAGAAAAAAAAATTGACAGAATAGTCTTTTTAAATATAGTTTATTTAAGTAATAAATTATTTTAAATTATTTAAAAGCCACTTGTCAACCCCTTTAAATTTTTATTTTTTTTTAAATGTACAAGTCTGGTCTGTAAAAAAAAAATTCAAAGTCCGGACTTTGATTTTAATTTGAAACTTTTAAAATAATGTTATAAAGGAAAGGTTTTGTCAAATTTTCATTTCAAGTCATTCATAATTTATTAATTTACATGCACCGAGCTACAGCTCTTTCAGATTTAAATATAAAATAAAAATCAAAAAAAGCTAAATAAGATAAATTAAAATTAAAATTAAAATTAAATATTTAGAATAAAAATTAACAATTTGACGACTCTGTTATTTTGATTATCCAAAAAAAACTATTTGTTACTAAAATGAAACTTCAAAAAAAATGCTATTAATGAACTTTTTTTTAATTAAGCGTTTCGATTAATTTTTATTCATCTAATTTACTTAAAAAATTGAGAAATTATGATGTGATCAAATAGGTATCTTCTTTTTAAATTATTTAGGAATTTTTCAAACACTTAAAACTTTATTTTTCAAAAAAAATTTTTTCATTTCAATTTTGTTTAGAAAAAATTAAATTTCATTACAAGTAGTTATTTTTTATATATTTATTCTCCAAGTCATCATTCTACAATTATTAAATAAATTAATTTGAAGAAAATAATGGTAAAATTTTATTTTAATAAAAAAATTTGGTACTTAACTTAAATTATCTTTTATTTTCAAGCTTAAATTCAAGGAGTTTGAAAATTCCATGAAAATAAATAATTTTCTGATTCCAAAAGAAGAAGGATTTTGTTATTTTAATAATTTCGAGTCCATCGAGTTTTTTTTTGGGACCCTCATTATAAAAACAACAGTTGAGATATTTGTTGAAAATAATCTGTTCTAAGTTCTAAATTGGATATTCAGACATTTTAGGAAGACTTAAATTTAAATTTGATTCAAAAAAAATTTAATTAATCGACAATAACGTGGAAAAAAGTAAGTTCATTATAAATTGAATAAATTCTTTAAGTCAATTTTCTTACTATCGAAAATGAAATTTAACAATTTAAAAATTATTTAAAAATATATTTTATATTTTAATCTTTCACTTAAACCATTGACTTGGTGAAAAACATTTATTTTATAAAACTTTTTAAACTAATTGATAAAATTTTTAAAAAATTAGATGAAACAAAATAAAAAATTCATTGTGAAATATTTAATAATTACAAAATTTCAACAAAAAGCTTAATTTTAATAAATTTACGTAAAATTAAGTGTTTTTATATTTTTTTTACAAGCTCACCTAATATTACATCAATTCTTGCCAGTAAGAATCTGTAAAAGTACGAAATTAAACTAATTTTTTTAACCAAATTTCCCCTAATTTTAGGTAATAAATTAACACAGAAATTTGATTTGTTTGAATTGATTTTAAATTTTTTTTATCAGAAAATTTTAATATGTAAACATCCTCAAAATATAAACTAAGATATTTTCTCCTTAAGTTTTAATAAAAAAATCAGTGAATTATCAAAAATTTCAAGAGTAAAAATACAGAAAAAACTAGAAATCAAAAACATAAATTTCGGTGTATCATTTATTTATCCAATTTCACTAAATAATAATTCTATTTAGACTAAATAGAAATTCTATATTATCAGAAAATTATGACTTTTTAATAAACATTTTTTAATTATACTCATTAAATATTTTAATTTTGATTAATTTACTTGGATTTTAATATTTTTTTATCTTAATTTTTTTTCATCTGATTTGATCTTTGATTAAAAAAAATAAACTCATTGATTATTTAAAAATTTTTTTAACTTTAACTAAAATCTCCCAGTTCTATCAAATATTTAGTTGAAATTTATTTTAAAAATATTTAACAAAATGGAAAAGAAATCAAGATTTGAGCAAAATTTTACTTTATTGAATTAATCCATTCGTCCTGTAGGTCATTACACAAAATGGAATCGGGAAGTTCTCTAATATACTGTTTAAGCACACCGGCAAGACAATGTACATCATAATCATTATTAGTGTCCAAATATTCCAGATAACCAGCATTAATAGCATACAAAATACAGTTCATTTTTATTCGACTCCCGGCAACCCGGAAAATTCCCTCTTCATTAAAAACATCTTGCCTACACATACCCTCAATAAGTTTTCTAATAACCGGAGATACACTGGTCTGCGAATTGGTCATATTTACATAATCTGATAAGGAACAACCAAAAACTGGTTTTTTGTTATAATTATTCAGAGAATCTTTAACATCGGGTATCAAACAATCAATTTTCTTCAAAGCTTGTTTATGGTACCGTCGCTGAGCTTTCAAATAGTCCAAGTAAAAGTTGGACAGATCGCACTCTTCAGCAACTCGTTTGAATAAGCCCTCGGTGTATTTGTCGTATTTTTCGTTAGCTGAAGCGTTAGCATCGTCCAGTTCTTTTTCGATCCTGGTGACTTTGTCCTCCAGACGATAAAGATCGTTCATCCGTTTGCTATACTCAGTGCTGCCCATTCTAGATGTCTGATTGTTAGTTCGCTGCGCGTTGTCTACATCTCGTTTGGCCTTTTCCAAACTGCTACGGTACTGATCAATTTTGTCATAGGCATCTTTAAGCTCTTTGCGGTTCTCTCTGACAACGCCTATTTTTTCCTGTAAAAATCTTATTAAAAATAAATAGAATTTTTTTTCATTGTTTAGTACTTGATAATCTTTCAGGGGTTTTATTACATTTTTTTCAATATTGCTCACCAATTCTACAACCTCATGATGTATGCCAAAGTGGATTTCATTAATTTTTCCCAATATAGAACCAAGAACATGACTGATATTTGGAGTAAGCAAGTCGCCTCTTGATTCAAATTTCCTAAATAGTTCTTTGCATTCCAAAAATTTTTCGCCTAAGTGAAAATCGATTGTTTTAATCTAAAAAATTAAATTTTAAAATTATATTTTTTAAATTTAAATTGAATTAGATTGAAATTTTATTTAATATCAAAATTTTATATAAAAATATTTCACAAATCTTCAAATCAAGATTTGTATTGACAAAAAAAATGAAGGCAAAGTTATTTCCAAATCGTTATTTTTTTTTTTACCTCAATTAAAAAGTTAATATTTAATCTTGTACAAAAAAAAAAATAAATAATTTAATAAATATATTTTTTTTAAGTTTTGATTTTTAAATTCCTGAAAGCCTTTTAAAAAAAACTAAATAAAAATTTTTTTTTTATCTTTTTTACATATTTGTGTTTACAATTACTTTATTTGCATTTAAAGCACTTAATATATGAAGGTGTTTTTTTACCAAATAGATATTCTTCTCAGAAACTAATTATTTTAATATAAAAATAATTTTAATTATTTTTAGTAGTTGCTACTTAAATCGAAAACATTGCTTAAACATGAGCACGATTTTGAATTAAAAAAATATTCTCAATTTCTCAAAGTTAAAAATAATGTCCCAATTTATCAGTATAAATTAAAATGAACCATTGTATTATAAGACTTATTTGGACAAATATAAATAATTTCACATTTTTACATTTGCATATTTTTTTATATTCTAATATTTTTATATATATTTTTTGTGCAATATTTCAGAAAATTTTATTATTGATTTTCATTAGAGAGTTTTTTATTATTTTCTGAAGTAATGTACAAAAATATTAGAAAATATAAAAATATGAAAATTTATAAATGTAAATATTTTCACATTTTGCCCTTATTCGAAACTGTACCCTTTCTTTTACAAATTTTTCAAAAAAACACAATAGTCAATTTTGATGCAAATTTTTTTGTTCAGATTTTTTTTCTTGTTTTAATTTACAAAAATGCTAACTAAGGCAAATAATGTGATACAAATAGTTAATATTTAATTGTTTAATTATTTTAATCTTTATTTTTAAAATATTTTAACTTTAAATTCTTTTTTTTTCTTTTTATTTTATTTTTACATTATGTTTTTCCTTTTTTTACTTTAATATATCAAACCTCATAATCCAATTCATAATCCAATATCAAACCTCATAAGCGGTCGAAAACTATCATTGTAATAAATAAATGGCTCATCAAATTGACAAGTCTCTTATAAATTAGAGTTCTAACATCAATTTCAATTAATATCACTAAATTAAACAAGATTTTTTAAATTTTGATAAAGCTCAAATAAAGTCAGCAATAGATTTCTAACAAATCTAGTGTTGGGATCCGTACAAGCGGGCACTTAACCGGCAAATTTTTTTAGAAACCGTGACCGTGTCCGCATTGACCGGTCAATTTTTTGGCGGGCGGTCATATGGCCGGTTAGCTTGACGGTCAAAATTTTGGACCGTATAAAAATTCTTTTAATGCAATTTTTGACCGCCCGTTTTGGCCTGACCGTATTTTTATACGGTCCAAAATTTTGACCGCCTAGCTAACCGGCCAAATGACCGCAAAAAACCGTCCGTGAAATGGACCGGTTTGCTCTGACAGCATCCAACACTAAACAAATCCATTATTTTTATTGTTTCAGAATCCTTTTTCTTAATATTTTTATTTATTTTCAAATCTAAAAAAACAGTCATTATGTTTCTTAAACCTAAAATTCTGAAAAAATATACAGTGGTGACACGTCAACTAGGTTTTACGTAAATTTACTTTTGTTTATAAAAAATAGTAAATTTACATACATTTACGTAAAACCTAGTTGACGTGTCACCTCTGTATTTGATCACTATATTCAATTTATTTTTAGGTAAAAATTTTCTTAATTTATCAGTTTATTTGATTTTTAAACAAAATTTTAATTATCATATTTTTTTAAATAATGATTTTTTTCATAATCAAAAGTCAACAATCCTTATCTTTTTTAAATATAATTAAAAAAATTAGTCGATGGTTCTCTTAGTAATTTAGTGCAATTAAATTTAAAAATTAAAAAATAAAATTTCGTTAATAATTTTCAAATGAAGTGTTAATTTTGAAAAAAATTAGTAAAAATTTAAAATTAAATTGTTAAAAAATTTTTTCATTTTTTTACCAAAAATTTGATTATTTGGTTTTTCAATTCTTTTAAAAATATTTAAAGCCTGTAAAGGCTAGACTTGATTTTTTTTTGAATCAATTTAAAAATTATTATTAATATTCATTTAAAGGCGGAAAAAAAAAAGATTTAAAAATTTTAAAAATTACATAATTAAAATAAATTGAAATTTTGCGATCATCAATAACTCATTCTTATTTCAAAAAAGTGGCTTATTTTAATTTTAATTTTTATTTTTTTGATTTTAATTTTTGAATAAAAAATTAAAATAAAAATAAGCCACTTTTTTGAAATAAAAATGAGTTATTGATGATCGCAAAATTTCAATTCATTTTAATTATGTAATTTTTACAATTTTCAATAACTAATCAAAAAATCCAACCACTCCTTTTAATGTTTAAATTCTTAATATTGATTTAATGAAATCAAAAAATATCAGACTTTTTTAAATTCTTGATTTTTTATGTCAAAATAACTAATTCTAAGTCCAAGTTAAAAATAATAAACTGCTTTGTGATTAATGGAAAAATGTTGAAATTTTCAACATTTAAGTTGTCAATTTTGAATAACATTGATTTAATTTTTTGTGCAAATTCAGAATTTGTGCAAAAATTTGAACTTTTTAACTAAAATATTTTGTCAATAAATTTTTCCAAATAATTTCGGATTCAATTTTAAAATAATTTTAAGTTTTAAATGAATACTCTTAAAAATAATTTAAATAAATGAAGTGTTAATCAGTCTTAAAAATAGGGACACTATTGATTAACCTTGAATAAAAAATTTTCAGTTCAATCAATCTTAGTTAATTAAAATTTTTAATATCTTTCATCTAAAATAGTCACTTTTTCCAACAAAGCTTGATTTTGATATAAAAAATTTGTGAGATTTTCTTTAATAATTATTTTAACAGGAAATTATTTTTTAAAATTTAAAATTGAATTTTTAAATGAACGAAAAAAAAATACAAACCATAGATTTTTGATAGCTGTCAAGAGCAGAAATTGATAAGCTTGTTGCATCGCGGAATAAATAGAGCTTGTTCTCGGCATCTACAATGGGCTGTTTGGCCAGGGCGTCATAGGAAGCAGTCTCTCTAGAAAACAAAAGATAGAAAAAAGCCGAAGTGAGCCAATTCTCGGCGACATACTTTGTTATTTTTTTAAAAAATCCTCTTATATGAGACATTGTTTAAGGTCTTTGTGTGACAAATCGAAATTAGTTCAGCATTTGAAGTAAAATTAATTTTATTTTCTCTAAAATGTAAAAGGCTGTTAATTTTTAGAAATTGGTCAAAAGAATAATTTAAAAAAAAAGTTTAGAGAACTGAATCTACAAAGCTCATTGAAAAACTAGGCTACGGAAAATTTTTCTACAAAAATGCAAATTAATCAATTTTTAGCCCTATTTCTCTCATCTTCATCTTTCATTTGAATTATTCTTGCTCTCCATTCTACAGTGAACGCAACATAGATAAAATACAAAATAGTTGCTAAGTCTACACACAGAAATAGGCTATTTCATATTTTGTTTCAAAACATATGCTTGCAACTACAAATTGTCAAGATTTGGCCAAAGTAATGCGATATGCTCTGTCAAACGCTGGCAATCAATTCGTGACTGATTGGGCCTCTCAAGCCATCTTAAACAAACCAGATACTTATAATTGATTTTTGTTTCAAGCGTCTACATCTGAAGCAAGAGCCCTGCGGACAAAAAGTTGCTCACAGTCCTTAAATTTAGATCCCCCTCTTTCTTTTTTCTAATAAATTTACAGAACTTTTTTTTCGATTTTATTCCGGATCACCGCAAGCTAAAATAAAAATTGCTGAAAATTTTATATTTTTTATTTGAAATTAAAAAAAGGCCAGAATTAATTTATCTGTTGAATAGATAATATTTTGGTTTGACGAATGGCAAAGACTTGCTTGCACAATGATTAATTTGTTGAGTGTGTGCCACCTTTTACTTAAATCTGGTAAAACAAAGCAAAATACCGAGTATGAAAAATTTGAAAAATAACTTGCTAAAATTCATAATAATTTCATATTATTAATTTTATCATGATTAAAAGCGAACAAATAGAATTTAATTTATTTTATTAGTCTTGCTCAAGTTTGTACACACACGCACATTTGAAAAAATTAGCAAAAATTAAATTAAATTTTTTCTAAATTAGACAACAAGAACAGTGAATGGAGTTTGTGCTTGGAAAATTATTTATTCATAATGAAAAGATTCGAGTTAATAGCTCATAAAGTATGCTCACGTCATAAAAAAAGCATTCACACTTTGAATAGCAACAATTATCCTATTTGCTCAAGTCCTTGGGAAAATATTTGCACCTTGAGACTAATTGCCGGTCTATTCACCAAGCTTTTTTTTCTAATCTTGCTTTTGGGAAGAAAACAAATAAATATTTAAATAGGCATAGGGTTTAATCCGCGACATTTCCGACATAGAAAAAAAACTCCATAAAGTGCTTACCATAAAAGTGAGATAACTAAACAAAATCTTTGGTTAGACTAAAAATTTTGGTGGTTGTGCAATTACTTCACTACTAAGACTCTTAATCGCCCAGGTTTTTCATTTGAGAGCAAAGACTTGGAATGAAAAGTAAAAAATTTTGTAAATAAAAACTAAAAAAAAGTCTATTGATTTCGAAAATAATTGCTTGACCAATTGTCATTTCAAATCAAAGCTAAAATTAAAAATTGTCTTAGGGCATCATATTTTTTTAATGGTAGAGCATTATGTTTCGAGATTTAAATCCTAGGCGGCAATATTTGATTAAAGATAATTTTTAAATAGGCGCCTCTTTTTAATTTTTAAGCTTTTTTTCTTCTTTGACAAACATCGAATATTTATTTATTTTTAAAATTATGAATATTTTATTTAGCTAAAAATTAGCAGCAAATATAACCAAAATGCTGATTTTAGAAATAATTCTAATGTGACATTTGTGTTGAAATATAAATTTGGGACCATTAAAATCAATACTACAAATTCTTAATTTTTTCCCCAAATATTAAATAAAACAGAGTTGTTTAAAAGTCACAAGTCTCAAGCCAAGACCAAGTTCGGACTTTTTTTAACACTAGAAGCACCAACGAGTCAAAAATTACTTTTTTTTGATTTTTGGTCTCTAAAAATCAAGTCAAATTTTTTTAATTGAGCATGAATTAATTAAAAAATTTTAAAATTAATTAAATTCATTTAAAAAAAATTATGTCTTTACCCAAAAACAAGTAGAGCACCAAAACGAATCAAAATCAAATCGTTATAAATAATAAAAATAAATCATGTATTTTATGTTTAAATTTATTGAATAAAAATGATAAATTATTAAATTTTAGTCTCTTCTTTGACTTAAAAAAAAACACCAACGATCAATCGCATTTTTTAAAAATACTCTCTACTTTTATTGTACAAATTCCCCACAATGCTTTATTAAATTTTGAACAAAAATTTTTCGCTTTATAATTACCACATAAACGAATTTGACATGACACACGTAAAGGAGATAAATTCTCCTGATTTTCTTGACTCAAACCCCTTTTAAGGGCGCTCTTAGGGGTGCTAGATGACGTTGGAGCTGAAGTTTTTTTGTAATTACTTTTGATTTCTTCAAAATGAAAAAAACTTTCATTGATTAGTTCATTTCACGATTCAGTCTATGAAGAACCAGAAGACCATTTTTTACTCAAGAATTTTTATTCGGTAAAAGCTCCAACAAGACGCTGACCAATGCAGACATTTGATAACATCATTAATTTAGCTGGCATGTATTTATTTTGTACAATAAAAGTAGAAAGTATTTGAAAAAAATGCGATTGATCGTTGGTGTTGTTTTTAAAGTCAAAGAAGAGACTAATATTTAATAATTTATCATTTTTATTCAATAAATTCAATAATTTCAATAAATTTAAGCATAAAATATATGATTTATCCTTTATTTATAAAACGAGTCATTTTGACTCGTTTTGGTGCTTCTAGTGTTAAACTCCAAGTCAAAGACTTTACCATCATCTAAAAAAAATTTCTTACCCTGGTAAAAAATAAGACCCTCTGGTAGGTGTACTTGTAGTTTTTATTTTAAGAATTATTTTTGCTCTCATATAATTTCTTTAGATGTAAATCAACAAATTTTTAAAATGCCACTGAACTATATTAGTTTCAACACGCAGGTAATATTTTCTCGATAATTAGTTGATAAATTCTGAAAAAAATGCAAAATTTCTTTATTTTTGATAATGATTTAAAAATTTAAAGACCTGACTTGTACTTTAATTTTGGACTTTTAAAAAACTCTGAAATAAAATTACCCAATTATCAAAATAATACATAAAAAATTTAATCAACACTAAAATAAATATAAATCAAATATTTTTAACCTTTTAGTTAGTTATTTAGTGGTTCTTGCTGCGACATCCTAACAAGAATGCCTGAACCCGTCACTGTTTTGTGGCAGTGTGGTGCTGTTGCATCCATTTCCATTGAATTTATCTAAAGCCGCCTTGAAGACTTACTGATTTGGATTTTACAACATGGATAAATTTTAATTCCAAGGGATTTTGGAAAAAATTTCACCATAATCGTTGGGTCTAATTAAGTTTGTATTTACTGGTGTATTTCTATCTTATTTCAGTTAACATGATGGCCATGATATTGTGAAATTCAAATACAAACAAAATAAAAATTCTTTCTATTTTGATAAATTAAAATTTAATAAAATAGAATTATTTTAAAAAATAATGCAAAATAGTGCAACATACTTTGTTGCACCTTTTTTATCTAAAATAAATTTTTTATTTCTTTTTTTCTAAGAAATCAAATCAATAATCAATTAAAATCCTGTTGATGTTTTTTTTTTGTCTTTTTTTAAATAAGAAAAAATATTTTATTTAAAAAAAGGTGCAACAAAGTATGTTGCACTTTTTTGCAGTATTTTTTAAAAAATATTAAATTTTAATTTATCAAAATAGGAAGAATTTTTGTTTTGTTTGTATTTGAATTTCACAATACCATGGCCAAGTCATCGGCAAAGAAATACGTTAGACTTTTGTTGGGATATGTTTTAAGATGTATTTATAAGATCAAATTGTGGAAACAAACATTTAAATTCATGTGTATAAAAATGGACTAAATAAAATAAAAAGATAACATTTTTTTTTAATTTATTTTGTTCTAATTTATAAATATTGAGCATTTTTTTTTAAAACTAAACAAATTGATTGATGCTTTGCTTGAGATTTTAAACCAAAACCAAAAAAATCAAAACCAACAAATATATTATTGAAAATAGTATAAATGATTGAAAAAAAATTAAAAAATAGTAAAAAAATTTATTGATAAAAATTAATTAATATATATATTTATTTATTGAATTGAATTAACCTCCTATAAGGAGAAGTAAAGTAAAATTTTTCTAAAAAAGTCATCAAAAATAAAAAAAGATAAAAAAGTAAAAATAGAATTAAGGTTCGCGCGTAGCAAAACTACCGCACTATCTGAACTTCGAAGAATCGACTTTAAATTATTAATCTGCATACTTGAAAACCTAGAAAAACAAGTTTTTTTGGGGGGAATAAAAAAAAAATTGAGTTGATGATTTGAATCAAAAACATACTCAAAATTTATTTTTTGAAAGTGATCCGTTGGAAGGTAATTGGGTTCAATTCACAGTGATATTTCGGAATAAAAAGTACTTTTATTCCGTATTTTATATCTAAAATTTCTAATTTATTTTCTGATTTGAAAGCCAGGTGATCAGAAATCAAATTTTTTATTTCATCTAACTTCACTTTTTCAGGGACCTCGAAACCTAATTCAATTGCTATTTGCTTCAGACCTTTACTTTTCCCTTCCAACGGATCACTTTCAAAAAATAAATTTAGAGTTTATTTTTGATTCAAATCATCAACCCAGTTCAGACTCTTGTAGTTGCATTAACAACAAGGTTTTAATCTTTTATAGATTTAAAAAAAAATATATTTTAAGGATTATATCATTAAAAGTTAAGTTAAAAACCTTAAGTCATCTAGTTTAAGTGATTTTCTTGGTTTGATTTTTTAGAGGAAGTAATGCCGAGATTTGAGCAAAAGCTTGAAACACGTCTAGATTTTTTTGGCATCTCAAAAAATTCATATTTTTTAAAAAAATATAATTTTGCTATTAAAGAATAATACTGTCATTTATTTTTTTCATAATTTAACATTATAAAAATTTTTTTTTAAAATCACCCTTTTTTTGACTCAATTTTAAAATCTTGAAAATCAAAAAATCAAAAAAGTGGTCCCAACAATTTGTTAAAAATTTTGTCTAGTTTTCGAATCTGCAAAAAAAATTAGGGGTTTTGGGGTAAACCGCGGAGGAGATACAAAAATACCGAAAAAACCCCAAAATTTTACCATTTTTTGACCAAGATCTTGGTAAATTAAGGGCATGGTATCTCAAATTAGTAAACCATTTTGTAGAAGAGATAATTCCCTATCAGAATTGGTGCAATAGTATTAGGATATGCATATTAGAACATGAGATATTAGGGCTTGATGACAAGATACTTTTTTTTTAATCTTTTAAGGTTTAACTTAAGTTTTTTAAATTATCTGCTATACTTGAGGTCTTAATATTAAAGTGCTTTGAGATTAATACCAGATCCGAAGAGAATGATTTGTTTGACGGGGGTCATTATACATGTTTTTTAAAATTTGTCATGAATGATAATTAAATTTAACTGTATCAATAAAACATAGTTTTGAGAAGATGTATAGTTCATCAGAATTGAAAATTTTGAGAACTTTTAGAATTCTCGACATGTGACCGTAAAGAGCTAAATAAAAAATCTGTCTTATTAAATTGTTTTGTAGGATATTAATTGAATCCTTGGTTTTAGAATTAATAGTGAGGGCTTCAAGGCCATATATATATTTTGAAAGACAATAAGTTTTGTAGATAAACGACTTAAAGTTAGGAGAAATGGCTGTTTTTGGGTAACAGAAAAGAAATTCTAAAGAAATTTTTGAAATTATCCAGTGCTTGAGAATTGAGATCAAAGTCTGATTTTATTGAAAAGCCAAGATATTCAATCTGATCGGCTTTTTTAAACATTGATCTATTAAGGTAAAAAACTGTTTTAAATAGTGGAGAGCCAAAATTAATAATATGAGTTTTATTTGGGTTAAATTTAATTCTCAATTTGGATCCATATTCACCACAAATATCTAGGAGCATTTGAAGGTGGGAATCCACTGAGCTTATTAGAATGATGTCATCTGCATATACAATTACAAAGACATTAAGGTTTTTATAAAGAGCACCAAGTTCATTTTTTAAACGTTCATTGATGAGGTCATCAGTGTAAATATTAAATAGTAATGATGATAAAATACCACCTTGTTTTATACCTGTTTCTACCTAAATAGGGTAAGAGGTTGTTTCATTAAGGAGTAAGATTACAGCCGGAGCTGAATCGTAATAAATTTTTAGTTAAGTCCAAGAGATGTGTAGTTTGTTCAAGAGTTTGTAGAATAGACCATATCGCTATATTTTGTCAAATGCCTTTTCAGTATCTAACGAAGTTATTCTACATCCTGAGGTTTTATTAATTTAGTTTAAAACTAATTCCTTAATTACAAATATAGCGTGGTTACATCAGGAAATTTCGTGGTTACATCATAAAATTTCAATTTTTCTTAATAATATTGTAGGCCAACTAGTCTTCTAGTAGTCGTCTTACAATAAAAGAAATTGTGAAGTTTAAAGTCGTTTATAATAAAACACAACAGAAGTCTTTTCAAAAACATTTGTATAGCAACCAAAAACCACATTTCCTTCTTTTAGCTTTTATTTAAAAATTAATTATTATTTTTATATTTTTAATTTTTTACAGTATATTCAATAGAAATATTGTCAGAGACATTTTTTTGAAAAATAAACAAGGATTGGTTTTGAAAATTTAAAAAAGAATAGTCTTTAACTTACGAAATAGGTGAATAGATAAATTCATACTTTATTTTTTTTTTAATCTAAAAAAATCGAATAAAATGATTAACACATATTGAACTTTATTTGGTTAAAAATTCAACAAAATCAGCTCGATAATTCTGATAAAATTTCGACAAAATATAAAAAGTGCATTAAAGATATTTCAATTTAAAAAAAAAATCTTAAAAAACTTTCAAAAGATTTAATTTTAAAAAAAGAGATTTTTTTAATTTTACCCTGTTTTTTCAATAATAAATGCAGTTCTTTTTTGGGCTTTTTAAACTTAAAGTTTAATAGAAAAATTTTAAAAAGGAAAATTTTAAAATTTGAATCGGATTTTTTGAAATTTCCCCACTTTAACAGGTTAAAATGTTCAAAAAAAAATTCTAAAAGCCCTATAATTCAAAAATTCACAAGAAAAATACCAAAATTTTTAAAAATTTATTTTAATTTTTATTGTTTTAGAGTAAAATTTTTTTTATTAAATACTTAAGGTTATCACTAAAAAGCGGAAAACGGAATTCCCGCGACTCTTAAATCAGACACATGATCAGAATTTTAGACACATAAGCTACTTTCTTTATTTTAGAATCATGACATTTCTCTTCTTAATGTGAAAGTTAGTCAATTTAAAATTTGGTATGGAAATTAAATCAAATTAGTTAATAAATGACTAGACAAAGGTGATCTTTAGTGATGAATCGAATTTTGACAAATTGTAGTTTAAAAAGTTATTGTTTTAACAATATTTTTAAGTAATTTTTAAAATATTTAAACTGTGTTAAGGTCAAATTTTAATATCAAAAAGATTATTTAAATTTTAAAATTTAATTATTCTAATGATTTTGATAAATAAAAAAATACTAAACATTACTAGATATAATATGTCTTTGAATAATGATTCATTATCAAATTAACATCAAAAACGATTGCTTTCTAATTTATTTAATAAAACAATAAAAAATTTAAATAATTCAGATTAATTCAGTTTATTCAGAAATTAAAATTCATAACTTTTATATTCATTCATTCAAACTAAAATAATTTTATTTTTCCTCTTAAACAATTTAAAATTTTGAAACATAAAATTTTTTGGGTCCTACTGGAAATGTGACCAAGTGACTTATGTCGGATAGAATACCAGGCATTTTTTTGTTGGTCACATATTTTTGGTAACATAATATGCGAGAAGAATTTAAGTGTGAATGAGAGAATTTAATTTTCCTGTTAATTTTTTGAATTATAGGGTTTTTAGAATTTTTTTTTAAGAACATTCGAACCTATTAAAGTGGGGAAATTTCAAAAAATCCGGTTCGAAAATTTATTTAAAAATTACAAAACAAAAATTGATCAAATATTTTCACTTAAAAAGTAATTCAAATTCGATCGATATTTATATATTTCATAAAACTTCAATTAATTTAAGACTCATGAAAAATTAATACTTATTTGTCTCTAAAAACTAAATATTCTGGAAAAAAATATTTATTTTTTCAATAAACTTTTCAATATTTGCAAATAGTAATTGATTTTTAGTAATGCCAATCAATATTTAAAAATTAGAATTATTTTTTGGCAAAAAAAATCTGTTTTTTTCACGCAGTATTTCAAGTACCGTAAATATTTATTTTTAAACGCCGCAATAAGACCCTAGGAATTTATCTTAATAAATTTTCGCATTTTAATTTTTAAAAGACTCCAAATTTTAACAATAATGAAGGGGAAAATATATTTTTGTTTTTAGTGATTTTAGGCTATAAAGGAGTCAAATAAACTCTCCGATCTTTCTACAATTTTTTTGACATTCCTGGTTCAGACTCTACATCTTTGTTTCGCACTAAATATCCCACTGCAACCACTTGGGACCTACCCGAAGGTTTTCGGTCACAAGCGTCATGACTGACGTTGTATTGGTCATTGGGATAATACCACTACTCCCTTGAGCTTCTTGCTGATTTCTAGATTTCTTTGTTACTTACTTTTATACAACGCGCTTGTGGAAAAGACTTTGGATTTGATGATCCCTTTCAACTGCTTAAAAAGCTTAAAAAATTGTACATTTGAAAGTTTTTTTTATAACTCAAAAAATTATCCTTCCGTTCTAAATTCCAGACTTGGACTTGGATGTCTGGATGTTTTTTGGACTAGACATAGACTTGTGACTTTTAAACAACTTCGGTCACAGTCATAAATTTGTGTGACTTTAACTAAAAAACTAATTTTTATGTCATCAAAAAATAAATGTCTTTGAAAAATTGTAAAAAAATTATTAGAAATCTTTTTTTTAATTTTTCTAATTTTTGAAGATGACGAGTCGAAAATAAAAATTTTTTTCATGAATTTTCAGACTATTTTCATATAAGAAAAGTGTATATGAATAAAAAGAAATCTTTATATATTAGATATTTTTGAATGAATTCAATAATTATTTTCGTGGTGATTTTTTTGTTACTTTTTAGTTTTTATTTATCTTCTTATAATAATTCCATAATTTTCAAATCAAATCAATTTAATTAAAACAATATTAAAAATTAAGCAAATAACCAAAATTTTAACAAATTGGAATATTAAAAAGTTATTGAGGAGAAGTTTATGATTGCTTTCACTAATTTATGTCTAACTAATTTATTTTGTATCTTAAAAAAAATTGACGATATAAAAAAATATTTAAACATATTTTAAATATTT
The DNA here is from genome assembly GCA_016802215.1 of Brachionus paranguensis. Lineage (NCBI taxonomy): Eukaryota > Metazoa > Rotifera > Eurotatoria > Ploima > Brachionidae > Brachionus > Brachionus paranguensis. The sequence goes on from JAESIX010000012.1 coordinate 1,874,153, forward strand.
TAAATATTTTCTTTCGATTAAAGTTGTTAAATTTGATATCATTTTTTATTTTGAAGCAGAAATATTATTTTAGTATCATCATAAAATAAATTTGTTTGAAAAATTGTTACAAAATAATTTGAAATCTTTTTTTTAATTTTTCTTAATATTATAAATGGATAGTTTAAATTCTTTTTACCGAGTCGTAAATTTTAAAACACAAAAGCACAGAAGTTAAGATAAGATAAACCAAACTAAATTATATCTTTCTAGATTTTGTTCTTAGTCAAATATCTCTCTTTGTTGTGAAAAATATGAAGCAAAATAACTTGTCAAAAAATATAATCTTTTAAAGTTTTTTATTTTATACCCTAGAAAAGATTAGATTAAAAAATTTGACAATTTAGATTTTAAAACTAAAAAAATTTTACTGAAAATTTCTATAAAATAGATATTTTTGAATGAATTTAAAATATTCAAAACCAATAATTATTTTCGTCGTGATTTTTTTGTTACTTTTTAGTTTTTATTTTTTTTCTTATAATAATTCCATCGTTTTGAAATCGAAAAATATTAAAAATGAAGCAAATAAGCTAAATTTTAACAAATTGGAATATTTTAGAGATTTATCAAAAAGGACAGAGAGTCTTCCATTTGTAACTGGTGATACCTTTAGAATTTTTGCCGATTATGTTTTGGATCAAGTGACTACCTCATTGCCAAGAAGTGCTTTTACAAAACAAAAACCGATCATTTTTGTCAAAACAGATTATATATCAAAATTTTTCCTGGATTATTTTCCGAAATTTTCCCACAAAATTATTCTGATAACGCACAATAGTGACTATGCAATCACCAGAAACTATATTAAATACTTGGACAATCAAAAGCTGGATGTCTGGTTTGCTCAAAATCCCGAATTTTTGCATCCAAAATTGATTCCAATACCAATTGGTTTCATTAATACCCATTTCAACATTGAATATTTAAAGTTGCTCAAAGAATACAAAGACAAAACAAAGCCATGGAATGAGCGTAAAATAGTCATGTATGTTAATTTTAACAAGAATACCAACAAGAAATCAAGGTCTAAATATTTGAATTATTTTGAAAATTTCCAAGGTGTCAAAATGAACAAAAACAGGCTTGGTTTTAGAGCTTACTTTGAAGATTTGAATAATTCAAAGTTTGTTCTTTGTCCTAGAGGCAACGGACTTGATACACATAGATATTATGAATCAATTCTAATGGGAGCAATTCCAATTGTGGCTAGTAGCACCCTGGACTCAATTTACAATAAGAGTACAACTTTGATTTTGTCCAGACTTGAAAATTTAACTGAAAAGATGCTTCAAAATCCACAAAATTACATAAAAAACATGAATTTTAGTAAAGATATTGTTTTTATGGAATATTGGCTTAAAAAAATTTATTCTTTTAGACAAAATATCAATTACTAATCATCTAATTTAGTATTAAATATTTAATAAATAATTTTTTACCTAAAACAATAAAAATATAAACAATATATTACAATATTCTCGCTTGAAATAATGGATCATACAGTTTTTATTAATGTTTATTTTTCAATTCTATGTAATAACTGAATGCAAATTTTCTTGAAAACTATTGACCGAAATTATTTTTCAAAAATCAGATTTTTTTAAAAAAAAACTTTACCTTAAACCAAAATAAATATTAGTTTTTTATTATAACATCATTTTAATTAAAGTGGTTAAGAAATACAATCCAAATACCATTTTTGCGTTTTTTAAACCAAATGATTTGGTAAGATTATTTGATTTAAAACACCTATTTCTACCTTAAAAGGGTAAGAGGTTGTTTCATTAAGTAGTGAGATTACAGCCGTAGCTGAATCGTGATAAATTTTTAGTAAAGTCCAAAAAGAGATGTGTAGTATGTTCAAGAGTTTGTAGAAAAGACCATATCGCTATACTTTATCACATGCCTTTTCAGCATCTAACGAAGCTATTCTACATCCTGAGCCTTTATTAATAGAGTTTAAAACTGTTTTCTTAACTACAAATATAGCGTGGTTACATCAGGTTTTTTTTCTAAAACCAAATTGATTTTTACTGACTTTATAGAGTTCTGGGGAATTGAGAAGAGGTTTTATTTTAGATGTATTCAAGTTTTTGGGGATCTTATTAAAAAAAGCATTTGGTTAAAGAACACAAGGAGAGTATCTTGAAATTCTGCAAAAGTGGCATTTTTTAAAAGAGAATAAGAGATCACATCAAATCCTGTTACATTTGAATTGTCTAAGTCAGATATTATCTGCTTAAGTTGGGACAGCTCAAAAAAAGGCAAATATTCAGGGGGTTATAGTTAGAAAATGTGCTATTAACATGTTGTTTTATTTTCACCTGTTCATTCGAAAGAGAAGACTCATCCTCTTTGAATAAATTCAAGAAATGAGAAAAGAGTTTATCTGGTGATAAAGATATTTCTTTTTTTACATTATTTTTATTTTTTGATTTAGCAAGCCTTTTCCAAAACTTATTTTTATCTTTAAAGGAAAAAACTGTTCTATTTTAGCTTGTTCTTTCAATTCATTTATATAAATATATATATCTGGACTAAATAATTATGAGAATTAAAATTTATTTTTAAATAAATAAATTAAATTAAGACCGATTTAATAAAAAGAGTGCTTGTTAATTAAAAAGGCAACAGTGGTTGAATGGTAAACAGAATAAAAATTTCAAATATCAATTTTTCTTAATAATATTGTAGGCCAACTAGTCTTCTATTAGTCGTCTTACAATAAAAGAAATTGTGTAGTTTAAAGTCATTTATAATAAAACACAACAGAAGTCTTTTCAAAAACATTTGTATAGCAACCAAAAACCACATTTCCTTCTTTTAGCTTTTGTTTAAAAATTAATTATTATTCTTATATTTTTAATTTTTTACAGTATATTCAATAGAAATATTGTAAGAGATATTTTTTTGAAAAATTAAACAATGATTGGTTTTGAAAATTTAAAAAAAGAATAGTCTTTAACTTACGAAATAAGTGATTAGATTCATTCATACTTTATTTTTTTTGAATCTAAAAAAATCGAACAAAATTATTAACACATATTGAACTTCATTTGGTTAAAAACTCAACAAAATCAGCTCGACAATTCTCATAAAATTTTCCCCAAAATTTCGACAAAATATATATTAGAAATTTTTTGGCCACTAATCACCAAGTTAATTTTTAATTTTTATGAAAAAAATTAATTTGCTTAAATTTTGCAGCTTTGGATGCATTCGAATAGCAAATTCGAGCGCATAATGAAGCCAAATTAAAGTGTCTTTTAGAAAAAAATTAAAAAACTCATCTCGAGATTTATTGAGATTAGATTAAAAATGTTTTCTAATACAAACTAATTACAGTTTTATCTCAAATTTGCCTATGAGTGTATGCTCAGTAAAAACTAATAATTTGATAATAATAAACTAGATAAAATTTTTTTTCTGATCTGAAAATTAAAAATAAATAAATTAAACAACTACTTGCAATAATGTTTTGAAATATTTAGAAAAATATTTAATTTTTTCATAAGAAAAAAGTAATTCATAATTTCTTGCGGTAGATTTCCCACTTTAAAAAAAATTTAAATTTAAAAAAATAATTTAGCACTGATACCAATTACCTAAATAATAAGACCCCTTGAGAAGCCCTACTGAACACTCTTAAATTATCTACATTTTTTCTACATCGTTAAAATTAAATATTTTATAGATGCTTTTATTATTATTTCTTTGTTTTGACTCACACCGCATTCAACCATAAATTAAAATTCATAATCTACGAATATACCATTCGCTTCAGCTTTCTTGGAAATAATTAAATTTCACCAGAGAAAATATTAAATTAGAAAGCTTATGAGTAAAATCTAATTTTAGCTTAGAGACAAAATCAAAAAGTGTATCAATAGTTTTCTAATTTTGGTTAAAGATTCAAGCATTTGAAAATTAAATTACTTTAAAATTAGCGTTTTAAAAACAAGCCTAGAATTTAAAATGGCGACCTAGAACAAAGTCTATCTAGGTACAAGGGTTTTTTTAATATCTTTTTAAAATTATTTATTAAAATATAAGTGAATTTATATCTGAGACAAAAATTAGTTAAAGTAGTTTGATTTTGTTTAATTTAAATGAATAAAATCAATTGACAAATTTTAGCTTTATTTTAATTTTTACGCAGAACTTAAATTCTATTTAGTAATGAAAATTATTTTTTCTCTTTCCAAAAAAGGTAAAATTTGGCTAATTCATCATTCTAAAATTTTTGAGTTTTGATAAAAAATTTAATTATTTTAATAATTTTTTAAAAAATTCTTTAGAAAAATGGTAATCTATTTAAAAGGATTTAAAAAATGCCTTAATCAAGCCTTTTCTCGTTTTTCTTGTTTCTAAAGTCGTCAAATGAAAAAAGAAAATAATTAAACAAATAAGAATATAAGAAATATGAATTTAATAATATTAATACTTAAAAAAATTTATTTTGGAAAACTTTCGTATTTTTGAGTCTAATATTTATTGAAAATTGATTTTTTTACTAAATAATTTAAAGAACAAAATTATAATCAAATTGAAAATAATTATAAAAACAATAATTATAATTCAAATTACGGTCTAAAATCAAATGCTATTTAGCTCAAATCTTAAGAGTAAAGGGTGATGCATAAGTAAATGGACAAAAGTTAAGTTAACTTGCCCGATCATGCAAATGATCAGGGGATCATATGGTGTATTTTTTCGTCTTTTATTCAAATTTTTTATCCAATTTTGAAATAACATAGAAAAGGATAGCAACTTCAAAATATTTTTTTTTAAAAAATAAATGGGGGTAAGTTTTGCTACAATAGATCTCGTAAAAATGTAACGTTACCGTAAGCGTTACCTACCGTAAGCGTTACCTTACCGTAAGCGAACCGTAAGCAGTTACCGTAAGCGTAAGCGTTACCGTAAGCGTAAGCGTTACCGTAAGCGTAAGCGTTACCGTAAGCGTAAGCGTTACCGTAAGCGTAAGCGTTACCGTAAGCGTAAGCGTTAGATTTCACTAAAAATTTTACTCATAATTTTTCTTTTTTAAATTCTTATAAAAGTGGAATTAAATAAAGTTTTTAAATTTAATATTTATTTAAAAATTTATTTTTTGAAAAATTTAAACTAATGATCACTCCAATCACCTTTTCGTAAAACTATAACTTTTAGAACTTCATTTAAATGAACAATATATCTTTTACATTTTATTGGAGTTAGTGAAGCTTCAAATTCGCGAATTGCTATTTCCATTTCTGTAATAGAAGTGCATCTTTTCTTTCTTACGTATCTTTTTAAATCTGCCAAAATCATTTCAATGACATTAATGTCAGCTGAGTAAGCAGGTGTACGTTTCTTTAATTATAAGGACATTTTTATAATCAAACTTTTTTAAAATATATGTAGTTAATAATAAAATTATTACCCATGAGATTTTATGTTTTTCTAAGGCTCGCGTAGATAACCCACTTGTATGTTTTGAGTCATTATCTTGTATAAGATAAAGACCACGTCTATATTTTGAATCTTTGAAAGGTTTTAAATAGTTGTTTATAATATAAACGGTAATGCTTACGCTTACACTTACGGTAACGCTTACGCTTACGGTAACGCTTACGCTTACGGTAACGCTTACGCTTACGGTAAGCGTAAGCGTTACCGTTTTCAAAATTTTTAAATTGAAATTGATTGATTAATTTCAGAAAAGGATAAATGAAGTACAAACATTCTTTATCAAATAGATAAAAGCTCTGAATAAATTTGTGTTTCTAAAAAAATTGTAACGTCAACCGACAACCGTGAACCGCTACTGTCACAGTTATCCCGTATCAAAAAAATCAAAATTAAATTTTGAACAAAATTAAAGTGGATTATGATGACAATAACGGTTGACGGTTTTCGGTTGACGTTACATTTCTATTAGAATAATTAAAATCGTAAAAGTAAATTTAATACATTTGATCATTTAATTTATCTAGCTCGATGTTAACAAGCTTTATCGAACTTTTCTTTTTTCTCTTTTTATTTCGCTTTTTCTTATTTCGCTCACCATTCAGACATCCAATATTGATTTGAAATTGTTTAAAGTTTTCTCACTCACTAACCGAACATTTTCATGTTATACTACTCTGTTCCGTTTCTTTCACAACCGTTTTTTTTTTATTTTTCCCTAACCGAGATTTACTTTCATGGTTAAAAATTCAATAAATCCCCTTTACCAATAAAAAAAAATAAAATTCAATAAATCCTGTTACATTTAAATTGTCTAAGTCAGATATTATCTGCTTAAGTTGGGACAGCTCAAAAAAAGGCAAATATTCAGGGGGGTATAGTTAGAAAATGTGCTATTAACATGTTGTTTTATTTTCACCTGTTCATTCGAAAGAGAAGACTCATCCTCTTTGAATAAATTCAAGAAATGAGAAAAGAGTTTATCTGGTGATAAAGATATTTCTTTTTTTACATTATTTTTATTTTTTGATTTAGCAAGCCTTTTCCAAAACTTATTTTTATCTTTAAAGGAAAAAAGTGTTCTATTTTAGCTTGTTCTTTCAATTCATTTATATAAATATATATATCTGGACTAAATAATTATGAGAATTAAAATTAATATATATATAAATAAATTATATTAAGACCGATTTAATCAAAAGAGTGCTTGTTAATTAAAAAAGCAACAGTGGTTAAATGGTAAACAGAATAAAAGTTTTTACAGTATATTCAATAGAAATATTATCAGAAATATTTTTTCGAAAAATAAACAAGGATTGGTTTTGAAAATTTAAAAAAGAATAGTCTTTAACTTACGAAATGAGTGATTAGATTCATTCATACTTTATTTTTTTTGAATCAAAAAAAAAATCGAACAAAATAATTAACACATGTTGAACTTCATTTGGTTAAAAATTCAACAAAATCAGCTTGATAATTCTCATAAAAATTTTCCCAAAATTTCGACAAAATATTAAAAAGTGCATTAAATATATTTCAATTTAAAAAAAAAATCCTGAAAAACTTTCAAAAGATTTAATTTTATAAAAAGAGATTTTTTTAATTTTACCCTGTTTTTTTTAATAATAAAACCAGTTCTTTTTGGGTTTTTTTTACTTTAAGTTTTATAGAAAAATGTTAAAAAGAAAAAAAATCTTGCCATTGTAAATACTTCATTTTTCATAAAAATTAAATAATCCGAAATTTTGCGAAAAAATTTCCAAATAATTCCAGAAAAAATTGTCTTAAATAAATTGAAGTTTTATGAAATAGATGAATATCGATCGAATTTGAATTACTTTTTAAAGTGAAAATATTTGATCAAATTTTGTTTTCTAATTTTTAAATAAATATTTGAACCGAATTTTTTGAAATTTCCCCACTTTAATAGGTTCGAATGTTCTAAAATCAAAAAAAAAAAAATTCTGAAAACCCTTTAATTCAAAAAATTCACAGGAAAAATACCAAGATTTTTGTAAAAAAAAAAATAAAAAGTAGAAGATTATTAATTAAATATTTAAGGTTATCACTAAAAAAAGGAAAACGGAATTTCCGCGACTCTAAAATCAGACATATTATCAGAATTATAGACACATAAGATACTCTCTTTATTTTAGAGGCGCGGAAATTCTCTTTTCCGCTTTTTCGTGATAATTTTAAATATTTAATTAATAATTTTTTACCTAAAACAATAAAAAATTAAAATAAATTTTTCACAAATTTTGGTATTTTTCCTGTGAATTTTTTGAATTATAGGGTTTTTAAAATTTTTTTTTACAACATTCGAACCTATTAGCACTATGAACACCTATGAACAATTAATTTAAGAGTCATGAAAAATTAATACTTATTTGTCTGTAAAAACTAAATATTCAGTAAACAAAAATTTTCTTTTTGTTCTATATAGTTTTCAATATTTGCAAATAGTAATTCATTTTTAGTAATGCCAATCAAAATTTAAAAATTAGAATTATCTTTTGGCAAAAAAATATCTGTTTTTTTTCACGCAGTATTTCAAGTACCGTAAATATTTGTTTTTAAACGCCCCACTAAGACCCTAGGAACTTATCTTAATAAATTTTCACATTTTAATTTTTAAAAGACTCCAAATTTTAACAATAATGAAGGGGAAAATATTTTTTTGTTTTTAGTGATTTTAGGCAATAAATAAGTCAATATATATAATAAATAGTCAAATAAACTCTCCGGATTTTAAATTTTTTTAATTTTTCATTTATTTTAAAATCCGAAAATTGGAATTAATAAAGATTTAATTTTCTAATTGAAAGAGAGAATTTAATTTTGATAAATATTTTCCAACAGAATTTTTGTAATTTTTTTAGACGAAAAAGAGCTTGTAACGATTAAAATCTCTTTTTAGCGAAGAAAAGGTCTGAAGAAACTAATATTAACTAAGACCTCTCTTATTAGACCAATGGATTTTAAAAAGATAGAAAAATTTACAAGAATCAGCAAAGTAGGTCTCCATTTAGCTTCTTTCTGATTTCTAGATTTCTTTGTTACTTACTTATATACTTAGGCGGTCGGGTAGTTAGCACTAAGCGCTTGTGGAAAAGACTCTGGTGTTGATGATCGTTTTCAACTGCTTAAAAAGCTTAAAAAATTGTGCATTATGAAAGTTTTTTTTAACTCAAAAATTTATCCTTCCATTGGATGTTTTTTGGAGAAGACAGAGACTTGTGACTTTTAAACAACTTCGGTCACAGTCATAAATTTGTGTGACTTTAACTAAAAAATAAATTTTTATATCATCAAAAAAAATTTTTGGGCAATTTTCTGAAAATCTTTAAAATTTATTTATTATTTTAATTGTGGTATTTTTTTAAAAGCTTTCAGAATTATTAAATGTCTTTAAGAAAAATTCTTTTAAATTTCTAATAAAGATTTGAATAAGTTTTTTCTTTAGGCTGGTTAAACAATTAGAATTATTTTCTGTAGAAAATATATTACAAAAGAATTTAATTTTAATTTTCAAATTGATATCTTAGAGGTATAATATTTTTTTATAGCAAGAATTCATATGAGAACATTTTCAGATAAGAAAAGTCTATATGAATAAAAAGAAATCTTTATAAATTGGATATTTTTGAATGAATTCAATAATTATTTTCTTCGTGATTTTTTTGTTACTTTTTAGTTTTTAATTTTCTTCTTATAATAATTCCATAGTTTTCAAATCAAAAGAAATCTAATGAATGTTCTAAAAAAAAATTCTAAAAACCCTTTAATTCAAAAAATTCACAGGAAATTTATTTATTTTTATTTTGAGTGATAAATTTTCAAAATTTCGAGTGAATAACTCACAATCATTTTCCAAGTGCCTAGCACTCACACAAACAATCACAAAAAAATGAGTGAAAATATCTGGTTATCACTAAAAAGCGGAAAACGGAATTTCGGCGAATTTAAAATAAGGAAATGTCTAAAAAGCTTTTAAAACAAAATAAAATTTACTGAAAATTTCTATAAAATAGATATTTTTGAATGAATTTAAAATATTCAAAACCAAAAATTATTTTCGTCGTGATTTTTTTGTTACTTTTTAGTTTTTATTTTTTTTCTTATAATAATTCCATCGTTTTGAAATCGAAAAATATTAAAAATGAAGCAAATAAGCTAAATTTTAACAAATTGGAATATTTTAGAGATTTATCAAAAAGGACAGAGAGTCTTCCATTTGTAACTGGTGATACCTTTAGAATTTTTGCCGATTATGTTTTGGATCAAGTGACTACCTCATTGCCAAGAAGTGCTTTTACAAAACAAAAACCGATCATATTTGTCAAAACAGATTATATATCAAAATTTTTCCTCGATTATTTTCCGAAATTTTCCCACAAAATTATTCTGATAACGCACAATAGTGACTATGCAATCACCAGAAACTATATTAAATACTTGGACAATCAAAAGCTGGATGTCTGGTTTGCTCAAAATCCCGAATTTCTGCATCCAAAATTGATTCCAATACCAATTGGTTTTATTAATACACATTTCAACATTGAATATTTAAAGTTGCTCAAAGAATACAAAGACAAAACAAAGCCATGGAATGAGCGTAAAATAGTCATGTATGTTAATTTTAACAAGAATACCAACAAGAAATCAAGGTCTAAATATTTGAATTATTTTGAAAATTTCCAAGGTGTCAAAATGAACAAAAAAAGGCTTGGTTTTAGAGCTTACTTTGAAGATTTGAATAATTCAAAGTTTGTTCTTTGTCCTAGAGGCAACGGACTTGATACACATAGATATTATGAATCAATTCTAATGGGAGCAATTCCAATTGTGGCTAGTAGCACCCTGGACTCAATTTACAATAAGAGTACAACTTTGATTTTGTCCAGACTTGAAAATTTAACTGAAAAGATGCTTAAAAATCCACAAAATTACATAAAAAACATGAATTTTAGTAAAGATATTGTTTTTATGGAATATTGGCTTAAAGAAATTTATTCTTTTAGACAAAATATCAATTACTAATCATCTTATTTAGTATTAAATATTTAATAAATAATTTTTTACCTAAAACAATAAAAATATAAACAATATATTACAATATTCTCGCTTGAAATAATGGATCATACAGTTTTTATTAATGTTTATTTTTCAATTCTATGTAATAACTGAATGCAAATTTTCTTGAAAACTATTGACCGAAATTATTTTTCAAAAATCAGATTTTTTTAAAAAAAAACTTTACCTTAAACCAAAATAAATATTAGTTTTTTATTATAACATCATTTTAATTAAAGTGGTTAAGAAATACAATCCAAATACCATTTTTGCGTTTTTTAAACCAAATGTTACGGATGATTTGGTAAGATTGCATAATCTTACATCAAATGTAGTTTTTAAAAAAATAAAATTTTATTTATTTAATTCTATTAATTTTTAGTTTTAATATTTAAAAATATAAATTTAGCGTAATTTTTCAGTTTCAATATGTAAAATACTTCTAAGAAAATAGTTCTTGTTTTAAAGTGATAATTATAAAGAGATGGTGTTAGTTTGATGGTTTACTAATCCAAAGGTTAAAATACGAAAACGATCGTTCTATAAGCGAATAGAACGATTGTTATTTTTCAAAATTCAAATTATTTAAATTTAAATTTTAATTTGATAATTTTAATTGTATTCATAATTTTCTAGAAAAATATGGCTTATATGCTTTTCAGCATATATAACTCTTGATAGAATGCTATCTTTTGCCTATAAAACACTTTTTTCCCCATAATTCACCTGAAAATTTAAGAATGAAATTAAAGAAAAATGACTCAAGAAACTTAAAATACAATTTAAGGAATAGCTAAAATCTGATTGAACCAGTTTCAAAAACGGCTAGTGGTGAAAAAACCTTTGAATATTTTTATGCAAGACTGATAAATAGCTTTGTGATCAAGAGATTAATGTTGAAGTATTCAACTTTCAAACAATCAATTTTCAATAATATCAATTTGATTTTTAGCGATTTTGAAAAAAAAAATTCAAAAAATTCAATTTAAATGTTTCAATGTTTTGCTTTTTTCAATAATTTTTTAATTTTTAATGATTACTTTTTTTTTAAATTAAAATTAAATAAATGAGGTGTTAATCGGTCATTAGTGACAAGGGCACTAGCCTGTTGAATAACCTTGAATAATAGAGAGGGAGTTTAAAGGGTTTCAACAGTCTTGTTTATTTGTAAATAAAGTTTTTAAAGTCTCATGGTTAGTTGTGGACTAGTACAGCTTTTCTTACTTATGCCCATGACTTTGCATTTATCCAAGTGGAACAACATCCGCCATTCCTTGGCTCAGTTTACAAGGGCGTCCAGGTCTTTCTGAACAAGTTCAAGGTCGTCGCTATTCTTTATAACCCCGATAAGTTTTCTGTCATCTAAAAAAAGTTTGATAATGTGATTAACAACTGCCGGCATGTCATTTATGAAGATGACGAAGAGGATTGGTCCGAGGACGCTTCCTTGAGGAACTCCACTTGTTACAGGTTTCCATTCCGAGTAGCTGTCAGCAATCACAACTCGTTGCTTCCGACCGCTTAGAAAGCTTTTAATCCAGTTCATTAGTTCTTGGCTGAACCCAAGTTGCTTCAGCTTGAAATAGAGTGATTCATGACATACTTTATCGAAGGCCCTCTAGAGATCTAAAAAGACAACTAAGGTTTGATGGCCATTATTAAAGGCATTCGTTATAGTATCTATTTTCTCCAGGAGATTCGTGATACAAGCCTTTTCCTTACAAAACCATGTTGCTCCTTGGTGATCAAGTCGTTATTATTAAGATTTTCCATCATCACGTCCCTGACCATTATTACCATAATCTTGCAAGGGAAAGCTGTGAAAGAGATTGGTCGGTAGTTTGCTGGATCCGTCTAGTCGCCTTTCTTGAATACAGGGGTGATGCTCGCATTTCTCCTGCTCTCTGGTACAATTCCACCTTTGAGCGACCTCCTGAATATGGTATTTAATAATGGGCCGAAAGTCTCCGAGCATCTTTTTAGTACCAATGGATGAATGCCATCCAGACCTACAGTTTTTCTGGTATTTAGTTTAGACAGTACGTTTATTACCTTATTTACTGTGAACATTTCTTCTGGGTTGACTGAGCATTTGACTCTTATGTTGTAATGTCTGGATCCCGAGTCATCTCGGAATGCCTCTGATGGAGTATTGAAAACCATGCAAAACTGGTAATTTAGAATGTTCACTTTGGAGTCGGTTGCTGTTGTGATCGTGCCATCAGGCATCTTCATCATTCTAATTGACTCCTTGCAAATTTTCTGAGTGTTAATGTAGCTGTAAAGTAGCTTTGGTTCTTTTTTACACTTCAATGCGAGGTTGGATTCAAAATTGAGGCGCGCCAACTTGACTGCTTTTTTCATATCTTCGTATACCTTCTTATACTCCTTCCTAACGCTATCACACGAGTTACACGCTCTGATACGACAGAATAGCCCAAACTTAATTGTTGCCATGCGTTTGATCTCCTTGCTTAGCCACTTCGGTTTTAGTTTTCTTGTTGAGCAAGGTTCGATGATAGGGATGCTGGTGTTCACTGCATGTTGATATTTGTCCAGTAGTGAATTGAACTCTGCATTTGGGTCATTGTCTAAGAGAGACAGAGATGACATGATTTGCGTAAACTGCTCATAGTTCCCTTTGTTTGTAGTTCGTACTCAAGGAGGCAATTTACCATTTCTATGCTCGATCTGCGGCCTTTTTTTTTGTTCCGAATGTGACACCAAGATCGGTCCATTTAATATCTGGGTGGTTAAAATTACCAGTCCTGAATTTCTTTTGTCTGTCACGATTTTTGCCTTTGCGATGGCTTTAAGGATAGCTCGAATAGAGTCGTGAAATGATTGAGGTGGTCTGTAGATGCAGCCAACAACAAGGGAATCATTGTTCAGGGTAACATTGCACCATATCATTTCGCCGTCATTGGGCAGCTCCAGTTCCTCCATGGTTTCTACATCCGTCCTAACGTAAATGGCTACGCCTCCGTGACTGACCAGGCGGTTCTTAATAAAATAATAACCCACTAGTGATTAAAATCTAAACCCACTAGTGATTTGTCGTTGAACCAGGTTTCGGTAATCAATATGATGTGCGGCATTGCAGCAGAGTGGATGAGGGCCTTGAATTCACCCCATTTGTTGACAAATGAGGTGGCATTATAGTACAGGAATCTCAATTTAGTAATACCTTTTGATATAGGTATGGGATAGTTTGAAATTTTCTCTTCCGCAGTTGAGTGACACTGCCCAAGTTGATTCCGTGGGTTCACACTCATAGATGATCGGCCCAATTCCGATAACAGTGTCCCGCGCATTTCTCGAGGGTCTTCGCCAATTGATACATCTGATGACTGGATTGAATGTTCCAATGTTTCGCTATGTTTGATTTGGTGGTAGCTGTTGGTTAGTAGGATGGTGGAGTTGTTGGCTGGTAGCTGGATATCAATTGCTTCCAATCGATTTGTCAAGTTCTCTTCCTCATTTGAGTGACACTGCCTAAGTTGGCTCTGATGTTTCGCACCCACAGATGATCGGCCCCCTTCCGATAACAATCTCATAAGATAAGGCATTTCAAAGGGGTCCTAGCTATTTCAGTCGACATTACCACCTATACTCCCTGTAGAATTTGGTGACTTGGTTGCTTCCTCTCTGAGTCTATCTTCCTTAGACACATTAGTTGACGTCTGGTTTTTTCCTTTTTTAGTGCGTCAATCTCTGCTTTTGCTTATCTCAGTTCGGACCTTAATGCATTGTCCTCGACACAGATGTTGGGGTAAAACTCGCCTAGGTTTTTTTTCAACTCTGGCTGCCAAGAAGAGGGAAAGCATTTTTTTATATTTTTCACCCCATTGGTAAAAGTGCAGGATTCCTAATCTTCTGTAGGCATAACTTCGTGCTTAGATTCTTTGATTTTTTTGAATAATTTTTTGAAATTTTATTTAGTTAATTTTGTTGTTTTTGAAAAATCAATTCTATTTAACTTTTTTCCAAATATGTTTCATAACTGTTATTTAAAAAAAAATTTTTAAGTTTTAAAAAAATTTATTAACAATCGTATTCAAATTAATACTATGTAATATTCTGTTTAACGATAGTCTGCTTAATTTTCAATTAAATAAAAAAAAAATATATGAATCCAAAAAATTAAAAAACCAAAATTCAATAATTTGATGACAAAAATTTAACATTTTCAAAATTATCAATTTTGCACTCAATTAAAGCGAGCAAATTGAGTCAAGTGCTGATTTGATCTACAAAATTGATTTTAACTTCTTATCTCTAAGTAAAAATTACGGCCGCAAACAAATCTTGAACTAAATAAGAGGAATCTGATTGTCTACTTCATCGTCAACATCCTCACTATTCGCATACTTCTTAATTGTCGACTTAATATTTGCCTTCAACTTGGAGCTTTTTTTTTCACCAACTTCCGCAGCCTCATTGTCCGCACTTGTTTCCTCAGATGAATAGTAATTTTCGTTGCTGGACAAGTAGTTATCATTGTCCGAATCATTGGCACTCTGGCCTATTTTTGATTTCTTGGTCTCTTTGCTTTTTGTTTCAAAACTGTCACCCGACTGAATTTTGGTGCTTCGACGCTTGGCCCTGCTCAGTCTTACTCCATTCAAATCATCCAAATCATCCAAATCGTGTTCGCCCGGACGCGGCGATATGGCCCGGTGGACCCGATCCCTCAGCATATTGGTGCCATTTCCAAATTTGTCTATAAAATTGTAAATAAACTCTCTGGACTTTTCCTCCCAATGTCTTAGAAAAACTTTTGTCTCCTCTTGGTACTTGTTCACTCTTTCTTTGAAAATATCCAAATTGTTCTGCAGCTTGATGCTTTTTTCCTTGAAAAATCCCACATTTAACTCGTGAGCCGAGTAGCCACGGCCCAGGTTGCGTCTCACATAGACGTCATAGTCTCTGACCATCCGGCAGATGATGTCCGATGTGGATATACCATCGGTACGCTGGGTGGCAAGGAATTTACCCCTTTTTTTCAAAGGTGCATAGATGTCATCATCATTGCCGGCCGAATACGGCAAGTCATCATGAGCCACAAGGTCAATTTTGTGCTTGGTCATGAATTCATCCGTGATGGCCCACGGTGCATCCGTGATCACCTCATCCACATAGCGGCAGTGACGCAGCGACTCATAGCGCTCCATTTCGTTCATGACTGTGCGCCCCTTCTTGCTATGGGTCAGCTTGTCATTGCAGACGCCCACTATCAGATAGGTATTTGGACACAGGTTTTTGGCTTGCATCAGCTGACGAGCATGTCCTCCGTGGAACAAGTCGTAGATGCCGTCTGCATAGACTCGCACCTTGCGTGCAGCCAGACCAGCTTTGGCATCGTCCACTGTGATATTTATGCTGTAGTCACACGCTTCTCTCTCATCTATGGCTTTTTGCTCGAAGTGAAATGGAACTGGAGCCACTGAGTACTAGAATAAATAAAAATTTAAAAAATTTTAATTTATTTTTAATTTATTTAAAATTTTTTTAATAAAATTACATTTAAATTTAATTGATTAAAACAACTAGAGTACTCTGTGCATCTGGTTCTGGATAGTTCTTCGTCATCTTCGCTTTGGTCGGTGTTTCTGCTTTCGTTCAAACTCTGGTTCAAGCTTTGGTTCAAACTTTGGTTCAGGCTTTCATCGTTTTCTCTAGTCTTGGTTTCACTAGTGGCTTTTTTCAAAAGCCTCGCAGACTGTCTTGTACCTACAGCATTACTCATTTTAATTTTCTAAATAGCAAAAGTTTAAACAAAATATTATTTTTAAATAGTTGATATTATGTTTTTTCTATGAATTGAATACGTCAAAATGACACGTCTCACTAATGACAAAGTCAAAAGAAAAATGGTATGATTTTAAAATTTCAACAGTCTAGGCAAAAAGCTGATAAGACAATGACAAGAATGAGCAAGATTTTTGAAAAAGTGGCATGCAGAAATTTTTTGGCCACTAATCACCAAGTTAATTTTTAATTTTTGTGAAAAAAATAAATTTGCTTAAATTTTGCAGCTTTGGATGCATTCGAATAGCAAATTCGAGCGCATAATGAAGCCAAATTAAAGTGTCTTTTAGAAAAAAATTAAAAAACTCATCTCGAGATTTATTGAGATTAGATTAAAAATGTTTTTTAATACAAACTAATTACAGTTTTATCTAAAATTTGCCTATGAGTGTATGCTCAGTAAAAACTAATAATTTGATAATAATAAACTAGATAAAATTTTTTTTCTGATCTGAAAATTAAAAATAAATAAATTAAACAACTACTTGCAATAATATTTTGAAATATTTAAGAAAAATATTTAATTTTTTTCATAAGAAAAAAGTAATTCATAATTTCTTGCGGTAGATTTCCCACTTTAAAAAAAATTAAAATTTAAAAAAATAATTTAGCACAGATACCAATTACCTAAATAATAAAACTCCTTGAGAAGCCCAACTGAACACTCTTAAATTATCTACATTTTTAAAATTAAATATTTTATAGATGCTTTTATTATTATTTCTTTGTTTTGACTCACACCGCATTCAACCATAAATTAAAATTCATAATCTACGAATATACCATTCGCTTCAGCTTTCTTAGAAATAATTAAATTTCACCAAAGAAAATATTAAATTAGAAAGCTTATGAGTAAAATCTAATTTTAGCTTAGAGACAAAACAAAAAGTGTATCAATAGTTTTCTAATTTTGGTTAAGGATTCAAGCATTTGAAAATGAAATTACTTTAAAATTAGCGTTTTAAAAACAAGCCTAGAATTTAAAATGGCGACCTAGAACAAAGTCTATCTAGGTACAAGGGTTTTTTTATTATCTTTTTAAAATTATTTATTAAAATATAAGTGAATTTATATCTGAGACAAAAATTAGTTAAAGTAGGTTGATTTTGTTTAATTTAAATGAATAAAATCAATTGACAAATTTTAGCTTTATTTTAATTTTTACGCAGAACTTAAATTCTATTTAGTAATGAAAATTATTTTTTCTCTTTCCAAAAAAGGTAAAATTTGGCTAATTCATCATTCTAAAATTTTTGAGTTTTGATAAAAAATTTAATTATTTTAATAATTTTTTAAAAAATTCTTTAGAAAAATGGTAATCTATTTAAAATGATTTAAAAATGCTTCAATCAAGCCTTTTCTCGTTTTTCTTGTTTCTAAAGTCGTCAAAATGAAAAAAGAAAATAAATAAACAAATAAGAATATAAGTAATATGAATTTAATACAAAATTGGATTCAATATTATTTTTTTGAATATTCAAATAATTAATTTTTAAAAATTCCTAAATTACTTAAAAAACTTTTGTATTTTTTTTTGAGCCTAATATTTATTGAAAATTGATTTTTTTACTAAATAATTTAAAGAATAAAATTATAATTAAATTGAAAATAATTAGAAAAACAATAATTATAATTCAAACTACAGTCTAAAATCAAATGCTGTTTACCTCAAATCTAAAGAGTAGCCATCAAATCAGTTTACCATTGCTCGTTATTTTTTCTTAAAAGTATACCTTCTTAAACAATTTACATCTTAATTTTTCAAAAGATTAACTCGTTGCTCCACTTTTTAAATTTTAATTAATAATTTAGTAATTAAATAAAACTTATTTTTAAAAAAACGATTAAAATTAGAAATCCTTAGTTTATAAAAATTTTGGTCCTTTTAATTTGCAAAGTTAATCTTTATTAAAATTAACCTTTCAAAAAAAATTGAACAAACAATGTTTTTTTATTTTTAAGAAAATATTAAATATTTGATAATTTTTCTCAATAGTTTTTTTGGCACGATGATTTGCAAAGATGGTTCATGATTATAAAAAAATTACAAATTAGACAACAAAAAGGATTGATTCTAAGTATCAATAATATTATAATTAAAACATACTCAAGTGATTCACTTATATTATTGAAAAAAATTTTAATCATATAATTTTTTTAATTAAAATTTAATAATTTGGTAGCTATCACGTTCATTTAATTGGCATCAGGGCATAATTTAGCACGATTAGTTTAAAAAAAAACAAAATTAAAAAATGAACCAACTCGCTTAAATATTTTCAAAGCTTCGCATGAAAAGTTAAAAAAGTATATGTGTTCTGACATTATGCCATCTATTGAAATCTTCAAAGCTTCAAGATTTTTAGATCCCAGGCAATTCATTTTTTTAGACAAAGACATTAACGTGTACGCCAAAGTGTTACCAGAATTAAAAAAGTCAACTGCTGAATGGTTACTTTATACTGACATTGTTAAAGAGAACAGCTTTGATACAGTTTTTCATATTGACGAATTTTTGTTGTCAATCAAAAAAACATTACCTCAATTGTTTGAAATAGCTGAATGGCTTCTATATTTTCCTGCAAACTCAGTCGATTGTGAACGATCTATTTCCTCTTATAATAATAGTTATTCTCAGAGATAGATTACTTATAGAAAACTTATCCATTTCAAATTTTATTCTTTTTAATAGTAAAAAATGTGAAAATGGACCGATTTTTAACGAAGAAAGCGAAGTCAATAGTTCATTTATCGAACTTAATGATTCCGAGTGATTAAAAAAATTTTTTTAATATTAATTAATTTGTTTTTATAAGATAAATTTTATAAAAAGATTTTTTTTGATAAAATATGCACATATGTTGAATTAATTTGCATTATTTCACATATATTCACTTGCATTTAATCACAAATTGTGTTGCATATTTTTTTAATTGAGCTTGCATTTGATCTTGCATTGAAAAAAAAACCCTGCACATAATGGACCCGGATTTTAAAGGTTGTTAAGATGTGTTCAAGTCAACGATGACTCTAACGCATCTTATCAATACTTTTTGTTACATTAATCTGCTTATTTTCTTTTTCCATGGCATTTTTAGGTCCAAATGGTTTTTTAAAGATGATTTTTACCTATATTAGATAACTTTTTTTAAAGATTAGAGAAATTTTCAAATATTTCTGCAGAAATTGGATTAAAAAATAGATTTTAATTCAAATTATTCAATTTTTAAAATTTTTAAGCGATTTTTCTCAACTAATACAAGCATATTAGGCAATTTTTGGTTCAATATATTCTAAACTTAAATACTGGACATTTTACAATTAGTTCTTGTCGCATTTTATTATCTAAACTGTAAAATTTGAACCAAAAATTATTTTTTTTTAGGAAATAAAGAGAAAAAAACCTATCTAGTCCCTCAACTTTAATCCGATTGAGATGATTTTTCTCCTGCTAATAGATACTATGAGGTCTAAAAAAATAGCGAATGGGATAGTTTTAATGTTGATCCAATTAAGTTTTTTTTGGAAAAAATTCGATTATTTTTACTATATTTAGTCAATTTTTTGGCCAAAGAAACTACCAAAGAAACTGCTTATAGATACATAGAAAAAAAATAAAGACTCTAGCCTTACAACAAAAGCAAACCCGGGTTTATGGTTGGCGGCACCTTAATTAATATTAATAATTTCAAGTCCAATTCACTTTTACTTGAATTTTTTTGGCTTAAACTTAAAACCGTGACTTATAAACAAGTCTGAAATGATCATTTGTTTTCATAATTCGTTTCAATGGTTCACTATTAGTTATTTTTAAATTCCAAACTAAAAGTGTTTTATTGTCAAAATAACCAACAACTAAATCACCATTTGATATTAAGCCAGAAACAAAAAGAGTAGAGTACACACTGACCAAATTTCTTTTGGTTACTCCTTATTCAAAATCCCAAATTTCAATAAATTTCCCACCCTCTAACTAAATCACTGTTTGGCAACGGCAGCAATCTCTCCCAACTACCATTTATAGAGACATTTTACTAAACAGTACCATTAAAATGAACAGTCTGTGTCATTGGTGTTGTTGTAGATCTTTTTCAAAAAAAACAAAGTTGTTCAATAGTCCAAAATTTATTTATTTATTTGTTTTCTGTACCGAGCTAGAGCTCCTTCAGAATAAAGTATAAGTAAAAAAAAAAAATAAAATAAAAATGAAGTAAATCAGCTAAAAAAAATTTAAAGAAAGTTTAAAAGACATATATTGAAATAGATTGTTACATGTGACAGAAGTTTACATAGTTGAAGCTTCATGAAAAAAAGAGGAAATAGTAAGGTAGCAATTACACAATGGAGTAGGATATTCAATATATCTTGATTCGAAGCCTTGTTTGTATTCATCCACTAGTCTGACCACCAATGGAGTAGAATGACTCAGTCCTGTCCCAACATTTCTCTCACTCAACTCATAAAGCCGATTCGAAACTGTTAGTAATTTAAGTTTATTAAAAGCCTCATGATACAACATGTTGGAGGGAGTATCATAATTTAACTTAAGGATAGATCTGACTGCTGTATTCTGAATTGCTTGTAGTTTTTTGATATTATTTTCAGAAAATGAATTCAAGCAAGGAAAAGAATAGTCTAAAATTGATCCGACTAAAGTTTTATATAAATTTCCTAGTGTGTTTTGAGTAAGACCCCATTTTTTATTTGACAATATCTTAATAATATTTAACCTTTTATTGCAGCGTTCTTTAATTTCGTCTACCAGTTTATTAAAGTTTAACTTAGAATCAAATTTAATGCCAAGAAACTTGATTTCTTTTTGGCTCACTATTCTGTTTCCATAAATTTTTAAGTTTAGATTTTCACTCTCTTTTTTGTACCTGGAAAAGATTACAGAACACGACTTTTCTACTGATATCTTCATTTTCCATTTAATAAGCCATTGTTCTAGTTCGTTAGTGTATTTATTTATCTTATTTTAAAGGTTCCCCTTTTTGTTATAAATGAAGAATGTAACTAGATCATCTGCGAAAAGCAGAGAGTATTCATTATTTGTTTTGTTTCTTTTGGGGATGTCATTAATATATATACTTAATAAAAGAGGACTAATTACTGAGCCTTGAGCGTAAAATTAAAGTCCAAGTCTTAAAAATAAAAGTCCAAGTGCGGACTTGGCTTGAGGCTTGTGACTTTTAAACAACTCTGAAAAAAACAATACTATTAAATCCTAATTAAATTGCAGTATACTCTCTGGTTGTTGAGTTTGTTGTTCAGTTGTAATTTAAAAATAACACTTTTTTTCCTACCCAGGATGAGACGAACATTTACAAATTGGCAGATTATTTTCAACAGCACATTGACCATTTTGTGAATACTGTCCCCTGCAGAACAAATGTCGAACTTTTGACTGCATCGGTTCCATTGAATCTCAAATCAAAAATTCATTTCCATTTGTTGTTTCCAAGTCGTCTTTGTTGTACATGTCATCTGCGCATGCTTAACATTCTGGTTGCTTAAATGTAAGGTATGTTTTACATGCACGTTAACCAAAACAATCCAAACATGAATTTAATGCATTAGAAAAATTTGGGCATGTGATAAGCCAGAGCTTTGAATTAATTAATACTTCACCAATGACAAGCAACATTTTATTAAATAATTTGTTTTGAATTGAATTAATAAATTTAAATTTCAAAGAAAAAAAGACAATCTTGTTAAAAAGGTGTAACAAACTGGTTACAGGTTGTAACATTTTGCAGAACCAGTTTATTTCATTCCATTTAAAATTTATTCCTTTAATCTACAAAAAACGAAAATTTTATTTGAAGAGTAATAAAGCGTAAATACATTTAAAAATTGTTCGTATTAAAAATTTTAAATTAATAATAATAATAATAATAATAATATTCTACGATCAATTTAGTTACTAAATTGACAAAGCAGGATAACAAATTTAATCCCACTATAGTAGACTTTTCATTTTTTGTTTCAAAATTAATTTTAATCTTTAAATTTTTCTATTTAAGTTTTAACATATTTTCTATAAGAATATTTCTATGAAATATTTTTCTACCAAAATTTATTACATGAGCTTTGTTTAATTTTATTAATTTTTTGATGAATTGATACATTATCATTTAAAAATAATATTTTGGTATCTAATTTTCAATTTAACTAACAAAATTTAAAGAAGAAGAAAAGGCCCAAGAACCCGAAGAACCAGGAAAAAATCGAATCTGATATAATACTAGCTAAAAAAAGCGAAAAAGACCCGCAGGTTCAAAAAATTAATAAAATATTTTAAAATGAAGTCTCTAAAAATTAAAAAATTTTTTTTTATAATAAATGTTTATTTTTCTTTTTAATCTTTAACTAAACAAAATTATTTAAAAATATTTTCTCAAATCATAATATTTTAAAACTTAACTTTCTATTTTTTTGATACCTAAGACTGAATACAAAAGTATTAATAAAATATTGCTCTTATTTATTATCACAATTTATTTCTGATTGAACCACCAAAACAGCCTTTTTTGGCTCAAAAATTTCTGAAAATCAACTTAAGTGCAAATCATATTTGGGATATCAATCAGTTGATTTGTAGTTCTTTAAGGTAAAATTATATTTAATTTACAACTTAAATACAATTTAAAAAATTATTTAAAATAATTTATTATTTAAAATAAATTTTAGTAAAATTAGTAATTTTATTTTTATTAGGAATTTTAGATAAAGTTTCAGTAATTTAAAACAATTACTATTAATCACCATTTTTATTAAATTAATTTTTTTAAAAGCAAGTAAGAAAAATATCTCTATGAATCCTTCGAAAAAATTAATTTTTAACATTCTGCATTTTCAAGAATAATGGCATAGTTTTTCGTTTGTAGATAAATATTTTTTTTAAAAGATAATATAAATTTTTTAGAGAAGACAAAAATATTAAGAGATAAATATTTTTTGTAATAAGATAAATAGTTTACTCAAAAGATGATTTTTTTAGAAGGTAGAAAATTGATTTTTGAAAAAGATATTTGTTAAAAGAGTGTTAGTTTTCTGATTTTTGACAATTCAACTTCAAATGTGTTTTAATCAGCTAAAAACATTTTTACAAAATTTTTCAAAAATTAGAAACTGAAATTTATCTTTATTCAATTTACTTTTGTAGCAAAAAATTTAGATTAATTTAAAATATTTTTTCTTTTTCAAAAAATTGATTGTCAAACGACGTGTTTTGAACTAATTGTTTTCTCCTGGTGCATCAGTGATAGATAAAAAATTACTAAAAAGCATATAGAAATAAATGTTTAAATTTCTAAAATTTAAATAAAATTTATTTAAATATGATAAATTTAAAAAAAATGAGAAAATAAAAGATTTTAATTTAATAAAATTTACAATAGCATGATGAATGTTGACACAAATTTCAAAAGAAGATATTTAAAGTGGATATTATATTATTTGAAGATATGTTCTCTCATATTAAAATTAAAATATTAATTTTCTATTTAAAATTATTTTACTTAATACCACTATTTTTTAAATAATCTGTTTAAATTTTTAATATTTTTTACAATTATTTTATCTATCTTTATTACTAGCAATTCGCATTAGATTTTCATAATGGCGATTTAAACTCTGCGTGAAAAATACTGTGCAAAATTAAGACAAAAGTTTATTTGACAGGTAAATGTATGTCCGTTTTTATGAAAAGAAAATGTTAATTATAAATAAAAAAAATAGGATAAAAATTAATTTTTAAATTTACATTCATACATTGACCATTTTTATTACCTTTATTGTTCTATATTTTAAATTTATTTCTACCTGTAAATATTGATAGTAAATCAAAAATAATTTCAATTTAAAAACTTTCATTCTCAAATTGTCCGTCTTACCACAATCATGTTCAATTATTTGCGAGACATCGTCCAAAGACGGCAATTGACCCTATCTTTTCTTTTAGTATTCATCTCGTTGTTCTGTTTCACTGAAGGTAATTTACTTTCACATAAAATCTAAAAAAATTTAAATAAACCTTTTTTTTCCTAGTTTTTTCAATTAAATGTTATCAATGCAAAGAACCTGATCCGAGATGCCGTGATCCCTTTCAAAATGACACAGCTTTTTTTAAACCATGTCCGGCAAACGCCACCAAGTGCCGAAAATATAAATGGGAGAGTAAGTAAAAAAAATAAATTTTGATTTTTTTAATTATTTTATTTGAAGTCGGCGATGGAAAAACTTATTTCGAAAGGGGATGCGCAGTGCATGGTGAAGTGAGTCGGAGAGAAGGCCGAAATTGCATTGAACGGGTCGGAACTTATAAAACCAGAATGTGGTATTGCATTTGCGACAATAAAGATGGATGCAATTCAGCAATAACATCAAAAGCATCTCTGTCAATTGTTAGTATAATTTTAACCACGGGTTTTCTAATCTACCTAAAAATATGAGAAAAACAAAAAATCACTCTATGCATTTAATTTTTTAGAATTTATTTGAGATTAATTTTTTATCAAATTTATTTTAAATTTTGTAAATTTAATAAAATTTTTTTACACTTTTCATAATTGACTTTTACTTGAACGAAATACTTGGATAAATCGATTTTTGATATAATATTTAACACTTAATTTCTTAGTAGAATTCCGATACTTGGTTAGAAAAATCGGACTGAAAACCTTTTGTTCTTTTGCTTTTGGCAATCTTTAAATATTTATTCAAAAATAATAAATAAGAATTTTTTTATCTATTTTTTTTTGGTTATAAACGAAATTTGTATATCATTAAAAATACTTAATCATTCAGACTAATTGTAATAAAAAATAGCCATAGGCAAATTTAATAGAGTAATAAGAAATATAATTTTATTCATCAAAAAATTTGTTTTCCTAAAAGTCTAATTTTGAGAGCAGGAAATTTTAAGAAATTAATTATAACAGAATAATAAATTTGTTTTATTTAAATCGTATATTTAATGGAGTAATTTTTATTTAAATACCATCATTATTTTTTATTTAGTAAGTATATCGTTTTCTAGCTAAATTTTTTATAGAAGTGTTTAAAAGTCCCAAATTAAAGTTCAAATCCGGACTTTTATTAAAAAAAATTAAAATCTTTGACTTGGATTTAAAAAAAAATAAAATAAAAAGTTCTGACTTGGACTTGACTTGAGACTGGTGACTTTTGAACAATTCGGATCTTTTAGAAATAATCAAATTATCAAAAAGTTTTTTTTTGATAAAATAATGAAATAAATTTATATTCACTGATTTATTATAGTTTTAGAATATCATCTTTTATTTTATTTTAAAATGATTGTCATTATCTAGGATTTATTTTTATATTTTATTGAAGTAGAGTAATTTTTTAAAATTAAATATTTTTATATTTCTAATAGTTTAAGATTTTATTGCAGATAAAGAAATGTTTGGAAAAGGGTCTCATATTTCAGCATAAGAAAATTAGAAAAGACTTTTATTAAAGTTAGAAGGACTAATTTTTTTAAAGATGATTTCATGTTAGATCTAATTAAATTATTTCATAGAAATTTTTTAAGACATATTAGCTCTAAGTTAAAATTTTGACATTTTGACAAATCAATTTTAAGTTATCTTGAAAAGATAATTTTTTTATAATTTATACTAAAATTCATTTATATTTAGAAAAATAATGATATAATTTTTCACTGTGTTTCAGTATCAATTGGAAATTTTTGATAAATTAAGTTTTTTCTCTTTTAAAAGCATGCATTAATTTATCAATTTTGTCGATGCTTCGGTCGCAGCTGAATTGTTAATTTTTATAAAATATACAAATTGTAGACTAACTTAAAAATTAAAAATTTAAGAAAAGTGTTGGGTGAATATTTTCAGTCATATTGGTTTAAAATCAATAAGTACATTATTAGATGCTGGTTCATGCTTTCTTTTTCATAATTATTTAATTTTTTTTTATTTTATTCATTCTATTTTATATGATTTGATTTTTTAATCGAATAAAATATTTGAGGAATTGAATCGAATGGAAATAAATCAATGAATACTAATTTTTCTTTTTTTAAAGTTTTTCGTGGTATTTTGTATTAAATTTCATTTTTGGAACTACATTTTTTTGGAAGTGTTATTTTGACGTTGAGACAGAATTCGATATTTTTTTCAAATCTAAATTTTAAAATTTGCTGTCAAAAACAATAGCAAAAACGGCCTACTATTTTGATGATTAGATTGAAAAATTTTAATTAAAAAATTATTTAAGAGCTAAATTAAACTGAATGACAATTTATAGACTATTTTGGTCCACGTTTCTTTTTAGCAGTAGTTCAGACTCTTCTTAGAACGGTACTTGATTCTGCTGAATTACTTCAGATTGAAGAAAATTCTAAGATTTTTAAAATAGAAGTGAATTGCGAATAAATTTTTTATTTAGAAAAAAATTATTTGAGCTATTTTTAATAAATCTTTTATATAAATATTATTAGAAGAAATATTTTACAGTTTAATGACTTTAAATTTTAAGATAGGACTTAAATGCTATAAAAAACACATTTTTAAAATATTTCATCTCTAATTTAAAATTTAGAGATTGTCACTTCTAGAATCATATTTTATTTTATTTTGAGATTGTCAAAAATTAAAATTAATTAAATAAAATTAAAATTCAGTATATAATCATGTTTTTTTTCTATTATTGGTCCAGAAAGAAGAATTTAAAATACATTATGATACTTTTTAATCCGAAAAAAAATTGCGTTTTAATAATTATGTTTTTTATGACTTGTATAATCAAATTGTATAATCATTATCAACCTTATTCACTAGACCAATCTCCGTGAGATTTTTATTTATTTAGTGAAACAATAAAAGCGTAAAAAAATCATTTTGTGCATTTGACGGAAAAAAACTTAATCGACTTTCTTTTTCTCAGCGTCAAATTATGAATACTCCTATGCAGTACGTAATTATTAAAATTAAAATGATTTTTGAATTTGGCTACAATTTTATTTATTAAATTGTTATTTAATACTTGCTTAACTTGGCCATACTTGAATACATTGAAATTTATTTACTTTTTGCTATTTTGGAAATAATACAAAATTAGCTTAATTTTATTAAATAAGAATTTTTGGTAATTTTCCGTAAAAAAATTAAAAAATTAAAGTCAAAGATAGTTTGTTTAAAAATTTTTTTTGAAAGGAACTTATCAATTGCTTATTTTTAGATTTTCTTAAAAAATGAGGGTCTAACAAAACGCTTCATTTTGTGTATTTGGCATATGGTATAAAATTTTTTATCTAGTAGTAAGTTAATTTTATATCATACATTAAAATAATAATAATTAAAAAAAGATTTTAAATTAATTAAAAAAACAATTATAAAAGTCACGTAAAAATAAATTTTGCCGTAATTTCTTGACAAAAAATCCTTTTTGTTGAAAAATTAAAATTTTTAATTTTTTTTTTAATTTTGTGAAAAAAATTGGATTTTTTTTTGATTTTTGTAAGCACAATTTGACGATTTTTTGTAAAAAAAGTTAATTTTAAGTAAAAAATGTAAAAATTCTTTAAATAATTGAAAATGATGGCTAATTGTTTAATCATATTGTTTTTAATGATTTGTTTTTCAAAAGAATAATTGTAAATTAACTCAAAATAATATATCATATATATATCTATCAATATATTTAATATTTTTATAAAATAAATTAATTTGAGTTACAAAAACAATTTCTAGTCTTTTTATAATTTAATCTAAGACCAAAATTTTATTTCATTTTTCAAAACAATGTATTTTAATTGAGCTCTTCACTTACCCAATTTAAGTTTTTTCTTTTTTAACAATTAATCTAAGGGTAGTTGAAATAATAAAACTCAAGGAAATAGAAAAAAGTGATAAAGAATTTTTCAAAATAATTTCGACAAGTTTTTATTTAGGTTATGATAAAAATTTTGCTTCTAAGATTTTTTAATTTAGAACCGGAGCATGCAAAAATTCTATATATTTATATGATAATAAAATAAGCTTTTGCATTCGTGCGTCAAATTAACAAGAGTTATGTATCGATTTTTATTCGATATTTGGATTAAATGGCAGCGTTTATCAGCAAAGGCCTAGGTTTATTAAACAAATGCCGACTGCTGGTAATTTTTGGAAGCCTAAATTTTAGCTATTTGGATCTAATTCGGATAAATTTCTAAACAGGCTTTTATGCTAGAGTTAATCAAAAGCATTGGCTTGAGTCAATTAAATTTCTTTCTTGCTTTTTGGCGTAAATCAAATTAACTAAACATATAAATAATTTAAAATCAGACTTTTTTGCTATTCAAAATTTGCATTTTATACTCTTTGAAGATTTGAAAATTTTATATCAAAAATCGATTTTTAGTTTTTGACTAATTTATTTTTAGTTGCCTAATTTTGTTGTGAGGCATCTGATAAATGCACCAAATCATGAATGATTAGCTGTGGTATAAAAAACAGGAAATTTTTCAAATTATTTATCATGCAAATAAACAAAATTTAATCAATCAAGTTATTTTTATATACTTAATCAATGACAAACCAAATGTAAACTAGCTTATCAAATTTTCCAATTATGTAATAGTTTTCCGAAAGCCGATTAGACTTATCTAAAAAAATTTTGATATTTTGTCACGAAATCAAAAATTTGAAAAATAATTGCTTTTGAATCCTTCTAAAAAATCCCGAAAAATTCCAGAATTTAGGCACTTTAAAATAATGGCAAGCTTTTTAATAATATGTTCGGTTCCAATTTATAATCTGATTATGATTTGGCTTTAAAAAAAAGAATGCAAGATCACGTACTTTTTTAGCTGAGAAAATTTCTACACAGTTACAGCTATTTTTTTGAGGAAAGTTTTAGTTTGTCTCCCAAGGTTGACAGAAAAAAAAATCTATCATTTTAAAAAAAATATTTATTTTTGTTTTGTTTTTTTGCTTCTTTATTTTCAAAATTGGATAAAAATAAAAATCTAGATTAAGAAAGCAATGGCTGTTCTCGGCCAGTTGAGAGGAACATTCAGGTACTGGACCATCGAGACTTTCAAGACACTTCAATGCGCATATGTATGACCACATCTAGAATATGCATCAGGTGTCTAGGCAACCTCTAGCAAGAAAGATAAAAATGCTCTCGAGAAGGTCCAGAGAAGAGCCACTAAACTATTCCCAAGATTCAGAAATTGGAGCTACGAAGATCGACTTGCAGTTCTGTACCAACTCTCCAAGATCGACGTGTAAGAGGTGACATGATTCAATTCTTCAAACTCAGCAAAGGAATCAATTAGGTAAGTTGGACGATATCTCCTGTGCTATGTAACTTACTGTTCCAAACTGGACTTGCCCAGGGAATCACAGGGCACATGAGAAGACTCTCCGGTAAAACTTCATTCAACTGCTTACAAAGAACTATCTTCTTCAACAATAGAGTCGTAAATGAATGGAATAATTTGCCATCGGAAGTTATTGAAGTTTTAATTCAAAAATAGATACGATACTTTTAAGTCTGGTCTAAAGAGGTCCACACTGTCCAATACTGAGATAATGTAGTGGATCTTCTCTTTTTTACATCTTTCTTAATTCAGTTTTGTATTTCATTTACTTATTAAAATTTAAAGATTATATTTTTGAAGAAAACTATTAATGTCTTTGTATGTGTAACTAGATTTCCATGCGTCTAGCTACCATAGATGTCTTCCTAGTAAGACATCTCCGCAAAGCTGCTTACCGGAGCTTATTATTATTATTGTTATTATTAATTTATTAATTTATTAAGTAAATTAAATGAAGTAAAAGTATTAATTTAAAGTTCTTTTAAAGTAAATTAAATGTAGTAAAAGTACTAATTTAAAGTTCTTTTAAAGTAAATTAAATGTAGTAAAAGGACTAATTTAAAGTTCTTTTAAAATAAATTAAATGAAGTAAAAGTACTAATTTAAAGTTCTTTTAAAGTAAATTAAATGTACTAAAAGTATTAATTTAAAGTTCTTTTAAAGTAAATTAAGTGTAGTAAAAGTACTAATTTAAAGTTTTTTTTAAGTAATGTAAAATTTTAACATAGGAAAAAAAAGATAATTTTTGAAAAATTTTTCAATTATCTAAAAATTCTCTTTATGATTTATTTGAACTGAATTTAAATTTAAATTTAATTATGGATTAATTATCTATTTTTTGAAAAATAGGTTAGATCTAGCCTGGCTCAGAACACCTCATGCCATAGCTTAAATCATATTATTATTTAGTATCATCTCTATATATTTCATACGATTTTATAATAAGTCCAAATCTCAGCAATAGATCAAATTAATTTATTTTAGAACGTTTCGACGGATGTGTTCAGTGCCTATATGTCCCAATTTTTGCCCTTCACTAGTTGATGGATGATCCAGGAGAATTTTTAGGTTTAGATCGAAACCTTTCCTTTAACACTAGATGCTATAAGCATTTTTTCGTGTTTTTTTAATTCAAATTATTAAAAAAATAATAATTTTAATGATCAATAATTTTTTTAAAGAAAAATATAAAATTTAGATCATTTTAAAAAGATTTATTTATTTGAAAAATCTGTTCAAAAGATATGAGGATTTAAAATTTTTTAAAACGAGTCAGATGACTTGTTTAGTGCTTCTGGTGTTAAGGTTTCTAATGCTTCAGCAATTTCTGGCACAGTGACAGTCTTCTATCCTGATGAAACGGTCTTCCAGATTCTTGTATTTACTGATTTTCGCATTTTCTTCTGTAATCATCAATTTGAACAGCCATATCGATCAACATGTATTTTTTTCTTTCTTGTTTAGCTTTATATCTGGGTGGTTCGCTATAATACTTCTTTTCGTAATTATTGGGACATCCTAAAAACTATTGGTACATCTTTATTTACTATTTTTATTTGTTTATCTGTGACGAGCTAATGCTCATTCAGATTAAAACAAAAAAAAATTATTAAAATAAATAAAGCTAATAAAATAAGGTAGAATAATAAAAAATTTATATGAAATAATTCAAAAATAAGTGTAATAGAATTTTTATAAAAAAAATAGTTAGTTTGAAATGTTAACTATCTTATTTGGTTGATTTTTATAGTTATTATCTGACAATTGTACCCCCAGATTCTTGCACATTAACCAGTGAACAAAACTGGCAGCTTTATTTTGTAGTGTTTTACAGCCAGCTACAATTTGATCGTAGATTTTTAAGGAATATAAAGACTTAAAAAAAATCATATTTATTTTTAAAAAAACTAGTCATTTAAAATATAAAAAAAAATTAAATTAAAAGTTAATTTAAGCAAGGCTTTTAGTGAAATTTTTACTTTGTTTAGAATTTATCTTTCTTTTCCAATTTCAAATGCAAATGAAGAATGACCTTTTTGTCTCTTAAGGAGAACTAAAAATTATCTCAATGAGCCAAGAGAGACTAAATGACATATCAAGCATAGAATCAAAGGAAGCCGATCTTTTAAATGTTGATAAAATTTCAGAAGATTTTGTGAAAAGTAAAAATAGAAGATAAAATTTTTTAAAGATATTTATTAATTAGTAATTAATGAATTGTTTATTTTTTTTAATAAAATAATCGTTATAATTCTTTTTTAACTATTCCTGGCACAACTCTTGATCCTCAATTCCACATCTTGTTGATTTCGAGTTCAAGGTTTGTGTCATCTGGAACAGCCATACCGACAACTCTTAAATGGTTATTTCATCTGTTTCAGCTGCACATTGACTCAGGCTGTGCAAAGGTGATACAATCTGCAACAATTTGACTTATATGTTCTGGTGGTATCTGGTGTTAGGTGCTTGGTCTTGTGCTGCAACAACAAGACTTTTAGTTTTCTTTTTATATTTTGAGCTTCAAACAGAGTTGTTTAAAAGTCACAAATCTCAAGTCAAGTTCAGGTCAAAGGCTCTAATTTTTATATCTTTTTAAAGTCTAAGTCCGGACTTTAAAAAAATTTTAAAGTCCAAACTTGGACTTTAATTTGCGACTTTTAAACAACCCTGGCTTCAAATGATCAAAAATCTTCTTTTGAACTTATGAATCTATCTTTTACAAGCTTAAGGTACCTACTAAGTTAAACGTTGGAACTAATTCAATTAAACCACAGTCACCGTCTTTTCCCTTGATATAAATTCTTTCAACGCCAGCATTTGGATGATGCATACTTCCTATTGACAGAAGTTTATTATTATTATTATTTGAAGCAGCTAATTTGATTTTATTTAGATACAAAGGTAAAGTTTTACAAATAGACGGAAATAAATTAATTATGAATTATCGATTTTTAAATTTTGTTTTCTTAACGAACGTCGATTTTGAGCTTACCAAATAAAAAAACAATGAGTGCTAATTTTTAAATTTAATTTAAATTTTTTTTTTAAATCTAAACTAATTAATTTGTTTTAATTGCTTGCCATGCACAGAAAAAATTTATATTGATTCCCAAAATGAGATTATCTGATGATGCATGGTTAGACAGAGAAAAAATTTAATTTAAAATTTTTTCGAATTTAGTGCATCAGATTGATTAGATAAACAAATGCTGAGTTTTAGATAACACTCAATGCTCATTTAACTAATTGAAAAGAAAATTTGTTTTACAAAAACAGTCGATTCTAGTTTTGAAGAATTGTTCAAAAAAGGTATTTGTTACATAGAGGCTTGCATTTTAGATGAAGATAATTTACTTGATAAAAAGATCTAGTTCGATTTAAATAAAGAATAATTTTTTTTTCAAAAAGAATTGTAAAGTAATTTTAATTTTATTTTAGTTAAACTACGTATTTAAAGTACTTTTATAAACAATTTTTTTTTATTAAATAAAAGCTTTTGAAGAGTTAAAAAATAAGTTGACTTTTAAAAGTTATTTTTAATTATAATCCATTCACTCATTTATTCGATTTGTGTGTAATTTTCTCTGGGCTTTTTTGTTTTTTTGATTTTTTCTTTAAGGTTTTATTTTTGATTTTAAATCAACTAGGATCGAATGGAACAAAAATAAAAAAATCAGACAGAGCCCAACAAAATGAAATATCTCATTATCTTTTATTTGTTCCATGTTCTTTATTTGTTAATTGTCGAAACACTTGAATTTCAAAGGCCGAATTCGAGCATGATTAATGATGCTGAATCTTAATTCTTGTTAATTATCACAAATTAGTAATGATATCAGTATTTATTTATTTATTAATAATATGTTTTTAGGGTGACTCTCAGACTGGATAGAAACGATCTAGCGGTTGCAGTATAAAAATGGCAAAAAATTTATTTTAACATAAATTTTTATTAATCAAAATGAATTTATTTTTAAATGGTAACTTTTTATCTGAAAGAAAAAAATTTAATTTATGGATTGAACTTCATGGCAACGCAAGGAATCGGTCATGAATTAATCTTTTACACCTTTTAGAACCATTTTGCTTAGACGAGTTTATTTTTTTTGTCAAGAATTTTCGATTGCTTTTGGTTAATTTTCTGGATTAATTTCTTTGCCAGCATTTTTTTCCTGCAAATGATTTTCTGCAATATTCATATAATGAAATGATGTCGGGCCAATTTCCATCATTACCATTCTGATAATATTTTTAAATCATCATTTCAAGTAGTTACTTTATAAACTTTCCAGAACCTATATTTTGATTTACCTTTAAAACAATTGGTACAGTTCGCTCATTCACCATGGTTAAATAGGCGTCCAGACCATTATTTTTTTTCTTTGAAAATTTTAGCGCACTTAATTTTTACACTCTCTAGCTTGCGTTGCTACTTAAGAACAAATAATTCTCTGACTGAGCATCGATACCAGGAGTGATTTATCATGAATTATAAATTCATATTTTCTATATTTAAAGGCATTCAACAAAATTTAGATACTTTCTTCAGGTCAATATTTAAAAGAGATCTCTTTTGCTTTATTTTACTTCTTGGTCTTTATTTATTTTTTTCAAAAAGTACACCAATCTCGACGATGACAACAAAAATTAAATATTAAATATAAAAAAATTAATTATGCCAGTCAGTATTATTTATACATTGAGTTTTTTGTTGTTTTTTGAATAATTTTACATTGTATTGTGAGAAAAAAATAACATGTTTTTTTGGTCGATTTTTATTGTCCTGGTGGTCACTTGTATTGGTTTGGTCATTTATTTTATTTAATATATTTACCTGAAAACTTTTTTATTTTTTTCTCCAAGTTGTACAAATCGTTTTTAATCTTATTTAATTAATTAAATAAAAATTTTAAAATGGTAGATTTTTTTCAAAAATCTTTTCGTAAAATTCGACTTTTTTTTTAAAGAATCAATCTGATTTTAAATTTAAGAGAAATTTAGGTAATTATGAATAAGAGTAATTATCTTTTTTTCTTCTTTTAATTTTATAACTCTAAAATCATAAATCCATGTTTTAAACAATTTTAATAAAAAATTAAAGAATGATAAAAAAAACAAATGTTTTTATTTTCTTTATGAGTGGAATAACCTTTGGCGAATTTCTCTTAAATTTAAAATCAGATTGATTCTCGCTATAAATTTAAAAAGTAGATTTTTTTTAAATATCTTTTCGAAAATTTGACTTTTTTATTTAAAGCAAGAATCAATTTGATTTTAAAATTTAAGGGAAATTTAGGCTTTTCCATTCATAAAGAAAATAAAAACATTTGTTTTTTTTTATCATTCTTTAATTTTTTATTAAAATTGTTTAAAACATGGATTTATGATTTTAGAGTTATAAAATTAAAAGAAGAAAAAAAGATAATTACAAAAAAGGTGACATTTAATTTTAGAAATAATTTAAGTAAAACTCTTATTTAATTTTTTAAATAGTTAGAATTTTCCTGTTTTTTATTTAAATTAAAATTTTCATGAAATAAATTTTTATTTTTTTTCGAACAGATATGATTTGACTTGATGAAAAAATTAATTAAAAAGTCAATTTTGAATAAATTTTTGCTCACGTTCGCCTTGTTCATAAATATATTGAGCAGGCTTAAGCGAACAGGCAGAAAAAAACCTTTGGTTCGATACAAAATAAATGGAACTCGAGGACCAAAGCGACACAAAACGACTGATAATCAAATCAAATGGCAAAACAAAGAAGAATCGGGAGCAAAAATCGAGCCACAATTGTCAAAAGTCTACTATCAATACATTTGTCAAGATGGAAAAATATACTCACTTTCACCACATCGAACCAATTTTTACCAAACTGACAAGCAATCAGCTTTTTTTGGCCCCATACGCTTCAAAGCCATTTTACTGCTCTTTATCTTTATTCTTGCCTATGTGGGCTTGAACAACTACCTGATAATGTTCGTCTACTACGGCTCACAAAATGTCAAATCAAACCATCTGAGTGAAAAAAATAAGATTTTTTTTCCCTTTGTGTCTCTTTTGAGTGATCAAACAAACAAAATTGACAAAGTTAACAAAACAGAGGACAAAATTTCACCTGAAAATTTCACCATACTAATTGATCCATTAGATTTAGACTTTAGAGGATTTGAGAAAAATACATCTTCCACTAGACATGTCTTTTTACCAGAGTCCTACTTTCAACCAAACAGACATTGTGTGCTTCCCAAACTGGACCCGTATGAAAAAGACCTTATGCAATTTGTGAAAAAAGAACCGGACATCATTTGTAATCCAAAACAAAATTGGATCTATGTACAAAATGGAACAATCAGAGTGTCCAAAGCTGCAATGCAGAAACACGGAGTCATAGTGTGCGCGTACATACCCCTGTACCGAGGCAACAATGACTTTACAGTTTACGAAGGCAGCAGGATTTTTCCAGTCATGGACAAGATGCCGCTCATTTCGGACTTTTTCAAAATAGACTGCCGCTCCAAAGATGGTGCAATTTACAGCAATATTCACTCGGGCATAGCCTACGATTCAAGTCTTCATATAAGACACATGTGGAACCCGTTGCCAAAGAGAGCCCTGGGCTACAATGTCCTAATGTTTGGCTTTGACTCGGTGTCGCGCATGAGCTGGATCCGTATGCTGCCCAAGTCCTATGCATACATGATCCAAGAGGGCTTTGTAGTATTGAAAGGCTACAACATTGTGGGAGATGGAACACCTCAGGCGTTGTTGCCAATTTTGACTGGCAAAAAAGAGACCGAGCTGCCCGAGGCACGCCGCGGATTCGTCAACGCCACTCACGTGGACGATTTTCCATGGATTTGGCAAGATTTTAAAAATGCCGGCTATGTGACCCAGTGGGCCGAGGACATGCAATCAATAGGAACTTTTCAGCTGCGCATGCTTGGCTTCAAGCAACAGCCAGTTGATCATTACATGCGCTTGTTCTATCTGGAAGCGGAAAAGTACTATGGTAGATTCAGGAAGCTGTGTCTCGGATCGCTGTCCAGACACCAGAACATGATCAATTGGGTTAAAGAGTTTTTTTCTGTTTATGACTCGAAGCCCAAATTTAGTTTTGTATTTCATTCGGAGGCAAGTCATAATCACAATAACCCGCTTAGTTTGCTGGACGATGATTTGAAAAGGTTCCTGCAGTATTTGAAGTTGAGTGGAATAATGCAAAATACAGTCTTGTTGTTCATGTCCGATCATGGTGTCCGGGTCAGTGATATCAGAAAGTATTCTCAAGGAAAATTGGAGGAGGTTTGTTTGTAAAATTTTATTTCAATCATTAATCAAATAGGATTAAATATGGCAACATGATATCTACCATTTGTTTTGTTTAGATTAAGATAAATTACTCATGCCATGTTTTTTACTGATTTTGTTTGTGGAATTCAATTAATCTCGAATTGGGATTTTTTTTAGTTTTTTGAAAGGCTTAAATCTCTTTAGATTAGTTTTGTATACAAAGTTAATGCTTTTTGTGGTTGTTATTGAAAAGATTTAAATTAGAATTTAATTGTTAGATTTTTTTTAAATCTTTAAAAATTGAACTTAATTTATTTTGGCGAATAATTTCCTGATACCTAATTTTTATAAAAATACTGCTCTTTAAAAAAAAATCAATCTAAATTAATAACACCTGCCGCTAAATTAATTAAAAATGCATCCTAATTAAAATACAATAAATTAAAAAAAGAGGCCAATAGTGATAGGTGACCAGTTCCAGTACACCTCACCTAAAATATGTGACCAAGGCTGGTCACCTTATTTACGAAGGGGTAATATGTGACTAGAAATTGGTCACCTATTTTTTTGTTTGGTTTGAAGATTCCAACTTGTAAAAAAATTAAATTTTATATTAAATAAAATATAAAATCAAATATTTGAATATTCATTTAAAGTACAATAAAATTTTAAAAATCAAAAAACAATAAAAATAAATAATCTTTCAAAATATTAAGTCAACGCCAAAAATGAACTTAAAGGGAGACATTTTCAGTCAAAAAACCTTGAGTTTGAGTTGAGTTTGCGTGCGTTCCACTCAAACTCACACTCACACTCAACACGCAAATTTTTTGAGTGTGAAAAATTTTAAAATTTTGAATTTTGATAGAATTTTTTAGTTTTTAAGTAAATTTTTATATTTTATGGAAAAAAGTTAAATTAATATTTTAATTTAAGTTTTCATGAAACGGCATAGTTCAGATGGAAAAGCGTCCGTCTAAATATTTTTGAAAAACATCGCAGAATCAATTCCTGCTTAGACAATAATTTTCCCAGATAATTAAAAAATAGTTCCAATTTCGAAAAAAATAATTCCAAAAATTTTACCTAAATTAGGCCAAAAAACGTTATTTTTTGGGTTTTAAATAAATTCTTTAAAGGGCCAAGGTACAAATCCAAGAAAAGAGTTTTTTATGAGCATATTTTATTTTCTAAAAATTTAAAATTTAATTTTTTTATTACTTAACTTCTGGTCACATATTACCCATTCGTAAATTAAGTGACCAGCCTTGGTCTCATATTTTAAGGTGAGGGGCACTGGTCACCTATCACTATAGACCCAATAATTAATGGAAAAAGAATGGAATATTTTTTTTAAATTGATATTATTATATTAGAATAGATGTATTTTTATTAAAACAGTTGTGTTATTATTAAAATTAGCAGCGAGGAAAACAAAGGGTTTAGGATTTTAACCTTGCTAAAAATACTGTATTCCCTCGTTCGATATTGCAGCCTCAGAACCCGAAACACAACTTTGGCGCAGGCTATAAACACCATCTCGCCCATGTTAAAACATTCTTAACTTACACCGCATGCGTCAAAGTTGTGTTTCGAGTCTTGGATCCCGTTTTAAGTAAAGTTTTTTAATTCAATGCAGCATTGACAATAGAGTTTCTGTCAAAAAAATAAAAATTATTTTTTTGAATTATGCATATGGTGCAGTATCACAAATTAAACAGAAAAAAAAATTTAGAAATGAATTTTTTTATTATTCGATTAAAAAAAATACTAAAATTTGATTTTTAACGAGGCATTATTTCTTAGAAAAATTCAAAAGACTAGAAAAATATGGTTAATATTTTAAAAATTAAAAAAAATAAAAATTGAATCAAAATAACTATTTAAATTTATAAAACAAGGGTTAATCGCCGGATGTTTTTGTCTTTTTATTTTTGGAACCTTTAGGTTAACCTCGTCTTTTTACAACTAAGTTTACTTGGCTTGTTTCTTCCTGTGTAAAATCAAGTTTTTTAATTTTAATGCGGTATTAAAGCTCGAGATTATTTTAAAAAATCAAAAATAAAATAAACAATTTACCAATTTTTATTTGAATTTAATTTTTAGCTCTGGATCAAATGTAAAATTCAAAGTAATTATGTACAAAAAGGTTTATGGTAGATTCAGAACCCATAAACCCTTTTAAAAAATGGTCAAAATTCAGGTAAAGTTGAAAAAAAAATGCTTTCTTCGTCTTGACCAGCGCTCTTATACAAGACTTCAGCTTTATTTTAGCACCTTTTTAAATTCATTTATCCTTCATAATATTTAGATTCATAAGCCATTTTTTTAAAGACAATAATTACTCATATCCAAAAATAAAGCATATCATGTCAATATTTAGTTTACAGTCTATATGTAAAAATGCTAAACAAATAAAATTCTACTAATTTAATTTTTTTCTTCTATAGTTTTTTTTTTAATTAAAAAAAACAATTCATGTCAAATTTAATTACAAAAAAGCAATTTTTAATATCTAGAAACTAGACCTTGATGAGAGGGGTTGGAAAAAATTTAGAAAAGAATAACTATAGATATATGACATAATATTTTTTTTGATTTTTTAATTCAAAAGAGAATTTTGTCATAAAATTATATATTTTTAGTTAAAAAAGAGGAAAAGACCTATATAGAATTCTAAAAATATATTTATTTTGAATAATAAAAAGTTTATATCATATTATTTTTATTTAAAAAATATTAATGTTTTTTTTTGATGAAAATTTTAGATTGTCGTGTTCTCCATTTATTGTATTAACTAAACTTCTTTTTTCTATCTCACGGCTTTGATTTGCAACTAAAGCTCAATTAAGTATTGTGAAATTCAAATGCAAACTGAACAAAACTTTTTGATTTTTTAATGAATAAAATTTAAGTTAATAAAAGATATTTAAAAATTACTGCGGTATAATTTGTTGTACCTTTTTTGCCAAAAAATATAATTTTTATTTTCTTCTATTTTGTAAATTAGATTATTAATCAATTTAAATCTTAAAAACATTTTCTTTTTTGTATTTTTTTTACATTAGAAAAATTATTTTATGTATAAATAGGTAAATGTTGCAGTATTTTTTTAACATGTTTTATTATATTTAATTTTAATTTATTTAAAATTTAAAAATGTTTTGTTCAATATACTATTAAAAAATATCCTCAAATTTGTACTGAAATCAATTGGAAAATCTTAATTAAAAAAAAAATTAAAAAAATTTGAAAAAATAATCTTAAATTATGTCCACAAATAAGTAATCAATAACCTGAATTTCTTTTTTGGAAGATTTCTAAAAAAAAAGGAAAAATTCTACAAAATCTCTTAAAAAAAAAAGCCAAAAATTTATTTATTTTTCAAATTTATTTAGTTAAAAAAATAAAAAAATATTTTTTTTTAAGAGACTACCATTTTTTAGTGTTTTGATGCCTCAGTCATTTCAAGAACAATATCCAGAACAAATGAAAAATCTCCGATTAAACTCACGAAAACTAACCACTCCATTCGACATTTATGAAACTTTTAAAGATTTGTTAAACTTTGAAAATATTGACCGACCACAAAAAAAGCCTCTTCGAGGAATAAGTCTTTTTAGACATATCCCCTCTAATCGATCATGTGAGGACGCTCAGATAGAAGCTCATTGGTGTTCTTGTCTTAACTGGAAAAACATTGACATAACTTTGAATACCAGTAATCAGAAAAGTAAACAGAACTTCACCTCAAATTCAAAAAAAATTGCTGGATTTTCCCAATCAAACATCAAAAATTTTACCAAGTCATCTTCAGAGGCTAGAAATTGGAATTTTTCCACCATTGAGCACCTTGAGCCAAAACTTGGTCAATATTCACGTCTTGCTCTTTTTATTGCATTCGAATCAGTGAAATTTATCAATTCTTTGATTGATAAAGAACTGAAATTGTATTGTAATCAATTACGTCTTTACTCAATACATAAATTGTCTAGGTTGATCATAAACAGACAGGTGCTCGCTTTTAAGCAGAGTAAAGACATTCACGGCCGAGAGGCTTTGTTTGAAGAAAACTCCAATATTGAAAATTATTTTGAGAATGACATTTTAAAACCAGTTGAATTGAACAATTCAAATGTTTCAAGCGTGGTCGGCGATCATTTGAATTTTGAGCATGCTTTCCAAATTGTGTTGACAACTTGGCCCGGAAATGCCACATATGAATTGTCATGTAGATACAATAGATACTCTGGCAAGATTAAATTCAACAAAAATGAAATAAGTCGAATAAATAGCTACAAGTCTTCGGCAAATTGTATAATGGATAAAAGACCTGATTTGAGGGCCTATTGTTTTTGTAAATATTTTTAAAAAATTGTTATTCGAAAAATTTATATTTAATAAAATTTTATTTAAACATTTTCAAATTCTGTAATTTAAAAAAATTAAAAAAATCGAGATGAGCCTGAAAAAAATTTTCCCTTTAAGCCTTAAGAAGAAGCGACACCAGAAATACAAGGGTAATGCCTAAATTCACGTCTTGGCAAATAGCACAGTATTTCGATGTTCCAAATTTAAAATGTGTCAGAATTTTATTTTTTTGAACAAAGTGGATC
Organism: Brachionus paranguensis; assembly: GCA_016802215.1. Taxonomy (NCBI): domain Eukaryota; kingdom Metazoa; phylum Rotifera; class Eurotatoria; order Ploima; family Brachionidae; genus Brachionus; species Brachionus paranguensis. The sequence goes on from JAESIX010000012.1 coordinate 1,915,796, forward strand.
ACAATAGAAAGCACTAAAATAACTAAAATTCTCTTACTTTGTGTGATTCTTTCAAAAATTGATGTTTTCCTAGGTAATATAATACACACAAAATCTAGCATTAAATTCAGACTAGTGTGTATTTATTTTTATTTTTTTTTCTTAAAGTTTTCACAAAATTTTAAGCAAATATGACGATCACAGGTTCGTCTTTTTGAACAGCACCATAATTTTTAATTTTCTTTAGAAATTAAAAATTAAATGAAAAAAGAGCAAGACAATTTTTGGCTAAAATAATCTTATTTAATATATTGATGCTAGATGAGATCGATGTATGATTAAGGACTATTTCGGCAAAGATAAAATTTTAATTTTCAAATCTGATCAAAAAATTTTAAATGCGCAATTAAATTTCATCACAGATTTTTACATATTTGTAACATTTTTCTCGATAAAGATATAAAAATAAATTTTAAATTAAATAAAAGAAAAATTTCTTTATGCGCGAATAATTTTTGTAACATAAATTACAATACTTAAATTTTGTAATATTTTTGTAATATAAAAAGAAGAAAAAAAAACATATTAAAAAACATTATTTTTTTTATTAATTTAGTTTTGAATTATTTAACTAATATTGAATAAATAGCTAAATTTTATTTGAATAATTGATTTTTTAAATTCTTTGTACAAACATTTCTTATCTCTTATAAATAGAAACAAAATTTTTTTACAAATGTCATTTTTATTTGTAATCTTTTTTAAAACATAGCCAAGACAAGTGTAATTTTATGAAATTAATAATAATAATAATTACTTTATACATGGCCAGAATTGGCGTTAATTTAATCAATAAAACTATTTAATGTATTTGATTTTGAATTGAATTAAAGCGGTACTTCTACTCAGGTGACTCTATTAAGTTTTGTCTCAACAACTTAAGATTCAAAAAATATAGAACCTTTTTAAACCAGATTATTCACCCAATATCAGAGACTCATCCCTCGTGGTCAAACAATCATTACCAAGCTCATATTATATTTTTTTAATTAAAGTTTGGAATTTTCTGTACTTTTTAAAAATTTAATTACTTTTTGCCAATATTTTTATTTTTTTTGAGAGTGAATTTTCTTTATTATTCTTATAAACATGACTCTCATTATTCTTGTTGATAATTTTAAGAGCTTTCCAAAAATGTGTATAAAACTGGGGTCAGTTAGTTTTATATAAAAGTAATTTTTTTTCGCTAAAAATAATATTGAAATTAAAACTTCAGGTTTATGTTAACATCAAATTCAAAATGCTGAGAAAATTCTGAATCGTATTTGTCTTATGTTGAATTTTCGAATTTGATTAATTGAAAGCTCTTGTAATTTTCTTCAAGAATAATGGAGGTTAGAAAGAAGTCAGATTTTTAAAAATATAAAAAAAATTATTTTTCAAAAAAAAACAGAAAATCTACTACCAAATAACATGCTAAAACTTTTAAAAATATTTTTTCTTTGTAAAACAAGTGCGGGTCAGGAAATTTTCAAAATTTGGGCATCACTATTTTTCCTGAAGGAGGCTAATTAATTAAAAGAAATAGATAATTTTGTCAAGCTGAAAAATTTAAAGATTATTTCCAGACTTTCTAATATAGTGAATAAACTGTTCCACGACAAAGTTAATTGAAATATATGCCAAAGGCCACTCAAAAAAATTCTAAAAATCAACATTGATGTTTCTAATAATTGAAAAAGCAGAATTGAATTGTTCATTTTTTGGTTTTTTATAAAATTAAATTTCATCAAGTTTTTAAAATCTTTTAATTTATCATTAACCTCTCAGAAATTAATTTGGCCACATTTTCAAAAAATTTTTCTTTTTAGCCATTCCGAAAAGTTAATTAGCTCTTTGAAAAAAAAAAGTTTGATATTAAAAAATAATTTTCTTTTATTTAAATAAGAAAATTAGTTGAAAAAAATTTGCTGGTGAAAATAAATTTTTTTCTTATATGAACCTGTTTAATTAAATTCATTAAAGTTTCGAATTATTTTTAAATATAAATGAAATATCCATTTTTTTTTTCATTTTTTGATATATTTTTAATGTATTTTGCCTATGATGCTTGAATCAATTAATCTAAATTACAATATTAATTTATAAATTTGAATTAAAAATTTTAAAAAATTTCTGAAAAAAATTATTTCTAGGGATTTAAAAGCCCATTTTCTAAAAGTAATTTTGACATTAATGCAAAATAAAGCTTAAATTCGAAAAAATTTTCAATCTTTTAAAAGTCAAATTGATCCTTAAAAGCTTGCCATAATCCATCATTTAAATTTAATCAGAACAAAAATCCAAATGATGATGCTGAAAACAAAATCCGTCAATTTTTGTCCGATTCAAGGACTTAAAACTAGAAGATTAATATAAAACCATTTAAAGTGCGTTTAAATTTTAAAATAAATTTCAAGAAAAATGTTGTGTTAATGATCAAAAAAATCTTGTTTGAAGCAAAAATGCGCTATGTTTCGACTACGTGTAATCTAAAAAAATTATTCATCGACTTGAGAATGAATAAATCATGCCATTATTATTTCTAATTAAAGTTACTACAGCAATCGACAAAATCATCCAGCTTTTATTAAAAAATCTTTCGACAATTTAGAAAAAAAAAAACAATTTTTTCTTGCAACAAATTTACATTTTATTTTGTTCAATTAGATCTAGCAATTAAAATTTAAATCAAATACAAAATTAAGCTTCTTATATAAGCTAGTTTAAATAGAAAAAAAAAAAATTTTTTTTTTTAAAATTTTTCTCAAAATTTTCTAAATCATTCAAAAAGTATTTTTAGAGAGCATTTTTTGACACGTGTTAATTCAATTTAAAAAGCCAAGCAAAAAATGACCGACACAAATCCAGGGGTCCAATCGGACCAAATTGTAATCTCAGGCATATCAGGCCGCTACCCACAATCCAGCAACATTGACGAGTTTGCCAAAAATTTGTTCGACGGAGTGGACATGGTGACCGAGACGGACCGTAGATGGCCGCCGGGTCTCTACGGCCTGCCGCGCCGAAACGGCACCCTCAAGGACATATCCAAATTTGACGCGCAATTTTTCGGCGTCAACCCCAAGCAGGCCGACCAAATGGACCCTCAGCTAAGAATGCTGCTCGAGGTGGCCTACGAGGCCATATTCGACTCGGGCATCATCCCCTCCGAGCTCGCAGGAACCAGGACTGGTGTTTACATCGGGCTCAGCTCTTCCGAAGCACTCTACGCCTACTCACACAATCCATCCGAGCTCTCAGGCTACTCGATGACGGGCTGCGCGTCCAGCATGCTCGCCAACCGTCTCTCTTTCTTTTTTGACTTCAAGGGCCCCAGCTACACAGTGGACACTGCTTGCTCGTCAAGTCTGGTCGCTCTGGACGCCGCTGTTCAGTCCATCAAGTCAGGATACTGTGACTATGCAATTGTTGGCGGTGCCAATTTGCTCACAAGGCCTCAAACGTCGCTGCAGTTTCAGCGCTTGGGCATGCTGTCACCGGAAGGCATGTGCAAGTCGTTTGACTCATCTGGCAAAGGATATGTCCGCAGCGAGACTGTGTCAGTGGTTTTCATACAAAAAATGTCCACTTGCCGCAAATACTACGCCAGGATAATCAACTCAAGAGTGAACACAGATGGCGCCAAGGAACAGGGCATCACTTTTCCCAGTGGCCAAGTTCAAGCTCGTCTGCTTGAAGAGCTATACACCCAGTCTGGAGTGGACCCAAGAATGGTGAGTTATGTGGAGGCGCATGGAACTGGCACCAAAGCTGGTGATCCGCAGGAGCTGAATGCCATCGCTGACATATTCAGCCAAAATAGAACTAGTGCCTTGCTGATCGGCTCCACAAAGTCAAACATGGGGCATCCTGAGGCTGCCTCTGGCCTAGCGGCGCTGTCAAAAATTCTAATTTCTATCCAGAGTGGAATTATTCCCGCAAATCTACACTTCAAAGAACCTAATGCGCAAATTGAAGCCTTGCTTGACGGAAGACTTAGAGTTGTGGATGAAAATATGAAGCTAAGTGAAGGTTTGATAGGCCTGAATTCTTTTGGCTTTGGTGGTGCCAATGCTCACTTGTTGATCGAGCCAAATTGGGACAAGGAAAAAAATCTATGGTCAGAGAAGAGCTATGTGAATGAGGTGAGCAAAAAGGTCAGACTATTCCAGTTTAGTTGGCGCACTGAACAAGGCTTGAATGAAATTTTAGATTTGGTCGAGCAGTCAGACGACTTGGCGCTTAGTTGTATCCTGGAGCCTTTGTCACTTCAGTCCACACATCCCTTCCGCGCATTCACTATTCTAAATGGAAAAAGTCAAATAAGAGAGTTCAACTTTGACCACAAAGAGAAAAGGCCTGTTTGGTATGTTTTTTCGGGCATGGGCACCCAATGGACTGGCATGGGTCGCGAACTAATGGAGATCGAAACTTTCCGCCAGTCCATTCAAAAATCAGCTCTCATCTTAAAGTCATTTGAGTTAGATCTGATACAGATCATTAATCATGCTGATTCGGACACATTCAAGAGAACATTGAACTCGTTTGTGGGCATCGCGTCAATTCAGATCGCGTTGGTCGATTGTTTGAACCAGTTGGAAGTAAGGCCAGATGGCATTTTGGGCCATTCGGTGGGAGAACTTGGCTGTGCCTATGCAGATGGCTGTCTCACTCATGAAGAGACTTTGCTAGCTGCGTTTTACAGGGGCAAGTGCATTGAAGAGGCCACTTTGCCACCCGGAGCAATGGCTGCTGTTGGCCTCACTTGGGTCGAGTGCAAAAAAAGATGTCCCCAAGGCGTAGTTGCCGCTTGCCACAATGCCCCAGACACGGTCACTGTTTCTGGACCAAAAGAGCTTGTCGAACAATTTGTCCAGCAGCTGAAATCAGAAGGAGTGTTTGCCAGAGAGGTGGACTCTTCCAATGTGGCCTTTCATTCCCACTACATGTGTCAAATAGCTCCTAAGCTAAAAGGCTATTTGGATCAGGTGATCACAGAGCCGCGTCTCAGGTCAAACAAATGGATTTCTTCGTCAATAGAGGAGAAAGATTGGCACTCAGAATTGTGCAAGTATTCGTCAGCTGATTACCATGTTAACAATTTGTGCAGTGCTGTTTTGTTCCAAGAGGCGCTCAGTCACGTGCCCGCAAATGCTATCACCATCGAAATAGCACCGCATGCACTTCTCCAGGCCGTTCTCAAACGATCTCTCACCAAAGACAACATTTTCATAGGCCTACTCAACAAAAATGCCTCAAATCAAGTGGAAAATTTTTATGCCCAACTAGGCCGTCTCTATCTCAACGGACTCGACTTTAAGCCCACTAGACTGTTGATTGACACAAAATGGCAAAAGGCAATCTACCCAATTCCCGTGAAGACAAAATTTTTGTCACCACTCATCAAATGGGACCATGGTCATTCGTGGAATGTGCCCAAATACACTGACTTTTCTTCTCAAGCAAATGGCTCTGCATCTTCCACAGAGGCTGGTCAATTTAGCTATGTAATTGATCTAGAAGGCGATAATGCATATTTGAGTGGACACCAAATAGACGGCAGAGTGCTCTATCCGGCCACTGGCTATCTTTGTCTAGTGTGGCAAAGTGTGGCCAAAATGGCTCAAAGCAAACGTCTTGGCATGATAGACGACAGCAATTTAGTCTTACCGGGCATCTTATTCGAAAATGTAGAAATACATAGAGCTTCAATTTTGAAAGTGGGAGAAAAAATAAACTTCCAGGTAAATTTGATGGCAACAAGTGGTTCATTTGAGTTGACAGAAGGCGCCAATTTGGTAGTGAGTGGTCAATGGAGACTTTTGGATGAAAAAATTGACACTGACCAGGCCAGTCAGATGAACACTCTGGACGCATTGTCAAAAATAAAGAGAACAGAGAGCATGGTTAAGGAGGAAATTTATAAAGAGCTGAGACTTCGCGGCTACGAGTACAAGGACCAGTTTCAGCCTATTGAAAAGTGTGACCTGAATGGAACCATGGGCTTGTTGAAATGGACGGGCAATTGGGTGCCATTTTTGGACGCCATGCTTCAAATGAATGTGCTCGGACACCAAAGAGGGCTTTTGCTACCGACCAGAATCCGAACCATCCAAATAGATCCAGAACAACACTTGAATCTAGCTGAAGATTCCAGCTTACCAGTCATGTTCGATCCGTTCACCAAGACTACAACTAGTGGCGCTGCTCAAATAATTGGTCTGCACGCAACCGTAGCACCCAAGAGACAAATGTTCCAGCCCACAATAATAGAACATGTCAATTTTGTGGCCTATTTGAAAGACGTGAACAACAACATGGTTCAACTGAGCCAAGAGGAACAGAGCAAACAAGATCAAGTTAAAAAGTACATTCAACAATGCTGTTCGACAGTGATCGAACAAAGCCATGCATCAGCGTCTTTGACTCAATTTTTGGCCTCTCAAAGCAACAATGGAGCCGAATTTTTGAGAGCATTTAGCCAAGACAAAATACTGAACATAAGTAGTGACAGAGTGAACAATTTCAAGGCTTTGGTTGACATTTTCGTTGAGAATTTGCACCCCAGACCAAAAAATCAAAAAATTCGCCTCTTGGAAATATGCAGCTCAATGTCTTATTCAATGTGTGCCAGTCTGACCAATTTGCTACGCTCTCATGCGCACATATGCGATCAAATCGAAATTGGCTATGTTCAAATGGAAAGTGTGTGCGATTTGGAGGCGCAGTTTTTCGATCAAATCAGCTCGGACTCTTTGTTTAAAATGGAAAAAATCGACTGGAAAATTGGCCAGGACAACAGCTTGACCACCCATGTACCTTCAACAATTGGACAATTCGACCTGGTCATTCTTAACAATTCAAATTTGTCCAAGTACAAAAATGTGCGCTCCTGGCTCCACAATACTTTGACCAAGTTGACGCACAATTTTGTTCTGGTAGTCGACGATTTTGTTCATGAAAAAGCATTCAAGCAATTAATTGCCAATTTGGAGCATTCTGCTTTGAAAAAAGATCTAAACATGCCATCACCATTTGATTTGGAGCTGATGCAGACGCTTGGCTTGACAAAAGTGAGTGAGCGGTGCGCATTTGCCGAGCAAAGTCTGTGGCGCTTTGGCAAAAAATACCAAAACAACTGCTTTGTGAACATTGACAATCTGGTCGAGTTCAATTGGCTGGACGAGATCAAAACAAGCCTGAGTGATCCAACTGTTGACAGAGTGTTCTTATTGAGCCAAAGTGAAACAAGCGGCTTGGTCGGCTTGGTCAACTGCTTGAGAAAAGAGTCCAATGGTCACAAAATAAGATGTGTTGTAGGCAAAAGTTTAGACCAAGTGCCACAAAGTGTGTTGGACACAGATCTGGTAATGAATGTGTACAGAAATGATGAGTGGGGCTCGCTGAGACACGTGGTCACCGATGCACACAATTTGCTTGTCAACTCAGAAAAAGACTTGTTCAAAGACCAATTCAGCCGAGACGAGGACAACATGTGCGTGAACTCGATGCAGCGCGGTGACCTAGCCTCACTCCGATGGATCCAATCGGCCAAAGCGGTCGCTTCACACGCTCACCACGTCATTTGCCAAGTGGCGTATGCAGCGCTCAATTTTCGCGACATCATGCTCGCCACTGGCAAGCTGAGTCCCGAGGCCATTCCAAATTATCACAAGATGCAGGACAATTTGCTCGGCATGGAGTTTAGTGGTCACGTCGACGGACAAAGATGCATGGGCATTGTGTCAGCTCGCGGTCTGTCCACTCAAGTTGTTCTGGACAAAAGTTATGTTTGGCAAGTGCCGCAAGACTGGAGTTTGTGGGACGCGGCCACCGTCCCGGTCGCCTATTCAACTGCCTACTATGCTCTGTGTGTGCGCGCCAAACTCAAACGAGGAGAATCGGTGCTAGTGCATGCGGGCTCGGGCGCTGTCGGACAAGCAGCGATCAGCATTGCACTCAGCTTTGACTGTCAAGTATTCACCACTGTTTCGTCGGACCAAAAGCGAGAGTATCTCAGGGCTCGCTTCAACAATCGGCTGTCCTTTGCCAATTCACGTGACCTATCATTTGAAAAGCATGTTATGAGAGAGACGCAAGGCCGCGGTGTCAACATCATACTGAACTCTTTGTCCGAGCAAAAACTACAAGCATCTGTGCGAGTTCTTGCCGAACACGGACGATTTTTGGAGATCGGAAAGTTTGATCTGAACAAAAATTCCTCTCTTGGCATGTCCGTGTTTCTCAAAAACATCAGCTTTCATGGCATTCTCTTGGACTCTTTGTTCGACAAGTCAAACGAGCCCGAATGGAAGACAGTGCACAATTTGGTACAAAATGGAATTGAAACTGGAGTGGTCAAGCCCTTGAATGCCACAATATTCGCCAAGGATCAAATTGAACAAGCGTTCAGATACATGGCGCAGGGAAAGCACATCGGAAAAGTTCTGGTGAGCTGCGCGGCAACGCCAGCTCAAGTTGAAGCCGTGGCCAAAGTGTGGTTCACTCCGGACCACAGCTACATAATCACAGGGGGTCTGGGCGGCTTCGGCCTCGAGCTAGCCGAGTGGCTAGTGGAGCGCGGCGCCCGCAATTTAATCCTAACTTCGCGGTCCGGCGTCCGAACCGGATACCAGACACGCAAACTCAACATGCTCAAGCAAGAGTACAATGCCAATGTTCATGTGCTCAGCTATGATGTCAAAATTTTGTCCGAATGTAAATTGTTGATGCACAAGGCCACCGAGATTAGCAAGAGTGGAAAAATTGGCGGAATTTTTCACCTGGCCGCACTGCTCCAGGACGCCCTGCTCGACAATCAAAGCGTGCACAAATTCAAAAAAGTCATTGACATAAAATATCAAGGTGCACTCAATTTGGACACACTGAGCCGGACTTGTGAGCTGATGGACGACACGGCTTACTTTGTGGTGTTTTCGTCGGTGACAAGTGGCCGTGGCAACATTGGCCAGTCGAACTATGGCTTTGCCAATTCGGCCATGGAAAGAATTTGCGAGAGAAGAAAAATGGAGGGCAAAAATGCGCTCGCCATTCAATGGGGAGCTATTGGTGACGTCGGCCTGGTTGTTGAATCTCACATGAACGGATCAAACGAAACTGTAGTCGGTGGCACTCTTCCGCAACGAATCTACGGATGTCTTAGAACACTGGAGTATCTTTTGCTCAAGAGCACTGCAGAACAGTACGCCATTTGGTCTAGTTTTGTGCCGGCGTTTAGTGGCGCTGACAAACACAGCCAAAAGCCAGACACAGACAAAAGCTTGGTGCAAACAGTGGCCAACATTATGGGTATCAAGGACTTGAAACAGATTCGCAACGAAAAGCAAAGCTTGGCCGAAATGGGCCTGGACTCGCTGATGAGTGTGGAAATAAAGCAAATATTGGAGCAAAGCTACAACATCAATTTGAATGTGAAAGAAATTCAGGCGCTGAGTTTAGAAAAGTTGAAAAATATGCAACAAGTGGCACCGGCTGAGTCCAAAGTGGCCACAGAGCAAAATTTTTCAGTCAAAGAAACAAAAATGCTGATGCCTTCCGAAATGCTTGTCAAACTAAATGAGCAAGTTGATGATGTTGATGACCAAAAGTGTGTTTTTGTAATTCATCCGATTGAGGGCCATGTGCAAATGTTGACAGAATTCGGACACAAAATGAAGTCCAGTGTGTATGGCATTCAGTTTGCCAAAGAGGCTATTGAGACCACCAGTTTGCCACAGCTGGCCGAACTCTATTGGAAGCAAATAGAAAAAGTAACAGGCAATGACAAAAAAATAAACTTGTGTGGCTACTCGTTCGGGGCATCGGTGGCCTTTGAGATGGCCGTACAGAAAACCGACCGCGTCCGCACTCTCACTTTACTTGACGGCTCCCATTCCTATGTGAATGTGCAGGTGAATGCGTACAAGACCAAGCTGCAGCTCGATAACTCGGCTGAGACCGAGTCCGAGGCTTTGTTCACCTTTTACCAGCAATTTGGACAAGTTCAGTCCCGGACTGAGTTTATTAAAAATTTGTCATCCATGAAAACTTTTGAGAATAGGGTTAAGTTTGTGGTCGATTGTTTGATGCAGAATTCTAGCTACAAATTTGATCCTGTGGATGCGGACATGGCTGCCAGGGCGTTTGTCCTCAAACTTATGATGTCCATTGGCTATGAGCCGAAAGAAAAGTTGAGGATGGAGCGAATTTTGTTGATCAAGTCGGAAGCTCAGACCAATTTGATTTCAAATATTCAAGCGGTTCTTGGCGCTGACTATGGACTGAGCAAAGTGTTTGAGGGAACAGTTGATGTAAAAAGTGTGGGTGGCGATCACCAGACGTTTTTGCAAGGCGATAATGTTTCGGAAGTGGTTCAGCTTGTTGAGTCCAGTTTTTGTTAGCACACTTTGATTTTAGGTTCAGAGGATATTTTAGTTTTGTTTATTTAACATGAAAACATTTTAGTCTAAAAAAAATGTTTGATTTATTACAAAAAATTTAGCAAAAAAATAAATTTTTGATAAAAATTATGAATCTTTTTCAATTTAATTTTTTTTTAAACAACTAAAATTATTACTTAGACAAATATTTTAAGATAGTAAAATAATTAAAACCGCATATTTAAGTGTCATTTATTATGATTAAAAGTCAGTAGAAAAAATGTCCATTTAATGTATTAATCGCCATCTAAAAGTATTAAATTTTAAGCCTTAAAGTTAAATAAAATAAAGTCCGTTTGAAACAAAACTAATAAACAACTTTTTACTAAGTGTGCTAAATTTCTATTTTTAAAAAGTGTAACAAAATTATCGTGACAAAATATTTGAAGCCGAATTTTTAGGCTTTTAATTTAATATTTTAAATATTAAAACTCATACAAACTCATGAAAAAAAAGAAAATTTTCATAATAAAGTTAAGAGTTCAATACAGTCGACTCTCTTCAATTCGTACCTCCTGGGACCCAAAAAAATGGTCCGAATTATTTTTTCCGGTTTACTGAATTTATCCGGAAAAGTCAAAATTTTAAAAAAAGTCCGGTTTCCAAAATATAATTTATTTAATTTTTAATTTACACACAATATTAAAAGAAAATAAAAACAAAATTTTAAATTGAACTCATTTTCAGAAAACAATATCAAAAAGCCACAAGCGATTCAGAATACATTAGTCAGAGCTATCCTCAGATTAAAATATGATACTCCCTCCAACTTAATGAATCACGAGACTTTTGATAACTTAAATTACTAAAAGTCTCGAATGGACCTTTTTGAGTTGAATGAGAAATATGTTGGGGCAAGACTGAGTCATTCTAAACACTGGTACCCAAAGAATCTCAAAAGACCTTCAAATTTTTCAAAATAAAATCCTCCGATCAATCAGACGTTTTCCATTTAAAACCTCGACAGAGATTATACATCAAACTTTAAAAATCGATCTACTAGAAACAAGGCTAAAAAAACTATTTATCAAATTCGTTTTGTCAAAAGACCAAGATGACCTGATCACAAACAACCTTCAAAACTACGCAACAAACTCAACTCACAAATTCAAAACACCTTTTGATAACTTTTTAGATTTTGAACAAGACTAAACTTTTCTCATCTTTTATTAATCTGTAAATAAGTTTATGTACAAAAATTCTTATCTATATCTCTTTAATTGTATTAAACATTTATATAACCGCATGGGGGTTGAAAGAAGGTTCTAGACCATTCTGAACTTCCCAAGGGTCACCGCCCTTAAATTATTATTTAAATAAAAAAAAAAGACTGAGTCATTCTATTCCATTTGTTGTCGGACTGGTGGAGAATTACAAAGCGGGTTTTGAATCAAGATTGTAATACATCCTACAAATCTTAAAGCTATTTTTTATATTCAAAAAGATACTGGGCGATGGCTTCGAAACAACATAATCAATGGGTATATCGAATATGTTTGATGAGTATTTAAAATGGAATGTCACAAGTAATTCAGTCAGAACCGATTAAATTATTAGTTCTGCATTCAATAACTCAATTATTTTAAAAAAGAAGCGAAAGACGTCCGTGTAGAGCTAAAAAACAATTAATTTAATTGATCAATGTATTGTCTTTTCTTTTATCATATTTTTTCACACGTTTCTTTTCATTTTCTTATTCTACTAATAAAAAATAAATTTGCTACTTCAATTATTATTCTCCTAACTTTTATTTTATTTTTATATTTTATTTTGAAGGAGCATTAGCTCGTCACAGATAAACAAATAAATAAATAAGAAAATCTAAATCATAATGGGCTTGAATTTTGTTTAAATGGCCTTTTGTTTAATTGTCATATTTATTTATTTATAAAATATCTTAAATATTTAAGTTTTTTAATACAATCCTGACATTTTTGTAATCAAATTTAAAACATGTGGGTGAAAGGAAAAGAGTGAAAGGTACTGCTTCTTCAGAATAAAAATATAAAAAATATAATTTTGTGATACTTTTCGATATTTCTAAATAATAATTTTATCTAATTTAATTTTCGCTAATTTTATCACATTGTTAATTTTCGTCTCGTGGCAAAAGTATACCGAACCAAAAAATCAATATTTATATGATACCATTATTGTAAAAAATCTTAAATTAAAAATAAAAATTAAAGCCTTAACCATTACAAAACCTAACAGTAATTTAATATTTGAAGTTTCTTTTTGAGATCTAAATTAGACAAAATGAAAAAATTAAATGAAAATAAATTAAAAGCTGTTTCTTGAGATTCTGATGCGAATTTTCATACATATTTTTTAATAAAATTTTTCTACATGTAATCCACATTGTATCTCAGTTAAATCTATTTTGAAGTCTGAGAGAAATATCTTAATGGGAATGAATTCTTTGATACGACTTAATTAAATAAATTTCAATTAGTCGCAATTGATTAGCATTATTATAATAAAATTATCTAAATTCTTTCAAGAAAACTTTTTGTATCCGAATTTGAAACTTAATTTTAAAAAGGATTGTTTAAAAATATTGTTAATACTCACAAAATATGATAATATGCTAACTATTAATAAATTTTACTGGCTAATTTTCGGAAAATAAAATACAAAAAAATTTCTTTAATTAAATAATTATTTAAAAAAAAATAATCTATTTAAGTTCCAGAAATAAAAAACTTTTTGTCTTTAATTTTCAACAAATCGTTTTTAAATTACTTTTTATATTATTTTATCTACTTTTTACATTAAATTTTTATTTTTATTTATTATATATTTTATATATTTTTTAATATTCTGAAGGAGCATTAGCTCGATACAGATTAAACAAATAAATAAATAAACTAAAGTGCTATCTGAATTTCTAATTTTTGACTTGAAATTCGTAAAATGCGTTCCTTTAAAGCGTTGTTGTTCTTTCAGACCCAGGTATTCAATGATAAAATTAAAATATTTTTTAAAATTATGTAAATTCTGAAAGAGCATAACATTTTCTGCACTCTTGTGTATATTTTTATTGAAAAAAGCCAAAAACAACGCTTTTTTCACTTGAATCGCATGAAGTCCCAGGGATCACTTAAGAACAATATTTTTTTAAAACAAACTAGACAAAATTCTTAATAAATCTATCTATGGTTTTAGTTTTTTGAATTTTCAAATTTTTAAAAAAATAGATACTTAAATTTTTGAAGTTTTGAATTTCAGGAACTTTACTTTATTTAAAAAAAAATTTCAATGGAATTTAAAAATAATTAAAAACATTCAGAATATTTAGAGGGCATGTAAATTAAAAAATTTAAACATAGAGGTAGATTTGATCTCTCAGCATTGTTCATAATAAAAATAAAAATTAAGTTTTAATTTCATACATTTTGAAGGAAAAAATAAAGAAACGCATTATTTGACTACCATATTTCATCAAATAAAAGAAAGTTCAGTAATCAAAAGGTTTCTTTTATTCGAATTTTTTTCACTCAATAAAAGTGACTTGAATAAGAAAATTTATCAATTTTTTGTCCTCTATTAGAAACAAGAAAATATATTTTTTACATGGCAAATGTCTGACGAATTTTTGTTCAAACGATATACAAATTTTTTGAAAAAAACAACTCAAATAAAAGGAAAATTGTGACTCAAAAACTAGCAATTTTCTTCTATTTGTGGTCACTTTTAATGATGAAATACAAAAATATAAAATTTTAAATAGAATTTCTAAAAAAGAAAAATAAAATACATTTGCATTCATGTTCTTGGCCTTGCATACCGTTACAAGCTTTGCATTTTCCCAGAAGAAGCTAAAACTATTTCAATTGGTCAGAAACGTAAAAGAGGAAGACCAAAAAAGCAAAAAGCAGCCTTGTTTTACCAAAATGATTGTTAAAAAAAGAAAAATAAACAATCACAATATTATACATACACAATTTAAATAGAAGGTAGATTATAAAAAATGAAATGTAAATTTGTTTCTCAGTATTAATTATAATAAAAATTGAAATTTAGTATTAATTTCACACAGCTATAATATAAATAAAAAAGAAAAAAGAATAAAAGCATCAAAAGAAATGTTATTTTAAATTTTTTCAAAATAAATTCCGTGTCAAATACTATGATAAGTATAGATTTATTCGAGTCTACTCGCAATCAAATTGAGTATATAGACTTTATTAGAAATAATGAGAAGTCAATTTTATCAGAACAATTTATTGCTAAGGCCATTTACAGATACCAAAAAGTATGGCTGCCTTTGTGTCAACTTCTTGATTCCAAAAAAAAGCAGCTGTCCGATTACTATCCACCACACGATGTAGCATGGGTATGGCGCAGTCATATGCTTTCACCAAATGAATACAGAAACGATCTAATCAAGGAATATGGCCAAGTATTTGACCATTCGTGTTTCAGTTTATCTGAAATATTGGACAAACAGGCCATCACTGAAATCGAATGGCTAGAGTTCAGTGGTTTTTCATTCGACTATGTTGATTTTCTGTCAGTTGATCAAATGTACAGCACATTCGAGTTCAGTTTTTCAGCTAACCTTAAAGAACTATGTGGTGTCGCCAACGAATTTGCTTACGATCAAAACTATTCTGTTTTCAATGAAGAATTGACCAAAAGTGGAATAAAAGAGTATGAGAAATTTTTGAATTTCAGATCAACCAATTCAGAAACTTTTTTTGTTCCAAGCTCCTCTTTAGACCTGATTTGGCATTCCCATTTAATGCACCCAGGAGCATATTTCAATGATTGCAAACTTTTATTCGGAACACTGATGCATCATACTTGTATTCAAATTAAAGATCAAACTTTACGGGAAATTTGGAACTCTTTTATTCTGGCAGTTTTTAGCCCTTCAACAATTAAAGATTCCAAATTGGAGAAATTAGATCGAAATATTTCATCTATCAATTGTAATATTGAGTATATTGGAATTTTTGAAGTTGAAGAGATTAGTATAAAGTCATCAAGTGATGAAGAAACACCATTTCAAACTTACATTGTAAATGAGAACCAACAAGTGATGCTAAAACAGAAATCGATTGCAAATCAAGAAATTTACTTCAGAAAATCGGATTCATGCTTTTATTTGTCAATAGAAAAGAACGAGCATAATCAGCAGCAAAGAAAAGAAAGTTTATCATCAGCAAATGATTCAATTGAAATCAAACCTTTTAAAGCAAGAATTGATCTTTTTATTCCACAAGATAAATTATCAAATGATAAAACATTCACTTTTGATTGTGGTCAAAAAGAATATTTAGCATCGCTAAGATATAGTCTTAGTCCAAATCAGAAGGTGAACGTTCTAAGATTAGGATTTGAAAAAAATCCGTTTAGACTGGTCAGTCTTAAAGATATATTAGGGTCATTTGATCTTGATCTAGAGTATAAGCAATTTAAAGGTGATTGCCAAGTATTAAGCGCTAGACATCTAGTAACTGTCGGCAATGACCGAACTGTTTTTCTTGAGGCAGATATTTTTCATTTTCCACGAATGAATAGATCGGGAATCATAATTTCTAAAAATAATATACCAATTGTCTCTAGCTTTTCAAGCGAATCTTCAAAGAAAATAAAACTCGACATCGAAAATAATAAACCTCATATTATAATAAAACATGATGTGTCTAATGGTTTTACTTTATCAACAAAATGGAAATATAGAACAAAATTTGGTTATTTAGAAATTGAATTAGGAGAAAACATGATTTTCGTTAAAGAAACTTTAAAATTTGCTCTTCGAAATAACAATACCGATGCTACAGTTGATATGAAAAATGGTGAGATAGAAGTTGAAGTTAGAGAGTGTCAGACAACTTTTAGCGATTTGATTAGTATTCTGATCAAAGCTCTTGCTATCAGTATGCAATATGTAATGTTCATGCCAAAACCTTTGCTAATTTACAACAAAACGGAAAATAGACTGGATGAAAAGATGACCGCCGAAGTGCCTGTGAGTATTAGGAATTCCAAGCTTTTAGATTTAATGGGATTCGATTATTTGCTTAATTCAAATATGCTCTTTAATTTGAATGGCAATAATTTAAGTCTTTGTTCGTGCACTAATGATAGTAAATGGTTTAATTTTTCTTCTCAAATTATGGAAGATGATGAACGGTCAATGAGATTTAAAACAAAATATGAAAATCGTTTTATAACCATTACGAACTTAACTTTCTATAGCAATATAAGGATGAAAAAGAGTGATTCAACCAGAGAAAACATTGCAGGTTCAACCGAAGAAAACATTGCAGGTTCAACCGGAGAAACGACTGATTCAAGCATCGCATGTCCAACTGAATCAATAAATATGAGTAAAATTAATTTGAATATTCCGAAAGCAGGCCTGCCAAAAATTTTATCAAAACCAGAAACAAAAAATGGATACCAAAAATTGAGTGACACAAGTTCAAACGAAAATTTTGAAACTAATAGTAAAACATGCGTTTTGCTATAGGATTTAATTCGAAATATTTTTTTAATAGTGACATTTTTGCAGTTTTTAAAATAAAACTTTTCATACAATTAAATTTTAGTTCTAAAAAATCATTTGACCATTTCACTTAACGACTGTTGATCATTTCGAAAATATACCTCACCTTTTTCTAGATAAAATCGTCAAGGAATTGGTCTACTATTTAATAATAGTGTTGGATGCGGTCAGAGCAAACCGGTCCATTTCACGGACGGTTTTTTGCGGTCATTTGGCCGGTTAGCTTGGCGGTCAAAATTTTGGACCGTCAAAAAATCCGGTCAAAGGAATACGGGCGGTCAAAAATTACATTAAATTTTTTGAAATATTTATTTTGATAAAAAAACAAAAAAAAACATTAAAATTAAAAAAAATTTTTTTTTAAAAACAAAAAAAACTTTATAATAAGCACTTTTTTGAAAAAAAAAATGTTCTTAATTTTAATGACTTTTTTTAATGTAAATTTTGACCGACCGTTTATTATTTATTTGTTTTCTGTACCGAGCTAGAGCTCCTTCAAAATAAAGTATAAAAAAAAAATAAAAATAAAAAAAATAAAAATAGAGTTAATAAAATAAGAAAAAATAAAAATAAAGTAAATCAGCTAAAAAAAAAAAAAAAAAGAAAGTTTAAAAGACATATATGAAATAGATTGTTACATGTGACAGAAGTTTACATAGTTGAGGCTTCATGAAAAATAGAGGAAATAGTAAGGTAGCAATTACACAATGGAGTAAGGTATTCTTACCGTTTTGGTCTGACCGTATTATACAATCAACTTCGATGGAATACTTATCTATACTGACTGGATTTAAGGTATTTTTTTTTTTTTTTTTTTTTTTTTCAATACTTCAGGGTTTTCATTGTATATGAATTTTAACTAGTAGTTTTAATTCGTTGTTTCTTTCCTTTAAGTTATCCTAGTTTCTAAAAATTAAAATCGCCATGCTTTAGAAAATTTTAAAAATTGTCTACTGGTATTTCTTTAAGCACTTTAAATAAATTTTTTTAAAATTTTTGTTATATATAAATTTGAGTTTTTGTTAAGAAAAATTTTACATGCTACTATAATATTAGATATAATAGTACTTTATGGGTTTATAATTTTAATTTTAAAAATGGAAATGGAATACGCTGAGGAAGACTATGAGATATCAAATAAAGTTGTGAGTGATTACTTACACAGCCTTGGCTATGATGACGACTATAATGAGCTTAAAAAATTTGATAAAAAAAATGAAGATTTAACATGCCGACCTGTTCAAAATTTTAACTTTTCAAAATTTCACCCAATAGCTTATCTATTTAACTCGGAATTTTTAATCGAATTAGTACAAAATAATCGAGAAATTTTTAATGAATCAATTTCCGATTTGGACAATCAAACCATTATCAAAGAGAATCTCAAATTTATTCAATGTTTAGAAGATTTTAGCTTTATTCGGTCAATTTGTTGCCATAAAAATTTTTTTTTTATCTCTTTTTTTCTTTTATTGTCCATTAGTGCCCTGAGTATTCCAATTTTTATTTCCATTATTTTCCTTTTTTTTATACTGATTTTTTTTAGGTATAAAATAATTACTAAATTTCTTCTAATTTGGCTAAATTTATCCATCAAGTATCTTCAGGAAACTAAAAAAATTTTTGTATTTATAAAACACAGTGATCTGGTGGAATTATCTCTGAAAAGAAGGCATTCTACATTTTCATCTAAATCAGACATTAATTTTGTTTTCCGAAAGAGCATTTTTCTGATTTTGAGAAAAAATTTCTATAAACTAAAAAAAATTAATCTTGGGCTATTAAACAATATTGGTCAAGATTATCAGCATTTTATTTGCTCGATAAATGATTCAGACTTGAGCCCAGTGATGAGAATTGATGGTCTTGAACTTGACGAGTTAACTGATAATTATAGCCATAGCTGTCTAAACTCAATAATTAAGCTAAACTCGATTTTAATATCAGAAAATTTTAAATTAATTATTTTGAAGTTTTTCTCTTTATTTAAAGATGGTTCTGATTTTTTCAAATTTTTTTTTTTGACTCTAAATTCAGTACTTGGAATTCATAAATTTGTCAAACAATTAAAAAAGTTCGAAAAACTAAGTAAATTGATAGATCAAGAAGAGGAAACCTCGAAGATAGTCCGGGTTGATCCATTAAAAAGTGAAGATTATCTAATAATGTATTTAAGATCTTGTCTTCTCAATTCCTATGACTTAAAAAATCCGAGAGATAATCAAGCTAAAGCAGAAAAAACAAAGCTTATCAGAATGGGACTAGAATGCTGTAGTTTGTATCTAGACCAAATTGAGGCCAGTCTAGGCTTGGAAGTTCCACAAGTCAAAGTTTCTCAAGCATCACCAGATAAACCCAAATCCGAAAATTTTGTCAAGCTTCAAGAAACTATTCCTGAAAATCAAGAGCTGATTTTCGAGGATGAAATATTCGAAGCTGAGAATGATCCCAACAGCATGGTTAAAGAAAAACTAAAAAATTTTGAACCGGAAGAACTGAGTCCAAAAGAAAAACAAGAATTACTAAATACTAAAAATTTATTTTACGAGCTGAAATATGCTCTAAAATGGAAGACTAATGAGTGGAAGGAAAGGGAAAAGCGAGCCAAGCATGTTAATGATAGAAAACCGGGTGAAATAAGCGAATTCGGAATGAGAGATGAAAATCATCTTTTGGATAATGATATTTTAATTTATAAATCAGGATTAAGAAAGAGAACAGATTTAAAGTCGCAATTGAAGCAATTTAATGAAAAAAAAAGCAAATATTCCAATGATGAAAATTGGGAAAACTATCGTAGTGAGTCGCATAGCTCAATTTTATCTGATATTATGGCTAAAAGAAATAAGTTAATGTGTCAAAGCGATGAAAGTGAGGAAATTTTTGGAGATTGATTTTTTTAATAAAAATTTTAGAAAAGAAATAATTTTAATGATTTTGATTGACATTTTAAATTTTAGCAGAAAAAATTTTTTATTTGAAAAATGAAAATTTAAATAAAATAATCAGGAGGAAAAATCAGAAAAAAACCTCCGTCCTCTTTTTTACTTTACCAAATCTTAAACATTTTTCCAAGAAAATAAAGCAGGATTGATAGATGAAATTTAAAAATAGAATTCGTTAATGGTGACAAAAAAGCGATTTGTAAAATAGATTTAAAAATCAATTTTTGTTTAAATTCAATAACTCATTAATTTAAATGTTTTCTATAATTTATTTAGATTTTACAAATTTATTTTAAAACATTAAAAAAAAAGATTAATTAAAAAATTATTTAGAATATAATAAATCTTTTGCTTTTTTTATTTAAATTTTCTTCTTTTTGCTGGTTTTCTTTGACTTGTGAATCTGATAATTTGTCTGGGTTGTTTAAAACAAATCCTCCTTTGCTGTTCTCAACCTGTTCTTTGCACGAATCGTACCAATGCTTGATTTTGCTATGCGTCATCATGTCTTCAAACGCTGAACAGCCTTCATACGAAGATATAGCCCCGTATAGTGCCTTTTAAAATGATAGTTTTTAATTCATCAAAAAAGAACTATCTGTACTAAAGATTAGCTAATTTTTTCCCAACGCAACTAATGGTATTTTCGTTTTCTTAAGACTGGAATTATTTTACTAAACTTTTAAATAAAAAAAAACTCTTATGGCCAAAAAAACCTCAAAATCTCAATGAAAAAATCAAATTTTTGATTTTGTTTTGTTTTTTTCAAATTAAAAGAAGAAAAAAATTCCTAAAAATTTTTATTTTTTTACTCTTTTTTACGTTAACTTACGTAATTTTACTATAAATATAGTAAGAAAATGTAATTACTTTTTTGTTAATATACAGTATGTCTGAAAAATTTTGAATCAATGGAAAATATCAAAAACTCTTGGAACATTGTTAATAGATGAAGCGAGAAAATAAATAATTAATAAACCCAATCAATTAACCATGTGTAAACAGTTTTCAAAAATATCGATTTATTCAAAATTTTTGAGGCATACTGTATATTAACAAAAAAGGAATTACATTTTCTTACTTATATTTAAAGTAAAATTACGTAAATTAACGTAAAAAAGAGTAAAAAAATTAAAATTTGTAAGAATTTTTTTCATCTTTTAATTTGAAAAAAACTAAACATTTTGAGGTTTTTTTGGCCGTTAGCGTTTTTACTGTCAATTACAATTTTTCACGTATTCTGATGTAATTTTACGTATGATTATGTTTAGTTACCGCCCTGAGTTTACGTTTATGTAAGTTTATGTAATCTTACGTAAAATTACGTAATTTTACCCATTCTGCTGTTTTCGTAAAAGCACTGTATTTAAAAAATCTGGCCATATTTTCAGATAACTCAGGATCATAAACATGTAATACGTAAAAAATGGAAATTATCAAAAAATTCAGGCTGTATTGCTGGAGACTTAAAAGTTGTTTTTCCGATTTTTTATGACAAAATCATTTTATTTAATTTATAAAAACTATATTATCTGATAGACATTTTTATGCTATTAACAAAAATTTCATCAGCTTTTGGATGTATCTGGAAAGCTATGAGGGTATCTTTGGATGTTTTCCATTTGAAATTTAAATGTGATGATAATTTTTTTTAGATTAAAAGGGTTTACAGCTAAAATAAAAATATTTAGAAAAAATCTTTTGTAATAACTTTTTTATTGACACCGGTATTGTTTTTTTACAATCCTGGTGGGTGTAGGTTCTTCAGCTAACCAAAAATTACATAAAAAATTTATTTTTTTTGTTGTAAATTTGACCAAAATAAAATTTTTAATTATTAATGCCAAAATTTACGAAAAATATCAATTTTTTGCCTCTTTTTATTTCACCTATATTCTAGTCATTTTTGGTAAAATTTCGTAAAAAAGATATATCATAGCACTACTCTATAATTGATATTTGAATAGAAAAAAATTTTTCTAAAATTTTTTGATTTAAATTTTTTTTAAAGGGAAATTAATTGTAATTGAACTTTTAAATTAATTAGCATGAGAAAATCATTAATACTTGAAGATAAAAATAGTTAAAACATTTACCAAATCAGATAGATTCGGTCTGGATCCTCCCATAAAAGTACCTCTTAGAGAATTAACCCATTCATCGCACATTTCGTACATTGAAACTCTTACATCCTCTTTTAAATTGTACCTTAAATAATATTTAATAAAGAAAATAATAAAATTTATTATTTTATTACTTTCTTTTGAGACTTTTTCCCAAAATAAACATGACAGCTGAGCCTATGTACTTAATGCAAAATCGCTGAAAATCAGAAAAATTGTTCTTCCAGTCTCCGATTTGATCATACCAATTGAATGCGGCCAAAGTTTCGTTCATGGTTCGATAAACATTTGGGGATATTACATGAATGAATTTTGAATCGACCCATTTTCGCCAATCTCTCTCATCTCTTAAGGAAAAAAAAAATTCTTTTCATTAAATTTTCGTCAATGATTACTTTCTTTCGCTGACATCTTTTCCATCAGTCATTTTTTCGGAGTGAAGCATCACAAAATACTTGTTCACAAATTCAGTCGATTTATTTTTTTCACTCGAATCGACTTCCATCGGCTCATAATATTTGACTATTTGAGCCAAAGGAGTACTTGGGTCTAATCGCAAGGTCTCCAAAGCACTTACTATGACCGATGATTCATTCAGTTGCTAAACCAAAACTTTATAAAATAAAGATAAAATATTTTATCTTTAAAATTTACCAAAATTTCAGAATCAAGCTCTTCAGGATTTGTTTTAGAGGGATATTGAATGGCTAAAGTTGGAACTTTTTTATAACCAGACCAGTCCAATTGTGACTTGTTAATTGAGTTTACTTCAACAATGTCATAGCTGTATCCATAATAGTCCAAATAAGCTCTAACTTTGCAGCAAAATGGACAAGTCACGTACTGGTACAAAGTTATTTTTATATTTCCAGGATTTTTTTCTCGATTTAACTTAAATTTAAATAGAAATCAAATTTTAAAGATTCAATTATTTTAATTACTGATCTAGAAGGCTTAATTTTTCCAGGTAAATTGCTGCTTTGATAATTAATTTCAAAACTATGAGCATTAGACTTTTTTTTTTCCAAATAATATGATATGGAAAAATATGCCAGAGCACCACTTGCAAAAACTACCAATAATTTTTTTAATGAATTGTCTTTTTCTACCGGTAATTGAGTGTTTTTATTCAAAGGAGCCTTTGTGTTTGCATTTTGAGGAGTCTCGGATGAGTTGAGACGTTTTGGCGTGAAAATAAGCCGGGAGTCTGTTTTTAAGTTAAAATATGTTGCTTGAAATGGTTTAAAAGCTCGGAAGGTACGCTGGGTTTGATTTAATAACTTAAACATGACTTAAAAAAGAAAAAAAAAATTTAAATTTAGATTTTTAAATATTTTTTTATGTTATTTTAAAAATAATTTCAATTTTTTACAAAGAATTCTCTAGTGGTTATTTTTTTTCGAAATTTTAAAACATTTATTCTCAGAATTACTCATTGTTTTTATTCTCGAAGCTTTTGTCATGTATCAATTTATGATAACTCGAGTCTTAAAGGCAAAGATTGAGAGTAAATAGCCTTAAAATATAAAAAAAGAAACATCTGATTTTTTTTCAATTTATTTCATTTTTAATTTCTAAATCATTTTTTCAAAATTCTGTGTTTTATTTTTATGAATGGACTGGCAAAAATAACCTAGAAATAATGCGACTATTCTTAGTCACCTAATGAAATTTTTTATAAGAATGTTTAAGAAATACGAATCATTTAGAAAAAATAAATTATAATTTTTTTATAAAAATTTTAATCTAAGTTTCTGATTTTCGACTAAAATTTTTTCTTTTTTAAAAAATTAATTTACTGTGATTTTCTAATGCTAACAAAAATTTGATATCAAAATTTTGAAAATAATAAATAATAATTTTGATATTCTCAAATTTCTTTCGTTCCCATTAAGTCCACTGTGTTTTTATCAATTGCCTTTAATTTTAGCAGAAAGATTTTTTTATTTGAAAAATGAAAATTAGTCCCATATCAAATATTTAAATTTTTATTCTTTAAAAATTTTAAATTAATTAATTATACATAAGTTACGACCTCATTTAAATAGACTTTTTGTAATTTTTAGAAATTAAACTTAATTGAATTTTATTTACAAGATAATTCAAAAAAATAAATCGGTATTTGCACTATAACATGCAATTACTAGATAAATGTAAATGAAATTAAAGAAAAATTATTTTATTCTAAAATTTTAATAAATTAAATTTCTAAAAATAAAACTAACAATGTTAAATAGAACTATTTATTCATATACGCAGCGTAGGCAAATGCACAAACATGAATTAAATATGTAGCAGACAAGATTCTGAAGATAAATTTTTCGTTATCTCCAGGATTAGAAGGAATTTCGTTCATTTTTGGCTTAATTTCTTCTATTTTCTTATCTTTTTTTTCATCTACTATAATTTTTTTTTCAAAATCATCAGCAAAATTTTCTATTAAAATTGGCATAGAATTTTTGCTTGATCTTTTGTAGCCTTTCAAAATCTCTTGGTTCATTCTTTCATACCATTCTCTAAATTTAGGGTATCTGGCTATTGACTCCCGGAATACAGTACAACCTTCGTATGCTCGAACATTTCCGTACATGCTCTAAATTATTTTTATTTATAAAAATAAAATAAATTAATTATTAAAATTATACTATATCAGCCAAATTAGGACCATCTGATCCACTGATAAATATTTTTTCACCAAGGCCTTCTTCCCACTGTGTCAACATCCGGTCTAAAAGATCCTTAGGTGTTTTGCCTTGGTCTTCAGCATCCCTAAAGAAGAGTTTTTCTTTTAGACTAAACAATTCTTTTTAATAAAAATACAAACAGTCTATTGATTAATAATGGCTTTTTCTTATAAGCTTTATACACATTGAAGTAGTATACAATGTAGTATTTAACCGAGTTGTACCGGCTTTTCCAGCAGCTTTTTTCAGAGATCACATCAAATTTTTCAAATAAATTTTTAAAACTGTCAACAGAGTTTAAATTAAGGACTGGAATGGCAAAATTGTTAATCCACTTTCTCCATTCAATAGAGCTTTAAAAATAATAATTAAAAAAAAAAATAAAATTTTGATTTTACTTTAAATCAGAGCTGGTTATATATTTATTTGGACTAGATGTGCCAGTTTCTCTCAGAATAGGCAAATATTGATCCAAAATATCACTAAAATTAATATGTTTTTCATCGCGTACACTTTCTAGTGCGCTTAGAATAGCAGTGGCGTTTGCCAAATGCCATTTTTTTTTGCTAATTTTGTCTTCCAGGACCAAAATTGGAAGTTTTCTCGCTTTTGTAAATTTAGTCAATTCCTCTTTGGAAAATGAGTCTACTTCAGTGAGGTTATAGGTAAATCCGAAAAAATCCAAATAGGCTCTTATCTGAGAACAGTATGGGCAATTTTCGAATTGATAAAGATGGAGAGTTAATGGAAAATTTTTATAAGGGGATTTGTGGTGTTCAACCTTTAGCAAAAATTAAATCTCTAATTTATTTTAAAATTTTTATTTACAATTTTTGTCGGAACAAATTCAGTGACCAACGCCACAGATCTAATCTCTTCATTTGGATCATCAGATTTTTTGACAAAGGTTTTTACCAAAAGAGAACCTGAAACCAAGCCGGCTGAAAGACTGATTGCGACTATGAGTGAATAATTAACTCCTTTGCCTATGGTTTGAACTAGTGTTGATTTAAGGCGATTTTGCGAATCAAATTTTTTTGGAATTTGGCAAATTTTGGCACGGTTCTTTGCATTGACTAAAGTGACCAGGTTTTTGTTGGACTTTTGCATACAAGGCGTTTGGAGAACGAATTTGAACATCTTGTGAGTGGCTTTGGAGTGAAGTGATGACATACTGACTAAAATAATCACATAAAATTAATGAGATTTGATTCGATTGATGTTGAGAGATTGGAAAAGGTTTATTTTTACATCATGACGCTTGATGCGAGTTATGGCAAAATTTGAAAATTTTTAATTATGCTAAAAATGCTATGTAATTTACTTGGAAATTTCTAGTGCAATCTTAACTTTAAAAAGTGTTCATTTTTTGAAATCAGTCTGTGGCTTTAATTAAAATTAAGGCAACTATCTATGGTCAGTTATTTTAAACTTTAAAAAAATGTTATGTTTAGCTAGAATTTCAAAAATTCATTAAAAAAGTTCAATTTTTCAAGAAAACATTAAATTCATAATTTTTCTAGAAAAAAGTTTATTAAAAAAGATTTTTTAATTTTGAAATCAAAAGAAAATTCTTAATTTCAAGGCAAAAAAATTCTTTTTAGAAAACTTGTCACATTTTTCTTTTCAAAAGACAAAGTCAAAAAGAAAAGGTCAGATTTGATTTTTAAATTTTTTTAAAAGTTAAAACTTGGACTTTTTACTTTTTGTTTTAAATTCAAAGTCAGAATTCACTTTCAAAATTCAAAGTCGCATTTAAAAGAAGATAATCCATATCTGTTTAATGTGAAGAAGTAGATATACTAGGGCAAATTACAGTAAATAATTTACTTAATAATTTACTTATTAATACTTTATTTTTCATAAAATGAACACCATGATGCAATGCATACTCCAATTCAGGCCTGACAAAAGAACAATAAAGTAATTAAATAATTTCCATCGTAGGGTATTTGAATGATTTTCTAATCATTCAAAGAATACCATTTGCTTTAGTAGCTGAGCTTCTGACCTGGGCGTCCCATTTGAAGTCGCTCTGGATAAAAATGCCTAAATCCCTTTCGCAATTTGATTTGTTTAGCAACTGGGTCTCAAACATTGTGTACTCAAATTCTGTGTTGTTACGGCCGCATTTTAACAATTTACACTTAATAATATTTAGCTGCATTGACCAATCCTTTGACCATTTAAAAACTCTATTAATGTCAGACTGTAAGCTACGGTTTAAATTTATGCTTTCTATAATCAAAAATTTTTTGATCTCTTGTATTCTTGCTGCGTTTTTTCGTCCGATTGCATCGATAAGGTACTTTTGAACCTTCAGCTGTATCATATTTGGTGCAATTTGACCATTTCTTTTCTATACTTTTTTCTGCATCATCGGCGTTATCAAATGTTTGAATAGTTTCCCTAAGAGGTTGATCTTGCTGGGAAGATGAGAAAAATTCCAATGTGTAATTACTAACCTTGCTTTAATAAAAGAATAGTTCTTAAGGTTGATTTATTTTCTTTTTTGTTCATACTGAATTTTCTTCAAAGTTGTTTTAGCTGGAAGTTTGCTAAGAGTGTGCTGTTTATTTACTTCGAAAAAATTTAAGTTTAAATCAGTTATTTCCCTGTCTTTTTTCGAGTTTATCAAATCATTGTTAGAATTAAATACTGCAGAATAAAAATTCACCAAAATATTTTTCTTTTTTTTCGACTGTGTTTAGTTCCCTATTATTTGAAATCAAAGTTAGAATAAATTTTGATCCCTCATTTGCTCTAAATTTCTAAATTTTTCCAAAAGTGTCTGCTTGAAAATGGATTTTGCCTATCTTTTAAATAAATTCGAACCAATTTTGATTCCTATCTTCCTAGGTTCTTTAATTTATTTAGACTAATTTTCAATTCTGATATCAATTTATCAAATCTTTGTCTAAACATTTGACAACGAGTTTTTTGAAATATTCTTCTTATCTTCCTACGTTCTATAATCAAATTTACTAAATCAGGTTGGAGACTGGTATTGAACCAAAGCACTTAAGTTTGTGCTAAAGTTTTTCATTTGAAACTTACATTTGAAACATTAAAGGCCTTAGCAAAATCGGTATAGACCACATCGACTGGGTATCCTTTCGAAACTCCTTGAGTAATAAAATCTAAGGTTTCAAGAAGATTTGTTGTGCACGATTTCTTAGGAAAGAAGGTATGTTGAGAACATGAGGTAAAATTGTTCCTTAATAAATGCACCAACATTAAATCCTTTATAATATTTTCCAGAATCTTGCAGAGAACACTGGTCAAAGAAAAAGCTCTATAGTTTTTAGCAATCAACTTAGTGCCTCTTTTATGAAGAGGAGTAACAAATGCTTGCTTCCAATTAAGCGAAAGTTCTGCCAGTTTTTTTGAACAAAATAGACAATGGCAAGACAAGAGCATCAGCGCAATTTTTTATGACTTCTCCATGAATTTTGTCTACTTTGCTCTACTAACGCCCAAAATTTTTAATTTATTCACTATTTTACTTACAGTTATCAGGCTTTCCATCAGGTTCGCATGACACATTAGTTTTGTAGTTTTATATAGGAAATGTATAATTAATTTGAAAGATTGATTTTGTATTTGTAATTTTTAATTTAATTTTTAACTTCGTGTCAGTATAATTAAGTGTTTTAAATTAGACTTGATGTTTTTTATCCTTTTAACTCAAATATTACCTATTTGATTTTATGAAAAATATTTTTGAATTTTTTTTTAACTTCTAAATAAAATTTTGATTCTCATATTATAAAATAGCTATAAATTATCTCAATATTATTTGTCTTTGGTAACGGCTTAATTAAATGAAAATCTAAGAAAAAACCATTGAATATAGAATTCAAATGAAAAAATTGAGTGAAAAAATTTTGATTATCCATTTCTCGACTTCATTGAGCAGTTTAGCTTTAAAGCATTCATTCAGAACATTTAATAATTTTTTATTTACCGATATTGATATATTTTCTACAAAACAAAGCAACTGGATTTTTGTTATACAACTTTTATTTTCGATCAATTTTGTTTTACTTTTTATTGGAATAATTTGTATTTATCTTTTTGATATTATATTGCTCAAGTTAGTGGTTCAATTAATTTTATTTATATTATATTTAGTTTTCATTTCTCTCTCAATAAACATGCGCAAAAACATTGTTCTGATAGATTGGCAGCCTGATAATGTTCTATTTGTTCAAGAAATCGATGAAATATTTATTGGGACAATTGGTCTTGTGAGCTTGATTTTATTAATATTTTCTTTGCTGGACTATTATGGATTGATAAAGAAAAATAAAGCTTATGTTTTAGTTAATGATTTTATCAAAAGATTTAATTTTTGTTTATAAAAACTAACCATAAATATAATAAAAAACTAAAATTATCTTTAATTTATTTAATTTTCAACATTAGACAGATTATTCGACTCATTTTTGTCATCTTGGTTGGGTTCAGAAACAATTTCTTCAATTAAAACTCTTTTCGGAGCATCACTATAATCAGGCTCTTCTTTTGGATCCATTTCAGTGATTAAAAAGTTAAACGGAGCTTGAATTAAAATTAGAAAAATAATTTTTATTTTAAAATTAAAAATACTTGATTTAGACTCGTTTTTTTGAGAGAAAATTGAGGACTTTTCTTCTAGTTGGTTATTTATTTTAACCTCAATCAATTCATTTTCTTCAACTTGCTCTAATTCTGGAATTTCTTCCTCTTCTTCTTTCGCTTTATCTTCTTCCTCCTTCGGCTTTTCTTCTGAACCTTGGTCAGTTTTTGGAGCAATTATATTTTCCAAATTTTCTAAATCAACTTCATTGTTTTGATTTGTTTCGTTTTGATCTTGTTGAGATTGCTTACGTTCAGCAATGAATTTATCACGGCGTGCCAGTAAATCTTAGAAAAAATAAGTTGAACAAAATAGTAAAATAGAGTAGAAAAAAAAATTACCATTGACACTGTCCATGATTCTTTTATGGTCAGCGTTGTCCCATTTTTTTCGCTCTTCTCGTTCAGCATCTTTGCCACCAGCGGCCCAGGCTTCTGCACAAGCTCTGTCGCGTGGGAAAACTGGTCTATCATCCAAATAAGTTAGCCCTTTCTGATAATGAATTTAATAATAATTTTTCTTTTATTTTTTCGAAGACAAGAGTTTTCCTAATTCAAGAAATTAATTTTATTTTGATTTATGATTTATTTTATCTGAATCAACTCTAGACTTTTATGCTTTGGAAAAAAAAAAGTTTTTAACAAAATTTGAGAAATGGAATCACTTATCAAATTAATCTTTCCGGAAGATTTCCGAAAATAATTGGGAAAATAAAATTTTGAATTATTTGTTTAAAATATATTAAAAAATTGGATTTCATACCAAAAACAGGCAAATTAATTTAATCACTACTGCACAGTATGATTAAAAGGATATGTTTTTCTAATTGAAAATCTTACCGGGTATTTTATCAAACAAATACTTTTTTAAATTAAAAATATCTACAGGGAAAATGATTCTAAAGAAGATTAAAAAATTTTAATTCTGCTACAGTTTTAATAAATTTTACAAATTTATTTATTTAAATGTCTCCAAAGCAGACTTAAGTCTTTCATGCGAACATGTAGGACACACTCGTTTATTTCAAGTATTTATTATAAAAATGTTTAAATAAGTTAAATAAATTTAAATTGAAAAAAAAACTGCGATTTGATTTTGATTTAAATTTGATTATTCTTAATTTTTTTTTGTATTTTACATGATTAAGAAAATTATAGATATTGAGAAATTAAGAAAATTCTGCTTAAGTTTTAATAAATTTTACAAATTTAAATTTAATTAAAAAATTAATGTTTTATAAAATTTAGCAAGCCAGTTTTGGTATTGCTCCAATTTAACAGTCCAATTTTGAAACCGAAAAGTTGGTTCAGACTACCCGTTAATCTTTAAACAAAATGTTTCTAGAGGGAATCGACATTTAAAAGGTTTTTTTTCAGTTAATTATTATTTTAAAAATTAATAAAGGGAAGTAAATATTTTTAATTACAACTTAAGTCATATTGAGAATTTAAAATTCTCGAATTCTATAAATAAATACGATTGATCTTTTAATTATTTTTTAATTATTTTCTTTTAATAAACTTTTTAGTTTAATTAAATATTGAAAAAACATACAAATTTTCTCTAATTTTCATTTAATTGATTTAATTAAATTTACTTCCATCAAAAAAGTATCATAAAATGATATAAATACTTTCTTTAAAAAATTAAATAAAAATTAGATAGAGAAGAAAGTCCAGCTATTGATTAATCATCTTATGGTTTAATAAGATTAATAAGCTTTCTCTTTATAAAATTTCACTAATTTTCGTTTAAAAAAGGAAAATAATTTCATAACCCTCTTTTTGGGAAAGGTTTGAGTTTTCAACCCTTTTTTTACCTTATCGTAACTGCTTTATTTAATATCTATTTTAATTTTAAAATCATAAACTTGACTGTTTTCTGCATTCGAAATATTATTGGGAACCAATTTATAAATGGGACTATTTTTCACAAAATAAAATATACCATTTGGAGTCCAAAATTTAATTTTACTACTTTAAAATTTCGATAATTTTAAGTTTTAAAAATTTTCAAGATTCTTTATCTTAATCTTTTTTAGTTTATTTTAGCAATTTTCAAGGATTTTTTTTTCAAATAAATTTTTGAATTTATCCGGTCTTAAAATCACCTAAACTTGATGTTGAAAATTAATTTTATACTCAAAAAATTCTAATAATATTTATGGTAGCTTTATATTCAAAATTTTATTTAACAATCTTCATCTTTTTTTCAAAATAATTGGACTAATCAATTCAAATTATGACATGGTTTGACTATTAAGTCTTTTTCATTGAATTAAATACTAATACTAAAATAATCAAAAGTGTTTGTATCAAAACTTACGATTCGAACAGTTAATGTTTTCCGGTAATCTTTGATCATTTTGATAGCAGGATTTCCCATTAAATTCAGAACATGCTAAAGAAAAAAAATATTTAAAAAATTTATTGTGAAAAAAAAAAAAAACTAAAAATTACTAAATTTTTCATTTTGTCGAATATTTCGATAACTTGAGGATCATCTATACAATTGTGAGATAAATCAAGACATGAAATGGAGTCACATTCGATCAAATGCTCCAAATCTTGGTATGTTTCTATTTTATTATGAGATACGCATAGAGAAGTGAGTTTTTTACAACAGCTTAAATTTTCTATTTTTGTAATGTAATTATTGCTCAAATTAATGGTGTCCAGTAATTCAAGTGGTTCCAAATTTTCAATTTTTCTGATCAAATTTTGCTGCAAATATAAACACTTAAGCTCTTTTTGATTACCTAAATTTTCAATTCGGTTGATGCCATTGGACTCAAGCCATAGACACTTTAGTCCAGTGTATTCTTCAAGGTTTTCAATAGTGCTAAATCCTTTAAAATGAAGGTACAACACGTCATTAAGGTACGGTGTCAAATAAAGTTTTTGTTCTTTGCAGTGTTTATGTAAGAACTCTTTGGTCATTCTTGGACCAAAACGAGATTTGTCTGAATCGGAATTTTTTTCCTGATTTTTCACTTCGTTATTTTCTGTTATTTTTGAAGAATTTTCAATTCGAATATTATTTTCTGGTGGCGCTACTGTAACCTTTTCAATACTTGTACTCTCTGGAATCTCTTCAATTAGGGTCGGCATTTTTTGGTCCTATCAAAATATCAATTATAATTTAGTATGAAATAAAACTCAAAATGTTCAACAAATTTGTTGATTTTTCTGTTTCCATGGCAACGTTTTTCAACTATGTTCATTTATGGGACATTATTTTAGTAGCCAAAGAATTAGTCCTTTGTTAATTTAATGTACCTTCATATTTTTGAAAATTATTTTTTAGAGAAATTTCTAAGTTTTAGTTTCAATGCAATAAAATTTTTAAGAAAAAATATAAATTTTTATTTTTTTATCCCAATTATATTTAAAATTTTAAAATTTTTTGACATAATTTGTTAAGTTCAGTATTGGATTTATCGAGATTGATTACGTTCAGCAATGAATTTATCACGGCGTGCCAGTAAATCTTAGAAAAAATAAGTAAAAAAATAGTTGATAAAAATAGTAAAAGAGAAAAAAAAAAAACCAATTAACACTGTCCATGATATTGTTTAAAGTCAATGGACAAAAAAATTTTTTTATAAAAGAATGTTTTTTTATGTGATCTTCGAGAATCTTTTAAGGAACAATATTAGGATTTGAAAACATTTATCGAACTAACATTAAGCAAAGATCCATCTAAAATCCATAATAAAACTTTTGTAATTAATACTTAAGATTTGAGTTGAAGATCTTGTTCAAAAATTAAGAATTTTCTTAGAAAAATTATTTTGAAAGATTATTTTAAGAATTTTACTTTCAGATTTAAAAATTTAAAAATTGATCAAAACACATTAAATCCGTAATTATAATCGATTGCATTTTTTGAAATTTAATTTTTTTCAAAAATCTAGAATAAGAAAGATCGAAATTAAATCGCGTATTTAAAATTCTTGATCTTATTTCCGACTTCAAATTAGATCAAAAATTTTAACACAATTTCTTACCCACTACTTAATTTTATGTAAAATTACACATTTTTTAGTAAAATTTTGTAATGAAATTCAACTCATAGGAATTTTTTTTCTAATCACTTAAAATCAATAATATATGTAAATGAAAATTTATATTTATTAATTAATTTCATAATGATTGAATATTACTTTAAAAAATGCTTCTATATTTTACCAAAAAAATGTGTAATTTAAGTAATATTACGTAAGAATAGCTAAGAAATGGTAAGAAAATTTTTTTAAATTTAGAAAATATTTCATTTTTAATTTTTTGTTTAACAAAAAACCCATTTTATTTGGCCGTTGGCATTTTGGAACGATTTAAAAAAAAGTTACTTAATTTAATGTAAAATAACGTAATTTTTCGTACAATTACATATCCTTACCGACTAAAATTAGCGTGAGATTTCTTAAGCTTTCTCAATTCCGCAAACATACGTAAAATAACGTAATTTAGCCTTTGTAGAAGCGCTCTACTTATATTTTTCCTTTCACTAGATATATTTTATTTGCCGATGAACACTAGGAATCCAAGGCTTTTATTCCGACAATGACCTAACAGTCCTTAGATTTTAAAAATTGTCATCAAAAATTGTTATCTCTTAGTATTCAGATAAATAATATTAAACAAAAAATTTCATCAAATTTTTAAAAAATATTTCGAACAAATTGCAAAACGCATATTTTAAAATATTGAAAAAATTTAATTTAAATAACATTTTATTGCATTTATAATTGTAATAGAGATTTTACAGAATTATTGATTTTAGATAGTTACTATTTTTGATTTAAGTAGGGTAATCTAACATTGTTGAAAAAATCAAAAAAAAATATACAAAAATATTTTATTTAGAGGAGATAGATTTGATTAAAATTTTCAATCAATTATAGTAAATAATTAACAAAATGTGTTGGAATATTTTTTTATAAATTTATGATTGAACAGATTCGAAAACTTTAAAATCTGAAGAAATTTTGTTCAATTCCACTCGTAACTATACTCAAAAAAATTTAATCAAAATTTTTTATTTATTTAAGAAATTAACTTATAGAAAATTTAATTAAAAACTTAGAGTGATTCCTAATTTTAAAAAAAATGAATTTATTTATACGAATGAAAATAAATTTTTACTTTTAAATGTATTTGAAAAAAAAAATTCTAATCTTTTTTCTATTTTTATCTTTTAACAATCAAATATATTCACTCAGGTGCTTTAAATGCGCTAACTATGGACGCTTGCAAAATGATTTTGTTTCCAGAAGCTCATGCAACAGTCCAACTAGTAATGACCAGTCGGATTTTTGTGAAGCTACCTACTGCTTCGTAAGATTATTTTTTTAACAAATAATTGATAAAAAATTTAATTCTCTTTAAGAAATCGTCAGTTCTAATGGCAGATCTGAGTAGTTCAATTTTGCGCGGTTGCGCATCTAGTGACAAAACCTATGAGCTTTCGACCAAATTAGTCGGATATCAGTCTGAACTTAATTTTTGTAACACGACCAATTTCTGCAATTCAGCATCCACAATTAACAAAAAAATCACCTTAATTCTATTTGGCATTTTAAATATTTTACTAAAAATTTTCTTTTGATCAAAATTTTATTATGTGGTTAACATGTATTTTTACATAAAAACAATCTTCAAAAACAAAATAATAAAATGTTAACTTTAATAAAGAATTTTTAATATTTATTAGTCAATCTTTAGTTTTATTGAGGTGGTGGAGGTGGCATTCTTGGTGGCATTCCAGGCGGAAGCAAAGGTGGTGGTATCATACCAGGTCGAATTGGAATTTGGGGAGCCATCTGGCCAGGAGCCGGCAATCCAACTTAAAAAATAGGATAAAAATTTTATTTAAAAAAAAAAAATTTGTTACCTCCTCGACCGGGACCCATCAAACCTGGAACAGGCGGTCCTCGAGGTGGAAGGCCTCCTGGCGGCATTGGTGGCATTCCCGCAGGCGGGACCACTCCTCTGCCAGCTTGCATTGCTCGACCTAGACCGGGGAGTCCTGCGGCACCGGGCAAACCAGGAATTCTCGCCATTGTGACATCTTCTTTTGGTGGTGGACCCTCAACTGTAATTGTGACCAAGTGCTCGCCACGAAGCAAAACAAGACCAAGTGTTCGCTTTTCTTCTTTTTCTTCTTTGCCACCCTTTGGTCTTACTTTTCTGAATTCTTCACAATCTCCAAGTATTATGTTCATGTGCTTATCGAATGCTTTGAAAGTGCCCACAAATTGTCGACTATCTTGAAGGGTCACTCTAATTCGATAATTTATATTATGCAGCATTTTGCTGCTTTTTCCTTGGCCTGGCTGCAAATAAAAAATTGATAAAAAAGAGTTTTAAATTTCGGCATAAAAAATACCATTCCAAACTAGTCAATTCTTTTTAAATTATCAATCTTAAATTAAAAAATTTTGAATTTTTCTTGGCATGAGTTTAAATTTAAGAAGATTGTAAAATAGAGCTAATTTCAACAAAATTGTGTGAATGTATTAAATTTTTTCATCAATTTAAAATTCAAATTTTGCAATGCCGCTTTCAATTTAAAAAGACAAAAGCTAAGGCTTTGTTTAAATTTAAAAAAAATTGGTTGCTATTGAAACACAGCTTTGACCCTTATCAATTCAGAATTTATAATACTGGTAAATCAATGCTCACTGACAAATAGCTCTTAATCAGTTGAATAAGACTTAAATAATTATTTTAATACAAATATGAATCAAACCAAAGGTAAATTTAAAATATTTAAAATATTTTTTAATTTATAATTTTTTTAGTTTTATCTTCGGAAGACTTTAATGAGGAATATTTTGACTTGGACACTTCGCTAAGTGATATTGGCGAAACAATATCGCTCTATGAGTACGATTATAACGATCAAAGGTAATTTAGGTTCAAATTCTGTCTAATGGCTTATTTTTATTTTTTTTTTCTCAAGTCAAAATTCAAAAAGGTTAACTTGGGAAGAATGGTATATTAAGAAAAAGCTTGAAAAATTTAAAAATGAGAAAAAAATGCAAAATGATATGAAAAATGTAAGTAAAATAAATATTTTAAATTAAACTCGAATCAAAACTGAAATTATTTTTGTAAACCTACAAAAATAAAATTTATTTATATTTTAAAATTAAAAGGGAGTCCTTTAGCTTAATATATTATCTAAGGTATTATCTCGATAAGTAGATTATCTTCAGAATAATGTTTTAAAATATTATATTATAGAAAAGAAATTTTAAATTTGGAATTTAAATTTAAATAAAGACTTTAAAGCTGGAAAATTTTGAAAATGTATTTATTTTCATTAGAATTATTAAATTTAAATTGAGTGATTAAATATTTTATTCTCAAAAAGTCTTATTTATTATCATAAATCAATTAGTGGAAGTAGTAGGAGTAGAAGTCAGAGTTGTTTAAAAGTCACAAGTCTCAAGTCAAGCCAAAGACCTCAAAAAGCTTTAAATTTGTTCAGGTTTAGATTTGTTGACCAAGTATCTGTCCATTCCATTAGGAGATCGAGGTCTTTCTGAAATGATAATGATCCTAACAGGTGTAGAATAAAAAATGGAACAAAACTAATTTTATCATAAAAAAATTTTTATTTAACTAAGGCTTTAAATTTTTTTTTTAAATTATAACTAAACCCTCCTTTTTTGAAAAAATAATATCACTTAAGGTATTGAACTCCATGACGACGTATGATATCGAGCCTAGAGCGAACACTCTTGACATGGTCTTGTACAACCTTTGGGTCGATATTGCTCAGGCAAGCGCAAATTTTGTTTTCGAGTTGCCTAAGATTTTTTGCCTTCCAATCACCCTCATAAACTTTAGCTTTCAAATTTCCCCAAAAATCTTCAATTGGTCGTGCTTTTGGTACGTTTACTGGATTCACTTCTTTAGCAACATACCTTATATTTTTATCTAACATATAATTCTGTACCATATTGGCAGAATGAGATGATACTAAGTCAGGCCAAAATACATAATTGTCATCCTGATAATATTCTTTAATCATTGGTTCAAGTCATTTCTTAATACACTCTCCAAGGTAGACATATTAATTGACCGCTAAACCACTAGGTACAAAATATGGTTCGCTTATTTCGCGTTGTGAAATAGCCAACCAGATCATTAATTTTTCTTCAAATTTTTTTAACTTACTTGTTCTTTACACTCTCCGGCGTCTTGCTTACGTTACTGCTATAAAAAATATCATTCCCTGGCAGTGCGGTGTTACCAAGAGTGAAATAAGATTCATCATCAATTATAAATTCATATCTGCTCTATTTTAAAAGCATTCGACGACATTTTGGCTTTGCTGCCTTCTCTTGGTTAGCATTTAAATGAGGTCTCTTGTGTTTTTTATACTTTTTGATGTTGGTATATTTTTTTAAATCTTTCCGATATAGATATAGTGGTAATTAAACTTTCTAGCCATCTTTCTTTGTGAACGACCCGAGTTTGGCCACCACCAGTTTCGTCGCTTTTTTAGCAGGTCTACCACTTCCTTTTTTTCTCTTGAAAGTTTTATCTTTTTCTATAATATCTAGCCAACGATAAACAGAACGTTTTCTGTATCCAAGACCAGTCAATCACCTAACAACTTCAGCTTTTGGCAAATTTTGGTTACTTTTTACAAAGTTGTAAAAATCTTTTTAGATGGTTTCGTACATTTTTTACTTTTTTTTGAAATAATTTTTTTTTATTTTAAAGCTAGGATCAGTCTGATTTTAAATTTTGAAAAAAATTGAGAAAAGTCTCGTCCACTCTTATAGAAAATTAAACTTAACTTTTGTGCCATTTTTCTACACCCGTTACGTTCGGGGATTCGAAAAGACCAATTAATTTCAAGTCATCGGCATAACCCTAGACAGAAACTTTTGAAGGTTAATAGGTTAATAGGGTATTGAGGAGATTGAAAATTGAAAATTTTTCTTTTTTGTTTTTACAAAATTTTATTTGAAATCTCTTAAATTCTGATAGATATCCTGCTTTTCGACTGTGTAATTTTAACAAAAATCTGTAATTAAAAAAGATTTACTAAAATCTAGATATTTTCACGTTAAGCCTCACATCACCATTGTATCTGACTGACTAAACAACTTTTCTAGAAAATTTTATATTGGTATAATAACTCAATTAAATAAATTAAACTTATTCGGTATAAGTTATACTAAGTTAAACTTAACTGGATTGATCGAATCAATTAATTTAACTTAAACAATCATTTAAATTGATTGTTTCTTTAAATATTTAAGATCATTTCCATGTTTTTTTTTCTGATTCTCATATTATTTTATTAATTTATTTTCCCAACTCCTCTTATTGCCTAACTAAACAATTCTTTAATTATTAGTTTTGTTTTTTATCTTAATAAATATTTCTCATTTATTAAATGAACAAAGCTTACTTCAAATTTAAAATATTTTAAAACTGTTTTAGTTATTTTTATTTTATATTTTTTTTTTATCTGAAGGAGCTTATGCTCGAACAGAAAAACAAAAAAATAAATATTTACAAATAAATTTTAAAATTGTTCTATAGAGGAATATAATCACATTCCAATCAATAATAATTATAAGAATTTTGATTTTTTTAATTAGGTGTAAAATTTAATTGATAGTTGATATCAAACTAAAAAAAGATCCTGAATTATATCATGAAAATTATGATAAAAAGTCATGCACATGTCCATGGTTGCAAAAAAATTATATTTGGAAACATATCCTTGCATTAGCATATTTGTCGTGATAAAGGCCAGGAATACCCTACAGAAAGCTTGATTGACAACCATGAAAATATCGAACCTGTTGCAATACAAGCAGAAAAAATGCGAGGAAGACCTGCAGGTTGAAAAGAAACAAAAGATTTGAGATCAAGTTGTTAAAGGCTATAATAAAAAAAAAATTTTTACTGAAAATATATATATTTTTTTTTATTTTTAATTAAACATAATTGTTTAAAATGTTTCAAAAACTAAATTTACTTTTTTTTTATATCTGAAAAAAAAAAAAACCAAAGGTCTGATACCAAAAAAAAATATTTGATACTTGGAAAAGATAAGGTCCATATTAAAATAAAGGAAATATCGAAAATTAGTGTTCAACTTTGTTAAAGATTAAATTTTTGTTAAATAATTTTTAAATGGCGATAATAAAAATCTATGAGTTCTGAGGGTTTCAAAACGACCATAGTTCCACAGTTTCCAAGTTAGCCAGTCAACACAGTCAAGATTAAAAAACATTTAAAAAATATTCCAATATTACTGATTTATCAATAATTCAAAACATTTGAAATTTTTTTAAAATAATTATATTTCCATTCATTTCTCCTATTTTTTTATTTAGTTAAATATTCTGAATGATTTAAAAGTCAATTAATTTTAAATTTTATATATTTAAGAAAATTTCGTCGAATAATAAGTATGGAAAGTTAACCGAGGAAGAAAAGAATAAAAAATTAATGGAATGGTTGAAAAAAAAACGTGAAGAGAAAAAAAAATTGGAGGAAAAATTGAAAAAAGTTCAAGAGGAAAACAAACAAAGAGTAATCACGAAAATATTTTGAAATAAATTTAAATAATTTTTTTAAAGAAAGAGAAAAAAGAAAATGATAAAAAAAAATTTGAAGAAAAATTTCAGCAATGGTTGGAAGTCTTGAAGAAGAAAGAAAATGAAGAAAAAGAAAGAAGGAGAGAACAGGAACAAAAGAGAAAAGAAAACGAGGAAAGAGAGAAAATCAGAAAAGCCGAAGCCGAAAAAAGACTGAAAGAAAATAAAAAAGAATTGCTTAAAGTCCGTCCTTTAGCCAGGCGAGAAGGCGTAGCTATTGTCAATGGAAAAACACGAAATTTTTTTGACTGGTCAACAAGTCCAAATCCTAGTTTCATTAACAAAAATGAATGGAAAAATTAACTTTGTAAAATATTAATTTTAGTTTATTTAATTGAAATAATAAATTTAAAAAATCCGAATCAAAATTTTTATTCAAAACTTTTTTAATATTCAGAATAACCGGTAGAAACATTTAATGGCAGTCTATTCCCAAATACTTGAGACAAATAGCCTTTAATAGCCTTAAATTTATTTTAGACATTGCTAAAGATAAGAAAGCTAGATACACATTAATTTTCAAAAAAAAATAAAAAAAAATAAAAGCGTATCAAATTAAATTTAAATTTAAAATCAAGTTTAATCACATTCATCCTCTGTCTCAAAAAAAGAACTAAACTTAAGCATTTTTAATTCATCCATGCTAATTTGCATTTGGTCGATTTTTTCCAACAATTTTGAATTAATTTCGGTCTTTTCACTGAGGTTACTTTTAAGCTTTAAAACTTCTTCCTCTAATCTTTTGTTCACTTTCATAAGAGACGTTTGAATTCGATAGTGACTTTTGATCAATTCACCCTTCATATGGACAACTTCCATTA
The DNA here is from genome assembly GCA_016802215.1 of Brachionus paranguensis. Classification (NCBI taxonomy): domain Eukaryota; kingdom Metazoa; phylum Rotifera; class Eurotatoria; order Ploima; family Brachionidae; genus Brachionus; species Brachionus paranguensis. Next base: position 1,956,609 of record JAESIX010000012.1, read on the forward strand.
GCAAGGTTTGTCTTAATTCGTCTACCTCTATTGTCTTTAAAAAAAAAATTAAAAATTAATTTAAAAATTAGTTTAATTTACTTTTAAATTTAGCATTTGTGTGATTTTTTCAAGTTCAAGTCCGTGTTCATTGTGTTGTGCCAATAGATTCCTATTTTCTATTCTCAATTGTTCTATTTCCTTTTTTTGAATTTCGATTGTTTTTTGTTGAAATTGGTATAAGGATGTTTGCTGAAAAATAGACCCGTAGGCTAAATCAATGTATTTGTCGAATTGACCCTCATTGGGAAAATTTAGATCTCTGTTCAGCTGGTAATTGATGGCATCTTCTTGATAAAAAGATTCAATTTTTTTATGCGATTTTGCCATAATGAGAATTTTTTTGCGTAACAAATCAACCTTGAAAATTTAAATTAAAATCTTGTCTTTTAAAAATAGATAATAAATTATTTTTACTGTATAGCGTAATGATTTGACGTAATTGGCATCTATTTCATTTTTAGCTTTTAAATTAGCTTCATTTTCAAGCTTTTGAAATTGTTTATCACATTCCTAAAGTGGTCAAGATTACAATTTCAACTCGAAGATTCCAAAAAAGTCTACCTACCAATGTTTTTGTTTTAACTTGCTTTTTGAGCTCTTCATTTTCGCTCAACAGTTCACCAACTCTGTTTTCAGTTTCATCTAATTTTTTGCGTAGAGCTCTAAGTTAATTTAAAAATGTGTTTATTTGATGGAATTTTGATAAGAAAAAATTTAAACTCAGAATTTGGAAATTAAAAGTTAATTAACAAATTTAAATGATCATTATCAAAAATAATTAATTAGAAAATTTTAAATATTTTATAAAAGACAAAATTTTCCATTAAAAATCATGCTGTATTAGAATCAAGTTCAATGAATTAATCAGTAAATTTTTGCAGTATTTTGAACATGAGAACGTGATCCAATAATGCAAATAAAAATTCTATTTATTAGAAAAAAATTAATTTCCTGAAAATCATAAATATAATTGCTGTGAAAATAAAAATTTTTTTATTTTTCAGCAAAGATTTTGCAAAAAGCATTTATTTTTTACAAAGGTGAGCTAGGAAATCCTTAAGACCTTCAAGGATAAATAATAAAAGTATTTACTCTAAAGAAAATTGTTCACCAACTTCCCCCTAATTGAATAATTTTCTAGTTTGGATCTTCCCGATTTTCTTATGATTGGAAAATGCCAACAATTATGAATACAAAATTTTTATTTTGAAAACAAATATTTTACAAAATTGTATAATTGTGGTGTTTAGAGAAGCCATAAATTTCAAGTGAAGTAAAGGAGGAAATTCAAAGGACATTCAAAGCAATAAAAAAATCCTACTTTATGCCCTGAATGTGAAAAATATGTGAAAGGGATGATAGGATTAAGATTTAATATGATCAGGAGTCATAAAAAGCACCTGTCATAATTTGTTTATTCTTTACATTTTTGAATGTCAATCAACATTCGGACTTTACTTTTTTTTAGCTTTAATTTAATTTGACTAAAGATAATAATTTCAAATAAAATATGACATAAAGTACGGACTTGGACTTTAATTTGGGACTTTTAAACAACTCTGCAAAAATGTTTTCAATTGATAACATAGCCGGTGGTACCCTGTCATAATCGGGTAGGCACTCTAGTTTAATGATCTTTTATATTTTTAAAATACACTAAGCCTGTTGCAAAATTTAAAAGTTGTAATTTTTAAACTTTGATAAAAAAGATGATTTTTTTAATTTAATTTTTTATTTGAAAATTTTGCAGAATTTATGTGAATCGATCAGCAATTTTAAATATTGACTATAGAACTCATTTTTTGTAAAAGATGTGGGATATAATATAGGTTTTACTTTATAGTAAGGAATTTATAACATTTTTACAGAGTTGTTTTTAAGTCAAAAGTTTAAGTCAAATCAAGTCAATGACTTAAAAATTATTTTTTTTTTAAGTCATAACTTAGACTTAAATTTTTGTGACTTAGACTTAAAACTGTGATTTATAAACAAGTCTGCGTTTTTGTAAGAAAATAATGAATTCTAACACGTGACTTATTTTTCTTAATAAATTAGTGAAAATTGAAAATTTCTATTTTTTTTATTAAAATGGACACTTTTTGGTCAAAATTTATAGACTTAAAAGTCAAAAATAAAAAAAAGTGAGCTCAACAATTTGTTTAGAATTTTGTCTAGTTTCTGATTCTGCAAAAAAAAGTAGGGGTTAGGGGGTAAATCGAGGACGAGATATAAAAATAATGTAAAAATGACCAATTTTTCTCATTTTTGACCCCTACACTTGACCGATTTATTAAAAAATATATCTATTAAGTATACCGTTGTATAGCTGAGTTTATGCGCTTTCAGATTTGGTGCATAATCAATAAATTAAGTCTTTTAAAAATTGAGATATTTTGACTTGATTAGATGAAACTTTCGATTTTTTTTTATTCTCTGAGGAGGGGTGGTCAAAAATTTTTTTTTTGACGGACGGTTTTTTGCGGTCATCTGGCCGGTTAGCTTGGCGGTCAAAATTTTGGACCGTCAAAAAATACGGTCAGACCAAAACGGGCGGTCAACAAAATACGGGCGGTCAGAAATAACATTAAATTTTTTGAAATATTTATTTTGATAAAAAAAACATAAAAAATCATTAAAATTAAAAAAAAAAATTTTTTAAAAACAAAAAATACTTTATAATAAGCACCTTTTTGGAAAAAAATGTTCTTAATTTTAATGTCTTTTTTTTAATGTAATTTTTGACCGCCCGTTTTGGTCTGACCGTATTTTTTGACGGTCCAAAATTGACCGCCAAGCTAACCGGCCAAATGACCGCCCGCCAAAAAGTTGACCGGTCAATGCGGACACGGTCACGGATTCTATTAAAATTAGCCGGTTAAGTGTCCGCTTGTACGGATCCCAACACTATTTAAAACTGTCTACGTTTTTGAAACTCGGACTTTGACTTGAGCTTAAAATAATTTCAAAGTCAAAGTCAAATTTTTACAAAAGTGGTCAAAAAAAAATTTAGGACCCCTCCTAAAAAATTGAATTTTCCAGGTTTTCAACTATGCAGATTAATATTTTATGGTCGAAAACTTGAAATTCAGATAGTGCTGTAGTTTTGACCTGCGCGAACCTTAACAAGATAAGATACAATTTTTAAGATTCAACTTTGTTTCGAGTTTGTTTCCTAAATATTTAACATTGACATTCTAATTTTTACTTAACAGAGGAAGGTTTCTTTTTTAGGAATTGCAAGTAAATAGTTTTTTATAATCAATAGACAAGGTAATTTCCAATGCATCTAATATTACCAAAGTATTAATTGATAAAGAAATTATTTTTATTCATTATATTTTTCAATGCTAAAAGCGTTAAGTGTTTTTATCTGATGGCATGACCATTTAAAAATTGAATTGAAAGATTTGATTATATAGTTATCCATTGATTGAGTTTTGCACTATGATTGCAGAGAAAATGTTTGGTAAGTGCTATAAAAAAATAAGTGAATTTTCTTAATCATTTAATAGAAAAAAAAGAGTTTGCGGTCTGTTTTTTGATATTTCTAAAGCCTTTGATAGAGTTTGGCATGAAGGTTTACTTTTTAAATTGATTAAAATGAATCTACCTCATTACTTGACTAACTGGATTAGATCCTTTTTAGACTCTAGGACATTTAAGGTAAATGTGAATGATCACCTGAGCGAAGAATATCAAATAACTGCAGGTGTTCCTCAAGGCTCAGTAATTAGTCCTCTTTTATTTAGTATATATATTAATGACATCTCCAAAAGAAACAAAACAAATAATGAATACTCTCTGCTTTTCGCAGATGATCTAGTTACATTCTTCATTTATAACAAAAAGGGGAACCTTGGAAATAAGATAAATAAATACACCAACGAACTAGAACAATGGCTTATTAAATGGAAAATGAAGATATCAGTAGAAAAGTCGTGTTCTGTAATCTTTTCTAGGTACAAAAAAGAGAGTGAAAATCTAAACTTAAAAATTTATGGAAACAGAATAGTGAGCCAAAAAGAAATCAAGTTTCTTGGCATTAAATTTGATTCTAAGTTAAACTTTAATAAACTGGTAGACGAAATTAAAGAACGCTGCAATAAAAGGTTAAATATTATTAAGATATTGTCAAATAAAAAATGGGGTCTTACTCAAAACACACTAGGAAATTTATATAAAACTTTAGTCGGATCAATTTTAGACTATTCTTTTCCTTGCTTGAATTCATTTTCTGAAAATAATATCAAAAAACTACAAGCAATTCAGAATACAGCAGTCAGATCTATCCTTAAGTTAAATTATGATACTCCCTCCAACATGTTGCATCATGAGGCTTTTAATAAACTTAAATTACTAACAGTTTCGAATCGGCTTTATGAGTTGAGTGAGAGATATGTTGGGACAGGACTGAGTCATTCTATTCCATTAGTTGTCAGACTAGTGGATGAATACAAACAAGGCTTCGAAACAAGATATATTGAATACCCTACTCCATTGTGTAATTGCTACCTTACTATTTCCTCTTTTTTTCATGAAGCTTCAACTATGTAAACTTCTGTCACATGTAACAATCTATTTCAATATATGTCTTTTAAACTTTCTTTAAATTTTTTTTTTTTTTTTTTAGCTGATTTACTTTATTTTTATTTTATTTTATTAACTATTTTTTTATTATTTTTTTTTTTTTTTTTTAAAACTTTATTCTGAAGGAGCTCTAGCTCGGTACAGAAAACAAATAAATAAATAAATAATCTTAATCAATACATCTGCTACTGTCAATTCATAGAATTTGTCATTTTGTAAAATGACTTGGCAAATGATAAAATTCCATATAAAATAGATTGTATATTCACATGAGGCATTCCGAGTGCTTGCTTTTGGGCATAGTTAAGGATTTATAAAGTGCTCTTTTGCTATGAGATGTTCTTTTTGAAAAACTTAGTTCAAGTTTGGCTTGCAATGTAATGGGAAGATTTTTCAATAAAAAAATATTATAAATTAAATTATTAATGAAGTTTTTTGTTTAATTTTTGTAAAATTTAAATTTTAACAAATTTCTTTATAAATGAACATTAATTTTTGCGGGGAAAAAATTAAAACTTTGTAATCAACTTTTGGTAAAAACATTAAAAAGTAGTTATTTTGATTTTTTTCGAATTTTTAAAATGCCTGGTCAAAGAAAAAAGCAAAATTTTATTATTTGCCAAGTCATTTTACAAAATGACACATTATACAAATTGACAGTGACATATCGAATTCTATAAAATTTTTGAAAAACAAAAGTAAAAGTTTTTATTTTGACTCTGTCTGAAAAAATTAAAACTTGACTTATTTTTAAGTCACAAATAAACAGACAACTAAATACATTTTTGATGTCTATAAGAACACTTTTGTCTAGAATTAAGCGATTTTTAAATTATCTAAATAAATAATGAAAACACTTAAAATAATTTTTCTTTTTTTTTAATTTTAAATTAAAAAAAAACTTACTCTATGACTTCATTTTTTTGATCCAATTCTTCTTTATAAGCCTTTATTTCACTCTTATTCTGAATACTTATGCATTCTTCAACTTCATTTTTGTATCCCTCGACCTGCTGTTTTAAATTTTTCTCCAAAAACCTTTTTTCAGTAACCAACTGATCTCGTTCTATTTTGATAAAATGAAGTCTATTCGAATCTTCTTCGTATCTATTGCGCAAATTACGCTCGTATATGAGCTGTATAACAAGATGATTTATTTCCTGCTTCAATCTGGCAATTGCTTGATTGGAATCTGTCTCTTTAGCATTGTGACTTAGCCCCATAATATACGCATTGACAATGTCACTTGACTCACTCGTATTTTGATTTAACAAACTTTTTTGACTAGAAAAAATATTATCATCTAAAAAAATTTATTTTTTTAATTATAATATTTTAATTTTTAAAAAATATCAAATTTTAATTTAAAAAAAATTCGTACCATCACAGGTATTGGTTGATGAATCAGTGGTGATGGGTGTATTGGACAACTTTTTTGGAAATAAATCAAAACCAAACTCGCATGGTTGATTTATATTTGTGTCTTTCATTTCAGATTTGACTTGTTTATGGCGTAAATAACAATCAGACTTCTCGAAGTCAATGTTAAGATTCGGTTCAGAAAAGGACTTTTTTTTGTTGAGCAAACGAATTTGAGCCTGGCTTTTATTAGACTCAGTTGAATCATGGAACAGCGTTTGAGTAGAGTCAATTTGTTCATTCATAAAATGTGAAGTTAAATTTTTACTCAAATTTGAGTCCAAGTTTAGAAATTGTTTTTTGTCCTGTTGATTGGCATCGAATGGAAAGCATTCGATCAAGGGGAATTGAAAAGCCTGATTAAGCATCGGTGTAGGAGTGCTGGGTATGCTTGACTGAGCTGAAAAATTGCGTTTACTTATAGCTTCATTTTCAATAAAGCATTCTTTTAAAAATAAATAAGTTTAAAGAGTTAATATTAAATTGTCATTTATTTTGAGTAAAAATCATTTTAAAAAAAATTAAATCGTCAATTAAAATTAAAGTCAATTTAATGTATTATTCAGAAATTATAAGCTTTAGTTGTCACAAAATCTAGCTAAATTTCATTTAATGCATCGCACAAGTCAAGTTAAAAAATTCATCAATTAATAAATAATTTTTATCATTTAAAAGAATTAAGAAATAAATTATTTAAATAATTTTCAAAGTAAAAAATTAATTTATTTTTACTTTTACTTTCAATTTTTACTAATTTTTTTACTGCTATTTTAGTAACCCAACTCCTCTTATATTAATTTAAAAAAAAATAATTCTTAATACTTTTAAATTCTATGTAATATTAATAATTGTCACTTAATCTTTTAAATGACAATTAATACTTTTAGATGACGATTAATACATTTAATCGACATTTTTTTCTAACGACTCATTATCAAAATAAATGACGCTTTAATATGCGGCCAAATTTAAATTACTTCTATTTGAAGAAAAAATATAAGATGGACTGGCAGGTTGATTTAGTAAATTTTCATGAGAAGCAATTGAAAATTGATGGTCATTAAACAAAAAACAATTACCAAGATTGCCATTTAAAGTGGCAGGAGAAGATTTGAGGAGTTTTTGGACCGAACTATTGTAATTGGTACACATTGGATCCAAGCAATACTGCCTCCATTCTAAAGAAAAGTCATCGTTTTGGTACTTAAGTTGCTTTTCTGAGTCATTTTTTTCGGGAAATAAACTCGGATGAAGTCTTAAATAAAATATTATTGACTAAAAAAAATAATTTTAATTGTTTTTAAAATTAAATTTTAAAATATTTTTACCAGCAAAAAATCGCGATTAATAGAAGTTTGATCTTTTTTTCGAATAAATTGTATAAATAAGTTTCCGTAAAGGCCATAGCAGACATAAAAGTATAATCTGACACTCCATTTTACATTTCTATAACTTATGCTATCTTCATTTTCTTAAAAGGCAAAATAATTAAAAAAATAATCTTTATTTTTAGTGAATTAATTTACCGGCATGATTTACAATTAACTCAGATTAAAATTTCTTAATTTAAAATGTAATTTTACTTTTTAAAGGTGAAAAAGATTTAATTAAAAAGAAAATTTACAAATGCACCAAATTAAAGTTTTGACTTGTTTATTACAAATAACAACAATGTCTTATATTGTATTCCATTCTTCATTTTCTCTTTTTTTTCGCTTGTTTGATTTAAAATGAATTAAGTAACGATATCACTCATAAATTGAATTAATAAAACTTTTTTAAAATTAAAAATTAAAAAAAGCAATAAACTGGACCTAATTTTTAAAAAATTTACTTGATTATTACTCATGTCAAAACTGTTTTGGAAAATAAATTTTTGAATTTTTGGGTCTTGTCGGTTTGGTGAACCTATAATGAGAACTGTTCTTGTTCTCGGGTTTTTTGAACTATTAGTTCACCTTATTTGAAAAGGTTAAATGTAATATTAACATAACAAAGGCATTGTGAAATTTCATACAAAACTTCCAATACAAAAATAAAAAAATTTTATAACTTTTGTTCTAAATGTCAAAAACTTGTTCTGTTAATGAAACAAAGTGAAACAACTGTTGTTTCACCTTCTGTAAAAGTCTGCAAAATCTGTGTGAATTCTGCAAAATTGCACCCTATTTAAAAGTATTAAAAATAAAATGCAATTAATTTGTTTTTTGTATTGGAAGTTTTGTATGAAATTTCACAATGCCCATAGCAAATAAGTAACTAATAAAATATTTAACAACAAAAAAAATTTCATTAAAAATATAAAAAAAATTAATAATTAGTTTAAATTTATTTTAAATTTAATGATTAAGAAGATTTATTTTGGAAAAGATGTTGTGCGCGACAATTATGATGATAGAACAGTGAGTAAATTAACTGATTCGTAGTGGAAAAGTTTTTTTTTAAGAAAATTACATTTTATTAGATGGAATTAGCAAAAGAATTTAAATTTATGAGTTTTAAAATATAAATACAAAAAAATTAATTAATTAATAAATACAGCATATTTTCTTTTAAATTGCTTATTTTTTAATTTAATCTCCTACAAAATACTGACACAAGTTTTAGGATAGAAAATAATTGAGTATTTAGAAGCTTAATTTTTTTTCTTTTCTTTTTTAAAACTATCTTAGATAAAATAAAATTTTCTGTAATGATTTTATTTTTGAAAAAAAATACAGCCTATTTTCTCAAATTAAGTTAAATGTGCTATTTAATAGTGATAAAAGATGAAAAAAATTTAATTTACTCGTACGCTCCATAAAAGTCAAAATATTGAATATAAAAAGGAAAATATTAAAAATCTTTATTTTCTTTTTTTTTGAAAATTTACAATTTAACTGAAAATATATGAGTATTTATGAAAAATAGAATTTTTTTAAGGGGGTCCAGCCTCTTTTAATTCTTTGATAGGGAGGCTTGAGCACACTTCAGTCCCTCTCTGGCTCCGCCGCTGGAAGAAACTGATTCATTGCCGAAAGATTCAGTCGTGACCAAAGTTGATAATATATGCATTGGCAAAAGAAAAATCCTATATTCTTCAAGAATTAATATTTAAAGTCGAGCAAGTTTTAAGCAACAAAAAAAATCTACAAAATTTGAAATCCTTGGAGGCTATTGTGAAAGCAAGAGGGGTTTAAAGCTAAATATTCTCATAAATATTAATTGATTTATTTATTTTTTTATTAAAATTTAAACACATCATTTGATCATTATTATTATTATTATTAAATATAAACTTCGATTATTTTATTCTAACTCAGCAGTATTTCATTAAATAAACTTCATAATAAATATTTTTGCTAATTTGTCTATCAAATCTTAAAATTGTTCACCTATTCCTTCTTTGTTCACTTTTTCGTAAATAAAAAATTAAGTAAACTAATAGTTCACTAAAACCGAGAACAAGAATTGTTTTCATAAAAACCAAAAAGACCCCAATTTTTGTGTTTCTTTTAAAAACGTCTTAAAGACAATTTAAAAAAAAATCTAAAAAAATTAAAAGTAAAAGTAAAAATTAATTTTGCAATTTCCTTTAAAAAATTTTTTAAATAAAATTTTCTTTTATACGACATTTTCATTAAATGGTCTATTGAGGATAGACTAATATAAAAATTAATTTAAGAATTTGAAACAAAAAATTTAAAAAAATTAAATTAAATTGCTTATTTATTTAATTTAATCCTCACAGAAAACTGACCCAAGTATTGGATCAAAAATAATTAATTAATTTTAAGAAGCTTAATTTTTTATTTTTTTTCTATCTTTTATTTAAATTGTCTTCAATAAAATAAAATTTTCTGGGATAATCTTATTTTTCTAGTGAAAAAAAAATACTTAAAAAAAATGCATCCTATTTTCTCAAATAAAATGCTCAGTAAATCATGCTGGTTAATTTTAATAAAAGATATAAAAATTTAATTTACTTTGACGCTCCAAGTTAGTCAAATATTTGAACAGAAAAAGAAAAATATTAAAAATATTCTCCAAATTCTGATGAGGAACAATATTAATTAAAGAGACAAAAAAAAGACTAGTTTGCACAGCTAAAAAATCATTGTAGATTACATTGCCCTTAAAGAGAAATAAAAAGTTTTTCATTTATTTAATTTAAATCGTACTTTTAAAATTATCTTTATAATTGCGGCTAAAAGATTGTGCGAGAGCAGTTTTGAAATCCAGTTTTTTTTTCTATAACTGATCACAATTAACAGATAAAGAGTTCTGTCAAAAAGTCTAAAGTTATTTCCGGCAGCTGATGAGGATAAATTTGTAGACGAGCCTGATTGTAGACCACTCAATTTATCACCTAGTCGATCAAATATTTTCTTATTAAAAAAATTTAATAAAATTTTATTGAATTTGATTTTCAGATTGATTACATGTGAAAGTTCTTCTGGAACGCTAAATAATAAATCCAAAATTGATTTGGAATTTTCTGAATAGAAAAACTCAGTTTCGGCATATGAACTGTCAGCCGAGTGTTCGGGCCTGTATCGCTGGTCAAAATAATAATCAACCAATTTGTAAATTATAATGGGTTGGGTTTCTGAAAGACTTTATTTATTAAACTTGAAAATTTAAATTTAACCAGAAAGAATTTTTTATTAAGAAATCCCTCATGGTTGAGCTAAAATACTAACTGAAATTATCCTCAAAAAATTTGAATGCCTTGTCCATACTATCTGATGATCGGTCTGTTTGAAAGAGAGTGTCCAACAACTTGAGACAGTCATTGTTCGATGTAGAGTATGTCTGCTGCAAATTTTCGCTACTCATCATACGATTCAATTAAAATCTTCCAAATAAATGAAAGAGATAATTTGAGTAAATTAAAAGAAAAGGTGCAAATTTTTTTTAAATAAAAGACTTGATTTTTAAAATTAAAAAAAAAGTAAACTTAATTTTGCTCTTGGATTAATTTTCGTCTAAAAAACATCTTTTTCTGAAATTTTATATTTAAATCGAATAAGTCATGCTAATCAAAAATTCCGATAATTTTTTCCATTATCATTAATAATTTTTCGGTATTCTCAAGTCCATATTTATTTTTGAATAAAATATTTCGGTTTCCCTAAGTAACCAATATTTATGAAGAATGTATTTTAATTTATAAATTCTCAAATATTTTAAAATTTATTTATTTTAGAAAAAAATTACTGATTTTGATTGAATTTATTTTTAAAAATGCCGGTAATTTTGAAAAAAAATTCTAAAAATTTTTAAATAAAAATCTGTCACTTAGGGAGCAGATAATGTCAAAGTTTGTGTAAGAGTCAGACCTCTAAATGACAAGGAAAAGCGAGAAGGAAACCAAAAAGTTATTTCTGTAAGTTTTATTTAAAAAATAATTTAAAAATTTAATAAATTGTCCAAGGTTGATAAAGTGAACGGAAATATAAGCGTTCGCAACCCGAATGCCAACGCTGATGAACCGCCTAAAAATTTCTCCTTCGATCATGTGTTTGGTGATGACTCAAAACAGGCTGACATTTACAATTTAATATCCAGGCCCATTGTTGAAGCTGTTTTAGAAGGATATAATGGTGATTAAATTTAAAAAAAAAATTTTTTTTAATTGAGCTATGAAATATAAAATTTTCTAAGGAACCGTTTTTGCTTATGGACAAACTGGAACAGGCAAAACGTTCACCATGGAAGGAGTCCGCGAAAAACCCGAATTGAGAGGCATTATACCCAATTCGTTTGCGCACATTTTTGGCCACATAGCCAAACAAGAAGGAGATATAAAGTTGATTTTTTTTTTAATTTTTATTACAGTGGTGATTTGATTCAAGGATTTTACCATAATTTTCGCTAATTTCCGTAATTTGACAAAAATTTACCATAATTACCTTAAAATACTAAAAGCCAAAATTCATAAATTACGGAAATTAACGGAAAAAAGAGCCATAATTTCTTGAAAAATAATAATAATACAACAAGCTAGCAAGCTAGACTTGCGAAAATAGGAAACAGTAGGATCCCATCTATGGTAACTGTAGTATATACACTATGGTTGGAGCAAAGTCACTTCCCCAAATTTAAATTTATTGAAAAATTTAATTTTTCAAATTTTTTATTTAAATTATATTAAAAATTTGGATTTTTTTTTGTAAAATTTGGTAGTAGTAGTAGTAGTAATTTAACCGCATCATGAAATAAATCATGCGGAGCGCGTTAACAGTAGATGACGCCCTGTGGTGGTTTCGAAATGCTTGTCTAATTTTTGTCTGAGAGAATCAACTGTAGGCGAGTCAATTATTTCATTTGGTAGTCCATTCCAGATGTTCACTATTCTGTTGTTGAAAAATTTGTGTCTTGGATTGCAACATCTTACTATTTCGCGTCTAAATTGGCGTCTGTGACCTGTGTGAGCTTCTGAACATACTGGCGGTGCGTGCCATTGAATATGCTCTTTTTTTGTTTCGAATTTGAATTTTTGTATTATATCGCCTCTGGTTCTTCTGATTGAGAGTGTGGTGAGCCCTAGTTTACTGCATCTCTCTTCGTAATTTAATCCTCTTAGCTCGTGTATTATTTTCGTTACCCTGTGTTGGACTCGTTTGAGCGCGTTTATATCCTTTTGCATGTACGAATTCCATGCGGCATTAGCAAATTCTAGTTGCGGTCTGATATAACTTGTGTAAAGCTTTTTCCAAAGATCTGCACCTCTTTGGGAGAAGACGTTTTTAAAAAAATTTAGCATAAAGCTAGCATTTGAGACGGCTTTGTTCGTTTGAGAGGTTGGTTTCAAGTCATTTGAGAATAAGATGCCAAGATCTTTTTCACAAGTCGTTTCTAAGATTTGAATTCGTTTGTTTGTGGTGTAATCGAACATTGTGAAACTGGCTCTTGGGTTATTTTTGCCGATGTGCATTATTTTGCATTTTGATATATTTAAGCGCGTCATCCATTCGTCTGTCCAGCTTGTTATATTGTAAATATCAATTTGCAGTTTCTCAAAGTCTTTACGCGAGTTTTTAGGGTCGATTTGCGCTAAAATTTTTGTATCGTCGGTATACATTTTTGCTTGATTTGAAATCTTATCTACTAAGTCGTTTATATAGATAATAAATGGTAAAATTTGATTTGGAGTCTTGATGTTTAATTTATTGAACTTAATGTGTTATTTATTTTGGTGATTATTTACTATTTTTTGGCGAAAGTTTGATCTAAACTTTAAGATAATGACACTAAACATAGATCAGAAAATTTACCTAATTTTTAAATTAAAACAATATTACATGTGTATTCTTTTTTTCTAAAGTCATCTTGAATTTAAGCTGAAAAAAATTTAAGGTGAAATCTCCGCATTTTTTTTGAAACAAAAAGAATTTTACTTTATTTGACCAATTTTTTAAAATTTTTACGAAAATTTACCAATTTTTACTAAAAAAATTCAATATTTTTTCATATAATTAAAATATTTAAAGGATACTGGGCAATTTGGAAAAAAATTCAAATTTTTAATTTTATGATATCTTTTTAAAGATCTCGACGAGCTGAAACCAAAAATGTCAAAAATTTTGAAGACGGACCATTCTTTCAAAAGTTATATGAGCTTAAAGTCTAAATAGGCTTATTACTTAAAATGACAGTATCTTGGTCATTTCTAAAGCTTTTAAAATAATTTTTTTTAAAATTATGTTCATAAATAATAGAGGAATTCAAAAAAAATGTATAAATAGTAATGTTATTTCACAAAAAAATTTATTTAAAAATAATCTAATTTTTAAGCAAAAAAAGAGCTTAAATTTTTAATTTCTTGTTTCAAATGCAAAAAGAATGAGTTTTTTTTGTGAAATAACATTACTTTTTATACATTTTTTTTGAATTCCTCTATTATTTATGAACATAATTTTAAAAAAAATTATTTTAAAAGCTTTAGAAATGACCAAGATACTGTCATTTTAAGTAATAAGCCTATTTAGACTTTAAGCTCATATAACTTTTGAAAGAATGGTCCGTCTTCAAAATTTTTGACATTTTTGGTTTCAGCTCGTCGAGATCTTTAAAAAGATATCATAAAATTAAAAATTTGAATTTTTTTCCAAATTGCCCAGTATCTTTTGTAATTTGAAAGATTTAAATTTTTCAAGAAAAAGGATTTTTTGAAGAAATTATGGTATTTTTTTAGGTTAATTTCCGTAATTTGACAAAATTTTACCATAATTAACGTAAATTACCGTAAATTTGTGAAATTTCGCTTTTAGTATTTTACGTTAATTTACGCTAATTATTGTAAATATTTTGCTTATTACGGAAATTAACGTAAATTATGGTAAAACCCTTGTATCAAATCACCACTGTAATTTTTTTGGAAAAAAAATAAAATAATTTTTTTTTAAGATTTTTAGTCCGAGTGTCCTATCTTGAAATTTACAATGAAGAAGTAGTGGACCTGTTGGGAAAAAATCAGGAGAAACATTTAGAGGTTAAGGAAAGACCGGATATTGGAGTTTATGTCAAAGATTTGTCTTCTGTTGTGTGTCACAATGCTGATGATATGGAAAGAATAATGAATTTGGGCAACCGAAATCGGTCTGTGGGCGCCACACAAATGAACGAGCGAAGTTCGCGTTCACACGCGATTTTTTCTGTGACCATAGAATGCGCTGACCGGGGTCCTGATGGTGCTCAGCGTTTGCGGGCAGGAAAGCTTCATTTGGTAGATTTAGCCGGTAGTGAGCGTCAGTCAAAGACAGGCGCTACTGGCATACGACTCAAAGAAGCTACCAAAATTAATTTGTCTCTATCGACACTGGGAAACGTGATCTCGGCTTTGGTTGATGGAAAAAGCACCCATATTCCTTACCGTAACTCTAAATTGACTCGATTGCTGCAAGACTCGCTGGGTGGCAATTCAAAAACTGTCATGGTTGCAAATGTTGGTCCTGCGGATTACAATTATGACGAGTCCATAAGTACGCTGAGGTATGCGACCAGAGCTAAGAGCATCAAGAACAATGCACACATCAACGAGGACCCTAAGGATGCGCTAATGCGTCAGTATGAGAAAGAGTTGGCCGAATTGAAAAAACAGCTCGGTGAGGCAGGTGTAATGGAGGACGATGAGGGTGACGAAGATGATGAGGATGTGGAAGAGTATATTGACGAGACCGGCAAAAAAGTCCGCAGAAAAAAAAGTAAGTTTGGACGAATTAAAAATTTACAAAAAGGTCAATTTATTTTTTAACCATTTCAGGTTCTAGTAAGTTTATTATAAATATTTAGATTTAGTTGATTTAGATTATCACATTATGTATGTACTAGCACCCGCTAATAATTATAAAATTTTTAAATACTTTGAATTTTTTTCTTCATTATTTTTCAATATTTTAAACGCCGAATTCAAAAAAATTTATGCAAAAAATAGGCTATTGAATTTTGTGACCTATTGGTCATATTATTTAATAGATTTATTTTTGAAGGTAGATTTTACGAGCAAAAAACAACATTTCAATATTTTGATTTAATTTTTTTGGTCATAAAATTTTCATTAAATTTGGTAAAAGGTTTGAAAATTAGAAATATTTTTTGTGTATTAATATAATCAACTAAACTTTTTACAAGACTAAACAATAAGACAAACTGGTCACAGAATTGAAAAGTACGCAAAGATTAATTTTGACTAGAATTAAAAAATTGAATTAATTTCGAAAAAAATATTTCTTTGATCTTCAAGATTAAATTCATAGAAATATATTTTTAAAATTTTCTGTCTGATACAGCCAAAGTTAAATTAAAATATAACAATTACTTCTCGAATTTAATTTAAAAAAAAGAAAACAAGAAAAATTGTTTTTAAACTTTTCAAAATCTTGAGTTTAAAGTCAACCTTTCGTATCGGAAGTATTACCACTAAACTAAAATGCCTGATTCTTTTTGACAGTCATCAATTATTTTTGGATTGTTTTCAGAGGTATAAAATACTTTAAATTATCAAAAAAATAGAAAGTTAAGATATTTTTTTTCTAAAAAAAAAAGCCCAAAAAGAACTGGTTTTATTATTAAAAAATCGAACAGGATAAAATTCTAAATATCCCTTGTAATTTATTTTTTTTAAGAAAAATTTGGTCTAACTAAGACTTGAACTGTGCTCAATGAATTAAAGTCCTTCAATTTTAAATCATTACACCAAACTGTTTCTTTTAAATTTCAAACAAAATATGAAAAAAATATTTTTATGAAAAATAAACAATTTAAAAATTTAAAAAAAATAATAACCTTTAATGTACTAAATAAGTGATTAGATTCATTGATTTATACTTTATTTTATTTTTTAAAAATGAAAAAAAATCGAACAAAATAATATTGAACTTAATTTGGTTAAAAATTCTAGGAAATTTTGTTCGACAATTCTCTTAAAATTTTTTCTCAAAATTTCGCCGAAAAATAAAAAAGTGCATTAAAGACTTTTCAATTTTTGAAAAAATATAATCCTATAAACTATCAAATGATTTAATTTTTTGAAAGAGATATTTTGAATTTTACGCTGTTTGATTTTTTAATAATAATACCAATTCTTTTTTTGGCTTTTTTTACTTTAAGTGTTATTGAAAAATGTTAAATAGAAAAAAAATCTTGCCAAATCATTAGTAAATTGCTAGTTAAATTATTAAATATTTAAAAAAAATAGTTTGAAAAAATTTAAAGATTTCAATTTCAATTAACTTTTATCCAATTTTTTGACATTTCAAATTGCCAAATTATTTATTAAAAAACTATCCTTAAAAGTTGAAAAAGTCGAAAATTTATTTAATTATTAAAATGGCACAGATAATGGTTTAAATGAAAAAATAAATTTTAAAATGAAAATGATTTTCATTTATCCATTATTTTACAGAATTAAAATTATGAGTCATAATTTTAAATCTTCAAAATATTTTAACATCTAATATCTATCATATTAACCAAGTATTTTAAAAAATTATCCAAAACTTCGACCGACCATCCGCTCTCTCAATTTTTTTTAATTTATCAAAATTTATTTTTTGGCTTGGAAATTAATAGTTAATTCGGTTTGCTTATTTTATTTTAAAATTAGAAAAAAAAACTAAAGAAATATTAAAGAAAAAATTTAATTAATGTTTTTTTGAACTTCTTTGTAGTTTTTGCACTGCATCAATTTTTTAAAACGAATTAAACAATTAAAAAAAATTAATCTAAACCTCTTTAAAGTATCTCCTGAGAAAATGCAAGAAATTCAAGCTCAGATCAAAAATGAGCTACGCAAAGTGGCAGCTATTAAAAACATAGAAGAGGCTGAACGAAACAAGATAGCTCAAAAACTCGAGAAGCGATTAGATGAGCTCAGAAAAGCTCAGTAAAATGACATAATTTTTATTTAAAAGTAAAATTTTAAATTTTAAATCAAGAGAAGAGCAGAGATTGATATCAGAAAAAATCCAAGCTTTTGAGCGCAAAATAATAGTCGGTGGCGAAAATTTACTCGAAAAGGCAGAAGAACAAGCGCGACTTTTGGAAGAAAGCGAGCGACAATTGGAAAAACAGAAAGAAAAACAAATGCAAATGAAGCAAAAATTGACTGAAAAGGAAGAGGAAAAAATTTTATTAGAGGAAAAGTACGCAAATTTAAACGAAGAAGCTCAGAGTAAAACCCGAAAGTTAAAAAAATTAAAAAATATGATCATTCAGGCACAGGCCGAAACAAACGATATTAAAACTGAACATCAGCGAGAAATGGAAAGTCTTCTAGAAAATGTTAGAGAAATGAGTAAAGAATTAAAGTTAAATATGGCTATTTTGGATTCATATATTCCGATTGAGTTTCAGGTTAAATTAAAAATTATTCTTATTCTTGATCAGCATTTATTTTAAACAAAATTAAAGGAAGTAATAGAAGAAAATGTTTTTTGGAATGAAGAGCTCGGTGAATGGCAACTTAAATGTGTAGCGTATACTGGAAATAACATAAGAAAACCGAAGCAAAAAAACATAGACAAAAATACAGTATTTGTGTGAATTTAAAAAAAAATTTAATTTTAAACTTATTTTTAAGTATCGAGTTGTTGATTTTAATCATGTGTATTTAAGTTATACGGCCGATAGTGCCGAAAAGGCCATGCGAGATTTTCAGAGGGCAAAATCAGCAAAAGAAAAAAAGAAAAAACATTCCAAAATCAAAGAATAATTTTATTTTTAATATTGAATTTATTTTTAGTTGTTTTTAAAATATTTTTTAATGACTATTATTTCCTAAATATACAGTTGAACCCTTTTTCATTTAAATTTCTAAAACTTTATTTAAAGAATGAGTTTCTTGATGACAAGAAAGGCCTATATTTCTTTCGTAAGCTAATTTTTTTCCGCTGCAATATCATTTAATTGTCACCTAAAAATTACCTAAACACTTCACTACCTAAACATGCAGCAACTATGATTACTCGTTTCAATTTATTTTATAATTTTTTTCTATACTTTATTTTAATTGATCTTACTTTAAATTTTATTTTATTATTAATCTATTTATTTTATGTTTGATTCATTAGTTACTTGATTTTTTTTTTAATCTGAAGGAGCTTTAGCTCGACACAGATAAAACAAAAATATATTATTATGTTTTTAAAATATAAATGTATTTTTCTGGTGAATAAAATAATTTTGATGTAAAAAAAAAATTAGCTGGTAAAGAATTTATTTTTTTATTTTTTTCTTATTTGAAAAAAATAGAAATACTTCTCGATAAGAAACGCCATTTTGCTTATTTTATTTTTATTTAGATGCTTATTTGAATAAAGAAAGTTTGAATTTAAATTCAAGTTTCAACTTTTACTTAATTATGGTCATTTGGCCGGTCATCTAAATGGTTTAATTTTTAGAACGCCAAAATATACGCCCAAAATAATACGGGCGAGTAAACTTAAGAATTTTTGCAAATAAAATTATAAAACAAAACGAAACTTGGTATTAATTTTGATTCTAAATTAAATTTTAATTCACTGATAGATGAACATTGTAATTCAAGGCTAAATTTAATTAAAATTTTGTCAAATAAAAAATGTGGTCTACATCATAAAACCCTAGTAAACCTTTATAAATCATTAATAGATTCTATTTTGCATCATACTTCCCCTGTCTTAACTCATTATCCTAAACCAGAATTAAAGCAATACAAGTTATTTAAAACTCAGCAGTTCGGTCTAGAATATGATACCCCGAGGCCTTAAATAAACTTATATTAACAGTCTCAAATCGACTTTTTGAACTGAGTGAAAGAAATGCTAAAGCAGAACTGAGTCATTCTGCTCCATTAGTGGTCAAACTGGTGGAAGAATGTAGAGCCGGCTTCGAATCAAGATACAGTGATGATTTGATCTAAGGTTTTTACGTTATTTTACGTAAAATTACTATTTTTACCTTAAAAAATTGTAAAAGGCCAAATTCAAAAAAATAGACAAATTTTACATGATTTTTAACTTTTTTCATGAAAAAAAATTTTTTGATAAAATTTTCAAAAAAATAAAAATTACGATTTTTTACGTAATTTTACGTAAAAACTAATTTTTTTCAAGTAAAAAATAGTAAAAAAATGTAAATAATCGTAAAAAAACGTAAAAAAAAAGAAAATTTATATTATATTTGAATTGACTTTTATTTAAATTTATCATTTTACATAAAAAAAAGATTTATTGAATTTTTTAATTTTTGATTTTTCATTTTTGATACTGTTTGACGCTTTTAACCAAGCATCTGTAAAACAAGAATTTTTTGGGACAAACTCAGCCAAGTGTTCTAAAAATCAACTTTAAATTGATATTCAAAATTAATTAGTTTTTAAATGAGTCAAACGAGGACGCAAAAAAAATGTTTTAGAACGCTCAATTGTTACCATAACTGATTTTTTGGTCAAAATAAACCAGTTAAATGATTCAAAAGACCTAACTTCGCCGTGTTTAAGTCCGCTTACTTCACCAAGAAGAAAAGTTGACGATAGTCAACCTTGCACTAGTAAGGATAATGAAAACAATAAAATTTCAGATATATGTTAGTTATATTATGAAAATATTAAAAAATTCAATTTTTATTTTTATTTTTTTAAAAGATACTCAGAAAGACTTTTTGAATGAGCTAAAATCTCAAATAAAGCTCAACTTTCCAGATGACCCAAATGAAAATATAACATTTTATCAAGAAAAAGATAATAATAAATTGTTAGAAATCAAAAGTAAGTTTTTTACGATTATTTCATTTTTTTACTATTTTTTACTTGAAAAAAATTAGTTTTTACGTAAAATTACGTAAAAAATCGTAATTTTTATTTTTTTGAAAATTTTATCAAAAAGTTTTTTTTTCATGAAAAAAGTTAAAAATCATGTAAAATTTGTCTATTTTTTGGAATTTGGCCTTTTACACTTTTTTAAGGTAAAAATAGTAATTTAACGTAAAAATGCGTGATTTTACGTAAAATAACATAAAAACCTTAGATCAAATCATCACTGTATAATGAATTCCTTACTATTTCTTCTTTTTTTTTCCTGAAACTTCAAACGAACGTTAAACGGCCGACCGTGTGTTGACAGGCAAGCCACTAAACGGTCCGAAAAAAAATTTTGGTGAAATTTTAGTTAAATTTTAGTATCTTAAAAAATTCTAATGTTATTTCTTTATCTTGATTTTCTCCTGAAGTTAAATCATGAATTTTTTTCTATCCATTGAGAACTAAAATTTTTTCTAATTTTTTTTTCAAGAAATTTTGTTAAATTGATTTTTACGAAGAAAATAAGAAGACAATTATAGATTAAATTTATTTTTGTAAATTTAAATCAGATTTTTTATTTGTGCAGTTTTCAATCTAAATTTCAGGGTCTGAAGTTGAAAGCAAATTTTCACTGTTAGCAATAACATATTCAAAAATCAAACTAAAGAAAGAAAATTAGAATTTTTTAAAATACTAAAATTAAACTAAAATTTCACCAAAATTTTTTTTTCGGACCGTTTAGTGGCCGGTCGGTCTACACACGGTCAGTATTAATTTTTGTCGTTTCACTGTCCTATTTGTAAATTTCAGCTTTCGAACTTTTTAATTTCTTTTAAATAAAAACTGACTGACTCGTGGTCAAGCCAACGGTCAGCCAAACTTTTTTTTGTAAATTTTTTGGGAAAAAAATTTTAAATTTTTTAATAATAACGTAGAATTATCTTAAAATAAAGATAATAATTGAAAAGATTTTTTTGGAAAAAAATAGTTTTTTTTTAAGAATGCTTCTTCTTTTTTCTGCGAAATTTTTTTTTAGTTTAAGGACTGTCTGCAAAAAAATTGACCGTATATTTTGGCGGTCCAAAAATTAGACTATTTTAATTCTTTAAATCAAGAAATCAAAATAATATGGAATAAGAAAAATTTAAATTAAAAAAAAAATGAAAGTAAGTTGCTGTTCTTGAAAAAATAATTATTATTAAGAAGATAAAAAAATTTTGACCAAGTCCGTTTGAGATAAGTGCCAATGTTGCTTTGAGATCTGTAATGAATGATACCTGTCTAAACAAAATTCAGCCCAAATTACTAAAATTGTACACACCGGGCCAGCATCCTGCTCTATAACTGTTCGTCAATGAAATAGCTCTTGAAAAGTGATAAGAATCTTGAAAATTTCATTAAAATCTTATTAAATCAATTTTGTAAATTATTTAATTTAATGTTACATTTTAAATTTTTTTTTAAAATCATTTTTAAATTTTTTTTAAAATGTTGAAATATTTTAGTTGTATAACATTACAGGGACTTATTAATACCAGAAAAGATTTTGGGCCTCAAATAAACATATAAGTCAACTTTGATTAGATTGCTTTGATTTTTTAATTTTCAAGATTAAAATTACAGTTTTCAAGTGGGTAAATGAAATATATTTCAAATATTTAATATTCATAAAGGATTACATTAACATGCATTTTTTAAATCTTCGAGGAACTACTTGGCCTAGTTTTTACATCTAAAAGGTTTTTCTAAAAATTAACAGCTAGTTTGGAAAATTTTAAAGTGCAATGAAAAGACGTCAAATAATTATTTTTTAAAATTAAATGATGTAAACGTGAAAATTTTAATTTCATAAAAATAAAACTAACGTTGTCATATACAAAATTAAAAAGCTTAAAAATTAAAAATTACCTTGGAGCATATTGATTTGATTAGGATCTCACTAATCCCAGTTACCAATTAATTAAGAGTTAATCACAGCCTAATGATTTTAATGTTCACTTTTTAATGAATCCTATTACAGTATGTTTCAAAAGTTTAGAAATTAATTATTATATTTATCTTAATTTTTTTATATATTGAATTTTACAAATATTAGAGTGCAAAAGAAAAAAAATAAAAGCACTTATTTGAAAATTTTATTTTTTTTCTTCAATTTGATATATCACACTCGACATAAAAATATAATTATTTTTTAAAAATTTATAATCAAAAAACTTCCTCTAAAAATTAAAAAATAAAAGTCGGTGCAAAAGTTTAGAAATTCGGGTAATCTAAAAATTTTAACAATCATTACTACCTTTTTTCACACCTTTATGATTAATTCTTAAATATCTTCTAATTTTGAGTAAATTTTGCTCTTAAACTGCTTAATTTAAAAACTCTCCAACTCCTCATTTGGTCTCTAAATAGCATTACCAAAAAATCTTTAATTTGGCAAAAAATGGGTAAAAAAAATGTGTCTAGTCCACAAAAATGGCAGATCGTGGGTCTGCTAAAAAGTGTAGATAAAAAACAAAACGAAATAGCCAAGTTGTTAGGTGTATCTCCAAAATGTGTCTCAACTAAAAAACGATATGAAGAGACTGGTTCTGTCTCTGATCGTAACCGTTCTGGTAGACCTCGAAAGCTAACTTTTAGGGATGAAAATTACATTTTTAGAGAGATTAGAAAAGATCCTACATCTAGCTATCAAAAACTCGCCACTGATTTTAATTCTAAGACTCAAGGGGTTAGGATAAGTAAGTATACTATAATGAGATATCTCCAAAAAAAAGGTTTAGAGTCTCATACAGTGGTCAGAAAACCGCTTCTTGACATAAAATATAGACAAAAAAGATATAAGTGGTGTAAACAGAGACTTAATTGGACAGTTAGTGATTAGTCCAGAGTTATTTTCAGTGACGAGTCCAATTTTGAGGTCTTTAATCGTAAATCAAGAGTGATAGTAAAAAGGTTTAAAAATGAAAAGTTTCAGCCGAAGTTCTGTATACCAAGATTACAAAACGGTGGAGGGCCAGCCGGTATCTGGGGATGCATTTCCTACAAAGACACTGGTATATGCAACATTTATACAGGACGAATTAATCAATTTGTCTGCATTAACACCTTGGAAAACAATCTTTTACCATTTGTTGAACTCTTATTTGATCCAAATGACCCTTGGGTTTTTCAGCAAGATGGGGCTTCGGCACATACCGCTCACTCAGTGAGCGACTGGTTCAAACAACAGAATATTGAGGTTCTACCATGGTGTGCCCGTTCACCAGATCTCAATCCAATCGAGAACTTATGGTCATTTCTGGATGCCAAAATGGTAAACACTAATGTAACTTCTATTGAGCATTTAAAAGAGGTTTTACACAAATAGTGGCTACAGATTCCGACTGAGTACGAAAAAAATTGACTGAATCAATGCCAAAAAGAGTTTTGGCTTGTTATAAGGCCAAAGGAGGACATTTCAAATATTAAATTTTAAAAATTTCTAAACTTTTGAACAGATTTTTTTTATTATTAATTGTATAGCTTTTTCCTTTTTTGTATTTTTTCTGTGATTTTTTTTTTCACTTAATTTTTTTTTGGTTTTACGTTATTGGATTGATCACAGATGAATATTTTTAAAAAAAGCCGCTTTTTTATTATTTTCCCGCCTTTTATGCACATAAAAACAATCTTTGTGTTAACAAATAAAAAAATTTCTAAATTTTTGCAACATACTGTATAAATAATTTTATTATTTGCATCTTAAATTACTTTTTTTAAAGCCTGTTTTTTAATAAATATTATTTAAATTATTCAATACCAGACTGATGGCAAAATAATTGTTTCGAAAAATAAACACAAAAAATATTTTTAAAAAGGATTTTTCTTAAATTTCTTAATAAATTTAAAAGATTTCAATTAATCAGGACAAAATTGACCACTTAAAGTATTCACATACTTTTTAGAATGATATTTTTTTGACCATGGGAAGTTTGATTGGAAATTTTTTTATTCTAAAAACTTAAACAAAACTTAATCAGTTTTTTGTTCCTTCAAAATATTCAAAAGAAAGAGATGTTGGAAAGAGAAGACATTGTTAATTTTCAAAAAAAATTTAATCTATCAAGGTTAAAAGCAACTCTCCAAAAAAAAGGATAGAAAATATTAATTTCTTAGTATTTTTCTTTTTATTATTTTCTGAAATCAGAAATGAAAATTAGTTTTATTTTTTATTTAATAATAATATCATTTAATATACCCTTCAATGAAAAAAATTACAAATCTAATTTAAGTCAATTAAAAAATAAAAATTTACTAAATTTTTATGAGATTCTGACTAAAATCATCATTAAATTTTAATAATTGGCATTTTCATAATAATGAGACTCAGTTAAGATTTATTTTGAAGAAAATTAGATTTTAATTAAGTCTCTGATTTTCATAATTTCGAAATTCAGAATTGTAACATTTTTAAAATTTTTTGAAGTCATCTTTAATGTAATGGAAAAAGTTGGTGAACATTTTATTTTTATTTTGATCCCTAATTTGGTGAATAACATGTTTCAAGATCCAATTGTTCACGAAATTAGCGAAATGATTATGACGTTGAATACATGATTTTTAAAAATTATAAATTATTTTTCAAACCAATTAAAAATTATCTAAAAATTAATGAATTTTAAAATTTTTATTTCTTTCAAAATCAAAATAAATTATAAAATAATTTTTAAAGGCCAAAAAATAAGATGCAAACTTTATAAATTTTGAATATTTTAATTACTAATTAATTAAAATTTTAAATAAATTTTTTACTTAATCGTTGTTCTAATGTTCAATTTTGTTTGAAATATTTTTAAATAAAAAAAATTAATGTAAAGCTTTTTTAAAAATTTATTAGATTGAAAAAAAATGGAAATTTTTTAAAGACTAAACTTTTTAGAGTTTGGGCGAGAATAATTGAATTGGCGCCGTAACTAACAAATTCTAGTGTCAAAACTAAAATTAGCATAAAAAATCTTTATATTTGAAAATTTAGTTTTGTTCAGAATAAAATTGGCCTGCACATAAAATAACAAAAATTCTAGTTTACTTTTTGCTCGGCTCTTTCTGAGTGGAATGCAAATATCAAAACAAAATTTGAAAGAAGTTTCAAATTTTACTAAATTATGTTGATTAGTAGCGAACAGAATGAGTATTTAAAAATTTAAAAATTCAAAATTTTTCTTTTCTCTTATACATAGCTTGAGAGAGCACCAAAATTTGTTGCTTATAATCTAAAAAAATTTTGCATTCAAACTTAAACATCGAGTATATGTTTTGTGTCTAGCAATCAAATTAATATATGAAATTTTCAAAATAAGAAAAATTCAAATTCAAAAAATAAAACAAAAAGCAAATTGCTCTTCTTTTAAAATATTCAAAAAAAAAGAGTTAAAAATTTTTTGACCAAGTCCGGTTGAGATAAGTGCCAATGTTGCTTTGAGACCTGCCATGTCAGATACCAGCCTAAACGAGATTCAGCCCAAATTACTAAAATTGGACACGCCGGACCAAGATCCTGTCCTGTCAAAAAAGCAAGACTCACTGTTCATAGTTCCAAGTCCCCACTCGACCACATCCAACCTCACAACTGTCACTCTCAATGACCCGCGAAAGCCGAGTCCCCAGAACAAAGTCCATGTCATACCGTACAATCTAACTAGTCAAAAAACAACCCCGATCAAACTGATCAAGGACTTGAAGCCAGCATCTCAGTCAACCATCAGCTCGTCGATAGGAAGCAAAAAGCTCATTCAAGTAAACGCATTTTCGTCAAGTGCCAACACTGGTTCTAATTTGGCTACATCTCCGATCCGAGCCAACAATTTATTCATCAACAGCTCGGACAAATCACCCCAAAGTAACACCAAAATACTAACCATTTCAAATGGTTTAAACTCGGGCTCGAGCTTGTCCAATTCAAATAAAATTCAGTATGTTAAAATTGTAAATACGCCCAATGTATCATCCAATTCGACGCCTTTTAAAATAACAACCATTACCAGCTCCCATAATGCCAACTCTAATAATTCCCAAGTAATTAAATAAATAATTTAAAGAAAACTTCTGGGCACAATTTTTTTTGATTTTTGATCAACGATCAATTTACTATTTTTAAGAAATAAAAGGAAATATTTGAAAAAAATTTTGAACTTAAATACCGCTTTTTGTGGCAATTACAGGATATTTTTTGAAAAATTTGGAAATAAAAATTTAATTCGCACTGTGAAATTTAATTCAAAACTTCCAATACAAAAATAAAAAAATTTTATTTTATAAATTTTATTAATTTTAACTTTTGTTCTAATAGTCAAAAAATTGTTCTGTAAATGAAACAAAATGAAACAATTTTTGTTTCACTTACTGAGGGAGTCTGCAAAATCTGTGCGAATTCTGCAAAATTGCACCCTATTTAAAAGTATTAAAAATAAAACGCAATTAATTTGCACAGATTTTGCAAACTTCATTAACAAAAGTTGTTTCACTTTGTTTCATTAGCAGAACAATTTTTTTGATTATTTCAATAAAAGTTATAAAATCTTTTTAAAATTTGTATTGGAAGTTTGAATAAAATTTCACAAGCCAATTAAATCAATAATTTAAATGACTTTTTTAACTAGAAAATAGCATAAAGCTATCAAAAATCTATGTTGATTATTAAATATAATTTAAAAAATTAAGGTGAATTTTATTAGAGAAAAAAATTTGAATTTTACAAAAAGAAGTTTTAAATTAGTAAATTTATTAATCAAGAGTTTTTTATTTAGATTTAATTTTTGGTCTTTTAAGCTGTTGATTGCTTCTTCCCTAAAAATAACTAAAATTGTCCTAAATTTCGGCCAAAAAATTGATTCGAATTATTAATTTAATTTTCTATCCAAATTTTTCAAAAAAATCCGGATAATGCCATAAGAACACCAAACGATACTGAATTAGCTCTTAAAATAGGTGATAATAAAAATCTTTCATTTTTTTTCAATTTTTTTATGGAATTCGATGCGCTGATTAACAATATATACAATATTTTGAATACAAAACTACTTAAATTATAAATTGTTCTTCCAAAAAATATTCATTATTATGAATAATTCGAAAATTTTATTTTCACTTTCACAGAATACTTTTAATTATTTAAAAGGCTATAAGCGGATAAAAGCGGATCAGGTAGAAAAATTGTCTAAATTGGGAAGGTAAGGATGATAAGCAGTTGAAGATTTTTTAACATGTAATTTAACATCAGTATATATATAAAATAAACTAATTTTAAAATTTTTTTCATTTTTACTTAAGGTCTTTTAATACAAAAGGTTTTTTTCATAATTCTTTATATTACTTGAAATATTCTAAAATACATTTAATTTACCAAATTAAACGTAAACAAGGTAAATTCATCGTTTATTAACATCACTGTAAATAAAATAATAAAATTAAAAAAAAGTGTTTTTTATATTTTTTTAAGAAAATAAAACTAATTTTTAAATTTCTCTAAAAAAATCCTACATTTCTGGAATTAAGTTCTCCACATTCAAAGATCAGAAGATTCTTGTTGGTGAAGGTCAGGTTTTTAATTGAATAGATGATAGAATACCGACAATTTTTTCGTTGTGAATTTTATTTTTATTTTATTTTATTTTTAAAGGAAGGATTTTCGATACGACCATTTACTTCAATAGCTTCGAATTCAATAAAGACAATTCAAAAGCCACCATCGGTAAATACGAGTCCGATATCATCACAGACTAGCACTGTAAGTTTAAAGCAGTCGGATCAGCCGAGCTCGAGTGTGCTCTTGGACGCCATAAATAACAGTCCCAATTTGCATGACAGCTCGTCTAATAAGACTCAGCCAACAACAACCATTCAATTGGTAAATCAATCTCAGACACAGGCTCAGCGGAGTCAAATGATCAGTCCGAAAACATCTATTATACAGCGAATTCAGTCATTTTCTCCCAATCAGTCTATTGGCAAGAATGTGGCAACAGTTAATAATGCAAGTCAGTCAAACCAGCCAGACCGCAGTGTTAGTTACAAAGTGTTGAACCAACAATTTCATACTGATCCTGCTAAAAATGATGGATCAAATGGATCTGAAGCCAATAGTAAAAGTGTCATAAACAGTGAAAATTTGAATTTATTGTCTAATACGATAAATCAGTGTAATACTTCTGGACAGTCGAAATCACCTGAAATTGACAACCTTAAAGTAAGCAGATAGAAATTTAATTTTAATAATGAAAAAAAAATTTTTTTTGGAACTATTGATTCTTGAGGTATCACATCATTTTAAATTATGTAAGGATCATTTTTGATTTTTAAGAATTGAAGGCCACATATATTTTGATTAAAAGTCATTAGAAAAAATGTGAATTAAATGTCATCTAAAAGTATGGGATATATTTAAACGATCTCTATAATTACTAAAATGATCTCCAAAAATTTTTGATTACTTAATTTAATTATTTTTGGTACCTTAAATTAATTAAATGATCTCTAAAAAATAATTAAAATGATCTCCTAATTTAATAAAAATGATAGCAGAAATTAATGATTTGATCTCCAATTTCTATTTTTTTAAATTTTATTAAGATAAAAAAATAAAAGTAAGTAAGAAAAATAGAAAATTTCAAATAAAAATATAAAAGTAAGAGAATTTTATTAATTTTTTTGGGGCGACCTCTTCTTCTTTTAATGACTTCAGGTACCTTTTCAACTTCATTAATAGTATCCTTTTCAATCGTTTCAACTCTTTGTTTTTTGTTCGGACGACCCTTGTTGACTTTTTTTTGCAATTGAGAATCAACTATTTCAATTTCATTTGAGACATCTTCTTCATCTGTTGTTTCATTTAAAATCAGTTGTCTTTTTTGTTGAGATATTTCTTCAACATTTTTTTTCAAAATTAATATGTGTTAACAAATAATTAATTTAAGGTATCAAATAATTAATTATAGAGATTTATTTTGGAGATCATTTAAGTAATTCTAGAGATCGATTAAATGCCACCCCTAAAAGTATTAGTTGTCATTTAATAGAGTAAGTGACAATTATTAATATTACATAGAACTAAAAAGTACTAAAGAATATGTTTTTTAATTAAAATAACTTATAACTATTAATGGTCAATAAAAATAATTAACCGGCGTAAATTTTAATTAATTGTATTTTGAAAAAATTAAATATAAATCAATTTTTTATTTTGAAAATTATTTTCATAGTTGATTCCTTAATTTTTTTAACTTGATTTTGTGAGATGCTTTAAATGAAATTTAGCTAGATTTTGTGACAAATAAAAATCTTAATTTACGAATAATACATTAAATTGACTTTAATTTTAATTTACGATTTAATTTTTTTTTAAATGACTTTTAATCAAAATAAATAAAGCTTTAATATTAACTCAAATTTTAATTGTAAACTTATATTCTTTTTTAAAACTTTTGGGGCTCATGTCCATTTCCTATTTCACATTGCCGGCATCATGTAGACTTGTTTAAAAATTTTTTTCCCACGAAATTAGTGATCATGAAATATAAAATATTTTATTTTGCTCCAAATTTGAAATTGTGAAAATTTAGTGACAAAAGATTAGAAAAAAATTAAAAAATGAATTAAATTTTTTCCAAAGTCCAAGTCCAAAAATGGGTCTATAAATTGCATCAGATTGTATCAGCTGTTAAATTCAATGTGGCACCTAATTTCAACTTCTGCAAAAAATTTTAATTATTATAACTTTAAATTTATCTGCAAAATTTGTGCCGATTAATTTCGTTTTATTTTTAATATTTTTTTACTTTTTGTATTGTAAGTTTTGCCTGAAATTTCACAATGCCGAATTTATCACCTGATATAATTTAAAAATAAAATTTTGAATTTTTACAATTTCACAATATTCTAAATCGGAAGAATGAAATTAAGAGCAAAAGAGTATTTTAAAAGAAAATTGTAGAATGACAATAAAATTTTTTATGAAAGTGCGATAAAATAAGGTTGAAATTATTTAATGTTTAATGGGAAAACAAATTTTAAAAATCTAAATGCAGCCTTTGCAAAACCAAAAGAAAATTTGTCTTCACATTTAACAACTTAAAATGTTATTTCATTATCACCACCAAATTTTTCATTTTAAAATACTGACATTAAATATTTCTTAAAAATTTGTCGCGCAGTACATATGAATTATAAATTTTGCTAAAAACTGTTGAAATTTAAAAGCATAAAAAATTTAAATAATTTTATTAAAAAAATTCAACGCTGTATTAGGAATATTAGCTTAATCTGCAAAGGTTAAAAAAAAGAACCAAGTTCATCAAGAACATGTTTCAGTCTCAAAATGAGACTGAAACATGTTCTCTCGAAAATAGAGATGGACTTAAAGATGAATTCAGACATCTAAATAATAAAAAATTAAAAAAGATCTCATAGCGTTACTAAACAAAAAAGGCTATTTTAATAATTAATTAGTTTTGAATATTTTTTAATGAAATTTTTTCTATGAAATTAAAAAATGTTGTTCATCAAATTTTATCTAATATTTGTTAAAGTGTCACTGTTTTTGTGAAAAGCATTTTTGATGCGCAGAATTTATATTATCTAATTTTTTTTAAAAAAAAAAAGCGTTCATAAAAATGACCAGAATTTAGGAAAAAAAATCTAATGACAGCTTACAATAAAGAAAATTGTATTTTTTATATGATTTATAGTTTTAGTCATTTTAAAATTAATTAAAGTAAATCAGTTGATTTTGCATGATAGAATATTTAGCGATTTATATGGTTCATTTTTTAAAGTTCAATTTTAAAAATTTTAAAATCCTATCATGAAATTGAATTGTAAAAGTGCGATGTTCCAGACATTTTTTTAAGTCGAATAAAAATTCAGTTGATAGTTAATTTCCAAAAATTTTCATGTTCATATTCGAAACTAGATTTTAAAGTGAAAAAATAATTATTTTTTAATAGAAAATTGTAATATTTTAGAATAAA
Organism: Brachionus paranguensis; assembly: GCA_016802215.1. Lineage (NCBI taxonomy): Eukaryota > Metazoa > Rotifera > Eurotatoria > Ploima > Brachionidae > Brachionus > Brachionus paranguensis. The sequence goes on from JAESIX010000012.1 coordinate 1,987,923, forward strand.
CTTTATAAAATTCATTTAGAAAATTAAAAAGCTGATTTTTTACAATTTATAAACAAGTTGTGATTCGAAAAATGATTCTCGATTTCAATCTTCTTGGTAATTTCTAAATGATCGTAGTCAATGTTACTGCAATATGCTTTGCGGCAAACGATTTAAAAATAGATAACGAAACACCCTCATACCTGGAATATATATTAATAAAAAAAAAAAAAATTTCATGATTAAATTATCTAAATGGATATTTAAAAGATTTATAAAAGAATTTTAAATTTAATTTTTTTATTTTTTTACATTTAAATATAAAATTGATTGCAAAATGAACTTTAAATTTAATTTTTTTTAGGGTGAAAATAACGTGTGATTAAATAACATAGTGTTTTGCAAAATTTTCGGTCTCATGTAAAAATATCAACGGATAAACAGATAAGGTTAAAACTTTTACTTTTACCGAGTTCTTGATAGTTCAGTATCCTCGACTTTAATTAATTTTTTTGATAAAAAATTATTAAAATTCAAAAGCTTTAATAAAATTAGCTACTCAAAAATATATTATATATCAGATTTTTCAAATTTTATTTAAAAAAAAGACAAGGTTTACCCTTTTTAAAATGCTGGGAGGTTCTCGAAAGGAATCTGGTTTAGCCATTACAAAATTTTCCAAAATTTAAAATAATAAAAATTTATAATTTAAATTATCAAGTCGATACAAAAATTTAATTAAGTACTTAATTCATTTTAAATCTCCAAGATTAGCTTTTAATTTGTTTGCTTGCAACTTGTTTGTCTTTTATGTATCAATGTTGTTATCACATTTTGGTTTGAATCTAATTTTTCTATCAGAAGTTATTAATAAATTAATTTTTTCTATATTCTAAAAGCGAAATAAAAAGTGCAAATTTTGATCAAATTTAGACTATATCTTTTGAACGAATTTTCAGAAAACTATGATATTTAGCCCAATGGTTTAAAAATATTTTAGTTCTTTGAGAACAAGAATATTTTTAATTTTTTTATCAAAAAAATAAATTAAAGTCGAGGACACCGAGCGCAAATAGGTATCAGATGTGATTTTAATCTAGAACTTGGTAAAAGTATGCTAACTTACCAAACATAAAATAAAGAACTAGAAGACCTTAATAGTATGTTTATAAAATTTTAACCTTATGATTATCCGTTGATATTTTAACATAGGTCCAAAAATTTTGCAAAACATTATTAATCACCCGTTAGTACACTAAACATATTAAATATTTGAAATATCATAAAAGAATATTTTAAATTTTAGTAACTCAGTCAATTTTTGAATTTTTTTTCTCATTTTTTATTCCAAAAAATAATTGTGATATTTGATAAATATGAATTAATCCCCATTTTATTGTTTCACAAAAAAATTAAAATAATTAAAGAAAGTTTACCTCCAATTATTTTAAACCACAATAATTAATATCCAAAAATAAAGTTTCCATATTTTTTTTATCTTCAAAAATAAATCATATTTCTAGATAAATGTCATTTAGTTTCAACAATTGTCAAAATTTGCGCACTTCTTTTTCTTCGTTGGTGAATTCAGTCACCTTTTCGTTAACTTTGAACTCCATGATTTTATTTATTCTCTCTTGATACTAAAACTTGGTTTTATTGGAAACTTTCAATTTTAATGAAATCCTTATCACTGTTGATGTCAAAAACTGCCTTAAACATTAAAATATCATCGATTAGTTTCCATCCAAAAAATGTTCTTGGTAATAGCTAAGACAAAAAATGATTATTAATTACGCTTATTTTCTGATAGAAAGTAAAATGAGGATGAAAATAGAGATATAAGTCGTGATTTAAGAATGTTTCATTCAAAAGAAAATTTAACAAAAATTTTCCAAAAAAATTTTAAAATTATTTAATTATTTAAAAAAAATTCTTTTAAATGGAATATATAAAAGAATAATTTATGATCAAATTTCGAATATTTTCAAAAATTTTTAATGATAATTATCATTACATTGGAGAACTATAGATAAATATATTTTACTCAAATTTAATAAGTTAAGATTTATGGCGTATAAAAAATTTATTATTATTATTATTATTATTATTAATGCTGTAATTTCAGACTTTTCCAAGCATAAAATTTTATAATGAACTAAAACTCGTAATAACATAAATGTTAATTAAATATTTTGATTAGTTCAAGTTTATTAAATTTAGGCCGAGATAAGTTACTTTCTACTCCAGCAATTTTGAATAAATTTTTAGATAGAAGAGATAACAAACTTTTGAAAAATGCCGAAATCTATATTAAGTTTAAAAAAGCTCATTTCTTTTCTTTTCATAAGGACAGTAATAGCCTTAATGGCTAAGTGTATAATTTGCGCTGGTATAGAGCACGTTACCGCAGTAACTACTATTATTACTACTACTACTAATTTTGTTTGTCATCTAATAGTTTAAAATTTTTTAATTATATTTAATATTAAAATATTTAACACGGGTCTGAGAGAAAGATTAAAGTCCATACCAAACTGGCCAGGATCCTCTCAAAACAATTATTTTTATTCTTTTAAAATTTAGCAATATAAAACGATTAAATTGAAAGAAAATGCGGTTACCCTAATTTTTTAAATATTTGAAAAAAAAATTTATTTTTAATCATTGAAAATTCGAGTTGTCTTTTTTATAATTTAAAAATTTTGCTAATTAAAAATGGTTATACATTGAATGTTTCATTAACAAAAAAATATACAATATAAAATAAATTTTTTTTAATTTTTAAATTTAGCATTTAGCATTTAGCCAGTATTATTTTGTTTTTTATTTAAAATAAGAATGACATACTATAACATGTTTTGTTGAATTTTCATCAAGATATTTATTTCACATTTCAATCAAAAATCTTTAATTAGTAATGCTTTTTGTCATTTTTTAGGGCCCTAAAACACTGACCCCCAATTTTTTTACAAAGTAAAAAATATTTTTTAAAATTTTAATATCTAATTTAGTTTAAAGTTTTCAGTACTTTTTGAAAATTAAATTTTTATTGTTTTCGAAAAATTAATCTTTTTTTATTTTTTAAAATCTTACTTCCTGTTGATCCCCCACTTTTATACGACTGATCCATAACTAACCTAGTAGAGAGTTCCACGAACTTTCTAAAAATATTTCTAATTTTTGTCAAGGATGTTTAGGTTTTGAGATATTTCATAAAAAATTTAATTCTTAATTAATTTTTATTTATTTATGTAAGTTTTTCAAACAAAAGAATTGAAAAAAAACAATTTTTTTTGAATATTACTTTTAATAAAATAATTTTAGAAGCTGGAAAAACTTCGAAAAAAATATGTGACATTTATTAGTCAAAGAATATATTTTATAAAATTTTTTAATTTATTTGAATATTCTAAAATATTTTTGCTTTGGGAAAAAAAAGTGGTCGATGTTTTTGTAGGAAACTAAAAAAATTTTTTGTATTAAATTATTTTATTTAAAATCAAATTTTTAGATATCGACTTCTAAACCAAAGGCGGCAAACCAGCAAACATCGCCCGTCAACCTGAATCAAAGTTCTTCGTCAGGCTCAACTCGAAAGCCATGCAATTGTACAAAATCAATGTGTCTCAAACTGTAACATTCTAATTTTAAATTTTTGAGTTTTTCGAATAAAAATTTTAAAAGTTATTGTGACTGCTTTGCTCAGGGCTCGTTCTGTGTTGACTGTAATTGCGTTAATTGCTTTAATACCTTAGATCACGAAGAAGAGCGTAATAAGGCGATCAAAATGGTATTGGAGCGAAATCCTCAAGCATTTCAGTCCAAAATAAGCAAATTTACGGCCTCATTGACCATGTCGAAGGCGATGCCAGCTCAGATCTCTCAAGCACCAGCACCAACCAGCGGCATAGAGGACCTAATCAGCGCATCGGTCACTACCGATGAACTAGACGAGATTCAGAGTCGTCATGTAAAAGGATGCAATTGTAAAAAGTCCAACTGTCTTAAACGATACTGTGAGTGCTTTTTAGCCAAGATACAATGCTCGTCTTTGTGCAAATGTGTCGGATGCAAAAATTGTGATGAATCGACCAGAACATTGCTACAATTGGCAAATGCAGCTGATCTTCGAAAGCAGCAGCATCAGCAGGAACAAAAACAACAGCTGATCCAGCAACAGCAGCATAGCAAACAGTTCTTTAGCCCCAAAGGCTCCCAGTCCGGCCTCAGCAACTCAATCAAACAATCGACTGGTTTTAAGACCAGGAATTTAGAAAATTCTAATGAAAATAAGCAAATTCTTGTAGAACAACAGCAGATAATAAGGTAATATATTTTTTCAAAATTAAATTTTTTTGTTCAAATTTAATGCTCAAAGTTTAATTAATAATTAAAAAAATTTAAATCTAAAGTTTAAAATTTAATTTTTTCAATTTTTAATTATTAATTTAAAATTTAATTTTTTCAATTTTTAATTATTAATTTAAAATTTAATTTTTTCAATTTTTAATTATTAATTTAAAGTTTAATTTATGATTTTTAAATTTAAAATTTAATTTTTTTTAATTTAAATTTTTTTCAATTTTTAGCCGAGCGTACAAGTCAGCTTTCAGTAAAAGCATTTTAAAAGAAACGTGTGAACGTTTAATTAGTAGTGTATTAAGCGAGATTGAGAATGCGGAAATGAAGACTGATGATAGCCAGGATGGATTAAGTGAACCGATGGAAATCGATATGGAAAAGTGTTTGATTGAGCATTTGGGAAGTTGTTTGGCCGAAATAATCCATAGCGCTGAGACACAGTCACCGAGCAATTGATTTCCTTAAAAAATTTCTAATCAACAGATATTTATTTTTAAAAGAAATGTTATTTTTGTTTTAAATTTTTTGATTTATGTGTTGTTGTTTGTTGGATATTTATAGTTTTCCATGTCCAAAAGTTTATACATAGCCGATTAGGATTTTATACGCTCCTAAGTTCCAAAGCTTGGTTCAGTTTAAATCGTGTTCTTTGCCTTTAAATTGTAAATAAAGGAAGTCTAATCTTAAAAGTTTGTAGACATCTTAAAATTCTGTTTTAAGATTGAATTTTATTTCTTGATTTTTTTGTATGAAAAATTAAGGTCGAGTATTTTTTTTTATTTATATTGAAATAAATTGGTTCAACTTCCGAAATCAATTAAAAATTTAACACATCCACAAAAAAATTTCGTTTTACCATCACTTTTAAATGTTAATTAATTAAAATTTGATTGAATAAAATTGCAATTTTTTACTTCTAAATATTTATTAAGAAGATCTTATACTTCGAAAAATAGATTTCGCTTAAAATTAAATTAGCTCAGGTAAATATTGATTGCAAATTTATTTTCTAAATATTTGAATATCAGAAAAGAAAATATTTATTATTAGATCCGAATGCTAAATTGGTTGATACTGAATAGGGTCATCTTTAAAAAAAATTTAAGTCTTTTTATTTTTATTTTGAATTTTTGAATACAAAATCGTTTAGATTATACAATAGAGTAATAGGTAATTATTTAGAAACATAATCAAAAAATTAATCAATTAGAATTATTTATTTATTTTTGCAATTCTAATTTTTAAAAAAAAATAGAAATAAAATTTTTAATTACTAAATTTGGCTATGATTTAGGTTTTGTGAAACTCAGTACAAATGAACCGAAGAAAATGATAAAAATTTATAACATTTTTTACTTCAAGTTTATCAAAAAATTATCAACATTTACAAATTATTCGTATTTTTGAAATTATATTTTTTTTGTTGTTGTTTACTGTAACCCTGGGTAATAACTCGATGCAGTAACCTCTGTGTCAGGTCCGAACTGTTGCTAAAAAAGATTTATCAGCTAGAATAATAAGGGACATATTATTATTACTGGAACAAAGGAAGACAATAAATTTAAAATTTTTAAATTCTCGATAAAAACAAGTTTTTTTTTCAAAATTCTTGTCTTTAATAAAAACTGACATCCAATTAAAATATAAAAGTCTGACTTTAACTTTTGACTTAATTATCTTATTATTAAGTGTTTTTTATGTCAATTTTGATTGTTTAGTTGATCCGATTTAAAAATTTTGGAAAAATTCTAGGGTTATTAAATTTATTGAATATGGAAAAACAGGTATAAACATTTTCGAATTTATTTAAAAATCAAATTTTGAAATAGAATTAAATAAATACAGTGGTTCTACAAAAAGTCCAGAATTGGTAAAATTACGTTATTTTACGAAATTTTACGTAAGTTTCGGTAAGCTTACATAATATTACAATTTAGACGGTAAGGATATGTAATTTTACATTAAATTACGTAATTTTTAGTAAATTCGTCCCAAAATGCTTACGGCCAAAAAAAGGGTTTTTTGTTAAAAAGCGAAAAAAGATACAGTTTTTAGAAAATTTTGAACTAATTTTAAATTTTTACCTTTTAAGATTACGCAAGCTGACCGAAGCTAACGTTAAATAGCGTTATTTTACCGATTCTGGGCTTTTCGTAGAACATCTTTAGTATACATTACTTATAATATTTCAAAAATTAAAAATTTTATCGTGTTTCTGAGAATAATTTTCTAATCAAAAGTTTTTTGTCTATATATTTTATTTTCGTAGTTTTAGTTAATATCAAAATTGATTTTGTGGATCCTTAGTGTCTAACTTCAAAAATTAATTTATCGAATGAGAGTTAATTCAGGGAATTCAATCACAATTGATTAAAATTTAAACCAAAATTAATCTAAATCTTTCAAAATTTTCAGAGCATTTTTTAGTAGACTTAAGTAATAAACAATGAATTCTTTAGTAAAAATACTCGAATTTTAGTTTATTGTTATTTTTTTTCATTTTCTTCTATTTTAAAATTTGAGTTTTTTTTATGAAAGGTTGCTTTAACTTTACTAAAAGTTTAAAAAGATTTTAATTGATGAACAAAAATATAAAAATTAAGAAAGATTAATTTTTTTTAATCAAAATTTTCATTACCAAAATTTCAAAAATTTCAAATTTTTTATCTAATTTTTTATTTAATGTTGCCTTTTATTTTTTGCTTGAATGGAACACAACAAGATGACTTAGAGACTTGGACCGCAAAGGTTACCGGACATCTAATTTTGTCAGAGTTTGTTGTTACTTTCACCATCTGGAAAGTAATGGGGTTTAGAATCCGCGTTAAGAAAAATCCGACTTAATGTTCTTTTATTTCTCGAAAAAATAAAGTTTTTGACCACCCTCTAATTTTGAAAATCGGTTTCCGTTTCTGACCGATATCTCAGCTATTTTATCATCTATAATTAGAAAAAATTCTGAAAAATCATATTTATATCTGCAAGATTTTGTAAAATGTAAACTACATAATAATTTGGCATTAATTAATTTAAATTTAAAGAAATTAATAAATTTGGGCCTTGAGTTAAATAGTTCATTTATTTCATCCATCAAGAGAGTTAAATTTTATTAAGAAAAAAACATGACAAGATAAAGAGAATTTTAAGTCAAAAATGGATAAGTTAAACAATCAGCTGGTAATTTATTTACCAGCTGACTAATAATTTTGAGCTTTTAAAAAAAATTTACATTTTTCCAATTTGTTCGGTTTTTTGTTTTAAAATTCACAATGTTCATGGTCACCAGAAACTTGGCTTTAGTTAAGATTATTTCCTTGAGCTTTGATATAAAGATGATTTTTTTCTTTTAAAAGATTGATTTTTCATCAGAATTTTCTAAAATTTTGTCATAGCGCTACTAAATTAATTAACGGGTATTCAAAAATTCAAAAAATATTAGCGCATTTTTGTTTTTAAAAAAATAAATGTCCAAAAATTTTGTACTTAAATAGTTTAGGACCTTTAGTATACAAAACAATAGCTTTCTTTTTAATCTTTCTCTTAGAATAGGCTTTTTGGCTTTGAGCTTTGTTAAATAGACCTCATGTCCTAACAAATTTAAATTTTAAGATTTTTAGATATATATCTTCTAAAAGATAATTAAACAAAAATTGTAATGATACATGGATCACTTAATTGTGACTATTGGTTCAAAAGATATTGCCACAAAGATAAAAAATTTTTTAAACTAATTGTTAAATAGTCGAAAATTATTTTCTAATTTTTTTTGTGCAATATTTTAGCAAATTTAATCAATAGAGGTATTTAAACAAAAAATTTAGCGTGTAATGAAAAGTTAGTCGGTTCTCCAAAAAATTTTTTGTATCATAATGATGCATTAAGAACAACATCGCGCAGACCAAATATTAACAGACTAAATTAAAATTTTAAACTTTCAAATTTAATTAAAAATTTCAAAATTACTTACTAAATAATCAATCAAAGAGATAAAGTAAACGAACTGAACTTTAAGAAACGCTGCTTTTGACTATTTACAATCCATTTCATCACTGCACATTGTTTACTTCCTTTTAAAATCAAATTACCAAAATTATCTTGCCCGAAGATTTCCCAAATTTATCTCTACAAAATTAATTATTTTTTTAATAATTTAAACTAAAAAAACCCTAAAAGTTTGTCGAGTCAAAATGACATGGTAATAATTTGAATGATGCTTTATGGTTAAAACTTTAGCTCAAGATGTGATTTAACAACAAAGCCTTGCAATGAATCTGAAAAGTTTTAATAAATAAATTAAAGATTCGATATAAGGTTTTAACGTAGATTAACGTAATATTATGAAATTTTACAATATTTTGTTTAAAATAACATTAAGCAGAGCTGCTTAGAATTAAAAATTTTGTAAAGTCTCAACTTGGAAGTGACTTTAGGGTGGGAACACTAAGATGGAACAAATGTAAAATTAAGCTAATAGTTTATTGGAATCCCCCCATTGTTATTGGGAGAAACAAGATATTTATAGTGGAGAACATGTGTTTTAGAAAAGGAATAGAAAACATGCGTTAAAGAAGAAAAGAAATAAGGACTAGAGAAATGAGGAGTTTGTAGTGTCAAGCTTTGAGTCTCAGCAATTTTACAGAACTAAAGTATCTCTTTTAGTAAAAAAGCTATTTAAACTTTTCTGAATTGAAAAGATCGAATTGAAAAAAACTTCACAACCTCAAAATTTTATTAGAATTAAAATTTTTTGGAGTCATTTTACTCAAAATAACGTAATTTTACCTAAAATTAAATCATTTTTTATAATAAAATTTTATTTATTTAAATTTCTTACTTAAATTTTTTAATTTTGTTAATTTTTGATCATATGTAAATATTTTAAGTGCTTTTGATTTTTTAATATTTCAAGTCAATATTTTTCCTTTAATGAGGTCTAATAAAATAAATGAAATCGAAAAAATTTCCTTTCTTATTATAGAATTAATAAAAAGTGAAATATGCTTGCAGAGATGACTTGCGAAGGAAGGCAAGCGAAGAGAACTCAATTGATTATCAATGATTAATTTTCATTCTTGGTAGCTATTGATTTATTAAATTAACATTGAAATTTTAGCGAGGTCTCACAGTAAATAAGTATTAACTAAAATTTATTATCAAATATTACATTATACCCAAAAAATATACTTATAGACAACTATTATTTTTATGTTATTTTAATTATGGGATTATTGGTGATTTTGGTTAATAAAGGATAAAACTTTTATTTAGAGATTATTTACCATAAGGTTTTTTATGTTGAGAAATAAAAATCCTATAGTTTTTTCAATTTTTTTTTATATGAAACATTGTAAAATTTAAATTAGATATTTTATTATTAATTTTTTTTCAAACAATTTTTGCTTCTTTTAATTTTTCAAGGATTATTTAAATTAAAACTAAACTCTTAGCTTGATTTATTAGGCCAGCTCTTGATTTAGACTATTTTATTTTTCAAAGAGTTAAATTTAAAAGACAGCAATATCAATGGGTTTAAATTTTGTCCACTTTCAGAATTTAAGTCGAGTAGCAAAAAAAGTATTCTTTGGTATTAGGCTTAAAAGTCACATTAATAGTAGGGATCCAAAATACTTAGTCTAGGCTTATTAAGACAAAGATTAAACTTAAAACGAGCAATGTTTTTGTTTAGGAGTTTATTATTTAATAAAACCATTGGGTTTTTTTAAAAGCAAGGGATTATGCTTTTTCGATAGATGATCCACATATTAAATAATCTATTTGACTTTTACGGCCTTAAATCAAAAATCCGTTTGACCAAAGTTTATTGAATTAGAATCTATTTGAGTTAAGAAAATAAACTATTCTTTTTAACCGGTCAACTTAAGGCCTATATTTCTTAATTTTCAATAAGATGATAAATGAAATTCTGAATAATTTTGTTTATCAGCTCGGCTTGAGTTGAATGCAAAGTTTACGCTCCGGAATTATCTAGATGGAAAAGGCATTAGTGGGTTGCGGCACTGCAAAAGACTTAATCTAATAAATCACTTTTTAGAAAATAAATAAAAATTTTGATAGGTCTTGGCTCGCAGAAAGTTCTAGGAAATTATGAATTCAATTGAAAGGCTTTTAAAATACTAAAATACATAGTAATGATTTAAATTAGGAAACGGTGAGCTCGTTTCGCTTAGCAAATGAAAGCTGCTCGGCATGCACTAAAGCCAATGCTAAGAATAAAAAAAAAGTTTCGAGCTGTTTTTATTTATTGAATTTTTGTTTAAATCATTATATTTTTTGGCTTTTTATTTTTACTTGTTACGATTTTTGATTAGAAAAATTCAAAGGTTTTTGTTATCGGGCTCTTAAATTTCAATTAAATTCTGAATGAATTTGTTTTTAGCAAAAAATTGTTACGAAAGTTTTCAATGTTATTTGACTAATTTGCCTAGTTTCTTAAGATTTTAAATAGTTTATTAAGTTTTTAAATTCTAAAGCTATTTTTACTAAGAATGTTTGGCTATGATATTTTTTTAATGTAAAAATTTAAATCAGATAAGTATGGATTTTATCTCATGCTAATCTTTGACCATCGATACCAGTTGACACTTTGAGATTTTTTGTAATTAATCTACACCATCTAATTGAAATGAACGCTCAGGGCTTGCAAAATTTAAATCTATTTACTACCAACTATTAATTGTACTTTTTTTAATGAAGCAAATTTTTTTTACTAAATTTACACCAAGCTATCAGCAAAGATAAAATTTAAAATTTTTTTAATGTAAATATACAAAAGTTTATTTGTATTTTAATGCATAGCGAAGCTCTCCAGGAGACCAGTTATGTCATTTCGAATTTATACCTTTTAAATAATTCTAGTAGTCAATTAGAATAAATTATAGGCTATGCTAGGTATTTAAGCTGTATTTGAAACTAGGTTTCTTCAAACCAAATAATTAAAAATAGAAAATTTTAATAAAAAATCTTTATTAAATTGATAATGCAGATAAGTGATTTGCTCATTAGGTAGGAATTTTTAAAATACTCAGAGACATATTTTGAGAAGATTTTTATAATTTTTGACATGCTTTTTGTTCAAAAATATTCACCATGTAAACTTAGATTTGGACTAAACAGGATGAAGTCAATTTACTAGAATCCTATTTTGGAAAGAAAATAGAAGAAATTTCAAAGAAAACAAAGTTTTACAAAGAAAAACTAAGAGACACTTTAAACCCCAAAGATGGAATTGTTGATTCAATAAAACAATGTTTACAAAACTATAACCTAAGTAGTTATAGAAAAATCTTAATAAATCTCACTAAAGTTAGCCCATAGCTTGATTAAAATTCTAATAAAAAAATGTATATGTAAATTTTATTTTATTAATTTTTTTTTTTTGTATAATTAAAATTTTTATACTTTTACTTCTCCTAATGGAGGTTAATTCAATCAATAAATAAATAAATAAACAGGATGAAGTAGATAAAAAGAGAGTGAGAGTATTTTTTGTCACAATTTAAGTTTTAATTTTTTTTTTCGAACAAAAGACTAGTTAAAAAAAAACTAAAAAATTAGAGATTATTCAATATTTTTGGATCAATCAATAATTTGGAAATTTTATAACACGAATTTGGAAAAATGTGTTCCTAATTGGTCGTTCTTTTTACTAAGTACGAAGAATTTAATGAAAAAAAAAATTTTTTAAAAAAACTTAATTTGTCATATTATTATAATATTGTGTCCAGGTATCTATGTTTGAACTGAATCATTCTTTTATTTTCAAAAAAAAATAAAATTTGTTAGGCTATTGACAAAATATTGCACATAATTTTTTTTGAATTTTTTTAAAAAAGGATAAAATGCAAATTTTTATTACAATTTTTAAAGGATGTCAGATTATTACAACAAAATTTGAGTAAATAGACATGACTTAAGTAGGAAATTTATGTAATTAAAATTAAAATTTATGTCTGTGATTTTTTGATTTTTTTTTGAAATTTAAAATAAAAAAAAATAAAAATAAAAATTCAACTAACCTTGTTGTGTATTTTTAAATTAATTTAAATAAAAGATTATTCAATTCAAAATCTATGCTAAATAAAGAAATTGTATTTATTTTTATACAATACAAACCTGAAATAAAATCTGACTAAATTAGACAAATTATAATAATTTACTGTCAAATTGTTTAATAAATAATTGATTTGGAAATGAATTTAATTTTTTTTAAAACTCTTGACTAAGTAGAATTATTTTACGAAATATATTTTTACTTTCATAAACAACAAAGGGGTTTTAATTAAAATGACTAATAAATATGTTTTTTTTTAATATTTAAAAAAAATGAGTAATTTTTAGGGCACTGTAGTCAACTAAGGTACAAAACTGGTCTTTGAAGAATACATTCAGACACAAATGAAAAAAAAATCTAATTCCATCAACAAAAATTACTTTTAAAGTGCATTTTGGATATCAATAGCTCAAACAGTGAATAAATAGGTGTTTTTAAAAAAACGAAATCTTTTTGATTGAGAAAAATTTTTCGCCCAAAAATAACTTTTTTCCATTAAATTTTAAAGTAACGTAAGTATTTTTTCCAGCACAATTTTTAAGAAAAAATTTAAAAATTCTAATTTTTTTTATTTTGTCAATTTTTATATATAAAATTAGCGTAAAATAAATTTAAAAAATTTTTATTTTTCACTTTTAAGGTTTTCGAGTATTTTACGTAAATTATCGTATAATTTGGTTTTCAGCATATATTTTATTTTTCCATTCGAAAAATCAAGTTCGTTTTAAACTATTATTATTCTTATTTTCGAGGTTCTTCTTTTTAATCATAAATTTAAAAAATGTCAAAGTTGGGTGCTAAAAGCTGAGAGTATTCATTATTTGATTTGATTCATTTGGGAATGCCATTGATAAATATACTAAAAATATAATAAGAAACAATAAGAAACATGTTTCTGAGCATTGAGTTACTCCAGCATTTTTATTAATTTTTTTATTAGCTTTTAAATATTCATTTAGATAATTTAATCGTTTAATGAGTGTGGTTTTTTTATTCTAATGATTTTAAGCCTTCAAAATCTTTTTTATTTTGTGCAAAAGAAAATCATTTGAAGATAATAAACTAGATATTGAACGCTTATCATCAGTCGAATCACTAATTATTAAAAGGATACAAAAAAAATTAACGTAATATAAGCCCAAAATATGATCATTTGAAATATTTTGGTCATTAATAACAAAAACCTAATGTTATTAAATTAATTCATAAAGGAAAAGATTAAAATTATTTCTTTTTACATAAAAAGTTTTAAATTAAACAAATCATAGAAAATCGAGAATCAAGTTTAGTTAAACAAATTAATCTCCAAATTAAAGGCCAATTGTCTGACCAAATAATTTTTAAAGTAAAATTTTTTTTTGTTAATAAAATTAATTATTAAGATGATTAAGATAAAAAATATGATTTTTAAGACTTTTGATCATTTGGTTATGTTCTTTTAATTTCACAAAACCGAAAAACATAAAATTAAGATTAAAAAAAAATTCAAATTAACTAATAGGTTAATTTTTAATTAACCATTTTTTTTCTCAATAAATATACTATTAATAAAAACATGTTCGTTTTATAAAAAAAAATAAGTTCTATTTATTTTTTAATACAGAGTTGTTTAACAGTTCCAAATTAAAGTCTTGGACCTTACTTGAGGCTTGTGACTTTTAAACAATTATTTTTCTGGTTTAATATATCTGTTAATGTATAAAATGTTAATTTATTTTGCTTGTTTATCTGTATCGAGCTAATGCTCCTTCAGTATAAAATATATTAAAAAAAATTAAATTAAATTTAAATAAGATAAAATAAAATAAAAGGATAAATAAGTCTAAGTAATAAAAATAAAATTAAAAACGATTTAAAACAAAATAGCTAGAGGTCCGACATGTTTAAATATTTAATAGTTCAGGAAAAAAAGAAGAAATTACTAGGTAGCAATTACACAATGGAGTTGGATATTCGATATTGTAATGTTTTCATTAGTACCTTTGGGCCCGTCTATCCGATCTCTCGTTTAGACGTATTGGAGCATGTATTTATGCTCCTTTCCAGTGATATCTACAAAGATGTCGCTATATCACATCTTCCCCCGCTTTTATTAAGCGAATGCTAGGGAACTGTCGACCATTGCGACCACTGCGGGATCACCAATGACCGGGACCAGTAATAGACTATTATTTTTCCCAGGTACTAACTGATCCATGTCAGATAGCTGACTGCACGCACTATAAACATTACTGCCACCGAGAAACTCTTTTATTAGTCTTCTGTATCTTTTATCCTCGTCGCCAGATGTAATGTTTACATTAGTACTTTTGGGCCCGTCTATCCGATCTCTCGTTTAGACGTATTGGAGCATGCATTTATGCTCCTTTCCAGTGATATCTACAAAGATGTCGCTAAATCACATCTTACTTTTCTTTTTTTTTTTTCTTACCCCCGCTTTTATTAAGCGAATGCTAGGGAACTGTTGACCATTGCGACCACTGCGGGATCACCAATGAACGGGACCAGTAATAGACCATTATTTTTTCCAGGTACTAACTGATCCATGTCAGATAGCTGATTGCACGCACTATAAACATTACTGCCACCGAGAAACTCTTTTATTAGTCTTCTGTATCTTTTATCCTCGTCGCCAGATGTAATGTTTACATTAGTACTTTTGGGCCCGTCTATCCGATCTCTCGTTTAGACGTATTGGAGCATGCATTTATGCTCCTTTCCAGTGATATCTACAAAGATGTCGCTATATCACAGATATATCTTGATTCGAAACCTTCTCACCAGTCTAATGACCAGTGGAACAGAATGACTCAATCCTGCCCTGACATATCTCTCACTCAACTCAAAGAGTCGATTCGTAACTGTTAGTAGTTTAAGTTTATTGAAGGCTTCTTGGTGCATAGTATTGGAGGGGTATCATATTTCAACTTCAAACTAGATCTAACTGCTGAATTTTGAAAAACTTGTATTCTTTTGATGTTTGTTTCTGAGAAACAAGGAAAAGAATAATCAAAGATTGATTCTATCATAGGTTTGTAAAGATTACCTAATGTTTTTGGTTTTAGACCCATTTCCTATTTGATAGATATTTTATTATATTAAGCCTTGAATTACAGCGTTCTTTTAATTCATCCACCATTGAACTAAATGCAAATTTTGAGTCTAATGTACAAAATGTTGCTTGCTATTTCTAATTTATACGTACCAGTCTTTTGCCATGGGTTTGCTGTTACGCTTCATTTTGAAACCAATATTTTTAAAGCTAAAATCAATCAATTAATCAAATCAATTTATTTTTACCTGCGGACTGCTACAATATAATTACCTATTTTATGCATGTAAATATTTTTAAGAAACAAAATTTTTTTTTGAATGAAATTTTTATTTGAAACTGAAAAATCAAACTTTTTCGAAAAGATTTTTTTTAGTAGTAGTAGTAGTATATGAGCTGTAGGGATTGTTGTATCCCAAGCAGTAGTGTCAGTAAACGCCCTGCTATGACAGCCTATGGCGCTGTTGTTTGACGGTTTTATAAATTGTATTTATTTTTGATTTGTATAAATAAAGATAATATTGATAACAGTCAGTTTAAATTGAGCAATTTATCTAATCTTTTTTTAAAAGTATCTGTATCGGTTATTTTTCTTGTTGCCTCATCAAGTAAATTCCAATACCGGGCAGTTCGATTGGTAAAAAAATGATACCTGGCGTCACAGTTTTTTATAAGTTCCCTTTCCAATTTTAATTTTCCACGTCTGGCACGACCTGCTGGGCAGTCTAGAGCGTTTGAAGCAAGAGGTTGACAGCCATTTATTAGCTCAATTTGACCAAATCGAACTTGATTTTTTTTTATTTTAACAACTAAACCAGTATGATGATTTAGAATAAAATTAAAATGTTTGCTCAAATTTATTTAAAAAATATTTAATAAACAAAACTATTCAAATGTTCTCTTTTTACTTTTTTATTGTGCCGGGCCCAAGCATATTTTTCATAGCAAGGCCCATAAATTGGTCTAAATAATGCAAATAAATTTTGGCCTGCGGCTTTCCAATTAAATAAATAATCAAAAAAATTTTAATGATTCTTTTTCTCTCAATCCATCTACAAGCATACAATATTACGCTTCCAAGATAAGATCAAGACCTTAATTTTGATCTAGATCGAGCTTGGTCCATGTGCTTTTGTTTACTTTACTTTAAAGTAGAATAAAAACACTTTCCGTAGATATAAAAAAGAAAACAAATTAAATGATTATTAAAAGGAAATCAATTTGGAATGCAAAAATTTAATAGAGCATAAAAACAAAACCCAGATTGGACTCACACGAATGCAATCAAAGTCCTACGATCCCAAACAACTCGACCAATTTTGCTAATTGACCAACTGTAAAAAGATTGCTACAATATCGGCCATGTCCACGAACCCAGCGGGCCTGCTTTCGTTCAAGTACATGAAAAAGTCCAATTCGAACAGCGCGCTGACCACCGCGTCCATAAAGTCCATTCTCAAAAAGCCCAACAATTTGAATTCGAGCTGGCAGCAGATCAGACAAAACATGGAGAGCAGTCAATTCAAGGACACGAACAACCAGTACACCAGCCTGGCCGACATGTACCTGGACCTCACTTTGAACAACGAGAAAAACTCGGACCTGAACAATTTTGCCGAATTGCTAGAGACAAGTTTTGGACACAACTTGATCAGCGAGCCCATGTCGGAAAAGAGCCACGATGTCATCAGCCTAAATGTGGACTTTTCCAATGACGAGGAAGCAGCGGCCAAGCAGCAAGAGCCCGCGCTTCAAATCGACCCCAAGAAACTCAGCCTCGAGCTCTCGTTCTCCTCCAGCCAGTCGTCCGTCACCACTTCTTCGCTCACCTACTATGACGACTTTTACGTCAGCAACAAAATCAACCAGCAGGCGCACACTTTGACCAAGTCCGACTTTTGCTTGAAACAAACCTTGTCCAACAAGCAAAATCTTTCCCTTTCTCTGTCTTCGTTCAGCTCTATGGACGGCCCAGTGTACCAGAACCAGAGCATGGTCAAACAATTCAGCCACAAGGTGAAGTTGCGCGAGCAGCTGAAGGTGGCGCGCAGAGAAAAACTGCTGAAAGCAAGCAAAATGTATGCCAAAGTAAACAGCCACCAGATGAACATCAATTGTCTGGACGACTTTCTGCTAATGGCCATATTTTGCCAGCTGAACACTGTTGAGCTGCTCAGACTGCAGTTTGTGTGCAAACGCTGGCACGCCATCATCTGGTCCACCGAGTACACGTACAAGCTATTCCGCTGCATCAGCATCAGATCGGAGAGCTTGACTTGGTGCAAAAGAGAGGCGGTGAGCAAAAATTTGACTTTTAGCCGGTTTTTTAGACGCAAGCCGAGCAAGCTGGTCCAGTCCAACAGCCTCAACTTGGACCAGAACGCCAAGTCCACGGGCACAATCAATGTGGACTTGCTGCTCAAGTTTTTGCTCACCAAACTGGTCAATAGACAAACGTATCCGGTGTGTTTGTGTGTGGAAAAAGTTGGCATCCGCAACACCAGCCGGCTGACCGACCGGGGCCTCGAGCTCATCGCGGCCTTGTGTCCCGAGCTCAAGCACTTGTCTGTGCGCAATTGTCTGAGTGTGCGGTCAGCGTCCGTGCAAAAAGTGATAGAAAATTGTGAGAATCTAAAGTATTTGGACTTGAGCGGCTGCTACAACATAGACCATTTGGTGCTTGGTGAAAAAAAGGCGAGCAAGCCTTTGACTGCCTGGTATAGGAAGATACTGGGCCACAAAAAAATCCACCTGCTCGAGAGCCAGCCAGCTGTGGAAAAGTTCAACACAAGCGAGTATTTGTACCTGCAGCACATTGACCTGAGCTTTTGCACCAGCATAAATGACAAGTCGCTGGAATTTTTGTGCAAGACTTGTGTGTTCATACGCAATTTGTATTTGCGCCGGTGCAGACAGATCACAGACATCGGAGTGCTGTACATAGCCAAGTATTGTGTTCACTTGAGGGAGCTGAGTCTGTGCCAGTGTGTCAAAGTGTCCGACACCGGCATCAGGTACTTGGCTAATGACAAGCTGCTGCACTCGTCGTCCAAAAACTCCATGAGCGAAACAGATGGCAAGCAGAGCGGTGGGCCTAGGGACTACAAGTTGAAGTATTTGAGCTTGGCCGAGTGTCCGCTCGTCAGCGACTGTTCGCTCATTTATTTGAGCAAAGTGGGCTTTTTTCACCAGATTAGATACCTCAATTTGAGGGGATGTGCCAAGGTTAGCGACAAGTTTACCAAGTACTTGGTGGGCGCCAGTGTCATTGTCAGATGCGTCCAAAATGAGTTTGTGCTTTCGAGTTTGTCGAGGATGCAGCGCAGGTTTTTTGTTCCTTTCGAGCTGAAGACAATTGATTTGTCCAAGTGTTCGATAAGTGACAAGTCAATTGAGTATTTGTGTCGTTTGGTCTCTGTCAAGCCGGACTTGCTGCACAGGATTAGTTTGAGGTGCTGTGATGGTATTACTGATAGTGGAATTAGGCTTTTGGCCGCCAATTGCCGCAATTTGCAAAGTCTGAATGTGACCAAGTGTGCCAATGTGAGCTCACAGTCTCTCAAAGAAATAAAAAAAAATTGTCCCAGTTGTGTCATTCAGCATACGAATTTTTCATTTTGCTAAGCACTTAGGTTATTTTATAAAAAGAGAAAAAAAACAGTCTTTAAATTTTTTTATTGTTAATTTTAATTTTTAATAATTTTTTACTTGATTAAATTATTTATTTTTAATTTTTTTTTTATTTTCATTCATTTTCATTTTCAAGGTTAATCAAAAGGCTAGTCGCCATGCCATGAAAGACCGATTAACACTTTATTTATTTATTTTTATAAAATAATTATTAAAAATTTAAAATAAAAATTTATATAATTTATTTAAAAAAAAAGAAAAAAATTAATAAAGCAAAACATTGAAGTATTTGAATTAAATTTTTTGATTTTTTTTGGTTAAATTTTTTGAATGGCTGGATACCAAGAGAACCATCGCAGTTTACCGGCGAAGAAGAGAACACCATAGGACAGCAAATTCGAGAACACTCAAGTGGAAAATACCGAGTCGCAGAATAACGCTCAGTCAAACACAAATGGTATTTTTACTAAGAATGTTTGGCTATGATATTTTTTTAATGTAAAAATTTAAATCAGATAAGTATGGATTTTATCTCATGCTAATCTTTGACCATCGATACCAGTTGACACTTTGAGATTTTTTGTAATTAATCTACACCATCTAATTGAAATGAACGCTCAGGGCTTGCAAAATTTAAATCTATTTACTACCAACTATTAATTGTACTTTTTTTAATGAAGCAAATTTTTTTTACTAAATTTACACCAAGCTATCAGCAAAGATAAAATTTAAAATTTTTTTAATGTAAATATACAAAAGTTTATTTGTATTTTAATGCATAGCGAAGCTCTCCAGGAGACCAGTTATGTCATTTCGAATTTATACCTTTTAAATAATTCTAGTAGTCAATTAGAATAAATTATAGGCTATGCTAGGTATTTAAGCTGTATTTGAAACTAGGTTTCTTCAAACCAAATAATTAAAAATAGAAAATTTTAATAAAAAATCTTTATTAAATTGATAATGCAGATAAGTGATTTGCTCATTAGGTAGGAATTTTTAAAATACTCAGAGACATATTTTGAGAAGATTTTTATAATTTTTGACATGCTTTTTGTTCAAAAATATTCACCATGTAAACTTAGATTTGGACTAAACAGGATGAAGTCAATTTACTAGAATCCTATTTTGGAAAGAAAATAGAAGAAATTTCAAAGAAAACAAAGTTTTACAAAGAAAAACTAAGAGACACTTTAAACCCCAAAGATGGAATTGTTGATTCAATAAAACAATGTTTACAAAACTATAACCTAAGTAGTTATAGAAAAATCTTAATAAATCTCACTAAAGTTAGCCCATAGCTTGATTAAAATTCTAATAAAAAAATGTATATGTAAATTTTATTTTATTAATTTTTTTTTTTTGTATAATTAAAATTTTTATACTTTTACTTCTCCTAATGGAGGTTAATTCAATCAATAAATAAATAAATAAACAGGATGAAGTAGATAAAAAGAGAGTGAGAGTATTTTTTGTCACAATTTAAGTTTTAATTTTTTTTTCGAACATAAGACTAGTTAAAAAAAAAACTAAAAAATTTGAGATTATTCAATATTTTTGGATCAATCAATAATTTGGAAATTTTATAACACGAATTTGGAAAAATTTGTTCCTAATTGGTCGTTCTTTTTACTAAGTACGAAGAATTTAATGAAAAAAAAAATTTTTTAAAAAAACTTAATTTGTCATATTATTATAATATTGTGTCCAGGTATCTATGTTTGAACTGAATCATTCTTTTATTTTCAAAAAAAAATAAAATTTGTTAGGCTATTGACAAAATATTGCACATAATTTTTTTTGAATTTTTTTAAAAAAGGATAAAATGCAAATTTTTATTACAATTTTTAAAGGATGTCAGATTATTACAACAAAATTTGAGTAAATAGACATGACTTAAGTAGGAAATTTATGTAATTAAAATTAAAATTTATGTCTGTGATTTTTTGATTTTTTTTTGAAATTTAAAATAAAAAAAAATAAAAATAAAAATTCAACTAACCTTGTTGTGTATTTTTAAATTAATTTAAATAAAAGATTATTCAATTCAAAATCTATGCTAAATAAAGAAATTGTATTTATTTTTATACAATACAAACCTGAAATAAAATCTGACTAAATTAGACAAAATATAATAATTTACTGTCAAATTGTTTAATAAATAATTGAATTGGAAATGAATTTAATTTTCTTTACAACTTTTGACTAAGTAGAATTATTTTACGAAATACATTTTTACTTTCATAAACAACAAAGGGGTTTTAATTAAAATGACTAATATAAATGTTTTTTTTTAATATTTAAAAAAAATGAGTAATTTTTAGGGCACTGTAGTCAACTAAGGTACAAAACTGGTCTTTGAAGAATACATTCAGACACAAATGAAAAAAAAATCTAATTCCATCAACAAAAATTACTTTTAAAGTGCATTTTGGATATCAATAGCTCAAACAGTGAATAAATAGGTGTTTTTAAAAAAACGAAATCTTTTTGATTGAGAAAAATTTTTCGCCCAAAAATAACTTTTTTCCATTAAATTTTAAAGTAACGTAAGTATTTTTTCCAGCACAATTTTTAAGAAAAAATTTAAAAATTCTAATTTTTTTTATTTTGTCAATTTTTATATATAAAATTAGCGTAAAATAAATTTAAAAAATTTTTATTTTTCACTTTTAAGGTTTTCGAGTATTTTACGTAAATTATCGTATAATTTGGTTCTCAGCATATATTTTATTTTTCAATTCGAAAAATCAAGTTCGTTTTAAACTATTATTATTCTTATTTTCGAGGTTCTTCTTTTTAATTATTAATTTAAAAAATGTCAAAGTTGGGTGCTAAAAGCTGAGAGTATTCATTATTTGATTTGATTCATTTGGGAATGCCATTGATAAATATACTAAAAATATAATAAGAAACAATAAGAAACATGTTTCTGAGCATTGAGTTACTCCAGCATTTTTATTAATTTTTTTATTAGCTTTTAAATATTCATTTAGATAATTTAATCGTTTAATGAGTGTGGTTTTTTTATTCTAATGATTTTAAGCCTTCAAAATCTTTTTTATTTTGTGCAAAAGAAAATCATTTGAAGATAATAAACTAGATATTGAACGCTTATCATCAGTCGAATCACTAATTATTAAAAGGATACAAAAAAAATTAACGTAATATAAGCCCAAAATATGATCATTTGAAATATTTTGGTCATTAATAACAAAAACCTAATGTTATTAAATTAATTCATAAAGGAAAAGATTAAAATTATTTCTTTTTACATAAAAAGTTTTAAATTAAACAAATCATAGAAAATCGAGAATCAAGTTTAGTTAAACAAATTAATCTCCAAATTAAAGGCCAATTGTCTGACCAAATAATTTTTAAAGTAAAATTTTTTTTTGTTAATAAAATTAATTATTAAGATGATTAAGATAAAAAATATGATTTTTAAGACTTTTGATCATTTGGTTATGTTCTTTTAATTTCACAAAACCGAAAAACATAAAATTAAGATTAAAAAAAAATTCAAATTAACTAATAGGTTAATTTTTAATTAACCATTTTTTTTCTCAATAAATATACTATTAATAAAAACATGTTCGTTTTATAAAAAAAAAATAAGTTCTATTTATTTTTTAATACAGAGTTGTTTAACAGTTCCAAATTAAAGTCTTGGACCTTACTTGAGGCTTGTGACTTTTAAACAATTATTTTTCTGGTTTAATATATCTGTTAATGTATAAAATGTTAATTTATTTTGCTTGTTTATCTGTATCGAGCTAATGCTCCTTCAGTATAAAATATATTAAAAAAAATTAAATTAAATTTAAATAAGATAAAATAAAATAAAAGGATAAATAAGTCTAAGTAATAAAAATAAAATTAAAAACGATTTAAAACAAAATAGCTAGAGGTCCGACATGTTTAAATATTTAATAGTTCAGGAAAAAAAGAAGAAATTACTAGGTAGCAATTACACAATGGAGTTGGATATTCGATATTGTAATGTTTTCATTAGTACCTTTGGGCCCGTCTATCCGATCTCTCGTTTAGACGTATTGGAGCATGCATTTATGCTCCTTTCCAGTGATATCTACAAAGATGTCGCTATATCACATCTTACTTTTCTTTTTTTTTTTTCTTACCCCCGCTTTTATTAAGCGAATGCTAGGGAACTGTTGACCATTGCGACCACTGCGGGATCACCAATGAACGGGACCAGTAATAGACCATTATTTTTTCCAGGTACTAACTGATCCATGTCAGATAGCTGATTGCACGCACTATAAACATTACTGCCACCGAGAAACTCTTTTATTAGTCTTCTGTATCTTTTATCCTCGTCGCCAGATGTAATGTTTACATTAGTACTTTTGGGCCCGTCTATCCGATCTCTCGTTTAGACGTATTGGAGCATGCATTTATGCTCCTTTCCAGTGATATCTACAAAGATGTCGCTAAATCACATCTTACTTTTCTTTTTTTTTTTTCTTACCCCCGCTTTTATTAAGCGAATGCTAGGGAACTGTTGACCATTGCGACCACTGCGGGATCACCAATGAACGGGACCAGTAATAGACCATTATTTTTTCCAGGTACTAACTGATCCATGTCAGATAGCTGATTGCACGCACTATAAACATTACTGCCACCGAGAAACTCTTTTATTAGTCTTCTGTATCTTTTATCCTCGTCGCCAGATGTAATGTTTACATTAGTACTTTTGGGCCCGTCTATCCGATCTCTCGTTTAGACGTATTGGAGCATGCATTTATGCTCCTTTCCAGTGATATCTACAAAGATGTCGCTATATCACAGATATATCTTGATTCGAAACCTTCTCACCAGTCTAATGACCAGTGGAACAGAATGACTCAATCCTGCCCTGACATATCTCTCACTCAACTCAAAGAGTCGATTCGTAACTGTTAGTAGTTTAAGTTTATTGAAGGCTTCTTGGTGCATAGTATTGGAGGGGTATCATATTTCAACTTCAAACTAGATCAAACTGCTGAATTTTGAATAACTTGTATTTTTTTGAGAATGAATTTAAACAAGGAAAAGAATAATCAAAGATTGATTCTATCATAGGTTTGTAAAGATTACCTAATGTTTTTGGTTTTAGACCCATTTCCTATTTGATAGATATTTTATTATATTAAGCCTTGAATTACAGCGTTCTTTTAATTCATCCACCATTGAACTAAATGCAAATTTTGAGTCTAATGTACAAAATGTTGCTTGCTATTTCTAATTTATACGTACCAGTCTTTTGCCATGGGTTTGCTGTTACGCTTCATTTTGAAACCAATATTTTTAAAGCTAAAATCAATCAATTAATCAAATCAATTTATTTTTACCTGCGGACTGCTACAATATAATTACCTATTTTATGCATGTAAATATTTTTAAGAAACAAAATTTTTTTTTGAATGAAATTTTTATTTGAAACTGAAAAATCAAACTTTTTCGAAAAGATTTTTTTTAGTAGTAGTAGTAGTATATGAGCTGTAGGGATTGTTGTATCCCAAGCAGTAGTGTCAGTAAACGCCCTGCTATGACAGCCTATGGCGCTGTTGTTTGACGGTTTTATAAATTGTATTTATTTTTGATTTGTATAAATAAAGATAATATTGATAACAGTCAGTTTAAATTGAGCAATTTATCTAATCTTTTTTTAAAAGTATCTGTATCGGTTATTTTTCTTGTTGCCTCATCAAGTAAATTCCAATACCGGGCAGTTCGATTGGTAAAAAAATGATACCTGGCGTCACAGTTTTTTATAAGTTCCCTTTCCAATTTTAATTTTCCACGTCTGGCACGACCTGCTGGGCAGTCTAGAGCGTTTGAAGCAAGAGGTTGACAGCCATTTATTAGCTCAATTTGACCAAATCGAACTTGATTTTTTTTTATTTTAACAACTAAACCAGTATGATGATTTAGAATAAAATTAAAATGTTTGCTCAAATTTATTTAAAAAATATTTAATAAACAAAACTATTCAAATGTTCTCTTTTTACTTTTTTATTGTGCCGGGCCCAAGCATATTCTTCATAGCAAGGCCCATAAATTGGTCTAAATAATGCAAATAAATTTGGCCTGCGGCTTTCCAATTAAATAAATAATCAAAAAAATTTTAATGATTCTTTTTCTCTCAATCCATCTACAAGCATACAATATTACGCTTCCAAGATAAGATCAAGACCTTAATTTTGATCTAGATCGAGCTTGGTCCATGTGCTTTTGTTTACTTTACTTTAAAGTAGAATAAAAACACTTTCCGTAGATATAAAAAAGAAAACAAATTAAATGATTATTAAAAGGAAATCAATTTGGAATGCAAAAATTTAATAGAGCATAAAAACAAAACCCAGATTGGACTCACACGAATGCAATCAAAGTCCTACGATCCCAAACAACTCGACCAATTTTGCTAATTGACCAACTGTAAAAAGATTGCTACAATATCGGCCATGTCCACGAACCCAGCGGGCCTGCTTTCGTTCAAGTACATGAAAAAGTCCAATTCGAACAGCGCGCTGACCACCGCGTCCATAAAGTCCATTCTCAAAAAGCCCAACAATTTGAATTCGAGCTGGCAGCAGATCAGACAAAACATGGAGAGCAGTCAATTCAAGGACACGAACAACCAGTACACCAGCCTGGCCGACATGTACCTGGACCTCACTTTGAACAACGAGAAAAACTCGGACCTGAACAATTTTGCCGAATTGCTAGAGACAAGTTTTGGACACAACTTGATCAGCGAGCCCATGTCGGAAAAGAGCCACGATGTCATCAGCCTAAATGTGGACTTTTCCAATGACGAGGAAGCAGCGGCCAAGCAGCAAGAGCCCGCGCTTCAAATCGACCCCAAGAAACTCAGCCTCGAGCTCTCGTTCTCCTCCAGCCAGTCGTCCGTCACCACTTCTTCGCTCACCTACTATGACGACTTTTACGTCAGCAACAAAATCAACCAGCAGGCGCACACTTTGACCAAGTCCGACTTTTGCTTGAAACAAACCTTGTCCAACAAGCAAAATCTTTCCCTTTCTCTGTCTTCGTTCAGCTCTATGGACGGCCCAGTGTACCAGAACCAGAGCATGGTCAAACAATTCAGCCACAAGGTGAAGTTGCGCGAGCAGCTGAAGGTGGCGCGCAGAGAAAAACTGCTGAAAGCAAGCAAAATGTATGCCAAAGTAAACAGCCACCAGATGAACATCAATTGTCTGGACGACTTTCTGCTAATGGCCATATTTTGCCAGCTGAACACTGTTGAGCTGCTCAGACTGCAGTTTGTGTGCAAACGCTGGCACGCCATCATCTGGTCCACCGAGTACACGTACAAGCTATTCCGCTGCATCAGCATCAGATCGGAGAGCTTGACTTGGTGCAAAAGAGAGGCGGTGAGCAAAAATTTGACTTTTAGCCGGTTTTTTAGACGCAAGCCGAGCAAGCTGGTCCAGTCCAACAGCCTCAACTTGGACCAGAACGCCAAGTCCACGGGCACAATCAATGTGGACTTGCTGCTCAAGTTTTTGCTCACCAAACTGGTCAATAGACAAACGTATCCGGTGTGTTTGTGTGTGGAAAAAGTTGGCATCCGCAACACCAGCCGGCTGACCGACCGGGGCCTCGAGCTCATCGCGGCCTTGTGTCCCGAGCTCAAGCACTTGTCTGTGCGCAATTGTCTGAGTGTGCGGTCAGCGTCCGTGCAAAAAGTGATAGAAAATTGTGAGAATCTAAAGTATTTGGACTTGAGCGGCTGCTACAACATAGACCATTTGGTGCTTGGTGAAAAAAAGGCGAGCAAGCCTTTGACTGCCTGGTATAGGAAGATACTGGGCCACAAAAAAGTCCACCTGCTCGAGAGCCAGCCAGCTGTGGAAAAGTTCAACACAAGCGAGTATTTGTACCTGCAGCACATTGACCTGAGCTTTTGCACCAGCATAAATGACAAGTCGCTGGAATTTTTGTGCAAGACTTGTGTGTTCATACGCAATTTGTATTTGCGCCGGTGCAGACAGATCACAGACATCGGAGTGCTGTACATAGCCAAGTATTGTGTTCACTTGAGGGAGCTGAGTCTGTGCCAGTGTGTCAAAGTGTCCGACACCGGCATCAGGTACTTGGCTAATGACAAGCTGCTGCACTCGTCGTCCAAAAACTCCATGAGCGAAACAGATGGCAAGCAGAGCGGTGGGCCTAGGGACTACAAGTTGAAGTATTTGAGCTTGGCCGAGTGTCCGCTCGTCAGCGACTGTTCGCTCATTTATTTGAGCAAAGTGGGCTTTTTTCACCAGATTAGATACCTCAATTTGAGGGGATGTGCCAAGGTTAGCGACAAGTTTACCAAGTACTTGGTGGGCGCCAGTGTCATTGTCAGATGCATCCAAAATGAGTTTGTGCTTTCGAGTTTGTCGAGGATGCAGCGCAGGTTTTTTGTTCCTTTCGAGCTGAAGACAATTGATTTGTCCAAGTGTTCGATAAGTGACAAGTCAATTGAGTATTTGTGTCGTTTGGTCTCTGTCAAGCCGGACTTGCTGCACAGGATTAGTTTGAGGTGCTGTGATGGTATTACTGATAGTGGAATTAGGCTTTTGGCCGCCAATTGCCGCAATTTGCAAAGTCTGAATGTGACCAAGTGTGCCAATGTGAGCTCACAGTCTCTCAAAGAAATAAAAAAAAATTGTCCCAGTTGTGTCATTCAGCATACGAATTTTTCATTTTGCTAAGCACTTAGGTTATTTTATAAAAAGAGAAAAAAAACAGTCTTTAAATTTTTTTATTGTTAATTTTAATTTTTAATAATTTTTTACTTGATTAAATTATTTATTTTTAATTTTTTTTTATTTTCATTCATTTTCATTTTCAAGGTTAATCAAAAGGCTAGTGGCCATGCCATGAAAGACCGATTAACACTTTATTTATTTAATTCTATAAAATAATTATTACAAATTTAAAATAAAAATTTATATAATTGATTTTAAAAAAAAAGAAAAAAAATTAATAAAGCAAAACATTGAAGTATTTGAATTAAATTTTTTGATTTTTTTTGGTTAAATTTTTTGAATGGCTGGATACCAAGAGAACCATCGCAGTTTACCGGCGAAGAAGAGAACACCATAGGACAGCAAATTCGAGAACACTCAAGTGGAAAATACCGAGTCGCAGAATAACGCTCAGTCAAACACAAATGGCCAAATGCTAGATGAAAATAATAAAATTTAATTTATTTTAAAAAAGTTAGCAAAACTTAAATGAAAAATGAAATTCATCACCTGAAAAAATTTGCCCCGTTTACTAACAAAAGCTTCAAGTCAAAAGTTGTTCCAATTTTCAATATTCAATCATGGACATTTTCCAGAAAATTGAGAAGTATTCAATGAAGCTTGATTTCGATAATATTTAATAAAATAAAAGTGATTTTTACATGCATTTTAAATTTTTCATACAAATAAAAAAAATTATTGTTTAGATATCATTTATTAAAAGCGTTCAATAAAATAAAAAAACCATTCTGATTAATACGGCCTTGAAATTTTTTCTAAGATTGGAACTTGATAATCTAAATGAAATTCGTTTAAAAATTACATCCATGTTTTTGTCAGATCATTATTCCATTTACTTTATTTCCATGACTTATTTGGCTTAATTTGAAATTTCATTAAATTAATCTTTAAAAAGGCATCTTGAAGTTGATGATCAATTCAAAATATCATTTCAATTCAGAAAGTTTATCTTAAGATATTAAAAAAAATCTTTGATTTAATTAAAATAATTTTAATGTAACATGATTAACATGCTATATAGATTTAAAAAACAAAAAAATTTTGAAAAAATATTTTCTCAATCCATTGTTAAAATCGATTTTTATATTTAAATGTATTACCTGATTTTTTGTAAAGTTTATTTGAATTTTTTATTGCAAAAGTATTTTTATCTAACATTCAAAATGAAATTTAAAAATGAAATTCAAAAAATAAATTCCAAATAAGTAATAAAATGAAAATAAACTTGACAAAAAATCACAAAAATAAATTAAAAATCGATTTTAACAATGGATTGAGAAAATATTTTTTCAAAATTTTTTTGTTTTTTAAATCTACATAGCATGTTAATCATGTTACATTAAAATTATTTTAATTAAATCAAAGATTTTTTTTAATATCTTAAGATAAACTTTTTGAATTGAAATGATATTTTGAATTGATCATCAACTTCAAATTGCCTTTAAAAATATCAATTTGGTCTTGTCAATTAGAAAAAGATTTAGCAATAAAAAATTTAGGAAAAACAAAAATTTACAACAAACTTTTACCAAAAGCTTATGAAATATTGAAGCTCAAACCTAAAGTAAATACCCACAAAATTAATTGAAAAACAATTAGTATTTAATTAATTCAAAAATCAATATCTATTAATATTTATAGATCATAACTTAAAAATTTCTTTTAAAATTATTTGAAAATGTTTTCAGTTACTTCACCAACCACAATGAAATCGGAAAGTATAATATTATTTATACACAATGCCTCACCAAAGCCATTCAGCAATATTGACTTTAAAGATTTGACTCCTGGACTCAATACAAATATTGCTGTTAAACAGGAGTACACTATCAAGCTGCCAAAGCCTTACAGTAATTGTGCTGGTCCGAGCTCGAAAAGTTCTTACAATACATTTATTTTCTATTTAAAAAATTCTTTCATTATTTGGTGAATATCAACATTATAATGTTGAATATTTCCGCTATTGAATTATTCAAAAATAAAAAAACAAAATTTTATTTAAAGTTCATAGAAGTACCCAAAAAATAATTATTTTG
The DNA here is from genome assembly GCA_016802215.1 of Brachionus paranguensis. Classification (NCBI taxonomy): domain Eukaryota; kingdom Metazoa; phylum Rotifera; class Eurotatoria; order Ploima; family Brachionidae; genus Brachionus; species Brachionus paranguensis. The sequence goes on from JAESIX010000012.1 coordinate 2,017,845, forward strand.
AAAAGGAAAGATTTAATAAGGAATTCCGTTCAATTTTTCATTCAACAATATTACATAGTATAGTTTTCTTATTACAATGCCTGAAGCTGTAGGAAAATGAATCAACTTAATCTTTAATCAATTCAATTATAAATTTGTTTTCAATATTGAAAAATTTTTGATCTTTTTAAAAAACAACTTATTAAGAAGAGACTCAATCTAATCAATTATCAGTAATCCAAGTCACGTGATTCTTTCTGTATTTAAAGAATCACTTTAATAAGTTTTGAGTTTTAAACCTGTACAATTGTATTTTTATTGTCGTTGAAAAAATTTTAGGGTTCTACTAAAACACTGACGCCAAAATTTTGAAAATTTTCTGATCTTCACTTATTTTACAAAATAAAAATATTTATAAAAATTTTAACATGTTATTAATGTTTGAAAATTTCTTTATTTTTTGAAAATTAAATTTTTTTTTTCCATGATTTTTATTTGTTTTGAAAATTGAATTTTTTTATATTTTTAAAAACCAGACCCCAAAATAACCACGATTATATTTGCATAAAATTAAGCGAGCTTGCCTTTAAAGTATCTAGTTTTTGTCCATGAACTATATTTTTTAAGAAATTTCAAAAATTTTTACAGTGCTGCTACGATACGTGGTTCTGAGGTAAAATTACGTTATTTTAGGTTAATTTATTTAATTTCAAATTATTCAAAAAATTAATTTTGTTTTAATTTAATAAATGAAAAAAAAATTATTTTCACTTTTCAAAGCATCATTTTCACTTTTCAATAATTTACCAAATTTTACGTAAAATTACGTAAATCAGTGTTTTGTAGGGCTTCAGTGTTTTAGTAGGATCCTTATTATATTAGACTGTTTTAATTTTATAATTTTTTTTTGTAGTTAAACATAAAATTTTCTAGCATTCTATTTAAGACAAGCTGGTTTAAAATTAAGACAGCATAGTAATGGTAGCAATTTTAACTATCTTCTCTTAAGCCTGAAAGTGTGCCCAGAAAATCAGCTCCAAAAATTCCGAAGTGTGAAGTTACAAGTTGTCTTTTTAGCAAAGCATGTCAAAAATTTAATTCTCTGAAACATAAGAAATTTTTTTTTAGTTTTCGAAGATGATGATTGATAATTGTATTGTTATAAGGTAACTTGGGTATTTCAGGACTATGATCCCTTTGAACCCAAGGCAGGTTATTTAGGATTGCTTTTTTTCCCAAAGATCTGTAAATTCTTCAATATTGTATTGATAAAAAAAGTTTTGTTACTTTTTTTCAAGGATTTTTTTATTTCAATTCATCTTATCATTTTTCTAATTATTCTGAGAATTGTCGATCTAGCTTTAGCTTTTTATTGAGAACCATCTTGGATGTATTGTACATGGTTATATCTTTTAGCATGAAGTGCTCTTTGATATGAGTAACTAGACTTGAAACTATGCTGTCCTCTAGAAAAGATTTTGTTATCCTCAAAATAAAACATTTGCTTTGCCAAAAGTTTTTCTCATTTCCCCAATTCCATTTCTCCTAATTTTTTATTCTCTTCTTAATTCATCTCTCTTAGAAATTAAAAAAATCATTCTAGGTTATGGTGTCAGTTAGTAAGATACAGTCAAACGGAACAAATTAAGATTATAAAGAATTGTTTACTCGCATAAATAGATAACTTTGAAATAATTTTAATTGTAAATTTTTCTCTGATAAAATTAAGAATAAGAAAAATATTTAATCAAGTCATTTAAATGATTTTGCACTTATTTCATCTTTTGAACTTATTTTAATATTTTTAGATATTGTTCTAAATATTTTGAGATAAAATAATGCTAACACTTTGAGACAAATTTAATTACAAACAAGGCTGACAGATCTTCTGAATCATGAGTTTTAATCATAAATAAAATTGATCTAAAAAATAAATATACCAAGCATCTAGATAAATATTTAATTTTATTAATAATACTAAAACATTGAAGTCCTGTTTTTGAACTGCATTCAGTTGGGAATTGAGCCTAGTTCATAAGACGCTTCAGATGCATCGTAGAAAAAAAAATTCTTTCACTTAGGTTAATTAGATCGATTCAAAAGAATAATTTTTTAATTAAAAGGTCTTTGAAATTTTCAAGTGTCACTCGTCTCAATATGATATATGCAATTTGATAATCAAAAGTAATTACTGTATTTTCTAGATAAATACTCGGAGATCTTGAAATTAAAAAATTCTTTTTTTATAAATAGCTAAGGAAACGGATTTTAATAATTTTGATTTCTAAAATCTTTTGATGGCTAAAAAGTAAATTAATATAATCTGTTTGATTAGAAGGAAGTGTCTCTGTGAAATGTAAATTATTTTCTATAAACAAATCGCAATCAGAATCAAATAAAAACTTATACAATAAAAATAATTTTAATTTATTTTATTTAAGTCGTTGATGAAATCTAAATTTTAAATTTGTTTTAAATAAGCCGATTATTTATTTTATTTTGATTGCAGATATACTAATTAATAAAGATGAAAAATAATTATTTAAAATTTTTTATTTTGCTTGTATCTATTTTTAAATTTGATCCATTCCAATTTAAAAGAAGTCTCTTTAGAGAAATTCCAAACAAGACAATTTTATGCAAACTTTTATCAAAAAAGGCTCATGGGATCCTGATATTTCTTAAATTATTCCATTAGTTGTGATTCAATCGATTGTTTAAGAAAAATTAAAATTTTAATAATATTCCTCATCAGTTTGCTAATTGAATTCATTTAAAAATCAAATTAATACATCTATTTTGACGTTTAAAATGATGATTTGGCTTGATTTCATAATGGTACTCTTGTGTGTACGGTTCGGGAACCTGATTGAAGTTGGTAATGATTTGAAATTTGATGTTTATTCAAATAACTTTCAAACAACCATGGCCAAAACAACTAATAAGACTAAACTTACCATCGCCATAATGCTGCCTCAGGACTACATCCGTCTACGTAATTTTAATGTTTGTATCAAAAAAGAAATGGACCGAATCAACAAGGGAAATTGGTCTTTCAACAAATACTTTTATTTAGACAGGTAATTAAGTTTATTTATTTTTAAATAATTATTTTTAAATAATAATTTTTCATTTTAAATTTTTAGCTACACAATTATAATACACAAAAATTTTAATGATATAGCTCAGACTATTTGTGCATTGCTAAACACTCAATCAAATACGGCCATCTACATAAACTATAATGATTTTTCTCCCATTGAAGCCATTAACAGCAGACTGTTTCTTAAGTTTGCTACTTTTATTAACATGCCGGTCATGACTTATATTCCAAATGCTTATGCCACTGTAAGTATAATGAAAATCTGAAAAAAATTAAATTTTTTCAATTAAGTAAAAAATTTGATATTAATTTGACTAAAAAAATTTGCGTTTTATTTTAGTATTTTTTTAATTATGGTAAAAAAAAAATGTGAAAAATTTTTTTCAAGGCCCGTGAGGTTGGGATCAATTCTGAAAATGTAAATTTATTAAAAATTTATAGAAAAAATCAACGCTAAATCTTTTTGGTCAAAATTAATGTCTTATTTATTTTGGTGAAGTATAAAAAAATATAAATTTTCTAAAAATGTATATATAATTAAATTGAAAAAATAAGAAAAAAAAATATTTCTATATTTTTATTCAATTGTTTATATGTTTTTTTTATCTTTTTATATGTTTGATTCTACCTGTCTTATTTTAATTTAAAAATTAAAAACTAAAAACATGCTCCGAAAAAAATGCTTCCAGCTTCATGTGCTCTTAACTATTTGGTCGATCATCGAGTAATTCCAATTCGTTTTTGTGTCATGTCTTTTAAACCCTTTAAAATTAACTTTGTCTTAATTAGTAAAATTTTATCCTCATAGAGAGTGAGCCATGATCTATTTTCTAGTTAATGCAAAAGAACAAACTCATTTAAAATTTAAAAGATTTTTGATAAATTTTTTAAAATTTATTTCCCTTGGTTATCTATTTTTAATCGATTTGAAACTTGAAGACTCAAATGAATTTTTATCTTTTTAATTTAGTAGTAGTAGTAGTTCTTGTTGCGACACCTAACATGTAGAGTGTCTGAGCCCATCACCGCCGATTGGCCGTGTAGAGCTGTAGCAGCCGATTCCATTGAGCTTATCTAAAGCCATTTTAAAATTAGTGGTTGACTTGGATTTCAGTACATTTTCTGCAACTTATTCCAATGCGGAACCACTCTGTTTGAGAAAAATACATGTCTGCCGCTTACTGCAGCTGCAAAATCGTTTCTAATTTGAGCTGGTAAACTTTCTCTCTGGACTCTGATGCTATTTCCTCTTAACGCCCCGACTGGACCGTTTTTTTCTGATCTATTCACTAGATTCGCTGAGTTTTCATATTCAAAAAGTCTTCGATCCACCTTATTATTTTCTCACCTAACCCATAACCACGTAGTTTATGAAGAAGCTGTGATGCGGTACAGTATCAAAAGCTTTTGAGAAGTCTAATAATATTTCATCCACACTGTTACCTTTTGCCAGCTCAGTCGTGATTATATCAAGCGTTTCAAATAGGTTCGTGACACATTTTTTCTTTGGAACAAATCCATGTTGACTTCCAGTTATAAGATTATTCTCTTGAAGGTAAAACATTAGTCGGTCCCTCCCTGACAATACCTTCCAGAACTTTACATGCAACTGACGTTAGTGAAACGGGTCGATAATTAACATGCTCTAATTTATTTCTTTTTTGTAGATCGGCGACACATTTGCTCTTTTCCACTCTATTGGGATCTTTTCTGTCTCTAATGATTTTGTATAAATTATCTTCAATGGCACTGACATCGTTTTTGCGCAGTTTTGCAGTATCAGTGGATGTACTTCATCAGTGCCCATCGATTTGTTGCCATCTAATTTCTCTAGTCTCTGTTCAATCAGATCCTCGTTGAGAACCTAATTTGTTTGAAAAACTTATTTAAATCAGCTTTTTTTAAGAATAGACCACGAAAAAATGAAATTCAGCTAGCTCCGACAATGTATCATCAAGTGGAAGCAATGATGAGTCTTATGGTCCGGTACGAATGGCTAAAGTATTCAATAATAGCCACAGATTATTCAGGATCACATGAATTCTTAAGAGCGGCCGAAAATTTACAATATTCTCATTTGAGCCAAAAAAAATTTCACATTTTGTCAGTAGTTAAGTTAAAGCTGAAAAAAAACCGAATGAATGAATCGGAAATTACTCGCAGATTCAGATTGCTAGCTCCAGAAACTAGGGTCATTCTGCTACACTGTCACATGTAAACTTAAATACAATTTATTTATTTTAGTAACTAATTATATAAAAGCGATGAGACCAACACAATATTTGAAATAGCCAGCCACTTGGGCCTCATGACCTATGAATACATGTGGATTCTGACCAAGAATGTCATTGATAGCCAATTGTATAATAATTACAGATATAGTCATTTTCCGATCGGATCTTTGGGTAAATTAAATTAAATTAAAATTAATTAAGTTGAAGATTTAAAATACCGTGTTAATTTATTTTAACTCTAAATTCTGATTTTATCACTAATTTTACTTAATGATCTTATTTTTATGTATAAGATGATAAAAATTCTTATTCTTTAAAAATTGTATTGCATTCCAAGAAATGGTCTTTTTTGCTGTTTGATTTCGGCTTAGACCGAAAAAAATTATTTAACCAAGTTAATGAATAGTGAAATTTAAATTTGATTTTTTAAATCATTTAAAAATTTTAAACCTCTTGCAAATTATTTTAGTAAAATAATGTCATCGCGTTCTTCGCTTAATTGTTCGCTAAATAATTCTTGTTCAAGATCATTTAATTGAATATTTTGATTTCTAGAAAATAAATTTTTGAATTCAATTATTTTAATTCAAACTCAAAAAAATAAATAGGGCTGAGAAAATTAAACAAAATTAAATTTGAAAGAAAAATTACGAAAATCAATTTTTGCTTCTGTATTTTTAGTGATGCAATCAATTTATATACAAAAAAAAATCGCCATTTAAAATTTGAATATATCATTTTAAAAGCCTTGTGGTCAAACAACAGTGCTGATGAGATGTGCGACACAATCGTTCATAATTCGATGAGAATTTGGGCAAGTGGAGTTGACAATTTTTATAATTCTATTAACAAAGATCAATTAAATGTTATTATACCGCATACTAAATGCTGGAATGGAACTGATTTTGAAAACATTAAATATCATTATGGAAAAAATTTTCACAGGTTTAAAAAAAAAAAATTCTTATTCATAAAATTTTAATTTTTTTTAGTAATTTATTGAAAGCGTCTATTAATAAAGGTGAAAGGGGCTTTATGAAATTTAATGATAGTGGTGTACTTGATTCAGTCGAATTTAAAATATGGAATTTAAATCAAAAATATGAATGGAAACAGGTTTTTTTTTAATTTATTTAAAAAAAAAAAGCCCCCAGGGAGGATCGAACTCCCGGCCCCCAGTTTACAAGACTGGTGCTCTAACCACTGAGCTATGGAGGCTACGCTGTTAATTAATTTTTTAAACCTTTAAATAATATCTAAGTCGACCAAAAATAAGACTAATGACTAATAATTAGGGTTTTTGGAATTATTACTAATTATTTTGTCATCCTTTAATTTTTAGTATATTAAACTCAATAAATAACGAATATGTTTTTAAATTAGAGTAAATCAGAACATAATCTAAAAAAATATTTTTTAAATGCGCTTTGTATTTTGGGACACCTTGAATAGAAAAAAAAATATATTTTAAGAAATAAAAAATTCTGAAACATTAAAGGCATAAAAAAGCCCCCAGGGAGGATCGAACTCCCGACCCCCAGTTTACAAGACTGGTGCTCTAACCACTGAGCTATGGAGGCTACTTTTTTGTCATAAACATTAAAGGAAGGTCTTTTATTTTTGAATTTAACACAAAGAGCAGGTATTTTAGAATACCTTTTCTTCGAATATATCTTCATTTAATTAAGTTTTGAAATTTTGAGTTTATGTCAAAAAAAATCTCAATTTAATTTTATGGATTTAAAAGTTTTTCTAAATAAATTTAACTAAAAATTGAGTAAAATTCATTTGAACAATTTTTCAGAAATGATTATTTTTTGAATAAAAATTTGAAACTTAACTCAATTTAATAATTCAATTTTATCGATTCAACAAATTTTGAGAAAAATTCTCTTGAACTACAATAATTGCTAAAATTAAATATTATTATGTAACATGAACTATAAAATAAATTTTAAAAATAAAAAAAACAGAATATTGTTGAAGCTAAACGGTTCCAAGAAGCCTCCATAGCTCAGTGGTTAGAGCACCAGTCTTGTAAACTGGGGGTCGGGAGTTCGATCCTCCCTGGGGGCTTATTTTTCTGAAACTTTTTTCTTTTAAATTAGGTTGGATCCTGGTATAACAAAGTCATTTTAATGGATGACTTGGTCTGGCCGGGAAAACAGCATAAACCTCCACTGGGCAAGCCGATTAAATTCCATCTCAAAGTGGTAACACTTGAAGAACCACCTTTTGTTATATTCAAAGACCCATTGTCAGATGGAACATGTTCAACTAAATCTTTAATCGTTCGTGTTACTAAAGAAGAATAGTAATTTTTGATTAATTTATTAAATAAAGTTCTTAACTAAAAAAAAATTTTAATTATTTTAAGTGCTCTAAATCGAAGCGACCCAAGCCAATTTCGTTGCGCTAGCGGCTTCTATGTTGACTTGATGATAGAACTAAGTGATAAATTACAATTTACTTTTGACATTTATGAAGTAGAAGACAAAACTTGGGGTGGAAAGTCTAAAAATGGTGAATGGAACGGTCTTATTAAAGACTTGATTACAAATAAAGCCGACTTGGCTATGACTTCATTAAAAATAACAACTGAAAGAAGCGAAATAATTGACTTTAGTGTTCCTTTTATGGAAACTGGAATTGCCATAGTTGTCAGTTTAAGACCAGGAACAATCTCAACCACGGCTTTTTTAAGTAATAAATAAAAAAAATTATTTTTTTTTTAAATTTAATTTAGAGCCTTATGATTATTTAATTTGGATTATGCTTTTACTGGTAACACTTCATTCAGTAGCCATTGCTGTTTTTCTCTTCGAATGGATAGTAAACAAATTTCGATACAAAAACAAAAAAGTTAAACGAACATTTGAATTCATAAATGATCCAAAATTAAAGGTAACGGGATTTTTTGAAACATTATTTCTCTATGGATAGACAATAATATTAAACTATTAAAAAAAGCATTTTCATTTTTGTACTTTTTGTAATTTATGGTAATTTTAATTATTTTTTCCCTGTTCCTCCCAGCCCTGGTTTAGAGAATAAGGTTCAATAGCTGGTATTTAGAGAATTAATTTATTCTAATTTTTAGGTAAGATTCCTTTTATTTGGTATCCTTTTTTATTTTACATAAAATGATTAAATTTTGGGTCTGGTCGGCTATGTGAACCATAATTCACTTATTATGGGAACAATTCATGGATTTTGTGAATTATTAGTTCACCTTATTTTTTTCACTAAAAGGTGAACCAAAATAGGATAAGGTGAACAAATTTCAAATTACGTGAACAAAAGATTTCTAAGATTTCAGTGGAAAACTTTTTTTAGAAGTATTAATGATATTTTTTGAGATTTGTTCATTTAGCTCATCGATATTAGTAAGAAAACTCAATTCTTGGTTCGAAGACCTAAGGAGATTCGAAGACTTAACTAAAGGTTATGCGAAATATGTACTTTCAATTGCATTAAGATCACCCCCTAGAATTAATTGTCCATATCTATTTTAGATATCCAGGAAAAGTTTAAAAGGAAGTTCGCTATTTGATGAATTATAAATACTAAAAATAAAAAATCAATTTCCTCCATCTCTCAAATATTGCCATTTTAATTATATTTTTAATATTACATAAAACTTTTATCGAAATTAGGTGAACATTTTTCTTAAAAATTAATCTTTTAATTTTACTTTTCAGTTTTTAGATAAAAATTATTATGGTCAATAAAAAAACAGCTCTAAAAAAAACAGTCTCTGAAATAAATTGAGTTATTTGTTCTAGAGCTGTTTTTTTATTGACCATAATAATTTTTATCTAAAAACTGAAAAGTAAAATTAAAAGATTAATTTTTACAAATAAAGAACATTGAATTTATTAGAAAAAATCCTTGAAAAATAAATTTATAAAAATTAAATTAAATAAAAGAGTTTTGAAGTGCTATATTTAAGATCAAATTAAAATAACATTGCAAATTTAAATTGTAAATATTTCAAAAATAGAAACTAAATTTCATCGCATTTTTCAAATTGCAAGTTCAAAATTGTATTTAACTTTTTTAAAAAAGACGAAAGAATAAACCAATTTCATTTAGATATATTTTTGACTAGAGAAATCCACTTAAAAAAGAAAATAGTCTAAAAAATAATTAAAATTCTGATTGAGTTCATAAAGTACAGAAAGGATTTTTACTTTTTATTATTCTTATTGTCTATATCTCAATAAATCAAGTAAATAATTTATTTCAAAATAGGCAGGTTTTCAATTAAAAGTAATACTAAAAAAACAACGCAAATTTTAGTAAAGAAAAATAAAAAATAGAAAATTTTTTTGTCCAAAATTGGTTCGGTATACAAAAATAGTTTTGGGAAGACAATTTTAAATTTTATAAATCAACTTCTTTTTATTTATTTTTTTCTTCAAAATTGGAGCTTACTCTTAAAAATAATTAAAAAAAACAATCAAAATAATAAAATTAGAAAAATTTTTAAAAATTTAAATAATAATAAAACGAATAATGGCAATTGTTTAATGAGAGTATCTAGTTTATGATTTGGACTGAAATATGAATATTAATCAACTTAATATTTGATTTCAACACTAATTTCTTGGATTAGTAACTTTTTTTCAATTTTAATTTTTAAAAGTGAACAATGATAAAAATGCCTTAAAAGAGAACATAAAAAAAAATTTGATTGGAAATGATTTTTAAAATTCATTTTAAAAATATATGCAGAATAATTTTAGTTGAAAAAAATTAATAAAATAATATTTCAATTTATCTTTGTTTTAATCGGTAGAATAAAATCAAGATTTGATAATATTATGCAAAAATGAATATTTAAAACAACATTAAAATAAACTAAATTGTTTAAAGATTTTATAATTTTTTTTAAATAGAAACCAGATCCAAAAACAAAAGCTTTTACATTAGTTAAAGTCAATGGTAATTAAAAAATAAAAATATTTAAGAATTAATTTTAAAAAAAATTTCTAAGACAAGTCAAGATTTACATTCGGCAAATCACTGTGGTTAGTTTGGGTATTGTTGTTTCGAGTGGCAACCAAGACCCAGCAGCCATCAGGGTTCGCAAGCAAATTCATGGTGAACATATGGGCAACTCTTTGTTTGGCATTCACCGCTTCCTACACGGCCAATCTAGCCGCATTCATGATCATCCGTGAGGAGTTTCCCGATCTAAAAGGAGTAGAGGACCCAAGGCTGACCAATCCCTACGGCTACAAACCCGCGTATAAATTCGGAACTGTGAGTAGCGGAAGTACCGAGGAAATAATAAAAAAAAATCACCCCATAATGTATGACTACATGAAAAAGTACATGGCAAACAACGCTTCGCATGGAATCGATTTGGTCAAGAGGAGAAAACTAGACGCTTTTTTGTATGATGCAGTAATTCTGGACTACAGAGCGGGGCAGGACGATGGATGCAAGCTAAGAGTGGTTGGCTCATGGTACTCGATGACTAGCTATGGCATTGCTTTGCCAAAGGGCTCAAAGTACAAAGAAATGATAGACAGAAAAATTGTCGAATACTCGCACTCTGGTGATCTAGAACGCACACAAAGGTTCTGGTTTTCCGGCACATGCAAGAATGTTGAGGAGAACAGCCGCAACAGCGACCAGTTCGGGCTCTTACAGTCCTCGTCAGTATTTATTCTCCTGTTTGCCGGAATTGTAATAGCAGCCATTATTTTATTTGCAGACATATCTTTCAGTTCTTACATATCAAAAAAATTTCAAAAAGTTTGGTTCTATGAAAATTCTTCGGACAAATATGCCGAGCTTAATGCAAGGATAATTGAAAATCTATTAGTAAGTTGAAAAAAGAGGGCAATGTGAATTTTCATACAAAAATTTCAATACAAAATTTAAATTCTTGATAAAAATATGGATTTTGTACATCAGATTTTTCTGTAAGTTTAAAAAGCTGAAACAAACAATGTTTATTATTTATTTATTTGTTTTCTGTACCGAGCTAGAGCTCCTTCAGAATAAAGTATAAAAAATAAATAAAATAAAAAAATATAAAAAAATAGAGTTAATAAAATAAGATAAAATAAAAATAAAGTAAATCAGCTAAAAAAAAAATAAAGAAAGTTTAAAAGACATATATTGAAATAGATTGTTACATGTGAATGTTTCATTTAACAGTCCAGTTTAAAGAAAACATTTAAAGAAATATTTACCAATTAATTGATATTTTTTAATCAAATTATTTGTTAATTTAAAATAACATTTTTTGTTTTTCTTAATTCTCAATTAAGACTAAACATGTAAGTTATATTCCTTTACAATTTAAATTCAAAATTCAATATTATTTAATTAGGATGACAGAATTAAAATATATTTACAAATCGCAAAAAAAAATCAAATTATAAAAGATCTTAGAGACAAAAAATAAATAAAACTCATATTTTATTCAGACTTGTTCAAAAGTCAAAAAAAAAAGTATTTTTAAAGTCTTTTGAAAGTCAAGTCAGAGACTTGAGTTGAAGAAAAATTTAAAGTCAAGTCAAAAGACTTGACTTTAACTTTATGACTTTTGAACAACTCTGATTTTATTTGGTCATTAGTATTTCCTGCATTGATTAAAATTTATTTTTATTATTTGAATTTGGTGTAACATATTTTGTTTCATGTTGTTTTATCATCGAAGTTTAAAAAGCTCAATTTTGTCAATTTAAATTAATGAAAAAGAATTTTGTTTTTGTAATTTTTGGAAGATTTGTATCAAAATTCACAATGCCAAAAAAGAGAGGGTGTCTAGTGAGGGGATGTAGCTCAGATGGTAGAGCGCTCGCTTAGCATGCGAGAGGTACCGGGATCGATACCCGGCATCTCCAGGCCGTGATAGTATAGTGGTCAGTACTTCTCGTTGTGGCCGAGAGAACCCAGTTTCGAATACTGGTCACGGCATATTTTTAATTTGTTCTTTTTTTTTTTTAGATTTCAAAAGAAAATTCAAAAATAAAGAAAACTGTCTGCTGTGCAAATATGGACTGTTTGCATGAGAAAAATAGGCTCAAAAAAGAGCTTGTTTATCTCAGATCTTTAATAAAGTAAAAATGGAAATTTTAGAAATTTTAGAAATTTTAGAAATTTTAATAATTTTTTTATTTTAGTGGCAAAGTTTATGCTGAAAAAAATGATCAAATCTATTCACAATCGATTCCGAATTTGACAAGTGCTCAAGACAGAGACGATGATGACTGTTTTTCTGAAAAAGACAATTGTCTATTTAACCATGTACCTAACGCTCAGATTCAAAGAAAAATTTTCAAATTAAAATTGGAAAATATGAGTGAATTTTCGGAATTTTGTAAAAAAAGAAACGAGCTTGAAACAGTTCTTTAGAATTTTTATTAAAATAAAATGTTTAACGCCAAATGATTTTATTTAGATAGAAAAAAATTCCAACTTCAAATTTTAATAAAGTGATGTTGATTGTAAAAATAATTTGATAACCCTTTAAATGCTCACTTTGCTAGTTTCCAATCTTGATTTAGTTACTTAAAAAAATATTAAAGAACAAATTACTAAGACAATGAACTAAAAGTCACGAGCTCTTTAACACCTGAAGCACCAGTGATGTCAAAATTACATAATTGATGTTTTTAGTTGATCAAAATTTATGAACCAATATTTATAATGAATTACAAATTGAAACATAAAAGTTTTAAAATATAATTTTTTAATATTTTAAGAAAAAAATCTATCTTTTTTCTCTGCGTAAATTTCAGCACTTTTATCAATATTTATCCATTCCTTGTCTTGGAAAAAATTAAATTTAAAATTTTTGGTGAATTATTAGGGGAGTACCAGAGTTGGTCAAAAGTCATGAAGTAAAATTCAAATCTAGACTTGAACCTCAATTTTTATTCTTTTTCAAGTCAAGTCAAAACTTGACTTAAGATATTTTTTTTGGTTTTTGATTTATTTTTGTCAGAGAAATTGATTGACTTCGATTTAAATTATATTCATTGCCGATAAAAAACATTTTTTTTTAAATTATTATTTTTTTAATTCTGGCCTTTAATGAAAACTAAATCTTCAATTTTAAAGTCAAAGTCTTTGAATTTAAGCTCCAGTTAGACAATGAATTTTCCAAATTTTTTTAAAAACTTTTGAATCTCTTTTCTCTTGTATTAACAGCTTGATGCTGTGGAAGTTAATAAATCAAATACAAATAAAAAAAGTCTTTGATAAAATTAATCGAAGAAAAAGTCTACAAATATGCATCATCCCTTACTCCCCAGCCTCAAGAAAAAGAACCTTATTGTTTGGCTTGTCAAATTAAACTTATAATAATTAAGAATTAAGCTAATGAAACATGTGATAAATGCGGTTAAATTCTATATTATGTGTGTTTTTATGAAAAATATTTAATATTTAAAAATTTTCAAAAAGACCAATAGTTAATCAAAAAATATCTATTTATCCAACAAAATTTTTTTATACCATATTTCTTTTTATATTTGAAAAAATTAAATAAATGTCAAAATGAAATCGCTGGTGATTCTAAGTAAAAAAAAACGTTGCTTTTAATCTTAATTAAATTATCAGCTTTTTTTTTTTATATTTTTTTCTTTAAGAACTTATCTCCAAGAGGTGTTTTCAGAAATTTTTCTAATAATATTTTTAAAATGAAAGGAAATTAATATGTTTTTATTGAAAACCAAGATGTTAAAATTAATTTATTTCTAAATTTATCAGCTATATTTATCTCTATCGAAAAAAAAAGTTTCATTTCCTGCTGCACCGCTCTTAATTAAAACACCGAGGATACTTTTTTTACAATCATCTCAAGTTGGCATTTGAACTATCATATAAATTTTTTATTCTTAAAACTTAATGCTTGAAAATGAAGTTAGAAATTTCTTTTCAAAATTTAATAGTTAATTTTTTATTTCCTTTTTAATGAAATTTAATTATTAAAAAAGTTATTTATTGTTAAAAAAAATAAAAAAACTATTTTATTTTTATAAAATAAGAATAAAATTAAAATTATAAGCAATAATAATAAAAAAGATTATGTTCTTACTATAAATAATATGATTCTTTCTAAAAGACAAGAAGACGAACATGTGTTGCTGAAATTTTTTTCAGATTAATTTAGCCAGCATTTGAGGAAAAAATAAAAATTGTGATTGCAAAGTTTTCTCAATTTTTTGAGTCTTATTGAGCTAGGGAATTATTTTGGTCAAGTTTCAATTGTTCTGATTTTCTTCAATTGAAGCTAGGTAAAAACAAATTCCCTAGAACAGAAACAACTGACAAAAAAGATTCAAAAATATTAAATACAATTTAGTAATAAGAAAATAATCTTTAAAAAATTTTTTAAATTTATTAGAAATTAAATATGAAATTACTTCAAAGGTGTTAACAAAATTGACTTAAAAAAATTGAGTAAAATTTGCTATCATTATTTCTATTTTTAATTTTTCTTTTGAAGTATTCACAAAATTAATGTGAAAATTATTTAAAGGTAAATTTGTCAAACAGGTGTTCAGCCCTTTTTCTGTTGCTCTTTATTACTATTTATTTTAATTTTCTTGGATAATTTTATTACAAATTTTGAAAATGTTTGAATTAAAATTAAAATATGAAAAATGTGAGCTTATTGCTTTAAATTTGTTTCTATAAATAAGAATAAATAATAATTTTCTAGCCTTTACATCTTAAGTTATACAGAGAAATTTTTTTCAACTATTTTTCGATTATTTGTAATAATAAAATAAATCTTATTATAGATAATAATGGAGTAACCCAAGCGGAACTCTGAGGACACTTATTCTGAAATAATTTATTGAAATCAATTGATAAATGCTCAAATATATTTTAGATTTTTTATTAAAATTTTTTAACATTTGGCAAGTTTTTTTTCTCATTTTGAATTATTTAAATTTCATTGCAGTTTAAACTGTTGTTTAACATTTTCCTAAGTAAAATTGTAAAATAAAGTAGTTCGAAACAAAAAAAGTTGGGATTTAATCAATCTCGAGAAAGACTTTTGAATTAGTAGATGCATATAATCTTGCTGATATTTTGTAGAAAGCTGCCTCGAAATCTATTCCAAAAAGCATAGTTTAGAATTTTAAAAGTTTGTTATTTAAATTTCTATTTTTAGTAAAAGTCGAAATAAAAAGTCTTTATTTTTTGTGTTAATTTAAAGATTTTTATAAGTTTTGATTTTGCAGTTCAAAAAATTTTTGTTTAAAAATTTCTATTTTTAGTTTTTTAGTGTTAAAAAAAATTAAAAATTTTTATTTCAATAATTGTAAAAAATTTATTTAATAATTTTAAAATTGATCAATATCGAGACAGAGTTTTATTGGAGCAGTAAATGTATTGAATTCGGCTAGTGTCCTGTAACAAGCTGCCGTCCCACAAGGTCGAGAACGTGAACGACGAAGATATCAAGCAGAATAAGTTGTTTAGAACACCGGTAATGCAAAGACCGGCATATGGATCGTTCAGTGAATACATGATATATTTAACAAAAACACTGAAATCAACATTTGCTCTAGAAGGTAAAACAAAATCTTTGGTATACGAAATTTTGGGAAGTGTTATGTGAGAATTGCGATTGAGCTGAAGTGACAAATTTTTCAAGCTGACTGAAAAGTAATTTTCGTTTTTAATTCTGAACACTTCTTCGAACTCGAGGATAATTCCAAGAGTGGTCGAATTTTTGTCTGTTATCAGAGTAAAGTTGTAGGGATAAACATCAGACTTGACTGCTGAAATGATTATTTTTCGCGGCGAAAGCCAGAACACAAGCAAAATGACAATTACAATGCAAATGGACAAAGTCAGCAGCATCCACAGCCATCTTTTTTCTAATTTTTACCAAAAAATATAAAAATTTTTAATTGGAAAGTTACATTCTTTTTGGTTTTAGTCGATTGTCGGACACAGGTATCAAAGCGACTAGCTTATTCTCTTCATCTGAAGGAATGTATTAAAATTTTTCAATTTATTTTTGGTGGTTTACCTTGATAGATTTTTCCTGTTCCTTTGCAAGTTGGACATTTTTTTTCTCTATTCAAAAATGTTTTGTAATTAGATTTGCACGGTTCCTGGCAGCTTTCACGGTCTAGATCAAGTAAACCTGACCTACTGCTGTCGCTTCTTAAGTTTTCCTCAACCATCACCCGTTTTTTTTTCAAATTATCAAGTTTTTTATAAAATTATAATTGAGAAAATTTTAAAATTTTATTTTTTGTTTAATCTAACATTTTCAAGTCATAAGACCCTTACTTTATCAAACAAACAAAATGTAAGTCACAATCGTAATTAAAAAATTTCAAGTCAATGTGAGTCCAATGAGATTATGATGAACAGCGCTGATTCACTTTAAGTTACTTATTATGATTTGTACATGTATTTCTTTTTCTATTCTAATTGAAAAATTTTATTCTTTCTTTTCGAATTAAGGTAACAAAATTTTGAATTTCTGCTCAAAATCTGTCTGATTTAATTCTCAAGATTTTATTTTTTAATGTTAAGACAAACTTCCAAAAAATTTAGATTTTAAATAAAATTGAATTTGGAATTTCTGTTTTCTTAGAATTTAAAACTAAATATTATTTTAGACTTCAATTAAGCCTAATTAAATCTAATTTTTTTTTAAATTTCCATTTTTTGAAATAAATTAATTTAAAATAATAATCATTAGTTTTTCGTTCCATTTTTTTGATGCAAAATAAATTTTCTAGATAACATAGATTAATATTTAGAATGATAATTTAAAATTTTACTTCAAATTTTTTTAGTGTTCAGCCATGCTCTATAAGCTAATATGTTTAACTTTCTTAGAAGTTAAGTGTACCACTTTGAATATCATCCTTAAAAATAAATGTTTCATAAAAAAAGCTTATGTTAAAATTTGAATCTGATCTAAATCAGGGCTTGATAAAAATTTTCTAAAAAATATTTTTCCAACTATTTTTCCAATTTTTAAACTATTTAACCTTAAATTATAGACTTTTCTTTTGAGACATGACCAATGATTAAGATTTTTAAGATTCAATTTTAAATTAATTTTAATTTTAGATTTTTTCAACACAGGGACAATAAAAATAAAATTTATTAATAAAAATGTCATTTTATATTTCAAATTTGATTTTTAATGCGGCAATATCAAATTTTGATGTCATTTCATGCTTAGAAAAAATTTAATGGTTTCAAGAAGTATTTTTAATTATTCAATAGAATTAAAAGTTGTCGAAAGTTATACGCAAATTGATTTTAAAAGAAATAAGAAAAGTTGATGCTTTATTAATTTTATCGTTTTTGTCAAAAGTTGCTGATTATTACTTTATTTTGTATTTTATTTGTCAGAAAATTTATTTAAGGTCTAAAGATAAATGATGTGTTTTAATTTGAAGTCAAAAAATTATAATTTTGATTTAAAAAAAATTAATTTTTATAAAAAATTACTGAAAAATTTTAGTTAAAACATTTTTTTTATTCTAATAAATTAAAAAAAGAGAATTAAAAAAATTGAAAGCCATTTTTGATTTCTTTTACTTTTAATAAACAGCTTTAATCATTTCCATTTATTGCTGTGATTTTTAATTAAATTAAGCTTTAACTGCGCACATTAATGCCATATTGTTATCAAGTTTTAAAATTCAAGTCATCTAAAATTTATAAATATATTAAAATGTACTGTTTATCAAAAAATTTTTAATATTCAACCATGCTCAATAAGCTAATATTTTTAATTTTCTTAGTGGTAAAGTGTACCACTTTGAACATAAGCCCTGAATATCTCAGTCGAGAATTTGATCAAGTGGCCGAAACCTTGAGCTCAACAAATTCAATAAAAACTTTGAAATTTATCCAAAAAAAAAACCCTGGTATATTTCTATCAATAATTTTATGTCATTGAGATAAACAATTTTAAAAGGCGATTTTGTTTTTCCTGTATCATTTGGCACATCTAAAGCAAGTATTAGCATTGATCGGAAGGCTACCATTCAGCTTGAAGTTTTAAAAAAACTGAGCCATAACATTGGAACAACCAAATTAAATGGTAAAATTCCAAAAAAATTTTGTCCTTTTGAGCAAGTACAGTGCTCGACTGCGTCACGCTACCGGTCTATAGATGGCTCTTGTAACAACTTGGATCAAACATGGTTCGGCATGGCCAACAGTCCGTACAGGCGAATGCTGCCTCCTGATTACGACGACACATTCGATTCACCCAGGACTAAGGCCGTAAATGGAGGTTCTCTGCCAAATCCGCGTACCATAGCCATTGATGTGCACGAACCCAATTTTACAACCTCGTCAACCAACAATTTATTCTTGTTCTTTGGCCAGGCACTGGATCATGACGTCACATCAATCGCATCCGCTCTCAACATTAACGGGTTTCCTATATCTTGTACCTGTGATTCTAAGTAATGCAAAAAAATATTTTAATTTTTAATTTTTAAATAAAAAACAGATTTAAAATGAAAAAATTCAATGAATTTTATTTTTGAAAACTCAAAATTGGTTCTGTAAAATGGATTAGATAATACATTAATATTCTACCTAAATCAGGTCCCTGCAAATAATGTGTAATGTAATTCTTATTCAATATAATGTTTGTGACTTTTTTAGAATTTTTTGCAGAATATTCTGAGGTAATATATTAAATACATTATCTGATAAAATTTACAGAACTAATTTTCAGTTTTTATTTTGATGATTTTAATTTTGAATTTTAGAACAAAAATACAGATTTAAAATGAAAAACTTAATGACTTTGTTAGTACAAATTGAATCAAATTATTCATTAGATATTTAACCTGAAAAAAATTATCTGATAAAATTTACAGAACCAATTTTGGGTTTTTAAAAATCAAATTTATTGAGTTTTTATTTGCTCTAAAATTCAAAATTTTTTTATTAAAAAATTTTTTATTTTCTAAAGAAATCCTATTTGTTTCAATATTCCGGTGCCTGAAGAAGATTTTTCTAACAGAGACCAAAAGTGCTTTAACTTTCCGCGCTCAGCGGCTTCAATAGCTAGCTTTGATTGTGATCTTGGTCACCGCGAACAATTGAACACAGTGACACACTTCATTGACTTAAGTTATTTGTACGGTTCGGACATCCAGAATGCTTTGTCAACGAGAGCTTTTGTCCGAGGATTTCTGCTGGCTGTGCGCATTCCAGGAGTAAGGCACGAATTTTTGCCATTCCGCAGAAATCCATTTTGTCATCGGATGGGTCCGACTGACCGATGTTTTGTCACTGGTGATGCTCGCTCCGAGTCAAACGCCTTCCTTACTGCAATTCACACTGTATTCTTGAGGCAGCATAACTTGATAGCCATAAAATTGTCAAAAGTAAATCCCAACTGGAACGACGAACAGCTGTTTCAAGAGACTAGAAAAATTATGATAGCCATCAATCAGCATATCATCTACAAGCAATGGATCCCGGTTTTGATCGGAAGAGAAATTTATGAAAAATTTCAGCTAAAGCCTTTTTCAGATGCCTTTTTTATGGGCTATGACAAAACTCAAGACCCTGGTCTATTCAATGAAATGGCTACTGCGGTTCTCAGATTTGGCCATACACTTATCAAGCATCAAATGCACAAAGCTCATACCAATTTTTCTCTATTTGAAAAAAGCACCACTGACCAGTTTTTATTCGCTTCGCCAAAGTATTTTAAAGATGGTATTGAGACACAAGAAAATTATATGCGTGGTCTAATTGCCGAGGATTGCTACATACCCTCACCGGTATAAAACAATTTTTTGAATTTTAAGAAATTTTAAAAATTATTTCTTATCTTTAATTACATAAAAATTACTTAATTTTTTACGATTAGAGTCTTTTTGGTAGATTTACGCAAAATTAGGATAATTGACGTGAATTAAGTAAATTTACGTTTAATTACTTATTTTACGTTACAACTAAAAAGGGCGAAAATTTATTTAATTATGTGTAAATTTTGGTAAAATAACATGAAAAATTAATTTTTTATTATTTATAAGTAGACATAATGACAAAAATAAAATTTACATTAATTAAGGTAAATTTCATTTTTTATTGTAAAAAAAAAGTATAAAAGAGTAAAAAAGGGTAAAAATAAATATTTTACAATTAATTTTTTTTAACATTTTTTTACACTATTTTACTTTTACTTAATCTTTTTAGCTCGTTTTTTTATGGTAAAAAATTTAATTGTGGAAAATGTAAATTTAATGTAAAATGTTATTTTTTTGACTCGTTTTTAATTTTTAAAATTATTTTTTCCATTATATCTACTATAATATTTATAAATTTTTTCAGGAATTTTCGACCTTTTTAGTTTTACGGTAAAATTACTGATTTTTACGTCAAATATCGTAATTTTACCTAAATTTACGTGAAATTAGGTAAATTTCCCAAATAGACTGTATCTAAAAAGGGAGAAAAATATAATAAAAAATTTTGGAAAATTTTTTATTTAAATTTTTTTAAATGCAAAAATAGGCTGTGAATCCAGTGCTGAATCATAAGCTTTTTGAAGGATTTGTTGGTGGTGGCACCAACCGGTTTTCATTACCGGCTCTTAACATTCAACGCGGTAGAGACCATGGCTTACCATCTTACAACAAATACAGAAGTATTTGTGGCTTAAAAAAAGCTGAATTTTTTGATCAGTTTACAAACATAAAACCGGAATTTTTAAGAAGAATTCGCAGAGTGTATAATCATCCGGATGATGTGGATCTTTGGGTTGGAGCTGTTAGTGAAATTCCAGTTAAAGGAGGAATAATAGGCGAAACTTTTGCATGTAACAAAAAAATTAATTTTTTTTTTTTTTAATTTTATTTCAAGGTATATTTGCGGAACAATTTAAAAGATTGAAAATAGGAGACAGATTTTACTATGAAAATGGACAAGATCCGTTAATAGGTTTCAAATTTGAACAATTAAAAGAAATTAAAAAATTTTCTATTGAAAGATTAATTTGCAATACGGTCAATATAGACAAAGTTCAAGAGAATGCTTTTCTTGTACCACATAATATTTTTAATCCATTGAAATCATGCGAGAATATTTCAGATATGGATTTTGAAAAATGGAAGGAATTTTGATAAAATTGAAAAAAAAATTAAATTTAAATTTTTATTAGCATCATTGATACTTTTTTATTTCATTTTTTTGTAAGACTCAATAATTTGTATATAAAATACAGTTTATTTCATTGATTAGGAATTATTAAATAAAAAAATATAAGAGAATATTTCATCAAATTAAATACAATGTCGAGAATCTCAACAAAAATATTTTTACTAATTTTTTTAGACAAAAAATTGAAAAAATCTGAGACTTAAAACAAAAAATTCTTCCTTTTGTCCACTCTATAAAAGTCAAATAAAAAAAAAAGAAAAATAAACAAGGGGAAAATAAATTTTTATTAAAAATGATGAATTTTTACTAATAAGAGTCGTTAATTCTTTAATCTTTAATTTTTACAAAAAAAGCATCAAATGCTATAAACAAGTGGACAAGTTTGCAGCAATTTTGAAAATTTGTATCTCGAGTTTATTAAAAAATTTAAACGAGAGCTTACTTCACTTCGTTTTAAATATTTAAATCATAAAATAAAACTCTTTTTTTTTAAATTTTTTTTAAAAAAATATTCTGATGCCGATTGTGGTCTGAATTATGGAACAATTTGATACATTTTGCACGTACATTTTATTTAAATTAACAATTATATTAAAAAATGTTAAGTAATTCAACAATAAGTGTCTATTTTTATATTTTTTAAACAAAAAAATGTCTATCTTCTTGTCTAATGTCTTTTTTTTAGTAAAAACTTAAATTATTAAAAAAAATGTCCGATAAAAATTCAAATAAATTATTAAGTCATGTCAAAATTTTACTTAATTAAATTTTTACACTTAGTCTTCAAAGTCATCTTTTTATCTCTATTTTTTTTCCAATTTTTCCAAAATGGATTTATTATTTTCAATTTTTGTCATTGTATTTTTTTTAATTATTTTTTTTAATACTTTTAATTATAGGTTTCTTATTTTAAATCTTTCTCAAAATTTTTTTTTTCTTAATTGATTTTTTTCAATATCTTATTGTTCTTTATCGTTTTCCAATTCTAAAATATTTAATTCTATTCTATTTGTTTCTTTATTTTATGGTTCTACATTTTAATAATTCTTTATTTCAATAAAACCCACTACAATCTAAAAATAAATTTAACTTTAAAATTTTCGAGAATTTACGGAAAATTACAAGAAATTGCGAAAATTTTCTTTTTAAATTATTTAGAAAATTAAGTTTTTGTTTTAAATTTATTTAAAGAAAAATTCTATGATATTTTGATTTAAACTGTTCCAATCCACAACATGGACAATTAATTAGACTTTTATTTTCGAAAATTTTATCAAAACAACAATAGCACATTATGTGACCACATTGAGAAGAAACCAACTGTTCATCTGAATACTTAATCTAAATATATTTTCATTAAAAAAAGTAATGAAGATTTAAAATAAAATACTTCATTTAAATTCTTCAAACAAATTGGACAATCGGCAAAATTTTCATTTTTAGACCCAATATTACTCTTTGGATCTTTTAAAATTCAACTTAATATTTTTGCTTTTTTATCACTTTAATTTACCTGTTGAACAAATTTGTTGATTAGGATATGCATACGAGTAATTAATATTTGGAAAATATGTAAAATTAGTTACTAATTTTTTTGGTGCCATAAAACTCCAAGAATTCATTTGCATCATGGAATTAAGCTGAGGATTAAAAGCAACGCTGAATGCCAATCGATAATTTCCATTAACTTGTCCACTTATTTTTCCGTAAACAAATCCATCCACATTTCCATTCACGAATCCATAAATGTTTCCCTTTACATCTCCCTTAATATTTCCGTTCACTTGTCCAAAAATGTCGCCCAAAACATCACCCTTTTTTCAATTTTAACTCATAAGACAAAATTTTGAGCAAATTTTTACATTTACGTTCCCATTGATGTGTCCATAAATTGACCCAGTAGGTCCTAGAAAAAAGTAGATTATTCAGATTTCAAATTTTGGTGCATCACTACCATTTATTGAATGATTCATAAATCCGTTTACAGCCATTAGTTAAATTATGATTCTAATTTGAAAAGTGATAAACGAATAATTTAAAAAAAAATAAACTAGAATAAAAATTAAAGATCTTTTAAAGACTTTTTTGTGTAAGGATTAAATTGAGAACAATTTAGTTTACATTTATATTTAGATTTTAAATTGCTTGATTAACTTAATTAAGAGCATTTTGATTGAAAGAATATTCATGGCCAATTCAACCTAGAAATTCAACAATTTTCTCTCAGAAATTTCATAGTTTATTTCGCAACAACTTGATATAAAATTAAAAAATTTAATCTAAAAATTAGTTTAGTTTGAAAAGTCGATTAATGTGTTACAAGACAAAAAATGTCGACAATAGAAATCAGATATTCAAAATATTTAAAAGATCACAGTGATTACAAGGGTAAACAGAGACTAAAAAGCATGGATATTTAACTTAGACATATTAAAATGATCATTATCAACTTTTTTATCTAAATATCCAAAATTTTGTAAAAAAAATGTCAAAAATATGAGCACTTTGAATCACAAGGAAATAAAACCAAAAAAATAAATTCATTAATGAAATTTAAATCATGAATCATTTAAATAAGAGTTCAGATAAAAAATTTTAATTTAAAAAAAAGGTTTGCTTTGATGTCAAAATTCTGAATTAATATCTTTTCTAATTTCCGATATCAATTTAATATAAAAATTTTATCTTTTAGCATTAAATTTAAAAAAATTAGCTTTGTTCTAATTAGGATATTTTAATATTATACTAAAACTAATATTCATATAGTAGTAGTAGTAGTTTCGACTGTTGCTGGCTAGCCAGCGAGTGTGCTGACAAGGAACACTAAGACAGCTGATGAGATTGATTGCTGATCATCCAGCAATGATATTTAGAGCAGTGACCTCTTCCTTGGTTTTTAGTGACATTAAATTGTTGCTTTTTTCAACCAATTCTATTTCATGCATGAACTTGTATAATTGAATTAGATCACCTCTTTTTCTTCTTTCCATCAGATTTGGAATGTTGTAAATGGGAGGGGAGGAGAATAGAATAAAAGATTTAATATAATTTCTAACTGACTTTATTTAAGTAATAATGAGAGATTATTTATAGTGGTCTGGATAGCTCACATCCCTCCGGCGCTATTACGGAAGAGCCGTTGCCAGACCCTTATTTCGTCTTCTATTTGTGCCTGGACTCCTACTTCATTGGATTGCGGTACGAATTGGACCTCCTGGTCTTGAACCAGGTCAGTCTCTTGGAGCCATTCTTTTAGGTCCTCCCTTAGTAAGACCATTCTACGCTGGTTGAAGAACGTAATTACGTTGTCGTCGTAATTCATTCTCCACCCAAGGACTGTCTCGTTGTCTCGACCGTTGCTGAGACATGTGAAGCCGTGGTCTGGCCCGTTCGGCCCGTCCTGAACAATGTGTAGGTAGAGTAGGTGTGTAAGTCGATGGTCTCGGCAACGGTCTCTGAACCTCCTAAAGAGGTCCTCTCTAATACCTCGCGATCTCGGTATATTGTAGATCGCGATCTCTTGAATTATATGAAGGTTAGCCATTTTCTTCTTTATTTTTTTTTTTTTTTTTGTGTTTTATTTAAGAACAAATGTAGTTTGGATTAAATAATGAGATTGAATGTTCTTTCTTTTTTTTTCTTCTTCCTCTCTCTTTTCTGCAGAGGACACACGATTTAGAAGTCACACGGGTTTAAGCCAGGATTGGTAGCGTTTATACCCGTGTGACTTTTTGAATAAGAGCTTAATGATTATAATTAATAGCGGATGGTTTTTGGCGTGGCAAAAGTCGATAAGTGACTACGACTAAGTCTTAACAAAAAATACTGAGTTCAAATAAAAATTGCTTAATTAAATTTTAAAAAAAAATTAATGCTGAAATAATTGCGAAAACTTTGGCTATTAGCGTAACTTTTGCTACTTAAATGTTGATCAAAATAATAAAACAAATACTACTACTTAAATAAAATATGGCTAAAATCTTTGGTTTAAGGTAAATAAAAAACATTTCTTCTGGTATAATAAAAAACGTAAAAAAAGAATTTTGGTGTAGGCTTTTAAGCATATAAATTTTCGTTTTTCCTATGAGTACTTCACTTCTCTTTTCGCTTCTAATTCCATTAACTTGCGTCTCTTGCTTTCTTTTATCTAAGCTTTCAACTAGCTTAAGTCTTTTTTTTTTTTATTTAGCTGTGAGTGCTTCTTTTAAACATGGCTTATTCGCGATTGGCTTACAATTTAAAGCTCAATCCGCGCACTCTGATCGCTTAACAAGCTTGAAGCTTAAACACGTTCCCTCTCTTCTCTTCTGTGGTTGGCTTAATCTCAAATTTAAGCTCAACCGCTATCACCAATGTAAATGGGAGGGGAGGAGAATAGAATAAAAGATTTAATATAATTTCTAACTGACTTTATTTAAGTAATAATGAGAGATTATTTAAAGTGGTCTGGATGGCTCAATCAATCAATGTTCAAAGCCTTCAATCTACTTTCATGCGGTTTGTTTCTAATTGCAGAAACAAATTTCGTAGCTCTGCGTTGAATCCTTTCAACATTATCACAGTCATACTTAAGAATTGAAGACCATACAGGCACCTCAAATTCCAAAAGAGGACAAACAAAAGGTAAATACAGAGATCTTAATAACTTAAAATCAAAACGA
The DNA here is from genome assembly GCA_016802215.1 of Brachionus paranguensis. Classification (NCBI taxonomy): domain Eukaryota; kingdom Metazoa; phylum Rotifera; class Eurotatoria; order Ploima; family Brachionidae; genus Brachionus; species Brachionus paranguensis. The sequence continues at coordinate 2,043,974 of JAESIX010000012.1, forward strand.
GCGAAAGATTTCCTGATGCGACCCAACAATTGATTTGCTTTGTTTGTAGCCTCTAACACTTGATTTTTCCATTTTAGATTTGTATTAAAAATAACTTTAAGATCTATTTCGGTTTCTGACGTTGATAACTACTTACCATTGATAAAATAAGGAAAATCTTTGTTTTTATGACCATAATACATGACCACACATTTTGATGTGTTGAAGAGAAGGAGCAAATCTTGAGTCCACTTGAAAACTGAATCTAAATCTGATTGTAGTTTCTCTGATACCGTTTACGAGAACATTTTAGTATCATCTGCATACATTTTGACAACATTCTCTAATCCTTTTGGTAGATCATTGATATACAAAACAAACAATAGTGGACCAATCACTGAGCCTTGTGGTACACCGCTAAAAATATCAACCCAATCCGACAAAATTTCTCCTTGAACAACTCGTTGCCTTCTATTTTTCAAAAAAGCTTCAATCCATTTTAGTGTCAGACCCCCAAAGCCATACGCTTTCAATTTAAGTGTTAGTCATCTGTGCGGAACAGTATCAAATGCTTTCGCAAAATCCAGCAGAATCACATCAACAGGGATACTTTTATCTAGACTCATTGAGATGAAATCTAGAGTTTCCAGAAGATTAGTGGTACATGACTTTTTCTTGACAAATCCATGCTATTCTTTTGATATTAAATTATTCTTATAAAGATAATCTTTCATTTTGTTTCTTATTATGCTTTCCATAATGTTGCACGGAATTGAAGTTAAAGACACAGGACGATAATTGCTCGGCATTGATTTTTCACCTTTTTTAAACAATGGAGTAATATTTGCTGATCTGAATTGGATTGGAAGCTTACTATTGGATAAGGATTCTCTGTTTATTCTTATTTTTTTCAAAAGTTTGAGTCAAATATGACTTTTGAAATTTTATTTTTTAAAAAATTTTTATGAATTTTTTAAGAAATTTTTTTAGTAAACCTTTAAGATTTTCAAATTTTTTCAAAATATTTTTAACAAATATCTGTAGCGAGTGAGCGAAACATCTTAAATGACTTGAAGTGTCTTTCTCAATAATCAAATTAATTTCCTCTAGTGTTCATTTTCTCCAAAGTCAAAGATAAATCTGACTTTATTTTTTTGATTTTGACTTTTGACAAACTCTGAATATTTAATAGTCTCTTAATTTTTGTCATTAAATTGATTTGTCATTTTTTTTTCTACACCCGTTTGAATTTATGTTTAAATTGTCTGTGTCTATTTAAAATATAAGTTTTATTTGAAGATGAATTGATTAATTAAATTTGAATTAAAATTCTTCAGAAAGATATATTAATGGATTTAACTTTTAGAGGGTCTTAAATTTTACTTTTTAAGATGACAAAAAAATTTTGAACTCACAAAATAAACCCAGTATCGACTAAATAAATTAATTCGGGTGACAAAAATAAAAATTATTTAAAAAATTAAAGAAAAATTTCAACTGAATTATTTTTTATAGGTTTTTATCAGTTGATTTGCTTGGCTTTCCTCGTTTTCTCAGTAAATCTACATCAGTTTACTGATTTGTGAGATTTCCTTTCTTGTTGAAAATGTAGAATATAACCAAGTAGTCATAAAAAGGAATAGAGTTTTTTTATTTTATTTGAATATCATTACTAAATAAAAAATAAATATACTAAATATAAAACTAACTTAGCATTGACGGACACCTGCAGCAATGTATTTACATTACTTATAATGCTACTTAAATTTACCTTAAATGCTCAAAAAATGATTTAACCCATGGACCAATGAATTAGGAAAATATTTTTGGACATAATTGATTAATTTGATTTTCTCTAATTCTTAAAATCTCTCAAAATAATTAATTAGCCTCTTTGGTTGTGATTTATGGATGAAGAAAATGAACAAAAAGGTAACAGGATGTCTGTATTTTTAACAGCGCCCATTAATGTCATTCTCTACCATTTAGAATGAATAAAATTTATTATATATTTATAATTTTTAAAATTTTTGTCAGTTATTAGTTTAGTCACCTACATTAATTAAATTAGTAGTTCGAATTTATTTGTCACTCAAATCATAGTTTTGTAAGTCATTTTGCATATTTTTTTTTCAGTCCATTAAATGATGGCTTTTATTAATATCTTCAATTTTCGAATAAAATTAAATATTTAAAACATTTGAAGAATTTCACTTGCTAATTTAAAATTAGTTTTTTTAAATAATTCTCTACGAAATTTGAAATTAATTAAACTAAAGTTTCGTTTTTTTAATTACCTTTTATTTTTTATTCACTATTTATTACCACAATCAATAAAAATTTTCTCTAATAAAATTCTTTGTTATTTTTTATTTTTTTTTTTGATAAAATGAAAAAATTAGAAAAGCTTTCCCTTTTAACTTAAACGTAATTTTAAGTAAACTTGCGTAAAAAATTGGAAAAATCAATGTATAAAAAAGCTCCTCTAATATATAAAATAGCTTTTTACAACAATCTTTTAAATGGTCCAAAAAATATTACATTACACTTTTTAAAATGAAAAAAATTTTATTTAATGTATTTTAATATTTTTGCATATTTAAGTCATAGCAACACTGTTTTCTGATTTATCTTCTGACTTGATAGATTTAAAAAAATGACAAATCTGGTTCAGTTTCAAAGTGGACCATACTTTGTTTTTATTCAATTTTCTTCTGAAAAAAACAAATGCTTTGGCAACAAAAAATGTAATTAAAAAATAAAAATATTCTAAAAAGTAAAGATTAAATTTCTAGAAAATACACTCAAAAATAGTAGCTTGCTAAATCAAAATTCGACAATTTATAACTTTAAAAATGCAACTTTTTTTAAAAAAATTTAAAAAAAAGTCTAAGCTTTAAAAATTTTCCTTCTCGTACACAACCATTTGAATTGTAGTCAAAATTCAACTTTGAGATGGCAAAAAAAAGCAAAGCTAAAAAAATCAAGAGACTACGATTGGTTTTTTCTTTCATTTTGCCATTATTTGTTCAAAATTTCTCTTTGCACAGCTACTTTTCTATTTCTAACTTCAATCCTAAAACAAAATTTAGCAAAATGTGCTTGAGGTGTAAGCTAAGCAATTAGTTATGAAACACTTTGAGTTTCTTTGGCCTAATCTGAACTTAAAAATCTTAAAAAATACATTTAGAGTAACACAAAAATGATTGAATCAAGCTCCGAGGCAAGCAACATGAACCAGACAGAGACTTCGACCTATGTTTCGGCGGAGTCATCTCCCAGCCTCACTCAGTCCTCTTCATCGCAGTCCCTTCGCTCCAATTTGTCTGTGAACCAGGACGAGACCATGCGCAACAAGCTAGGGCACTCCATTTCCATATCATCCCTTCTTGGCAACAAGAACCTGGCCCCCGTAAGCTCTACCACCAGTCCACAAAAGCCTGTCTGCAGCTCGACCTCCACAAACGCTCTGGACAAGCTGTTCACTAAGCACAGCGAGCTGGCCTCCGAGTTCCAGAGTCTGCCGCCCACTCTGGTGCCCGGCAGCGCCAAGCAAGCCAACGAGGTCGAAAAGGACCTGCTGAACGACTCCTTGAACCAAAAACCCCGCGGCCAAACTCTACACGACTTTGTCAAGAACACAGTGACCAGTCTCATTGAGAACACGGTCAAAGCTTCAATCGAAGAAATGACCAAAGAAGTCAAGGAGGAAAAGGAAAAGAATTTAGCGGCCAAATTGATGCCGAGTCTTTTTCCAGCCGTGTCATCAAGCAGCCCCAATCCAGCTTGTAGTCCGTTCAATTTTTTGCTAGACAGTGCCAAACAAGAGCCAAATGCGCCCAAGTCACCAAGTCAACAGCCAAAGGTAGTGTCCACTTTGTCGCCCAATGGGTCGACCATTCAGGATGCGGTGAGCATCTTTAATGCGGAGCAGCAAAAAAAAAAATCATGTGTTATTGACAAGCTGGCTCACTTGGACCACAAGGAGCACGAACAAGAAGACCCGATCTTGAGCGCCTGCAAGACCAGCTCGGGCACGAGCAAAGCAGTCAAGTCGACCATTGGAACAGCTCAGAACATGACTGTGCCCGAGTCTTCTCAGGAGTTTTGTCGAAATTTAAATCTAAATTTGGCGGCGGCTAACGGGTCCAAAGTTCCACTTGTGGCTGAAAACAGCAAGAAAACATCTGAGAATCAGAGATTTACATGCAACGCGTCAACCAGCTCTATCCACAACGATTTGAAGCTGATTCTGGAGAGTACCAAACAAGTGGAAGAGCCGAAAGAAGTAGCCAATGAGCAGCGGGAAAAAGCCAAAAACTTGGAGAGCAATTTGATGAAATTGGTCAGCATGATGAAACAAATGGCCGAGAGCAGGGACAAGCCGGGTGAGATGGTGGTCGGCGACGAGGCCGGCAAGTACAGATACACCAAAGAGTTTTTGCAGCAGATTAAAAGCGACAGAGCCTTGTTCATTGAGAACATAAGCCCGGAAATATTCAAAGCCTATTGCTACTGCATGACCGGCAAGCACTGGGACCCGGAAAAGTATTTTGACATTGTGCAATTTTCGGGCGACTATGAGCGCGTCGTCCATCAAAACCAAGCGCACAAGTCCAAAAAAAATCCCAAGGAAAAAAAGACCAAGGCTGGCAAAGCGCTGGACTCGAGCAAAAACGCCAAGGAGAACATCATGCAAAGTCTCGGACTGAACAAAACAGCCGACACAAAACAAGTCGACCAGCTTATCATGGGCATGCTCAAAAAAAAGCCAGAACAAAAACCAGAACAAAAGCCAGACCAGAGCAAACAGGTTAATTTGGTGGACATGCTTGCCAACAAGCCCAAAAACTCCAACATATTAGCCGAGTTGTTTTCGCACAATGCGCACCAGCCCAAACACCAGCCGGTCATTCTGACAGCCCAGGAGCTCGAGCTGAGCCAAATAACTCGTCCAGCTAACAGGCTGTTCACCAGTCTGAATCAAACGCCGGACTTGGCCGCCAAAATGAAGAGCCCCAACAGCTGTGGCAGCAATAGCTGCGCCAGTGAGTGTTCGAGCGCTAGCAGCGATGCGGCAAACAATAGCCAGGCGTACAAGCAGCTGATAAAGAATTTGAACAATCATCCACTGTGCACACCGTCGGCAGTGCCGGCGCGCGGCTTCGAAAACGTGTTGATGAAGCTGCAGCAAAAAAAACACGAAAACAGTGTTCAGACAGCCACCCAGAATTTGGCCAAGGACGGCACCAATTTGCTCAAGCAATTGCTGCATTTAAAAACCGAACAGGGAGAAGAAAAAAAGCAAAAGCATAAAAAAAGTCACCACACCAAGCATCACAAGCCGAACAAGCAAGAGTTGATCACTTCGGTCGAGTCCACTGTCACCACCACCACCACCACTACCATCACACAGACACAATTTCCAGCCGTCAATCCGCACGAAAAGCCCTTTCAAAATTTGCCTGCCAAGTCCAATCAGCTGGAAAATTTGCTCAACAAAATGAAACAGCCCGCGTTGGAAGCCAAAAAAGAGCCAAAAACTGAAAAAGAACACTTCAACTCTTTGCTGAATAAAATAACGAGTCATTCACAGCCTGGCAAAGAGTCAAACGAGCCCGAAAGCATTCTAAAATGGTTCGGTGGCTTGAGCAATTCGCAAAATTTGTCCAAACCAAACTTTTCAGTCAAAACTCTATCCGAAGTCGAACTAATGTCCGGTCATTTTCCATAGTTGTTGTCAATTTCTATTAGCCAAATTTTTTTCTTGTCACCTTTTTTTATCATAGGTATTCTATTTTATAGTTATTTATATAAAAAAACTAACACACAAACTAGCTCATTTTAAAATGAAAGGTTATTTTAAAAATTTTAGATAAAAAACTCCATGAAAACGTTTATTTTGTTATATTTATTTTTATTTATTTTTTTAGAATTTTTTTTTAAGAGAATAAAACCTATTTAAATGCAAAATTTTATTCATTATAAAAAAAAGGATTTAGTCCTAAAATTAAGGTAGAAAAAATAAAATGTGAAATTTTGATTTTAAAATTTCACCAAGTCATAATGACTAGTGAAGAATTTGACATTTAATCTTAAAAAATAAATTTGTTAGTTGAAAATTTTTATTAAATTAATAATATTAATAAGAAAAAGCTACAGCCAGCATTCTTGCAAAGAAGTCTTGCAAGGAAAAATTCTATGGTAGCTAAATGTGCATAAATCCAGAGACATTTGAGGTTTTAAATTGGTATTTTTAATTTTTTTAGTTTTTATACTTGTTTTTAAAACTTGTTGAATTATTCTAATTTTTTATATCTTTAACTAAATTTGAGTTTTTAAACATCGAAATTTTAATTAAAAGAATGCATTGTATATTTTTTAATTTAATATAAGTTGTTTCATAAATGTAATTATTTAGAATTTTATGTAAAAATTAAGAGTTTAAAGCTCTACTCATATTGTGTTTGATAACTCGATACTTTGAATTGAATGAGTCAAATATTTTACGCCATACTTGGTATAGTTTTTTTCCAGGCAAATTTTATTTTTATTTTTGAGCATCTTAAAAATAAAAACATTTTTAAACTTTTATATAGCAAAAATTTCAATAAGATAAGTAATCATGAATTTTCACATTTGACTTTTTATGACAATAGACCAAAATTTACTAAAAATAGTCAATTTTTTTCTCTTTTTTTCTTTTTTTTGTTTTGTAACTTTTGATGGAAATACACAAAGCCCAAAAGACTGATAACCAAAACGTCTAAATTAAAAAAAAAATTAAAAAAAATATTCAAATTTTTAGAGAAAATATAAACTTTAGTGCCTTAAATAAAAAAATTGGTTTTTAATTTTAAAGTTAATTTATTAGAAATAAATCAGAGTTAAATAAGTAAGACCAATTATCCAATGTTAAATTTTTCGGCATTTATTTAAAAAACTAGGATTTTAATTTTTTTTTGAGATCAACAAAAGATTGTTAAATTGATATTTGAAAGCTTAAGAAACGTGTTTAAGTGCAAAATCGTTTCAATTGGCAATTCTCAATCCGAATATTCAGCCGCTTCAAATTTTTTCGAGTTTCAAACCGATTTCACCGTGAAACCAACTGAGCCAATAAAGTTTACTTTCATTATTTGTAACAAAAGGCTGGGTGCAACTTCCAATCTTAGAAAGCACCTTGAGGACCATCAAATTTTAGAAAACTGGATAGAGTCTTATATCAACTGTCGAACTAGCCTTTTTGGCCTCAAATACAGCTATTCAGCAATTAAAAAATCGATTCGATCGATCGATTTTGACAGTTAACCTTCCGCATCCAAATACATTTACAAAATCAATACTTCTCCAGGTAAGAGTTATTGTTATGAGAAAAATACCAAGGCATGCTACTGCTGAGACAATTAAAGATAACCTAGAGCATGTCATTAATCAATTTTAGTTGATAAAAAAAAAAAACACAATTTCAAATAAGACCAAGATAAAGCTTGCGATAGATTGATTCAGCACTGCATGTCGAAATTGTTTCATCAAACAATTGGCCTGACGCAGTACTTAGAAAGAATAAGCAAGCTGTTTAGAAAAGACAAATCACAAAATTGATCTATAATCTATATTCCAAAAGAATTAAAATAAAATGTCATCTTATCGGAAGAAGAGCAAAAATCACAAAGAGAAAATTCTCTCCTGGGATCAATACCAAAAAAAAAATAACGACAAAATTGATAGCCAAAGTGGCATCTAAATTAATAAATTTTTTTCAATAATCGGGAGCGTTTTGACGAAATTGTCAATGAATTGAGAGAATTCAAAGTCTCGTCTATATCTGTTATTTCTTAAAATCATTATAAAAAGAAAGTTTCAATTATCAATTTATTTTTATTTAGAAATTCAAATCAAAACAATTAACTGTACAACCCTAAAGTGAATTTTCAAGAAGTTTTTATTTGTAAGCGGTTTCTTTTATATTCATCGTGTAACAATCATTAAAAAAAATTAAAAATGTGATAAGTGTTATATCAATTGAGAAATTCGTATAAAAAAAATGGAAAATAGTTATTTTTTTTACCCACACTTTAAGCACTCACTTCTTTGATTATCAACTTGTGTTTAGATCATAAATATAGAAAACATGATTATGCTATTAATTAGCACGCCTCGCAATGCTACAAGATCCATGATCTCTAAATAGGAAACGAACACAATCTTTTTAAAGACATTTTATTATATTGCATTACATTATGTAATATATAATTGAAATAAACTTTTAAACAACTATCCTTGTTATTCTTCCAGTAACAACTTGGTAGCAGCGATAGAAACAAGATTAATGAATTGAGAAGTATAAGAAACTAGTTAAATTAGATAAATTATGGATTGTTCATTGGTACCAATTAGAGACAAAAAGACGTTTGATGTATGAAAAGTGGAGTAACTGAAAGCAGTACTCTTGGCCCATGCAAGATGCTAAGGTAAGAGATATTTGGTCTCAGAAAAAGAATGAACTTGAAGAAGTATCCAAAGAAGTTTTGAATGGTTCAAAAGAAAAAGTGACCAGCTCACAGGGTGCAAAAAAGTGCCCCAAATAGACTCCATCATCATATTAGGTCCTTTGACGGCTAGCAATGTTAACAGAGTGAAAACAAATAATCCGAACTCAAAACAAAACAAAAAAATTCATAGAAAGAGAAGTAGACGTCAAACCTATGACTGAGCAATTCAACGAACTGAAGAAGCTTAAACCTAGCGTCAGTCAAACAGATGGTATAAACTATGATAGCCAATCAATAAATCGCGAGAATAAGATGTCACCACTAACAGGTGGAAGTAGCTCCAATAGCTGAAATTATAATTAAATCCCAAAATAATTATAAACCTGCTTTCTTGGGCAATCGAAGGTACCCAAGTGTAAAAAAGAGAGTTAAAAAATATCCCAAAATCTATGGAAATATCAATGAAGTTTTCGATGATTGATGATGATTTTTTAATAGAAAGCCAAGCGGCAAATCAAGGTGATATTGGTGAGGCGGAACAACCTATTGCTGTTTAAGTATTCCTAAGAGGTAGAGCTCTAAGCACAATAAAAAACTTCTTGAAAAACAGGAACTTGAAATAGACTGACATTAAGGCGCATTTCAAGAGTTCAAATAAATTGATTCAGGTGGAATCGGCGACACTTATTGAACAAATTAACCTAAAATTAGAGTCTTCAGGTGGTGACGAATTCTTGGTAATATTTCAGAATCTTTGTGATAAGCTATCACGTACACACGAATCCGATAAAGTTCGTTTACTAATTAGAGCAGTCCCAAAGATAATTGGAAATAGATACTCAGGCAGATAGAAATGTTGTTAAGGTGATGGGTAGCTTCATGGGAAATAGATCTTACAACACAGATAAAGTCAACATCGCTCGACGTTGGCAGTAACAAATCACAAAAATAAAATATATTCCAATTACAGTAAATACGACGGGAATGGAACACAAAACTATCAAAAAACACACACAAGATCCAAAAAGCATAATCAAGAAAACGATGCAATTCTTGGTTTCGATTGGTTTAACTTAAGTGTTGCTGGAACCGTTTCGAATCAAAATTAAATTACATTCCCAAGCGAAACGATAATGAAAAATTCCTATATGAATAATGACAATCGTCCAGAAGGTATTCTTACTACTGAAGGGATTCAAGAAGAATAAATATTCGAAGAGGAGTTGCCTTTAGATAAGTGAAGCGATACGTTTGTAAAACAAAGTAAAAACTCTAATAAGAGGAATTCGAATATTTCAAATTGGCAGTTGGACGCCAAACAACATAAAGTGTGAAATGTGGATACTATTACAATAATCACTACTGATGAAGAACCAATATTCATCAGACTGTATAGACAGTCACTTGAAAACCCGAACTTATAAAAATTGAAGTAACTAAAATGCTCGGGGCCGATTTCATCGGACATCACCTTGAAGTGCCCCAGTGGAGCTGATTCTCCTGAAAGATAGCACTAAAAGATTTTGTATAGACTTTTGAGACTTTAATCAGAAGACTAAAACTGAAAGCGTCAGTAAAATTAAGTTAATTTTGTCAGTTCATTAAATGATGGCCGTTTGATATTATTTGCTTGAACAAAACAAAGCTAGATAGTAACATAGCGTCAAAAATCATAATCTGTGGTTTGATTCGGATCTTCTGAGTATAAAAAATAAAAGAGATTATTTGTGTCATCTTTTTATTGCTTCAAGACTTCAGGCTCATTATAAAGAATATAAACATATTAGGAAAGAATTTAAGTAATTTAATCGTCTAAAAATGAAAAAAATTTTGCATTGAAATCTACCAAAAATTTTAAAAATTCGAAAAAAATCTTGGATCATTTACAAATCATCAATTAAAATCAGAAATGATGTTTCAATTGATGATCTCGACAATTATAAAAATTGCTTTTAATTCCTGTAAGGCTCAAACATCTGATGAAAAGTCAAATTTGTCCAATAAATTTTTTACATCGCTGGAACCGTCTTTAAAAACTTTTAAAAATGACAGTGCGAAATATATCTTTAATCGGCTCAGAAATATGAACAAAACTTAATCTTAAGGCTCCTTCTTTTTCGCTAAAAAGTTTCCTGGCACTGAAATTGAAGCTGTTTTAAAAGACCCTCCTGGTACCAGCGCAGCAGGATAAATAGCAATCGATACAAAAATTTTAAAAGAACTTCCCGAATTTTTTGTACCAATGTTTAAAAAAATATTTAATAAATGTTTTAATTTCAAAAAAATCCCTTATGAGTGGAAATCTGCTGCAGTCACGCTACTCTTCAAAAATAAAGGTGTTCAGAATGATATTAATAATTACAGAGCGATTTAAGTCGTATCCCCAGTTGTTGAATTGTTTGAAAAACTTCTTTCAAAACAAATCATCGATCATTTTGAAAAGATAAACATTTTTTTTAATGAATAACAAGGTTTTCGTAAAGGTTTTTCATGTGGAACAGCATTACATGAGTTTATATCTGAACTTAATCACTCAATTGATCGAAAGTTATTAACAATTATTTTATTTATTGACTTTCGAAAAGCATTTGATTTAGTGGACTCGAATCTTCTTTTATTAAAACTCTTTCATTGTGGTTTTGATAATGACTCTTGCATTAATACCTGATTATTTCAAAAACAGGATGCAAGCGGTTAAAGTTAACACATTACTCTCAAATTTATTACCTATAGTTTTAGGCGTTCCACAAGGTTCCGTTTTTGGACCTTTATTTTTCCCAAATTTTATTAACAATACTGTCTACTGCCTTGAAGATTTATTTATCAAACTTTTTGCCGATGATACACCGATGATGATCGTTTTTTTTTTGAATGTTTTTCTTGTCACAAATAAAACAAAATCTTAAAGAAAAACACCAAAAAAATGTTAAATTTGCATCTCGGATTTATAATTTGGTGAACCTTAAGTTAGCTTAATATTATTTTTAAAGCAAATTTTTTTTAATAAAAATCAATTTTTATTATTTTGATTCAAGTCTTTGAATAAAATTTGAAATTACCTTGAAGAGCAGGTGGCAAAGTGAATGTATCAGCTGATACAATCTACAGAAGCAATTGTGCGACAAAGAATTAAAAAAATATTGAAACAAGATTTTTTTATTTAGATCTAAGACCCATTCTGCAAAATTTATCAGTTGATTTAAAAAGCCTGTATTAGCCAAATTTGATCACTACTCACCTAGATGAGTAGCTTTTAGTGGAATTGGAACAATAATTTCCGACCACCCGTCAACAGCAAGGGAAACAGATACACAATTAAATAAAGAAGTTATTACACCGATTGTTATACCAGATATTTTACCATTGACAGGTGATACCAGTTCCACATTATCATTTTTATATGTTGAGAATTCATTCATCATCAATTTCAAAATATCTCAATTATAACCGAATAACCTTATTCAAGAGACAAATCGTTATATTTACCAAGAGAAAATTGAATTTTAATTTGGTAAATTTCCTTTAAATTTACTCAGATTTTAGTGAATTTGCAATTAGAAAACTTAAGAATCAGGAATTCATGCAAAAAAGTACAATCATAGGGTAAAATTTTATTAAATTTAGCATTTTAAATTATTTGTTTTAAAATCGAAATTTGCGTTTTAAACTTTTTTTTTTCAAAAGGATTTAGGTTTCAAAATATTGATTTAATAATTAATTTTGACTTCTAATCTGTAAAAGCACATTTTATTTAGCTTTTTTATTTTCTTTTTAGGAAATTTGTCAACAAAATTGACTAAAAAATTAGGAGTTTTTGATTAGAATATAAAAATTATCTTTTGAATATTATCGTAAATTTGGATTTTAAAAACGATATTATTTTCCATGACAGAAACTGAATTAAAAAATTAAGGATCCCACTGTAATAATGGCCTTAAATTTTAAAAATTTCTATCCCCCACCTATTTTAAAAAGTAAAAGTATTTTTGGGATTATTATTTCAACACAATAAAAAAACTTTTCAACACAAATTTAAACTGATCGTTACAAAATTAAATCTTCTCATCACAAATTTTTCAAAAAAAGAAAAAAACTTTTTAACACAAAATTTTATCTTCTCAGCAAAAATTTTAAAAAATAGTGAAAAAATTTTGAACATAAAAATTTTTTTTCTAAAAAATCGTTGAACACAAAAAAAATAATTTAGTTTAAATTAAGGGAAAAAAAACTTTTCAACACAAAATTTATTGAATAAATGCTGAAAAAAGTTAAATGCTGAATTTTTTCAAATCTAAAATCACAAAGCTTATTGATAAATATAAATTATGTTTTTAATCATTGTTTATTCTCTCACGAACTATTTTTCAGAATTTTTAGCTCTACCTTTTTTTGGCTTGTTAACAAACTGATCTTTCTTTTTAAACAATTCTTGTAAAGCTAATAAATGTGAACAATATCCAAGTTTCAAGTAGTATTTACACGAAAAATTTTTTCTTAAATAATTAGTTTTATAACAATCTTTATATAAGTAAGTACGTTGGTATATTTTCAAGTAAAAATTTAAAAATTAATAAAACTAATTTTAATAATTTTAAAAAAATTTGAAAGCATTTCTTAAGAAATTTAAACAATTGAAACAAAAAAAAATTTGTGTTGTTCAGCTTTTTTTGTCTTTAATTTTTTTGATAAAAAATTTTCTAAATTATTTTTTTTGTGTTCAAAATTTTTTCACTATTTTTTAAAATTTGTGCTGAGAAGATAAAATTTTGTGTTAAAAAGTTTTTTTCTTTTTTTGAAAAATTTGTGATGAGAAGATTTAATTTTGTGACGATCAGTTTAAATTTGCAAAGTTTTTTTATTGTGTTGAATAGGTAGACCCAAATATTTTTTAAAGCTTTAACATGCCAATTGGTTTGAAATTTCAATTCTTTTTGAAAATTAAATTAGTTTTTTTCCAAGATTTTTATTATTTTTAAAATTTGAATTTTCTTATATTTTTAAAAATCTTTCTGTTATTTCGAAAAGTCTAATACTACATGCCATTTGATTTAGAATTTTCTAAGCTTTATGAATATGATAATAGTTTTCTTAAATTATATTATTTTTAGCGGAAAAATAAAAATTTACTTTTATTAAAACTTGACCTTTATTTAATTAACAGAACAAAAAATACCAAATATTACAATAAAAATTGAACTTTTTTAAGAATATAAAAAATTTTGAAACTTTTCAAAAAATTTACTTCCGGAACAAAAACTAGACACATTTTCGGAAAGCTCGTAGAATTTGTGGATCAATTTTTAAGTAAATGGCTTAAAAATATTTCCATCTTCAATCTCAATTTAATTTTAACAAGATATTAAAAAATTTGATCCATCCAAGTTAATCATTAGAATTAATGATTTGAATCCAATTATTTTCAATGCTCCAACTAGCTTTGTTGTTTTCTTTGCCCAAAGTGTGCATTAAAGAAACTTAGCTTGATAATCGATCGAAGCTATAAACTGAAAATGGCTGATAAGGTGAAATAATAAATTAATTTAAGATTGCAAGCAAATATTTTGTTTTAATTAAAGTATAATAGGCTGACATTGTTGATAAGAGTCCTTTTTTTGATCAGTACGATCTAAAATTTATTTTAAAAATTGCAATTAAACTTAAATTAATTCGCTGTTTATGATAGTGAGAATTAATAAATTTTTAAGCAAAAAAAAAATTTTTTTTTTTACTATTTATAACTTCTTCTTCCCGAGTTTCTTTTGCAAATTTTATAGTTCTAAAGTTTTATGGCAATTTTATGCAAATAGCAATAAATAGTGAAGCTAATTTTAAATTGCTTTTGTCTTATCAGCTTAAATTTTATATAAATTTCGAGTTGAAAGCACCAGAATAAAATAAAGTTTTTAATTTAGGTTTTTATTTGCAAGTTTTTGCTCGATTAAAATGAATTAATCAGCTCCAACTTTTGCTTAGCATAATCAAAAATTTGGTTAATTAGTTTTATTTTGAACAAAAAAAATGTCGCTCCACCATTGTTCTGGGCGATATTAATCAAAGATAAAATCTCGTGAAATTCAGTTTGATGTGTAGATTTAAGATATCTTATCTGTCATATTATGCTGAATTTTTCGATTTTTTTATCTTAATCTATTCGTCCGTTCCGCTTCATGTAACATTCGGGCCTATTTAAAGTCCAAATGAGTCCTGCAAATATTCAGAGATGATTGATTCAAAATTTTTTTTATATTTTGTTTTTTTAATTCATTTTAGCAATGGATTTGTCAAACGTGGTCTCGTAGGCGAAAGGTGTCTGACAGACTCCAATTGCAGAAGTTCCGAGTACTGCAATCACAATTTTCTAAATCCTTTTGGTGAGTGTGTTCAAGGAGACATAGAGGGTAAGAGTTGCATCATGGATAGATATTGTGCGTCCAAAAAGTGCAGCTTTTTCAAATGCAAAAAGCAAATTTTGGTCAAAGATGGTCCGTGCAAAAGATCTGCTGATTGTTTGGATAGTCAATTCTGTAATGATATTGAAGGAAGAGATTTGAGACAGTGCTTTGATAGAAAGTGCACCGGTTCTTGTAGAAAGGACTCTCAGTGCATGAGTGATAAGTGCCATTTTTTTACCTGTACTAGAGATACCAAAAGATGTTAATAATGCTTAATAAAGTTTATTTGGTCAGAGTTTTTTTTAATTTTTTCTCCAGCACCCTAAACCATAAGTTGATCTAAAAGAGACAACTTTTATTATTGAAAATTCAAATAAAAAAGTTGTCCAAAATATTTTAGTTAATTCCTAGGAAAAATTTTTATCCAAAAAATCTAATTCTCCATCATCGCTTTTGTTTTTTTACTTTTTTACTGGCATTGTGAATTTTCATGCAAAAATTCTATTAAAAAATTTAAATTATTAACGGGTGATGCATAAGTAAATGGACAAAAATTAAAAGCGAATATCTCAAAAAATAAAAACGATATTAAGTTCTGTTTTTTTTTCTGATGTAAAGAATTTATTTTTCAATAGAATTATGATTTTTAAATAATGAAAAAACTCCATCGTGACCGATTTTTCTGAGCTTTGCTTTGACCCCCGTCATAAGGGATTTCACAAAATATAAGTCAAATTCCTTCAACTTTAATTTAATCCGGTTAATCAGCTGTTGCTCTGTTGAGGCTTGCCAACCTCTCTCGTATACTGTTTCACTCAAACAACCCCAAAAATTTTCGATTGGGCGCGCTTGATGGACATTTGGCGGGTTGATATCTTTGGTCACATAATTTACATTTTCGTTCATCCATGTTGTGCTTACCATAAAATAGTGAGCAGACGCTAAGTCAGGCCAAAAAACGTAGTCAAGGTCTTCATGATACTCATGTATAAATGGGAGCAATCGTTTATTCAAGCATTCGTCGATATAGATGCTCGAATTGATGGCAACCCACTTTGATAATCGAAAAAGAGGCTTAGGTTACGGTTGATCGTATAGTGCTTCGAGCGATTCCTTGCTTAGTAAAGTGCACCACAATGTCGGATTTTGCCATTTGTGAAATCATATTTTTGACTGTTTTTCGAAAAGCCTCTCGTTCAGACACAGAAAGTCCCATTTAAAAAATTTTTTTTTGCAATATTATAGCTAATTTTTAGTAGTTTATAAATAAATATATATATGATCTCCTGATCATTTGTATGATCGGGCAAGTTAGCTTAACTTTTGTCCATTTACTTATGCATCACCCGTTAATAAAAAAATTTGGACTTTGGTCTACAGATTTTTCTGCAAGTTTTAAAAGGTGAAGCAAGCAATGTTTCATTTAACAGTCTAGTTAAAAGAAAAAACTTAAAAAAATATTTACCAATAAATTGATTATTTTTATTCAAATTGAATGTTAATTCAGAATGGAAAATTAAATTTTTTGTTAATCTTAATTTTCAATTACTTTAACCAGTCTAAACATGCGAGTCATATTTCTTTACAATTCAAAATTCAAAATTATTTGACAGAGGAAATGATGCCAGAATTTTAATATTTGAATAAATAAATTTACAAATTGCAAAAAAAAATTCCAATTAGAATAGATCAAAGGGACAAAAAAAAAAGAAATCTCAAAATTTTGATATTTTATTTCACTATTAATTTTTCTAGTTTTAATAAAAATCAATTTTTTTACTTTGAATTAAGTGAAATATATCTTATTTCATGCTGTTTCACCATCAAAGTTTAAAAAAGGTAAATTTTTAATTTAAATTAATAAAAGAGAATTTTATTTTTGTAATTATTGGAAGATTTGTATGAAAAATCACAACGCATTTTAATTTTTTAATCTCTCTTGGTCTAATTAAGAGAGAATCGAAATTTTTTTATTTTTATTTTTTTGCTGTATCCTTAATTTGTTTTGGAAAATTACTTTGATCGTTAACAAAAGATTTTAAGTTTTGGATAAATTTATTTTAAAGAAAAAAATGATTCTAAAATATAATTTAAAACTAGATTCCAAAATGTACATTTTGTTCAAAAACTAGTTCAGAGAACCTAATTTTAGAATTATCCCAATGGGTAAAAGATCGCATGATTTCAATCATATCAAGAATTTATTGCCATTTATTTATCATAAATTTCTGAACTGCAAGATAACTTTTCTCAGAAATTTAAAACTAGTGATCCATTGTCAACAATTAAAAATTCGAACTATTTTCTTTGTGGTCTATAAAAAAATTATTTTTTCAAAGTTTGGCAGGCTTTTTGGAAATTTCTGTCAAACATCCTTTAGTTTATTCATTAATAAATAAGTTGAGACATGCTTGGAAATAAAATGATGACGTTATCTTCCAATTAATTAAAATTTTATGCAAATAACCTCTATTCAATTGGAAAAAAGATTATATAAATAATGACAAATTTTTAAATTGGAAGTTTCGAAAATTTTTGTGAAAGCTTAATTAATATTTTAACTCACTAATTGTAAATTATTTTAAAGATTATTAACTAATTGATTAATCATCCTGCATTATTAAAAATTGAAAATTAAAAATTAAATCAGAGACAAAATTTACATTTTTTCCCAGTGCGGAGCTGAAAATTAGGATAAAACAAAAACTAAAAAAGTTATCTTTGTCATAAATTTAATTACTTTTATATATATTTTATTTAATTTTGAAATTATTTTTTTATAAATTTTGACCTATGAGGTCTATAGAAGTTTTTTTGTCAATAATAATAATAAAAAAATACCATCCCAGATAATTGTTAAGAATTGAAATCAGAGTTGGAATCAGAATTAGAGACAATTTTTAAGTTTTTGGTATTCCATCTACTTCTTAGTCTAACTTGCCACTTAGTCTAATTGATGACCTATAATTTATTTTTTTATTTATCTTCCAATTAGGAGAAGTGAATTTAAAAAGAATTTTGGAAGAAAATAAATAGTATTTATAAAAAAAAGATTAGAAAATAAAATAAGATGTTAAATTTTATGCTTAACAAAATTTGTTTTATTTTATTTATTAATTAAATTGATTAAGTCTGCAATTAGGAGAAGTAAATTTAAAAAGAATTAAAAATAAAAATGAAATGTTAATTGACTATTACCAAGATAAATTACCTGATTATTTTAAATATCTTTCTTTTGTTGTCTAGATTTTTTTTGATGAAATAATTTTTGGATGAAATAATTATTGTCTAAATAAAATTATTCTTATTAAACTTTGTCGAAAATAACTCTGTCTAATTGCACAAGTCGAAATGAAGATTTACCAATTGAATCAGCTGTCAAAGTAAAAATTCAATAGGCTCAAATAAAATATTTCTACGCCAGATGGTTTTCCGCAATTTTACGACAAATTACGTCAATTAGCGTTTAATAACTATAATTTAAGTGAAAATAAAAAGGGCTAAAAAATTGGATTATTATTGTTTTTTGGTAATTTTTTCTTGAGATTTTAATTTTTAATGTTTTAATAAAACTTCGCTTTTAAATTCTTAAAGTGATTTTATTTTATAAGCACTTTAGACAATAATATGGTATTTGCATTGGCCACCAATATTTTTGGCCTTTTTATGGTTGATATAACACTGATAAATAGGACTGAGTTCAATAGATGAATGTTTTAGTTTGTAACATTTAAGCACTCAATATTCAATAATATCAGTTTGATTTTTTTAATAAAAAACAATAAAAAATTTAACTTATACGTCAAATCAAAACAAAAAGATGTTTATGGTATCGGTTGTCAAAAACGAATTTGAAAGACAAAAATCTTTTAGCAAAATACAAAATTATTCGAAACAAGGTCTCTAAAAAATAAAATCATCAGTAAATTGCTATGAGAAAAAACTAGTCGACAAAGCAAAGAGAGAGCCAAAATTGATCTATAATTACATTAACAACAAATCAAAGTTACGTGGAGGTGTACAAAATCTCAGAATTGACGAGTCTGTTATTACAGATCCTTCAACATTAGCTACACATCTTAATAATTACTTCAGTTCTGTCTTTACTAAAGAACCTTTTAACAAATCAAACGAACCCGAGATTGAATCACGAACACAAAAGATTTTTAAAATCGATGTAAATACAGTTTTTAGTCCACAAAGAATCGCTAAATTACTAGTTGATTTGAAATCAGATAAGACGACTGGTCCAGATGGAATGAATCCGCACTATTTGAAGTGCTGCGCTAGAGCAATATCGTTTCCGTTATCAAAAATATATATAAACTCGTTATTAACAGGTGAAGTCACTTATATCTGGAAGTTTGCTAACGTTACCCCTTTGCATAAAAGCGGTTCTAAATTGGAGCCTAACAATTATAGACCCGTGTCACTTACATTTATACCTGGAAAGGTAATGGAGAAATTAATTAGGACAGAATTAATCTCGTTCGAAAAAATCTGATTAGCCAAAAACAACATGGCTTCATTCCTAAGAAATCATGTATCACAAATTTAATAGAGGCTTTAGATCGAATAACGGAGGCAATCTCAGCTGGTAATGCGGTTGACATAATTTACACGGACTTCTCAAAAGCGTTTGACAAAGTTGTTCACAGAAAGCTTCTTAAGAAGCTGGAAGCATACGGTATAAATGGAAACATTCTTAAATGGTTCGAGTCATTCTTAACGGGACGAACTCAAAAAAAGGTCCTGGGCGAGGCTTTGTCTACAAATCAGCTGTGACAAGTGGTGTGCCACAAGGCTCAGTTTTGGGGCCAATATTGTTTGTTCTTTACATTAACGACTTGACGGATGTCTTAAAATGTTTTCACTTGCTATACGCAGATGATGTTAAATTAATTGAAATAATTAAATCAAAAGACTCGAGCATTAAACTCCAGCAAGACCTGGATGCACTCACAGAATGGACCAAAAAATGGAATATGGACTTAAATCTCAAGAAGTGCAAAAGAATGCATCTCGGCAGAAAAAATCAAAAGTTCGAATATTCAATCAAAGAAAATGGCCTCAGATATCAACTTGAATTAACTAACTTAGAGAAAGATCTTGGTGTACATATCAGCAGCGACTTAAAATGGGAGAAACAAGTTAATCAATCGGTAAACAAAGCCAATAGAACATTAGGGTTGCTAAAAAACTCGTTTGATTATGTTAACAAGAAATCTTTTAGGCTTCTGTATACTTCATTGGTAAGACCAAATTCAGAATACGGCAACTGTGTGTGGCACCCATACCTAGGGAAGGACACAGATGCTTTAGAGAGAGTACAAAGAAGAGCAACAAAGTTGATAAGAAGTATTAGTAGCAATCCATACGAATCAAGACTTAAAGACCTTAAGATTCAAACTCTAACAGAACGTCGAAATCGTGGAGATCTGATTCAGATGTTTAAAATTGTTAAAGGGATTGATAATGTTAATCTTTACAAAGGGGTTAATTTCAAGAACCTTCCAAATCAACAGATGAAGCTGAGAGGTCATAAGTATAAGTTAGTGAGAGAAATAGTGCGGAACTGCTCACAAAGATATAACTTTTTGACAAACAGAGTCGTGAATGAATGGAACAAACTCCCAATTTCAATTGAAGAAACGGAAAACGTCAACATTTTCAAAAGAATTTTGGATTTTAAACTGTTTGAAAGGACAACTGCAAATAACTGCTGAAGCCACCAGTTGGCTGGACGCCCTAGGCGTGTGTATAACCTTAATGTTATACAGAGCAGTTTTATTATTATTATTATTATATATTTTTACTTGTTAAATTTTGTTTTACTCTTTTAAATCATTTAAACAATTAAAAAACATAAAATTAAAAAGTTTAATACATTAACATGGTTCAATATTTTATTTTGTTTAATAATTTTCATAATACTTCATAATAATCAAACAAAAGAAGTCTAGATCTGTCTTTGATGACAAGGGCACTAGTCGGTTGATCAACCTTGAACATTGATTTATTAACAGACAAATTAAATTTAGTAGCTTCTTCTCTGCAAAATAGTTAAATTCCTCAAGAATAACAAAAATAAAAAAAGAAAGGTTTTCTAATTTTTTCAAAAACTAAAATCGAAAACTGTTTTATTATTTAATCTTCTATGAACTCTAAAAATTATAATTTTCACAAATAAAATTTTTTTTTTCTTAGTGATATCTTTCAACATGCATTTAGGCTTTCCCATTTCATGGATGAACTCTGATCAAAAACTTGGTTCACTAGATCATCCACAAATTTTTTAAAAATAAAATCAAGTTTAAAAGAAAATTAATTCTGCACATTTTAGTTGCCATGGAAACCCTATTTTTTGAAAAAGCAAATTTACTCTTGAGTACTGTTTATATTTTTATTTAAATTATTAATTTAGTTTAGTTTCCTAAATTAAAATCATGTTCGAACCCAATATTGAATTAGTTGAATGCCAAGAATTGTATAATTTGCTTAATGAAGGCATCGAATTCGTTCGACTTTGTGATCCGAATTATCTCTATTTAATTGGTAAATTTAGATCCTAATTTTTTGCAAGTTTTTTTTTTAATTTTAAGCTAGATTGTAGAGAAAGAAGTGATTACAATGAGGGACACATTATTTGTTCCAAACACATGAAAAAGGTTTGACAAATTCTAATTTTTTTGTGATTTTTCTAAAATTTCCTCAAAAGGACCCGAATTCGAAAGAATTCCGACTTTTGTATGAACCCGAGCTGGAATGCAGAAATACCATTATCACTTATGACAGTAATACATCAAGTTTGCAGGACAAAGGGGCTGCTGTAAAATGTGCCAAGCTTCTTTCTGAAAGTTCGAAAAATTCAGTCAAAATTCTAAAAGGCGGATACGAAACATTCTCGCGTCTCTATCCATTTCTAAGAACCCAGCAAATTATCTACATGCCAAAAGTACTTTTTAGTTAAATATTTTACAATTTAAAATAAGAAAATTCTTTTAAGGAGCTCGATCAACTGAAAACCTACCCTAGTGAAATAATACCAGGCTTATTGTACTTGGGAAATTTAAGACATGCTACAGAGCTGTATATCCGCAAAGATTTAAAAATAAAATCTTTTGTTGATTGTTCCTCGACAGAAACTACAGAGTAAATAAACCTTTAAGACTTATCGGCAAGAATTTTAAAAAATCAAGTTAAAAAATTTTGTTTAAGAATTTAAATTTTTGAAATAATTAAATTTTCATGATTCTTGAAGACAAATTGTTAATTTCTGAAGTTAGTAATTTTTTCTATCATAATTTATCCACTTATTTGAAAAAATTTTAAAACATTAAAAAGTTAATAATTTTTAAAACTTTACAAGGATTTAATGTTATATTACAAAAGTAAAAAAGTTCCAAATTGTAGGTTTTTGGTAAAAAACAGACTTGTTTTTAAGTCACAGTTTTAAGTCTAAGTCACAAAAATTTAAGTCAAAGTTATGACTTGACTTCAAAATTTTTCTTTTTTTAAAGTCTAAGAATAAAAGCCAATTTTTCAGCAAAAAAAGGTAAATTTAATTAAATAATTAAAATCTTGAGGCAAGGTTCGCACTTAGCAGTACTACTGTACTTTTTGACGAGAGCCTCCAAAGCCCAAATATCTCTTGTTCAAATCAGACTTGTTTATAAGTCACAGTTTTAAGTCTAAGTCACAAAAATAAAGTCAAAGTTATGACTTTAAATAAAAAATAAAAAAAAATTTAAGTCATTGACTTGACTTGACTTAAGACTTGTGACTTACAAACAACTCTGGTAAAAAATGAAAAAATTTACTTCTTTTCCAAAATTTTTAATTAATTTTTAAAAAATTACAAAATTTTTGTTAAGAAAATATAACTAATCGAATTAAATTTCAAAGTTAATAATGAAAATTTATAATTGTTAATTAATTTTTATAATTAATAAATATTTGTAATTAATTAGACTTTTTTATTCTATTGAGATGCTTAAGCATGATATGAAATGTTTTGTGAGAAATTCTGGTTGCAAAAAATTTTTTGATTTTAAGTCTATTTTAATAACTTTGAATTTTCCTTTGATAGGTTATATTTTCATTACAAAATTCTACCAAAAAATGTGTAATTTTACGTAAAATTAAATAAGAAAAGGTAAGGAAAATTTAAATTTTTTTATTTTTTATTAATAAAATTAATTAAAAATTTTAGAAAAGAGATCAATTTTTTCATTTTATTTTAACTATTACATAATTCATCAAATTCTGGGTCTTTTATAGAAGATTGTATCTATAAGATAAGAATTTTTAAAAAAAATTTTATCAAGCATATTTCAATATGAATAAATAAAGGAGATTTTGTAAAAAAAAAACATTTTCTAAGTATTATTTAAAATTATTTAAAATTAACAACAAAAATTTACAAAGAATCAAGAATTAATTTTCTGTCTGCTGCTAATGTCTTAATTTTTAAGAAAATATTTTTTTTTTTTCGAAATACCTTTAATTTGTTTGCATAAATCTCATTAATTCTCGCGAACATATTGATGTAAACTTAATAAATTTTTTTTTAATTCTATTTTTATCTATGTTCGCAAAGATCATGAAATTTAGGTTAACAGGATACACTTATATCAAAAACATTTTTTTTAAAATTTACTCAAGAAGATAGGTTTACCTCTGTTGGAATAAGAAATGTTTTTTTGGAAAAAATATTACTTATTAAAGTTTTAATTCTCTCTTGGTTTTTCCCTTTTTCGTTTTTCTAGCTGATCATTAGGAATCTGATTTTTGGAACGTTTTTTTTGTTGCTAAATAGACCTTTAAGTAAAAGCCTATGCCGGTAAGGTTAAGAACAGCTTATTTTTTCATATTTTCAATAGAAAAAAAAATCTAAGTTTAATATCAGATAGTTAATTTTTTTAGTAGAAAAAGAAACTTGACTAAAGAAAAAAAATGTTTAATTTTTTAGCATAGTTTTTAAAAATTTTATAATTATATTTTTTGAAATAATTATAGTTAAAGCTTGAAAAAATTTAAAAATTTTTACCAATGGAAAGTATTTTTTTCCAATATATATTTTTTAAAATTTCTTTCTTTTTAAAATTTTTCTATTAATTTTTAAGTAAAAAAAGTACAAAAAAGAAATGGTTTTATTATTTAAAAAAAAAAACAGGATAAAATTCAAAATATCTTTTTTTATAAAATTAAATCATTTGATAGTTTTTCTAGTTACCTTTTTTTTAAAAATTGAAATATCTATAATGAACTTTTTTATATTTTCTCAAAATTTTGAAAACAAATTTGAAAAAAAACCAAGGATTGTTGTATTTTTCAATCTATTTATTAGAAAATTAATTTTCATTCGAATTTTTTTTAAAATATTTTCAAGTTTAAATCAAATTTTTTACTTTTCGTGTAATTTTATTTTAATTGATTCAAGTTTGTTCGATGAATTTCTCAAGGTGTTGTGTTCTCGGATTAAATAAATAAATTAAGAATTTCGTTTAATTGGGTTTGATTTGAGATATTTTAATTACACAAAGTTCATACAGAAAAATTGTGGAAATGGTGAAAAAATAAATAATTATATTTAGAATTTTCAAATCTCTATCAACACGAACTTTTGAGTCATTTACGCAATTTTTTTTTAAAATTATTATAAAAATCCAATTTCACTCACCTTCACATTTATTAAAGGATATATTTGAACTTTGTTACAAAAATTAAGAAAAATTTATTTGAATGCTTTTTTTTGACAAAAACTAAATTGTTATTTAGTTAATAGCTAAAATAAAATTTACCTTTAATAATTATCATTACCATTTACCAATTATAATTCATTATTTTTTCAAATTAAATTGGAAAATTTAAAAAAATTTATTTTAAAATTCAAATTATCTCAAACCGCTCAAACCAAATTTTGAACCGAAGCTAAATTAAAGTGATGCGATTTATTCGAATTAAAGTCAAAATCGTGATTTTACTCAAGTTTTGGTCAAAAGCTTTTTATTTAATCTAAAAAATTTAAGAAATGCAAGAAAAAAATGACATTTTAGTAAAAAAAAATTTTTATTTTATTTTTTGGGAAGATTAACTTTTAGTCATCTTTCAATAATTCATGGCATTCATGGCCTTTTAAAACTCTGTTAATAAATGTCCGATTTGTCTTGTAAATCTTTGAATTTAAAGTCAAAGTCACAAAATATTATGTCCAAAATTTATATATTTTCTTTCTCCTTCTATTTTATTTTTTACTTTATATATATTTTAATTTCTTTTTTCATTTCAATTGCCACCAATATGATGATGTAAAAATAAAAAATAATTTTGTAGAAAAATTGAGATAAACTAATAATTTTACAATACTAATATTTTATTAAAAAATTTTATAAATATTTATTTTTCATTTCAAGATTAATTTCTTGAACTTTTATTTGAAATTTGAAATGTCAGTTTTATTGTAAAAAAATAAATATCATTATTGATAATTTTAAATTTATCAATTTCTATTAAAAAAAGAAAGCAACAAGCAAATTAAAATATTTAAAGTAAAGTCCAAAATTAACTTTTGGCCAACTATTGGCTATGGATGATATGTTAGCCTCTAACGGAATGCAAGGATTAAAAAAGTTTTAATATAATATTAAGCTTATTTTAAAAATCTTTTAGAGTTTCTTGTTCAATAATTTCTGCTGATGGATTATTCCAGACATTTCCAAATTTTAATTTTGGCTCAAAATTTCAAACTAATTAAAAATTATTACTCTTTGAACCACAATTACTCGATGACATTGTCAGAGGATGGTCATCATGGTCAGTCCAAATTTTCAATTTACATGTAGAAGAAGAGCAAACAATTTTAGCTAATTTTACTTAGATTTAATTTTAAAAATTAAATTAATCTTGAAAAATTAATTTAAATTTTCAAAAAAAATTTTTGAGGTGCTTTTTTTACAATGTTTTTACTAATCAATTGAAAATTTTGGCCTAATTGTTCAATAAAATTTTCAAATAATATTTGAATAATAATTCTTATTAAAATGGTTTTCCATTATTTCAACGAAAAAAAGCTCTTTTTAGAATATTTTTAACATGTCTTTAGAAAAAGTCTAAAAAAAAATTATTAAATTTTGACCATTTATAAATATTCCAAGATTTTAATTGTTCCAATTTTTTTTATAAGTTAATATAGACAAAAATTGGAAGATTGGAACAATTAAAACTTAGATAGATACTAAGTTCTTGGTTCTTATTTTCGTATCTATTTAAGTTAAAAATCCAGGATATTTTGTATTTCAGCATTATGCTTTGGAATTTTTAATTTATTTTTAAAATTTAATTAAAATTTTAATCAATTAAAAAGGGCTTAATATTTTTATTCAAATAATAATCTTCTTTATAATGAAAATTCTTTTTGAATTAAAAAAAAACATAATATTATATAAATATTTTGATAGCTTGTTATTTTTTTAAATAATTTTTATTTAAAATTTTTAAGAAAATTTTAGAAGTCTTTTTTTCATATTTTAAAGCCGTACTCATTTATTTTCTTTGAAAAAAAATTCCTCCTATGCAAAGAAGTAAGTAATTTTCTTTAGATAAAATAAAATAATACCAACAGAAGGTAAAAAGAGTTGTCATAATTAAAATTTTTAATAAACTTCTATTAGTGCTCTTCTTATCACTAGATATGTACGAAGGCTGATGTGTTTGTCAGCAAATGATATGTTTAATGGTCTATAAGGCTAAAAATATCAAAGATATTTATTAAGAAAACATTTTAACAAAAAATATCGAAAGTGTATCTAAAAATATACATTTTAGTACAATTTCCTTTTTTTTATCACGAGTTAGTTTTTTATATTTGACAGGTTCCGTTATCATTTTGTGACTTTTTTTCGAAAATTCCAGTTAATTATAAAATTAAGTTGAAAATTATCCTGCTGAAAATTATCTTTCTTAAACGCTTATTAAATCAAAATATTTTTTTATTTATTGAAGGAAGTCACTTTGGCATTTGATAAAAATAATTTAAATTCTCATTAAAAAAAGGAAAAAATGTTTATTTTTATTTTATTCCAAATTCAACTTTGAGAAACTCGTCAAAAATTTCCTTAAAAATATTCAATCGAATTAAATAAAATTCTAAATTTAAAATTTAAACAAAAAATCCATTTTTTATTAGAAAAATTGTTCAAAAATTTGGAGAAAAATTTAGAAAATCCTTTATTTTTAATTTGACAATGAGAAAACTAAGTCCATTTAAAAAAAAAAATCCAAAATGGTTAAAAAATTATATATTTTTTTATCGTTTTATATTTTTTAATTCTTTTAAATTAAATGAAAAAAATAATATTTCATTTAACTTTGGGAGAATGTGTAATTTTTTTTTAGTTTCGCTTTGTATTCAATTTTGTCAGTCAGTTGATGGCACTTTGACCAAGACTTTTTTTTAATTAAAAAAAATGTTATAAATTTACCTTGCCGATTAGTTTAAATATACAATTAATTTTTAAATTGATTTTTTTCCTAGAATCCCTGTAGAACAGTCTATAGACAATATAAAAATTGGTATCAAAGACGAACCAGAAGAGTCGCTAAAAGAATACTTGCAAGAAGCTTTAAACTTTATTGGTAAAAATTCCTGGAACAAAAAAAGTTCCTAATCCCCTCTAATCTCAATTGATGTCAGGGATTAGAAAAGACAATTAAAAGCCTATTAATCATTTTATTTAATCAAGATGTAAACATCAAAAATCGAAAGCAGCCTTGTCTCGTTTTTTCAGATTTAGGAATTAGCCGAAGTGCTGCGATTGTTATCGCATATTTGGTTTACTCCGATAAAATAAGCATAAATGTAATTTTTTAAACTGGAACTAATTTCAAGTCTAATTTATTTCTACTTTAGGAAGCATTTGGAAGAGTTTTTAAGTGTAAGAAAATACAGCCCCAAATAAGCTTCTTGAGTGAAATAAGTGAATATTTTGCAAATAGATAGATGCCAATTAACTAGACACCCACATGGCTTGGAATTAAAAAAAAAACTAAAAGCTTACTTGAGTAAATAAAGCATTTTTGTGTTTAATTGTCATTTAATTTTAATAAAATCTTATGACACATTATTTGTTTTATTTGTAATACTACAAACAAGCAGCTATTTTTTTTCTATTTTATAATCAAAATGCTATTTTGTAAAAATATTTTACAAAATCAATAATACCAAAATATTTAAAAAAAGATCACGAAACCTTAGAAATTTTTCCTATCTTAGTCGTTTATTTTCAGATGCGTGAGCGTTTTGTATAAAAAAAAAGTTTATAAAGCCTTCCTAACTATTAAATGTCTAAATTAAAAGTGACATAGGATTTAAAGCTCTAAGCTTTTGGAAAACAAACGCCATTCAGATTAAAAACAAGCTAAGCTCTTTATTTTTTAAATTAAGAATGAAACAAATAGGAAAATATTTTTTGAAATTTTCACTACTTGGCCTGCTGATGGTGAGCCTGGCGACCAAGGCCGAACACTTTGCACCCCAAGACTCCAGTGGCCAATTGAGCGAGTACGATACCAGAGAGGATGCGATAAAACCGAACGCGTTCGATGACCAGTTGTTGACAGAAAGCGAGGAACAAGACACCAAAAGCCTTCTTAACCTTCTGCGGATACGTCTAATGCTGAGCGATGTGCCAAGAAGACGTTCGTTTAGCAAGCGCGGAAAGACCTATGTGCGTTTGATTAACAAAAAAGGTGGATACTACAACCGACCTTGTTTGGTAAACGTAATGTCTTGCTACTTTTTTGGACTTAATTAAAAGTGTTCGTGTTCTAATTATGCCAAAATTCCAATTTATTTTATTTAGTCAAATTACAACAATTCCAAAGTATCCCTAAAATCAAGTCTAAAGAGTGGTCGAATGTTCCGCGTTGCAAATACGGTTCATTCAGATCTCAGGTCGAAAATGAGCATTTTAAAGTTGGTTTTTTAATTTATTTAATTAATTTAAAATCACACAAGAATCCATTATAAGCGATTTGTAGTATTGGATTTTATTTCATATTTTTTTCAATTTTAAATTTATTAAATAAAATTTTTGGATAAAAAAAGGGAATTTTTTTCAATTTTAAATTTATTAAATAAAGTTTTTGGATGAAAAAAGGGAATTTTTTTCAATTTTAAATTTATTAAATAAAATTTTTGGATTTCAAAAAAAAAGGAATTTTTTTTTTAATTTTTGTTGATACAAGTGCAGTATTTGCGAAGTTTTCCCTTTTGTTTAAAATTTCTGGTAAAAAGCAGCATCCGGCAAATGCAATTGTGCTCAATCAAACCACGTTTCTGCATTCCTTGATAAAAATCGGTTGTATCAGACGATATTCTGACCGAGTCCTTTTAGAAAAAAATATTTACATATAAAATATATACCTTTTTGATTACACAATAAATATAAATTTAAATATTGTTGTTAAAAATTGATTATTAGCTTTGAAAATGTGGGATTAAGCTACTAGCATGATTAGAAAACAAAATTTAGCTAAAAATAATTTGAATGCTATCATAACAATGGCATATATTTAGGGCTACATACTAAAATAAAGCAATCTAAATTTGAAAATACCAAACTTAGTAAGAATATAAATGAGAAATTTGTTTTTAAATTAAATATATGTTCTAAAAAAAAAAACTTGTATATTTTCTAAGTTTTATTAATTGATTTGGTGTAAATTAAATATTTTTTAGTATTGTGAATTTTCATACAAAAATTCCATTACAAAATTTAAATTCTAAATAAAAATATGGATACAGTACTAAAAATATTTCTGTAAGTATTTAAAGGTAAAACAAACAATCTTACATTTAACAGTTCAATTTTATGAAAAAGATAAGTGAAAAATTTCCTAAATTGAATATTTTAGATCAAATTGTTAATTTAGGATTGGAAATTAAATTTTTTGCAATTACATGGCCTTCACATGATATTTTCCTGAACGATCAAGTTCATAATATTTTACGAGTTCTTTCACAAATTTTTATGATTTTTTAATCAAAAATAGGATAATTATTAACAACATATTTAATTTAACTTAAAATATTTGACCTCATCTCGAATATGCATCAGTTGTCTGGGCAAATCCCAGCAAGAAAGATATAAGCGCCATCCAGAAAGTCCAAAGAAGAGCTACAAAACTAGTACCAAGAATTAGAAATTGGACCTACGAAGACCGACTTGCCTAGTTACGCTCCAAGAGCGTCGTACAAGAGGCGACATGATCCAATTCTTTAAATTCAGTAAAGGAATAAATCAGATTAGTTGGACAGTACCTCCTGTGCCATGTAACTCATTGTCTCAAACTGGGCCTGGTCAGGGAATCAGAGGGCACTTGAAAAGAAT
Organism: Brachionus paranguensis; assembly: GCA_016802215.1. NCBI lineage: Eukaryota > Metazoa > Rotifera > Eurotatoria > Ploima > Brachionidae > Brachionus > Brachionus paranguensis. The sequence goes on from JAESIX010000012.1 coordinate 2,074,232, forward strand.
CTCTGGCCAATCCTCTAACCACTGCTCACAAAGAATGAACTTCTTTACAAACAGAGTCGTGAACGAATGGAATGGCCTACCCCGGGAAGTAATCGAAGTTTCTACAGTCAATCAATTCAAAAATAGATACGATGCATACAAGTACAATAAGAAGAAATCCTCTCTATCAAATAAAAGCAATAGCAGTTAAATTTTTAAAGACTTAATCGTATTTAAAATTATCCTCAATTTTTTTTAGCCGTAACTCTCTCACACATTGTTTATATTTTGTCCTAATCATGTATCTTCACCAATACCGACTATGTCTTTGAAAATGAATCTTGTCTTCGTTGTATCTAGCTACCATAGTGGTTTTCCTAGAAAAACATATTCGCAAGCCTGCTTGCCGTAGCTTATTATTATTATTATTATTATTATTATTATTATTATATCGAGAAAATTCAAAATCTAACTTAAAAACTTAAAATTTAAGTTAAATTTTTTTAAAATTAAACCAGCAATATTATTTGAGTAGTGGTAACTGAATTAATTAATTTCAAAGATTGTATTAAAAATTATATTTCATTCGAAAATCAATAATCCATGAGTCAATTAAAATCGATTTTAATTCTTTTAATTTATTGAAATATTTTTTGTTTCATGTTTTTTTTCATCTTCAAAATTTATAAAAATTAATTTTATTTTTTAATTTTTGGAAGGTTTGTATCAAAATTCATTTATTAAAATTTTAAGTCTTTATTTAATAAAATTTAATCAAAAACTCAAACATTTTTAGGATTTGATCTTATTTTTTTATAATTAAGCTAGATAGTTCAAAAATGAAGAAAAAGATAAAACTAAATCTAATTTTAAAATTATTTAGTACTTAAAATGGTGATAATTAAATTAAAGAATAAATTTATTTAATAAAATTGAAAAGAAAATTATATGTTAATTTTGTAAGAAACGTTTCAAAATTACAAAACTGACTAAAATAAAAAATTTTAAATATTTGTAATTTTAATTTAATAATATTGTTGTTTACGATGAATTATGTAAATAAAATCAATTAACCTTTAGAATACATCAACCTCCTGAATTTTAAGTCACTTATATTGCATTATTGTTTATGAAAATGAGATTAGTTTCCTAATCTCTTGGCATTCAGTTCACATTTTTTATTCAAAACGAGTTTTATTTAGTTAAGCCTTAAAGAATGGAATATTAGCTAAATTCAATTCTCTAAAACAAAATTAATATGATACTGAAGCTTTAATTAGCTTGTTCTATTTTTACTTAATTAACTAATAATTGTTAACCTTTATTACATTTTTCGATAAATTAATTAATAATTGTGCATTATACTACATTTAACAGGTGTAGTATAAAAATAGTAAAACTAATTTTTTTAAAGACTATGAATTTTTTTTATTATAACTAAATCCTTTATTTTTTAAAATGCAGCCTGAATTTAAATTAAAAAATAGATCTAATTGACCAATATACTATTAAAACCTTTTTAACATCCTAATTAAACTTTTCAGCATACCAATTTTTCATCAGCGAATAATTTTAGAATAATAATCTTGTCGTAAAAAAATATTTTTTTGCGAATATTTTTAAATTGTCTATAATAAGAAATTAATTATCTTCTAAATACTTTTATCTACTATTATTAACTTTTTTATTTCCTATTATGGACAATAAATATCTACTAAAAAATTATTTATCTCCTGACAAAAATATATATCCTTTTTTATTCTATTTGTCAGTTAATGTATTTCCTTGTTCGATTTTGTAGCCCTAAAAATCAAAACTAGACTTTGGTGCATGCAACAAATACCATCTCGACCATGTTAAAACAATCTTAACTCATACCCTATGCTCTAAATATTTGTTTAGGCCTAAAAGGAACTGGGTTATTTAAGTATTGAAAATTTCCCTAAAAATCCGAAAAAATGATTTAACTTAAAATGATAAAAATGATAACTTTTTTATCAAATTTTTTTAGTTATTCAATTTTTCAGAATAAAATTATTTTAAGGACGGTTTATGATTAAGTTCTATTTTTAATCAAGTGCCGAGCATTGTCTTGGAGTTGAGGGTTTTCTTAGGTTATTAATAGATATTAATTTTATATATTAATAGAAAACCTAAAATAAAATTTAAGAATTTAGGAGATTAGGTGAAAAGAACTTTCGAAAATCAATTCGAATAGAATATTTTATTCTTCACGATTTAATTTTAAATTTTTTTTTAGGAAAAAATAAATCGACCATTTGATAGTTGATATAAACTTAAAAATGTTAGCAAATTTTTTGTTTAAATTTTAATTTTGATTTATAAATTTATTGAATTAAATGAAATCATAAACTATTTTGATTTCTTGCCGATCCTTAAACAATTTTATTTCATTACAATACGTCCAAATTAATACAAAATTAAAAGCCCTATTTTTAAACACTTAAAGTTTTAACTTTATAAATTTAAACAGACATATGTTCTAACATTTAAAATTTAAACAATTACAAATAATTTAAAGTTAACCATTTCAAAAGCTTATTCTTATTTTTATTGCTTATTTTAGTAACAGAATTTTTTACACAATTTAGTTTAATTAATTGAATAATTGTTCTTTATATCATCTGTAATATTACGTGATTATATACTGTTTTAAAAATAGAATGTTAAAATTTCGGATTTGAAATGTTATTTTTATGGTTTTATATGAAGTTTTTTTTAAATTACTGTAATAATTAAAACTTGATTTTACTTATTAAAAGGAAGAAAATTTAGATTTTAAAATTTAAAATTTGAAGAAAATTGATCATTTATAAAAGCTGAATAATTTAAACAATTGAAGGCCTTTTTGAATTCTATTATTTAATTAATATAATAAATGATTTAAATTGTTCATCTATGCTGACCAACATTAGGTTTTATGACAAAATTTTGGTTGTTTAGTAAAATAAAGAAACGCCTATACGATTGAACACAATATTAAAAATCAAAACAATTAGTTTGAAAATTAGAATAAATAAAAACTTCAAAGAAAATTAAATTGACTTTATTTTGCTTTAATATATAACTTTTGGAAACAAAAATTTCTAGCTTTCAGTAAAAAGGGAATTGATCCAAATATCCTGAATTTGAAAACCAAAAAATAAGTACAATCTGAGCAAAAAGATTTGCTGCAAATCAAGAGAAGGTTTTTTTCGTAATTGTCTGTTTTTTTAAACTTTCGAATTTACGAACTAAAAATTTAGAAATTTTTGCCAGTTTTTTTTAAACAATTCCATGCTTTATTTACCTTGGTATGAATGTCCATAGTTCAAAACTCAAAATAATATTTACCCGTAGATAAAAAAAAATTATTTTAAAATCATGCTTACTAAAAAAGCTGCAGATCCGACTAGAGTAAATACAATCAAAATCATCAATTTTAAATTAACCATTGTTGGAATTTTTCAAAAATTTCCAATTTTTATCTAAAAATGAAAATTATGATTTTCTTTTAAATTTAAAATATTAAAAATTGCGCCTTTTTAACCTCTTATTGTTTTTTTAATTAGTAATCTCAGCTTGGAATATTCCATTTATTTTGTTTATTTCGTTTTATGAATCTAATATTATTGACTAAATTTAAAATATAAGAGAAGTATCAAATTTTAATTAATTATAATTTTCAGAAGTGTGAATCATCACTTTCCAGAAATTAATTTTTAAACAGAAAATTTATTAAAAATAAACGCTTTCTCAAATGAAATAAATATAATTAGAACTAAAAATTAATAATAAGAATCTAATTTTTAATTAATTTTTATTAAGTTGCATAAATAAATAGATTTTAATCATTTATCGTTATTATCAGAATTTATCAGATTAAAATGATCCTTTTAATCCTACACATGGTCTTGAAAAAAAATCATTTGATTCAAATTCTAAAATAATCATTTGTTAAAGCTTTTGAAATTTAATAATTAAAATTCTAATTAATTAAAAAATCGTATATGTTTATTTGTATATCTGTATCGACCGTAAGCTCTTTCAAATTAAAAAAAATAAATTTAATTCCAAGTCCAGCCCCTAAATACCTTTGGTTGAGTTCATGTCAGTTTAAGTTAAGTCTAAATAATTTAGACTTAACTTAAACTAATTAACTTTAAGCTTTTGAAAATTAAACAGTTAAGGTCTTTTATTAAAGTTTATTAAAAAAGATTGTATAAAAAGGTAGAATAATTGATAATCAATTAAAAGAAAAATTTTTTTGTTAATTTTACTATTTAAGGATTTTTTTTTTGTATTTCCTATCATATTCACATCATTTGAACATCTATGAAAAAAATCGATAGATCCTACATATCAAGATTATAAAATTTGATGAAGTGATACTTATATTTCAGACTAAAAAATTTGAATAAAATCTACTTAAGATATTTTACCAAAAAATTTTTCTTTTTTTTTTCAAGTATTATCTAAGATTTTATTGATACTTGAATATCTAGTAAAATGATCATTTTAATCTTAATTTTATTAAGATTAAAAAATTATTTAACTTAACAATTATTACCCTTTATTATTATTTATTTCAACGTCATTATCAACTACATTAATTGAATTAAAGTAAAAAAATTAAATTAAATTAAACGAAAATTTGAAAGTCAGTTTCTTAAAGCAATTTTCTATTTACAATTTTAAATTAAAAAAGGTAGAATTTAAATATCAAAAATCAAGCAAAATGATTATTATTATTCTGAAGAAATTTTTTAATTACCAATATTTAACTTTTGCTTAAGTAAGCAACGTTGGTATCAATTCATTTTATATAATATATTTTTTTGTTTGTTTTAACCAATAACTATATTAAATTCCTTTTTTTATTTCAATATGATTGAAATGGACATTGTATTTTAATTGATTTTGAAAAAAAATAAGCATTATTTATTATTTGTTACAAAATTGAATTTTTTTTCTATTCAAATTAATTAACTTTTGAAAATAAAATTTAAAAATTAAACTAAAAGTTTTGTTCTAGTTATTTTTTTGTTGTTTTTGATTTTTTTAATTTTTTCTTACTTAATCAAAAAAAATTTTAAATCTAAAAAATCTTCTGTTGTTTACTTTATCGAATTAATAAACATCGTAAGCTATTAAGGCTGATATGGTGATACCAAGTACTTTTCGCTACCCAACCCAAACAAATAAAACTAAGATTTAACTTTTTTATTTTAGTTTTAGGGCAAAATCAATATTGTTCGACATGAAGGAAAAATAAAATAAAATTAAAGTCTTAACTTTGATAAAAAGTCATCGAAACGTTTAAAAGAAAATAGAACACTTTGGGATTTTTCAAAAACTTTTGTTCGAGTTGTGCACTGAAAAAAATTTAGTTAAACTTATTTTACTAAATGCACTAGATTATATCATTCTTTTATAATATTCAGAAAATATTAATTGATAGTATATAAAAAGATGAATTTTCTAGATAAATTAATTAAAAACAAGATAATAATATTAATGAATATATGATTTTATTAACCACCAGAAAAAAAATTTATTAGACTAGAAAAAAAATTAAATAGTAGATAATTAAATTAAAAGGTAGATAAATGACTACTCAATCTCTTAAAAATTCGAAAAGATAATTTTTATGACTTCTTCAAATTTTTTTATCAAAATTAAATGCAATGTTTATTTTGGTTGTATAAGTATTATGTTCGGAAGACTACCTGTTTAAATTTGCAACCATCTGAGGTCGTAAGTGAATCTAGTGACGAAGATACTTATGAGTTCTATTTGAATATTCATGTCAACAAGCAAATTGAAACTCAAATTAATAATACCACTGAAATTCAGGTTGAGCTAGAGCTAGGAGATAGTGATCAAATACTTGCTACTGAAGAACCAACAAAAAGGGGCCGCGGTAGACCACCAAAAACGGTGTCAACAAAAAAAAGAAAATTATGAGTATCTAATTAACTTTTTGTATTCATTATTATTAGCTTATTGTATAATGATTAATATTTTTATATATTTGTTTCTTAAAAATATAGTTTCTTATACTTTTGTCTATTAATTAATAAAATTATCTAGTCGATTTCATCTTTATTAGCTAATTTTTTTTTATCATCTTTTTAGCTAGTTGAGTTAATCCTATGCCTATAATATTTGGATAATATTTTTCCTAAGCTCTTGACTCTTTAAAGTAAAAATTAGCAATTAAGTGGTCCATTTTTAATGCGAGCTGGATTCTCCCTGTCAGTATAAAGACAAACTCTTATCATCATATCCACAAATAATATCCCAAGACAGAACCAATCTATATAACACTTATAGGTTCCATTAATGATTATTCATTTCCTTGCTTGCATGCTTTTGGTAACAATAATCTACAAAATTATGCAATTGTCTGTAGTTGGTATGTGTCTAGTTTTTATCTTGCTATTAAGCAACTATTTCCATCTTTAAAATCTTAAACAATTTTTAACAATCAATTAAATCATACAGTGGTGTTACGATATCTGTATTTTACTAATTTTTACTATATTTTACGTAAAATATCGTAAAATTACGAAAATTTACGTAAATTTACGTAAAATTACCAAAGTAATATTTAGTAAATTTACGGCATTTTACGTAAATTTACTATATTTTTCGTAAAATATAGTAAAAAATAGTAAAAACCAAAATGTCCAAAAAAACCGAAATTTTGACATTTTTTAAAAATTTTTTGTTTTTTTTTAGATTTTTATTTTTAAAGAAAGAAAAAAAATTTTTTAAGTTTTACTTTTTTTTACCTATTTTTACGTAAATTATGGTAAATTTTGGTACATTTTAATTAAAAAGAGTAAAAATAAGGAAATATTTTGTTATTTTGAAATTGTTTTATTTAAAAAAGTTTGACAATGAAAGTAATAATTCTTTTTTGAATGCTCAGGCTAAAGTACAAATGGGACAAAAAATACAAATGGAATAAAAAGTTTTTAATTTATTTTTTGGCGCATTTCGCCATTTTAATTGAATTCGCAACCTTTTCCCACGCTTCTTTAAAGCTCGAGTTTTTGGGAACATACTTTAATAGCTCATCTTATTTTACAAAAATATTCATTAAAATAAAAAATAACTTCAAATAATAATTGTACTTTTAATTTCTAATATTTGGCTCGGATATTTTGATTGGTAATATGCCAGCGTTTGATTAGCGTCATCATTAAAAGAAGGTGGATGGTTGAACCAGTTTATATTTTATCGGTTTTTTAAAATTTTATAAATATAAGTGATTAAATATTTTGTATAAAAAATCAGTTAAAAATGTATATAAGTTTTTTTAAAAAATTTTCATTATTTTCCGTATTTTTACTCTTTTTAATTAAAATTTACCAAAATTTACCATAATTTACGTAAGAATAGGTAAAAAAAAGTAAAACTTACAAAATTTTTTTTCCTTCTTTTAAAATAAAAATCTAAAAAAAAAACAAAAAATTTTTAAAAAATGTCAAAATTTCGGTTTTTTTTGGACATTTTGGTTTTTACTATTTTTTACTATATTTTACGAAAAATATAGTAAATTTACGTAAAATATCGTAAAATTACGAAAATTTACGTAAATTTACTATATTTTTCGTAAAATATAGTAAAAAATAGTAAAAATACGGAAAATAATGAAAATTTTTTAAAAAAACTTATATAAATTTTTAACTGATTTTTTATACAAAATATTTAATCACTTATATTTATAAAATTTTAAAAAACCGATAAAATATAAACTGGTTCAACCATCCACCTTCTTTTAATGATGACGCTAATCAAACGCTGACATATTACCAATCAAAATATCCGAGCCAAATATTAGAAATTAAAAGTACAATTATATCTAAAAACAAAATATCTAAAAACATTAAAAACTTTCTTTTTGATTTTTGTAAAAACTAAATATTTGTTAAATTTTATTTTTTGCTGAATGAACCATAAATGATCAGCCATATAAACTCCTACTTCAACCTAAAATTTTAAGCATCAAAAGATTCGCTGTTTAAGTTTATGAGCCAATATAAAAATTTAGAACAAATTGAGGTTAATGATCAAAATTTAGTAATCATGATCAAAAATTAAAATAAGATTATTTTACTCAAAAAATTTTAAACAGAAAACTATTTTATTAAAAAACATGTCTTTACATTAAATTTTATAATAAAAAAACTCAAAACCTTTTTTTGAATAACTTTTGATCATAGTCATTAAACTTTTTGATAACTTTAACTTTCATAGCTAAGCCTAAAATTTAAATTGTGTATCTATAAAAGATTGTACATAAAAATTTAAAAAAATAGGAAAATGAAGTCTTTACTTAATTTAAATACGAACATTAAAATTCTTTCATGGAAATAACTTGACTCAAGTCTAATTAAAAAATGAAGGAGGGAAATTGTGAGGTGATTAAGGAAGAAAAATGGAAAATTCTTTTGTTTTCAATTTGTGGGTTTTACGGAAATTGAATAATGCTTTGACTCAGAAAAAAATTTAATCAATTATCTTCATTTTAACTATTTCTAATTATTTAAATAAATATTTTGTTCAGAATCGACATTTTCTCAAGAGATTTTTTTTTTAAATCATCTAATAAGTTATTATTATTTTATATTTAAAAAATCGTCTCACGTGCGAAGTAAAATTAAAAAAAATAAAGAAATTAATAAAAGAGAGTAGTTCTAAATTAATTTTAATTTTTTATAGACTTATGATTACTTTGATTTATGAATTGAAAAAATTTAATAACATTTTTATTATTTATTTAACACGATGGTCGATGGTAATTTTAGGCATAAAAATTGGAATATTATGTAAATTTAAGTGTAAATATATGCCATCGACCATTGTGTCAAATCAATACCCAGAATATACTTTATTTTTTAACAACTCACTAGTGGAAGACTTAATGTTTAAAAAAATAAAAAACAATTCTGTTTAGCATCTTGAAATTGATGATCAATTCAATATATCATTTCAATTCAAAAAATTTATCTTAAGATATTAAAAAATATCTTTGATTTAATTAAAATAATTTTAATGTAACATGATAAACATGTTATGTAGATTTAAAAACAAAAAAATTTTGAAAAAATATTTTCTCAATCCATAGTTAAAATCGATTTTTATATTTAAATGTTTTCCCTGATTTTTTGTAAAGTTTATTTGAATTTTATTACTTATTTGTAATTTTAAATTTAAATTTCATTTTAAAATTTAATTTTGAATGCTAGATACAAATACTTTTGCAATAAAAAATTCAAATAAACTTTACAAAAAATCAGGGAAAACATTTAAATTTAAAAATAATGATTTTAACAATGAATTAAGAAAATATTTTTTCAAAATTTTTTTGTTTTTTAAATCTACATAACATGTAAATCATGTTACATTAAAATTATTTAAATTAAATCAAAGATTTTTTTTAATATCTTAAGATAAACTTTTAGAATTGATCATCAACTTCAAGATACCTTCTGTTTTAATTTTATTATTAGCTAATTTTCCTAAATTTTCATCATCAAACTAAGTGCGTAAATGATTTCTTTGAAAAATGACAATAATGTAAATAAATTGTTTCTCCATAAGGTTTATTAAATGTATTGCTTCGTTTAGTGATACATAAACAGACTAAAGAGTAATTAAATTTTATAAAGCAGCAAAATATTTTTAGAAATAAATCCTGATCTTTCAAAAATGTATGTTTAGCCAAAAAATGCTGAAAACTAAATTAAATCTTTCATTGAGATAAAAATTTATTGAGAAATTAATGGATTAAAAACAATTAATTGAATACCAATTAGAAGATAATGTTTTGGTTTCAAGCAACAAAAGTATTACTCTTTTTTTAATCAAGCCGCAACTTTTTCTACTAGAAAATATTACATCAACAAGCAAATGGATCTTTTAATATAAAATAATAAAATAAATTCAATAGATTTTAAATTTTGGTCGAAGGCTGTAATAGTAGGGCGCCCACGTGCGCAGCTACTTGAAGACTTTCCGTCTCCCACAGTATTTATACTACTACTACTAATAGTTTTCTTTAAAAAAATATTTTCTCAAAATTTAGCAGCGGTGGTTTGGGGGAACAAAAAAATTGAATTGAAAACCATTTTTATTTCAATTATAAGGTATTGTGAATTTCAAATACAAACGGAACAAAAATTCTTCATTTTTTGATAAATTAAAATTAAAGTTAATAAAAAATATTTTAAAAAATACTACAACAAAGTGCAACATACTTTGTTGCACCTTTCCAACCTAAAATAAAATTTATGTTTTCTTTTTATTTCATTAAATCAAATCAATAATCTATTTAAATCTTATTGATGCTTTATCTATTTTCACATGAGAAAAATAATTTTAGGTAAAAAAGGTGCAACAAAGTATGCTGCACTATGTTGCAGTATTTTTTCAAATATTTTTTATTAACTTTAATTTTTAATTTTGAATGTTTAACATTTTTTACCTGTTGTCAATGAGCTTAGTAAAAACCGGCGTGGACAGAATAATTTTACTTTTAAAGCTACCAAAATGTTAGTCAGCTCTAATTTAAGATCTCAACGAATAAATCAACATACTTTTGACCATGATATAAAATTTAAGCATTGTTACTTTTTTTTCATTTTTTGTGCTTAGGTTGTAAATTAAAATGCGGAAAGAGGAATTATTAAAAATAATTTTTATTTTTCATTTTAACTCTAAAATGGAAGACATAAACATTGGGCCAAAAAATAAATTTTTAAAAAATTTAAAAAGTTATAGTTTTAAATTCCAAAACTTCAGAATTAATTTTATTTTCGTAAAATTTTTGCATCTAAGGCTTCGCTGTTTACTTTGACCATCTATTGACTGACATGGTTAACAAGCTGGATGGTTTAAGGATGAATGATGAAGCGAGAACATAAGCTTTTAATAATGAAAAAAAATTTTGAAAATATTTTTATTTAGAAATTGATAGAAATAAAAATACTTTTATTAGTGGAAGTTGTGATGGAATAATGATTGCAAGTGAAATGATTTTTGGTGGAACTGATGATCAAACAATTAAAGTTCGGAGCTCTGAGAGAAAGAGCTGTGAATTAAAACTTTAAAAGGCCATTCAAAAATTGTTACTTTGCTTGGAATTATCGATAAAAACTCTTTTATTAGTGGAAGTCTTGATGAATTAATTAAAGTTTCGAATAATTGCCAGTAATTATTCACTTTATTTAAATTGTCTCATTTTTCTACATTATTTTTTAATTTTAAAGTGTCCATTGTATTTTATTATTTTTTTAAATAAAAAATTTGAATATTATTTTTTTCTTAAATTTTTATTTTTACGAATTTGGTTATTAATAGAGTGAGAAAAGAAGATAAAAAAGATTATATTTTCTAAGGTTTAAAAGTTGGGAAATTAAAAAAAAAGATTTTTTCAAAGTCAAAGATTCAAAATCAAGTCATTGAAGTTAGCTTTTATTAGTACAGAAATCCATTAATTTATAGTACAAGATGTTCTTTTTAAATGTTAAATAACAATTTTACCATGTTTTCTAAATAATAATAATGATAATAATAATAATAATAATTTTAGGTTGTGACAGGAGTAATCCTGCAAGTGAAGGTTTTCTTCACTATGACAGCCGATTGTTCACATTATATTTGTAGTTGTCGTAGTTCGCTTTGAAGCTGTTCTTGGTGCTGGATTGAATTACTTTAGGAGGCAGTTATTTCCGAAGGGGAACAATTCGATTGGTAATAAAAAATTCGCTTTGACCACAGTTGGTTGTAAGTTGTCTCGATTTTCTGTGTTTATATCCTCTTATTTCACTTGCAGCACCAACTGCAGAGATTGAGAATGCTAGGGAGTAAGGATTGTACCAGTTTACAGTGTTGAGACCGTTTTCAATTTTAAAATACTGGACTGCGTCTCCACGCATTCTTCTCTCTTCTAATGTCGTTAGGTTGAGTTTTTCCAGTCTTTCTTCATAAGTTAAGAATCGCAACCCAATGACAAGTTTAGAAACTCTTCTTTGAACTCGTTCGAGTATTTTAATGTTTGCTTTGTTGTGAGGGTTCCAAACAGATGATGCGTATTCAAGGTGAGGCCTAACGAATGTGCAATAGAGTGTCTTGAATGATTCAACAGTCCAAGTTTTGAATGCTCTTTTTAGAGAGCCTAGTGTGGAGTTCGCTTTTGCTGCTGCAATTTTTGACTGTTCATTCCATTTAAGGTTATTTGTTATTTGACACCTAAGACACCTAAGTCTTTTTCGGATCTCGTTTCCACTAGCTTGTGTCTTGAGTCATCAAAGTCTAACATTGTATAATCAGCAGAATCCTTATCTTTTTTGCTCTTGTTCGATTTTGTTATGTGCATAACTTTACATTTCGGTAAGTTGAAAATCATTTGCCACTTCTTTGACCTCTCAACTACTTTATCTATGTCTGCTTGCAGTTAAAGGTTGTCGTAAAGATTCTTTATGATCGCAATTATCTTACAGTCATCTGCAAATAGTCTCGAAAAGTGACTCATTACTTCCGGCATGTCGTTTATGAATATGATGAATAGTAAGGGACCCAGCACTGAACCTTGAGGGACTCCACTTCTCACTTCTTGCCAGGATGACGCGTTGTCTCCGATTACTACACGTTGTCTTCTCCCGGTTAGGAACGATTTAATCCAGGCGAGTATTTGACCTTTAAAGCCATATGATTCGAGTTTAATCAAAAGAGCTGAGTGAGAGATTAGATCAAAAGCCTTGCAGAAGTCCAGAAATATTAAGTCTACGTCGTTATCTTGATTTAGTGTCTCAGTTATTATGTCCACAGCTTCAAGAAAATTTGTTTCACATGACTTTTTTGGAACAAAGCCGTGTTGAGCTGGCGAATTGAAGTGTATTTTTAAATATTTTTTAATTTAAATATCTTGTTAATATTTATTAATGATTTTATAATGACAAGTTTTTATATTTAATTTTTTATTTTAAAATTGATTTAATCTGAGGGAGCTTTGGCTCGGTTCAGAAATAAAACAGATAAATAAATAAATAAAATTGGAGGCGAACTTGGAAGACACAGATGAAAAAAAATGCCCAAAATTTTAAAGAAAAATTTTTAATTACTTTTTTCGCAAAAGAATACCAAAATTTTAAGAAGATTATTTTTTCAAAATTCCGGGACAATTGATTTTTACAGCTTGCGAAAAAGGTTAAAACATATTTTTTATTTCCGCTAATTTAATTAATTTTAACTTTTATTGTGACAAGTGTTCAAATATTTGGCATCTTGAAGCTGATGATCAATTCAAAATATCATTTCAATTCAGAAAGTTTATCTTTAGATATTAAAATAAATCTTTGATTTAATTTAAATAATTTTAATGTAACATGATAAACATGTTATGTAGATTTTAAAAACAAAAAAATTTGAAAAAAAATTTTCTCAATCCATTGATAAAATCGATTTCTAATTAATTTAAATAATTTTTTGTAAAGTTTATTTTAATTTTTTTACTTATTTGTAATTTATTATTTGAATTTATTTTTTTAATTTAATTTTGAATGCTAGATACAAATACTTTTGCAGTAAAAAATTCAAATAAACTTTACAAAAAATCAAGTAATACATTTAAATATAAAAATCGAATTTAACAATGGATTGAGAAAATTTTTTTTCAAAAATTTTTTGTTTTTTAAATCTACATAACATGTTAATAATGTTACATTAAAATTATTTTAATTAAATTAAAGATTTATTTTAATATCTAAAGATAAACTTTTTGAATTTAAATGATATTTTGAATTGATCATCAACTTCAAGATGCCAAATATTTTTCTTTATTTCATTCATTTAACAAAAACAAAATCCATATAATGTTTTAAAAAAAGATTAATTATAAAAAAAATTCAAAAATTAAAATTTATTTAAAAAAAAAATATAAAATTCGACACTCGAATTTTCTCAAATTTACATTGAAAACACAACAAATAAATTTTAAAATACAAAAATCGTCAACACATTCGAAAGGGCTATTGATTTGGAGGGTTGCGGATAGAATAACCAGTCATGATGCTACCACCGCCCGATCCCGAGTTAGAGCTGGGCGGCTGGTGCGAGTTTCCCGAGGCGGCAGCTACGGCAGCAATGGCAGCGGCCGAAATCATCGGAATATTGGACATGTTTCCCAAGTAAGGCGGCTGGGGCATGAACTGCTGCGACTGAAGCAACATTTTGGCCTGTTCCTGCGACAAAGAGTTCAAGTAGTGATGGTTGAAGCCGGAGATTGGCGGCATGTTCGATGGCTGGCTCTGGGGCGGCATGCCTCTAGGCAGCTGATAGGATCCGGAGCCGGGTGGAGTTTGCGCTGGCATCGGACCCTTCTGAGCCGATGGCGACTGAAAATTGCCCATGCCCGGTCTGTTTAGATAAGAATTGAAGGCTGACTGCGACTGTTGATGCCTGGCTCCCATTGATTGAGGCGACTGCGTCACATTGTGGTTGCGCACTTTTTTAGAGCTGCTAGGGCTGCTGAAATTTGTGGGCGGTGGAGACGAGGCTATGATGCCGCATGGCGATATCGACCTCTGTTGCATCAGGTGGCTCTGGTTGAACAAAAATTGGCTATTCATCATATTGGCCTGATTGAAAGGCGACCTGGACGGAGATGGACTCCGCTGGCGCTTGATGTTGCCCGAAGACTGCTGCATGTTGTGTCTGGGCGAAGAGCTCATCATGTGAGGAGAGCTGCTGGGCGAAGAGGGTGGCATCAACAGGGCTGGCTGATTTGGCATCATTTGGGGTGACATCGGCATTGACTGATTTAAATATTTAAAGACTTTTGAATAAAAAAATGAAGGAAAAAAAAGGAGATATTTTTGTTGAAGTTTTTTTATTACAGTTTGAGGCATTGGGTGGCAGGTGATGTGGAGGTAGAAGGTGATAAGGTGATTGTGGCTTGGGCTGATTGGTTTGTGCATTGGCTGGAATTGGTTGGGAAAATTGGGAATTTTGTGGTGTGAGCATTTGGGGATGACCGTGGTGGCCCGAGTACATCAACAGAGGGTTCAGAGTGCTTGTTTGCTCGGGCACTGAGCCCTGTCCGCTTGATACGCGGGTGCTCTTTTTTAAATTTGTTTCCTCGTTCAAAACCTTTTTCAGCTGGTTAAAAAGTTCACTTTTTTTCTGGACAATTAAAAAAAAATTCTAAATTCTGGTTCAAATTTGTTGGAAAAATGTACTAGTTTCAGGTCTTCCAATTTTTGCTCCAGCTGCTCTATTTGCTCCTTGTTCTGCTCCAAATTTTGGGTCTTGATTTCGGCCTTTTTCTTAAAAAAAATTTCCTCAAAATTAGCTCCAAAAAAGTGTTTGGCACCTTTTCCTCGCGCAGTTTCTGCTCGTCCTCTTCTTTCTTTCGGCGCCTCTCTCTCAGTATGAACCGCTTGAGGTTCTCGTGCATCTGAAGGCTCATTTTGGGCCGTTCCATTATCAATTCCGGCATTTTTGCGTTACAGAATTATTTTTTATTTTTTTTTAAACACTAATAAAATATTCAGTGCATTTAATTTTTGTAAATTTTTGTCTCTAAAATTCAGTTAAAACTTAACAAAATGCTTTAGGTTGATTGCAAGCTCATTCCATGGAAATTGATGCAGATCAATGTGAAATCATCTGATAAGACTCAGATGGAAAAAATAAAGAAAAATTGAAAGGTTCGCAGATTAATTCTTGAAAAAATTTGGCATAAGATGAAGTTGAAATTGAGAAAGAGACTCAAAAGAATAAGCCTGTTTTCAACAGGTAAAATTCATTTATTTATTTTATTTATTTATTTTATTTATTTGTTTATCTGTACCAAGCTGATCTAATGCTCCTGCAGAATAGAAATATAAAAAAAATAATTTAAAAAATGCAATTAAGGTAAAATTTGGACAGGTGGCATATATTTCGGAATGTTTGATTTAGACATAAGAAACAAAAATTTATTAGTTTAATGTATTAGAAAAAATAAAAAAAATGTCAATAAAATACTTTTAATTATTTTATTTATTTATTGAATTCCATCAAGTGAAATAAATTGTTAAGAAAAGATAAAATTTTATCAAAACCAAAATCGGAAATAGTTTAATTTAACTGCTCTTCGAAATAAATATAACCTGGCTTTCATTTAAATCAAGAAGTATTTCATTTCATCGGCTAGTTTTTTTACAACAAACTATTTTTTTTTCAACAGCAAAATTATTTTATTCACTAGAAGAATTTTTTTTTATTTTAAAAACATAAAAATATTAAATTTATTTTTTTGATCAGATTTAAAAAAATCAAGAAAATATAAAACAAAATGAAAATTTAAAGTAAATGAGATTTAGATTTGAATTTTCTAGCAAATTTTTTTGAACATAAGTTTTTTTTTTAAAAATAAAGAAAATTAAGAGTAAATTTTTATATTTTGAAATTTTATCTATGGATTTGAGTGATAAATTTAATTTAAAAATCTTAAAATTTTTTTTTTAAAATAAAAAAGTCAAAATTTAATTTTTTTTTTTTAAACGAATTACAATGTCGAAAAATTACATGTCGAATTTAATTCTGTCAAAATTAAATTTTCGAGACCAGTTTCAACCGTCTCAAAATGTTGGAAAATAATCTATAGGCTAATTATCGCTAATTTTATAATTATTTATTTGTAAATCTGCACAACTCTTTCAGATAGGAAAATAAAATTTAATTGAGATTTTGTCAAACAACAAATGGGTTCTTAACTAGCAAATATTTTAAAATATTTTAGATTTAATGATTAAATCTTTTTTGGACTAAACGATTCCCTGTCCTTACTCATTCTCAAAAGCGAATGTTAAGACCCAAGTCTTGACACGTCCATACTTATTATTTAGAACGAAATATTGTGAGGTCTGCAGCTGGAGCGCATGCTTTAGCTACTATTTAAACCATTACATTATTGTTATAATTGAGTGGTGGATTCCAATAAACTATTAACTTTATTTTACATTGTTCCATTTAGTAGTTGTTCCCACCCTAAAGTTACTTCCAAGTTGAGACTTTACATTTGGTGCCCAACGGGAGGATTCTATTATTTATTCTAGTAGGATCCTTAAGATTAGACTCACGCGACCCATCTGGTGAATAGATCATACCGGTATACACTCGTGAAAACGACGCTTTACCAACAGTACGTTCGCGCAGATAGTACCCCAGCACTCGGTAATCACGTTAAAGATAACGGATTATAACAGGAGAAACTAGGTACCCACGTTGAATCTAGCCATGAAACAGGTATTTAAATTCAAAGATGTAATGACGAAGTGGTTTTTCGGATTCGACAACACCATCGACAAGGAAAACATGACGAATCCAACACCAACCCCACAAACGACAATAGGAGAACTATTCAAGATGTTGATATACGCTCAAATGCTTCACCAATACCAAAATAACTATATTCAGCTACTCTATTGTGCATCACTCCTAGTCATTATTATAGTTGTTTACAGAAACATCAGATTCAAAACAGCAGCTGACTTATTCAATGTATGGCTAACAATAGTATACTCACCAATCAAAAGGTCAACCAAGACAAAAGCTCACTATCCAGTACCAATCACGAGTGTCCCATCCTACACTCCACCTAGGTTCACAGAAGACCGAGATTTCAATCACTGGCTACGCACCTTTGAACGGTATGCCTCACCAATGAAAGATAAAACCGGAGCCATACTAATGTTAATCGAAGAGAGCAGTCTAGTTAAACTGGAACAAAGGCTGTTACAACAAAAACCAAACGCCAGCTATAAAAAAAAATAAAATTTTATGGAGAGTTACGCTCAGAAGAACCTTAAAGTAAAGGAGGATATAAATATCTAGAAGAACCTTTGTAATGCTTCTTTATTTTTTAGTTTTTTTTTTAATTTCAAGGTTAAATAGTAGTTCAATCGTTGCTTCAGAGGCTGGGGCCTCTTATTTGTTAAGGGGGGAGGTATGTTAAGACCCAAGTCTTGACACGTCCATACTTATTATTTAGAACGGAATATTGTGAGGTCTGCAGCTGGAGCGCATGCTTTAGCTACTATTTAAACCATTACATTATTGTTATAATTGAGTGGTGGATTCCAATAAACTATTAACTTTATTTTACATTGTTCCCACTCTAAAGTCACTTCCAAGTTGAGACTTTACACTAATATTAAAGATGTTCAAATCATTCAAAATAATGCAGTTAATTCCAACTTTTAATCCTAATATTAAAATTTTTTTTTCTTGTTTTGTGACTCTCTAACTTTAAAAATTTTTACAAAAAAAGTCCATTTTTTTAAACATTTATGAAAAAAACAAATCTATGAGTTTGGTAACAGTAAAAAAAAATGTATGTTTAAGCTTGATTCACTTTTTATAAGTTTCTTCAATCTTTACCTCATCTTTATTTTTATACCTTTCAAATTAATTGAAATGCCCATAAGTGTAACTCTTTGATGACCCGCAAGCAATCAAATTTAATCAATTTAATAACCAAAATTCTAAACAAATGCTTTTTTTTTAAATTTTTATTACAAAATTAAAATGATCTCAGTCTTTTCTAAACAAAATACCACATCAACTTTGTATATTCTATTTTTTATATTTTTTTGGGATGATGCCTTCTGGAATAAAAACGTGACCAGAAGAATTAATCGTTTTTTCGGTATAATCATTTTTGATTCTTTTCACTATTAGTTCATAGCCCAAGTGTGTTGCACAGGGTCCATTGTCGCACGGATCAATGTCTAAATTCAAATTAACTTGCAAATAAAGTGTTGTGTTTTTATCAATTTCAATTTTTATTTCAGTTGTTCTATCAATCTTTCTGGTTTTGTTTAATTCACCTTCATTCACCTGGTGGAGACCCTCTGTGTTTAGTGAGTCATAAATTTTGTTAATCTTTTTATTATCTTTATTTACAACTAGTGTTTCTTTGACTTTTTCGTACTCTCTTTGGTTTAGAAGAGTATTACCCTTTGAATCCTTTTGCTTCAGTCTTTCAATAACTTTTTTGATTGTATCTTGTGTTTCAACAATGCATTGGTCAAAATCCTTGTCAGAGTCTCGCAAGTCTACATCAATTCCAAAGTTGGTCTGGTCATTGCCATCTTTAAACTTGTACACATCTCTCTTATTGTTCTGCATTATTTTGGGTAGTTCAGACTTTGAAAGCTTTGCACCTTTAAACAAAACATCCTGGTCGCATCCAGAGTATTTTATTTCGTTCCAAGAGTTCTCTATTCTCTTGTGGTAGAAAAAAGGCAAAATTTGATCATGCAACGATTGTTCATTCAGGTTCTTGGGCACCAAGTACTCTACTTGATTTATTGCCAAAGAGTGCTTATCAAGGTAGCTCCCTAGTGGCTGCTGCTCACCACAGTTTTCAATAAATAGTTCATTTTCGATCAGAAAACATACAAACGTATGATTTAAGCCATTTTCGTAGCAAATAAAAACTTCAGCTCGGTCTGAACGGCTTTCTAGCATCATTTGTTTAGCTCCCTCTAAAGACTGGGTCTGTTCAGTTTCAACATTCAATTGGCTGAATATGTTTTTGGCATCTTGAATCGAAGCACCGGATTCTGAGGGCGCAATGCTGCAAGCGTCTGTGAGACTCTCAATGCTTACTTCGAGGATACAAGACGCGGCAGTGTGCACACAATTGGAGTCTTGAGTTTTTTCTATTGAATTTTTAATTTGGTCGTTTCTTTCTACCAGTTTGTTGAGATTTTTGGCATCTTTTTCCCTCTCTGAATTCTGCACCATTCGAGAGTTAATTATTTTTGGAATTGTTTTTACCAAACTTCCGGAAACAGCCAACAATTTTGCGTAGATTATGTCAGAAAAAACTTTGCTGACATTCTCAATCACCAAAGTAATCTCCGTGTTTGCCAAAGGTGTCTTTTTTTTTTGTTTTTTGTGTAGAAAATTGTCATATTTGTGACATAACGCTTTGCAGCATTTGATCAAGTCTTTTATTTGACAAATAGTCTCGATGCAAAAAGAAGCCAATTGAGCCCTCCAGTCTTGGCATGTTTTCAACAGACCAAACGAAACATTTTTCAATATTTCCTCCAAATCTTCACTAAATGAAGTATCGAACATTTCTTCTAAAACTTGGTTGTGAGTTTCAAGCGAAAATTTGGCATAAAAATCCTTTTTTTTTTCCAGCTTTTCAATAAAGTATTCTTCCATCTTTTGCTTGTATCCGGACAAAATTTTATCTAGAGAAAAGGAAACTATTTTATCAGTGGCAACTGAGATGGCAACACTCTGGACCGTGCCAACAGTGGAAGAAATTAAAGCGCCTTTGATGATTTGTTGAGCACAAATAACCACATCGGAAATCTTCATTATTTTGGCTAGTTCATTGAATTCTCTTAGTTTTCCCGAGTTTTTCAGACTGTTCAGATACAGTTTTTGATTTTGTAAGCACATTTTTGAGAATTCAATCGTTTTGATTGCCAACTCAATGCATTTTGCCAATTTTTCCAATTGATTGGCAACAAAATTGCACACTAAAGCAAAAGGGCCACCTACCCGCCTCAACTTATCAGCTAGCCAACGACACGCATTTAATGCTTTAGTTAAAAACCAAGTGCTTTTGAGCAACGCTGTAATTCCCAGAAAAATTAAAGAGATCGCATAGCTTGTTATCTAAATTTTAAAATAATTACTAGAGTTCCCATATCATTGTAAACGATGCCTTAGTAGTAAGAAATCGAAACATTTTGTATTCTATTTGTATTTAGCATGTTGATTTTAATTTTAGATTTTTTTAAATAATCATAAAAAAATTTTTAATTTTTTTCTTATTATTTAAAATATATTTAATGTGAAAAAAAGCTAGCTTTCTGACACTTTGACCGGTTTGTGAAAAAAAAACTGTCAATATTTTGGATCAGCATTATTTTTTTTAAATTTAAAAATTCAAATATAAAAATTGAATTCAAAGTTTTTAAATTTTTTCATTAATTATTAAATTAAAATAAATAAAAAATACTTGTTTTTTATTAATTTTTTTTTCTTACAAATGAAGCATTCCACAGATTTGACTTATTAATTAATAAAAAATAGCTAGGGATTGGACTGAGTCAAAAGATAAAATTCTCAACTTGAGCGTTGTATTACTCAAGGCATTATATAATTTTATCTTACTATCAATCTTAATATCAAAAAATGGAAGGAGACATAATAATTGGCGTCTGCTAATTCATTTACTAAAACTACTGATTTTTCATCAATTTTATTCGATGAATTTAAAAATGACTTACTTATCATAAAATTACTAAATTAAATTTAAAAATTTGAATTTATTTTAAAAATCAAATTTGATGCTAGTTTTTCCAATATTTAATTAAATGTTAAAAAAATTATTTTTTTATTTAACATATTTAAAATTTTTTGTTTATCCTTTGTCACTTTATGAACCGAATTGTAATAGCAAAGAATTATTGAGATCTAAATTAGAAACCAGATAACAGAACTCACATTTTTCATCAAAATTCATACCATAATATTCCAAATTATCCAAATGTTGTTCAAATTCAAAAAATATTTTCTAATTTTACAACCAAAACATCTTTCTCTAGCTCAAAAAATTGCTAAAAATCAACTTAAACGTCTATCTGCTGATTTCTAGTTTTTTTGAGTAAGATTATGTTCAATTTATAATTTTAATGCGATTTAGAAAAATGATTAAGAATAATATTGTTGTATTTAAAGATCATGTTTATTCTTTTATTATTCAGTCTTTCTCATTTTATTTTATTTTATACTTTTAAATAAATCACATTCACAAGAACTAAATCTCTTGCTCGGCGCTCTCGACAATATCAATAATGAAAATAAATGATAAAAATTTTTTTTAGTAATTTTAGGTAAAAAATAATAAATCGGCACAATAATTTATTTGAGAATTTTGAAAAAAAAGTCATTTTAGATACTACTAATTTGAATGTTATTTTATATGTTTATGCTCCTTCAAATTAAAAAAAAAAATTAAAAAATAACAAAGAATGCAAAAATGAAAAAAAAATAAAAAGTAAACTAAATTAAAATAACTATAAAATATAATTAATGAAAGGTGGATGTTTGGTTACACTTCAAGAAAGAAATAAATAGAATTTAGGAGTTAATGTGTGAAATTTAAGGTTATTTTTATTAACCCATTTTACCGATTTATCCCGAAAAATAACCTCTTTAGATTTTATCGCCAAGAAAAAAAAATTATTTTTGATTTTTATATATTTTAGGCTTATATATGTATAGGCTAAAAGGTTTATGAAATAAGCTTCCGATAAGTTTTTATCTTGATTTAAAAAAATAGCTTTTAATTAAAAATTTGGTCATTTTTCACCAATATATCAGTAGGAGGCGTTTTTCTCAATCGCGAAAAAAGTTAGAGGTTCCAAACCAATAAATTTTTATTCTTCGACCTCTTTTCTACTTGGATCAGCCTTTTATTTTCTTCTATTATTCTTGGAATGGTCAAAAATTGAAAAAAGAAATTCGTAACAATATTAACCACATTTGTAATTACCCCATTTTACGTTAGGCTTTTTTGAAATCAATAATTTTTTACAAAAAAATTAATTTCACTGTGTAAATTCTTCTTTCAGCTCAGTAATATTTAAGGCTGTTAATAAATGCGAATTTTTCAGCAATTAAAGCTAAATTTTATTAAAATAATTAAATTTTGAGGCAAGGTTCGCACGTAGCATTACTACTTCACTTTTTGAACAAGGCTCCTCAAAGATTTAGAAAAAAAACTAGCTTGTCTTAAAGCCCAAATTTCTCTTGTTCAAATGAGGACTAAAAAAACATAAAATTATGTTTATCTCAAACAAATCAAAACTTAATTTTCCCAGTAGTATTAAAATAAATGATATTATGGTTGAAGTTGTTGATAAATTTAAACTCCTCGGAGTAACAATTGATAACAAGCTCACTTTTTTGCAACACGTAATAAGCTTAAGAACTTCAATAAATAAACGGCATTATGCTATAAGGAGATTATTTTACTTATAGCATAAAGTCAAGCTCCAGTTCTTCAAATCATTTATCATGCCATTCTTTGACTTTTGTCTTTCATCATCATTATATTTTACAAAAAGATCAATTCAAAAATTAGCTAATTCTTATTACTATTGTATTCAAAGATTATTAAATATTCGCCCAAATATACATGGCAATGATGATTTTAACACTTTAAATATCGAGTTGAACAAATTTAACATCGATTGCTTTCAGCATAGAATTATTAAACGTCTTGTTCACTTTATTCATAAAATTAAAAATTTTAAAAACATCGCCTGTAGACTTAAGCGAAGTTTTAATAAGCAACCGTTTGAAAAATATTGATTATAATCTAAGAAATTCAAATGACTATCTTGTTGCTTCCAAAAGAAAGTTCAATGATTATGGTGAAAAAACGTTTGACTATTTTTATTCTAAATTCATTAATAAATTACTTATTGATGATCTACTAATAGATTTTGTCTTATTTAAAAGAAGAATAAACAAAAATATTAATTTAATTTTTATAAAATTTCGTAATATTTTTTCTAATTTTGATATTAATTTCAAAAAACTAATTTTTTGTTAATTTCTGTTAATTTTATAAATTTTTATATGCTTTTTTTTAATAATAAATGGGCTCAATCATCCTTTTATGGGTTTTGACCTTTGGTCTCTTTGGTTGAGTTGAAAAATAAAAAAAAAAAAATAAAAAATAAAAAAAAATATGTTTTATTCACATTATTAAAATATTGACTCAAACAGTAAAATTAAATAAATGTTTCATTCACAGAATTGAAATTTTTTATTTATGTTTTGATTCACTTTTTTTAAAAGTCAATTTTAGTTTATGCTTGAGTCACGTTTTAAATGTTTTTTTAACATTTTATATGTTTTTCTAATCCTCATCCTTCGAATGTGCAAAACCTAATAGAATTACACTAATTTTGAAAGCGCATAATCTCATCTACAAGATAATGTACTGAGCTGAGCTTTTACCTTACCGATTCACTTATTGACTTGACTTAAGACTTGTGACTTAAAAACAAGTCTGATTTAAAAATATCAACTTTGATAGTCAATGGATGAAATTTTATGTCCTAAATCATAACTTTTCGATAGGTTTGGAATAAATTAAGAAAATTTAAAAATTTTAATTCTTACTTTTGACTTGATGTAAGCCTTTCTGTCAAATTTCGAATGACCTTGATTTAAAAGTGCTAAAATGATGTCGGTAACCCCTTCTGAAATAAATATTGATGCCAGAGGAACGTTAACAGGGACTAACACGGGAACAGCCGCAGCCAATGCCAATAGTGATGCACCAGCTAATATTTGAGTTTTTGCATATTTAATTACTTCTTCATTTACGTCATAAATTTTGGTAAGCTCATAGATTGTATTCAAGCTGATGTTGCTGAGCTCGTCTACATTATCATCAAAGATCAACTTTTTTATTTTTTTCTCATCTTGTGAACTGGAATCGAGTCTCTTCAAATAATTTTTTGCTTTTATCCCTATCACCATTTCACCACCTTCTTCATCTTTTTTTTCCCCTTCCATTTGATCTATTAATTTGTCTACATTTCCCAAATAAATATTCAAACAAGTGTAACGCGCTTCAAGATCAAACAAAAAATGATTTTCGTATTTTTCTTTAATTTTCGGTGACAAAATACAGACAAACAATTTATTTTTGAAAAGATTATCTAGGTATTCTATTTCAATATTTAATGATTCTTTGGCACTTTTTAGATGATGGATCGAATTTTTTTTATAATTCGCAAATATTTTAGGCTTCATTTTTGTAATCGAATTTGGGTGAAAATTGAACTCATCATCTGAGTCATCATCTGATTCATTTTTTGAATTTGGCAAAAGTTCAAAAATACTTTTTAAAGCTTTAAAATAGCGTCTTTTAAACTGCTCGCCTAGTTCAATTTCGATTTCGAATTCAAGTATAGATGCCGTACTACGAATTATATCACTTTTACAAATACTAAGTGCATTTAAAAGCTCACCTTTTGACAATTTGAAATAACCATTTTCAGCAAATTTTTCTGCTAAAAGAACACTCAAGTAAGGATTGTATTGAATTAGTTTGTCTTGAAAGCAAGTGTGTGTTAGACTTTTAAATTCGTCAAATTGTTCTTTGACCAAACATTTCATATCTCTATCATTCAACTTTGTAGCAATAAAATCCGAATTAAATGATTTTTCCTTCAACCAAATTGCCCATCTTTCTTCCATGTCCAAACTAGCATAATAATTTCTTAATTTTTCTGAAAAAAAAGATTGTAAGAGAATATTTATTAAAATAACAAAAAACTAATTTTAACTAAATTTAATCAAAAGTTCCTTTTTTTTTCAATTAAGGTAAATTTCCGTAAAATTTCAGGAAAAAAAACTAATTTCCATGGGAAAAAATTTTTTTGTAATTCTTTCAAAAATTAAATTTGATTAATTTTTTTTGACCGAAATTGACGTAAATTTCGGTCAAAAAGCATAAAATTAATTAACTATTGCCTTTTTAATTTTGACATCATTCAACGTTGAACACGATTCAAAATGACCGGCGAACAAAAAAATCTCTACTACGTTGAATATCTTCAACGGAAAAGAGAAATTAAACACAGACTGGAAACTAAGCAACTTCAAGAATTAACAAAATAGACAAAACGATGACATTTAGTAATAGAATTAGAATCCAAGAAAAGAAAAATCAGAAAATCAATAGTAAAGCCATCTTTAGCCATAAATGACTCTCCTCCAGAAGTGACGATCACAGCCAATCTTAGATTTCACCGGCTAGCACCCAACTTTGATCATAACCAAATTAAAGAATTTCTTCAAAGAAATTAAAAGCTCAGTAAGAAAATTTGGTAAACGATCAAAATAGAGAAATAAATTTTTAGAGAATAGCTAAATTAGAGAAAAATTTATAGAGAAAAAAAGGGACAATTAATTAGAGAATATTTTTATTAGAGATAAAAAAAATGAATTGATTAATTAGAGAATATTTTTATTAGAGAAAAAAAATTACAAAATTTTTATTGAAAATAAAATAGAAAAAGTCTGATAAACTAATTAATTAATTATTATTCCATCAATAAAATTGAAAATCCAGTAAGGAACAACTCTAAATTTTCTGTTTTATATTCATTAACTTGGCGCTTTATTTTATCTTCTTTTTTTTGTGCTTTACTGCTTGTTGAATGAAATTAAACAAGATGAATAAAAAAGCTATTTATTTATATTAAAAATATTGTCTGTGCTTTTCTATATATTTTTTCTCTATATTTTTTTCCCTAATTTTTTTTTCTCTATTATACAAATTCTCTAATTTTTTTTTTTCTCTATTTTGATAGTTCATCGAAAATTTATATTCAGTCTATTTCGAACGAATAGTACAATCTTGAGAATTTCACTCAGATTTCAAACGGAGTAATTAAAGTAACAGTGAATTACGACCTAATTCCTGTGATTTTGCAAATAAATCGAATGCCTCAGCGCAAAACAACAACCATGCAAACCAGCCAAACCAAAAAAACTTCAACAAGAAACGTTTCAAAACAATCTTTTTTTGGGAGTTATTTGTAATTACAAATTTGAATTAATTTCATTTACCTAGTGGGATTCATCTTGAAAAATTTTCGGCCCAAAAAATGTCCTGATATAGTTCTTCTTAATAAAAAAAAAGAAAATCCGAGTGATTTAAATTTAAATTTTAAAATTATATATCGTCAGTAAAGGCTCGAAAAAAACATGGTGGAGAAGTGGCTATTTAAGTTAAAGAAGAAATTGAATTTAAACAAGATAATTCATTTGATAAGTTCTGTTAAGAACATCTGATAAGAACTTTTGTGTACCAATATAAACTTAAAAAATATATAGTATTTTGTTTTAAGTATTTACAATCCACCAAATATCGAGCTTCTTTTTGAACTCTTCCTTGAGATCTCAAGGAGCTGTAGGAAATTTATTAAAGGAGGTTATCTCAATGCGAAGACTAAAAGTTTAGGTTGTTTGAGAGAATATGAGAATGGTATTATCTTAGAGAAAATTTTTAACAAGCTCAACCTCTTCTGTAATTATTGATAAGACTCCAACATATAATAATTATTAAACGAAATATTATGAAGTCCTTGATATTTTTTTAATCCCGTCTTCACGCTCAGATAGAGTTGTTGACTTCAAGGTTCTGATAGATGATGATATGTTGCGTGATCATTTTCCCAGCCAAACATATTTATCAATTGAGCATTTAATTACAGTTAATTCTTTGAATTTTAATTTCAACTTTAAAAAAGCAAATTTGGGACTTAGCCGAGATTTACTTAACTCTTCAAGTCAGCTAGATAAACATTGACGAGCTAAATGAACAGATCTCAGGAAAGATCATTGATTCTGCCCCAAAAAATATTTCTTAAATATTAAGGTACAAAATAATTTAAAAGAGCTAATCACCCTTTTAGAAATTATAAATACTTTAAAATGTTAGAAGAGCTAGCAGGGTTTGGCTTATATCGGATCCACAACTTAATGTTAAAAAATTTACCTTGAAGAGATTTTATTAGAAATAGGTCAATACTTTATAATTTGAGTTTAGAACAAGACCAAGTGCCAAAATCCTGGAAAATAGCAAGTATAACCATGATCCCCAAGAAAACATCTACCACTCAAAACCCTCAACTTTCGTCCAATTAGTGTGACTAATTACCTTGGAAAGTTACTTGAACGTATCATCTTCACTAAAACATATAATTTTCTAGAGAACAATGGTCTACTTATTAATGAACATTCAGGATCTAGAAAACATAGACGTGTTGCAGATATTCTTTACTTTCTTATTCAAAAAGTTGCAGAGTCCTATAATAGAAAAATTTGTTGTCTATATTTTGACATTTCTAAAGCTTTTGATAGAGTTCGGCATGATGGACTAATTTACAAGCTAATTAAGTTAAATCTTCACTCTTATCCTTTTTATTGAATGAGATTGTTTCTGCATTTAAGATCTTTGAAAGGAAATATTTTTTATTTGAAAAATAAATTTGGGAAAGTAAAAATAAATGGTCATCTAAGCAGTAGTTCTACAAGGGTCAGTAATTAGTAAACTTCTTTTTAGCATTTTCATAAATGACAATTCAGAAAGATACAAAACAACCAGCCAATACTCTTTTCTTTTTGCAGATAATTCAACTACTTTTATTACTTTTAACAAGATAGAAAATCTTGAAAGCGTGATTATTAAGTACCTAAACGAAGTTGAAAAATGGCTTTTCAAATGGAAAATGAAAATATCTATTGAAAAGTCATGTTATATGATCTTTGAGAAAAAAACAAAAGTTAAAATAAATATTGACCTTAAAATTAATATTAGCAATTTAAATAAAGAGGAAAAAGTCAAATTCTTACTAATCACATTAGACTCAAAACTTACATGGTGGGTGAATTAAAAGAGCGCTGTAATTCAAGGCTTAATTCAATAAAATATCTCTCAAAAAGAAAATGGGGTCTAAAACCAAAAACATTAGATAATCTTTACAAATCCTTGATAGAATCAATCTTGGATTATTCTTTTTCTTGTTTAAATTCATTCTGAGAAACTTACATCAAAAAAATACAAGCTATTCAAAATTCAGCAGTTTGATCTATTTTGAAGCTGAAATATGATACTCTCTCCAATATTATGCACCAAGAGGACTTCAATAAACTAAAACTACTAGCAGTTTCAAATCGACTCTTGGAGTTGAGTGTGAGATATGTCAGGGCAGGATTGAGTCATTCTGTTCCACTGATCGTCAAATTTAAAGTTTAAAAAATATGATTCTATGTTTAAATAAACTAACGGGTGATGCATAAGTAAATGAACAAAAATTAAAAGCGAATATCTCAAAAAATAAAAATGATATTAAGTTCTGGTTTTTTTTCTGATGTAAAGAATTTATTTTTCAATAGAATTATGATTTTTAAATAATGAAAAAACTCCATCGTGACCGATTTTTCTGAGCTTTGCTTTGACCCCCGTCATAAGGGATTTCACAAAATTTAAGTCAAATTCCTTCAACTTTAATTTAATCCGGTTAATCAGCTGTTGCTCTGTTGAGGCTTGCCAACCTCTCTCGTATACTGTTTCACTCAAACAACCCCAAAAATTTTCGATTGGGCGCGCTTGATGGACATTTGGCGGGTTGATATCTTTGGTCACATAATTTACATTTTCGTTCATCCATGTTGTGCTTACCATAAAATAGTGAGCAGACGCTAAGTCCCATTTTAAAAATTTTTTTTTGCAATATTATAGCTAATTTTTAGTGGTTTATAAATTAATATATATATGATCCCCTGATCATTTGCATGATCGGGCAAGTTAACTTAACTTTTGTCCATTTACTTATGCATCACCCGTTAGATTTTATTTTTGACTTAACTATTTTAAAGAAATTACGGAACCAAAATTTATTTATTAATAAAAGAAGTAGTCTACTACTTTTAATTAATCTAATTATTATTATTATTATTTATTTCAAAAATAAACGCCAATATTGGCGATGAAATTAAAGTAAGAAAAATGAAAAATAAAATAAAATAAAATAAAGTAAAAAAAAAAAAAATAAAAAAAAAAAATAAAATAAAAATAAAATAAAAATAAAATAAAAATGATTATTGAATAAGACTGGAATATTAATCTAATATAATGCTACTTATTTATTGGTTTTTTTATATTTACCCTTAAAATTGAGCTGATTATCTTCTGTTTCGTCATTCTTCTCATCTTTCTTTTCGTCTTTTTTTTTATCATCTTCTCTTTTAAACAATTTCATGTACTCGATAAATTCTTGGAAAATTAAATCATTGAACTCTATTACGGCCACTGCATCTTTTTCTAGAGATTCCAATCGTCTTGATTCTAACTCATCTCGATATATAATGAGTGACGTATAGTCTTTTAAATCATCTAAAATGATAGAAAGTTTAGAATTAAAGAATATATAAGACAATTTAAAGAAGAAAAATAAATCATTTTTGTAAACAAATCAAATAAATATAAAAAGTATTGATAGAATCTATTTTTTAAAGTATTCTGAACATTCCTTGACTTAGCTATCTTTTCTACTATAAAAATATGAACTGTGTGATACCGAATGAAACATTTATTTTCTTCTATTGAAAATAAAAAAATTAAGAAAATAACAAAAAATTATATATATTTTATTTTTATATTTCAAACAATAATTTTTTCTGATTGAAAGAATTTTTCCAGGATATGATTTTTTTAAATGCTCATCCAATTTTGCAAAACATCAAAAAAAGTTCTTTTTAAGATCGATGGGCCAAGAAAATGATGGGTCTTCAAGGTCATGGAGTGACCAAACTGAAAAATTTATGTTTTTTTTTTAACCAGTGTTGCTATCAAATGTTGTAAATAAAAATATTATTTTTAAAATAATGATACAATCATGAGAATTTTGATGAAAATTTCAAGTTTCTAGCTTATAAAAAATCACCAAAATAAGACATTTCAAAGGGGAATAATTTCAATTTCAAACTATTGTATTTTTTTTTTCACCAAAAAAATTACTTGTTTCTAAAATATATTAACATAAATAAAAAAATTGTTTAACAAAAGAAAAATTTTTCAATTTAAAAAAAATATTCTTAAATATCAAAAGTCACGGTAAAATGAAGTTTCAGTTCAAATTTTAAGATCAAAACGATCATTTAAAATTTTAAAACTTAATCAATCTAATGATTTTGATAATTATAGAAAAATAAATAGTAAACATTACAAGAGAAGTTATCTCTAAAAATAGTTCATTATCAAATTAACATCAAAATGTTTGATCTCAAATTTATTTAACAAAAACAATCAATAAGTCAAATAATTCAGGTAAATTTAGAAATTCATAACCTTTAAATTCATTCATTCAAGCTAAAATAATTTTATTTTTCCACTTAAACAAATTGTAAATTTTGAATTAAAAAAAAATTTGTCTTTAAAAGTTTTTATTAAAATCAACTAAAAATTTATAACCTGTTAAATTTTAATAAAAAGGGATATTTTAAAATTTTATAAATGAAAATAAACTTGAAATTAAACATAACACTTCAGGTAATTGCTATGGAAAAAAATTATTTTTTTTCTATTATTAAAAACAAATATTACAATCAATATTTTGAACTTTTGATCCTGATCTCAAACTTCAATTTGCCAAGGTCACTTATGTTCTTATAAACATTTATATAATGATTGAATTCGAAAGTGCCAGAAGATTGGCCACACATTAACAAAATGCACAAACCAAGTCACCTGTCTCAGATGTGGAGGTGATCACAGTCACAAAAACTGCACAGCAGCACTCAAATGCGTCAACTGGCAAGGCCCACATGCAGCCTGCGCACGCAAGTGTCCGTCGCTCAAACCATTACAAACAACAAAGCAAACCAGTCAACCAAACAACATAAGCCAGGACAAAAGTTGGAGTTCAATAGTATCCAACATAAACAGTCTACCGTCAACACAGACTGCAGTAGCAGTAAAGCAACTTGTTGACAATGCCATCGAAACAAAGATCAAGCCGATTCTTGAAATCCTCATCAAACTCACAACTGAATTGACTCTTCTTCTGTCGCACAGAGAAGTACACTCACTTTCAAATGTCTCCTAACTAAACACTTCGGCGCAACATATCAACCACTCAACAAGCAATAATATAAATCAAGAAGCCATCAGATAATTAAACATATGTAGTGTATCCTAAAACTCTCTATTTTCATTAAATCTATTTTTAATATTTTGGTATTGTGAAATTCAAATACAAATTAAACAAAAATTCTTCACTTTTTGATAAATTAAAATTAAAGTTAATAAAAAATATTAGAAAAAATACTGCAACATAGTGCAACATACTTTGTTGCACCTTTTCTATCTAAAATAAAATTTATATTTAATTTTTTTTTTGGTAAATCAAATCATAAATCTATTTAAATCTTATTGATTCTTTATTTTTTGTCTTTTTTTACATCAGAAAAATTATTTTAGGTAAAAAAGGTGCAACAAAGTATGTTGCATAATATTGCAGTATTTTTTCTAATATTTTTTTTTTAACTTTAATTTTTATTTATCAAAAAATGAAGAATTTTTGTTCAATTTGTATTTAAATTTCACAATATCAATATTTTCCTCTTTTTTTTAAAAAACTATTTTTACTATATCTTATAATTATTTTTTTGTTTAGCTTTATTTTAATTAATTTTTTTTTTATATATTTTTTAATCTAAAGGAGCGTTAGCTCGGTACAGAAAACAAATAAATAATAAATAAAGTGATAAAGAATTTTAAATTTGATTTTGATCAATTTAATGCACTCAATAAATGTATAAAGAAGGTAAGTTTAATAAAGCTAAATGGCAATTTTGCACCTGCACATGTAAAAATTGTTTGAAAAATTTTGAAAAATTGGAGTAGTCTACAGTCAAGACTTACCCGAAATCGATTTTAGCCTTAAAAATATTGGCTTCAAAAAAGAAGCGTGGTAGGGAACCCAAGTCAAAAGACTGGTACGTAAAGAAATTAAATTAGAATTAAAAAACAACATTTTGTACATTAACAGATAAATTGAACTGATAAATTGGACTTAATTAATAAATATTTTTTATAAAACATGAAGGTTTGTTTTAAAAGTATATTTTTTGGTGAAAAAAAAGAAAAGTAAGCCATTTCAAAGCATTTTACTCTTTAAAACTTTGATTGCAATATTTCCTATACTAATTGTCATATAAATAAAAAATTAATTTATTCTGAGTCATCTGGTGAAATCTTGAAGTTTAGGATCAAAAAAATCAAATGGTATTTTGTTTATAACTATCGAATGGTATTTGATTAGGGGTTGTGAAGTTCGTTTCAATTCGATCTTTTCAATTCAGAAAAATTTGAATAACTTTTTTACTAAAATAGATAATTTAGTTTTGTAAGATGCTTAATGTTTAAGCAACTTTGCTTAATCCGAAAATATATGTCTGCAAAAACTCTGCAATGTAATTGCACAGTTGATTAGAATACTTTTTAATGGCGTGCAAAATGCAGAAAATTGCAGAAAATTGCAGAGTACTTTGCAGACTTATTTTACTGCATTAAACAAATTTGCTCATAATTAAGCATTTTACAGAATTAAATTATCTTTTTTGTTAAAAAGTTATTCAAATTTTTCTGAATTGAAAAGATCGAATTGAAACGAACTTCAAAACCCCATTTGATTAAATCTCTCTGCAAAATGCTAAATAATGCAACAAACATGCTAAATATTAGGTGAGGCTCTGCAAAAATTCTTCATTTTACAGTAAAATGCACACCATTAATTAAAAAGTATTTAATTCAACTGAGCAATTTAATTGCAGAGTTCTTGCAAAGACTTAATTTGGGTGGTACAAAGTTTGTATAAACCGATACATTTTGCAGAACAATTTTAATTATTTAGAAATCAATTATTTTCAAAAAACTATTTAGTATTAATAGACTTTTCTATCTTTCTACTTCTGTTAAAATTCAGTTTTTAAGTCATTTATTTTGCCTTATTTTGATTTTTGTTCAACTCTTTTGTGTTATTTTTCAAAAGATGCAATAGTTAAACTTGCCAAAAGTTATTATTTTTCAATATTCAAATTATTTAAATTTAAATTTGAATTTAATAATTGAATTTAATTGTATTAATAATTTTCTAGAAAAATATGGCTTATATGCTTTTCAGCATAGAACTCTTGATAGAATGCTATATTTTGCCTATAAAACACTATTTTTCCATAATTCACCGAAAATTTAAGAATAAAATTAAAGAAAAATGACCCAAAAAACTTAAAATACAATTTAAGGAATAGCGGGAATCTGATTGAACCAATGTCAAAAACGGCTAATGGTGAAAAAACCTTTGAACATTTTTATGCAAGACTGATAAAAAGCTTTGTGATCAAGAGAATAATGTTGAAGTTTTCAACTTTCAAACAATCTATTTTCAATAATATTAATTTGATTTTTACAGATTTTGAAAAAAAAATCAAAAAATTCAATTTAAATGTTTCAATGTTTTACTTTTTTCAATAATTTTTTTATTTTTTTGAATTTGTAATTATTACTTTTTTAAAATTAAATAAATCGGTCATTAATGACATGGGCACTAGCCTGTTGATTAAACTTGAATAATAACAATAAAAAACAGGTTTAAAAAATCTTTATAAGATATATTATAACTGTTTTCTCAACAAAAACAAGTTTATTTTATCACTCATAAAGGACTTCGAGGATGTTTTTATTGAGATTTCAAGAAATCCTGAAAAAAAAGTCTCCTTTATCAATTTTTGTCCATGAATTTCCACGTGAGTGACTTGCCAAATCTTTCAATTTCTAAAAATTTCCCTTTCTTAATATTACCATATCTGTTTGGATGTTTGGAAATGTCATGAACCTAACAATGAAATACTTGATATCTGTGTTACTATTTTTATATGAACAATAGCTGAAGGAGCTTCATTACTTAAAGTCTATTTAAAAAAATACAAAGGATATTTCCAGGAAAAATAAATAGACAAAATAGAATTTATCATGCAATTAAAAATTAAATAAAAGAATTTTTTGTTGGGATGAATTCAGAAATTAAGATACAAAAAGAATAAATCTTCTTAATAAATTGACGGAATCAAATACATTCTGCACTATAAATAATCACAAGTTGCACTATAATATTTAAAATGCACTATTTTAATCAGGGATGCACTATAAGTAACATTGTTACACTATAATAATCCTTTAAATGCACTAAAATAATCTTTTATAAGCACTAAATTAATTTTTGACCTGAACTATTTTAATACATTTTTAAATTAAAAAATACAAATAGCACTATTTTATTTTATTTTATTATATTAAACTTTATTTATTCTTTAAACATAATTAAAAATGTATTTCATTTATTATTAACAAATTCAAATATATTATTCAATTCAATGAATTTTACAAAAAAAAATACAAATAAAGTAATGCATACAGGTACAGTATTTTTGATAAGAAATAAAATAAAAAAAACAAAAAGTATTCTGTATTTAATGAGAATATTATTCGTTATTAATTTAACGAGTTAAATATGTATTTATATCATGCTCTAATATTTGAAAATAAATCATCATTAAAGACATACCGCATAAACAACATAAAATGACTTGAATAAAAATTAGATTAAAATATAAAAATTATTTTAGTAAAGATCAAAAATTAATTATTTGTTGGAAATAATAAAGTGCAGTTTGGTATTAAAAATAGTGCAACTTGTGATTAATTTATAGTGCAACATTAATTAGTATCCTAAATTAACTTACCTTCTTCAGAATCAACAAGGTCTGTAATCTCTTTTAAGGAAATTAAATTTTGTCCGGTTCCTTGATTTCCCTGTCTTGCAGTTCTCCCCATTGCTTGATCTTGTACACGACAGTTGCGAGCCATATAAGCCAAAATGACATGCAGACCGCCATTTTTTTCCAGTTCTGTGCTTGTTTTTAAGTCAGTTCCTCTACCAGATATGTTTGTTGCAATCAAAATGGTCCCAGGTTTTAATTCTTGTTCAGTTACATGTGAGTCTTTCTCGTCTCTATATTTTAAAATTTTCGGTTTTAGCTTAGCTCGCTTAGCTTCTTTTTTTATTTCATTTTCTATTGAATAAACTTGCTTAATACTTGAACAAATCACTAGATCTGCTCTGGCTAGATGATTTTCATTATTTACTATTTCTCCCAAAGCAGCTAGTGCCACTTTATTTTCAAAAGTTTCTTCGCTAAACACTCTTCCTGGATACAAAAAAAATTTTTTTGTCTTATAGGTCGGTATTTTGGAGAAATTTAAATCATAAATTTTTTTCAAAAATCGCTGCTCATTTTCAGAGCCTATTGTTCCCGTCACACCGAACAATTTATTTGAATATTTTTTGACATAGCCAATGTTTGATATGAAACAGCTGTTTAAACTTTCCGCTGTTAATTTCAGGTTGTGCTTCAGCTGAAGAAATTGGTGCAATAAATTGGAGTAAATTGAGTCCGGCATTGAAACGCCAGTGTTTTGGTTGTCGACAGGAATTATTTTTTGTTTGCCATCTTGCTCAATTATTTTGTATTCCACGTTTTCGTTTATGAAATATTTAGCTTTGTAGGCACATTCGATCCAATTGTCCAAGTTTTTTTGCGCATAGCCCAGAAGATAGCCCGGCACTATTTTTGTATCGATAAGACTGGATTTTCCTATAAGCAATTTTTGCCGGATTTTATCAAACGCCCTTTCAGTAAGATTCTTTTTATAATCATCAAACTCTTTTTGCTTTAAATCGTTATTGATCTTGGCTTCTTCCAATTCTTGGGCCTTTTTTTCTAGTTGTTTGCACAAATTACGATAGACCTCTCTTTCTTTTTCCTCTAGCCTCATCCAAATATTAATGTAAACATAACGCAAGTAGTCCATTCCGGGAAACTGTTGCGACAGCCTAGCAATATGACTTCCCTGATCTATGATCAAACTATCAATTTCATCTAAAATAACCCACGTTTTGGCATAGTCAGTCGAGCCCATTGTGCGCTGCTGCTTTGCATTGTGTCTCAGCCAATCAAACTGAAAATTTGCCATGCTCCCATAAACAACCTGGCTTTGATAGCATGTTTTTGAGCCCTTCTCACTTTTGTTCAAGTCTATGTTATGCGAAACGCTTATTTCCAGCAGCTGGTAAAATTTTTCCCTGTCCTTAACAGCCTCCTCGGCTAGGACGTTATTCGATGTTATTACATGCACATTGTGTCCTTGCAGTACTTTAATGGCGGCCAGACACGAAATGATAGTTGTTTTTCCTTCACCAGTGCTTATTTCGCTAATGTGACCTTTACCTCTTTTATCGTTCAGAAAAACTAAAATAGCAACTATTTGCGTTAATCTTAAACGATTGCCGCCAGTGGCAATTTCATTAGTTAGGTCTACAATTGAAATTAAGCGATTTAAATCCGAGAGAACATTCGGTTGTCTTGCTAATGATGATAAATTTGATTTTTTTCTTAGCTCTTTTCGATGTGTTTCAATTTTAAGGCAAAGGGACTTGATTTGTTTTTTAAAATCTTCATCAAAGTTTAACTCTTTAATTACACTCTCCAAGTCTTTACAGTCTTCCTCTGGTACAAAATTAGATTCAATTGATTCATTGAGTATCTCTCGTGCTAAATTGTTTTTTGCGTTTGGTTTATTATTCAATGTATTGGTAAGGTATGAAATAATTTTGGATCTGATTTCTTTGTCAAAACCTAACGCTTCAAAATACGTTTCAAAGTTTTCATTTTCTTCTTTCAACTTCAAAATATGCAAAGATAGGTCATGCATTCTTTCCATTAATACTTCATGTCCGTGAATAGATGAAGGATCAAAAGTAAACTTTTCTTGATACCCATAGCCTGAATTATTTAAGTTTTCAATTATCTTATTTCTCAATGCACTCAATTCTTCGATTTGAACAAAATCAATATCATCATCAATTTCTAGTTCACTCAATTCTTCCAACTTTTGAACGTATAATTTTGTGACATTTGTGATATCTTCATCAGGAAGTTGTCGAAGGAAATTTTGAAATTTCTCAAGAAACAATTCACGATCAAAAATGTGCTTTTTTTCAACTAATAATGAGATGAGTTCTCTTTCATTTCTAATTTTTTTTAGCTTTAAATTAATAATTTTTTTTTCTTCATCATAAAAAAATAAGACAAACAAATTTTCTTTTTGATCAAATTTGACATGTATTTTTCCATTATCCGGCCGACTTACATCATTTGTCATATCATTCCGAATAATTTTGTAAGGCTCAAGGTCAAATAACGCACTTCTTTCGTTCATTTTCTAAACATGGCATTATTTTTCTCTTAGATTATTGTGAACTTAATTTCGAAAAAAAAGTTGAAAATTTAAAATTTAGATAATTTTCCTTTAACGGTTGATGCATAAGTAAATGGACAAAAGTTAAGTTAACTTGCCCGATCATGCAAATGATCAGGGGATCATATATATATTTATTTATAAACCACTAAAAATTAGCTATAATATTGCAAAAAAAAAATTTTTTAAATGGGACTTTCTGTGTCTGAACGAGAGGCTTTTCGAAAAACAGTCAAAAATATGATTTCACAAATGGCAAAATCCGACATTGTGGCGTAGTTTACTAAGCAAGAAATCGCTCGAAGCACTATATATAATACGATCAACCGTATTCAATTTGGAGATCCGATCAAGGACAATAAGAGAACCGGTCGTTCAACTACCTGGACAGCTGCAAGGAAGACAAAACTGAAGAGATTGACCAATAACCGAACTGGAGTGAGTCAAAGGCGTCTAGCAAGATCATTTAATGTCCACCAGACAACAGTTGGCCGGCAGTTAACAAAAATGGATATTTCATATCGTAAACGTGAAAAAACACCAAAATATAGCGCCGTACAGCATGAGAAAGCCAAGAAAATGAGTAAAAAACTTTCAAATATGCTATATCGTTCACCATGTTCGCTTATTTTGGACGACGAAAAGTACCTTACTTAGGCGGGCGACAACATGCCGGGAAATGCTGGATATTACACAAATGACAAGTCTACTAGTCCGGACAGTGTTCGGTTTGCTGGAAAAGAGAAGTTTCCAAAGAAGGTGCTTGTTTGGATAGCCATATCTGATCGAGGTATGTCTAAGCCTCTTTTTCGATTATCAAAGTGGGTTGCCATCAATTCGAGCATCTATATCGAAGAATGCTTGAATAAACGACTGCTCCCATTTATACACGAGTATCATGAAGACCTTG
Source organism: Brachionus paranguensis (assembly GCA_016802215.1). Lineage (NCBI taxonomy): Eukaryota > Metazoa > Rotifera > Eurotatoria > Ploima > Brachionidae > Brachionus > Brachionus paranguensis. Next base: position 2,113,123 of record JAESIX010000012.1, read on the forward strand.
ACTACGTTTTTTGGCCTGACTTAGCGTCTGCTCACTATTCTATGGTAAGCACAACATGGATGAACGAAAATGTAAATTATGTGACCAAAGATATCAACCCGCCAAAAGTCCCTCAAGCGCGCCCAATCGAAAATTTTTGGGGTTGTTTGAGTGAAAAAGTATACGAGGGAGGTTGGCAAGCCTCAACAGAGCAACAGCTGATTAACCGCATTAAATTAAAGTTGAAGGAATTTGACTTAAATTTTGTGAAATCCCTTATGACGGGGGTCAAAGCAAAGCTCAGAAAAATCGGTCACGATGGAGTTTTTTCATTATTTAAAAATCATAATTCTATTGAAAAATAAATTCTTTACATCAGAAAAAAAAACATAACTGAATATAATTTTTATTTTTTGAGATATTCGCTTTTAATTTTTGTCCATTTACTTATGCATCACCCGTTAGGGTATTTTGAATTATTTCTGCTAGATATTAAAACCGTAATAAGCATTTTTTTGAAATTAATAATGACCGAATGCCAAAATTATCAAAAAGCCAAAAAAAATTCAAAAATTGGATCTTGTCACTTTCAAGTCCAATTGGCCCTGGCCAACCTGAAAAATGTTAATTGGTGGCCAGGAAAAATTTTGAAAAAATTTTAATAACCAATTAATAAAACCTTTATTTCTTCGAATCTAATTTAATTACAAATCAATTAATTTTATCTTTTATATTTTAGCCCAAAAAATTCTTTGAATAAAAAAATCAATTTTTATCTTTTTTTCCCAAATTGTAAGCTTTTAGTTGATTTGAACTTAAAGGAATCGGCTCTGTCTTTTTTGGGCGATTTAGTTTTTTGAATTCACATCTTTCCTCTCTTGCAATTTAAGTTCAATTATCATTAATCTCACAACTTACGTAATTTTACAAATAAAACGCAAAATTAAGTAAGTCATGTTTGTCTTAAATACAGAAAACGAGCTTTAAATTTTTCTGACTTGGAATTATAAGGCAAAATGCAAATTATTTTACATTTTCACATTTTCATAAATTTAGATTTTTAGTGCAGTATTTTATCTGCCAAAGTCTTATAAAAGACAAATCAAAAATTAGAAAATTTAATATGAACGACATGGTGAATTTTGAGCTAAAAAAACAAAAATAAAATTTAAAAATAAGATAAATTTTTTTTCAGGTCAAAAACTCGCTATGCATCAAATTTAAACAAACTTTGTTTCACACAAATTTAGTATCTGCAATAACTCTGCAAATTAATTTAATCTCCTAGAGTTTATGCGGAGACTTAATTTGAATGAAAAAAAGTTAACATTAGCTGAAACATTTTGTGCAAGTTTTAGAGCTAAAAAAATAATTTTAATTTAAAATTTTTTTTGTTGTTTTTAAATTCATTCCCAATTACACAACGATATATGTCTTAAGATTTTGACTTTTTAAGCTTAAAAATTAAATATTTAAATAAATAAATATTTAAAATGTTTAATTTAAAACGATTGAAATGCTACTTCAATGTTTTCAAATTTAATAAAATCGAAGAAAACAAGATTTTTTTAAAATTTATTCAAATATTTAATGGAAGAAAAACATTTTTAATAATAGCCACCACCCCAACCAAAATCATCATCATCTATCCATATTTTAGACGGGCTGCTATCTCTATTACAAGGGGAACTATAAACTCTTTGCGAAGATGCTGTGCCACAATCACTATCACTACTCAATTCATCTTTGAGATCTCTGATTTTCTCTCTTTTATGGTCAAGTATTCTATTTAGATCCTTTAATCTTTTTTTGTGATCTTCCTTGAGAGTCTGAATTGAATTAATCAGGCCAGAATATTTTTGTTGCAGATTATGAAGCGTCGAAGCAAGGTTGTCTTTCTCCGAGTTAATTGAAAGATATTTTTGATTTGAATGCTTTAAACTTTCATCTAAAAACTTAATCTTTTGGTTTATCTCTTTTGCTCTTTCTTCTTTTGTTCTGGTTTGATTTTTCAAGCTATTTAATTGATTTTGTAGTGAGTTGATATTTTGCTGCTTTACTTGAATCTCTTTTGTCAAATTGTTTAAATTTTTTTCCAAATTTTTATTTTTAATTTTAGCTTCTTGTATTATTTTAAGGTAATCATCTTTTAATTCATTTAAAATTAGACGCTTAGAATTAAGCTCGTTTAAAGTTTTGTCCAGTTTATTTTTTTCCTGTTTTTTCAATTCCTGTGCAGCAATTAATTTCTCTTCAAGTTTGACTTTTTCGGCTGAATGTCTTTCTGAAATTTTCAATTTTGAAAGGCGATTTGCCACTGAAAAATCCGAGAGTTTAGGTTGTGACAAACTTGGACCGCTAGCTGGATTAATATCTGATAATTTTGAATTATAATTCATCTAAAAACAGAATTTTTAAGCAAATTGATTCTTTAAAAATTAAATTTAACAAAAAATTATATTAAAAATGAACATAATTTATATGAGAAAATAATTGCTTTTTTAAAAATTTCGATTCATCTATCTATAAATGTTTTCAATTTTATGGCTTAAATAAATAATAAGTATTTATTGTTCGGGAATTTTACCAAGATAAAAATTTGAAATGAAAGCATAATTATTAACACAAATTAATTTATAAACTATCAAAAGATTCAACAATTTTATAATTTAAAATCGGAAATTTACAAAGAAAAAAAGTATGCAAAAGCAAAAAATTTTTTCACAAATATAATATATAAAATATTTTATCATAGAAACTTTTTGAAACATTTCTTTATTTTAAAGAAATAAAAATTCAAAATTTTCTTATATTTCAAAAAATTCGATTTATTTTAAAAAAACCTAAACTTCATTTTTTTAGATGAGGTTAGATTCTCATCAAGGAAACTTGTCCCAAGAGGAAAGCATTTCCAAATTAAAACAAGAAATTGAAAGTTTGAATAAAGAAACAAGTCAAATAAGAAAAGAGGATCAAAATGCTCGTGATGAGTTAGACAAGATCGAAAAACAGATAAGGGATCAAAGACAAACATTAGAAGCTTTTAAAAGAAATAACCAAGGCGAATATTCAAAGCTGAATAGTACAATTGGGCTACAAACTCAGGATCTTCGAGTAAAAGATGATCAAATTAAATCACTAATGAAAGAAAATCAAGAATTCGTGGGCAAAGATTGGCAGCTTACGAGAGATCTGGAACGATATTCTCAGATATTTGACAAAAAGAAAAATGATGATGAAAAATTAAAGCTCAGTATTAATTCGGTTCAAAATCAAATTGATGATTATTCGGGTAAAATAAGAACGTATCAGAGATATTGTGATGATTACAACTCTCAAATTTCGATATTGTCAAACCAATTTTATTGGGAAGAAAATAAATTGGAAGAAAAAATTGAAAAAAAGAGAAAGAAAATTCGAAAATTAAAAAGAAAACTCAGATAGTTTAATTTTTATTTGAGAATTCAGTTTTAATATTTTATTTATAATTGACAATTTATTTTTAAAAATTAAAATTAAAAAAAAATTGTCTTCTAAAAATAATAATGAAAAATTTATTTATTTTTTTTTTTCTAGTGTATTACCTTTAATTTTTTTTCAAAGAAAGATTAACAAAAAATTTTTGTTAAAAAATTATTTCCAAAAAATAAAATTTTTAAAAATAAATTAATAAATTGAATTAAAAAAATAAGAAATTTTTTGGAGTCATTTTTTTAATTTATTCAAATTTTAAAACTTCACCTCAGTGTAAATTTGGTGATTTTTCGAAAAATAAATTTATGTTTAAGCAAAAAATACAAAAATTGATCTTTTTTTTGTTTGATTTGTAAAAAAATATTAATTAATTTAACCGATTTTTACTTTTTTTAACTTAAAATTCAATTTTTTTTAATATAATTTTTTAAATAAAATAAATTTTGAAAATTCAAATTTTTCTTGTAAAATGAATGTAAAATGAACGGAAAATATTGTAAAATTTGGTAAGATCTTAGTATCAAATCACCATTGTATAATGAAACTAATAAACAAAAATTCTCTCTACTTTTCGCTTTAAATTAATAAGATGCTAAAAAATGCCTTGGTCGAATATTTGGATTTTCAGTAGAGTCATCGTGTTTTTTTCTCCAAAAATATAAAATATAAGAAATTTAATTAGTGCATAAATTAGAAAAAATTTATAAGTTAAGGTTACTAAAATATGGCTGCATATTAACCCGTCATATCAATAATTAAGTTGTCACATGAAAAAAATATGATCGTCAAATGGATAATTAAATTGAAGAATTTTATTAAATCGTCAAATAAGAGATTTTTTGTCAAACATATATTTATTTGTAATATAATTAATTAAAGGTAATACAAAAAATAAAAAGTCTTAAAAAAAGTAAAGTAAAATATTAAAAAATAAAATCTTATTCCTACTTTGATAAAGCTTTCGTCATATGTGCTGGTCTTCCAGTCCCTCGTATTTGATTGAGTGGTACAGTGTAAGCTGCAGCAGGAAAATCTTTAAGATTTGAATTTTTATTTTTACAATTGATTAGAAATTAGGTTTTTTTTATAACCTAAAAAAATACTTGAAGATAAAATTTTTATTGTTATTTCAGTAATATAATTTTTTTATTACAAAAAATAAATTCAGATAATATTAATAATATAAGCTAATTATAATATATTTTTTTTAAAAATATTTCACAAAAATTTCAATTTGCGATGTGTTTCAATTTTAAGGCAAAGGGACTTGATTTGTTTTTTAAAATCTTCATCAAAATTAAACTCTTTAATTACACTCTCCAAGTCTTTACAGTCTTCCTCTGGTACAAAATTAGATTCAATTGATTCATTGAGTATCTCTCGTGCTAAATTGTTTTCTGCGTTTGGTTTATTATTCAATGTATTGGTAAGGTATGAAATAATTTTGGATCTGATTTCTTTGTCAAAACCTAACGCTTCAAAATACATTTCAAAGTTTTCATTTTCTTCTTTCAACTTCAAAATATGCAAAGAAAGGTCATGCATTCTACATTGGTACGTTCGAATACCATTTTGATCATATTCAAATTTAAAATGAGAAAAAATGGCGATAAAGCATTGCTATATATTCTTGAAGCAGCAAGCTCGAGGGCCACTTTTTTCATTCCTACTGTGGATTGCTGTTTTCCACATCCCATTTTTTTTCATTAAAATTTTATTTAAATTGAATTTTTGTTAGCGCAAACTAAAAAATCTAATTCTGAAATAGATTCATCTGAAAACATCTCATCAATAAAAATTGTTAAACGTTTTCTTAATTTCTAGATCCCATTTTATCTTTTTTTAATGTATTTTAGCTTCACACAGTTTTTACGTTTTGTGCTGTAATTTTTGTACTAAAATTTCACATTACCGATTTTATTAATTAATAATCGCGTGATGGGTATGAAATTGATGAACTAGAATGTATGTGAACAGCAATCAGTATCAGAACATTCTACAAATGTCGAAAATACTTCAAAAGCTAATGTAATTTGGTCTGAGTTGTATTTTGATGGCATTGTGAAATTTCTTACAAAACTTCCAACACAAAAATAAAATAATTTTATAACTTTTGTTCTAAATGTCAAAAACTTGTTCTGTAAATGAAACAAAGTGGAACAACTTTTGTTTCACCTTCTGTGGAAGTCTGCAAATTCTGTGCAAATTAATTGCATTTTATTTTTAATGCTTTTAAATAGGCTGCAATTTTGCTGAATTCGCACAGATTTTACAGACTTCCACAGTAGGTGAAACAAAAGTTGTTCCACTTTGTTTCATTTACTGAACAAGTTTTTTACATTTAGAACAAAAGTTATAAAATTTTTTCATTTTTGTATTGGAAGTTTTGTAAGAAATTTCACAATGCCCATTTTGATGATGAAACATGAAAAAGAAAAAGAATTATTTTTCATGAAAAAAGTGGCCCTACAAGGTTTGCTGCTTCAAGAATATATAGCAATGCTTTATCGCCATTTTTTCTCATTTTAAATTTGAATATGATCAAAATGGTACTCGAACGTACCAATGTTTTTTTCTGCGACTAATGAACTTCAACTGTCATTTAGCAAAGAAGAAATACTTAAGTTTTCTGATTTTGACCTTTTAAGCCTAAAAATTAAATATTTTAATAAATCAATATTTAAAATGTTTAATTTAAAACGATTGAAATGCTAATTCAATTTTTTTCAAATTTGATAACATCGAAGAAAACAAGATTTTTTTAAAATTTATTCAAATATTTAATGGTAAAAAACTTTTTTAATAATAGCCACCAACCCAATCTTTTAATCAAAAAATTTAACTGGGTCTAAAGAAAACCTTCCGGGACTTAATAAAAAAAATTTTATTTCTGACATCATTAATTATAATTTTTGAATTTAAACATAAGAATTATAGTCATGTGTCTTCAATTCCGTGCAAAATTATGGAAAGCATAATAAGAACCCAAATGGAAGATTATCTTTATAAGAATAATATAATATCTAAAGAACAGCATGGATTTGTCAAGAAAAAGTCATGTACCACTAATCTTCTGGAAACTCTAGATTTCATCTCAATGAGTCTAGATAAAAGTATCCCTGTTGATGTGATTCTGCTGGATTTTGCCAAAGCATTTGATACTGTTCCGCACAGAAGACTAACAGCTAAATTGAAAGCGTATGGCTTTGGTGGTCTGACACTAAAATGGATTGAAGCTTTCTTGAAAAATAGAAGGCAACGAATTGTTCAAGGAGAAATTTTGTCGGATTGGGTTAATATTTTTAGCGATGTACCACAAGGCTCAGTGATTGGTCCACTATTGTTCGTTTTGTATATCAATGATCTACCAAAAGGAATAGAGAATGTTGTCAAAATGTATGCAGATGATACTAAAATGTTCTCGTAAACGGTATCAAAAATAAGCCCAGCGAAACTACAATTAGATTTAGATTTAGTTTTCAAGTGGGCTCAAGATTGGCTTCTTCTCTTCAACACATCAAAATGTGTGGTCATGCATTGTGGTCATAAAAACAAATATTTTCCTTATTTTATCAATGGTAAGCAGCTATCAACGTCAGAAACCGAAAAAACCTTGGAGTTATTTTTAATACAAATCTGAAATGGAAAAATCAAGTGTTAGAGGCTACAAACAAAGCAAATCAAATGCTAGGTCGCATCAGGAAATCATTCGCTCGTTTTGATTGTAAGTTATTTAGATCTCTGTATTTAACTTTTGTTCGTCCTCTTTTGGAATTTGAGGTGCCTGTATGGTCTCCAATTCTTAAGTATGACTGTGAGAATGTTGAAAGGATTCAACGCAGAGCTACGAAATTTGTTTCTGCAATTAGAAACAAAACGTATGAAAGCAGATTGAAGGCTTTGAGCATTCCAAATCTTATGGAAAGAAGAAAAAGAGGTGATCTAATTCAATTATACAAGTTCATGCATGGAATAGAATTGGTTGAAAAAAGCAACAATTTAATGTCACTAAAAACCAAGGAAGAGGTCACTGCTTTGAATATCACAAAGAAATTTCGAGGCTCCAACATAGCGATAACTTTTTTTTCAACAGAACCTCTAGCATATGGAACTCGCTGCCAAATCAATTAGTTGAAGCCACCAATGTTAACAGCTTTAAAGCAGGCATTGATTGCTGGATGAGCAGCAATCAATCTCATCAGCTGTCTTAGTGTGCCTTTTCAGCACACTCGCTGGCTAGCCAGCTACAGTCGAAACTACTACTACTACTACTACTATAAAATTTATTTTTAAATTGTAATTTTGGAAAAAAAGTTTTTTTTGAATTGTTTCGAAAAAAAAACCCGCGGTTCTTCTAGTGTTAAATTAATCGGCAAAGTATTAATAAAAAATAAAAAAAAAAGATCACAATTTTCTTTAATTCAAAAGGTAAAAAAAAATTTTTATTTAAAAAATTTTGTGATTTATTTTTTTCTCAATGTCAATTCATCACGAATGATCACAAATGAACCTTTGTGTTGAATCATTTCTTAAAAGATTTCCATTCTTTAAGTTTTATCTTTTCAAATTTAAAGGATATAAAAAGTTAATTAGCTAATTAAAAAATGATCTATTTAAAAGATAAAGTTATATCGCATTTGTTATTTTTATAGACAATATTTGTGTTTAAGGAGTGCTATTAAAATAAAGCTTTGATATCATTTTTAAAAACGAACTTCTAATAAAAAAAATTATCATTTTGAATAAAAAATGAATACAAAAATTTGCATAATTATTTTGACACCAGATTCCAATTTCGCATTTAAAAATTTTTAAAAATAATCTTTTAAATTTATAAAAATAATTGTTTTATTAATTGTTTTTGTGAAGAGAAAAAAAAATGTCATTTCGACTAAAAAGACTAGATTTTGAGCATGAACTTAGAATAATTTATTTAAGGGATTTATAAAATATGAAAATTTTACTTTTGAATGCAAAAAACGCCAAAAATCGATTTCTCTCTATGAATGTTTCGACTAAAACTCCAAGACTAATTTGGCTCAATTAACAGCGCAGTTTATTTTTCTCTTCTTTTCATTAGCATAAACTTTTTTTTCCATTTCATTCCGAGTGATTCATGCACAACCCTAGAAGCCACTATCTAATCTTCAAGGACAAACTTCTAAATACGAAACTGCGTTTGAAAAATAAATCAATAGGCTTAATTTGAAATAATTATGCGCCAAAGAATGGGTATAAATAAAATCTTCATTTCTATTTAGCATTTTAACAAAATTTAGATTCTAAAATAAAGAAAAATGTCCGAAGTGAAAGCCGACGTATTGGTCCTGCAGCCTCTAGTCAGACAATCAAGCAACAAGCAAGTGTACAACAACGACTACCTGAGCCAATACGACGAGTATTCTTTGGACAACGAAAAGTATTTTGTTGGAGGCCAGGGCGGCAAGCAAAGAACCAAAAAAGACATCAAACAAAATTTCAAGCCTGATCCCTGTGGTAATGTCAGACTGATTACATCTAAATTGCAGAAATTCGAGCAGAACAGACGCAAATGAGCGTCAAGTTTACTCTTGGTCGCCAAGCTCGACCTAATGTACATTTTTGGACTCCTTTTACTTTGGAAATTGGTTTTTTTATAGAATAATCTCAACCTTAATTAAATTTAATTATTAATGCTCTAAAAAAAATAAATGGTGACTTTTTCTCAATTTGTATTTATGATTAATAAAATTTTTTACAAAAAAATTGTATTTTTTAATAGTGTTGTTTAAAAAAATTAATTAATAATCGGACTAGTCGAATTTAGTTTTAAATTCTCTTGAATCCTTGGTGCGGCATTGTAAATTTTGATACAAAAAACAAAATATTAAAAATACCAAAGGTTAAGTTCAGCAGGGTCAAAACATGTTCTGTAATTTGTAGCAACTGTAACACCTTTTGTACCACCAATATACTGCTTCTGCAAAAATCTGCAAAATTCAGAAAATTGTGAATTTGGTATATTATATTATACAGTATGCTGCAAAAGTTTAGAAAATTAATTATTTTATTTATCTAAATTTTTTATATATTGAATTTTGCAAATATTGAGTGCAAAAGAAAAAAAATAAAAGCACCAATTTGAAAATTTTTTTTTCCCTTCAATTTGATATATCACACTCGACATAAAAATATAATTATCTTTTAAAAATTTATAATCAAAAAACTTCCTCTAAAAATAAAAAAATAAAAGTTGGTGCAAAAGTCTAGAAATTCGGGTAATCTAAAAGTTTTAACAATCATTACTACCTTTTTTCACACCTTTATGATTAATTCTTAAATTTCTTCTAATTTTGAGTAAATTTTGCACTTAAACTGCTTAATTTAACAACTCTCCAACTCCTCATTTGGTCTCTAAATAACATTACCAATCTTTAATTTGGCAAAAAATGAGTATAAAAATGTGTCTAGCCCACAAAAATGGCAGATCGTGGGTCTGCTAAAAAGTGTAGATAAAAAGCAAAACGAAATAGCCAAGTTGTTAGGTGTATCTCCAAATTGTGTCTCTTCAACTAAAAAACGATATGAAGAGACTGGTTCTGTCTCTGATCGAAGCCGTTCTGGTAGACCTCGAAAGCTAACTTTTAGGGATGAAAATTACATTTTTAGACAGATTAGAAAAGATCCTACATCTAGCTATCAAAAACTCGCCACTGATTTTAATCCTAAGACTCAAGGGGTTATGATAAGTAAGTATACTATAATAAGATATCTCCAAAAAAAAAGGTTTAGAGTCTCATACAGCGGTCAGAAAACCGCTTCTTGACATAAAATATAGACAAAAAAGATATAAGTGGTGTAAACAGAGACTTAATTGGACAGTAAGTGATTGGTCCAGAGTTATTTTCAGTGACGAGTCCAATTTTGAGGTATTTAATCGTAAATCAAGAGTAATAGTAAAAAGGTTTAAAAATGAAAAGTTTCACCCGAAGTTCTGTATACCAAGGTTACAAAACGGTGGAGGGTCAGCTCGTATCTGGAGATGTATTTCCTACAAAGGCACTGGTATATGAAATATTTATACAGGACGAATTAATCAATTTGTCTACATTAACACCTTGGAAAACAATCTTTTACCATCTGTTGAACTCCTATTTGATCCAAATGACCCTTGGGTTTTTCAACAAGATGGGCCTTCAGCACATACCGCTCACTCAGTGAGCGACTGGTCCAAACGACAGAACATTGAGGTTCTACCATGGTGTGCACGTTCACCAGATCTCAACCCAATCGAGAACTTATGGTCATACATGGATGCCAAAATGGTAAACACTAAAGAAACCTCTATTGAGCATTTAAAAGAGGTTCTACACAAAGAGTGGCTACAGATTCCGATTGAGTACGTACAAAAACTGATTGAATCAATGCCAAAAAGAGTTTTGGCTTGTTATAAGGCCAAAGGCGGACATTTCAAATATTTAATTTTAAAAATTTCTAAACTTTTGAACCGATTTTTTTTCTTATATATTGTATAGCTTTTTCCTTTCTTGTATTTTTTCTCTGATTTTTTTTTCACTTAATTTTTTTTTTTGGTTTTACGTTATTGAGTTGATCACAGATAAATATTTAAAAAAAAGCCGCTTTTTTATTATTTTCCCGCCTTTTATACACATAAAAACAATCTTTATGTTAACAAATAAAAAAATTTCAAAATTTTTGCAACATACTGTATTATATTATATTATAAATCCAACTCAACTTTAAGTGGTGGTACAAAGGATGTATCAGGAGAAGTATTTCTTTTTTCCAGCTAATTTTTTTCATACAGCTAATTAATTTTAGGAAGTGAAAATGAAAGCATAGAAAACTTTGAAGATCTCAAAAGAAAAATAAACGAAATAATCAAAGAAATTTTCTTAAACAATCGATAATGTAAGAAAGATGGAATAACTGAGTCAATAAAGTTTTGTATTCCTGGATCAATGACCAAAGAAAAACAAGAAAAAATCCTACAACTTTTAACGAAGGCTTTCTTAGTAAAAAAAAAAAAAAAATTAAATTTATTTACCAAATTGCCATTAAACTTGTTTTTAACAATCGAATTTGAAAAATTATTTCTAGTAGTTCCTCTAATTCAACTAGATACAATTATGAGTGGCTAACACAATTATTTTAATTTTTAAATTTAGATGAAAAGAAAAAACTTAACTTTTTTTTTATTTTATTTTTTTATTTATTTATTTTTTCATTACATCACCCTTGCGGTGTTTACTGAATAAATATTATTTTTATTATTAATTAATTTTTTTATTTACAAATTAAATAAAACCTTCTAAATAATTTTTTTCCAGCCTATTTTTTTTGTAGAGCTAAATTTTTGGGTGAGGATTAAAAAAAATAAAGAGAGATTAAAAAATTTAAAAAATCTGATTCACGCATAAAAAGAAAACTCTTTATTTAAAATGATGAAAAACGCATAATGAATTTATTGAAATGTGAAAATCATATAAATTAATTTTTTAAATCAAAATTAAACCATAAAAAGTTAAAATTTAAGTCAAAAATTTGAATAAAAAAATTCTTATTTTTTCATTTAAAATGAATTATTGTTATACAATAATGTAACTGTCTAATCACTGACTCTTGAAAGTTTCTAGGCATTTTTTAAATTTTTATATTCATCTTTTAGATTTAAAATTTTTATTAAAAAAGAGTTAGATCACATTTAGTAAAGGAAAAAAGAATTTTTATGCGTTGATTAAAATTCACAAAATATATTTGACAAATTTTGTTTTATGCGTTTTTTTTTTAGTTTCACTTATTTTATTTGTTTTTAATTCTCATCCTAAATTTGTTTTCAAGAAAAATTATTCCATCACATGAAAACAAAAAATCAAAAATGTGAAGAATAATAAAATTAATTAATGACAAATTTCATTTTCATTAACCATTACTGGAAATGTTTGAGAAGCTTGATTCTTGCTGTGGAAAAAAAAATTAGCAGTAAGAAAAAATAATAAGAATACAAATGAATAAATTTTCTGGTAAAATACAATTTTGCTGGTAGAAAAAAAATAAGCTATAAAAAAAAGCGAAAGAAAGAAATAAAGGCTATGTATCAGTTGCTACAATTTACAAAACATGTTTAGGTCTGTAAAAATGGCGTCTTTTATACATTTTTTTTTGTTTTTTGTACTAAAATTCACAATTTTCTTTATTTTGCAGAATTTTTCAGAATCGGTATTTTGGTGGTAAAAAGGATGACATTCAACATCGATCAAAAAAATTGTCCCACTACAAAATTTGGATTAAATTAGAATTATTTATTTTGATCAAATAATTTTTTATTGCTAAATTTATTTTTTATAAGTATTTAGAGACATTAATAATCTCGATTTATAAAATAAAGTTTAAAATATTTTTTTTATTTATGTTTTATTGAAATACGCAATTTAACACCCTTTTCATTATTCATAAATTCACCACAAATGGCACAGAACACCAAATTTGAGTGTTTGCTAAAAGATATTTTAGTAGTTAATTTAGCTTCTTCGGCTGCTTCTCTCGATGCAATAATTTTGATGTGGATTTAAATTTAACTAAATAAAAATCAGTTTCAAAAAATTGAAATTTACTTAACTATACGTTTTTTTAAAGGACGATTAAAATAGATGCCCCCAAATATCAAATAAAAAAAATTAATTATTTTTCACCTAATTAAATAGAAATCCAATAATTTTAATCGACATTTTCTCTTAAAAAAAAATACTTTATACCGTATAAAGTATCTTTTTTTTTTGGCAAAAAAATGAAAAATAATTAAAGACGAAGGGTCCTCATTTTTTATCTTTTACACTTTTTAATTGACGTAAAAATTTTAAAAATAAAAAAAAAATAAAAAATTTTATGAAACGCTGTAATTGCTACCTAACAATTTCTTTTTTTTCCGAAACTATCAAATATTTAAACATGTCTAACCTCTAGCTATTTCAACATATCGTTTTTAAATTTCTTTTTATTACTTAGTCTTATTTATCCTTTTTTCTTAATATTTTTATTTTATTTTTTTTATCTTATTTAACTTTAGTAAAATTTTTTTATATATATTTTTATTTTATTTTTTTTATCTTATTTAACTTTAGTAAAATTTTTTTATATATATTTTTATTCTGAAGGATCATTAGCTCGGTACAGATAAACAAATAAATAAACAAAAAAAAATAAATAAAAATTTAATTGATTAATAAGGCTTCGTTTAAAAGCTCAAAGTAAGTTCTTTATTTTGATATATAATATGTTATAGTCGCCTTATATTTATGTGAATAAAAAATGAACAATAATTTGTTCTTTTTTTTATTTAATAAAAATTATTTGTGACAATATTCTCCTTTAACTTCCTCAACTATTCTTTGATTATAATATCTAAAAGCCATTTCATTATATTAAATTTTAGTTAAAGTAAATAATTTATTTAATTCAAAATTAAATTTTGTCCTTCTTTCAATAAAGTATGGGTCAGTAGCACCTTTTTCCGTCAATCCTATTCACACCATTACAGAAAGAGGAAATTTGATGTTCCAAAAGGTCCTTATAAAAATTCTTTAATTAAATATCAAAAAGTAAAGTTTAAATATTAGAATTCGGTTTATACATATGTTTTAATCAAAATATAAATAAAATGAAGAGGCTGACAAAAAATGAGGACCTTTTGGAACATCAAATTTCCTCTTTCTGTAATGGAAAAAGCTGCTACTGATCCATACTTTGTTGAAAGAAGGACAAAATTTAATTTTGAATTAAATAAATTATTTACTTTAACTAAAATTTAATATAATGAAATGGCTTTTAGATGTTATAATCAAAGAGTAAGAAGAGTCCTCTAAACTTCACTTTTATATCATATTTGGTTCATCATTTTTTTTCTAATTGAATTTTAGGGCAACCATTTTCGGCCACCCGTTATTATTATTAGCGAATGTAATAAAAAATAATTTTTAAAGTCAAAGTCAATTCTGACATTTTTAACTTAAATTTTGACTTTTGACCATCTCTGTATTGTCAGTCAAGTTAATTTGTTGTTATTTAAAAAAAAAAATTATTATTTTCATATATTTTTATATAGTTTTATTTTGAAATTTTTTAAATAGATAATTTGGTGATCACTTTTTGATCACAAAAAAATTTAAATGCAAAAAAATCTGAATGAAAAATATTTAAATAAAATTTTGTTGTAAATTTTTTTGCTAAAATAATGCTCTGTAATTTTTTATTATTACTTCTATTTTTAATCAAATGAACTTTTTTGAAAAATTTATTTTTAGTTAATTAAAATTAAAATTTTTATTTTAGTTTTTCATTTTAGTCAAAATTTCATCAAAAAAATATTAATCAAAATAGATGTGTGGATAGAGATGAAGAAGATGAGTCAAAAGACCTTGGCTAAAATTATGTTTAATTAATGTTCTTTTTAATAGATATGTTTATTAGTTAAAAAGAATTTTTTTGATAATTTGTATCTCTATCCAATAAATAAATTCAAAAACATAACAAAAATGATTTCAAAAAAATAATTTTAAGAGTCTTAGCCTCTTGTTGATATCATTGTTGATCTAAGCATTTTGCACTTTAAATAATCACTTAAAGTGCTAGGTTAAGTTTCCTAGTTCAGTGTATTTTCTTTATCTATTTTTGCATAGATAAATTGGTTTGATTAGTGAGATATTAAAGGAATTTTTTATTTGAAAATAAAATAAAAATTGAACTCGATTATTGATAAATAGGAAAAAATTCCTGTTGAAAAAACATCTGGTGGAAACCATTCCACTAAGAAAAAATTCCACTCATAATTAAAACTAAAATTGACGAATATTTTTTTTTGAATATTTAATTTTAATTTTAAAAGTAAAAAAAAAGAAAAGGCAATAAAATTCAACAATTAAATTATTAAAAGAATTTCATTTCTTGGTTTATCAATTACAGAACATTTAAATTCAGGAAAATTTTTTTTAATAAAATTTTTAAAGTAACTTCTCATTGTCACTTGATCATATTGAATATTGTACGAGCCTCTTTTACGCGATAATTCGTAAGCGTAAGCAATCGTAAAAAAACAGCAGTCGTTCGAGCCAATTTGAGTAAATTAAAAAAAATAAAATGAACAGAAGTTCAATCATTGTCTAAAAATTGTAAGACTTCTTTGGTATTTTCCATTTTTTTAAAGTAATTGAAGATTATTTTAAAATTTTTTTTCAATTTTTTATAATTTTCCATTTGAATTTTGCAATTATTTATAAGGCTCAAAATGTACCAGATGATTAATTTTAATTCATTTATTTATAGTTATATTTAAAGACTCAAATATAAAATATTTAAGAAGAAAAATATTTAGCATATTCTTATTAAAAAAATTGAACTAATTACTTAATTGATTTTTTAATAATTTATAATAAATAAATATGTAATTATAATTATTAAAGCGGATAATTTTCCAATTAAATTTTTTCCAAGTAGAATTTTTTTCTATCAATCAAGATAAATATATAGATTTTATAAAAGAAAAAAGTAATAAAATAAAAAAGTTATGATTAATAAGATTCATTGGAGGCGTTTATTTTTTAAGAAAATATGTAAAAAAATTATTTTACTAAAAATTTTGTCCAAAGTAAATTATAATTAAATTAATGCATTTTAAATTTGTTTTTGGCTTAGTAACTTAATAAAAAAATTCCTTTCAATTACGTAAGTTTTAACCTTTTCTTTAATATTTTCCCAATATTTTGAAGATTTTACCAAATTTTTTGTTAAAAATAATAATTTTTTTACCTACAAAAATATTTTTTGTTATAAGAAGAAGCAGCAATTCAATATTGAAGCCTAAAAAAATCTAATTGGATTCAATTGTTTTTGTCCAAAATAAATTACTTTTTCTAATAATTAAAAATAAATAGTTTATTAACCCAGCTAAGCTTTGTAAGAAATTATTAGCCCTATGTTATTTTATTATTTATTAATATAAAATATAATCAAAAAACTAATTATGACTATTTTTTCTTTGCTATTTTTATACCACGTAAAATATATTTGAATTGTTCCCATTTAAAAAAGAAAAAAACTTGAGTAATTTTAGAATCAAATACAACAAAATATTATCCAAACCAAAACAAATATTTGTATTATTTAACCAGTTAAGTAACACACAACAAAAATATTGTTCAAATTTTTTCGTGTTAAGAAATTTGATATCAAAAATGTTAAAAAAATTTTATTGCGGTAAAAATTCATAATTTACAAAAATATAAAAAAAATCTCTTTAAATCTATTGAAAATTTAAAAAGCTTCATTTAAGCCTCAAAACATATTTTTTGTTTAATTATAAAATCTTTTTTCATTTTTATACATTCTTTTTGGTCTTTGTACTAATTTCGACTTCTGATCAATTTTTTTAGACTTTTAGTTAAATAAAGCCCATTTTAATTTAAAATTTTTAAATAAAAAAACAAAAAAAAATCCAAATTAAACTTTGCATATAATTTCCCTTTATATATTTTAAGAACATATTTACTCATTCCTTAAATCTATTCAAGAAGCCGGAAAAAATGGAAATCACTTATTTACTTGGAATTCAAAAATTATTCAGTTTACCTAAAAAAAAATTAAGATCAGATGAATTATGGGACAAAAAATTGCATTCAAAATTTTTAAACCGAGATTCTCTTCCACAAGTCGCAAATGGCTGTGGCTTCAGGATTGCATTTCCAAGGCTTCAAATTGGTAAAATGAATAACATGAACATCCTTTGGTATTCGAGACACATTATAGCCATAATATTTTAAATGCCACACAATACAATTGTATTTGTAGCCAAAATTGTACCATTTGTTGCCATACCAATGGTTCAAAAATGTTTGCTCGGCAAAATAGGGGTCTAAATGGTGACTTTTTTTGGTCTTAAGTTCCATTAAACGCTTGAATTCGCTCCCATTAGGCCTAACAATAAAAACTCCTGCATTGAATCTCAAAATTGTATCGTACCGAGTCTGAAAATCAATGTCGGGAGCAGCGGCAATAAAATATTTATCAAAATCTATTTTTTTATACATATAAAAAAGCTCTGTTATATTTCCTATAGCAATCGTGTCAGCATCCATGGTAACAATACCATCATACTGACTCATGTTGAATATGATTAATTTTGTAAAAAGTTCTCTATAGATTTTAATGGGTCCAGTATTTTTTATCGGTCCTATTCGATTAACAGTACATATAAAGTCCCAGCCTGATTTCAGAAGAGTTTCTTTCATCTTGTCATTCAAGGGCTTTTCTGTTAGTTCCAAAATTACTTTGTCATATTGCACCTTGTGAGTATTGTTGACCACTGTTTGTAGTAATTTAGCTGCTGACTCGATGTATTGTTGATGGTCCGCTATGGCCAGTGTGACAAATGCGAGTCTATTTTTTGCTCTAACATCATTTAAACAAGAACCAATTCGATTATCAACTAAAAGTTTTGATTCACTTTTTTCACTCGTTGTACTCAGGTTTTGTACACTTAGCGAAAATTCGGTTTTAATTTTTTTTAAATTGATCCATTCTTGAAATAGGCTTATTGGGATGATAATTATTATTAATGTTAATATTAAGGACTTTAAAAGCTTGTGACGCATTTAAATGCTTTTCGCAATTTGGTCCAATTGATAGATGATTTTATTTTTTAAAAAAAAAATTTTTGATGAAAAAAATAAGCTAGAAATATTCGGTATTGACAAAATTTTGAAAATGAATAAATATTTATGATTTTTTCATTTTTTTTTCTAAAAAAAAATTTAATTTATTTCTAAAATTTTAGATTGCTTTTTTTTCGTGAGCAAAATTAGAAATAATGATTTAAGAAATGAAAAAAATTTTATGATGAAAATATTTTTTTTAAATATTAAATTATCTCGAAAGTTTTCGTTTATTAGATTGAAGCATTATAATTGTCAATCTAATAATTAAGAGATCTTTAAATTCAGATTGAAAATCTTATTTTTTTGCTGTTCAACGCTGCAAAATTTTCAATGTTTTTCTCTTAAAAAGATTTGAAAACTTATTTTGTTATTTTAATATCTAGATGAAATTTGGTGATGTCTTAATTTAAAAATTGAGCAAGTAAAAAATAAGAAAAATTTTTAAAAAAAAATGTTTTCTCTTAAAGCGTTTCAGATTTTTTATTTTCTCAATATCTAAAATTAAATTATTATAAAATTAATTTAATTTCGTGAGTATTAGGGATTTTGGAATAAATTTTATTTCGATTACAATAAAGACATCAAGAAATATGAAGTTTATGATAAATATTGTTAACTCTTAATTAAAATTTTATTTATTAACTTATTGCTATTTAGTTCGAAGCCTTAAAATACATCGCTATAAGTAACATAGCTACCATTAAAGTCAATAAAATCAGCATTTAAATTTTATTATTAAAATTAATGCATGAACTTTTAAATTCATTTTATACTTTCTGAAGCCAGTCTAAAAAAAATTAAATTTTCATTATAGGATTGATATGGTCAATGTTTATTATCTTAAAATTTTCATTTTTAGATTTTTTTTGTCATAATCTTTCAGCGTTAAAAAGATAAATAGTGCAGCAAAAATATAAATTCAAACTAAAAATCAATATTTTAATCTTGAAATAAAAAAATAATTCGTGACAATTAAAATTGCATAATTTTAATTTCTGTTGCAACAACAACAAAATAGCTTTTAATTTTAATTTATTTCAAACTTATTTTAGTTAAAATTAATTTTAAAAAAATTTAAATTTTATTCATTAATCAAAATAAAAAGTACTAATGCCATCTTTAAAATAAAAATTGCTATTTGTAAGCGTTTTAGTTTTTAATTGAATTGGTTTTTTTTCATTTTCGTTGATTTAGATTTTTCCTTAAAAAATGTTTTAGATTTTAT
The DNA here is from genome assembly GCA_016802215.1 of Brachionus paranguensis. NCBI lineage: Eukaryota > Metazoa > Rotifera > Eurotatoria > Ploima > Brachionidae > Brachionus > Brachionus paranguensis. The sequence goes on from JAESIX010000012.1 coordinate 2,132,506, forward strand.
AGAAAAAAATAGTTAAAAATTAAGAATATATTTGATGATTTCAATTCAGCTAAATTTGAATTTTTTTTGTCAAAGAAAAAATAAATTGCTTTAGAAAAACGTAAAAAATGAAGCATTTCTTTGGTCCGAAACTACAGTGGTGACACGTCAACTAGGTTTTACGTAAATTTACGTAAAAATCATTTTGCCGAAAATTTTAGGTTTTTTTGGCAAATTTTGCCGAATTTTTCAAAATTTCACAATTTTTTCTGATTTTGGACTTAAATATCGGAAAAAGTAAATTTACGTAAATTTACAATTTTTAACCAAGTATAAACTAATGAGTATATTTTTAACAAAGTAGAAACTAATGATGGCTAATGATGGTAATTAATTTTTTTAAAATAAATTAATTAGATTATAGAGATTGTTTTTAGATAGAAAAATTAGAGTTGATAGAAAAATTTGATAGAAAAATTTTTAGAGAGATAGTTTTTGAATAAAACTATCTCTCTAAAAAAAATAACATATTTCATCATTTTATTCAAATTAAAGATCCGACCAATCACCATTTCTTTTAATGACACGTTTAATTACCTTAAAATTTAGAATTACCTTAAAATGATTTTTCAAAATCATTTTGAAAAATTCGGCAAAATATGCCAAAAAAACCTAAAATTTTCGGCAAAATGATTTTTACGTAAATTTACGTAAGACCTAGTTGACGTGTCACCACTGTAATTTCTGCAAAAGTTTCATATTTCTTTGCATTTTGAACATCTAAAAAGTATTCTAATCAAATTCAAGCAATTATGTTAAAAAATTTAAATTTAACTGAAATCATAAAAAAAAATAATGACCAAAAAGAAAATTAAAACTTTTGTTTACAGTTTACTTTTTAAATATTGACCCTTTTCTATGCAGCATTTCGAATTTAAATTTCGCTTCAAATCGATAAACTTATCCAGTGAGCGATTGAATTTTGTTGCAAAAAATTCCATTTCACTCTTGTTTATTGTCGTAATTAAAATAATTTTATATCTTAAATAAAAGATTTAATTTGAGTTTTGTGAACCATATCATTAGATATCATTTCTCTGAATAAATTATTTTTAGAAATTGGGATTTTAAAGATGCTCATAATTACAGGACATCTTCTTTGACTAAGAAAAAAGAAGTGATTTCCTTTGATTCCCTGCTATTAATTACTCAAAACTATAATTAAATAAAATAAAAGCTCTAGAATCAAGTCCACAAAAAACATAATTAATTATTTATTAATTTCAAGGTGATAAAATATTTTAAATTTGATTTTGATCAAATTAATGAATTAAATGAATGTATAAAGAGGTTAAAGTAAAATAAAGCTAAATGGCAATTTTGCACCTGCACATGCAAAAATTATTTGACAATATTTGAAAAATTTAGTAAAAGTAAAAATTTTTTGAAAAATTTAATAAAAGTAAAAATTTTTTGAAAAATTTAGTAAAAGTAAAAATTTTTTGAAAAATTTAGTAAAAGTAAAAATTTTTTGAAAAATTTAGTAAAAATATAAGTTAAGAATAAACTGACCCAAATCGATTTTACGTGGCAATAAACCAAGGCAAAAGACTGGTACGTGAAAAATATAAATTAGAATTAAAAAATAACTTTTTGTAAATTAACAGATATACTAAACTGATGAATTGAACTTATTTAATAAATGATTTTTTGATGAAAAATAAGAGTAAGCATTTTTAATTTATAAATAAATAAAAAAAAGATAAAAGTTTGATAAAAATTTTAATGTGTTAATTGACATTAATAATAATAATAATAATAATAGTTAATATTCTACGGTCAAGTTTAGTTTAACTAAATTGACAAAGCAGCAAGACTAACGTAGTCCCGCTATAGTAGACTTCATTTTTTTTAATTTCTACCGACATTGTCCTGTCTGTTTTTGAACTGGTTGATCGACAACCGACGTTGGTAGCACATTCCATTTGTTCACTACTGGGTTTGATAGAAAGATTCGCCTTGCTTCACATTTTGTTAGCTGCGAGCAAATGCGATGCTTTGCTCCCCTTACTCCTCCACTTGGTCCTTCATTATTCACTGAACTCATAAGTTCCGCATCGTAAAACCAATTGACATGATTGTATTTGTTGTGAATTTTATAAAATTGAGTCAGATCTCCACGCTCTCGCCTTTCTTTTAGAGTTTCTAATCCCAAATTAGCTAGTCTCGACTCATAATTCAAACTTTTTATTTGTGGAACAAGCTTCGTTGCTCGTCTTTGTACTTGTTCAAGTCTATATATATCCTTATTTAAATAAGAATTCCAGGCAGGTGCACAGTATTCTAGATGCGGATTCGATCAATTAAAAAAAATATTTTTGAGATATTTTGATTTATATCCTGTTTTTTAAGTTCCACTTTTTTTATTCTTTCTCATTATAAAACAAAACTATTAATATGTCTCGAAATTTCTTTAAAATTACTACCGTAAACCTTTGCCCAGCATACTAGGAATAAACCTGAAATTTAACCGGAATTCTATATGGAATAGTTCCCATCGAAACCATGTTAAAGTAATTTTTTTGAATTTTTTGAGAATTCCGGTTAAAATTAAGAAATGTTCTATTAATAAAAGCTAAATTTAACTAATGTTCTAATAAATTTCTGACGTTTATTCCAGAATTAAAAAAAAAAAAATTAAAAAAATGTAGAATTAAATTCGAATTCGTTTATTAGTCAGAATTAAGGATTCTTCCAATTTTTGAGTTTATTCTATGTGGAAAAAATGAAAAAAATCGTGACTAAATTTAATAAATATATGTATATAATTGAAATTTTATTTGCTTGGTCGGATAATTTTTCCATTTTCATCTCTAGGAAGTCTCTTACGACCCCTTTTTTTTAACTTCTGTATTTTCTTGAGAATCTGTATTGTTTACAACAGGCTGTGGCCGAGGCCGAGTATTTTGAACTAAAGCCTGGGGTCGGGGCTGAGATTGAAGTTGGCTATTTAAATCATCTAAAACATAACGCCCTGATAACTGGAATTGTTGAGTCTGAGCTTGAGCAGTCTTTGGGCGGTTCTTGACCATTCTGTCCATTTGGCACAGTAAGCTTTTTTGATTTTGGCGAACCAGCTTACATCAGCTGGTTGAAGTATGTTGGTGTAACTCCTGTAACAACTTCTCAAGCTCAGACTCAACAATTCCAGTTATTTATTAAATTTAGTCACGATTTTTTTCATTTTTTCCACATAGAATAAACTCAAAAATTGGAAGAATCCTTAATTCTGACTAATAAACGAATTCGAATTTAATTCTACATTTTTTTAATTTTTTTTTTTTTAATTCTGGAATAAACGTCAGAAATTTATTAGAACATTAGTTAAATTTAGCTTTTATTAATAGAACATTTCTTAATTTTAACCGGAATTCTCAAAAAATTCAAAAAAATTACTTTAACATGGTTTCGATGGGAACTATTCCATATAGAATTCCGGTTAAATTTCAGGTTTATTCCTAGTATGCTGGGCAAAGGTTTACGGTATTATTTAAATTTGACTAGTTATTTAAGACACACACACAAAAACCAAGTTATCAGATCCTCAGCTTGCTCAATTATTCATTAATCCAATGGCTTTGCGTAATAAACATTTTCAATAGAAAAGTTTTAAAATAAGAGACTTAGATTTTTTTTTATAAATTCGAATTTTAAATGGAAATAATGGGTTTAGGTTAAAAAAATAATAATTTAAATAAAAAAATTATTAATTTTAAAAATAGAAACGTTTAAATCTATTAGAAATTGATTGTAATTTTTTCTTTTTCTGTTCTATAAAATATTAAAAAATAATAAAAAAAAATAAAAAAATAATAAAAAATATTATTTTCAGTCTTCTTGTTGCTATTCAATAATAGTTAAAAAATTTACAAATGATAAAATAAAATAAAATGTAATTTAATTTTTTTTAAATAAAAAAATGACAATCTGTTTGTTCGTTAATTTTAAAATAGTGGCAAATACATTTTTGGTTCGGTTGGTCCAGAGTTGGTTGAATAAGTTTATATTGATAACGGGTGATTCATGATGTTTTGCAAAAATTTTGGACCCAAGTTAAAATATCAAAGGATAATCAGATAAGGTTAAAATTTTACATGCTTATCATCAAGCTCTTATAGTTTTATGTTTTATGTTTGGTAACAAGTTAGTACATTTTTACCAAGTTCTAGGCAAAAAACATACATGATGCCTATTTGCGCTCAGTAAATTCTTACTTTAATTTATTTTTTTTATAAAAAATTACATTGGTTTATTAATCTATTTTTATCCTTTTTTAAAATAATGGATAATAGGTTCTCGAAAAGAATCCGATTTTGCAATCAGAAAATTTTAAAAAATTTTAAAGTTTAAATAAATTAAATTTAGAATTTAAATTATCAAGTCGACACAAAATTTTATAAAGTGCTAAATTCATTTTAAATGTCCCATATTAAAATTTATTTAATGCAACTTTTTTGTCTTTTTTTAATAAAAAAATCTTATGTATGATATTTTTTAAGAAGTTTATTTTTGGCTGCTATTTTTCAAGGTATCAAATATTTATTTTGGAGAATCCCTTTTATTTTATTAATATTTTTTTTACACATTGGTATCAGACTTAGGTATCAAAAAAAAGAAAAGAAAATTTAGTTTTTGAATATATTTTAAGCAATTAAATTTGATTATAAATAAAAATTTTTAGTAAAAACTTTTTTTTTCATTTTTTTAGAACCATTGGCAACTTGATTTAAAATCTTTTGTTTATGTTTTGAACCTGCAGGTTTTCCTCGCTTTTATTTTGCTTGTGTTCGGACAGGTTCTAAATTTTCTTCTCCTATTTTTCTGTTTTCTCCTAAAGGCATATCTTTAGCATTTGGCTGTCATTCCAGATCTTTATCACGACATGCTAATTCAACAATGACATGTACATGAGCTTTTTATAATATTTCCGCCACTCTTTCTCATTAAATATATATTTTAATTCAGCCTCTGCGGTATTATAGCCTCGAAAAGAGCATAAGGCTTGAAAGATTTAGTTTTTCCTTTCTTATCTTTTTTTTTATTTCGATTTCTTCAGCGTTTAATAGAGAATCATCGATATTATCTTCTATTTTGAATGGAGGTTTGTTGGCTTAACAAATTCGTATTTTGATACCAACTGTTATTTAAATTTGACACCTAATTAAAATAATTTGGTACCAATTATCAAAAATCAGAGACGCCATTATAAATGTAAGCCCTTATTTTTCAGGGTTTTTAATTTTACTAAATTGTTTATTTTTAATTTTTAAAATAAAATACCTGACCTCCTCTAAATGACAGTAGTTTATAACTCAGTTTTTCTGGCCAAGAAAATTTTTTGATTTACAGATAAAATTAATAATTATAAATGTTATTTGTCTTATATGTATCAGTGTAAGTGCAAATTTTAGTTCGAATCTAATATTTCTATCAGAAGTTATTGATGGAAAATTGATTTTTTTCAGTGATCAGAAGTCGAAATAAGGGGTGTAGAATAAAAAATGTCACAAAATTAATTTTATCATAAACAATTTTTTATTTAACTAAGGCTTTAAATTTTTTTTTTAATTATAACTGAACCCTCCTTTTTTGAAAAAATAATATCACTTAAGGTATTAAACTCCATGACGAGATATGATATCGAGCCTAGAGCGAACACTCTTGGCATGGTCTTGTACAACGTTTTCGAGTTGCCTAAGATTTTTTTCCTTCCAATCACCCTCATAAACTTTAGCTTTCAAATTTCCCAGAAAATCTTCAATTGGTCGTACTTTTGGTACGTTTGCTGGATTCACTTCTTTGGCAACATACCTTATGTTTTTATCTAACATATAATTCTGTACCATATTGGCATAATGAGATGATGCTAAGTCAGGCCAAAATACAAAATTGCCATCCTGAAAATATTCTTTAATCATTGGTTCAAGTCGTTTCTTAATACACTCTCCAAGACATATTGATTGACCGCTAAACCACTAGGTACAAAATATGGTTCGTTTATTCCGCGTTGCGAAATAGCCAACCAGGCCATTAATTTTTCTTCAAATTTTTTAACGTACTTGTTAATTACACTCTCCGGCGTCTTGCTTACGTTACTGCTATAAAAAATATCATTCCCAGGCAGCGCGGTGCTACCAAGAGTGAAATAAGATTCATCATCGATCATAGATTTATGTCTGTAGTATTTTAAGAGCTTTCGACGACATTTTAGCCTTGCTGCCTTCTCTTGGTTAGCATTTAAATGAGGTCTCTTGTGTTTTTTATACTTTTTGATGTATACTTTTTTAAAATCTTTCCGATATAGGTTTAGTGGCAATTAAACTTTCTAGCCATCTTTCTTTGCGAACGACCCGATTTATGATTGAAATAGGCTCTAAGTTTGGCGACCATTAGTTTCGTCGCTATTTAAGCAGGTCTACCACTTCATTTTTTTCTCTTGAAAGTTTAATTTTTTTCTATAATATCTAGCCAACTATAAACAGAACGTTTTCTGTATCCAAGACCAGTGAATCGCCTAACAACTTCAGCTTTTAGCAAATTTTGGTTACTTTTTACAAAGTTGTACAAATCTTTTTTGATGGTTTCGAACATTTTTTACTAACAACTTATCGAAAATTCAACTTTTTGAAATAATTTTATTTTAAAGCTAGAATTAGTCTAATATTAAATTTTGAAAAAAATTGGGAAAGGTCTTGTCCACTCTTATAGAAAATTAAACTTAAATTTTGTGCCAAGAAATAATATTTTTGATTTTTTATTAAAAAAAATTAATTAAAGTCTAGAACACCGAGTTCAAATAGGCATCATTCGTTTTTTTTTTCCTAGAACTTGAACAAAGTATGCTTACTAGTTACCAAACATAAAATAAACAACCAGAAAAGCTTGATAAAAAATGTAAAATTTTAACCGTATCTGATTATCTGTTGATATTTTAACATGGGTCCAAAAAATTTACAAAACATTACGAATCACCCGTTATTTTTTTAGCTCTAGGGTTAATATATTAAAAAAGGGTAAAATTTTTAGTGAATAAACATTTAACTACATTATAATCTTTGATTCTTTTTAGAATTTTCAAGAAAATTAACTCGGATACAAAACGAGTGAGAGATTTGGAAAACGAAATGGTTTAAACAAATTTTACCAAAGAATATTAAATTTATAAAAATATTTAATTCTGGCATTTAGTGAATAAACATTTAACTACATTATAATCTTTGATTCTCTATAGAATATAACATAACTACTATTAGATGATGACAATTTTATTTTCAAATACAGTCAACCCTCGTTAATCCCACTCATTTGGTTGAACTATTTAATGGTGCATTAATGAAAATGTAAATTAAACTTTGAATCTAGAGATATAACATATCCTACTCGATTGTGCGGTAATTATCTTATTATTGATCTACGATATCCACTTATTCAAACTCCTGTTTTATCTAATTTATGAACTTATTTTAAAATTTTTAACGATACAATCTAATTTTTAAACATTTTTTTTTAATTTTTTTTTTAAATATTTTTTTTAAATATTTTTTTTCAATATAATTTAAAACTTTTTATTTTTGCTAAAGGAACTTTGGCTCGACCAGCAATACTATTAAAAAAAATGTAGAATAATTTTTTTTGTTGAGCCTTTAATTTAATTTAAAGAATAAATTTCTTTTGACTAGAAATGTTAAATTTTAACTTATTGTCTACAAGACTTCAAATTAATAAAAAATAATAAAAATAATTTTTATCTCGCTAATATTTTATTGATGATTTAACAAAGAAAAAACAATTGCAAAAGCTAGGAAAATTAGGTCCAAAATGATAAAAATTCTTTTTATATTAAATAAAAAAAAGAGTTCTTATTTAATTCTTCTTTTAAAATAAAATCCAATCTTGACTGACTTAACTCTTCTACATTTTCATGACATTGTATTAATTTATTTTTCATTTGAGTTAATCGACAACCTTTATTTTTTATTTCTGAATTTAATTGTGAAATTGAATTCTTACAAGTTTCTAATTTTGTTACAGACTCATTTAGCTTGTTTTCAATGTTGTAAATCTGTTCATTTAAATCTTCTAATTGTCTATTCAAGTTATCTTTTTCAGACTGTTTTAACTTGAATTCCAATCGGTATTTTGCTTGCCATATTGAAGATTCGATTAATTTTATTTGGCTAAAAAATGGTACTAATCGTTCAGGTTGCCCAGAAAAAGCTGCAGCAATTCGTGTAAAATATCCAACAACCGGCACAATGTCTTGTGACAATTCTTTCATAAGTTTATCATTCTCTTCTAATCCATTTTCCATTCTGTTCATTTCATTTATAAGGTTACATTTTACACGTGCTGCTTCACTTTCTTTTAATTTAAGTTCTTCTTTCTTTTTAGTCAATATTCCACTATCATGCTTATATTCTTTTACTTTTTTTTCGTATTCTGCTTCTTCAGCGTGCAGATCAGTTTATTTTTCTTCAAGTTCTATTATGTCACATTCACATTGTCCAATTGATTTCTTATAAAATAATAATTTCTTTTCGGACATCAAGCTTTAGAAATAAGAAACGGATTAAAAAAATATTTACATATTTATTAAAAGATTTTGCAAAAAATTATTTTATAAAAAATTACATATCTAGAAATAAAAAATTTACGAGACTTAAATCCAGACATATGGCATTGTTTAGAAAATTTGGGAAAAAATCACAAAAAATTATTTTTATTTTTATTATTTTATATTAATTTGAAGTCTTAAAGACAATAAGTTAAAAATATTGAATTTCTTTAAAATTTAGTGTGATATAATTTTTTATGTATCATCTTATCTTATCTTATTTAATGTATATATGATTATACATAAAAATTAAATCACACTAAATTATAAAGAAATTCAATATTTTTAACTTATTGTTTAAAATTTGGGAAAAATCCCAAACTAAATTTGATTATTTATAATAAATAAAAGTCGAAAAACAGGCTATTTTTAAACTTAAACTAAACTATTTTTTTTTAGTCTTAAGTCTAAAGAAAATAAAAAAAATATGGCAATATAAAAACTAATCTCTAAAAGCATCAAAATCTATTATTATTATTTTTAATATTTAAAAATTTTTATTTAAGCTTAGATAAATTCTTGAACAAAACATTTCTATTAGATTTAAAAATGTCAATGCTGTCATTGCTAAAAGAATCCAAAAATATATCTCTCATAGATGTAAGCTCCATTGAACTAGCTATTGCATCAAACAAACATTTGAATTCAAATATTAACGAAATTATCAAAAGAAATCACACCATCGATGTTTCATTGGCAATGAGAAATTGGGCTACTGCTGGCAAAATTTTGAATCTAGCCTATGCAGGAAGCATAGACTCTAAGTGTTCAACATCCATAATCAAAATTCTGTTCAAGTATCTATTAATGATACACGACTCTAATCTTGCATGCTCAACGTTTGTTAGTGCATGCCTCAGCTCGTTGAAGTACCACAAATGCGCCATTACACTTGCCGAAAATAACAAACTAGAAGCAGCTTTGACTAACATGGAAAAATGTTCGAAATTGGTGAGCAAAATGATGGAATCGTCCGATGAGCTGGCAAAAAAAGCAGATGAGCTAAGCAGACTTTCCGAAGAGGCTTTGACAGCCGCTAGTGACGATGAAAATATTTCCTGGGAAGAAAAAAGACGAATTGCTGACTCAATCAGGAACTCAAAAGCAAGACAAGCTGAACTTGAAGCCAAATCAAGTTCGCTTTTTAAACAAATTAATGAAATAAAAGAAGATAGACAAAAGGTTTACAAGAAGATTGACCAAGAAGCTTTCAGCTTGCACCTAATTGTCAATTCAGTTTTTAGTCCAGTGACTGCATTATTTAAAAATCGTAATTATTTCTCTAAATTTTTTTCCAAAACTGATCTAAATAACAACGAAGGAGATGAGGAAAAGGAAACCAGTCGTTCAGAAAAGCTGTATCAAAAAGAAAAAGAATTAACAGACTTGGAAAAAGATCTCCAAAAAGAAGAGAGAATTTCGAATGCGGAATTGGATAAAATTGGCACAATTCTAAAAGATTTAAAGATTCAAGATAATGACTTGAAAGCGTCTAATATATCTCTTGTATTGGCCATAAAAGCATTGGGAAAAATCAAGACAACATTTGAGTTGACACGGCAAGTTTGGATCGATGTCCAAAATCATTGCAAGCAATTATCTGACCTTGGCACAATCAAGAGTCATGCCGAAGCAGACTTAAAGGATGAAGTAATCGCAGAATTAAGATCATCTGGTCTGCAATGGCTTTCATTCGGAAAATTAAATTATATGGCTAAAGAAGCCATTGAAAATGTGAGCAAACAAGCTGATGGTTTACTAAATAATTTGCCAACTAAATCTGAAGCATTGAGAATAGTTCAAGATGAAGCAGAAGATTTAGGTCTTTATTTTATGTAGAACTAATTTTGAAATTTACACAAAATATTTTTAATTTCAGTAATCAAATATTTATCATTTACAATTTATTTAGAGCTATTATTTCTAATCATTATTTAGGAAAAACAATTTTGGGCCTAATTTTCCTAGCTTTTGCAATTGTTTTTTCTTTGTTAAATCATCAATAAAATATTAGCTAGATAAAAATTATTTTTGTTTTTATTATTTTTTATTAATTTGAAGTCTTATAGACAATAAGTTAAAAATATTGAATTTCTTTATAATTGAGTGTGATTTAATTTTTTATATATAATCTTAATAAATGAAGAATTTATTTAATATTGGGATAAAAAAATAAAAAATCGGGGTATTTTATACAAATTTTGTGTTTATCGAACTTTATTTCTCTAGAAATAATGACGGACATTAATTTGTATAATTGATTGGAAAATAATTAGATTAAGTTAAACTTTCATTTTTATTAAAAATATAATTATGAAGGGATCCCCAGGTTCGTCAGAATGGCTTACGCCTTCGTTTAAACCCAGTTGCAACGTAAAATTGAATATAAAATTTTATATATTAAAAAAAAAAAATTATAGTTTATGTGCAATTTATGAGTCTGATGAATTTATCCATGGGTGTCTCAGTTTGATTTGTAATGTTTTGTAAAATTTTTGGACCCATGTTAAAATATCAACAGATAATCAGATACGGTTAAAATTTTACATTTTTATTCAAGCTTTTCTGGTTGTTTTTTTTTTGTTTGGTAACTAGTAAGCATACTTTGTTCAAGTTCTAGGAAAAAAAAAAAATATGATGCCTATTTGAACTCGGTGTTCTAGACTTTAATTTATTTTTTTTAAATAAAAAATCAAAATTATTCTAATTCTTAAAGAATTAAGGCATCCATTTAGTTAAATATCCTAGTTTTCTGTCGTTCAAAAGATATTTGGTCAAATTTGCACTTTTTAACGGGTGAAGAAAAAAAAATGGCTCAAAATTTAAGTCTAATTTTCTATAAGAGTGGACAAGACCTTTCCCAATTTTTTTCAAAATTTAAAATCAGACTAATCCTAGCTTTAAAATAAAATTTTTTCAAAAAGTTGATTTTTCGATAAGTTGTTAGTAAAAAATATACGAAACCATCAAAAAAGATTTGAACAACTTAGTAAAAAGTAACCAAAATTTGCCAAAAGCTGAAGTTGTTAGGCAATTTACTGGTCTTGGATACAGAAAACGTTCTGTTTATCGTTGGCTAGATATTATAAAAAAAGATAAAACTTTCAAGAGAAAAAAGGGAAGCGGTAGATCTGCTAAAATAGCAACGAAACTATAATTAAAAAAATTTAAATTTTTTTTAAATTAATTTTATCTAAAATAATTTTAAAAAAAATTAAAATTAAAAGCTATTTTTTTTTTGTTGCAAAAGAAATTAAAATTATGCAATTTTGTCACGAATTATTTTTTTATTTCAAGATTAAAATATTGATTTTTAGTTTGAATTTATATTTTTGCTGCACTATTTATCTATTTAACGCTGAAAGATTATGACAAAAAAAATCAAAAAATCAAAATTTTAAGATTATAAACATTGACTATATCAATCCTATAATGAAAATTTAATTTTTTTTTAGACTGGCTTCAGAAAGGATAAAATGAATTTAAAAGTTCATGCATTTATTTTAATAATAAAATTTAAATGCTGATTTTATTGACTTTAATGGTAGCTATGTAACTTATAGCGATGTATTTTAAGGCTTCGAACTAAATAGCAATAAGTTAATAAATAAAATTTTAATTAAGAGTTAACAATATTTATCATAAACTTCATATTTCTTGATGTCTTTATTGTAATCGAAATAAAATTTATTCCAAAATCCCTAATACTCACAAAATTAAATTAATTTTATAATAATTTAATTTTAGATATTGAGAAATCTGAAAAATCAGAAATGCTTTAAGAGAAAACAATTTTTTTATAAAATTTTTCTTTTTTTTTACTTGCTCAATTTTTAAATTAAGACATCATCAAATTTCATCCAGATATTAAGATTACAAAATGAGTTTCCAAATTTTTTTAAGAAAAAAACATTGAAAATTTTGCAGCTTGGAACAGCAAAAAAATAAGATTTCCAATCTGAATTTAAAGATCTCTTAATTATTAGATTGACAATTATAATGCCTCAATCTAATAAACGAAAACTTCCGAGATAATTTAATATTTAAAAAAAATATTTTCATCATAAAATTTTTCATTTCATTGATCATTATTTATAATTTTGCTCACGAAAAAAAAGCAATCTTAAAGTTTAAAAATAAAATCTCAATTAAAATTTAATTTGCAAACAAAAAATGGAGATGTATAAAAAGAAAAGATGGAAGAATTCATTATAAGAGTCTTTAAAGAAAATTCTCAAATTATTTAATATGAAAGTCTAAAATCGATTAATTATTTTAATATCTTTTAATATAAATATTTTCTCTGGTATTTTAATAAATAAGATTTCTTAGAGAGTTATCTTTTTAATAAAAAGATAATTTTTAAAAAAGAAAAAAATAAATCAATTATTTGGATATCGAATTACAATAACTCCTAAAAAATTTTTTATTCTCTTAAAATAATCTTTTTTAATTTGAAGAAAAAGAAACACACGTAAGCCAAAAGTCAAGAAAAGAAAAGCACACGTAAGCCGAAAGAAAAGTGTTAAGTAAAATCGAAAAAAAACGTAGTAAAAGCACGCAGTTTTTTATTCAAAATGGACACAAATTTTTTGCTTGAAGCAAACTGGCCAACGTTTGGACAGGGTGTTGTATCTGGTCATTCAAAAACGTTACATGATTGGTGTGGTAATATTTCGAAATTTGTTTTGGAGCTTTCAAATCGTTTAAAACATCTGGAAGAAAGGGAGATTGAAAAAGACATTGAACTAAATAAACTGAGAGCTCAATTGGCAGCAGCAAGTAAAACGGAAAACTCACCCAACATCAGTAGTCAATGGGTTCAAGTAGTAAAACAAGGTTCCAAAAATGCTAAAAAACCAGCTGATCAGATAGCTGTAGCAAATGCGACCATCAGCGAAATGAATGAAAGAATGAGAAGAAGAAAAAATGTTATTATTTATGGTGTGCCAGAATCAAAGAAAGAGATTTTAACAGACAAGAGAGCTGAAGATGAAGAAAAAATCAAAGAAATTCTGACCACTATTGGAAAAAGTGATGTCAAGCCAGCGTATTCGAGACGTTTGAGATCTAAAGACCAAAGTAAACCAGGTCCAATTTTGGTGGAACTCAAAGAAGAAGCAATCAGAAATCCATTACTCCTTGCAGCCAAAAAGTTGAGAGATTCAAATTCTCTCAAAACTGTTTATATTAGTCCAGATTTGACTGAAACGGAAAGAGCTTTAGACTATGAATTGAGAAAACAGAGAAACGAAGCAAATAATGGTCTTTCACAAGACTCGCCCTTTCGATATGGCATCCGTGGAAATCAGATCGTCAAATTCAAGAAGCAATAATCGTTCATCAGAAGCGTCATCACGTCTAGATAGTATCGAATCGTTAAAATGTATGTATTTAAATGCTACTTCTTTGAACAACAAACTAGATGAATTTAGTGTTGTTATTGAAACATATAGCCCACAAATTGTGGCAATTAGTGAGACTTGGTTCAAGAGCATCTCACTTACTCACCGAAAAGGATACAATGTGTACAGAAAGGACAGAATTGATGGACGCAGAGGCGGTGGTGTATGTCTCTACATTGATGAATTTATCGACTCATTTGAATTAAATGATGCAGGTTTTAATTTAAGTAAAATTGAACAAATTTGGGTAGTAATAAACTTTAACTCCGAAAAGTAATTAGTTGGCTGTATTTATAGGCCAAACGATTTTGTTGATATGAACGATTTTGATTTAATTTTCAAGCAAGCTAAAGACTATGTGGATGAAAAAGGTTTTAAAGATCTTCTAATAATGGGTGATTTTAACTTTCCATCAATCAACTGGTCAAATGGCTGTGTGTCAGAAATTTTAAACGAAAATGGCATCGAACATAAATTCAGAGAGACGCTAAACGACACTTTTCTATACCAGCATGTAAATGTCCCCACTTTTCAAATGGCAAACGAAAAAGCTGTCAACACTTTAGATTTGATTTTCACGACCCAATCTGGCAGTGTGTATGCAATCGATACAAAATTTGTGCTCGGTAACATAAATAAAGGACATCTGGCTATCTTTTTCAATTTTATTCTCAAAAACAAGGTTAGTAAGAAATCACATACCTGTAAAAAATTTATCTATAATAAAGCTGACTTTGTAAAAATTTCACATTTTCTTTCAAATATAAATTGGGTGCACTTGTTTGAGAATTTAAATATTCAAGAAATGTACGATGAGTTAATTTTCTATGTAAGCGAAGCTAGTAATCGATTCATTTCAGTGACAGATGGCTCAAAAAAGAAAACTATCTCAAAACCTTGGATTAAAGATGATCTCAAGATCTTAATCAGAAATAAGAGGAATCTTAGATACAGGAACTGTTCATGTAACTGGAAGGATATGAATCTTTATAAAGATTACAAACGTACCTGTAAATTAGTTTTATCAGAAATTAAAAAAGCCAGACTAACATATGAACAAAATTTAGTGGAAAAAGCTAGGAAGAATCCTAAAATATTGTATAAATACTTAAATGATCAACAAGTAGTCAAAGAATCAATTAAAGCATTAAAAAAGTCAAACAATGAAATAACGCACGAACCGAAAGAGATATCAAATCTTCTTAATAAATGTTTTCAAGATGTTTTTGTTATTGAACAAGATGGTGAGCTTCCACCTTTTGAAGTTGAGTTTGATGAAAGCTGGTCAGAATATAGTGACATTGATCCAAATGATATTAGTTATGAAATGGTATTTAAAAAATTACAAGACCTAAATCAAAATAAATCATGTGGTGTAGACAAGCTTCATCCATCATTGCTTAAAAATTGTGCAGAAGCCTTTACTGTTCCTTTAACTTTGATTTTCAGAGAATCTTTATCCAATAGTCAGCTTCCAATCCAATTCAGATCAGCAAATATTACTCCATTGTTTAAAAAAGGTGATAAATCAATGCCGAGCAATTATCGTCCTGTGTCTTTAACTTCAATTCCGTGTAAAATTATGGAAAGCATAATTAGAACCAAAATGGAAGATTATCTTTATAAGCATAATATTATATCTAAAGAACAGCATGGATTTGTCAAGAAAAAGTCATGTACCACTAATCTTCTGGAAACTCTAGATTTCATCTCAATGAGTCTAGATAAAAGTATCCCTGTTGATGTGATTCTACTGGATTTTGCGAAAGCATTTGATACTGTTCCGCACAGAAGACTAACAGCTAAATTGAAAGCGTATGGCTTTGGCGGTCTGACACTAAAATGGATTGAAGCTTTCTTGAAAAATAGAAGGCAACGAGTTGTTCAAGGGGAAATTTTATCGGATTGGGTTGATATTTTTAGCGGTGTACCACAAGGCTCAGTGATTGGTCCACTATTGTTTGTTTTGTATATCAATGATCTACCAAAAGGATTAGAAAATGTTGTCAAATTGTATGCAGATGATACTAAAATGTTCTCGCAAACGGTATCAGAAATAAGCGCAGCGAAACTACAATTAGATTTAGATTTAGTTTTCAAGTGGACTCAAGATTGGCTTCTTCTCTTCAACACATCAAAATGTGTGGTCATGCATTATGGTCATAAAAACAAATATTTTCCTTATTTTATCAATGGTAAGCAGCTATCAACGTCAGAAACCGAAAGAGATCTTGGAGTTATTTTTAATACAAATCTGAAATGGAAAAATCAAGTGTTAGAGGCTACAAACAAAGCAAATCAAATGCTAGGTCGCATCAGGAAATCATTTGCTCGTTTTGATTGTAAGTTATTTAGATCTCTGTATTTAACTTTTGTTCGTCCTCTTTTGGAATTTGCGGTGCCTGTATGGTCTCCAATTCTTAAGTCTGACTGTGAGAATGTTGAAAGGATTCAACGCAGAGCTACGAAATTTGTTTCTGCAATTAGAAACAAACCGTATGAAAGCAGATTGAAGGCTTTGAACATTCCAAATCTGATGGAAAGAAGAAAAAGAGGTGATCTAATTCAATTATACAAGTTCATGCATGGAATAGAATTGGTTGAAAAAAGCAACAATTTTAATGTCACTAAAAACCAAGGAAGAGGTCACTGCTTTAAATATCACAAAGAAATTTCAAGGCTCCAACATAGAGATAACTTTTTTTTCAACAGAACCGCTAGCATATGGAACTCGCTGCCTAATCAATTAGTTGAAGCCCCCAATGTTAACAGCTTTAAAGCAGGCATTGATTGCTGGATGAGCAGCAATCAATCACATCAGCTGTCTTAGTGTGCCTTGTCAGCACACTCGCTGGCTAGCCAGCTACAGTCTAAACTACTACTACTACTACTAGTATTAAATTGGTAATTTTGTCTTTTATTTCAATATTAATAACATAATTAATAATTACATACCATTTTTAATTTTACGAGCATAATATAAATCAAAATTTGATGAATTTGATTTTGCTCTATTCTTTATAAAAATGAGTTACTTAATGGTTTAATAGCTTATTTAAAATTCTTAAAAGTAAAAATAGAAAATTTATCTATTTTGCTACCTTTTAAACCATCTTTAACCTGTCGACCAACTCAGTTTAACAAGAAATCAGAAAATAAATTATATTTGATTAAATTCAATAATTTAAAACAAAGCTTTTAATCATTAAACATTTTATTAATTGATTTTAAATAAAAATTTTTCAAAAAAAAATAATAAAAAATAAAAAAGACCAAATTTCTATACCATCATATATAAATTTGAAAAGTTAAAATCGTTTTTTTATTATTGAATAATTTAATATCTCATTTATCGTTAACATTTTTAATTCTCTTGTCCATTACCAAGACCACTCGAGTACGTACTAATAGAAATGGGACTATTGCTTGTTGTCACCCCTAAATTAAATTTACTCAGCCTGTTGTTTGATTTATTTTGACCGATTGAAATGTTGTATTTGTCAAAGCATTCTTTGTCAAACTTTTCTAGATGCTCGCTTTGCTCGTCTTTTAATCTTGCCAATCTGGCTTGAGAGTTTTTTTCAAAGTCTTCGCATTCAGTCAGAATCCTAAGGTCCAGATCTTTGAATCTTTGCTTTCGTTCAGCTTCAAGTTGTTCATTCTCTCGTAAAAATGTCTCGGCTTGCTGTTGCTTACGGTTTGCATGAGATTGGTACAGCAACCTCATCTGCTTTTCCAAGTCTTCATTTAATTGATCTTGCTCCATTTGCTGAGTACTGTTTAGTTTAAAATTTTGTTGCTGATAAACAGCTTCCACATTTGTCTTGTATTGCTCGTAGAGAAGACTAAATTTTCTATTTTGCTCTTCTTTTATTTGTTCTAGCTTTTCTTTCACCTGATCCTTTGGCGTCTTGGCCATTATTTCTTCAACATAAGTTTTGTATTGCTTGTTTTGAGTGTTATATTGGTGTTTGTACAATTTGCGTATATTTGCTTGTTGTTGCTTTATTTTTCAAATAGATAATTAATTTTTAATTAAACAAAATTTTAGTTTAGTTTGAAAAAAACTAAGAGAAATTTGTTTTATTTACTTAAATAATGGAGATGGTGATATACTTTGCTTGAAAATTAAAAGATCACGATTAAATGAATTTAATGACACCAAAAATTTTTTTTAATTCCGAAAATTTTTGGTTTTGTGAAATTCAAATACAAATTGAACAAAAATTCTTCCTTTTTTGATGAATTAAAATTAAAGTAAATAAAAAAAACTTACAAAAATACTGCAACATATTGCAGCGTACTTTGTTGCACCTTTAATACCCAAAATAAAATTTTTAATTTCTTTTTTTTTTATTAAATCGAATCAATAATCAATTTAAATCTTATTGATGTTTAAAAAATTATTTTTGGTAAAAAGGTGCAACAAAGTAAGTTGCACTTTGTTGCAGTATTTTGTAAGTTTTTTTTATTTACTTTAATTTTAATTCATCAAAAAAGGAAGAATTTTTGTTCAATTTGTATTTGAATTTCACAAAACCAAATTTTTTGGAAGCTTAAAATTATTTTCAGGCAAAAATTAATTTAAAAGTTTTTTTTTTAAATCTAATATTAATTTTATAATGCAAGGTAATAACACCAAAAAATCTAAATATTAGTGTAAAGTTTTGGGTTCTTGTGTCAAATCTTAAAGTAATGTTAAAAATATTTTTAGTTGTTCATAAAATAGCAACCAAAGTGTTTTTTTGAAGCAAAAAACAATCTAATTTTGAAGATTTTATTTTTATTTTCAAGTCGTTAAGTGTTTATAAAAATTTCGACTTGGATTTAAAAATAAATCTGGTTGAATGGAACTATAAAAATTAAAAATATAAACGCTTGTTAAATTAATGTAAACTTTATGTATTGCAAGAAATAAATTTAAATTTTTTACTTTTTAAACGAGTCTTATAGACTTTGATCATTGGTATTTTTTTCGATTTTTATTTTATTTTAAAAAGTTTTAAAATTAATTGAAATAAATACATATATAAAATATATTAAATCGAGAGCCGATCAATATAATGATTCAAATTACACTAGCATTGTATTATTAACAGAGTTGTTTAAAAGTCACAAGTCTTTAATCAAGTCAAAGTCATGACTTTGACTTGTTGGAAAAAATTTAAAAAGTACATGTCAAGACTTTGACTTGTTGGAAAAAATTTAAAAAGTACAAGTCAAGACTTTGACTTGTTGGAAAAATTTTAAAAATACAAGTCATGACTTTGACTTGTTGGAAAATTTTTAAAAATACAAGTCAAGACTTTGACTTGTTGGAAAAATTTTAAAAATACAAGTCATGACTTTGACTTGTTGGAAAATTTTTAAAAATACAAGTCAAGACTTTGACTTGTTGGAAAAATTTTAAAAATACAAGTCATGACTTTGACTTGTTGGAAAAAATTTAAAAAGTACAAGTCATGACTTTGACTTGTTGGATATAATGATAGATTTCTAAAGAATATTCATAATGTATAAGAAATATTTTTTTTTTAAATAAAAAAATAAAGTACTTTAAAAATTATTTATTAAATATAGATATTAACTTAAAATAACTTTTAATTAAAAATTTTTTGTTTTTATTTAAATCTTTAAAAGATCAAAATTACACCGCAAAAGTGTTGTATTTTCTAGATTTTTAACTGTCATTCTTGATCTATGTGGTCTGTTTATATAGCCAGCATATGAAAATGTTCGCTCTATGGGACCTGATGATGCTGGAATAGATAAATATTTTAAAACCAAAATATATAGATCTGGGAAACATGATTTGTTTAGTTGCCAAAATGTCTTTAAATTAACATCTTGATCATATTCAATCTTTAAATAATCATCAATCTGACGCCTGAAGAATTTTTCATCGTTAGATTGAACATCTTCAGAACTCGTGTTTTTTTTTGCGAAACTAAAAAATTTCCTTCGTTTTAATGGTGATTTTAGGACGCTTGAATCGGATTCATTGCTGATTGTACTTAACGGCCGTCTATTAGAACTTGAAGAAGCGTTCTCTATAACCTGAGATTCGTTAACGTTTAAATTGAAAACATCATTAGTGGACGCTGCATTTTTCTCTCTAAGTCTCATTTTTGAGAATTCCTCCATGAGTTTGTTTTTTAATTTATTTAGAATTCTTATTTTTTTTACCTCGTCTATATCGAGACTCAATATCCACTCATTTTTGAAAAATGGATCTAAAAAGGATGATATATAGAGAGAAAAATCTGTTCCGATTTCATCTAAAGTAGATGGATTTTCAATATTAATAAATATTGAGTTAAAACGAAATCTCAATTGAGATTCTAATTCTTGCCTAAAGGCTATAAGATTCTTGTTTTTTGGTTCATATTGTTTGAGGTCATTAATAAGCTGAAATAAACTAGGGACAACTAAGCTTATTGTACAATAATTTTCACCTTTTTAAATTTAAATTCATTAAAAAAAAAAATATGATTTAAATATTAATTACCTTGTATCTCATTAGTAACATATTCGAAAGGCTCTAAGATATTCACAATGTCTATTAGTCGTAAATAGTCAATTTGAGTCAATGAGAGATTCCAGGATTCAATTTGTTCAAGACCTTCATTCAAATCATTCAATTTTATTTTACAAATTGATTTCAAACATTCAATTTCACTGTTCCATCGAACTTTTATTGGTTTAGTAATGGCTTTATAATTCTTTTCTTCCAAAAAAATTTGCAAAAACCTTTTTTTGCCGATATTTTGCTGATATTTTGTAGCATTTAGAAAGGAGCTTTCGAATATTATTAATTTTTTTCAAGCTATTTTTTACCACAAGTTGAATTGAATGTGCGAAACAGCGTGAATGAATTTTTTCGTTTGGTATGAATTCGCAAAAACTATCAATTAGATTTGAATTTGTTTCCTCTTCATCTGAACTTGTTAATTCATCATCATCTTCATCTGAGGAACTGTAATTAATTTGGTTTGATTCAATTTCTTCTAGACTGAATTCATTGTCACCAACTAAATTATAAAATATAATAAATTTAAATGTTTTAGAATTATTAATTGAATTTAATAAACTTAAGTTTGAGTAGGTCAAAAGTATTTATTTATTACCTAAATCATACAGTTTGCCAAATTTCACCATATTCGAGCCATTATCTGTTACAATTTTAACAATTTTTTCTCTATTTTAATTGAGTAAATTAATTTAATTTCTATGTTATACAGGTAAAATACTTTATATTAAATTGATCTAGAATTTTGTCCAACTCTTTTTTAATATTAAAGCCAGTGCAATCTTTGATATTTTTACATGCAATTACTAACGTTGTGAATTTAAATTCGCTATCAATAAAATGGGCAGTCACTCCCAGAAAAGATCTTAATCTTCTATCAGACCAAATATCTACTGTAAGCGATATAAATCTTGCACAATCTAAATTTTGTTTTAACACCGAATATAAGGTTTTGTAAGCTTCTCTATGAAGCTTATTTAATGTCATCCTTGTACATGGTTTCCATTTATCACAAACCAAAGACATGAAAATTTGAAAACCTAAATTTTAATAAAAAAATTAATTTAATTCATAAGGATGCAAAAATGATTAATAAAATTAAGAGCATACATCAACTGATTATAAGTTTTAATAAATCAACTTAAATTTTACAAAATAGGAGAAAAATTCAAAATACCATCACCATTAGACGAAATGGTAAGCTACACCCGATTATTAAATATTTAAATACAAAGAAAGTTTTTTTTTCTTGATTTAATTTCATTTTTTGTCAGTTTTGCAAGCTTCTTTTCTTCTATTCTTTTTCCGAATAAATTGTTTATAAAAAGGAGGTTTCCATTTTTTCGTGTGTCGTATAAAACTCGATGTTTTGGTCTTTGAGCCAGTAATTTTATTTTTGCAAGTGATACACACACCAGATCTTGAAACAATGATCTTTTCATTGTTTTCTTGACAAAATAATTTATAAAAAAATAAAATATTATTATTATTCAAATGTTTACTTTCGACTGTAAAATCCGTAAAACAAGTCTTCAAAATTTCAGATTTCTGAATTTGAATATCAGTATTCATTTTTATTTTTAAAATCGTGTTTAAAATTATCTATAGTTAAATAAAATAAAATTTAATAAATAATAATCAAAGCTTAATTTTATAGATAATTAAAAAGAAAATAGTAAATACCAATTTTAAATATAAGCAATATTTTAGAAATTGTTTAAAACGATTCTAAAAATCTTTTATTTATAGTGACAATTTTTGGCTTAATAGACGCTAGCTTTTTGATGTTTAAATGCTTATTTAAAAATAACAGTTCGGGGTACGCACGTGTGAGTGCTTAAAATTTTTCCAACAAGTCAAAGTCTTGACTTGTATTTTTAAAAATTTTCCAACAAGTCAAAGTCATGACTTGTATTTTTAAAATTTTTCCAACAAGTCAAAGTCATGACTTGTATTTTTAAAAATTTTCCAACAAGTCAAAGTCATGACTTGAAAAATTAAAAATTTTAAAGTCAAAGTCTTGACTTTAACTTTTTAATGACTTGTTGAGACTTTTTTTCCTGACTTTTGTACAAGTCTGATTATTAACATCTCCATTTTGATGTGAGTTCAGCAACTTTTTGCATTCTGATCACAACATTATTTCAGAACATTAAAAAATAAAAATCATTCAAAAATTTTACTGCATAAAAAAATATAAAATTTTTCAGCGCAGTTTTTTGAAATTTTTTGATCGCTAATAAAAAGCAAAGTTTGGCAGATTTAAAAAAAAATATTCATCTTATTTTTATTTATTTATTTTTGTATCTGTATCGAGCTAATGCTCCTTTAGAATAAATGTAACTTCTTTTACATTTTTTAGAACAAGTCAATCTTTTCCAATAAAAAAGTTGTAAAAAAATTAATCAGAATGTTAATTGATGAAAAAACTTCATCTTGTCATTTAAATCTAATGTGATGATAACATTATAAATGAATTAAACAGAGTTGTTTAAAACTCACAGGTCTAAAGACAAGTCCAAGTCCAAAATTTATAATTTTCTTCTTTGACTTTGACTAGGGCGCCACAATAACTCTAGAACGGCAAAAAATTCATTTGACCGTCATCATGATTGCATGAAACAGTAAAAATTCAATTATTAATTTTGACTTCAAAATTAAATAAAAATTAACCAAAAATAATCAATTTTTTCCCCTGATTTAATAACAAAAAAGTAATATATATTTTTTAAAAGACAAAATTATATTAATAATTAAACAGCATTAAAAAATGTTAATTAAAAGATCTATGAAGATGTTTTCACTAATTTTGTCATTAGATTCAGTAAATTTCTAAAATATTTGAATTAATCAATTATTTTACTATCCATGATATCATAGAATTGTACATTAAAGATAAAAATTAGCCATAATAACTCTTTATTTTTATTTTAAATAAATAGAAGTTTTAAAAAATTCTGTTTATTTAAAATAAAAACGTTTTAAAATTTCAAAACATTCGAGCTCTAATAATTTTCTCTTATTGTTAAAAAAAAAATGGTATCAAACAAGTATTAAACATGCTCGTACATCATTTCAGACTAGGTATAATTAAACTTTATCCTAAAGATCTTAAGAAGCAAAAATTATATTTTCTTTGTAAATTCTTTTCAAAATTAAAAAAATTGAAAAAAATTTTGAAATAAAATTTTTCAAAACTTAAATTAAGACATTTTCTTTGAATAAAAATAGTCATTAAGAATTAATTTTTTAATACAGATTTTGGAAAAAAAGAAACAAATGTTTAAAATTTTAGATAAATTTCTGTTCGAATTTATTATTGTTTTTAAGACTCCCGAAAAAATAAAATATTTTTATGACTTTCTTTTTCACGTGTCCCAATAGAGCTTTATCAACTTAATCTTTAATTTTTTTATTTGTTCTTTTGAACCCAGGAGTTTTAAGAGCTAAATGATGCAGTCCGAATCCTAAAATTTTATTTATTAATTTATTAATTTATTTATTTTTTTATAATAGTCCAAAATTTATTCTGTCAATTATATCAGCCGGTAAATTCTAAAATTCTGATATGCTATCTAATCTTAGTTTACTGCAATTAATCTGCAATATAATTTTCCATAACTTTAAATTGTTTTTGTAACTAAAATTCTATTTTTATAATCAAAAATATTTACTTTATAAAAATGCTTTATGCATATTAAAAAAACTTTATAAAAAAAACTATTTTTCTTGATTTAAAAAAAAAAACTCTTTGTATATAAAAAATCTTTTTGATATTAGAATTATTTCTAAGCTAAAACTCACCCTCACATTAACACATATATTTAACTGATAAATTTAACTTATTTATAAATGATTTATAATAAAACATAATTTTTTTTTGTTTAAAAGCATATTTTTAGTGATAAAAAAATAGCAAGCCTTTTAAATTTATTCTTTTCTTAATGAGAAAAAATGATTAAAGTTTGATAAAATTTTTTAATTTTTTAAAATACTTAAGTCCTGAATTGTTACAAGTAGGCTTTACAGTTTCCTTGAAGAAAAAAGAAATTAGAAGAAAAAAGTATGTTCTCTCTTCTTTGACATCTCTCAGGCCTTTGATAAGGTATGGTACAGTGGTTTAATCTACAAGCTAAGTAAAACTGGGACTCCCCAATGCATCCTGGATTGGGTAGTAAATTTTTTAAAAAATCGAGAGTTTTTTTGTCAAGTTGAATAATTTCGAATCGGATACACAGTCTATAGAAACTGGGGTTCCTCAAGGTGCGGTCATTAGCCCTCTCCTTTTTACCATCTTTATCAATGACCAAGAGCTAAGCTTAAAACTTTTTGGCAAGCAAATACCCTACACTGACTCTCCAGTTTTCCTTGGAATAAAATTTGACCAAAGCCTCTGCTTCAACTCTCAAGTTGGATTTATCCGCTCCAGATGCCACGATAGAGTGAATATAGTTAAGATCTTATCCCACAAGTCGTGGAAGTTATGCAATAAGACTCTTTCCGGAATCTATAACGCCCTTATAGGCTCCATCGTTGACTATATTATTTTTATTTTACCGCGTATCTCCCAGACGAACATTCTAAGACTTCAAGTAATTCAGAATATATCCTTTAAATCAATCTATCATCTACCCTATGACACACCATCAACTCAACTTTTCAGACTTCTCGAAGAAAAAAAAGTTGATAAAATTGAATCCAGACTTAGAAATTTACTCAACAAATACGTAATTAACAGTCTAAAATACAAAAACGTACTAATAACTTCTCTCAAACAGGATTATATTGATGTTTTCATTGAAAGCTCAGCAAGTCCCGAATCAAAAACCCTACTATGTCAAGTCTCCAATGAATTTTTCCAATGGACTGCTAGTTTGATGTAATTTCATAACCTCATTTCCTTTTCATATTTTTTTTACTCTTATGAACTTAAATTGATAACAATTTTTTTTTATACGGACACTTTTTTATAAATTTTATTCTAATGGCAAAAGGAGTTTTGTTAGTCAAATCCATTTAAAATAATTAAATAAACTATAAAAAAAACAAAAAGTTTTTAAATAATTTTCTTAAATTTTTTTTCTTAGCATGAATTTGGAAAAAAAAATTTTGATTTAGATTTTTAAAATTTTTATTTTGAAAATGTTCTGAAATGAGAATAGGTTAAAAAAGAGTGAGTAGAAGCGTGATTTAGTCTAAAACTAATCTAACTTTAATTCTCCTAAATCTATGTGATCAAGCATATTTTTGTTCAAAAAATGAATCCTTTAAAAAATTTTACCCGAATCATTTTCAAACAAAATTTCGACCAATTTAATATTTACATGAATTGGAAAGGTTAACTTTTATATTTCAATTACCTTTAGGTTTCTTGGGTGCTGTTTAATTTCGTGTGAGTGCTTTTTTTTCAAGTCTCGGCGACGTCTTTCACAATAATTTTTATAATTTGTCATTTCCTCGCTCAGCTCTTTTTCCATGTACTCTTGTTT
The DNA here is from genome assembly GCA_016802215.1 of Brachionus paranguensis. Classification (NCBI taxonomy): domain Eukaryota; kingdom Metazoa; phylum Rotifera; class Eurotatoria; order Ploima; family Brachionidae; genus Brachionus; species Brachionus paranguensis. The sequence goes on from JAESIX010000012.1 coordinate 2,158,582, forward strand.
CCGCTTTTGCATGATGCCAAGATGGCGCTGCTTGACCAAATAAAACGTGGTCAACTGATTGATCAACAGACCATGATTTTTGTTCAGACCTTGTTTTTGTTCAGCTATCTCGTGATTGAGCATGTCGAGCTCGCGCTTCTGGCTCATGAGCAAATGCTTTCGCTGGAGGAGACACAAGTCCTCGGTTGAGTTCATGTCCAGTTGTTTCTTTTTTCTGTCCTCCTTGATTTTGGCTTCCGAATGAAGACGCTCTTTGGCAAGCTTGAGTTTTTCGTCTCGTTCCTTCGAAGATAGATGTTTGGATGACAGTTCCTTCTTGGTATCCTCTTTGCTCCGCTTGTACTCGGCTTCTAGTTCATGTATGTAGCGCTTTAGCTCTTTGGCATTAGTCTCCTTGGCATTGCAGATAAATTTTTTCTCTTCGTTGGCTTTGTAGCGTTTTAGCTCGTCCATTTCTTTGGCCTGTCGGCACCTCAGGCCGTCCAAGTCTTTTGTGAACTGGACCACTTCTTGATTGTATTCTTTCTCGGACTTTAGTCGCAGCTCTTCGATCTCGCCTCGAAGTTTTGTTTCGAGTATTTTTAAAAGCTTGGCGTGTTGACGTTTCAGATTCTGGAACTCGATCACGTCCTGGCATTCGCGATGAGATTGCTCTTCACTTACAATTGCCTGTGTGGTCTTGATTGTGGCAAAACCAAGCGGATGAGGTGGCTGTTGTGTGTTTTCTCCTGCTGCCATCTTTTAAAAATTAAATTTTTATCTTTTTATATTTTTCGGATTAATTGATTGCAGAACCAGCCATTTTTATCAAATTTTATTATTATTATTTCAATGAAAGCCTTTTAGGCGATGTTAAAAAAAAATAAAATAAAAAAAACATTACAGGAAGTTAAAAAAATTTTTTATCAAATTTTGTTGTGAATTTTTTTAAAGAATACATATTTGTATCCTTTAAGTTAAAACAAAAAATATTTTTTTGGTCTAACTTGCTGGCAATGTAACATTAAAAGTGTTATGAAAATTTTTTTTAACTAAGACAAAAACTGCTCACCACAAATTCAATAATTTTTAAAACAATTTTTTTTTAATTTAAATTTTATAACACAAAAAAAATGCAATTTTTCACCTAAAAAAATTAGTGTTGAAAATCGCATATTGTACTGGTTTTAGTATTTAAATATTTTTAAATTAAATTTTGAAAGCATTTGTAAATAAAATTTAAGAGGCTTAAGATAATTGAATTTATATTCGAATAAAAAAATTCCTAATTTGAAAATGAACAAAAAATCAAACTGATTTTAAAATTTAATTAAATAAAAATTAATTTTGATTTAAAAAGAAAAAATTTCTCAAAAATTGAATATTGAAATTTTCTATTTGGATAGTTTTTTTGTGCTTCAAAAATCAAAAGACTTTTTTCTTAGAACGTTCCAAATTATTTTGCATTTCTTTTTCCAAAAATTTTAGTTTTTGTTACCCATTTTTAATTTTTTACTTTTACAAAAATGTGTAGCCTGTTGCTATTCTCATTATTTTGTGAGTCAATATCTTGAGTGATGATGTTAGATGCATAAGCGTGAGAGGGGTTAAGTTTTAGGTGATTTTTTCATTCAATAAAAAGTCTTCAATTACTTAATAGAAATTCAATCTTCAATTGCCTTATATTAATTTTTGTGTAATTAATCATATATTGAGCAACATTGATGCTCTGAAAAATAAATTTAAATTTAATAAATTAAAATTAAATAGAATTTTATGATTTTGATTTTAGGTTTTAGGTTTTACCATTTTTTTGACACATAAATTTTGTGTTGAAGCATTAATTTTAATTTAATGCTTGTTAACAATTATTTGTTTCTCAATAGCTTTTTTAAGGGATTACTTTTTTGACTTTTCAAATTTTATTTTTTGTTAAAAGTTTCTGAATAAAGTCAATTTTTAATAATTTCACATTGTGTAATTGCTAAATTACAATTTCTGTTTCTCATGAACTCTCAAATATTTAATCATGTGCAAGCTGTCACTAAAATTAAAAAATATGAATTGAAATAAAAGAGTGATTTATCATTTATAAACAAAAAAAGAACATGTAGCAAGCGGTCCAACAAACAACTTTAAAAAACTTTAAAATCAAACTAGACAGTTATTTTCTGTTCAAAAAAGATTTTACAGGCTACTTTAGCGCAACTAATCATTGTGCTCCGTTTAAAGATGATTAAAGTTGTTTGTTGGACCGCTTGCTACATGTTCTTTTTTTGTTTATAAATGATAAATCACTCTTTTATTTCAATTCATATTTTTTAATTTTAGTGACAGCTTGCACATGATTAAATATTTGAGAGTTCATGAGAAACAGAAATTGTAATTTAGCAATTACACAATGTGAAATTATTAAAAATTGACTTTATTCAGAAACTTTTAACAAAAAATAAAATTTGAAAAGTCAAAAAAGTAATCCCTTAAAAAAGCTATTGAGAAACAAATAATTGTTAACAAGCATTAAATTAAAATTAATGCTTCAACACAAAATTTATGTGTCAAAAAAATGGTAAAACCTAAAACCTAAAATCAAAATCATAAAATTCTATTTAATTTTAATTTATTAAATTTAAATTTATTTTTCAGAGCATCAATGTTGCTCAATATATGATTAATTACACAAAAATTAATATAAGGCAATTGAAGATTGAATTTCTATTAAGTAATTGAAGACTTTTTATTGAATGAAAAAATCACCTAAAACTTAACCCCTCTCACGCTTATGCATCTAACATCATCACTCAAGATATTGACTCACAAAATAATGAGAATAGCAACAGGCTACACATTTTTGTAAAAGTAAAAAATTAAAAATGGGTAACAAAAACTAAAATTTTTGGAAAAAGAAATGCAAAATAATTTGGAACGTTCTAAGAAAAAAGTCTTTTGATTTTTGAAGCACAAAAAAACTATCCAAATAGAAAATTTCAATATTCAATTTTTGAGAAATTTTTTCTTTTTAAATCAAAATTAATTTTTATTTAATTAAATTTTAAAATCAGTTTGATTTTTTGTTCATTTTCAAATTAGGAATTTTTTTATTCGAATATAAATTCAATTATCTTAAGCCTCTTAAATTTTATTTACAAATGCTTTCAAAATTTAATTTAAAAATATTTAAATACTAAAACCAGTACAATATGCGATTTTCAACACTAATTTTTTTAGGTGAAAAATTGCATTTTTTTTGTGTTATAAAATTTAAATTAAAAAAAAATTGTTTTAAAAATTATTGAATTTGTGGTGAGCAGTTTTTGTCTTAGTTAAAAAAAATTTTCATAACACTTTTAATGTTACATTGCCAGCAAGTTAGACCAAAAAAATATTTTTTGTTTTAACTTAAAGGATACAAATATGTATTCTTTAAAAAAATTCACAACAAAATTTGATAAAAAATTTTTTTAACTTCCTGTAATGTTTTTTTTATTTTATTTTTTTTTTAACATCGCCTAAAAGGCTTTCATTGAAATAATAATAATAAAATTTGATAAAAATGGCTGGTTCTGCAATCAATTAATCCGAAAAATATAAAAAGATAAAAATTTAATTTTTAAAAGATGGCAGCAGGAGAAAACACACAACAGCCACCTCATCCGCTTGGTTTTGCCACAATCAAGACCACACAGGCAATTGTAAGTGAAGAGCAATCTCATCGCGAATGCCAGGACGTGATCGAGTTCCAGAATCTGAAACGTCAACACGCCAAGCTTTTAAAAATACTCGAAACAAAACTTCGAGGCGAGATCGAAGAGCTGCGACTAAAGTCCGAGAAAGAATACAATCAAGAAGTGGTCCAGTTCACAAAAGACTTGGACGGCCTGAGGTGCCGACAGGCCAAAGAAATGGACGAGCTAAAACGCTACAAAGCCAACGAAGAGAAAAAATTTATCTGCAATGCCAAGGAGACTAATGCCAAAGAGCTAAAGCGCTACATACATGAACTAGAAGCCGAGTACAAGCGGAGCAAAGAGGATACCAAGAAGGAACTGTCATCCAAACATCTATCTTCGAAGGAACGAGACGAAAAACTCAAGCTTGCCAAAGAGCGTCTTCATTCGGAAGCCAAAATCAAGGAGGACAGAAAAAAGAAACAACTGGACATGAACTCAACCGAGGACTTGTGTCTCCTCCAGCGAAAGCATTTGCTCATGAGCCAGAAGCGCGAGCTCGACATGCTCAATCACGAGATAGCTGAACAAAAACAAGGTCTGAACAAAAATCATGGTCTGTTGATCAATCAGTTGACCACGTTTTATTTGGTCAAGCAGCGCCATCTTGGCATCATGCAAAAGCGGAAACAAGAGTACATGGAAAAAGAGCTGAGCGAGGAAATGACAAATTATAAAAATTATTGTGAAAGACGTCGCCGAGACTTGAAAAAAAAGCACTCACACGAAATTAAACAGCACCCAAGAAACCTAAAGGTAATTGAAATATAAAAGTTAACCTTTCCAATTCATGTAAATATTAAATTGGTCGAAATTTTGTTTGAAAATGATTCGGGTAAAATTTTTTAAAGGATTCATTTTTTGAACAAAAATATGCTTGATCACATAGATTTAGGAGAATTAAAGTTAGATTAGTTTTAGACTAAATCACGCTTCTACTCACTCTTTTTTAACCTATTCTCATTTCAGAACATTTTCAAAATAAAAATTTTAAAAATCTAAATCAAAATTTTTTTTTCCAAATTCATGCTAAGAAAAAAAATTTAAGAAAATTATTTAAAAACTTTTTGTTTTTTTTATAGTTTATTTAATTATTTTAAATGGATTTGACTAACAAAACTCCTTTTGCCATTAGAATAAAATTTATAAAAAAGTGTCCGTATAAAAAAAAATTGTTATCAATTTAAGTTCATAAGAGTAAAAAAAATATGAAAAGGAAATGAGGTTATGAAATTACATCAAACTAGCAGTCCATTGGAAAAATTCATTGGAGACTTGACATAGTAGGGTTTTTGATTCGGGACTTGCTGAGCTTTCAATGAAAACATCAATATAATCCTGTTTGAGAGAAGTTATTAGTACGTTTTTGTATTTTAGACTGTTAATTACGTATTTGTTGAGTAAATTTCTAAGTCTGGATTCAATTTTATCAACTTTTTTTTCTTCGAGAAGTCTGAAAAGTTGAGTTGATGGTGTGTCATAGGGTAGATGATAGATTGATTTAAAGGATATATTCTGAATTACTTGAAGTCTTAGAATGTTCGTCTGGGAGATACGCGGTAAAATAAAAATAATATAGTCAACGATGGAGCCTATAAGGGCGTTATAGATTCCGGAAAGAGTCTTATTGCATAACTTCCACGACTTGTGGGATAAGATCTTAACTATATTCACTCTATCGTGGCATCTGGAGCGGATAAATCCAACTTGAGAGTTGAAGCAGAGGCTTTGGTCAAATTTTATTCCAAGGAAAACTGGAGAGTCAGTGTAGGGTATTTGCTTGCCAAAAAGTTTTAAGCTTAGCTCTTGGTCATTGATAAAGATGGTAAAAAGGAGAGGGCTAATGACCGCACCTTGAGGAACCCCAGTTTCTATAGACTGTGTATCCGATTCGAAATTATTCAACTTGACAAAAAACTCTCGATTTTTTAAAAAATTTACTACCCAATCCAGGATGCATTGGGGAGTCCCAGTTTTACTTAGCTTGTAGATTAAACCACTGTACCATACCTTATCAAAGGCCTGAGAGATGTCAAAGAAGAGAGAACATACTTTTTTCTTCTAATTTCTTTTTTCTTCAAGGAAACTGTAAAGCCTACTTGTAACAATTCAGGACTTAAGTATTTTAAAAAATTAAAAAATTTTATCAAACTTTAATCATTTTTTCTCATTAAGAAAAGAATAAATTTAAAAGGCTTGCTATTTTTTTATCACTAAAAATATGCTTTTAAACAAAAAAAAATTATGTTTTATTATAAATCATTTATAAATAAGTTAAATTTATCAGTTAAATATATGTGTTAATGTGAGGGTGAGTTTTAGCTTAGAAATAATTCTAATATCAAAAAGATTTTTTATATACAAAGAGTTTTTTTTTTTAAATCAAGAAAAATAGTTTTTTTTATAAAGTTTTTTTAATATGCATAAAGCATTTTTATAAAGTAAATATTTTTGATTATAAAAATAGAATTTTAGTTACAAAAACAATTTAAAGTTATGGAAAATTATATTGCAGATTAATTGCAGTAAACTAAGATTAGATAGCATATCAGAATTTTAGAATTTACCGGCTGATATAATTGACAGAATAAATTTTGGACTATTATAAAAAAATAAATAAATTAATAAATTAATAAATAAAATTTTAGGATTCGGACTGCATCATTTAGCTCTTAAAACTCCTGGGTTCAAAAGAACAAATAAAAAAATTAAAGATTAAGTTGATAAAGCTCTATTGGGACACGTGAAAAAGAAAGTCATAAAAATATTTTATTTTTTCGGGAGTCTTAAAAACAATAATAAATTCGAACAGAAATTTATCTAAAATTTTAAACATTTGTTTCTTTTTTTCCAAAATCTGTATTAAAAAATTAATTCTTAATGACTATTTTTATTCAAAGAAAATGTCTTAATTTAAGTTTTGAAAAATTTTATTTCAAAATTTTTTTCAATTTTTTTAATTTTGAAAAGAATTTACAAAGAAAATATAATTTTTGCTTCTTAAGATCTTTAGGATAAAGTTTAATTATACCTAGTCTGAAATGATGTACGAGCATGTTTAATACTTGTTTGATACCATTTTTTTTTTAACAATAAGAGAAAATTATTAGAGCTCGAATGTTTTGAAATTTTAAAACGTTTTTATTTTAAATAAACAGCTGATGTGATTGATTGCTGCTCATCCAGCAATCAATGCCTGCTTTAAAGCTGTTAACATTGGGGGCTTCAACTAATTGATTAGGCAGCGAGTTCCATATGCTAGCGGTTCTGTTGAAAATAAAGTTATCTCTATGTTGGAGCCTTGAAATTTCTTTGTGATATTTAAAGCAGTGACCTCTTCCTTGGTTTTTAGTGACATTAAAATTGTTGCTTTTTTCAACCAATTCTATTCCATGCATGAACTTGTATAATTGAATTAGATCACCTCTTTTTCTTCTTTCCATCAGATTTGGAATGTTCAAAGCCTTCAATCTGCTTTCATACGGTTTGTTTCTAATTGCAGAAACAAATTTCGTAGCTCTGCGTTGAATCCTTTCAACATTCTCACAGTCAGACTTAAGAATTGGAGACCATACAGGCACCGCAAATTCCAAAAGAGGACGAACAAAAGTTAAATACAGAGATCTAAATAACTTACAATCAAAACGAGCAAATGATTTCCTGATGCGACCTAGCATTTGATTTGCTTTGTTTGTAGCCTCTAACACTTGATTTTTCCATTTCAGATTTGTATTAAAAATAACTCCAAGATCTCTTTCGGTTTCTGACGTTGATAGCTAGTTACCATTGATAAAATAAGGAAAATATTTGTTTTTATGACCATAATGCATGACCACACATTTTGATGTGTTGAAGAGAAGAAGCCAATCTTGAGTCCACTTGAAAACTAAATCTAAATCTAATTGTAGTTTCGCTGCGCTTATTTCTGATACCGTTTGCGAGAACATTTTAGTATCATCTGCATACAATTTGACAACATTTTCTAATCCTTTTGGTAGATCATTGATATACAAAACAAACAATAGTGGACCAATCACTGAGCCTTGTGGTACACCGCTAAAAATATCAACCCAATCCGATAAAATTTCCCCTTGAACAACTCGTTGCCTTCTATTTTTCAAGAAAGCTTCAATCCATTTTAGTGTCAGACCGCCAAAGCCATACGCTTTCAATTTAGCTGTTAGTCTTCTGTGCGGAACAGTATCAAATGCTTTCGCAAAATCCAGTAGAATCACATCAACAGGGATACTTTTATCAAGACTCATTGAGATGAAATCTAGAGTTTCCAGAAGATTAGTGGTACATGACTTTTTCTTGACAAATCCATGCTGTTCTTTAGATATAATATTATGCTTATAAAGATAATCTTCCATTTTGGTTCTAATTATGCTTTCCATAATTTTGCACGGAATTGAAGTTAAAGACACAGGACGATAATTGCTCGGCATTGATTTATCACCTTTTTTAAACAATGGAGTAATATTTGCTGATCTGAATTGGATTGGAAGCTGACTATTGGATAAAGATTCTCTGAAAATCAAAGTTAAAGGAACAGTAAAGGCTTCTGCACAATTTTTAAGCAATGATGGATGAAGCTTGTCTACACCACATGATTTATTTTGATTTAGGTCTTGTAATTTAACAAAAGGTGGAAGCTCACCATCTTGTTCAATAACAAAAACATCTTGAAAACATTTATTAAGAAGATTTGATATCTCTTTCGGTTCGTGCGTTATTTCATTGTTTGACTTTTTTAATGCTTTAATTGATTCTTTGACTACTTGTTGATCATTTAAGTATTTATACAATATTTTAGGATTCTTCCTAGCTTTTTCCACTAAATTTTGTTCATATGTTAGTCTGGCTTTTTTAATTTCTGATAAAACTAATTTACAGGTACGTTTGTAATCTTTATAAAGATTCATATCCTTCCAGTTACATGAACAGTTCCTGTATCTAAGATTCCTCTTATTTCTGATTAAGATCTTGAGATCATCTTTAATCCAAGGTTTTGAGATAGTTTTCTTTTTTGAGCCATCTGTCACTGAAATGAATCGATTACTAGCTTCGCTTACATAGAAAATTAACTCATCGTACATTTCTTGAATATTTAAATTCTCAAACAAGTGCACCCAATTTATATTTGAAAGAAAATGTGAAATTTTTGCAAAGTCAGCTTTATTATAGATAAATTTTTTACAGGTATGTGATTTCTTACTAACCTTGTTTTTGAGAATAAAATTGAAAAAGATAGCCAGATGTCCTTTATTTATGTTACCGAGCACAAATTTTATATCGATTGCATACACACTGCCAGATTGGGTCGTGAAAATCAAATCTAAAGTGTTGACAGCTTTTTCGTTTGCCATTTGAAAAGTGGGGACATTTACATGCTGGTATAGAAAAGTGTCGTTTAGCGTATCTCTGAATTTATGTTCGATGCCATTTTCGTTTAAAATTTCTGACACACAGCCATTTGACCAGTTGATTGATGGAAAGTTAAAATCACCCATTATTAGAAGATCTTTAAAACCTTTTTCATCCACATAGTCTTTAGCTTGCTTGAAAATTAAATCAAAATCGTTCATATCAACAAAATCGTTTGGCCTATAAATACAGCCAACTAAATACTTTTCGGAGTTAAAGTTTACTACTACCCAAATTTGTTCAATTTTACTTAAATTAAAACCTGCATCATTTAATTCAAATGAGTCGATAAATTCATCAATGTAGAGACATACACCACCGCCTCTGCGTCCATCACTTCTGTCCTTTCTGTACACATTGTATCCTTTTACGTTTGTAAGTGAGATGCTTTTGAACCAAGTCTCACTAATTGCCACAATTTTTGGGCTATATGTTTCAATAACAACACTAAATTCATCTAGTTTGTTGTTCAAAGAAGTAGCATTTAAATACATACATTTTAACGATTCGATACTATCTAGACGTGATGACGCTTCTGATGAACGATTATTGCTTATTGAATTTGACGATCTGATTTCCACGGATGCCATATCGAAAGGGCGAGTCTTGTGAAAGACCATTATTTGCTTCGTTTCTTTGTTTTCTCAATTCATAGTCTAAAGCTCTTTCCGTTTCAGTCAAATCTGGACTAATATAAACATTTTTGAGAGAATTTGAATCTCTCAACTTTTTGGCTGCAAGGAGTAATGGATTTCTGATTGCTTCTTCTTTGAGTTCCACCAAAATTGGACCTGGTTTACTTTGGTCTTTAGATCTCAAACGTCTCGAATACGCTGGCTTGACATCACTTTTTCCAATAGTGGTCAGAATTTCTTTGATTTTTTCTTCATCTTCAGCTCTCTTGTCTGTTAAAATCTCTTTCTTTGATTCTGGCACACCATAAATAATAACATTTTTTCTTCTTCTCATTCTTTCATTCATTTCGCTGATGGTCGCATTTGCTACAGCTATCTGATCAGCTGGTTTTTTAGCATTTTTAGAACCTTGTTTTACTACTTGAACCCATTGACTCCTGATGTTGGGTGAGTTTTCCGTTTTACTTGCTGCTGCTAATTGTGCTTTCAGTTTATTTAGTTCAATGTCTTTTTCAATCTCCCTTTCTTCCAGATGTTTTAAACGATTTGAAAGCTCCAAGACAAATTTCGAAATATTACCACACCAATCATGTATTTTATATAATCAAATATTTTAGAAATTTACTGAATCTAATGACAAAATTAGTGAAAACATTTCAAAACTTTTAACAAGTATACTTTCAACTTTTAAAAAATGTTCATGGATCTTTAAGTTAGCATTTTTTAATGCTGTTTAATTATTAATATAATTTAGTCTTTTAAAAAATATGTATTACTTTTTTGTTATTAAATCAGGGGAAAAAATTGATTATTTTTGATTAATTTTTATATAATTTTTAAGTCAAAATTAATAATTGAATTTTTACTGTTTCATGAAGTCATGATCACGGTCAAATGAATTTTTTGCCGTTCTAGAGTTATTGTGGCGCCCTAGTCAAAGTCAAAGAAGAAAATTATAAATTTTGGACTTGGACTTGTCTTTAGACCTGTGAGTTTTAAACAACTCTGTTTAATTCATTTATAATGTTATCATCACATTAGATTTAAATGACAAGATGAAGTTTTTTCATCAATTAACATTCTGATTAATTTTTTTTACAACTTTTTTATTGGAAAAGATTCACTAGTTCTAAATAATGTAAAAGCAGTTACATTTATTCTAAAGGAGCATTAATTCGATACAGATACAAAAATAAATAAATATAAATAAGATGAATATATGTTTTTAAATCTGCCAAACTTTGTTTTTTATTAGCGATCAAAAAATTTCAAAAAACTGCGCTGAAAAATTTTATATTTTTTTATGCAGTAAAATTTTTGAATGATTTTTATTTTTTAATGTTCTGAAATAATGTTGTGATCAGAATGCAAAAAGTTGCTGAACTCACATCAAAATGGAGATGTTCATAATACAATGCTAGTGTAATTTGAATCATTATATTGATCGGCTCTCGATTTAATATATTTTATATATGTATTTATTTCACTTTATTTCAATTAATTTTAAAACTTTTTAAAATAAAATAAAAATCGAAAAAAATACCAATGATCAAAGTCTATAAGACTCGTTTAAATAGTAAAAAATTTAAATTTATTTCTTGCAATGCATAAAGTTTACATTAATTTAACAAGCGTTTTTATTTTTAATTTTTATAGTTTCATTCAACCAGATTTATTTTTAAATCCAAGTCGAAATTTTTTTAAACTCTTATTGACTTGAAAATAAAAATAAAATCTTCAAAATTTGATTGTTTTTTGCTTCAAAAACACACTTTGGTTGCTATTTTATGAACAAATAAAAATATTTTTAACATTAGTTTAAGATTTGACACAAGAACCCAAAACTTTACACTAATATTTAGATTTTTTGGTGTTATTACCTTGCATTATAAAATTAATATTAGATTTAAAAAAAAACTTTTGAATTAATTTTTGCCTGAAAATAATTTTAAGCTTCCAAAAAATTTGGTTTTGTGAAGTTTAAATACAAATTGAACAAAAATTCTTCCTTTTTTGATGAATTAAAATTAAAGTTAATAAAAAAAACTTACAAAAATACTGCAACAAAGTGCAACTTACTTTGTTGCACCTTTTTTACCAAAAATAATTTTTCTCAAGTTACATCTAGACAAAAATTAAAACATCAATGAGATTTAAATTGATTATTGATTCGATTTACTAAAAAAAAAGAAATTAAAAATTTTATTTTGGGTAATAAAGGTGCAACAAAGTATGTTGCAATATGTTGCAGTATTTTTGTAAGTTTTTTTTTTTACTTTAATTTTAATTCATCAAAAAAGGAAGAATTTTTGTTCAATTTGTATTTGAATTTCACAAAACCAAAAATTTTCGGAATTAAAAAAAATTTTTGGTGTCATTAAATTCATTTAATCGTGATCTTTTAATTTTCAAGCAAAGTATATCACCATCTCCATTATTTAAGTAAATAAAACAAATTTCTCTTAGTTTTTTTCAAACTAAACTAAAATTTTGTTTAATTAAAAATAATCTATTTGAAAAATAAAGCAACAACAAACAAATATACGCAAATTGTACAAACACCAATATAACACTCAAAACAAGCAATACAAAACTTATGTTGAAGAAATAATGGCCAAGACGCCAAAGGATCAGGTGAAAGAAAAGCTAGAACAAATAAAAGAAGAGCAAAATAGAAAATTTAGTCTTCTCTACGAGCACTATAAGACAAATGTGGAAGCTGTTTATCAGCAACAAAATTTTAAACTAAACAGTACTCAGCAAATGGAGCAAGATCAATTAAATGAAGACTTGGAAAAGCAGATGAGGTTGCTGTACCAATCTCATGCAAACCGTAAGCAACAGCAAGCCGAGACATTTTTACGAGAGAATGAACAACTTGAAGCTGAACGAAAGCAAAGATTCAAAGATCTGGACCTTAGGATTCTGACTGAATGCGAAGACTTTGAAAAAAACTCTCAAGCCAGATTGGCAAGATTAAAAGACGAGCAAAGCGAGCATCTAGAAAAGTTTGACAAAGAATGCTTTGACAAATAAAACATTTCAATCGGTCAAAATAAATCAAACAACAGGCTGAGTAAATTTAATTTAGGGGTGACAACAAGCAATAGTCCCATTTCTATTAGTACGTACTCGAGTGGTCTTGGTAATGGACAAGAGAATTAAAAATGTTAACGATTAATGAGATATTAAATTATTCAATAATAAAAAAACGATTTTAACTTTTCAAATTTATATATGATGGTATAGAAATTTGGTCTTTTTTATTTTTTATTATTTTTTTTTGAAAAATTTTTATTTAAAATCAATTAATAAAATGTTAAATCGAATCGAACGACATTATTAGCAAGCCTCATCGATAAAGTAGAACCGGAAATTTGGCGAGCGCTACGACGATATTACGAGAGCTCTATAGCTTTCGTTCAAAATGGTGAAGAGACAACGCCGGTCTTCAGTACGTCAGTAGGTGTTAAGCAGGGCGGTCCTCTCTCGCCGAAGCTATTCTCGATTTACGTCGAGGAAATGCTGCATGAGATACTCGACAGCGGCCTCGTTGCATCCGTGCATGGAATACAAACAGATGTCATTATGTACGCCGACGATTTGATGCTGATCTGCGACAGTATTGAAAATCTAAAAAAAATTTTGCAAATATGTGAAAATTATGGCGTCAAGTTGGAAATTAAATTTAATCCCACAAAAACGCAAGTAATGAGCGTCAACAACACAAAACGGAATCATATTCGTGAACAACCAATTGCATTGTGTAACGAAAAAATAGAGTGGGTCAAGAAGATGAAGTACTTGGGCGTCTGGATCAATGACAAAAACAACTGTAAGGACCATCTCGAAGTGAGGCATTTGAAAACGTGGCGCTCATACTTTCCACTAAAATCGATTGGTATTGACAGTGACGACCTCACTCCTGAATTGCGCGCATTTCTCGTCAAAACGTATGTACGGCCAACTACATACTATGGACTAGAAAATATCTATCTGTCGAAAACCGAGATAAAGAAGATCCAGACGCTGGAGGGCAACATGATTAAGAAAATATTAGGTTTGAGCCCCAGACATCATACGACAGACCTACTTTATGCATTCGGAATTGAGCCAGTCAGTCTCAAGATTGATCATATACGCATCAACTTTGCCAAATGCCTGCTTGAAAATCAATTCACGAGTGCATTGTTTACGGCAATAAGAATCACACAAAAAGCGGAGAACAAGTTCGTCAAACTGCTTTGCGAGAAACTGTCGATCGAGAGCGAAAATATCACGTATGGATGTATTAAAATCAAGCTCAAAGATATCGATGACATAAAGAAGGAAGCCAAGACCAGCACAACATGCAAAGCCGTTCAGACATGCATTAGCACAATGAGTGCGAACTGGAAAGACATTTTAAAAAATATAATTAAAGCATTTTAAAAAACTTACTTTCTGTATCTCCCCTTCTTTTTTTTACTTTGTTTTTCTCATTCCTATATGTCGAACAAAAAAAGTACTAGAACTAAAAATACATTCTATTTAAACTTGTTTAAATTTAGAATGAATTAAAAATAATGAATTAAATTTATAATTAGAATTTTATTTTTATATTCAATTTACAATTTTTTTATTTTATTTTATTTTTCATTTTTCTTACTTTAATTTCATCGCCAATATTGGCGTTTATTTTTGAAAAAATAATAATAATAATAATAATAACATGTTTAATGATTAAAAGTTTTGTTTTAAATTATTGAATTTAATCAAATATAATTAATTTTCTGATTTCTTGTTATACTGAGTTGGTCGACAGGTTAAAGATGGTTTAAAAGGCAGGAAAATAGATAAATTTTCTATTTTTACTTTTAAGAATTTTAAATAAGCTATTAAACCATTAAGTAACTCATTTTTATAAAGAATAGAGTAAAATCAAATTCATCAAATTTTGATTTATATTATGCTCGTAAAATTAAAAATGGTATGTAATTATTAATTATGTTATTAATATTGAAATAAAAGACAAAATTACCAATTTAATACTCTTTTTCTTCAAATTAAAAAAGATTATTTTTAGGGAATAAAAAATTTTTTAAGAGTTATTGTAATTCGATATCCAAATAATTGATTTATTTTTTTCCTTTTTAAAAATTATCTTTGTATTAAAAAGATAACTCTCTAAGAAATCTTATTTATTAAAATACCAGAGAAAATATTTATATTAAAAGATACTAAAATAATTAATCGATTTTAGACTTTTATATTACATAATTTGAGAATTTTCTTTAAAGACTCTTATTATGAAGAATTTTTCCATCTTTTCTTTCTATACATCTCCATTTTTTGTTTACAAATTAAATTTTAATTGTGATTTTATTTTTTAACTTTAAGATTGCTTTTTTTTCGTTAGCAAAATTATAAATAATGATCAAAGAAATGAAAAATTTTAAGATGAAAATATTTTTTTTAAATATTAAATTATCTCGGAAGTTTTCGTTTATAAGATTGAGGCATTATAATTGTCAATCTAATAATTAAGAGATCTTAAAATTCAGATTGGAAATCTTATTTTTTTGCTGTTCCAAGCTGAAAAATTTTCAATGTTTTTTTCTTAAAAAGATTTAAAAACTCATTTTGTTATTTTAATATCTAGATGGAATTTGATGATGTCTTAATTTAAAAATTGAGCAAGTAAAAAATAAGAAAAATTTTTAAAAAAAATTGTTTTCTCTTAAAGCGTTTCAGATTTTTTATTTTCTCAATATCTAAAATTAAATTATTATAAAATTAATTTAATTTTGTGAGTATTAGGGATTTTTGGAATAAATTTTATTTCGATTACAATAAAGACATCAAGAAATATGAAGTTTATGATAAATATTGTTAACTCTTAATTAAAATTTTTTTATTAACTTATTGCTATTTAATTCGAAGCCTTAAAATACATCGCTATAAGTTACATAGCTACCATTAAAGTCAATAAAATCAGCATTTAAATTTTATTATTAAAATTAATGCATGATTTTTTAAATTCATTTTATACTTTATGAAGCCAGTCTAAAAAAAAATTAAATTTTCATTATAGGATTGATATGGTCAATGTTTATAATCTTAAAATTTTCATTTTTTGATTTTTTTTGTAATAATATTTCAGCGTTAAATAGATAAATAGTGCAGCAAAAATATAAATTCAAACTAAAAATCAATATTTTAATCTTGAAATAAAAAAATAATTCGTGACAAAATTGCATAATTTTAATTTCTTTTGCAACAAAAAAAAATAGCTTTTAATTTAAATTTTTTTAATTAATCAAAATAAAAAGTACTAATGGCATCTTGAAAATAAAAATTGCTTTTTGTAAGCGTTTTAGTTTTTGATTGAATTGATTTTTTTTTCATTTTCGTTGATTTAGATTTTTCCTTAAAAAATGTCAGATTTTATAGAAAAAAATTTTCGACGACATTTTAGCCTTGCTGCCTTCTCTTGGTTAGTATATAAGTGAGGTCTCTTGTGTTTTTTATACTTTTTGATGTTTGTTTACTTTTTTAAAATCTTTGCGATTTATGTATTTAACTGTGAAACTGAGTGGCAATTAAACTTTCTAGCCATCTTTCTGTGCTAACGACCCGATTTATGATTGAAATAGGCTCTAAGTTTGGCCATCATTAGTTTCGTTGCTATTTTAGCAGATCTACCACTTCCTTTTTTTCTCTTGAAAGTTTATCTTTCTTTAATATCTAGCCAACGATAAACAGAACGTTTTCTGTATCCAAGACCAGTAAATCGCCTCACAACTTCAGCTTTTGGCAAATTTTGGTTACTTTTTACTAAGTTGTTCAAATCTTTTTAGATGGTTTCGTTTATTTTTTACTAACAACTTATCGAAAAATCAACTTTTTGAAATAATTTTATTTTAAAGCTAGGATCAGTCTGATTTTAAATTTTGAAAAAAATTGGGAAAGGTCTTGTCCACTCTTATAAAAAATTAGACTTAAATTTTGGGCCATTTTTTTTTCTTCACCCGTTAAAAAGTGCAAATTTTGAACAAATATCTTTAGAACGAACAGTCAGAAAACTATGATATTTGACTAAATGGATGCCTTAATTCTTTAAGAATAAGAATATTTTTGATTTTTTATTTAAAAAAAATAAATTAAAGTCTAGAACACCGAGTTCAAATAGGCATCATATTTTTTTTTTTTCCTAGAACTTGAACAAAGTATGCTTACTAGTTACCAAACAAAAAAAAAACAACCAGAAAAGCTTGAATAAAAATGTAAAATTTTAACCGTATCTGATTATCTGTTGATATTTTAACATGGGTCCAAAAATTTTACAAAACATTACAAATCAAACTGAGAAACCCATGGATAAATTCATCAGACTCATAAATTGCACATAAACTAAATTTTTTTTTTTATTTTTAATATATAAAATTTTATATTCAATTTTACGTTGCAACTGGGTTTAAACGAAAGCGTAAGCCATTCTGACGAACCTGGGGATCCCTTCATAATTATATTTTTAATAAAAAATGAAAGTTTAACTTAATCTAATAATCGTTTTTTTTTCAATTTAAGCTTAACGAAAAAAATGACATATTTATTTTGTTTATTTAATAAAAAAATACAATTTTAGCTAAATTCAAATCAAATTATGTTAAATAAAAATTCAAAAAATAAAAGTTAATTAACAAGTAAAAAAAGTTATTATTTCCTAACACAATTTAAATTTGCTTGACCCTTATGACACTTAGAATTACACAAAACGTTGCTTTTTTTACAACTACAGTTTCTCTCACATTTTCCGGAGCAATTACACTTTAATACCCCATGCCCACCGGTCAATGAATGCAAGCTATTTATCTCCCGTAGGGACTTTTCTTTCGAGAGATCTAACGATTCTAAACTTAATAGCTTTTGCTTACATATATGAAATTTGTTCCTAGTATACCAACCCTGGATAATTCCAAATTTTGTACCTAATCGATAAGTCATGTAACCTTTATTAATTTCTAATATATAAGCTAAAGTATTTATCAAATCCCCTGGGCCCCTATCCACATCTGGTATCGGCACTTGTACAGTGTCACCTATTTTTGCTTCACCTAACTTATGAATATGCTGGTTTAGCATTTTTTCAGCACAATTTTGTAAATTTTTTGAACAGCCTGCTACTATATCTGCTATTTTAATAGCATTTAACTCAAACTTATTAAATTTAGGGGTAGGCTCTTCTACGTCTTCAAAACTCAATATCCCTCTCTTTTCTTTTAGGACCCCTTTTTTTTTCTTCTACTACTACCTGACTAGGTATATTTAGTTCTATTTCTGGTTCATCAAGCATCGAATTTGAACCAAAAAGAGGCGATTGTGGACATATATAGTTAGCTTCATTATAGTCTTCTTCATTGTCACCGATTAACTCACGTTCAATACGTTCAATTTCATCTAACTAAATAAACACAATAATTAAAAAGAAAATAATTATGATAATTAAAATAAGATAATTACTTGTGCATCACCTGTTTCAATATTATCTTGAGTTTGAATAACTTTATTC
Source organism: Brachionus paranguensis (assembly GCA_016802215.1). Classification (NCBI taxonomy): domain Eukaryota; kingdom Metazoa; phylum Rotifera; class Eurotatoria; order Ploima; family Brachionidae; genus Brachionus; species Brachionus paranguensis. The sequence goes on from JAESIX010000012.1 coordinate 2,176,902, forward strand.
GCTAATGACTAAAAAATAATAATAAAATTAATAATATAATTCTCACCTGTAAAAATAAACAATTGAAATTTACCTGTTGAAGTTCTTCTTCAGTACTTAATTTATCTAAAATTTCTTTAGAAATCAATGTTGATTCTAATCCAACATGAATTTCTTTTCCGAAAGTAGCAAAGTAAGATGTACAGCCAATAGTCGAATGAAACGAGGTATTTTTTTGTAATTGTACAAATTTTAAACCTAATGCCCAATTTGTCGAATTATTTTCTCGCATCCATAATCGTAACATGTCCTTAACATCAGCATTAGCTCGCTCGACTGATCCTTGTGACTGAGGATGTCTTGGTTTACCATGAACAATAATCATTTTTGACCAAATTTTTTTTAGCTCTTTGATAACCTCGGCAAAGAACTCTCGACCGATATCCATTTGTAAAATAAATGGAGCCCCAATCCGATATAATCGGCTTGACCACAACTTTCTTACTTCCAGCTTTATATAGTTTTAATTGACATCCGTGATACAGTTGATTGTAAATAGTTAAAAACTTTTGATGCATATTGTCGAATCGTTTATTGCATTTTTGTACCATTTTGTTTACGCCACCATGTCCACTTTTTGTATGAACAGTTCGTATTTCATCAAATAAATCTTCGTACGCTATAACGAGATAAACTTGATTGTCATCATTTTGCATTTTACGAATTAATCTATTAACAGCACTTATTTCGAACAATTGGAAATTCCGTAAATGGTAATAGTATTTGGCTTGTTTCGTATTTGGGTTGTTTTTCGATTCGATTAAAATGACGATTTTTAATTGTATTTCATCGCGAGTGTATACCTTACGAGACTCTTCTCGTATTTTTTCGATTTCCTTGTAAAATGACGATTTATGTTGTTCATAAGAGTCAGACGCCGATTCCAGTTAACAAATGGAATGTGCTGCCAACGACGGTTGTCACAGCAAGTTCGATCAACCGGTTCAAAAACCGACTGTACAATGTCAGTAAAAATTAAAAAAAAGAAAAGTCTACTATAGCGGGACTACGTTAGTCTTCCTGATTTATAAATTTAGTTAAACTAAACTTGACCGTAGAATATTGGCTATTATTATTATTATTATTAATATTAATGTCAATTAACACATTAAAATTTTTATCAAACTTTTATCTTTTTATTTTATTAAGTTTTTTTTTATTTATTTATAAATTAAAAATGCTTACTCTTATTTTTCATCAAAAAATCATTTATTAAATAAGTTCAATTCATCAGTTTAGTATATCTGTTAATTTAAAAAAAGTTATTTTTTAAATTCTAATTTATATTTTTCATGAACCAGTCTTTTGCCTTGGTTTATTGCCACGTAAAATTGATTTGGGTCAGTTTATTCTTAACTGCGGACTGCTACAATATTTTTACTAAATTTTTCAAGAAATTTTTACTTTTATTAAATTTTTCAAATATTGTCAAATAATTTTTCCATGTGCAGGTGCAAAATTGCCATTTAGCTTTATTTTACTTAACCCTCTTTATACATCCAATTGAATTCATTAATTAAGTCAAAATCAAAATCAAATTTAAAATATTTTATCACCTTGAAATTAATAATCAATTAATTATATTTTTTATGGACTTGATTCTAGACCATGAAGAAGCTGTATACAACGCTAGTAAGACCTCACTTAGAGTATGCTGTCTAGGTTTGGAACCCGTCTTTGAAGAAGGAAATTGGCAGCATTGAGAGTGTACAAAGAAGAGCAACTAAACTGATTGGAGAATTGAGAAACTTAAGTTACGAAGAGCGACTTATCAAGCTAAGACTAACCACGCTCGAAGAAACAAGAATAAGTGGTGATTTAATTGAACAATTTAAAATTGTTAAAAGTATTGATAAAGTGGATTAGCACTACCCCATGAAGCAAAAGCCGGAACACTACGGAACAAGAAGTCACAGATATGGTTTTGAAAAACAACTTGTTAAGAATTGGAGCTTGAGATTAAATTTTTTAACAAACCGAATTGCAAATATGTGGAATAGTTTACCGAGAGAAGCGGTCCAACAAACAACTTTAAAAAACTTTAAAATAAAACTAGACAGTTATTTTCTGTTCAAAAAAGATTTTACAGGCTACTTTAGCGCAACTAATCATTGTGCTCCGTTTAAAGACGATTAAAAGTCATCTTTTGTCTTTTATTTATTATTATTATAATCCAATTTATGCTTTAAATTTGAAATTTAGCCACTAAATAAATTTAAATAAATATTATATTTTGAAAGAAATAAAGAAAATCCATCAAAATGCCAATGAATCATTCATTCAGAGTCAGTGACTCTTAATTCATTCAAAAATTGACCAAACTGATCCAACCAGCTCTAGTCCAGTTATTTACAAGAAATGGTTAGCAAGAAAAATTATCGTTAGAAAACTTGGGTAATTTACCCAATTCAGGTACGAGTCAATTTTAAATAAGAAATGTAAATCTTAATATATAACCATACCGTAGGTTTTATTAAGCTTGTAGGTTTAATACTATAAATTTAAACCACAAAGCTAGTTTCAGAAGGAGCTATCGCTCGGTCAAAATTTTTTTACAAAAAGTTCTTTGGGTTTTTGCTACATGTTCTTTTTTTGTTTATAAATGATAAATCACTCTTTTATTTCAATTCATATTTTTTAATTTTAGTGACAGCTTGCACATGATTAAATATTTGAGAGTTCATGAGAAACAGAAATTGTAATTTAGCAATTACACAATGTGAAATTATTAAAAATTGACTTTATTCAGAAACTTTTAACAAAAAATAAAATTTGAAAAGTCAAAAAAGTAATCCCTTAAAAAAGCTATTGAGAAACAAATAATTGTTAACAAGCATTAAAAAGGTCATCCAAAATAAACTGTAAATTGTTTTAAGAAGATTTTAAATTACGATATATGATTTTTAAATTTTATATATAATTAGTATTAGTAATAGTATTTTTGTATATAATTGTATTGACATTCTTTTACTAAAGTAAATTATAAATTAATTTTTTTTTTCAACACAGAATTTGTATCAACCAAGTTATTTCGTTACGAAATTTTTTTAATACGGAACTAAACAATTGTGTTTTGTAGTGATGTTTTTTAATAAATTTTTAGTTTGAGGGGAACTTTTATCTATAATATCAATCGGCTATATTACATATCCACAATAAAAAATCTAAAACAACACATAATTTTCAAAAAAGTCAAATTATTGTTTCGACGCAAAATTTTTGTGTTAAATTCATAAAATGTTAAAATTGAAAAATTCTGATTCAAATTTTAAAGGTAAAAGAAAGTTTAAAAAACAAAAAATAAATTTTTATAAACATTAAAAAATTGAAAGCGTCACCTTTCTCGTATATTAAATAAATTTTAAAAATTTTTAAAATAGAATTATTGAAGTTAAGCCTGAGCCGTCAAATCGTGCAGTAAGCATTGGTACCACAATGGCAAAAATTCTAATTGTTAAATAATTTTAGTAAATTTCAATATTATTTGCGGCTCTAAAGAATATATTGAGCAACATTGATGCTCTGAAAAATAAATTTAAATTTAATAAATTAAAATTAAATAGAATTTTATGATTTAAGGTTTTAGGTTTTAGGTTTTACCATTTTTTTGACACATAAATTTTGTGTTGAAGCATTAATTTTAATTTAAAAAAAATTTTTTGTTAATGTGGATCAAATTTATTTTTTATTGTCTTTAATTTCTCTAAACCTCTTTACTTTATTTTATTTTAATTTTTTTTGTTTTCTTTTAACATCGCCTTAAAGATTTTCATTGAAATAATAATAATAATAATAATTGGGAGAGGACGGACACCCCATATTATTTTTTAAAAGGAAACAAATAAAGACACTTACTCTTCGTTTGAGTGAATCACCGAAATTTAAAAACTCTTGATTAGTTGATATATATAGGAAATACGCCTCGAGTTGTTTAATAAACTTTGAGTTGATTGTTGATTTGAATTTTGTGATCCTATTCTAGATGAAAAAGAATTGTTTTCGATTTGATCTGAGTGAATGGAGGTATTGTGATTAATGGAACTATTGGAAAGAAATTTGGAAGCAGAACTATTCGATTTGTTCGAATTAACAGTTTCGGTCCTCTGACGAGAAAAATTATTAAATGAAATTTTTGACGCGCTACCATTCTGATCCAAATTCCTGTGTACTTTGAACCAAATTTTTCACATCATTTGTCTGACTTGTCTGGTCCTCCATTAGAGAAGACTCATTTTCTTCGGTATCTATTTCGTAATTTTCGTAATCGTTCATGTGAGAACTAGTGTCGCCAATGTGGGAATTGTGCGAAGTCTCCGATCCATCAGTTAAGAATACTACTGGCTCCGCTTTCGCTTCCCATTCTATCAGTCGAGTACAACAAACTGCTGTCTTCACTAGCACCAGCCACACTACTATTCGAACTTTCAGTCTTGATGATTTTTTTCATTTTTCTATACTGTAAATTGTCCAAATCTCGGACAATGTCCTTGTTTTTTTTGATCAATTCAATCAATGCATCCCTATTGCTAAACTTGATTATAAATTCATTATTGAGCAATTCGTTGGCAGCTGGACGATTTTGAGGACTCTTTTTCAGGCATAAATCTATGAATTTTTTGAACTCCGGACTCCATTGATTTGCTGGCTTTCCATCTGAGCCTGTCTGGGTCGAAAGACTTGGCGAGTCATTTTGGGCAATTTGATACAATGCACTAATCGCGTTCATATTGTATAGCGGTGGTTTGCGTTCAGCTAATTCTATGCATGTGATTCCCAATGACCAAATGTCCACTTTGGTATCATCCTGGCCTTCGTCCATTGTTAATATTACTTCAGGGGACATCCAATAGCCTATGCTTCCTGCATAGGCTTTATACTGCCATATTTTTTTTATCTTCTTTAGACTTAAGACTTATAAAAAATAGTTTAGTTTAAGTTTAAAAATAGCCTGTTTTTCGACTTTTATCTATTATAAATAATCAAATTTAGTTTGGGATTTTTTCCCTAATTTTCTAAACAATAAGTTAAAAATATTGAATTTCTTTATAATTTAGTGTGATATAATTTTTTATGTATAATCATATATATATAATAAGATAAGATATGATGATACATTAAAAAATAATATCACACTAAATTATAAAGAAATTCAATATTTTAACTTATTGTCTATAAGAGTTCAAATTAATAAAAAATAATAAAAATAAAAATAATTTTTATCTCGCTAATATTTTATTGATGATTTAACAATGAAAAAACAATTTCAAAAGCTAGGAAAATTAGGCCCAAAATGATAAAAATTCTTTTTTTATTAAATATAAAAAAGAGGTCTTATTTAATTCTTCTTTTAAAATAAAATCCAATCTTGACTGACTTAACTCTTCTACATTTTCATGACATTGTATTAATTTATTTTTCATTTGAGTTAATCGACAACCTTTATTTTTTATTTCTGAATTTAATTGTGAAATTGAATTCTTGCAAGTTTCTAATTTTGTTACAGACTCATTTAGATTGTTTTCAATGTTGTAAATCTGTTCATTTAAATCTTCTAATTGTCTTTTCAAGTTATCTTTTTCAGACTGTTTTAACTTGAATTCCAATCGGCATTTTGCTTGCCATATTGAAGATTCGATTAATTTTATTATGCTAAAAAATGGTACTAATCGTTCAGGTTGTCCAGAAAAAGCTGCAGCAATTCGTGTAAAATATCCAACAACCGGCACAATGTCTTGTGACAATTCTTTCATAAGTTTATCATTCTCTTCTAATCCACTTTCCATTCTGTTCATTTCATTTATAAGGTTACATTTTACACGTGCTGCTTCACTTTCTTTTAATTTAAGTTCTTCTTTCTTTTTAGTCAATATTCCACTATCATGCTTATATTCTTTTAATTTTTTTTCGTATTCTGCTTCTTCAGCGTGCAGATCAGTTAATTTTTCTTCAAGTTCTATAATGTCACATTCACATTGTTCAATTGTTTTCTTATAAAATAATAATTTCTTTTCGGACATCAAGCTTTAAAACTAAGAAATGGATTAAAAAAATGTTTACAAATTTATTAAAAGATTTTGCAAAATTTTATTTTATAAAAAATTACATATCTAGAAATAAAAAAATTTTCGAGGCTTAAATCCAGACAAATGGCATTGTTTAGAAAATTTGAGAAAAAATCCCAAAAAATTATTTTTGTTTTTATTATTTATTATTAATTTAAAGTCTTATAGACAATAAGTTAAAATATTGAATTTCTTTATTATTTAGTGTGATATAATTTTTTATGTATCATCTTATCTTATCTTATTTTATATATATATGATTATACATAAAAAATTATATCACACTAATTATAAAGAAATTCAATATTTTTAACTTATTGTTTAGAAAATTAGGGAAAAAATCCCAAAATAAATTTGATTATTTATAATAGATAAAAGTCGAAGAACAGGCTATTTTTAAACTTAAACTAAACTATTTTTTTTAAGTCTTAAGTCTAAAGAGGATAAAAAAAATATGGCAGTATAAAAACTATTCTCTAAAAGCATCAAAATCTATTATTATTATTTTTAATATTTAAAATTTTTTATTTAAGCTTAGATAATTCTTGAACAAAACATTTCTATTAGATTTAAAAATGTCAATGCTGTCAATGCTAAAAGAATCTAAAAATATATCTCTCATAGATGTAAGCTCTATTGAACTAGCTATTGCATCAAACAAACATTTGGATTCAAATATTAATGAAATTACCAAAAGCAATCACTCCATCGATATTCCATCGACAATGAGAAATTTGGCTGCTGTTGGCAAAATTTTGAATCTAGCATATGCAGGAAGTAAAGGCTTTCAGTGTTCAACATCGACAATCAAAATTCTGTCCAAGTATCAATTAATACACAACTCTAATCTTGCATGCTCAACGTTTGTTAGTGCATGCCTCAGCTCGTTGAAGTACCACAAATGCGCCATTACACTTGCCGAAAATAACAAACTAGAAGCAGCTTTGACTTCCATTGAAAAATGTTCGGAATTGGCAAGCAAAATGATCAGGGACTCAAAGGCAAGACAAGCTGAACTTAAAGCCAAATCAAGTTCTCTTTTTGAACAAATTAATGAAATAAAAGAAGAAAGACAAAAAGTTGACAAGAAGATTGAAAAAGAAGTTTCCAGAGAGGACTTGCACCAAATTGTCAATTCAGTATTTAGTCCAGTGACTGCATTATTTAAAAATCTTGATTTTTTATCTAAATTTTTTTCCAAAACTGATTTGAATAACAACGATGGAGATGAGAAAAAGTAAACCAGTCGTTCAGAAAAGCTGTATCATAAAGAAAAAGAATTGACAGACTTGGAAAAAGATCTTCAAAAAGAAGAGAGAATTTCGAATGCGGAATTGGCTAGAATTGGCACAACTCTAAAAGATTTAAAAATTCAAGATAATGACTTGGGAGCGTCTATAAAATCTCTTGAATTAGCCAATCTCTTGAACGTCTCAACAAGCTTAATCAAACTGTTTGCTGATGACACCAAACTGATTAATATCATTAGAAACTGATATTGACCGAATTGTTAAATGGTCGGATGATTGGCAATTGAAATTTAACGAAGACAAATGCAAATTTATAGCACGCTATTAAATTGGTGGCAGCGGTTAAGCTTAGAGAAATATAAAAACAACAAGATGTTTAATGAACACGTGCTGTTATTAATGCATTGTTGCATAAGCGTAATCCTGTTAATGGTGACGATTATCTTGGTCAGGCTAGGAACTAAGGTCTGGTCAGGGCTGAACGGAGAGTCAAAGTCGATAAGCAGTTCATGTAAAGTTTTCAAGAAGCCGATGAAATCGAAGGACTTAATCGGACTAGAGAAAAAGTTTGCAAGGATACTGGAGAGTATTCGGGGATTAAGTCCGAGCCGATCAACATCTGGCGAGAAGGCGATCAAATAGGATACAATGAGACTGATCAAAGACGACAATACTCCGACCTAGGCCAAAATAACAGACAAGAGACAGAACCTGTATCAAGGCGATCACAAATGTTTGGGGGACCGAACAGGACGCAGTTTGAACAGATGGAAATCGAACGAACCGGAAGCAGATGGCAAAGTACAAATCCGTTTTTAGACACGTGGAAGGAGGAACCAGAAGGATCGACGCCCAAATTCGAAGACATTCCACTGTGAAATCGTGGTAGATGGGAAGGAGAGACTCTTGCGAGATCGATCGGCACGCCAAAGTGGCCGGACCTGGGACGACGAAATACGTTGGAACCGAAAGTCGATATAAACAAGTCGGGTAGTCTAGCGGACAGTTCTCAGATAATCAAACCGGAAAAAGAAACAACATTAAGATCAGCGCGCATACGTGACGATTGGTGCGAAACAGCAGTTCAGACGCCAAAGCAAAAATCGTCGTCGAAGGAATGGTCATTCAAACCCACAATGTATACGATGAAACAGGACGTACGTAACTGGTGGAACCGTTTTATGTTGTTTGCAGAGAACAACGAGGTCGAAAATGCCAACCTGAGGAATTGTCTAGCGACATTTCTTGACGATGAATGTCTAACTAAACGATACGATTTTAAGGTACCAAAAGGCCCAATAACTCTTTTCGAGCTTGAGCTCGAAATGGCAAAATTATTCGGTCAGCAACCGGCGTCACAAACAGATGCCGTCGCCGAATTTTACAACAGCAGACAACTACCCGGCGAAGACTTCCGCGATTTTTATACGAGCCTGTGGACGTTGGCAAAAAAGGCGTTCGTATATAGGGCGAGTTCGATAAAAACCGGTACGACTACCTGGTAAAAGAGAGGTTCGTAACTGGCCTGATCGAACCATCAGTATTTTGGCGAGTTGATTTTTCAAGGCCACGTACGTGCGCCGAAGCTTACGATCTCGTGGCGCAAACCTATTCGAGGTTGGAAATCCTAAACAGGAAAAGGCCCACACCGAAGAGATCGCTCGCCATAGATGATCGATGCACCAAAGACTTGGAAGACCGGGGTTCATTGAACACAGGAAAAGAAGCAACTGTCAGTCGAAAGGTTTGCCTGTATTGCGGCAGGGAAATTTAGTGGAGGACTGTTTTTTCAGAAAAGAACGAACAGAACAGAGCGTGTCGAAAAGGGTGATAAATAAAGTCATGTTCGACGATAGCATTATTGGTAAATGGGAGGTAAACAAAAAGCCTGTTAAATTTTTGTTTGACACTGGAGCAGTCAAAACAATCTTAGCAAAGCGTGTTTGGGACAAATGTAAAGCTCCGGGCACGGTTCTGCAGCCGCTTAATGAGACTCTGGAAACTTGTATTGGTGGCCCGGTCATAACAAAAGGAAATGGTAACTGTTCTGTCAAAATTAAGAACTACGAAGGTGAAGTGGAGATTATAGTGGTCGATGAACTGGTCAACGACTGTCTTTTAGGACTCGACGTGGCTTTCAAACTCACCGATATCAAGACTTACCTAGAAAACATACGGAAAGCGCTTTCGAATCAAAACCCGATCGAAGAGATAGTAGTAAATCAGGTCGAAGCTGAACAGCAAGCTCTGGCGCTTAGTCCTTCACAAACAGAAAAATTGACTGTCCAAAGAGATAAAGAATCGGAGCCGAAGAACATTGCGACATTCAAATAAATAATACAAGACGAGTTTTGTGATATTGTCGGCACTGATATCAGCTCGATTACTCAAACACACTTATGTGAACATGCGATCGAGCTAACGACAAACAAGTCAATTAAACAACCGGCGCGACCCATTCCGTTTTCGTTGCGGGAAGAGGTGAAACACCAGATTGACGAGATGTTAGAAGCGGGGCTGATCAGCGAAAGCGAATCACCATGGGCTTCACCGATCGTTCTTATCAAAAAAAAAAACGGGAAGATTCGGATGTGCATTGACTACCGTAGACTAAATGATATCACGGTTAAGGACAGCTATCCATTGCCGAAACTTGAGTCAATGATCGTCCAGTTGAACGGTGCTACTACGTTCACTAAGTTAGACTTAACAGCTGCTTATCATCAAATTCAAATTAGAAAAAGCGATCGCCCCAAAACTGCGTTCATTACGGAATTCGGATTGTTCGAGTTCAACGTGATGACATTCGGGCTAACGAACGCACCTGCTACTTTCCTGAGGACAATGGAGAAAGCATTGAAAGGTATCCTGAACGTTTTCTGCTTGGTTTACTTGGATGATATTATCATTTTTTCGAAAACGGCCCAGGAACACTACGTTCATGTGAGAATTGTGTTAGAACGGATCAGAGCAGCGTGTTTGAAAATCAATTGAGAGAAATGCGACTGGTTCGTACCGTCGATACAATATTTAGGTCATGTGGTAAGTAACCGAACGGTCCGACCATCACCAGAAAAAATAGAAGTGCTATACAGGTGCGAACGCCCAAGAACAGTGCGCCAACTGCAAAGTTTTCTGGGACTCGCAAACCACTATCGACGCTTCGTAAAAGGGTTCGCCGAAATTGCTGGACCGCTCCATGAAGCGACGGAGAAGAGCAAAAATTTCACTTGAAACCAACAACGTCAAGAGAGTTTTGACGAAATTAGAACCTATCTTACCACACCGCACGATGTTACTAAGGGGGTATTAATCTTGCCGAATTTTGATGAGGAATTTAGGTTGGAGACGGATGCAAGTGAGCATAGCGCGGGAGCCGTGCTAAGTCAAAAATATAAAGGTTTTTGGAGACCGGTTGCGTACTGGAACTAACGGTTCAGCAAACAGCAGAGAAAGTATTCAGCGGCGGAGCAAGAGTTATTGGCAATTGTGATAGCAATTGGTCATTTTAAGCATTACATATTTGGTAAGAAATTCACAATCGTCACCGATCACAAACCCCTAGTGTGGCTAAAGAACTTGAAGGACCCTGCTCCTAGGTTGACAAGATGGCTAATAGAATTGCTGATGTATGAATTCGACATCGAGTATCGGAAAGGTCATGAAAACAGCAACGCAGATGCACTATCTAGATGGCTTTTAGAAGAAGAGGAAGATCAAGATGTACAGGACGACTCGGGGTTTGTAGTAAAACACGTAATACTCCAGGGGACGGAGTTTAACGAGGAGCAGTTGGAAGACCAGTCGATCGCCGAGCTGCACCGATGGTTATTAGATGGGAATAGACCGGACGCGTGCGACATGACAGATCAGGAGCGTTTTATTAATTGGTGTCAGTTAAAGCGTTTCAGAATTATTGGTAAGAACGTTTATAGGCGGTATGAAAAGGACGAAATGGGTGTTCAGTACCAGTATGTGGTCCCAAAGAAGGATAGAGAAAAAATGCTACAAAAAGTTCACGATGATCGGTTCGGTGGTCATTTGGGGATCGATAAAACCACAGACAAAATTAAGGGTAGGTTTTATTAGCCAAAGTACTTGAAGGATATCGCGGAATATATCCAAAGGTGCGACAAGTGCGCACTGGTTAAAGCGCCTAAGGCTTACACCAAACAACCGGTAGTGCCGATCAGAACGAGTAGCCCTTTTCAAATTATCACATGGGACATTCTTGGCCCATTACCGTCAGCTGAACAGGATTATCTGTACATCCTGGTGGTCATCTGCCATTTTTCAAAATTTGTCGAGTTATTCGCATTGAAAACGCAAGTGTCCGAGGAGATTGCAAATTGCCTGGTCCAGTTCATTTGTCGCCACGGCGTTCCAGAAGCTGCACTGTCCGACAGAGGTCCTAATTTTCAATCGGAGTTGATGAATCAGCTTTTCGAGTCGTTGGACATCAAAAGGTTGAGAACGTCAGCATATCATCCTCAGTGCGATGGCGAAACCGAGCGTTTCAACCGCACTTTGGAGCAAATGTTGGCATGTTACGTGGCCGACACCCAAGAGAAATGGGACAGTTACCTTACAAAATTAGCGTTCGCGTACAACACGGCAGTTCACACTAGAACGGGCTTAACCCCATTCGAAGTTGTTTATGGCCGGAAACCAAAACTGCCGGTAGATTTAATGTTCCCATGCCCTGATCTAGATTTGAATCTTGATGTAGAGTCCTATGCAAATAAGGTACGTGCGGATCTGCTAAGATGTTATGATACAGTGGCCAAAACCTCGAATTCGAAGGTTAGTTAATTTAAGTTTTACGCCGACCGCAACGTGAGAGCGGCTCGGTATTCTCTGGGAGACAGGGTTTATCTACTAAAAGAGCCGAAAAGAAAAGGTGTTTCCATGAAGTTGAGCCACAAATGGAAAGGACCCTACACCGTTGTAGAGGTTTTGAATGAGAATAATTACCTCATTAGGGCCGAGCACATTGAAAAAAATCAACTGGTACATGCCAATAAGCTCAAACGATGTTTCAAACCCCCAGCTAATGCATGGTACAACACGATGCTCGAAGATTCTGGAGTTAGTCAAGAACAGAAGAAAACCGCCTCGGTACAAGTCGAAATTACTGACCCAAACCCAAATCAACAAGTAGGGGTCGAGGAGGAAGCTGAAGAAAGTTATTGGATAGACCAAAATTTTCTCGAAGTAAACGAGGATGATATGGACATTTTTGACAGTCTAGATTCGCCGGAGCAGAACAGTTCGGTGTTCGAGCCCAATCATTATCTGAGAAAACAAGTCGAAGCAGCCCAGAGCGCTGACTCCGCAGAGGGGGAAGGAGGGGTTCAGGCCAGACCTAAGAGGTCCAGAAAACCTCCCGATCGCCTGCATTATTAATATTGTGTTGTAGAAAAAAACAAACTCACTTGAGCTGTGCTGCAAAGCCCACTAGTCATTTTGTATTTTTTTTATTTATTTTATGAAGTAGAAATTGTTTTTCTTTTCTCTTCTTTTATTCCCCGTTAATATTGCATGTAGTCCTGGCTATGTATAATTTTCTTAAGTTAGTTGTCTTTAATAAACTTGCCAGAAGTCAGTTCCCAGTCCTCTCAAAAGACTGGGAGACAGAAAAATGGTCGACGCACTGCGCTGCGTGGGCAAGGTCATGTTCGAATCCTCGTGTTCGAACAAGTTGCGAATTCAAATAAAATTTAATTTTAATTCAAATAAAATTTAGTAAAGTTTTGTAATGACAGAACAGCTCTGCAAAGAACGACACTTACCATTGGAAGTACGTGTCGAACCCAATACAAACGTAAGGAACGCGACCCGGAATTCCCTCGAGGAATGGGTCTGCGAGAATGGTGAAAGGAAGCGCGGCGGTCTCGTGCGATGCCGCCTCATAGAACGACGCCCCACGCCTCTTATCTTCATGTCCATGGCCAACATTCAGGAGAACGAATGGTTGATGGACATGATACGCCGGACCCCTTTTGATGGACAGTTGATGGTCTGTGGTCTGGAGAACTATGTCCAATGCTGGACTCCGGTTCCACCATCCGCTCCGGCTCCAACACCCGTTTCCGTTCCCCAACCAGCTCCAGCACAACGCGCACCAACCCCGACACCCCCACGTGGCCTCCCCGTTGCTCTTCTTTGTACACTCTCAATGCTGCCAATTTCCTTCTTCAAAGACGGGTTCCAAACCTAGACAGCATACTCTAAGTGAGGTCTTACTAGCGTTGTATACAGCTTCTTCATGGTCTAGAATCAAGTCCATAAAAAATATATTTAATTGATTATTAATTTCAAGGTGATAAAATATTTTAAATTTGATTTTGATTTTGACTTAATTAATGAATTCAATTGGATGTATAAAGAGGGTTAAGTAAAATAAAGCTAAATGGCAATTTTGCACCTGCACATGGAAAAATTATTTGACAATATTTGAAAAAATATAATAAAAGTAAAAATTTCTTAAACAAAGTTAGTAAGACCTCACTTAGAGTATGCTGTCCAGGTTTGGAACCCGTCTTTGAAGAAGGAAATTGGCAGCATTCAGAGTGTTTTTTGTTTATAAATGATAAATCACTCTTTTATTTCAATTCATATTTTTTAATTTTAGTGACAGCTTGCACATGATTAAATATTTGAGAGTTCATGAGAAACAGAAATTGTAATTTAGCAATTACACAATGTGAAATTATTAAAAATTGACTTTATTCAGAAACTTTTAACAAAAAATAAAATTTGAAAAGTCAAAAAAGTAATCTCTTAAAAAAGCTATTGAGAAACAAATAATTGTTAACAAGCATTAAATTAAAATTAATGCTTCAACACAAAATTTATGTGTCAAAAAAATGGTAAAACCTAAAACCTAAAATCAAAATCATAAAATTCTATTTAATTTTAATTTATTAAATTTAAATTTATTTTTCAGAGCATCAATGTTGCTCAATATATTCTTTTGAGCCGCAAATAATATTGAAATTTACTAAAATTATTTAACAATTAGAATTTTTGCCATTGTGGTACCAATGCTTACTGCACGATTTGACGGCTCAGGCTTAACTTCAATAATTCTATTTTAAAAATTTTTAAAATTTATTTAATATACGAGAAAGGTGACGCTTTCAATTTTTTAATGTTTATAAAAATTTATTTTTTGTTTTTTAAACTTTCTTTTACCTTTAAAATTTGAATCAGAATTTTTCAATTTTAACATTTTATGAATTTAACACAAAAATTTTGATAAAAGTTCCCCTCAAACTAAAAATTTTTTAAAAAACATCACTACAAAACACAATTGTTTAGTTCCGTATTAAAAAAATTTCGTAACGAAATAACTTGGTTGATACAAATTCTGTGTTGAAAAAAAAAATTAATTTATAATTTACTTTAGTAAAAGAATGTCAATACAATTATATACAAAAATACTATTACTAATACTAATTATATATAAAATTTAAAAATCATATATCGTAATTTAAAATCTTCTTAAAACAATTTACAGTTTATTTTGGATGACCTTTTTAATGCTTGTTAACAATTATTTGTTTCTCAATAGCTTTTTTAAGGGATTACTTTTTTGACTTTTCAAATTTTATTTTTTGTTAAAAGTTTCTGAATAAAGTCAATTTTTAATAATTTCACATTGTGTAATTGCTAAATTACAATTTCTGTTTCTCATGAACTCTCAAATATTTAATCATGTGCAAGCTGTCACTAAAATTAAAAAATATGAATTGAAATAAAAGAGTGATTTATCATTTATAAACAAAAAAAGAACATGTAGCAAAAACCCAAAGAACTTTTTGTAAAAAAATTTTGACCGAGCGATAGCTCCTTCTGAAACTAGCTTTGTGGTTTAAATTTATAGTATTAAACCTACAAGCTTAATAAAACCTACGGTATGGTTATATATTAAGATTTACATTTCTTATTTAAAATTAACTCGTACCTGAATTGGGTAAATTACCCAAGTTTTCTAACGATAATTTTTCTTGCTAACCATTTCTTGTAAATAACTGGACTAGAGCTGGTTGGATCAGTTTGGTCAATTTTTGAATGAATTAAGAGTCACTGACTCTGAATGAATGATTCATTGGCATTTTGATGGATTTTCTTTATTTCTTTCAAAATATAATATTTATTTAAATTTATTTGGTGGCTAAATTTCAAATTTAAAGCATAAATTGGATTATAATAATAATAAATAAAAGACTAAAGATGACTTTTAATCGTCTTTAAACGGAGCACAATGATTAGTTGCGCTAAAGTAGCCTGTAAAATCTTTTTTGAACAGAAAATAACTGTCTAGTTTTATTTTAAAGTTTTTTAAAGTTGTTTGTTGGACCGCTTCTCTCGGTAAACTATTCCACATATTTGCAATTCGGTTTGTTAAAAAATTTAATCTCAAGCTCCAATTCTTAACAAGTTGTTTTTCAAAACCATATCTGTGACTTCTTGTTCCGTAGTATTCCGGCTTTTGCTTCATGGGGTAGTGCTAATCCACTTTATCAATACTTTTAACAATTTTAAATTGTTCAATTAAATCACCACTTATTCTTGTTTCTTCGAGCGTGGTTAGTCTTAGCTTGATAAGTCGCTCTTCGTAACTTAAGTTTCTCAATTCTCCAATCAGTTTAGTTGCTCTTCTTTGTACACTCTCAATGCTGCCAATTTCCTTCTTCAAAGACGGGTTCCAAACCTAGACAGCATACTCTAAGTGAGGTCTTACTAGCGTTGTATACAGCTTCTTCATGGTCTAGAATCAAGTCCATAAAAAATATATTTAATTGATTATTAATTTCAAGGTGATAAAATATTTTAAATTTGATTTTGATTTTGACTTAATTAATGAATTCAATTGGATGTATAAAGAGGGTTAAGTAAAATAAAGCTAAATGGCAATTTTGCACCTGCACATGGAAAAATTATTTGACAATATTTGAAAAAATATAATAAAAGTAAAAATTTCTTAAACAAAGTTAGTAAGACCTCACTTAGAGTATGCTGTCCAGGTTTGGAACCCGTCTTTGAAGAAGGAAATTGGCAGCATTCAGAGTGTTTTTTGTTTATAAATGATAAATCACTCTTTTATTTCAATTCATATTTTTTAATTTTAGTGACAGCTTGCACATGATTAAATATTTGAGAGTTCATGAGAAACAGAAATTGTAATTTAGCAATTACACAATGTGAAATTATTAAAAATTGACTTTCTTTTACCTTTAAAATTTGAATCAGAATTTTTCAATTTTAACATTTTATGAATTTAACACAAAAATTTTGCGTCGAAACAATAATTTGACTTTTTTGAAAATTATGTGTTGTTTTAGATTTTTTATTGTGGATATATAATATTGCCGATTGATATTATAGATAAAAGTTCCCCTCAAACTAAAAATTTTTTAAAAAACATCACTACAAAACTCAATTTTTTAGTTCCGTATTAAAAAAAAATTCGTATATTGTGTGTTGAAAAAAAAATTAATTTATAATTTACTTTAGTAAAAGAATGTCAATACAATTATATACAAAAATAGTTACTGAATAATATGATTTATTTTAAATTAATTTTAAAATCTTCTTAAAAGAAAATCAATTTACAGTTTATTTTGGATGACCTTTTTAATGCTTGTTAACAATTATTTGTTTCTCAATAGCTTTTTTAAGGGATTACTTTTTTGACTTTTCAAATTTTATTTTTTGTTAAAAGTTTCTGAATAAAGTCAATTTTTAATAATTTCACATTGTGTAATTGCTAAATTACAAATTACTTTTTGTTACAAATTAATTTGTGTAATTACTTTTTGTATAAAAATTTTGACCGAGCGATAGCTCCTTCTGAAACTAGCTTTGTGGTTTAAATTTATAGTATTAAACCTACAAGCTTAATAAAACCTACGGTATGGTTATATATTAAGATTTACATTTCTTATTTAAAATTGATTCGTACCTGAATTGGGTAAATTACCCAAGTTTTCTAACGATAATTTTTCTTGCTAACCATTTCTTGTAAATAACTGGACTAGAGCTGGTTGGATCAGTTTGGTCAATTTTTGAATGAATTAAGAGTCACTGGCTCTGAATGAATGATTCATTGACATTTTGATGGATTTTCTTTATTTCTTTCAAAATATAATATTTATTTAAATTTATTTAGTGGCTAAATTTCAAATTTAAAGCATAAATTGAATTATAATAATAATAAATAAAAGACTAAAGATGACTTTTAATCATCTTTAAACGGAGCACAATGATTAGTTGCGCTAAAGTAGCCTGTAAAATCTTTTTTGAACAGAAAATAACTGTCTAGTTTGATTTTAAAGTTTTTTAAAGTTGTTTGTTGGACCGCTTCTCTCGGTAAACTATTCCACATATTTGCAATTCGGTTTGTTAAAAAATTTAATATCAAGCTCCAATTCTTAACAAGTTGTTTTTCAAAACCATATCTGTGACTTCTTGTTCCGTAGTGTTCCGGCTTTTGCTTCATGGGGTAGTGCCAATCCACTTTATCAATACTTTTAACAATTTTAAATTGTTCAATTAAATCACCACTTATTCTTGTTTCTTCGAGCGTGGTTAGTCTTAGCTTGATAAGTCGCTCTTCGTAACTTAAGTTTCTCAATTCTCCAATCAGTTTAGTTGCTCTTCTTTGTACACTCTCAATGCTGCCAATTTCCTTCTTCAAAGACGGGTTCCAAACCTAGACAGCATACTCTAAGTGAGGTCTTACTAGCGTTGTATACAGCTTCTTCATGGTAGTCGCTCTAGGCGATGAAAATATTTCCCTGGAAGAAAAAAGAAAAATTACTGACTCAATCAGGGACTCAAAGGCAAGACAAGCTGAACTTAAAGCCAAATCAAGTTCTCTTTTTGAACAAATTAATGAAATAAAAGAAGAAAGACAAAAAGTTGACAACAAGCTTTCAGAGAGGACATGCACCAAATTGTCAATTCAGTAGTTAGTCCAGTGACTGCATTATTTAAAAATCTAAATTATTTCTCTAAATTTTTTTCCAAAACTGATCTAAATAACAACGATGGAGATGAGAAAAAGGAAACCAGTCGTTCAGAAAAGCTGTATCAAAAGAATTGACAGACTTTGAAAAAGATCTCTAAAAAGAAGAGAGAATTTCGAATGCGGAATTGGCTAATATTGGCACAATTCTAAAAAATTTAATTATACAAGATTAAGACTTGAAAGCGTCTATAAAATCTCTTGAATTGGCCATAAAAGCATTGGGAAAAATCATGACAACATTTGAGTCGTCACGGCGATTTTGGATGGGTGTCCAAAATCATTGCAAGCAATTATCAGACCTTGACACAATCAGGAGTTATGCCGAAGCAGACTTAAAGAATGAAGAAATCGCAGAATTAAGATCATGTGGTCTGCAGTGGCTTTCATTAGGAAAATTAAATTATATGGCTAAAGAAGCCATTGAACATGTGAGCAAACAAGTTGATGGTTTCCTAAATAATTTGCCAACTAAATCTTAAGCATTGAGAATAGTTCAAGATGAAGCAGAAGATATAAGTCTTTATTTTATGTAGAACTAATTTTGAAATTTACACAAAATATTTTTAATTTCAGTAATCAAATATTTATCATTTACAAATTATTTAGAGCTATTATTTTTAATCATTATTTAGGAAAAAAAATTTTGGGCCTATTTTTCCTAGCTTTTGCAATTGTTCTTTCATTGTTAAATCATCAATAAAATATTAGCGAGATAAAAATTATTTTTATTTTTATTATTGTTTATTAATTTGAAGTCTTATAGACAATAAGTTAAAATTTAACATTTCTAGTCAAAAGAAATTTATTCTTTAAATTAAATTAAAGGTTCAAAAAAAAAATTATCCTACATTTTTTTAATAGTATGGCTGGTCGAGCCAAAGTTCCTTCAGCAAAAAAAAAAAGTTTTAAATTATATTGAAAAAAAATATTTAAAAAAAAAAAATAAAAAAAAAATGTTTAAAAATTAGATTGTATCGTTAAAATTTTTAAAATAAGTTCATAAATTAGATAAAATAGGAGTTTGAATAAGTGGATATAGTTGATCAATTATAAGATAATAACCGCACAATGGAGTAGGATATGTTATATCTCTAGATTCAAAGTTTAGTTTTCATTTTCATTAATGCACCATTAAAAAGTTCAACCAAATGAGTGGTATTAACGAGCGTTGACTGTATTTGAAAAAAAAATTGTCATCATCTTATAGTAGTTATGTTATATTCTAAAAAGAATCAAAGGTTATAATGTTGTTAAATGTTTATTCACTAAAAGCCAGAATTAAATATTTTTATAAATTAAATATTTGTTGGTAAAATTTGTTTACACCATTTCGTTTTCCAAATCTCTCACTCGTTTTGTTTCCGAGTTAATTTTCTTGAAAATTGACGCAATTCGGGTGACCAATTCCCTCTGACTATTGCTGTGACCATGGTTCTCTTCACCTATCAATTTTGAATCTAAAAAAAAAAGAAAACCGAGTCCCTTTTCTTTAAAAATTAGCTTTGGAGCCCGCTTCAAAAATTAAGAATTAAAATTTTTTAAATAACAATGGACAAGACCTTTGCCAATTTTTTTCAAAATTTAAAATCAGACCAATCCTAGCTTTAAATAAAAAAAAATTATTTCAAAAATTTAAATTTTCGATTTGTTGTTAGTAAAAAATGTACGAAACCATCAAAAAAGATTTGAACAACTTAGTAAAAAGTAACCAAAATTTGCCAAAAGCTGAAGTTGTTAGGCGATTCACTGGTCTTGGATACAGAAAACGTTCTGTTTATCGTTGGCTAGATATTATAGAAAAAGATAAAACTTTCAAGAGAAAAAAAGGAAGTGGTAGACCTGCTAAAATAGCGACGAAACTAATGGTGGCCAAACTTAGATCCTATTTCAATCATAAATCGAATCGTTTGCATAGAAAGATGGCTAGAAAGTTTAATTGCCACTAAACCTATATCGGAAAGATTTCAAAAAAGTAAACCAAAATCAAAAAGTATAAAAAACACAAGAGACCTCATTTAAATGCTAACCAAGAGAAGGCAGCAAGGCCAAAATGTTGTCGAATGCTTTTAAAATACAACAGATATGAATTTATAATTGATGATGAATCTTATTTCACTCTTGGTAACCTCGCTCTGCCAGGGAATGATATTTTTTATAGCAGTAATGTAAGCAAGACGCCGGAGAGTGTAAAGAACAAATTACGAAAATTTACTTTTTTTTATTTAAGTAAATTTTTATTAAATAAAATATTGATTTTTAGTTTGAATTTATATTTTTGCTGCACTATTTATCTATTTAACGCTGAAAGATTATGACAAAAAAAATCAAAAAATGAAAATTTTAAGATTATAAACATTGACCATATCAATCCTATAATGAAAATTTATTTTTTTTAGACTGGCTTCAGAAAGTATAAAATGAATTTAAAAGTTCATGCATTAATTTTAATAATAAAATTTAAATGCTGATTTTATTGACTTTAATGGTAGCTATGTAACTTATAGCGATGTATTTTAAGGCTTCGAACTAAATAGCAATTAGTTAATAAATAAAATTTTAATTAAGAGTTAACAATATTTATCATAAACTTCATATTTCTTGATGTCTTTATTGTAATCGAAATAAAATTTATTCCAAAATCCCTAATACTCACAAAATTAAATTAATTTTATAATAATTTAATTTTAGATATTGAGAAAATAAAAAATCTGAAACGCTTTAAGAGAAAACAATTTTTTTTAAAAATTTTTCTTATTTTTTACTTGCTCAATTTTTAAATTAAGACATCATCAAATTTCATCCAGATATTAAAATTACAAAATGAGTTTCCAAATCTTTTTAAGAAAAAAACATTGAAAATTTTGCAGCTTGGAACAGCAAAAAAATAAGATTTCCAATCTGAATTTAAAGATCTCTTAATTATTAGATTGACAATTATAATGCCTCAATCTAATAAACGAAAACTTCCGAGATAATTTAATATTTAAAAAAAATATTTTCATCATAAAATTTTTCATTTCATTGATCATTATTTATAATTTTGCTCACGAAAAAAAAGCAATCTTAAAGTTTAAAAATAAAATCACAATTAAAATTTAATTTGCAAACAAAAAATGGAGATGTATAAAAAGAAAAGATGGAAGAATTCATTATAAGAGTCTTTAAAGAAAATTCTCAAATTATTTAATATGAAAGTCTAAAATCGATTAATTATTTTAATATCTTTTAATATAAATATTTTCTCTGGTATTTTAATAAATAAGATTTCTTAGAGAGTTATCTTTTTAATAAAAAGATAATTTTTAAAAAAGAAAAAAATAAATCAATTATTTGGATATCGAATTACAATAACTCCTAAAAAATTTTTTATTCTCTTAAAATAATCTTTTTTAATTTGAAGAAAAAGAGTATTAAATTGGTAATTTTGTCTTTTATTTCAATATTAATAACATAATTAATAATTACATACCATTTTTAATTTTACGAGCATAATATAAATCAAAATTTGATGAATTTGATTTTGCTCTATTCTTTATAAAAATGAGTTACTTAATGGTTTAATAGCTTATTTAAAATTCTTAAAAGTAAAAATAGAAAATTTATCTATTTTGCTACCTTTTAAACCATCTTTAACCTGTCGACCAACTCAGTTTAACAAGAAATCAGAAAATAAATTATATTTGATTAAATTCAATAATTTAAAACAAAGCTTTTAATCATTAAACATTTTGTTAATTGATTTTAAATAAAAATTTTTCAAAAAAAAATAATAAAAAATAAAAAAGACCAAATTTCTATACCATCATATATAAATTTGAAAAGTTAAAATCGTTTTTTTATTATTGAATAATTTAATATCTCATTTATCGTTAACATTTTTAATTCTCTTGTCCATTACCAAGACCACTCGAGTACGTACTAATAGAAATGGGACTATTGCTTGTTGTCACCCCTAAATTAAATTTACTCAGCCTGTTGTTTGATTTATTTTGACCGATTGAAATGTTGTATTTGTCAAAGCATTCTTTGTCAAACTTTTCTAGATGCTCGCTTTGCTCGTCTTTTAATCTTGCCAATCTGGCTTAAGAGTTTTTTTCAAAGTCTTCGCATTCAGTCAGAATCCTAAGGACCAGATCTTTGAATCTTTGCTTTCGTTCAGCTTCAAGTTGTTCATTCTCTCGTAAAAATGTCTCGGCTTGCTGTTGCTTACGGTTTGCATGAGATTGGTACAGCAACCTCATCTGCTTTTCCAAGTCTTCATTTAATTGATCTTGCTCCATTTGCTGAGTACTGTTTAGTTTAAAATTTTGTTGCTGATAAACAGCTTCCACATTTGTCTTGTAGTGCTCGTAGAGAAGACTAAATTTTCTATTTTGCTCTTCTTTTATTTGTTCTAGCTTTTCTTTCACCTGATCCTTTGGCGTCTTGGCCATTATTTCTTCAACATAAGTTTTGTATTGCTTGTTTTGAGTGTTATATTGGTGTTTGTACAATTTGCGTATATTTGCTTGTTGTTGCTTTATTTTTCAAATAGATTATTTTTAATTAAACAAAATTTTAGTTTAGTTTGAAAAAAACTAAGAGAAATTTGTTTTATTTACTTAAATAATGGAGATGGTGATATACTTTGCTTGAAAATTAAAAGATCACGATTAAATGAATTTAATGACACCAAAAATTTTTTTTAATTCCGAAAATTTTTGGTTTTGTGAAATTCAAATCCAAATTGAACAAAAATTCTTCGTTTTTTGATGAATTAAAATTAAAGTAAACAAAAAAAACTTACAAAAATACTGCAACATATTGCAACATACTTTGTTGCACCTTTATTACCCAAAATAAAATTTTTAATTTCTTTTTTTTTTATTAAATCGAATCAATAATCAATTTAAATCTTATTGATGTATAAAAAATTATTTTTGGTAAAAAGGTGCAACAAAGTGCAACTTAGTTTGTTGCAGTATTTTGTAAGTTTTTTTTATTTACTTTAATTTTAATTCATCAAAAAACGAAGAATTTTTGTTCAATTTGGATTTGAATTTCACAAAACCAAAAATTTTCGGAATTAAAAAAAATTTTTGGTGTCATTAAATTCATTTAATCGTGATCTTTTAATTTTCAAGCAAAGTATATCACCATCTCCATTATTTAAGTAAATAAAACAAATTTCTCTTAGTTTTTTTCAAACTAAACTAAAATTTTGTTTAATTAAAAATAATCTAGTCAAGAAAAGAAAAGCACACGTAAGCCGAAAGAAAAGTGTTAAGTAAAATCGAAAAAAAAACGTAGTAAAAGCACGCAGTTTTTTATTCAAAATGGACACAAATTTATTGCTTGAAGCAAACTGGCCAACGTTTGGACAGGGTGTTGTATCTGGTCATTCAAAAACGTTACATGATTGGTGTGGTAATATTTCGAAATTTGTCTTGGAGCTTTCAAATCGTTTAAAACATCTGGAAGAAAGGGAGATTGAAAAAGACATTGAACTAAATAAACTGAGAGCTCAATTGGCAGCAGCAAGTAAAACGGAAAACTCACCCAACATCAGTAGTCAATGGGTTCAAGTAGTAAAACAAGGTTCCAAAAATGCTAAAAAACCAGTTGATCAGATAGCTGTAGCAAATGCGACCATCAGCGAAATGAATGAAAGAATGAGAAGAAGAAAAAATGTTATTATTTATGGTGTGCCAGAATCAAAGAAAGAGATTTTAACAGACAAGAGAGCTGAAGATGAAGAAAAAATCAAAGAAATTCTGACCACTATTGGAAAAAGTGATGTCAAGCCAGCGTATTCGAGACGTTTGAGATCTAAAGACCAAAGTAAACCAGGTCCAATTTTGGTGGAACTCAAAGAAGAAGCAATCAGAAATCCATTACTCCTTGCAGCCAAAAAGTTGAGAGATTCAAATTCTCTCAAAAATGTTTATATTAGTCCAGATTTGACTGAAACGGAAAGAGCTTTAGACTATGAATTGAGAAAACAAAGAAACGAAGCGAATAATGGTCTTTCACAAGACTCGCCCTTTCGATATGGCATCCGTGGAAATCAGATCGTCAAATTCAAGAAGCAATAATCTTTCATCAGAAGCGTCATCACGTCTAGATAGTATCGAATCGTTAAAATGTATGTATTTAAATGCTACTTCTTTGAACAACAAACTAGATGAATTAAGTGTTGTTATTGAAACATATAGCCCACAAATTGTGGCAATTAGTGAGACTTGGTTCAAGAGCATCTCACTTACAAACATAAAAGGATACAATGTGTACAGAAAGGACAGAAGTGATGGACGCAGAGGCGGTGGTGTATGTGTCTACATTGATGAATTTATCGACTCATTTGAATTAAATGATGCAGGTTTTAATTTAAGTAAAATTGAACAAATTTGGGTAGTAGTAAACTTTAACTCCGAAAAGTATTTAGTTGGCTGTATTTATAGGCCAAACGATTTTGTTGATATGAACGATTTTGATTTAATTTTCAAGCAAGCTAAAGACTATGTGGATGAAAAAGGTTTTAAAGATCTTCTAATAATGGGTGATTTTAACTTTCCATCAATCAACTGGTCAAATGGCTGTGTGTCAGAAATTTTAAACGAAAATGGCATCGAACATAAATTCAGAGAGACGCTAAACGACACTTTTCTATACCAGCATGTAAATGTCCCCACTTTTCAAATGGCAAACGAAAAAGCTGTCAACACTTTAGATTTGATTTTCACGACCCAATCTGGCAGTGTGTATGCAATCGATACAAAATTTGTGCTCGGTAACATAAATAAAGGACATCTGGCTATCTTTTTCAATTTTATTCTCAAAAACAAGGTTAGTAAGAAATCACATACCTGTAAAAAATTTATCTATAATAAAGCTGACTTTGTAAAAATTTCACATTTTCTTTCAAATATAAATTGGGTGCACTTGTTTGAGAATTTAAATATTCAAGAAATGTACGATGAGTTAATTTTCTATGTAAGCGAAGCTAGTAATCGATTCATTTCAGTGACAGATGGCTCAAAAAAGAAAACTATCTCAAAACCTTGGATTAAAGATGATCTCAAGATCTTAATCAGAAATAAGAGGAATCTTAGATACAGGAACTGTTCATGTAACTGGAAGGATATGAATCTTTATAAAGATTACAAACGTACCTGTAAATTAGTTTTATCAGAAACTAAAAAAGCCAGACTAACATATGAACAAAATTTAGTTGAAAAAGCTAGGAAGAATCCTAAAATATTGTATAAATACTTAAATGATCAACAAGTAGTCAAAGAATCAATTAAAGCATTAAAAAAGTCAAACAATGAAATAACGCACGAACCGAAAGAGATATCAAATCTTCTTAATAAATGTTTTCAAGATGTTTTTGTTATTGAACAAGATGGTGAGCTTCCACCTTTTGAAGTTGAGTTTGATGAAAGCTGGTCAGAATATAGTGACATTGATCCAAATGATATTAGTTATGAAATGGTATTTAAAAAATTACAAGACCTAAATCAAAATAAATCATGTGGTGTAGACAAGCTTCATCCATCATTGCTTAAAAATTGTGCAGAAGCCTTTACTGTTCCTTTAACTTTGATTTTCAGAGAATCTTTATCCAATAGTCAGCTTCCAATCCAATTCAGATCAGCAAATATTACTCCATTGTTTAAAAAAGGTGATAAATCAATGCCGAGCAATTATCGTCCTGTGTCTTTAACTTCAATTCCGTGTAAAATTATGGAAAGCATAATTAGAACCAAAATGGAAGATTATCTTTATAAGCATAATATTATATCTAAAGAACAGCATGGATTTGTCAAGAAAAAGTCATGTACCACTAATCTTCTGGAAACTCTAGATTTCATCTCAATGAGTCTAGATAAAAGTATCCCTGTTGATGTGATTCTACTGGATTTTGCGAAAGCATTTGATACTGTTCCGCACAGAAGACTAACAGCTAAATTGAAAGCGTATGGCTTTGGCGGTCTGACACTAAAATGGATTGAAGCTTTCTTGAAAAATAGAAGGCAACGAGTTGTTCAAGGGGAAATTTTATCGGATTGGGTTGATATTTTTAGCGGTGTACCACAAGGCTCAGTGATTGGTCCACTATTGTTTGTTTTGTATATCAATGATCTACCAAAAGGATTAGAAAATGTTGTCAAATTGTATGCAGATGATACTAAAATGTTCTCGCAAACGGTATCAGAAATAAGCGCAGCGAAACTACAATTAGATTTAGATTTAGTTTTCAAGTGGACTCAAGATTGGCTTCTTCTCTTCAACACATCAAAATGTGTGGTCATGCATTATGGTCATAAAAACAAATATTTTCCTTATTTTATCAATGGTAAGCAGCTATCAACGTCAGAAACCGAAAGAGATCTTGGAGTTATTTTTAATACAAATCTGAAATGGAAAAATCAAGTGTTAGAGGCTACAAACAAAGCAAATCAAATGCTAGGTCGCATCAGGAAATCATTTGCTCGTTTTGATTGTAAGTTATTTAGATCTCTGTATTTAACTTTTGTTCGTCCTCTTTTGGAATTTGCGGTGCCTGTATGGTCTCCAATTCTTAAGTCTGACTGTGAGAATGTTGAAAGGATTCAACGCAGAGCTACGAAATTTGTTTCTGCAATTAGAAACAAACCGTATGAAAGCAGATTGAAGGCTTTGAACATTCCAAATCTGATGGAAAGAAGAAAAAGAGGTGATCTGATTCAATTATACAAGTTCATGCATGGAATAGAATTGGTTGAAAAAAGCAACAATTTTAATGTCACTAAAAACCAAGGAAGAGGTCACTGCTTTAAATATCACAAAGAAATTTCAAGGCTCCAACATAGAGATAACTTTTTTTTCAACAGAACCGCTAGCATATGGAACTCGCTGCCTAATCAATTAGTTGAAGCCCCCAATGTTAACAGCTTTAAAGCAGGCATTGATTGCTGGATGAGCAGCAATCAATCACATCAGCTGTCTTAGTGTGCCTTGTCAGCACACTCGCTGGCTAGCCAGCTACAGTCTAAACTACTACTACTACTACTACTACTACTTTAATTTTAATTCATCAAAAAAGGAAAGACTTTTGTTCAATTTGTATTTGAATTTCACAAAACCAAATTTTTTGGAAGCTTAAAATTATTTTCAGGTAAAAATTAATTTAAAAGTTTTTTTTAAAATCTAATATTAATTTTATAATGCAAGGTAATAACACCAAAAAATCTAAATATTAGTGTAAAGTTTTGGGTTCTTGTGTCAAATCTTAAAGTAATGTTAAAAATATTTTTAGTTGTTCATAAAATAGCAACCAAAGTGTGTTTTTGAAGCAAAAAACAATCAAATTTTGAAGATTTTATTTTTATTTTCAAGTCGGTAAGTGTTTAAAAAAATTTCGACTTGGATTTAAAAATAAATCTGGTTGAATGGAACTATAAAAATTAAAAATATAAACGCTTGTTAAATTAATGTAAACTTTATGTATTGGAAGAAATAAATTAAAATTTATTACTTTTTAAACGAGTCTTATAGACTTTGATCATTGGTATTTTTTTCGATTTTTATTTTATTTTAAAAAGTTTTAAAATTAATTGAAATCAAGTGAAATAAATACATATATAAAATATATTAAATCGAGACCCGATCAATATAATGATTCAAATTACACTAGCATTGTATTATGAACATCTCCATTTTGATGTGAGTTCAGCAACTTTTTGCATTCTGATCACAACATTATTTCAGAACATTAAAAAATAAAAATCATTCAAAAATTTTACTGCATAAAAAAATATAAAATTTTTCAGCGCAGTTTTTTGAAATTTTTTGATCGCTAATAAAAAACAAAGTTTGGCAGATTTAAAAAAAAATATTCATCTTATTTTTATTTATTTATTTTTGTATCTGTATCGAACTAATGCTCCTTAAGAATAAATGTAACTGCTCTTACATTTTTTAGAACTAGTCAATCTTTTCCAATAAAAAAGTTGTAAAAAAATTAATCAGAATATTAATTGATGAAAAAACTTCATCTTGTCATTTAAATCTAATGTGATGATAACATTATAAATGAATTAAACAGAGTTGTTTAAAACTCACAGGTCTAAAGACAAGTCCAAGTCCAAAATTTATAATTTTCTTCTTTGACTTTGACTAGGGCGCCACAATAACTCTAGAACGGCAAAAAATTCATTTGACCGTGATCATGACTTCATGAAACAGTAAAAATTCAATTATTAATTTTGACTTAAAAATTATATAAAAATTAATCAAAAATAATCAATTTTTTCCCCTGATTTAATAACAAAAAAGTAATACATATTTTTTAAAAGACTAAATTATATTAATAATTAAACAGCATTAAAAAATGCTAACTTAAAGATCCATGAACATTTTTTAAAAGTTGAAAGTATACTTGTTAAAAGTTTTGAAATGTTTTCACTAATTTTGTCATTAGATTCAGTAAATTTCTAAAATATTTGAATTAATCAATTATTTTACTATCCATGATATCATAGAATTGTACATTAAAGATAAAAATTAGCCATAATAACTCTTTATTTTTATTTTAAATAAATAGAAGTTTTAAAAAATTCTGTTTATTTAAAATAAAAACGTTTTAAAATTTTAAAACATTCGAGCTCTAATAATTTTCTCTTATTGTTAAAAAAAAATGGTATTAAACAAGTATTAAACATGCTCGTACATCATTTCAGACTAGGTATAATTAAACTTTATCCTAAAGATCTTGAGAAGCAAAAATTATATTTTCTTTGTAAATTCTTTTCAAAATTAAAAAAATTAAAAAAAATTTTGAAACAAAATTTTTCAAAACTTAAATTGAGACATTTCCTTTGAATAAAAATAGTCATTAAGAATTAAATTTTTAATACAGATTTTGGAAAAAAAGAAACAAATGTATAAAATTTTAGATAAATTTCTGTTCGAATTTATTTTTTTTTAGGCTCCCGAAAAAATAAAATATTTTTATGACTTTCTCTTTCACGTGTCCCAATAGAGCTTTATCAACTTAATCTTTAATTTTTTTTATTTGTTCTTTTAAACCCAGGAGTTTTCAGAGCTAAATGGTGCAGATCGAATCTTAAAATTTTATTTATTAATTTATTTATTTATTTTTTTATAATAGTCCAAAATCTATTCTATCAATTATATCAGCCGGTAAATTCTAAAAATTCTGATATGCCAATATAATTTTCATAAACTTTAAATTGTTTTTGTAACTAAAATTCTATTTTTATAATGCTTTATGCATATTAAAAAAACATTATAAATAAACAGCTTTTCTTGATTTAAAAAAAAAGCTCTTTGTATTTAAAAAATCTTTTTGACATTAGAATTATTTCTAAGCTAAAACTGACCCTCACATTAACACATATATTTAACTGATAAATTAAAATTATTTTATAAATGATTCATAATAAAACATAATTTTTTTTTTTTTAAAAGCATATTTTTAGTGATAAAAAAATAGCAAGCCTTTTAAATTTATTCTTTTCTTAATGAGAAAAAAATGATTAAAGTTTGATTTAATTTTTTAATTTTTTTAAATACTTAAGTCCTGAAGTTGCGGAATTTATAAGACAAATGAAAGAATTAATTTGAGTTAAAGAGTTTATTCGGAATCATAATCAATAATGAAAATCTATAAATTTGGTTTAAATAGCAGTCTAGAAGCAGTTTAAAAAAATTTTCTTAAATTTTTTTTTCTTCATGATTTTAATGAATTTGGAAAAAAAATTTTGATTTAGATTTTTAAAATTTTTATTTTGAAAATGTTCTGAAATGAGAATAGGTTAAAAAAGAGTGAGTAGAAGCGTGATTTAGTCTAAAACTAATCTAACTTTAATTCTCCTAAATCTATGTGATCAAGCATATTTTTGTTCAAAAAATGAATCCTTTAAAAAATTTTACCCGAATCATTTTCAAACAAAATTTCGACCAATTTAATATTTACATGAATTGGAAAGGTTAACTTTTATATTTCAATTACCTTTAG
The DNA here is from genome assembly GCA_016802215.1 of Brachionus paranguensis. Taxonomy (NCBI): domain Eukaryota; kingdom Metazoa; phylum Rotifera; class Eurotatoria; order Ploima; family Brachionidae; genus Brachionus; species Brachionus paranguensis. The sequence goes on from JAESIX010000012.1 coordinate 2,207,295, forward strand.
GTTTCTTGGGTGCTGTTTTATTTCGTGTGAGTGCTTTTTTTTCAAGTCTCGGCGACGTCTTTCACAATCCTTGATTTTGGCTTCCGAATGAAGACGCTCTTTGGCAAGCTTGAGTTTTTCGTCTCGTTCCTTCGAAGATAGATGCTTGGATGACAGTTCCTTCTTGGTATCCTCTTTGTTCCGCTTGTACTCGGCTTCTAGTTCATGTATGTAGCGCTTTAGCTCTTTGGCATTAGTCTTTTTGGCATTGCAGATAAATTTTTTCTCTTCGTTGGCTTTGTAGCGTTTTAGCTCGTCCATTTCTTTGGCCTGTCGGCACCTCAGGCCGTCCAAGTCTTTTGTGAACTGGACCACTTCTTGATTGTATTCTTTCTCGGACTTTAGTCGCAGCTCTTCGATCTCGCCTCGAAGTTTTGTTTCGAGTATTTTTAAAAGCTTGGCGTGCTGACGTTTCAGATTCTGGAACTCGATCACGTCCTGGCATTCGCGATGAGATTGCTCTTCACTTACAATTGCCTGTGTGGTCTTGATTGTGGCAAAACCAAGCGGATGAGGTGGCTGTTGTGTGTTTTCTCCTGCTGCCATCTTTTAAAAATTAAATTTTTATCTTTTTATATTTTTCAGATTAATTGATTGCAGAACCAGCCATTTTTATCAAATTTTATTATTATTATTTCAATGAAAGCCTTTTAGGCGATGTTAAAAAAAAAATAAAATAAAAAAAAGTTTACAGGAAGTTAAAAAAATTTTTTATCAAATTTTGTGAATTTTTTTAAAGAATACATATTTGTATCCTTTAAGTTAAAACAAAAAATATTTTTTTGGTCTAACTTGCTGGCAATGTAACCTTAAAAGTGTTATGAAAATTTTTTTTAACTAAGACAAAAACTGCTCACCACAAATTCAATAATTTTTAAAACAATTTTTTTTTAATTTAAATTTTATGACACAAAAAAAATGCAATTTTTCACCTAAAATAATTAGTGTTGAAAATCGCATATTGTATTGGTTTTAGTATTTAAATATTTTTTAATTAAAATTTAAGAGGCTTAAGATAATTGAATTTATATTCCAATAAAAAAATTCCTAATTTGAAAATGAATAAAAAATTAAACTTATTTTAAAATTTAATTAAATAAAAATTAATTTTGATTTAAAAAGAAAAAATTTCTCAAAAATTGAATATTGAAATTTTCTATTTGGATAGTTTTTTTTGTGCTTCAAAAATCAAAAGACTTTTTTCTTAGAACGTTCCAAATTATTTTGCATTTCTTTTTCCAAAAATTTTAGTTTTTGATACCCATTTTTAATTTTTTACTTTTACAAAAATGTGTAGCCTGTTGCTATTCTCATTATTTTGTGAGTCAATATCTTGAGTTATGATGTTAGATGCATAAGCGTGAGAAGGGTTAAGTTTTAGGTGATTTTTTCATTCTATAAAAAGTCTTCAATTACTTAATAGAAATTCAATCTTCAATTGCCTTATAGTAATTTTTGTGTAATTAATCAATTCCAACAAAAAAGATTAATTTCTGAAAAACTTTTTAAAAGTATTTAAATTTTTTTATTTAATTTCTAGAAAATTTAAATTAAATTTTCAAATTAATCAAAAATGTGAATATTTTTTGGGTGATTCTGAAGAAAACCATAAGCTAATTGAATCAATAGAAGAGCGTGACTTAGGGGTTGTTTTAGGAATGACTTAAAAATGTCAAGACACATAGCGGCTGCTGTAAAAAAAGCAAATCAGATTTTAGGAATGATTAAAAGATCGTTTAAACATCGTGATATTTACACCACGAAGAAGCTGTATACAAAGTTAGTAAGACCTCACTTAGAGTATGCTGTCCAGGTTTGGAACCCGTCTTTGAAGAAGGAAATTGGCAGCATTGAGAGTGTTTTTTGTTTATAAATGATAAATCACTCTTTTATTTCAATTCATATTTTTTAATTTTAGTGACAGCTTGCACATGATTAAATATTTGAGAGTTCATCAAAAAAAGAAATTGTAATTTAGCAATTACACAATGTGAAATTATTAAAAATTTACTTTATTCAGAAACTTTTAACAAAAAATAAAATTTGAAAAGTCAAAAAAGAAATCCCTTAAAAAAGCTATTGAGAAACAAATAATTGTTAACAAGCATTAAAAAGGTCATCCAAAATAAACTGTAAATTGATTTTCTTTTAAGAAGATTTTAAAATTAATTTAAAATAAATCATATTATTCAGTAACTATTTTTGTATATAATTGTATTGACATTCTTTTACTAAAGTAAATTATAAATTAATTTTTTTTCAACACACAATATACGAATTTTTTTTTAATACGGAACTAAAAAATTGAGTTTTGTAGTGATGTTTTTTAAAAAATTTTTAGTTTGAGGGGAACTTTTATCTATAATATCAATCGGCAATATTATATATCCACAATATAAAATCTAAAACAACACATAATTTTCAAAAAAGTCAAATTATTGTTTCGACGCAAAATTTTTGTGTTAAATTCATAAAATGTTAAAATTGAAAAATTCTGTTTCAAATTTTAAAGGTAAAAGAAAGTTTAAAAAACAAAAAATAAATTTTTATAAACATTAAAAAATTGAAAGCGTCACCTTTCTCGTATATTAAATAAATTTAAAAAATTTAAAAAATAGAATTATTGAAGTTAAGCCTGAGCCATCAAATCGTGCAGTAAGCATTGGTACCACAATGGCAAAAATTCTAATTGTTAAATAATTTTAATAAATTTCAATATTATTTGCGGCTCTAAAGAATATATTGAGCAACATTGATGCTCTGAAAAATAAATTTAAATTTAAAAAATTAAAATTAAATAGAATTTTATGATTTAAGGTTTCAAGTATTACCATTTTTTTGGCTCATAAATTTTGTGTTGAAGCATTAATTTTAATTAAAAAAAAATTTTTTGTTAATGTGGATCAAATTTATTTTTTATTGTCTTTAATTTCTCTAAACCTCTTTACTTTATTTTATTTTATTTTTTAAAATAATATGGGGTGTCCGTCCTCTCCCAATTATTATTATTATTATTATAATTATTTCAATGAACGCCTTTAAGGCCATGTTAAAAGAAAACAAAAAACTAACCCCATATTATTTTAAAAAATAAAATAAAATAAAGTAAAGAGGTTTAGAGAAATTAAAGACAATAAAAAATAAATTTGATCCATTTTAATAAAAAATATATAATTAAAATATTAAATTTTGAAAATTTGAAAATTTAAATTATCATAAATTATGGAGGAAAACTTTATTGACACTGGGTCAACCTTACAAAGGACTCCCCAAAATACCAGACAACAGACTGTATGTATGATATCCGAGACGTCAAGAAGACCAAAAAGATCGAATCTTAGTACCGATCAGAGCCCCGCCGAGGCTCGTTGCGTCGAAATGGCCGAGTTTGCAATTTGGAAGAATCGAGTGATAGTTTTAGAGAATCTCGAATGGATTGTTAAATCAAAAGATAAAGTTATTGAAGAACTTTCAAAAAAAATTGAAAACCAAGGTCAGATAGTTGAAAAACTGACAAAAAGAGTGCAGCAACTGGAGAGTACAGATAACGAAAAATTCAATGAAAGAACCGTACAGATAGAAGCGAAGTTTAATGAACGAATTGCTGTATTAAAATCCAAAATGGGTGTTCAAACATCGAGACTAGAAGAAATTGACGAAAGCAGCGTTGAAATGGCTTGGTTAAAGCGAAGTTCCAACACTGGTTCGGTCTTGCGTTGGTCATCTATTGTTGCTCAGCTACCTGGCGGAGGTGTAGAAAGAGAAAAATCAGGACCATCTCAGCCTCTACAGTCCCAGCAGATAGATATGACGAATTCTGTCCTTGCAGAGAATTAAGCAAGAGAAAGTAAAAAGGAAAGTCTAATCGTGTTTGGTTTAAAGCAAGAGTCAAATATAGATGTTGTTGAACAAGTCAGAAATCTTTTCCAAGTTATAGGTGTGAACACAAATAACATCGAGCATGTGAGGAGATTCAGACAATCGAACTCGAAAAGTGTTCCTCCGATTTTTATCCGTCTCAAAAAGGGCGTTGATAGAAATGGTGTCTTGGCGGAAGCCAAAAAGTTGAGAAAAATTGAAGGTTACGCCGAAGTGTATATTTGTCCTGACCGAACAGAGTGCGAGAGAAGGTTAGAGAAGCAACTGAGAGAAAGAAGGGAAGTGCTCAACAAGGAGGAAGAGAGTAAGCATGAAGGGAGGCATTACCGATGGGTCATCCGAGGATATGAGCTCCGAAGAATTAAACAAACGCCAACAAATACAGCAGATAAGTAGCAATTTAATTGTTAAAAAGAATAATAGAAAAACTGAGATGAATTTTAAAGTTAAAAATAATTATGTAATTAATGAAAAAAGAATAATTAGGGGGAATGATGTTTCTTTTTCTAGCCAGGACAATGAAATTCTTGGGTCGCCTTTATTGAATCGTAGTTTAGATAAGAAAAGGATAAGCTTTCGTGAACCTTTTCTCACTTGTATTTATACAAATGCCACTTCACTCAACAACAAACTTACGGAGCTTGTTGTCCGGCTGGATAAGTTGGATAGGCCACATATTGTATGTGTTTCTGAGACTTGGTATTCTGAGTACTCGATACCTTGTATACCTGGATATACTTTATACCGAAGAGACAGAATGGGGCGTGGCGGTGGAGTTTGTATATATGTAAGAGATGATCTGTGTTCGATGGAAGTGACCTGTAGAGTTCTATGTGCAGATGGTGTTGAACAGATATGGTGTGGACTGAGAAGTAGTGCAGAAAGTTTGTTGGTGGGATGCATGGACAGACCACCTAAAAGTAATGGTTTTGTCACTGTGTGTGTGAATGATTAATTAAAAGAGGCAAGGAAAATGATAGAGAATAAAATATATGATGCTGTGGTAGTCTGTGGAGATTTAAATTTTCCAGAAATCAGCTGGACATGCGATGGCGAAATTTCCAGTGGAGAAAATGAGATGCGGTTTCTGGAAGGCTTAGATGAATCGTATATGATTCAGTGTGTAGATTTTCCAACAATTATATATATAAAAAATGGAGATTCAAGTTTACTTGATCTACTATTAACGAGTGAGCCTGAAAGAGTTCTGGAAGTGAGGGCTTTGCCACCACTAGGTGAAGCAGAGAAGGCTTGTTACGGTGTGAAAATAACCGTTTCAACTATTTAAATTAACCTTATCAATTTTCACAACTTATCTAGATTTTATCTTTATGTTTTTATGAATCATTTATCATATGTCATAAATCTTTATGACCGATTTAATTCACAACTTATCTTTATTTAGATTCTTTATGATTAATGACCTTTTTAAGTTACAACTACTGAATATAAATAGAAGTTGTAATTCTTAAAAAAGGGAGCTTTTTAACTTGTATTTTTCCTATTTATTTTAAATTAATAATAAACGTTTATTCAACACGATTTTGTTCTTTGTCTTCACTCTATCTCCTCTGAAGTTAATCGAAGGTATTCAGGCCAAATTCCCTAGGCTAACATATATGGTAGCAGCGATAAAGACCGATATAAACAAATAGAAATGATTACAATTTCAAAAGAAAAAATAAATGTTGAGCCCAATATTCAAAATCAAGAAATTAGCGAAGAAAGTTTGGACTCAATCACAAATCAACTAATTTTATCAACAAATTAATGTTATAAATAATCTACCCTTGTTTAGTCCATTCGAGGACGAATGATTATTTTCAAGGGGGGGTAATGTTACGGTGTGAAAATAACCGTTTCAACTATTTAAATTAACCTTATCAATTTTCACAACTTATCTAGATTTTATCTTTATGTTTTTATGAATCATTTATCATATGTCATAAATCTTTATGACCGATTTAATTCACAACTTATCTTTATTTAGATTCTTTATGATTAATGACCTTTTTAAGTTACAACTACTGAATATAAATAGAAGTTGTAATTCTTAAAAAAAGGGAGCTTTTTAACTTGTATTTTTCCTATTTATTTTAAATTAATAATAAACGTTTATTCAACACGATTTTGTTCTTTGTCTTCACTCTATCTCCTCTGAAGTTAATCGAAGGTATTCAGGCCAAATTCCCTAGACTAACAGGCTCATGTGTTTTTAGAGTGGAAATTTGCAATGAAAAATGTAAGCACAAGACTTACGGAAAAAAAGAGAAAAAATGTAAGAAAAGCAAATTTTGACCAAATCAACTCTGGTATGGGGTCAGTGGACTGGAAAAAAGAATTTGTTGGACGGAATGTTAATGAATATTATGCAAGTTTTCTGAATGAGTATATGCGACAGTATGAGAAACACGTACCGGAGAAAAGAGAGAATTTGCGAAAGAGGGAAAAATGGATGAACTACGAGGTTAATAGAATGATTAAACTTAAGCATCGAGCTTGGCATAAGATGAAAGCCTGTAATAAAAGTTCATTTGAAATAAGTAAATATTATTATGGAAAAGCATGTAGAGAGTTAAAACAAAAACTAAGAAAAGTTAAATCGGATTATGAGAACAGACTGTCTAAAAAAGCAAAAAGTGATCCTAAACTAATTTATGCCTATGTAAGAAGCAAAATGGGAGTAAAGGAAGAAATAAGAATGTTAAGAACAAAAGAGGGTGAAGTAACGAGTGACAAAAAAATAATAGCTGAGCTATTAAATGATCAGTTTCATTCAGTCTTTAATAAAGAAACCTATGATAATATGCCTTTTTTTCCTTCACGTACATCCTCTACTTTCGATATTGAGAATGTCATGTAGGAGCTAAACGAGGATCAGATTGAACGGAGACTAGAGAAATTAAATGGCAACAAATCGATGGGCACAGACCAAGTACATCCACTGATACTGAAAAACTGTGCAAAAACGATGTCAGTGCCATTGAAGATAATTTACGCAAAATCATTAGAGACAGGAAAAATCCCAAAAGAGTGGAAAAGAGCAAATGTGTCGCCGATCTATAAAAAAGGAAATAAATTAGAGCCAGTTAATTATCGACCCGTATCACTTACGTCAGTCGCTTGTAAGGTTCTGGAAGGTATTGTCAGGGACCGACTAATGTTTTACCTTCAAGAGAATAATCTAATAGTTGGAAGTCAACATGGATTTGTTCCAAAGAAAGGATGTGTAACGAACCTACTTGAAACGCTTGATATGATCACGACTGAGTTGGCCAAAGGTAACAGTCTGGATGAAATACTATTAGATTTCTCAAAGGCTTTTGATACGGTACCGCATAAACGACTTCTTCATAAACTAAGTGGTTATGGGCTAGGTGAGAAAATAGTAAGGTGGCTCGAAGACTTTTTGAGTATGAGAACTCAGCGAGTTGTACTTGGTGATGGAGTTTCTAGATGGTCAGAGGTACTGAGTGGGGTTCCGCAAGGGTCTGTACTTGGACCCCTGCTATTTGTTCTGTACATAAATGACCTACCTGACTGCGTTTCAAATAGAATGGAATTGTATGCAGATGATTCAAAAATACTCGGTATAGTTTAATAATGTTTATGAGAGAGCGATGTTACAGAAAGATCTGGATGCAGTTTGTCAATGGATAGAGGTTTGGCGTATGGGACTGTGTGCTAACAAATGTAAAGTAATGCATTTCGGCAGACTAAATGAAATGCATGAATATATACAAAAAAGCAACAATGTTATACTAGCGACAACAGAGTGTGAGAGGGATCTTGGAGTGATGGTTTCAACAGATAAAAAAAGTGAAAAGTGCTTGTGCGAAAGCGAGTAGGGTACTTGGAATGCTAAAGCGAACGTTTACAAGTAGAGAGGAAAGACTGTGGGTAAGATTGTATATATCCATGGTGAGACCACACCTAGATTACGCAGTGCAGGTTTGGAACCCAAGTATGATAATGGACGTGAATGCGTTGGAAAAAGTGCAAGAGAGGGCAACAAAAATACCTTTGTCTGTAAGAAACATGCCGTATGAAATGAAGCTGACAAAATTAGGACTGACAAAGTTGAGTGAAAGAAGAGTGAGAGGGGACTTGATTGAAATGTACAAATTAGTGAATGGAATAGAAAAGGTAAGCTTGGTCAAGAATCTAGTGAGTAAATTAGAAAACAAGGGACCAGCCGGGGCGTTAAGAGGAAATAGCATCAGAGTCCAGAGAAAAAGTTTCCCAGCTCAAATTAGAAACGATTTTGCGGCTGAAGTAAGTGACAGACATGTATTTTTTTCAAACAGAGTAGTTCCGCATTGGAATAAGCTGCCAGAAAATGTGGTGAAATCCAAGTCAACCGCTAATTTTAAAATGGCTTTAGATAAGTTCAATGGAATCGGCTGCTACAGCTCTACACGGCGGTGATGGGCTTAGACAATCTACATGTTAGGTGTCGCAGCAAGAACTACTACTAATACTACTACTACTATAAAATTCTATTTAATTTTAATTTTTTAAATTTAAATTTATTTTTCAGAGCATCAATGTTGCTCAATATATTCTTTAGAGCCGCAAATAATATTGAAATTTATTAAAATTATTTAACAATTAGAATTTTTGCCATTGTGGTACCAATGCTTACTGCACGATTTGATGGCTCAGGCTTAACTTCAATAATTCTATTTTTTAAATTTTTTAAATTTATTTAATATACGAGAAAGGTGACGCTTTCAATTTTTTAATGTTTATAAAAATTTATTTTTTGTTTTTTAAACTTTCTTTTACCTTTAAAATTTGAAACAGAATTTTTCAATTTTAACATTTTATGAATTTAACACAAAAATTTTGCGTCGAAACAATAATTTGACTTTTTTGAAAATTATGTGTTGTTTTAGATTTTATATTGTGGATATATAATATTGCCGATTGATATTATAGATAAAAGTTCCCCTCAAACTAAAAATTTTTTAAAAAACATCACTACAAAACTCAATTTTTTAGTTCCGTATTAAAAAAAAATTCGTATATTGTGTGTTGAAAAAAAATTAATTTATAATTTACTTTAGTAAAAGAATGTCAATACAATTATATACAAAAATAGTTACTGAATAATATGATTTATTTTAAATTAATTTTAAAATCTTCTTAAAAGAAAATCAATTTACAGTTTATTTTGGATGACCTTTTTAATGCTTGTTAACAATTATTTGTTTCTCAATAGCTTTTTTAAGGGATTTCTTTTTTGACTTTTCAAATTTTATTTTTTGTTAAAAGTTTCTGAATAAAGTAAATTTTTAATAATTTCACATTGTGTAATTGCTAAATTACAATTTCTTTTTTTGATGAACTCTCAAATATTTAATCATGTGCAAGCTGTCACTAAAATTAAAAAATATGAATTGAAATAAAAGAGTGATTTATCATTTATAAACAAAAAACACTCTCAATGCTGCCAATTTCCTTCTTCAAAGACGGGTTCCAAACCTGGACAGCATACTCTAAGTGAGGTCTTACTAACTTTGTATACAGCTTCTTCGTGGTGTAAATATCACGATGTTTAAACGATCTTTTAATCATTCCTAAAATCTGATTTGCTTTTTTTACAGCAGCCGCTATGTGTCTTGACATTTTTAAGTCATTCCTAAAACAACCCCTAAGTCACGCTCTTCTATTGATTCAATTAGCTTATGGTTTTCTTCAGAATCACCCAAAAAATATTCACATTTTTGATTAATTTGAAAATTTAATTTAAATTTACTAGAAATTAAATAAAAAAATTTATATAAAAAAAAACAAAAATAAATGCTTAGTTAAAATTAGTAAGCTTTAAACTGTAAAAATTAGAACTTATATCAATAAATTAATAAACTCTATTTTAAATTTTAGATTAAATATCGCCTTATTTTTACGGATTGGTATAATTGAAATAAAATATTTGTATAAAAAAGACCTTTTGAATTTTTTGTTTTAATTTTTAAGGTATCTAAACGTTAGTGTTAAAAATTTAATTTCATCTTGCCCGCCACTACAAACATTATTCCTATAATAATAATTAATAGTTTACGGTCAAGTTTAATTTAACTAAATTGACAAATCAGGAAGACTAACCAAGTCCCGCTATTGTAGTCTTTTCATTTTTTTCATTTTTACAGACATTGTACAGTCTGTTTTTAGAAAGTTTCGCCTTTGCTACATATTTTGTTAGCTGCGAGCAAATGCGATACTTTGCTTCCCTTACTCCTCCACTTGGTCCTTCATTATTCACTGAACTCAATAGTTTCGCATCGTAATACCAATTGAGATGATTGTATTTGTTGTGAATTTTATAAAATTGAATCAGATCTTCTCGCTCTCGCCTTTCTTTTAGAGTTTTTAATCCCAGTCTGAACTCATAATTCAAACTTTTTATTTGTGGAACAAGCTTCGTTGCTCGTCTTTGTACTTGTTCAAGTCTAAATATATCCTTATTTAAATAAGGATTCCAGGCAGGTGCACAGTATTCTAGATGCGGATTCGACCAATTAAAAAAAATATTTTTGAGATATTTTGATTTATATCCTGTTTTTTAAGTTCCACTTTTTTATTCTTTCTCATTATAAAACAAAACTATTAATATGTCTCGAAATTTCTTTAAAATTACTATTATTTAAATTTGACTAGTTATTTAAGACACACACACAAAAACCAAGTTATCAGACCCTCAGCTTGCTCAATTATTCATTAATCCAATGGCATTGCATAATATAAATTTTCAATAGAAAAGATTTAAAATTAGAGACTTAGATTTATTTATATAAATTCGAATTTTAAATGGAAATAATGGGTTAAGGTTAAAAAATAATAATTTAGATTAAAAAATTATTAATTTTAAAAATAGAAACGTTTATATCTATAAGAAATTGATTGTATTTTTTTCTTTTTATGTTCTATAAAATATTAAAAGATATTAAAAAAAATTAAAAATATTATTTTCAGTCTTCTTGTTGCTATTCAATAGTAGTTAAAAAATTTACAAATGATAAAATAAAATAAAATGCAATTTAATTTTTTTTTAAATAAAAAAAAAGACAATCTGTTTGTTCGTTAATTTTAAAATATAGGCAAATACATTTTTGGTTCGGTTGGTCCAGAGTTGGTTGAATAAGTTTATATTGATAACGGGTGATTCAAGATGTTTTGCAAAAAATTTGTACCCAAGTTAAAATATCAAAGGATAATCAGACAAGGTTAAAATTTTACATGCTTATCATCAAGCTCTTATAGTTTTATGTTTTATGTTTGGTACCAAGTTATTACATTTTTACCAAGTTCTAGGCAAAAAAACATACATGATACCTATTTGCGCTCGGTACATTCTTACTTTAATTTATTTTTTTCATAAAAAATTACATTGGTTTATTAATCTATTTTTATCCTTTTTTAAAATAATGGATAATAGGTTCTCGAAAAGAATCCGATTTTGCAATCAGAAAATTTTCAAAAATTTTAAAGTTTAAATAAATTAAATTTAGAATTTAAATTATCAAGTCGACACTAAAAACCTGATCTCCTCTAAATGACAGTAGTTTTTAACTCGGTTTTTCTGGCCAAGAAAATTTTTGGATTTACAGATAAAATTGATAATTATAAATATTATTTGTCTTATATATATCAGTGTAAGTGCAAATTTTGGTTCGAATCTAATATTTCTATCAAAAGTTATTGATGGAAAATTGATTTTTTTCAGTGATCAGAAGTCGAAATAACGGGTGTAAAATAAAAAATGGCACAAAATTAATTCTATCATAAAAAATTTTTTATTTAATTAAGACTTTAAATTTTTTTTTTATTATAGCTGAACCCTCCTTTTTTGTAAAAATAATATCACTTAAGGTATTGAACTCCATGACGTGATACGATATCGAGCTTAGAGCGAACATTCTTGGAATGGTCTTGTACAACGTTTTCGAGATGCCTAAGATTTTTTGCCTTCCAATCACCCTCATAAACTTTAGCTTTCAAATTTCTCCAAAAATCTTCAATTGGTCGTGCTTTTGGTACGTTTGCTGGATTCACTTCTTTGGCAACATACCTTATATTTTTATCTAACATTTAATTCTTTACCATATTGGCATAATGAGATGATGCTAAGCCAGGCCAAAATACATAATTGCCATCCTGAAAATATTCTTTAATCATTGTTTCAAGTCGTTTCTTAATACACTCTCCAAGGGAGACATGTTGATTGACCGCTATACCACTAGGTACAAAATATGGTCCGTGTTGTGAAATAGCCAACCAGACAATTAATTTTTCTTCAAATTTTTTAACGTACTTGTTCTTTAGACTCTCTGGCATCTTGCTTACGTTACTGCTATTAAAAATATCATTCCCTGGCAGAGCGGGGTTACCAAGAGTGAAATAAGATTCATCATCAATTATAAATTCATATCTGTTGTATTTTAAAAGCATTCGACAACATTTTGGCCTTGCTGCCTTCTCTTGGTTAGCATTTAAATGAGGTCTCTTGTGTTTTTTATACTTTTTGATGTTTGTATACTTTTTTGAAATCTTTCCGATTTAGGTATTTAACTGTGAAACTGAGTGGCAATTAAACTTTCTAGCCATCTTTCCTTGCAAACGATTCGATTTATGATTGAAATAGGCTCTAGGATTGGCCATCATTAGTTTCGTCGCTATTTTAGCAGGTCTTCTACTTCCTTTTTTTCTCTTGAAAGTTTTATCTTTTTCTATAATATCTAGCCAACGATAAACAGAACGTTTTCTGTATCCAAGACCAGTGAATCGCCTAACAACTTCAGCTTTTGGCAAATTTTGGTTACTTTTTACTAAGTTGTAAAAATCTTTTTTGATGGTTTCGTACATTTTTTACTAACAACAAATCGAAAATTCAACTTTTTGAAATAATTTTTTTTATTTAAAGCTAGGATTAGTCTGATTTTAAATTTTGAAAAAAATTGGGAAAGGTCTTGTCCACTCTTATAGAAAATTAAACTTAAATTTTGTGCCAAGAAATAATATTTTTGATTTTTTATTAAAAAAAATAAATTAAAGTCTAGAACACCGTCTAGAACACCGAACAGTTAAAATAGGCATCATTCGTTTTTTTTTCCTAGAACTTGAACAAAGTATGCTTACTAGTTACCAAACATAAAATAAACAACCAGAAAAGCTTGATATAAAATGTAAAATTTTAAACGTATCTGATTATCTGTTGATATTTTATCATGGGTCCAAAAATTTTACAAAACATTACGAATCACACGCTATTTTTTTAGCTCTAGGGTTAATATTTTAAAAAGGGTAAACTTTTTTAATATAAAAATTACATTTTCAAAAACCAATTTTCAGCTATTGGTGCTGGATTTAAAATCTAACTAATTTTAACTTAAAAACTAATTTTTAATTATTTGCTTTTAAAAAAATTTTAAAATCTTAATTTTTGAAGCGGGCTCAAAAGTTAATTTTTAAAGAAAATGGACTCGGTTTTCTTTTTTTTTTGATTCAAAATTGATTGGTGAAGAGAACCATGGTCACAGTAACAGTCAGAGGGAATTGGTCACCCGAATTGCGTCAATTTTCAAGAAAATTAACTCGGATACAAAACGAGTGAGAGATTTGGAAAACGAAATGGTGTAAACAAATTTTACCAACAAATATGAAATTTAAAATGTTTAAAAATATTTAATTCTGGCTTTTAGTGAATAAGCCACTGCAGACCAGATGATCTTAATTCTGCGATTACTTCATCCTTTAAGTCTGCTTCGGCAAAAATCTTGATTGTGTCAAGGTCTGATAATTTATCGCAATGATCTTTGACACCGATCCAAAATTGCCGTGTCAACTCAAATGTTATCGGGATTTTTCCCACCGCTTTTATGGCCAATTCAAGAGATTTTATTTCATTAATTTGTTTCATTAATTTGGCTTGAAGTTCAGCTTGTCTTGCTTTTGAGTCCCTGATTGAGTCAGTAATTCGTCTTTTTTCTTCCAGAGAAATATTTTCATCGTCACTAGCGGCTGTCAAAGCCTCTTCGGAAAGTCTGCATAGCTCATCTGCTTTTTTTGCCAGCTCATCGCACGCATCTACCATTTTGTTCGCCAATTCCGAACATTTTTTCATGTTAGTCAAAGCTGCTTCTAGTTTGTTACTTTCGGTAAGTGTAATGGCGCATTTGTGGTACTTCAACGAGCTGAGGCATGCACTAACAAACGTTGAGCATGCAAGATTAGAGTCGTGTATCATTGATTGATACTTGGACAGAATTTTGATTGTGGATGTTGAACACTTAAAGCCTTTGCTTCCTGCATAGGCTAGATTCAAAATTTTGCTAACAGAAGCCAACTTTGTCATTGCCTCTGAAACATCGATGGGGTGATTGCTTTTGATAATTTCACTAATATTTGAATCCAAATGTTTGTTTGATGCAAAAGCTAGTTCAATGGAGCTTACATCGGTGAGAGATATAATTTTAGATTCTTTTGGCATTGACAGCATTGACATTTTTAAATCTAATAGAAATGTTTTGTTCAAGAATTTATCTAAGCTTAAATAAAAAATTTTAAATATTAAAAATAATAATAATAGATTTTGATGCTTTTAGAGAATAGTTTTTATACTGCCATATTTTTTTTATTTTCTTTAGACTTAAGACTAAAAAAAAATAGTTTAGTTTAAGATAAAAAATAGCCTGTTTTTCGACTTTTATTTATTATAAATAATCAAATTTAGTTTGGGATTTTTTCCCAAATCTTAAACAATAAGTTAAAAATATTGAATTTCTTTATAATTTAGTGTGATATAATTTTTTATGTATAATCATATATACATAAAATAAGATAAGATAAGATGATACATAAAAAATTATATCACACTAAATTATAAAGAAATTCAATATTTTTAACTTATTGTCTATAAGACTTCAAATTGTGAAGTTGCTAAGAAGTGGAGTCAAATGAAAAAAACTAAAACTCGTGTTTTCAAACTTTTATTTTGAGCTTAAGCCAAAAAAGACGGAATCCCCTATTCGCGTCTCCCCTCTCTATTTAGTACAAAAATAAAATAAATAAATATCATAAGTAACTTAACGCTCACATACATAATAAATAAATAAACAGATAAGTATCTGTGGTGGACACCACAACTTCCCCTCTCTTTAAATAGAAATTTCGACTCTCCAAATAAATGAAATACAATAGGTTAATGAATAAATAGCTTGAGTAAAAAAAATCACAAACAGATAGAAAAAACAACATAACAAAAAATACAATAGACATCCAAGTGCGCCAGAGTTTCTTCATTGTTGACCGTGCTGTTTCTTGGCGGCTCGCTCCGATTGAACTCGCTCCGGC
Source organism: Brachionus paranguensis (assembly GCA_016802215.1). NCBI lineage: Eukaryota > Metazoa > Rotifera > Eurotatoria > Ploima > Brachionidae > Brachionus > Brachionus paranguensis. The sequence goes on from JAESIX010000012.1 coordinate 2,222,568, forward strand.
GGACGCAGCACTCTTTTTGCCACCTCAGCTGCCTTCCGTTCCGCCTCTCGATGCTCCGACTCGGCCTTCTTCGGGCGTCCTCTCCCTACACCCGTTGCCCTAGCAGCCTCAACATTGACCGCTGCTGCGTTGGTTGTTGGGCTTGCACTGGTCTGGCCATCATCACCTGGTGTGGCTGCCGCGCTGACTTCAGCCGCTGACTCCGTCTGGTAGCCGCTGCCACCTCTCACCACTTCCTGAACAACCACTTTGTCCTCCTCGAAACTGCTGAAGTAAACTTTGAAGAACGAGGAGTTCCTTATGATTGAATGGCCTGGTCTCGAAGCAGTGACCATGCTGCCCTTGACGTCCACGACTGTATACGGCTCCGGATCCCATTCCGGCCTAGACTTGTGAGTGCGCTTGAGCTTGAGCAGCACTCTGCTTCCTACTCGGATGACACTCATGCGTGCGCGTGTGCGCTCATTGTACTCGTCCTCCATGCGTCTCCTGGACAGTTCGTGGTTCTCTTTGGCCAATCGATGCCACTCTGCTCGGTCTGGCTCGCCTACTGGTTCAGGCAAACCCGAAGTCCGACTGAAGCCGAACATCAACAGGTTCGGAGAAATCTTGGTGGCTGCATGAGGCGTTTCCCGATACGCCCTCAAGAAATCTCTTAGTGCCTGATCTCGACTGATGCCCGTCGCCTCGGCTCCTCTGATGGTCTTGCCTAGGTTGCGCATGAAACGCTCCACGTCGCCGTTGGCCCTTGGCCAAAGTGGTGTAATCTTGCGGTGCTCAAATCCCAACTCCCGTGCGTACTCGGCAAAGGAATGTGATTGGAATGGTGCGCCGTTGTCCGACTTGTAAATTAGCGGTGCGCCAAAAATGGAAAAGAGCTCGTCCAAAACAGGCTTCACGTGAAACCAGCTCGTTGATGCCACATCGTTGACAAACACTTGCTTCGAGTACTCGCAAAGATTCACAAACCAGAACTTGCCGTTCGCCAACGGTCCGAAAAAGTCGCCGGCTACACGCTCCCATGGTCCATTTGGGCATGAAGTTGTCCTGAGCGGCTCGAAGGTTTGCTTTGGTGCTACGGTCTGACACAGATGACAGTGTGCGACCTCCCGCTCGACTCGCTTGTCGATCCCTGGAAACCAAACTCTCGCCCGAATCAGCGCCTTCGTCTTGACCACTCCTTGATGCCCACGGTGCGCCAACGTCACAATCGCCCCTCTCAGCTTGCTTGGTATGATGACTCGACTCCCTCGTAGCATGACTCCATCCTGGGCCTCGCTGATCTCTCCAATGACGTGCTCGAACTCAGCCAGCTCCTTTGGTAGCCGCCCTGTCGGCTGAATGATGAACTTGCGTAAAAGCTGCAGCTGCTCGTCAGCCTCTGTTGCCACGGCCACCTCCTTTTTTGTGATTGCTCTTGGCAGAGCACTGACCACCACCATATTGATAAACTGCTCCAACTCGCTCTCATCCTCGGACGTGTCCCTTGTCGGTGCTGGTCCCACTGGCTGACGAGAAAAGTAATCTGCCACATTGGTCTTGCCTGGCTGGTGTTCGATGGTGAAGTCAAACTGTGACAGGCGGAGGCCCCATCGCTCGATGCGTGCAGGTGGTCGCGATGCCAAGTTCCCAAAGATCAGCTGCACGGCCCTGTTGTCGGTGACCAGTGTGAACTGCTGCCCAAACAGGTAGATCCAGAAACGCTCGCACGCCCAAACTGCCGCTAGTGCCTCCTTCTCGCACTGGCTGTACTTTCGCTCAGTTGCCGACAGCAGCCCTGAGGCACAACAAACCACGCGCCTGTCGTTCCCATCGTTCGGGTTGACTTGTGTGAGGACTCCGCCGACCCCTTCTAGACTCGCGTCCACCACCAATCTGGTCCGCCAGTCTTTTTTAAAATATGAGAAACATTTCTCTGAAATGGAGGCTTTTACTTGCTCGAAGGCTTGCTGCTCTCGCTCGCCCCAGCTCCATCGCTCTGCCTTGATTGCAGCCCACAACGGCTCTGCTAGCGTTGCCAAATCCTGGATGAATCGGCCGCTATACTGCACCATGCCCAGAAAGCTCCTGCACTGGCTCGCGTCTGCCGGCCGCTTCGCGTTCCTCAACGCCTTGACTCGATCCAGAGTTGGTGCTATGCCTTCTTCAGATAGTCGTAGTCCGAAGAATGTGAGCTCCTTCTTGTACAACTCGCATTTGTCCACATTGAGAGTGACGCCAGCTTGCTCCAATGTCTCTAACACACGCATGAGGTTCTCGTGATGCTCCTCTTCCGATGCTCCAAACACCAAGATGTCGTCGGTCATGTTCAGCTGGCCCGGGCATTTTTCGAGAATAGTGCGGATGAGCTCGGTGAACATTTCCGATGCGCACGAGATACCCATGTGCAGCCGATCGTACACGAGTGTGCCCACGTGCGTGGTCACCGCTGTCAGCTTCTTCGACTCTTCGAAGAATTCGTCGTAGCCTCATGGCGTAGTCGTTGACCGACTCGTCCTGGCGCTTCATAGCACGCCGGAACACACACTTCTCGGTGAAGACTGATTTCTTCTCCACGAAGTGCTTCGTCAACTTCTCCTGTGCCTCCTTGAGCATGTCCGTGTCGTCGAGTTTCCGTAGAGTCTTCCACACCTCGAAAGCCTCCTCTCCGATGAGAAGAAGAAATGTTGCCTTGGCCTTTTCAGCGTTGGTCGTCTGCAACAGGTCCGTGGCGGTCCGGTAGATGTCGAAGCGCTCCAGCCAAGTCTCCCATCTTGACCCCAGAGTTGCCGGTTCGCCGCCGTAGATGAATGAGCCGCACGTGGCTCCACTTCTGTCGTTACTCATGTCTTTCTGCTCGGATTTGAATCTTATTGAAAATGATATTCCGTCCACTGTCGTTTTATCCTCGTCGCCAAGTGTGAAGTTACTTAGAAGTGGAGTCAAATGAAAAAAACTAAAACTCGTGTTTTCAAACTTTTATTTTGAGCTTAAGCCAAAAAAGACGGAATCTCCTATTCGCGTCTCCCCTCTCTATTTATATCTTTATTTATCGAGAGTTATATAACTACTCGAACATGCAAAATAAATAGTACAAAAATAAAATAAATAAATATCATAAGTAGCTTAACGCTCACATACATAATAAATAAATAAACAGATAAGTATCTGAGGTGGACACCACACAAATTAATAAAAAATAATAAAAATAAAAATAATTTTTATCTCGCTAATATTTTATTGATGATTTAACAATGAAAAAACAATTTCAAAAGCTAGGAAAATTAGGCCCAAAATGATAAAAATTCTTTTTTTATTAAATAAAAAAAAGAGGTCTTATTTAATTCTTCTTTTAAAATAAAATCCAATCTTGACTGACTTAACTCTTCTACATTTTCATGACATTGTTTTAATTTATTTTTCATTTGAGTTAATCGACAACCTTTATTTTTTATTTCTGAATTTAATTATGAAATTGAATTCTTACAAGTTTCTAATTTTGTTACAGACTCATTTAGCTTGTTTTCAATGTTGTAAATCTGTTCATTTAAATCTTCTAATTGTCTATTCAAGTTATCTTTTTCCAGACTGTTTTAACTTGAATTCCAATCGGTATTTTGCTTGCCATATTGAAGATTCGATTAATTTTATTTCGCTAAAAAATGGTACTAATCGTTCAGGTTGTCCAGAAAAAGCTGCAGCAATTCGTGTAAAATATCCAACAACCGGCACAATGTCTTGTGACAATTCTTTCATAAGTTTATCATTCTTTTCTAATCCACTTTCCATTCTGTTCATTTCATTTATAAGGTTACATTTTACAAGTGCTGCTTCACTTTCTTTTAATTTAAGTTCTTCTTTCTTTTTAGTCAATATTCCACTATCATGCTCATATTCCTTTACTTTTTTTTCGTATTCTGCTTCTTCAGCGTGCAGATCAGTTAATTTTTCTTCAAGTTCTAATATGTCACATTCACATAGTCCAATTGATTTCTTATAAAATAATAATTTCTTTTCGGACATCAAGCTTTAAAAATAAGAAATGGATTAAAAAAATGTTTACTTATTTATTAAAAGATTTTGCAAAAAATTATTTTATAAAAAAGTACATATCTAGAAATAAAAAAATTTTAGAGACTTAAATCCAGAAATATGGCATTGTTTAGAAAATTTGGGAAAAAATCCCAAAAAATTATTTTACTTATTATTATTTTTTATTAATTTGAAGTCTTAAAGACAATAAGTTAAAAATATTGAATTTCTTTAAGATATGGAAGCAGAGCTTTATATATGCGAGTAACGAGCCGTTATTAAAATTTAATTTTAAGATAATATATAAAATTATTATTTACAAAAAAATCTATGACAAGTTAATAAAAAAATATCATAATAATCTGTTCGGTAAAAGTCGACCTTACATTTTTAATGTGTTTTCCTTTATCTCAATTAGTCTTTTTTCTTCCATTCGACGTGGTACTAAGTTAATACTGTTTTTGATTTTAGTAAGCCGATCGAACGGAAAAGGGACAATTAAAAAATCATTGATATTTTTCAAACGCGACAAAGCTACGAATGTTTTTCCTAATGACCGTTCAGATTTTCCAAGATCAATAATAGCACTTTTAAGCGTCTGTCCTTGTGATTTATGTATTGTCATACCATACCCAATTCGAATTGGAACTTGTGTTCTGGTACCATTAACAGTTTTTGAAAAGGAGCTAATTGGGTTAATTGGAATATAATTGAGTCTTCTTCAGACATATTGTATTTATCGTGAAATTTTTTTTGAATATCGTTTAATTTGTATTTTAATTGGGTTATTTGCTCTAATAAAACTTTGAGGATCTCCGAGTATCGATTCAATAATTTAAAATAGTCAAAGTTGTCCATTTTAGATTAAAATAAAGTTATGAATAAAAGTAGTAAAATATGCATTATGTCATAATTATAATTTGTGTATGAATAAGCTCAAGTGTGCTTTAAATTAAATTAAAATTAATCACATGTATCAAAAGATCAAATAAATAAACAAAATGTTAGCTTAATTTATTTTTTTATTTTTTTGATTGAAGTTAATTTCTGAAAATATTTGTTTTCTGTTTATAGGTATGTGTTAATTGATATTTATTTTAATTAATTATTTAATTAGAAACAAAACCGAAAGCCAATAGATTTCGAGAAGAACTCCTCCAATGAAATTGCTGGGTTTTAGATTCTCGATTCGAAAAACGTACGGTAACTACGATTTTTTCTATTTGCACATCTAGGTATTAGCTCGTCGCGATGCTCGTTCCTCGCAATAATTTAGTGTGATATAATTTTTTATGTATCATCTTATCTTATCTTATTTTATGTATATATGATTATACATAAAAAATTATATCACACTAAATTATAAAGAAATTCAATATTTTTAACTTATTGTTTAAGATTTGGGAAAAAATCCCAAACTAAATTTGATTATTTATAATAAATAAAAGTCGAAAAACAGGCTATTTTTTATCTTAAACTAAACTATTTTTTTTTAGTCTTAAGTCTAAAGAAAATAAAAAAAATATGGCAGTATAAAAACTATTCTCTAAAAGCATCAAAATCTATTATTATTATTTTTAATATTTAAAATTTTTTATTTAAGCTTAGATAAATTCTTGAACAAAACATTTCTATTAGATTTAAAAATGTCAATGCTGTCAATGCTGTCAAAGCTTAAAGAATCTAAAAATATATCTCTCACCGATGTAAGCTCCATTGAACTAGCTATTGCATCAAACAAACATTTGGATTCAAATATTAGTGAAATTATCAAAAGCAATCACCCTATCGATGTTTCAAAGGCAATGACAAAGTTGGCTTCTGTTAGCAAAATTTTGAATCTAGCCTATGCAGGAAGCAAAGGCTTTAAGTGTTCAACATCCACAATCAAAATTCTGTCCAAGTATCAATCAATGATACACGACTCTAATCTTGCATGCTCAACGTTTGTTAGTGCATGCCTCAGCTCGTTGAAGTACCACAAATGCGCCATTACACTTGCCGAAAGTAACAAACTAGAAGAAGCTTTGACTAACATGGAAAAATGTTCGAAATTGGCGAGCAAAATGATGGAAGCGTCCGATGAGCTGGCAAAAAAAGCAGATGAGCTATGCAGACTTTCCGAAGAGGCTTTGACAGCCGCTAGTGACGATGAAAATATTTCTCGGGAAGAAAAAAGACGAATTGCTGACTCAATCAGGAACTCAAAAGCAAGACAAGCTGAACTTGAAGCCAAATCAAGTTCGCTTTTTAAACAAATTAATGAAATAAAAGAAGAAAGACAGAAAGTTGACAAGAAGATTGACAAAGAAGCTTCCAGAGAGGACATGCACCAAATTGTCGATTCAGTAGTTAGTCCAGTGATTGCATTATTTAAAAATCTTGATTTTTTCTCTAAATTTTTTTCCAAAACTAATCTAAATAATAACGATAGATATGAGAAAAAGGAAACTAGTCGTTCAGAAAAGCTGTATCAAAAAGAAAAAGAATTGACAGACTTGGAAAAAGATCTCCATAAAGAAGAGATAATTTCGAATATGGAATTGGCTAAAATTGTCACAATTCTAAAAGATTTAACTATTAAAGATAATCACTTGGAAGCGTCTATAGTATCTCTTGAATTGGCCATAAAAGCATTGGGAAAAATCAAGACAACATTTGAGTTGACACGGCAATTTTGGATCGGTGTCAAAAATCATTGCGATGGATTATCAGACCTTGACATAATCAAGAATTATGCCAAAGCAGACTTAAAGAATGAAGTAATCGCAGAATTAAGATCATCTGGTCTGCAGTGGCTTTCATTAGGAAAATTAAATTATATGGCTAAAGAAGCCATTGAAAATGTGAGCAAACAAGCTGATGGTTTACTATATAATTTGCCAACTAAATCTGAAGCATTGAGAATAGTTCAAGATGAAGCAGAAGATTTAATGAAGAACTTAGAATTTTGAAATTTACACAAAATATTTTTAATTTCAGTAATCAAATATTTATCATTTACAAATTATTCAGAGCTATTATTTTTAATCATTATTTAGGAAAAAAACTTTTGGGCCTATTTTTCCTAGCTTTTGCAATTGTTTTTTCATTGTTAAATCATCAATAAAATATTAGCGAGATAAAAATTATTTTTATTTTTTTTATTTTTTATTAATTTGAATTCTTATAGACAATAAGTAAAAAATATTGAATTTCTTTATAATTGAGTGTGATTTAATTTTTTATGTATAATCTTAATAAATGAAGAATTTATTTAATATTGGGATAAAAAAATAAAAAATTGGGGTATTTTATACAAATTTTGTGTAACGAACTTTATTTCTCTAGAAATAATGACGGACATTAATTTGTTTAATTGATTGGAAAATAATAAGATTAAGTTTAATTTTCATTGTTTATTAAAAATATAATTATGGGAGGATCCCCAGGTTCGTCAGAATGGCTAACGCCTTCGTTTAAACCCAGTTGCAACGTATAATTTAATATAAAAAAAAAAAAAAAAAAAAATTTTAGTTTATGTGCAATTTGTGAGTCTGGTGAATTTATCCATGGGTTTCTCAGTTATAGTTTTAGGGAAAGTAGGAAATTTAGAGATATTAAAATCTGAAATAAATACACTTTTTTATAATATAACATTTCTAGTCAAAAGAAATTTATTCTTTAAATTAAATTAAAGGTTCAACAAAAAAAATTATTCCACATTTTTTTAATAGTATGGCTGGTAGAGCCAAAGCTGCTTCAGCAAAAATAAAAAGTTTTAAATTATATTGAAAAAAAATATTTAAAAAATTATTAAAAAAAAATAAAAAAAAAATGTTTAAAAATTAGATTGTATCGTTAAAAATTTTAAAATAAGTTCATAAATTAGATAAAACAGGAGTTTGAATAAGTGGATATCTTAGATCAATAATAAGATAATAACCGCACAATGGAGTAGGATATGTTATATCTTTAGATTCAAAGTTTAGTTTACATTTTCATTAATGCACCATTAAATTGTTCAACTAAATGAGTGGGATTAACGAGGTTTGACTGTTTTTGAAAATAAAATTGTCATCATCTTATAGTAGTTATGTTATATTCTAAAAAGAATCAAAGATTATAATGTTGTTAAATGTTTATTCGCTAAAAGCAAGAATTAAATATTTTTATAAATTAAATATTTGTTGGTAAAATTTGTTTACACCACTTCGTTTTCCAAATCTCTCACTCGTTTTGTATCCGAGTTAATTTTCTTGAAAATTGACGCTATTCGGGTGACCAATTCCCTCTGACTCGATTTTAAATCCAGCACCAAAAGCTGAAAATTTGTTTTTGAAAATGTAATTTTTATATTAAAAATTTTACCCTTTTTAAAATATTAACCCTAGAGCTAAAAAATAACGTGTGATTCGTAATGTTTTGTAAAATTTTTGGACCCATGTTAAAATATCAACAGATAATCAGATACGTTTAAAATTTTACATTTTATATCAAGCTTTTCTGGTTGTTTATTTTATGTTTGGTAACTAGTAAGCATACTTTGTTCAAGTTCTAGGAAAAAAAAAACGAATGATGCCTATTTGAACTCGGTGTTCTAGACTTTAGTTTATTTTTTTTAATAAAAAATCAAAAATATTATTTCTTGGCACAAAATTTAAGTTTAATTTTCTATAAGAGTGGACAAGACCTTTCCCAATTTTTTTCAAAATTTAAAATCAGACTAATCCTAGCTTTAAATAAAAAAAATTATTTCAAAAAGTTGAATTTTCGATTTGTTGTTAGTAAAAAATGTACGAAACCATCAAAAAAGATTTGAACAACTTAGTAAAAAGTAACCAAAATTTGCCAAAAGCTGAAGTTGTTAGGCGATTCACTGGTCTTGGATACAGAAAACGTTCTGTTTATCGTTGGCTAGATATTATAGAAAAAGATAAAACTTTCAAGAGAAAAAAAGGAAGTAGAAGACCTGCTAAAATAGCGACGAAACTAATGATGGCCAATCCTAGAGCCTATTTCAATCATAAATCGGGTCGTTAGCAAAGAAAGATGGCTAGAAAGTTTAATTGCCACTCAGTTTCACAGTTAAATACCTAAATCGGAAAGATTTTAAAAAAGTAAACAAACATCAAAAAGTATAAAAAACACAAGAGACCTCACTTATATGCTAACCAAGAGAAGGTAGCAAGGCTAAAATGTGGTCGAAAATTTTTTTCGATAAAATCTAAAACATTTTTTAAGGAAAAATCTAAATCAACGAAAATGAAAAAAAAATCAAAAAATCAAAATTTTAAGATTATTAACATTGACCATATCAAATTTATTTTTTTTAGACTGGCTTCAGAAAGTTTAAAATGAATTTAAAAGTTCATGCATTTATTTTGATAATAAAATTTAAATGCTGATTTTATTGACTTTAATGGTAGCTATGTTACTTATAGCGATGTATTTTAAGGCTTCGAACTAAATAGCAATAAGTGAATAAATAAAATTTTAATTAAGAGTTAACAATATTTATCATAAACTTCATATTTCTTGATGTCTTTATTGTAATCGAAATAAAATTTGTTCCAAAATCCCTAATACTCACGAAATTAAATTAATTTTATAATAATTTAATTTTAGATATTGAGAAATCTGAAAAATCTGAAACGCTTTAAGAGAAAACAATTTTTTTATAAAATTTTTATTTTTTTTACTTGCTCAATTTTTAAATTAAGACATCACCAAATTTCATCTAGATATTAAAATAACAAAATAAGTTTTAAAATCTTTTTAAGAGAAAAACATTGAAAATTTTGCAGCGTTGAACAGCAAAAAAATAAGATTTTCAATCTGAATTTAAAGATCTCTTAATTATTAGATTGACAATTATAATGCCTCAATCTAATAAACGAAAACTTTCGAGATAATTTAAAATTTAAAAAAAATATTAACATCATAAAATTTTTTTCATTTCTTTGATCATTATTTATAATTTTGCTCACGAAAAAAAAGCAATCTTAAAGTTTAAAAATAAAATCACTCAGTAAAATTAGTGATAAAATCAGAAATAAGAGTGTTTTAAAATTTAATTTGCAAACAAAAAATGGAGATGTATAAAAAGAAAAGATGGAAAAATTCATAATAAGAGTCTTTAAAGAAAATTCTCAAATATTTTAATATGAAAGTCTAAAATCGATTAATTAGATTAATTTAATATCTTTTAATATAAATATTTTCTCTGGCATTTAATAACTAAAATTTCTTAGAGAGTTTTAAAAAAATTTTGAAACTTTCGATGATATTACTTAATATAAAATCAGATCATACTCGAAAAAAAAAGAATACATATAAGTGCACATAAATAAACTAAATTTTCAATTTTCTTTTCTTTTTTTTTTCCTTTTTAAAAATTATCTTAAAAAAAATAAATCAATTATTTGGATATCGAATTACAATAAATCCTAAAAAAATTTTTATTCCTTAAAGATAATCTTTTTTAATTTGAAGAAAAAGAGTATTAAATTGGTAATTTTGTCCTTAGTTTAGTAATTTTGATTTTTATTTCAATATTAATAACATAATTAATAATTACATACCATTTTAAATTTCACGAGCATAATATAAATCAAAATTTGATGAATTTGATTTTGCTCTATTCTTTATAAAAATGAGTTACTTAATGGTTTAATAGCTTATTTTAAATTCTTAAAAGTAAAAATAGAAAATTTATCTATTTTGCTGCCTTTTAAACCATCTTTAACCTGTCGACCAACTCAGTATAACAAGAAATCAGAAAATAAATTATATTTAATTAAATTCAATAATTTAAAACAAAGCTTTTAATTATTAAACATTTTATTAATTGATTTTAAATAAAAATTTTTCAAAAAAAAATAATAAAAAATAAAAAAGACCAAATTTCTATACCATCATATATTCATCATACATTGAAAAATTAAAATCGTTTTTTTATTATTGAATAATTTAATATCTCATTTATCGTTAACATTTTTAATTCTCTTGTCCATTACCAAGACCACTCGAGTACGTACTTACACTTACACGTACTTAACAATTTATTATCACATATTTTTTATTAAGGTAAAAAAAATATTTAATTCGTTTATTTTGATATTAAAAGTTTAAATTTTCTAAATAACAAAAAAATTCAAAATGCGTAATTTTACGTAAAAGAAAATTTTTTGGCGTAATTTGTCTCGGTTATATCGGTTATATGCGTTATTAAAGGAAACATTTTGCATATTTTATATGTTTTTTTTTAAATTCATTAAAAAAATTAAATTATGTTTATAAAAATTTACCAAATTTGAAAAAAACTCTAAAAAATTGTAAAAAAAAAAGCAAAAAGATAAAAAGATTATTTAAAAGAGTTAATGTTTTTAAAAAAATATTTTCTTAAAATTTTAATTTTTTTTAAAGATTTACCAACAAAAAATTTTTTTGATTTTGTGTTTAAAAACGTTTAAACAAGACTTGTTTTTAAGTCACAATTTTAAGTCTATGTCACAAAAATTGAAGTCAAAGTTATGACTTAAAATTTTTTTTTTAAAGTCTAAGAATAAAAGCCAATTTTTCAGCAAAAAAAAGGTAAATTTAATTAAATATTCAAAATTTTGAGGTAAGGATTGCACTTCATTGACTTAACTTGACTTGACTTAAGACTTAAGACTTAAAAACAACTCTGGTTTAAACTATATAAATATAAATTGGAAATAAACAAAATTTTTTAGAAAAATTAATTATTTGACTTCTTTAAATTAATTATATTTAAATAAAATAATTTTTTAAAAAATAACATTATTTTGATTAACCTTTCATGAGCACACTCGACCCTATACTTTAAAATTTAGTCTAAAAAATTTTAAAATTAATCTATCTAGACACCATATTGGATGTCCCCTGAAGTAATATTGGCAATGGACGAAGGCCAGTATGATACCAAAGTGGACATTTGGTCATTGGGAATCACATGCATAGAATTAGCTGAACGCAAACCACCGCTATACAATATGAACGCGATGAGTGCATTGTACCATATTGCCCAAAATGACTCGCCAAGTCTTTCGACCCAGACAGGCTCAGATGGAAAGCCAGCAAATCAATGGAGTCCGGAGTTCAAAAAATTCATAGATTTATGCCTGAAAAAGAGTCCTCAAAATCGTCCAGCTGCCAACGAATTGCTCAATAATGAATTTATAATCAAGTTCAGCAATAGGGATGCATTGATTGAATTGATCAAAAAAACCAAGGACATTGTCCGAGATCTGGACAATTTACAGTATAGAAAAATGAAAAAAATCATCATGACTGAAAGTTCGAATAGCAGTGTGGCTGGTGCTAGTGGAGACAGCAGTTTGTTGAACTCGACTGATAGAATGGGAAGCGAAAGCGGAGCCAGTAGTATGCTTAACTTGAAAAATGATGGATCGGAAACTTCGCACAATTCCCACATTGGCGACACTAGTTCTCACATGGACGATTACGAAAATTACGAAATAGATACCGAAGAAAATGAGTCTTCTCTAATGGAGGAGCAGACAAGTCAGACAAATGATGTGAAAAATTTGGTTCAAAGTACACAGGAAATGAGTTTGGATCAGAATGGTAGCGCGTCAAAAATTTCATTTAATAATTATTCTCGTCAGAGGACCGAAACTGTTAATTCGAACAAATCGAATAGTTCAGCTTCCAAATTTCTTTCCAATAGTTCCATTAATCACAATACCTCAATTCACTCAGATCAAATCGAAAACAATTCTTTTTCATCTAGAATAGGATCACAAAATTCAAATCAACAATCAAGTCAAAGTTTATTAAACAACTCGAGGCGTATTTCCTATATATCAACTAATCAAGAGTTTTTAAATTTCGGTGATTCACTCAAACGAAGAGTAAGTGTCTTTTTATTTTTTTTCCTTTTAAAAAATAATATGGGGTGTCCGTCCTCTCCCAATGAAAAATAAATTTGATCCACATTAACAAAAAAAATGTTTATTCAAATTTAAAAAATTACAAAGATGAAAATTTATTAAAAACTCTTGACAATATTTCAGATATTTTTAGAAACAGTAATTAGTTCAATGTAATTTTTTTTTTCGATAATTAACTACTCTATGAACATATTCTATGAAATGAATTCTATGAAAAATTAATCTATGAAACACATTACTCCCCAAAATTTATGTGCCAAAAAAATGGTAAAACCTAAAACCTAAAACCTTAAATCATAAAATTCTATTTAATTTTAATTTTTTAAATTTAAATTTATTTTTCTGAGCATCAATATTGCTCAATATATTCTTTAGAGCCGCAAATAATATTGAAATTTATTAAAATTATTTAACAATTAGAATTTTTGCCATTGTGGTACCAATGCTTACTGCACGATTTGATGGCTCAAGCTTGACTTCAATAATTCTATTTTAAAAATTTTAAAAATTTATTTAATATACGAGAAAGGTGACGCTTTCAATTTTTTAATGTTTATAAAAATTTATTTTTTGTTTTTTTAACTTTCTTTTACCTTTAAAATTTGAAGCAGAATTTTTCAATTTTAACATTTTAACACAAAAATTTTGCGTCGAAACAATAATTTGACTTTTTTGAAAATTATGTGTTGTTTTAGATTTTATATTGTGGATATATAATATTCCCGATTGATATTATAGATAATAGTTCCCCTCAAACTAAAAATTTTTAAAAAGCATCACTACAAAACACAATTTTTTAGTTTTAAAAAAAATTAAAAAAAATTCGCATATATTTATTCAAATAACTTGGTTGATACAAATTCTGTGTTAAAAAAAAAAATTAATTTATTATTTACTTTAGTAAAAGAATGTCAATAAAATTATGTACAAAAATAGTTACTGAATAATATGATTTATTTTAAATTAATTTTAAAATCTTCTTAAAAGAAAATCAATTTACAGTTTATTTTGAATGACCTTTTTAATGCTTGTTAACAATTTTTTGTTTCTCAATAGCTTTTTTAAGGGATTACTTTTTTGACTTTTCAAATTTTAAGTTTTGTTAAAAGTTTCTGAATAAAGTCAATTTTTAATAATTTCACATTGTGTAATTGCTAAATTACAATTTCTTTTTTTAATGAACTCTCAAATATTTAATCATGTGCAAGCTGTCACTAAAATTAAAAATATGAATTTGCTTTTTTTACAGCAGCCGCTATGTGTCTTGACATTTTTAAGTCATTCCTAAAAACAACCCCTAAGTCACGCTCTTCTATTGATTCAATTAGCTTATGGTTTTCTTCAGAATCACCCAAAAAATATTCACATTTTTGATTAATTTGAAAATTTAATTTAAATTTTCTAGAAATTAAATAAAAAAATTTAAATACTTTTAAAAAGTTTTTCAGAAATTAATCTTTTTTGTTGGAATTGATTAATTACACAAAAATTACTATAAGGCAATTGAAGATTGAATTTCTATTAAGTAATTGAAGACTTTTTATAGAATGAAAAAATCACCTAAAACTTAACCCTTCTCACGCTTATGCATCTAACATCATAACTCAAGATATTGACTCACAAAATAATGAGAATAGCAACAGGCTACACATTTTTGTAAAAGTAAAAAATTAAAAATGGGTATCAAAAACTAAAATTTTTGGAAAAAGAAATGCAAAATAATTTGGAACGTTCTAAGAAAAAAGTCTTTTGATTTTTGAAGCACAAAAAAAACTATCCAAATAGAAAATTTCAATATTCAATTTTTGAGAATTTTTTTCTTTTTAAATCAAAATTAATTTTTATTTAATTAAATTTTAAAATCAGTTTAATTTTTTGTTCATTTTCAAATTAGGAATTTTTTTATTCGAATATAAATTCAATTATCTTAAGCCTCTTAAATTTTGTTTACAAATGCTTTCAAAATTTAATTTAAAAATATTTAAATACTAAAACCAATACAATATGCGATTTTCAACACTAATTTTTTTAAATGAAAAATTGCATTATTTTTGTGTTATAAAATTTAAATTAAAAAAAAATTGTTTTAAAAATTATTGAATTTGTGGTGAGCAGTTTTTGTCTTAGTTAAAAAAAAATTTCATAACACTTTTAATGTTACATTGCCAGCAAGTTAGACCAAAAAAATATTTTTTGTTTTAACTTAAAGGATACAAATATGTATTCTTTAAAAAAATTCACAAAATTTGATAAAAAATTTTTTTAACTTCCTGTAAACTTTTTTTTATTTTATTTTTTTTTTAACATCGCCTAAAAGGCTTTCATTGAAATAATAATAATAAAATTTGATAAAAATGGCTGGTTCTGCAATCAATTAATCTGAAAAATATAAAAAGATAAAAATTTAATTTTTAAAAGATGGCAGCAGGAGAAAACACACAACAGCCACCTCATCCGCTTGGTTTTGCCACAATCAAGACCACACAGGCAATTGTAAGTGAAGAGCAATCTCATCGCGAATGCCAGGACGTGATCGAGTTCCAGAATCTGAAACGTCAGCACGCCAAGCTTTTAAAAATACTCGAAACAAAACTTCGAGGCGAGATCGAAGAGCTGCGACTAAAGTCCGAGAAAGAATACAATCAAGAAGTGGTCCAGTTCACAAAAGACTTGGACGGCCTGAGGTGCCGACAGGCCAAAGAAATGGACGAGCTAAAACGATACAAAGCCAACGAAGAGAAAAAATTTATCTGCAATGCCAAGGAGACTAATGCCAAAGAGCTAAAGCGCTACATACATGAACTAGAAGCCGAGTACAAGCGGAGCAAAGAGGATACCAAGAAGGAACTGTCATCCAAACATCTATCTTCGAAGGAACGAGACGAAAAACTCAAGCTTGCCAAAGAGCGTCTTCATTCGGAAGCCAAAATCAAGGAGGACAGAAAAAAGAAACAACTGGACATGAACTCAACCGAGGACTTGTGTCTCCTTCAGCGAAAGCATTTGCTCATGAGCCAGAAGCGCGAGCTCGACATGCTCAATCACGAGATAGCTGAACAAAAACAAGGTCTGAACAAAAATCATGGTCTGTTGATCAATCAGTTGACCACGTTTTATTTGGTCAAGCAGCGCCATCTTGGCATCATGCAAAAGCGGAAACAAGAGTACATGGAAAAAGAGTTGAGCGAGGAAATGACAAATTATAAAAATTATTGTGAAAGACGTCGCCGAGACTTGAAAAAAAAGCACTCACACGAAATAAAACAGCACCCAAGAAACCTAAAGGTAATTGAAATATAAAAGTTAACCTTTCCAATTCATGTAAATATTAAATTGGTCGAAATTTTGTTTGAAAATGATTCGGGTAAAATTTTTTAAAGGATTCATTTTTTGAACAAAAATATGCTTGATCACATAGATTTAGGAGAATTAAAGTTAGATTAGTTTTAGACTAAATCACGCTTCTACTCACTCTTTTTTAACCTATTCTCATTTCAGAACATTTTCAAAATAAAAATTTTAAAAATCTAAATCAAAATTTTTTTTCCAAATTCATTAAAATCATGAAGAAAAAAAAATTTAAAAAAATTTTTTTAAGCTGCTTCTAGACTGCTATTTAAACCAAATTTATACATTTTCATTATTAATTATGATTCCGAATAAACTCTTTAACTCAAATTAATTCTTTCATTTGTCTTATAAATTCCGCAACTTCAGGACTTAAGTATTTAAAAAAATTAAAAAATTAAATTAAACTTTAATCATTTTTTCTCATTAAGAAAAGAATAAATTTAAAAGACTTGCTATTTTTTTATCACTAAAAATATGCTTTTAAACAAAAAAAATTATGTTTTATTATAAATCATTTATAAATAAGTTTAATTTATCAGTTAAATATATGTGTTAATGTGAGGGTCAGTTTTAGCTTAGAAATAATTCTAATGTCAAAAAGATTTTTATATACAAAAAGTTTTTTTTTTTAAATCAAGAAAAATAGTTTTTTTTATAAAGTTTTTTTAATATGCATAAAGCATTTTTATAAAGTAAATATTTTTAGTTATAAAGAATGAATTTTAGTTACAAAAAAAATTTAAAGTTATGGAAAATTATATTGCAGATTAATTGCAGTAAACTAAGATTAGATAGCATTTCAGAATTTTTAGAATTTACCGGCTGATATAATTGATAGAATAGATTTTGGACTATTATAAAAAAATAAATAAATAAATTAATAAATAAAATTTTAAGATTCGATCTGCACCATTTAGCTCTGAAAACTCCTGGGTTTAAAAGAACAAATAAAAAAAATTAAAGATTAAGTTGATAAAGCTCTATTGGGACACGTGAAAGAGAAAGTCATAAAAATATTTTATTTTTTCGGGAGACTAAAAAAAAATAATAAATTCGAACAGAAATTTATCTAAAATTTTATACATTTGTTTCTTTTTTTCCAAAATCTGTATTAAAAAATTAATTCTTAATGACTATTTTTATTCAAAGAAAATGTTAAATGTTATGATTTAAGTTTTGAAAAATTTTATTTCAAAATTTTTTTCAATTTTTTTAATTTTGAAAAGAATTTACAAAGAAAATATAATTTTTGCTTCTCAAGATTTTTAGGATAAAGTTTAATTATACCTAGTCTGAAATGATGTACGAGCATGTTTAATACTCGAATATTTTAAAACTTTAAAACGTTTTTATTTTAAATAAACAGAATTTTTTAAAACTTCTATTTATTTAAAATAAAAATTTTTTAAACATCAATAAGATTCAAATTGATTATTGATTCGATTTACTAAAAAAAAAAAGAAATTAAAAATTTTATTTTGGGTAATAAATGTGCAACAAAGTAAGTTGCACTTTGTTGCAGTATTTTTGTAAGTTTTTTTTGTTTACTTTAATTTTAATTCATCAAAAAAGGAAGAATTTTTGTTCAATTTGTATTTGAATTTCACAAATCCAAAAATTTTCGGAATTAAAAAAAATTTTTGGTGTCATTAAATTCATTTAATCGTGATCTTTTAATTTTCAAGCAAAGTATATCACCATCTCCATTATTTAAGTAAATAAAACAAATTTCTCTTAGTTTTTTTCAAACTAAACTAAAATTTTGTTTAATTAAAAATAATCTATTTGAAAAATAAAGCAACAACAAGCAAATATACGCAAATTGTACAAACACCAATATAACACTCAAAACAAGCAATACAAAACTCATGTTGAAAAAATAATGGCCAAGACGCCAAAGGATCAGGTAAAAGAAAAGCTAGAACAAATAAAAGAAGAGCAAAATAGAAAATTTAGTCTTCTCTACGAGCACTATAAGACAAATGTGGAAGCTGTTTATCAGCAACAAAATTTTAAACTAAACAGTACTCAGCAAATGAAGCAAGATCAATTAAATGAAGACTTGGAAAAGCAGATGAGGTTGCTGTACCAATCTCATGCAAACCGTAAGCAACAGCAAGCCGAGACATTTTTACGAGAGAATGAACAACTTGAAGCTGAACGAAAGCAAAGATTCAAAGATCTGGACCTTAGGATTCTGACTGAATGCGAAGACTTTGAAAAAAACTCTCAAGCCAGATTGGCAAGATTAAAAGACGAGCAAAGCGAGCATCTAGAAAAGTTTGACAAAGAATGCTTTGACAAATACAACATTTCAATCGGTCAAAATAAATCAAACAACAGGCTGAGTAAATTTAATTTAGGGGTGACAACAAGCAATAGTCCCATTTCTATTAGTACGTACTCGAGTGGTCTTGGTAATGGACAAGAGAATTAAAAATGTTAACGATAAATGAGATATTAAATTATTCAATAATAAAAAAACGTTTTTAACTTTTCAATGTATGATGAATATATGATGGTATAGAAATTTGGTCTTTTTTATTTTTTATTATTTTTTTTTGAAAAATTTTTATTTAAAATCAATTAATAAAATGTTTAATGATTAACAGCTTTGTTTTAAATTATTGAATTTAATTAAATATAATTTATTTTCTGATTTCTTGTTATACTGAGTTGGTCGACAGGTTAAAGATGGTTTAAAAGGCAGCAAAATAGATAAATTTTCTATTTTTACTTTTAAGAATTTAAAATAAGCTATTAAACCATTAAGTAACTCATTTTTATAAAGAATAGAGTAAAATCAAATTCATCAAATTTTGATTTATATTATGCTCTTAAAATTAAAAATGGTATGTAATTATTAATTTTGTTATTAATATTGAAATAAAAGACAAAATTACCAATTTAATACTCTTTTTCTTCAAATTAAAAAAGATTATTTTTAGGGAATAAAAATTTTTTTAACATTACTTTAAGATTTGACACAAGAACCCAAAACTTTTCACTAATATTTAGATTTTTTGGTGTTATTACCTTGCATTTTAAAATTAATATTAGATTTAAAAAAAACTTTTAAATTAATTTTTGCCTGAAAATAATTTTAAGCTTCCAAAAAATTTGGCTTTGTGAAATTCAAATACAAATTGAACAAAAGTTCTTCCTTTTTTGATGAATTAAAATTAAAGTAAATAAAAAAAACTTACAAAATACTGCAACAAAGTGTTTATTTAGGTTTTATTATCTTTTTATTAAAAAGATAACTCTCTAAGAAATCTTATTTATTAAATACCAGAGAAAATATTTATATTAAAAGATATTAAAATAATTAAAAACCTTTGAGCGCAGAAACATCCATGTTTCCTCATCACAATTAGACGGTGAAATTTCTACATCATCTATTTGTCTAGACTTTTTAGCCAACCTCGATGCCCCATGCTCAGGTCGCTGCGCATTAGTCACTGGCGTTCGGTCCTAGTCGTCAGTAATCATCATAAATTATGATAATATCAATTTTTAGAATTTTTAGAAAGAAATTAAATTCAATTATTTGTTTTTATGTTTATATATTTAAGTCCAAAATCAGAAAAAATTGTGAAATTTTGAAAAATTCGGCAAAAATTGCCAAAAAAACCTAAATATTCGGCAAAATGATTTTTACGTAAAACCTAGTTGACGTGTCACCACTGTAGTTTCGGACCAAAGAAATGCTTCAAATTTTACGTTTTTTCTAAAGCAATTTATTTTTTCTTTGACAAAAAAAAATTCAAATTTAGCTGAATTGAAATGATCAAATATATTCTTAATTTTTAACTTTTTTTTTCCACAAAATCTAAAACATTTTTTAAGGAAAAATCTAAATCAACGAAAAGAAAAAAAAATCAATTCAATCAAAAACTAAAACGCTTACAAATAGCAATTTTTATTTTAAAGATTTAATTAGTACTTTTTATTTTGATTAATTAAAAAAATTTAAATTTTTTTAAAATTAATTTTAACTAAAATAAGTTTGAAATAAATTAAAATTAAAAGCTATTTTGTTTTTGTTGCAAAAGAAATTAAAATTATGCAATTTTAATTGTCACGAATTATTTTTTTATTTCAAGATTAAAATATTGATTTTTAGTTTGAATTTATATTTTTGCTGCACTATTTATCTATTTAACGCTGAAAGATTATGACATCTAATTGTCACATGTCTGGAATCTTAAAGGTTTTAAAACTCTTTAAAATTGACCAACTCTATCTTTTTTCAAAGATGTCCTTTATTAGCTCTATTAGGTTCAACGCCTTAGCTTCAAATATATTTCAGTATATATGTTCTAATATCCTCAAAGTTCTCCTCTTTCCTTTGGAAATGATCTCAAGCGCTTGTTAGAGTTCATGGGAGAAAATCTTGAATCACTATTAAATAATATTGGTAAGCTTAAATTGGATCTTAAGCGTCACTTTTACATTCGTGACGGTATCTTGGACTCTATTGAGCTTTGTTTGGGTAATTTAAGATTCAAAAAATTCAAAATCCTTCTTAATGAATTAATTAAACCAAATTAAATCAATTCACTTTTTCTGTTCCAGAGGAATTTACTTTCAATATTTGTAACTATTTTCTACTTTTTATTTTAATTTTTTATTTTTATTAACAAAATTTTTATACTTTTAATTTTGCTTCTCCTAATGGAGGTAAAATTGAATTAAATAAATAAATAAATTATAGCCTCGAAAAGAGCATAAGGCTTGAAAGATTTAGTTTTTCCTCTCTTATCTTTTTTTAATTTCGATTTCTTCAGCGTTTAATAGAGAATCGTCGATATTATCTTCTATTTTGAATGGAGGTTTGTTGGCTTAACAAATTCGAATTTTGATACCAACTGTTATTTAAATTTGACACCTAATTAAAATAATTTGGTACCAATTATCAAAAATCAGAGACACTATTATAAATAAGTAAGCCCTAATTTTTCAGGGTTTTTAATTTTACTAAATTGTTTTTTTTTAATTTTTAAAATAAAATACCTGTTCTCCTCTAAATGACAGTAGTTTATAACTCGGTTTTTCTGGCCAAGAAAATTTTTGGATTTACAGATAAAATTAATAATTATAAATGTTATTTGTCTTATATGTATCAGTGTAAGTGCAAATTTTGGTTCGAATCTAATATTTCTATCAGAAATTATTGATGGAAAATTGATTTTTTTCAGTGATCAGAAGTCGAAATAACGGGTGTAGAATAAAAAATGGCACAAAATTAATTTTATCATTAAAAATTTTTTATTTAACTAAGACTTTAAATTTTTTTTTTATTATTACTGAACCCTCCTTTTTTGAAAAAATAATATCACTTAAGGTATTGAACTCAATGACGAGATATGATATCGAGCCTAGAGCGAACACTCTTGGCATGGTCTTGTACAACGTTTTCGAGTTGCCTAAGATTTTTTGCCTTCCAATCACCCTCATAAACTTTAGCTTTCAAATTTCTCCAAAAATCTTCAATTGGTCGTGCTTTTGGTACGTTTGCTGGATTCACTTCTTTAGCAATATACCTTATATTTTTATCTAACATATAATTCTGTACCATATTGGCAAAATGAGATGATGCTAAGTCAGGCCAAAATACATAATTGCCATCCTGAAAATATTCTTTAATCATTGGTTCAAGTCGTTTCTTAATACACTCTCCAAGACATATTGATTGACCGCTAAACGACTAGGTACAAAATATGGTTCGTGTAGTGAAATAGCCAACCAGACCATTAATTTTTGTTCAAATTTTTTAACGTCCTTGTTTTTGATTGAATTGATTTTTTTTTCTTTTCGTTGATTTAGATTTTTCCTTAAAAAATGTTTTAGATTTTATAGAAAAATATAGTTAAAAATTAAGAATATATTTGATCATTTCGATTCAGCTAAATTTTGGATTTTTTTGTCAAAGAAAAATTAAATTGCTTTAGATAAAACGTAAAAATTGAAGCATTTCTTTGGTCCGAAACTACAGTGGTGACACGTCAACTAGGTTTTAAGTAAATTTACTTTAATAAAAAAAAGTAAATTTTCGTAATTTGTTCTTTACACTCTCCGGCGTCTTGCTTACGTTACTGCTATAAAAAATATCATTCCCTGGCAGCGCGGTGTTACCAAGAGTGAAATAAGATTCATCATCGATCATAGATTTATATCTGTTGTATTTTAAGAGCATTCGACGACATTTTAGCCTTGCTGCCTTCTCTTGGTTAGCATATAAATGAGGTCTCTTGTGTTTTTTATACTTTTTGATGTTGGTATACTTTTTTTAAATCTTTCCGATATAGGTTTAGTGGCAATTAAACTTTCTAGCCATCTTTCTTTGCGAACGACCAGATTTATGATTGAAATAGGCTCTAAGTTTGGCCATCATTAGTTTCGTTGCTATTTTAGCAGATCTACCGCTTCCTTTTTTCTCTTGAAAGTTTAATCTTTTTCTATAATATCTAGCCAATGATAAACAGAACGTTTTCTGTATCCAAGACCAGTGAATCGCCTAACAACTTCAGCTTATAGCAAATTTTGGTTACTTTTTACAAAGTTGTACAAATCTTTTTTGATGGTTTCGTACATTTTTTACTAACAACTTATCGAAAATTCAATATTTTGAAATAATTTTTTTTTATTTTAAAACTAGGATTAGTCTGATTTTAAATTTTGAAAAAAATTGGCAAAGGTGTTGTTCATTGTTATTAGAAAAATTTTAATTCTTAATTTTTGAAGCGGGCCTAAAAGTTAATTTTTAAAGAAAAGGGACTCGGTTTTCTTTTTTTTTTGATTCAAAATTGATAGATGAAGAGAACCATGGTCACAGCAATAGTCAGAGGGAATTGGTCACCCGAATTGCGTCAATTTTCAAGAAAATTAACTCGGATACAAAACGAGTGAGAGATTTGGAAAACGAAGTGGTGTAAACAAATTTTACCAACAAATATTTAGTTATCAAAGATTATAACTACATTATAATCTAGAAAAAAATCAAAGATTATAATGTAGTTATAATCTTTGATTCTTTTTAGAATATAACATAACTGCTATTAGATGATGACAATTTTTTTTTTCAAATACAGTCAACCCTCGTTAATCCCACTCATTTGGTTCAACTATTTAATGGTGCATTAATGAAAATGTAAACTAAACTTTGAATCTAGAGATATAACATATCCCACTCCATTGTGCGGTTATTATCTTATTATTGATCTACGATATCCACTTATTCAAACCCCTGTTTTATCTAATTTATGAACTCATTTTAAAATTTTTAACGATACAATCTAATTTTTAAACATATTTTTTTTTATTTTTTTTTTTAGTATTTTTTTTCAATATAATTTAAAACTTTTTATTTTTGCTGAAGGAACTTTGGCTCGACCAGCCATACTATTAAAAAAAATGTAGAATAATTTTTTTGTTGAACCTTTAATTTAATTTAAAGAATAAATTTCTTTTGACTAGAAATGTTAAATTTTAACTTATTGTCTATAAGACTTCAAATTAATAAACAATAATAAAAATAAAAATAATTTTTATCTCGCTAATATTTTATTGATGATTTAAAAATGAAAAAACAATTGCAAAAGCTAGGAAAAAAAGGCTCAAAATTTTTTTTTTCTAAATAATGATTAAAAATAATAGCTCTAAATAAATTCTAAATGAAAAATATTTGATTTACAAAATTCAAAATATTTTATGTAAATTTCAAAATTAGTTCTACATAAAAAAAAGACTATAAATATCTTCTGCTTCATCTTGAACTATTCTCAATGCTTCAGATTTAGTTGGCAAATTATTTAGGAAACCATCAACTTGTTTGCTCACATTTTCAATGGCTTCTTTAGCCATATAATTTAATTTTCCTAATGAAAGCCACTGCAGACCAGATGATCTTAATTCTGCGATTACTTCATCCTTTAAGTCTGCTTCGGCACAAATCTTGATTGTGCCATGGTCTGATAATTGATTGCAATGATTTTGGACACCCATCCAAAATTGCTGTGTCAACACAAATGTTGTCTTGATTTTTCCCAATGCTTTTATGGCCAATTCAAGAGATTTTATAGACGCTTTCAAGTCTTCATCTTGAATAGTTAAATCTTTTAGAATTGTGCCAATTTTAGCCAATTCCGCATTCGAAATTCTCTCTTCTTTTTGGAGATCTTTTTCCAAGTCTGTCAATTCTTTTTCTTTTTGATACAGCTTTTCTGAACGACTGGTTTCCTTTTTCTCATCTCCATCTTTTTTATTTAGATCAGTTTTGGAAAAAAATTTAGAGAAATAATTAAGATTTTTAAATAATCCAATCACTGGACTAACTACTGAATTGACAATTTGGTGCATGTCCTCTTTGGAAGCTTCTTTGTCAATCTTCTGGTCAACCTTTTGTCTTTCTTCTTTTATTCGCATGTCCTCTTTGGAAGCTTCTTTGTCAATCTTCTGGTCAACCTTTTGTCTTTCTTCTTTTATTCGCATGTCCTCTTTGGAAGCTTCTTTGTCAATCTTCTGGTCAACCTTTTGTCTTTCTTCTTTTATTCGCATGTCCTCTTTGGAAGCTTCTTTGTCAATCTTCTGGTCAACCTTTTGTCTTTCTTCTTTTATTCGCATGTCCTCTTTGGAAGCTTCTTTGTCAATCTTCTGGTCAACCTTTTGTCTTTCTTCTTTTATTCGCATGTCCTCTTTGGAAGCTTCTTTGTCAATCTTCTGGTCAACCTTTTGTCTTTCTTCTTTTATTTGCATGTCCTCTTTGGAAGCTTCTTTGTCAATCTTCTGGTCAACCTTTTGTCTTTCTTCTTTTATTCGCATGTCCTCTTTGGAAGCTTCTTTGTCAATCTTCTGGTCAACCTTTTGTCTTTCTTCTTTTATTCGCATGTCCTCTTTGGAAGCTTCTTTGTCAATCTTCTGGTCAACCTTTTGTCTTTCTTCTTTTATTTCATTAATTTGTTTAAAAAGCGAACTTCTTTTGGCTTCAAGTTCAGCTTGTTTTGCTCGTGAGTCCCTGATTGAGTCAGCAATTTTTTTTTCCTGAGAAATTTTTTTATCGTCACTAGCGGCTTTCAAAGCCTCTTCAGAAAGTTTGCATAGCTCATCTGCTTTTTTTGCCAGCTCATCGCACGCATCTACCATTTTGTTCGCCAATTCCGAACATTTTTTCATGTTAGTCAAAGCTGCTTCTAGTTTGTTATTTTCGGCAAGTGTAATGGCGCATTTGTGGTACTTCAACGAGCTGAGGCATGCACTAACAAACGTTGAACATGCAAGATTAGAGTTGTGTATCATTGATTGATACTTGTACAGAATTTTGATTGTGGATGTTGAACACTTAAAGCCTTTGCTTCCTGCATAGGCTAGATTCAAAATTTTGCCAAGAGTAGCCAAATTTCTCATTGCCAATGAAACATCGATGGTGGGATTGCTTTGAATAATTTCATTAATATTTGAATCCAAATGTTTGTTTGATGCAATTGCTAGTTCAATGGAGCTTACATCTATGAGAGATATATTTTTAGATTCTTTTAGAATTGACAGCATTGACATTTTTAAATCTAATAGAAATGTTTTGTTCAAGAATTTATCTAAGCTTAAATAAAAAATTTTAAATATTAAAAATAATAATAATAGATTTTGATGCTTTTAGAGAATAGTTTTTATACTGCCATATTTTTTTATCTTCTTGAGACTTAAGACTAAAAAAAATAGTTTAGTTTAAGTTTAAAAATAGCCTGTTCTTCGACTTTTATCTATTATAAATAATCAAATTTATTTTGGGATTTTTCCCAAATTTTCTAAACAATAAGTTAAAAATATTGAATTTCTTTATAATTTAGTGTGATATAATTTTTTATGTATATTCATATATACATAAAATAAGGGCAATGTGAAATTTTAGTGCAAAAATTACAGAACAAAACGTAAAAAGTTTTTAATTTTTTTTCTAATTGTGCAAAAATGGTTCTGTAAAGAGTACAATATTGTACAAATTTGTACAAACGAATTCCAAGCTCTGCAAAAACTCTGCAATTTTCTTTAAAATGCACACCATCAAAAAGTATGTGATTAAACTATGCAATAAATTGCAGAGTTTTTGCAGAGCTTGTAATACGTTTGTACAAATTTGTACAATATTGTACTCTTTACAGAACCATTTTTGCACAATTAGAAAAAAAATTAAAAACTTTTTACGTTTTGTACTGTAATTTTTGTACTAAAATTTCACATTACCAAAATAAGATAAGATAAGCAGAAGATATAAGTTTTTATTTTATGAAGAACTAATTTTGAAAATTACATTAAATATTTTTAATTTCAGTAATCAAATATTTATCATTTAGAATTTATTTAGAGCTATTATTTTTAATCATTATTTAGAAAAAAAAAATTTTGAGCCTTTTTTTCCTAGCTTTTGCAATTGTTTTTTCATTTTTAAATCATCAATAAAATATTAGCGAGATAAAAATTATTTTTATTTTTATTATTGTTTATTAATTTGAAGTCTTATAGACAATAAGTTAAAATTTAACATTTCTAGTCAAAAGAAATTTATTCTTTAAATTAAATTAAAGGTTCAACAAAAAAATTATTCTACATTTTTTTTAATAGTATGGCTGGTCGAGCCAAAGTTCCTTCAGCAAAAATAAAAAGTTTTAAATTATATTGAAAAAAAATACTAAAAAAAAAAATAAAAAAAAATATGTTTAAAAATTAGATTGTATCGTTAAAAATTTTAAAATGAGTTCATAAATTAGATAAAACAGGGGTTTGAATAAGTGGATATCGTAGATCAATAATAAGATAATAACCGCACAATGGAGTGGGATATGTTATATCTCTAGATTCAAAGTTTAGTTTACATTTTCATTAATGCACCATTAAATAGTTGAACCAAATGAGTGGGATTAACGAGGGTTGACTGTATTTGAAAAAAAAAATTGTCATCATCTAATAGCAGTTATGTTATATTCTAAAAAGAATCAAAGATTATAACTACATTATAATCTTTGATTTTTTTCTAGATTATAATGTAGTTATAATCTTTGATAACTAAATATTTGTTGGTAAAATTTGTTTACACCACTTCGTTTTCCAAATCTCTCACTCGTTTTGTATCCGAGTTAATTTTCTTGAAAATTGACGCAATTCGGGTGACCAATTCCCTCTGACTATTGCTGTGACCATGGTTCTCTTCATCTATCAATTTTGAATCAAAAAAAAAAGAAAACCGAGTCCCTTTTCTTTAAAAATTAACTTTTAGGCCCGCTTCAAAAATTAAGAATTAAAATTTTTCTAATAACAATGAACAACACCTTTGCCAATTTTTTTCAAAATTTAAAATCAGACTAATCCTAGTTTTAAAATAAAAAAAAATTATTTCAAAATATTGAATTTTCGATAAGTTGTTAGTAAAAAATGTACGAAACCATCAAAAAAGATTTGTACAACTTTGTAAAAAGTAACCAAAATTTGCTATAAGCTGAAGTTGTTAGGCGATTCACTGGTCTTGGATACAGAAAACGTTCTGTTTATCATTGGCTAGATATTATAGAAAAAGATTAAACTTTCAAGAGAAAAAAGGAAGCGGTAGATCTGCTAAAATAGCAACGAAACTAATGATGGCCAAACTTAGAGCCTATTTCAATCATAAATCTGGTCGTTCGCAAAGAAAGATGGCTAGAAAGTTTAATTGCCACTAAACCTATATCGGAAAGATTTAAAAAAAGTATACCAACATCAAAAAGTATAAAAAACACAAGAGACCTCATTTATATGCTAACCAAGAGAAGGCAGCAAGGCTAAAATGTCGTCGAATGCTCTTAAAATACAACAGATATAAATCTATGATCGATGATGAATCTTATTTCACTCTTGGTAACACCGCGCTGCCAGGGAATGATATTTTTTATAGCAGTAACGTAAGCAAGACGCCGGAGAGTGTAAAGAACAAATTACGAAAATTTACTTTTTTTTATTAAAGTAAATTTACTTAAAACCTAGTTGACGTGTCACCACTGTAGTTTCGGACCAAAGAAATGCTTCAATTTTTACGTTTTATCTAAAGCAATTTAATTTTTCTTTGACAAAAAAATCCAAAATTTAGCTGAATCGAAATGATCAAATATATTCTTAATTTTTAACTATATTTTTCTATAAAATCTAAAACATTTTTTAAGGAAAAATCTAAATCAACGAAAAGAAAAAAAAATCAATTCAATCAAAAACTAAAACGCTTACAAATAGCAATTTTTATTTTAAAGATTTAATTAGTACTTTTTATTTTGATTAATTAAAAAAATTTAAATTTTTTTAAAATTAATTTTAACTAAAATAAGTTTGAAATAAATTAAAATTAAAAGCTATTTTGTTTTTGTTGCAAAAGAAATTAAAATTATGCAATTTTAATTGTCACGAATTATTTTTTTATTTCAAGATTAAAATATTGATTTTTAGTTTGAATTTATATTTTTGCTGCACTATTTATCTATTTAACGCTGAAAGATTATGACAAAAAAAATCAAAAAAAAATTTTAAGATTATAAACATTGACCATTTCAATCCTATACTGAAAATTTAATTTTATTTAGACTGGCTTCAGAAAGTATAAAATGAATTTAAAAGTTCATGCATTAATTTTAATAATAAAATTTAAATGCTGATTTTATTGACTTTAATGGTAGCTTTGTAGCTTATAGTGATGTATTTTAAGGCTTCGAACTAAATAGCAATAAATTAATAAATAAAATTTTAATTAAGATTTAACAATATTTATCATAAACTTCATATTTCTTGATGTCTTTATTGAAATCGAAATAAAATTTAGTAGTAGTAGTAGTTTCGACTGTAGCTGGCTAGCCAGCGAGTTTGCTGACAAGGCACACTAAGATGCTGATGATAGCTGATGTGATTGATTGCTGCTCATCCAGCAAACAATGCCTGCTTTAAAACTGTTAACATTGGGGGTTTCAACTAATTGATTAGGCAGCGAGTTCCATATGCTAGCGGTTCTGTTGAAAAAAAAGTTATCTCTATGTTGGAGCCTTGAAATTTCTTTGTGATATTTAAAGCAGTGACCTCTTCCTTGGTTTTTAGTGACATTAAAATTGTTGCTTTTTTCAACCAATTCTATTCCATGCATGAACTTGTATAATTGAATTAGATCACCTCTTTTTCTTCTTTCCATCAGATTTGGAATGTTCAAAGCCTTCAATCTGCTTTCATACGGTTTGTTTCTAATTGCAGAAACAAATTTCGTAGCTCTGCGTTGAATCCTTTCAACATTCTCACAGTCATACTTAAGAATTGGAGACCAAACAGGCACCGCAAATTCCAAAAGAGGACGAACAAAAGTTAAATACAGAGATCTAAATAACTTACAATCAAAACGAGCAAATGATTTCCTGATGCGACCTAGCATTTGAATCTTGAGTCCACTTGAAAACTAAATCTAAATCTAATTGTAGTTTCGCTGCGCTTATTTCTGACACCGTTTGCGAGAACATTTTAGTATCATCTGCATACATTTTGACAACATTCTCTAATCCTTTTGGTAGATCTTTAAAACAAACAAACCAAACAATAGTGGACCAATCACTGAGCCTTGTGGTACACCGCTAAAAATATCAACCCAATCCGACAAAATTTCTCCTTGAACAACTCGTTGCCTTCTATTTTTCAAGAAAGCTTCAATCCATTTTAGTGTCAGACCGCCAAAGCCATACGCTTTCAATTTAGCTGTTAGTCTTCTGTGCGGAACAGTATCAAATGCTTTCGCAAAATCCAGCAGAATCACATCAACAGGGATACTTTTATCTAGACTCATTGAGATGAAATCTAGAGTTTCCAGAAGATTAGTGGTACATGACTTTTTCTTGACAAATCCATGCTGTTCTTTAGATATAATATCATTCTTATAAAGATAATCTTCCATTTTGGTTCTTATTATGCTTTCCATAATTTTGCACGGAATTGAAGTTAAAGACACAGGACGATAATTGCTCGGCATTGATTTATCACCTTTTTTAAACAATGGAGTAATATTTGCTGATCTGAATTGGATTGGAAGCTGACTATTGGATAAAGATTCTCTGAAAATCAAAGTTAAAGGAACAGTAAAGGCTTCTGCACAATTTTTAAGCAATGATGGATGAAGCTTGTCTACACCACATGATTTATTTTGATTTAGGTCTTGTAATTTTTTTAAATACCATTTCATAACTAATATCATTTGGATCAATGTCACTATATTTTGAACAGTTTTCATTAAATTCAACTTCAAAAGTTGGAAGCTCACCATCTTGTTCAATAACAAAAACATCTTGAAAACATTTATTAAGAAGATTCGATATCTCTTTCGGTTCGTGCGTTAATTCATTGTTCGACTTTTTTAATGCTTTAATTGATTCTTTGACTACTTGTTGATCATTTAAGTATTTATACAATATTTTTGGATTCTTCCTAGCTTTTTCCACTAAATTTTGTTCATATGTTAGTCTGGCTTTTTTAATTTCTGATAAAACTAATTTACAGGTACGTTTGTAATCTTTATAAAGATTCATATCCTTCCAGTTACATGAACAGTTTCTGTATCTAAGATTCCTCTTATTTCTGATTAAGATCTTTAGATCATCTTTAATCCATGGTTTTGAGATACTTTTCTTTTTAGAGCCATCTTTTTACATAGAAAATTAACTCATCGTACATTTCTTGAATAGTTAAATTCTCAAACAAGTGCACCCAATTTATATTTGAAAGAAAATGCGAAATTTTTACAAAGTCAGCTTTATTATAGATAAATTTTTTACAGGTATATGATTTCTTACTAACCTTGTTTTTGAGAATAAAATTGAAAAAGATAACCAGATGTCCTTTATTTATGTTACCGAGCACAAATTTTGTTTCGATTGCATACACACTGCCAGGTTGGGAAGTGAAAAATCAAATCTAAAGTGTTGACAGCTTTTTCGTTTGTCATTTGAAAAGAGGGGACATTTACATGCTTAATAGTGTCGATTAGCGTCTCTCTTAATTTATGTTCGATGCCATATTCGTTTAAAACTTCTGACATACAGCCATTTGACCAGTTGATTGATGGAAAGTTAAAATCACGCATGATTAGAAGATCTTTAAAACCTTTTTCATCCACATAGTCACTAGCTTGTTTAAAAATTTAATCTAAATCGTTCTTATCAACAAAATCATTTGACCCTAAAAAGACAGCCAAATAAATACTTTTCAGAGTTAAAGTTTACTACTACCAAAATTTGTTCAATTTTACTTAAATTAAAACCTGCATCATTTAATTCAAATGAGTCGATAAATTTATCAATGTAGAGACATACACCTCCGCCTCTGCGTCCATCACTTCTGTCCTTTCTGTACAAATTGTATCCTTTTACGTTTGTAAGTGAGATGCTCTTGAACCAAGTCTCACTAACTGCCACAATTTGTGGGCTATATGTTTCAATAAAAACACTAAATTCATCTAGTTTGTTGTCCAAAGAAGTAGCATTTAAATACATACATTTTAATGATTCGATACTATCTAGACGTGATGACGCTTCTGATGAACAATTATTGCTTCTTGAATTTGACGATCTGATTTCCACGGATGCCATATAGAAAGGGCGAGTCTTGTGAAAGACCATTATTTGCTTCGTTTCTTTGTTTTCTCAATTCATAGTCTAAAGCTCTTTCCGTTTCAGTCAAATCTGGACTAATATAAACAGTTTTGAGAGAATTTGAATCTCTCAGCTTTTTGGCTGCAAGGAGTAATGGATTTCTGTTTGATTCTTCTTTGAGTTCCACCAGAATTGGACCTGGTTTACTTTGGTCTTTAGATCTCAAACGTCTCGAATACGCTGGCTTGACATCACTTTTTCCAATGGTGGTCAGAATTTCTTTGATTTTTTCTTCATCTTCAGCTCTCTTGTCTGTTAAAATCTCTTTTTTTGATTCTGGCACACCATAAATAATTACATTTTTTCTTCTTCTCATTCTTTCATTCATTTCGCTGATGGTCGCATTTGCTACAGCTATCTGATCAGCTGGTTTTTTAGCATTTTTAGAACCTTGTTTAACTACTTGAACCCATTGACTACTGATGTTGGGTGAGTTTTCCGTTTTACTTGCTGCTGCCAATTCAGCTCTTAGTTTATTTAGTTCAATGTCTTTTTCAATCTCCCTTTCTTCCAGATGTTTTAAACGATTTGAAAGCTCCAGGACAAATTTCGAAATATTACCATACCAATCATGTAACGTTTTTGAATGACCAAAAACAACACCCTGTCCAAACGTTGGCCAGTTTGCTTCAAGCAAAAAATTTGAGTCCATTTCGAAAAAAAACTGCGTGCTTTTATGTTAATTAACATAAAATTTCAATTTTTTTTTTTTAAATTTATTCCAAAATCCCTAATAATCACGAAATTAAATTAATTTTATAATAATTTAATTTTAGATATTGAGAAAATAAAAAATCTGAAACGCTTTAAGAGAAAATAATTTTTTTAAAAGATTATTCTTATTTTTTACTTGCTCAATTTTTAAATTAAGACATCATCAAATTTCATCTAGATATTAAAATAACAAAATAAGTTTTCAAATCTTTTTAAGAAAAAAACATTGAAAATTTTGCAGCTTGGAACAGCAAAAAAATAAGATTTTCAATCTTAATTTAAAGATCACTTAATCATTAGATTGACAATTATAATGCTTCAATCTAATAAACGAAAACTTCCGAGATAATTTAATATTTAAAAAAAATATTTTCATCATAAAATTTTTAATTTCTTTGATCATTATTTAGAATTTTGCTCACGAAAAAAAAGGAATCTTAAAGTTTAAAAATAAAATCACAATTAAAATTTAATTTGCAAACAAAAAATTGAGATGTATAAAAAGAAAAGATGGAAAAATTCATAATAAGAGTCTTTAAAGAAAATTCTCAAATTATTTAATATGAAAGTCTAAAATCGATTAATTATTTTAATATCTTTTAATATAAATATTTTCTCTGGTATTTAATAAATAAGATTTCTTAGAGAGTTATCTTTTTAATAAAAAGATAATTTTTAAAAAAGAAAAAAATAAATCAATTATTTGGATATCGAATTACAATAACTCCTAAAAAATTTTTTATTCCCTAAAAATTATCTTTTTTAATTTGAAGAAAAAGAGTATTAAATTGGTAATTTTGTCTTTTATTTCAATATTAATAACAAAATTAATAATTACATACCATTTTTAATTTTACGAGCATAATATAAATCAAAATTTGATGAATTTGATTTTACTCTATTCTTTATAAAAATGAGTGACTTAATGGTTTAATAGCTTATTTAAAATTCTTAAAAGTAAAAATAGAAAATTTATCTATTTTGCTGCCTTTTAAACCATCTTTAACCTGTCGACCAACTCAGTATAACAAGAAATCAGAAAATAAATTATATTTAATTAAATTCAATAATTTAAAACAAAGCTGTTAATCATTAAACATTTTATTAATTGATTTTAAATAAAAATTTTTCAAAAAAAAATAATAAAAAATAAAAAAGACCAAATTTCTATACCATCATATATTCATCATACATTGAAAAGTTAAAAACGTTTTTTTATTATTGAATAATTTAATATCTCATTTATCGTTAACATTTTTAATTCTCTTGTCCATTACCAAGACCACTCGAGTACGTACTAATAGAAATGGGACTATTGCTTGTTGTCACCCCTAAATTAAATTTACTCAGCCTGTTGTTTGATTTATTTTGACCGATTGAAATGTTGTATTTGTCAAAGCATTCTTTGTCAAACTTTTCTAGATGCTCGCTTTGCTCGTCTTTTAATCTTGCCAATCTGGCTTGAGAGTTTTTTTCAAAGTCTTCGCATTCAGTCAGAATCCTAAGGTCCAGATCTTTGAATCTTTGCTTTCGTTCAGCTTCAAGTTGTTCATTCTCTCGTAAAAATGTCTCGGCTTGCTGTTGCTTACGGTTTGCATGAGATTGGTACAGCAACCTCATCTGCTTTTCCAAGTCTTCATTTAATTGATCTTGCTCCATTTGCTGAGTACTGTTTAGTTTAAAATTTTGTTGCTGATAAACAGCTTCCACATTTGTCTTGTAGTGCTCGTAGAGAAGACTAAATTTTCTATTTTGCTCTTCTTTTATTTGTTCTAGCTTTTCTTTCACCTGATCCTTTGGCGTCTTGGCCATTATTTCTTCAACATAAGTTTTGTATTGCTTGTTTTGAGTGTTATATTGGTGTTTGTACAATTTGCGTATATTTGCTTGTTGTTGCTTTATTTTTCAAATAGATTATTTTTAATTAAACAAAATTTTAGTTTAGTTTGAAAAAAAATAAGAGAAATTTGTTTTATTTACTTAAATAATGGAGATGGTGATATACTTTGCTTGAAAATTAAAAGATCACGATTAAATGAATTTAATGACACCAAAAATTTTTTTTAATTCCGAAAATTTTTGGATTTGTGAAATTCAAATACAAATTGAACAAAAATTCTTCCTTTTTTGATGAATTAAAATTAAAGTAAACAAAAAAAACTTACAAAAATACTGCAACAAAGTGCAACTTACTTTGTTGCACATTTATTACCCAAAATAAAATTTTTAATTTCTTTTTTTTTTTAGTAAATCGAATCAATAATCAATTTGAATCTTATTGATGTTTAAAAAATTTTTATTTTAAATAAATAGAAGTTTTAAAAAATTCTGTTTATTTAAAATAAAAACGTTTTAAAGTTTTAAAATATTCGAGTATTAAACATGCTCGTACATCATTTCAGACTAGGTATAATTAAACTTTATCCTAAAAATCTTGAGAAGCAAAAATTATATTTTCTTTGTAAATTCTTTTCAAAATTAAAAAAATTGAAAAAAATTTTGAAATAAAATTTTTCAAAACTTAAATCATAACATTTAACATTTTCTTTGAATAAAAATAGTCATTAAGAATTAATTTTTTAATACAGATTTTGGAAAAAAGAAACAAATGTATAAAATTTTAGATAAATTTCTGTTCGAATTTATTATTTTTTTTTAGTCTCCCGAAAAAATAAAATATTTTTATGACTTTCTCTTTCACGTGTCCCAATAGAACTTTATCAACTTAATCTTTAATTTTTTTATTTGTTCTTTTGAACCCAGGAGTTTTCAGAGCTAAATGGTGCAGATCGAATCTTAAAATTTTATTTATTAATTTATTTATTTATTTTTTTATAATAGTCCAAAATTTATTATATCAATTATATCAGCCGGTAAAATTCTGATATGCTATCTAATCTTAGTTTACTGCAATTAATCTGCAATATAATTTTCCATAACTTTAAATTTTTTTTGTAGCCAAAATTCTATTTTTATAACTAAAAATATTTACTTTATAAAAATGCTTTATGCATATTAAAAAAACTTTATAAATAAACAACTTTTCTTGATTTAAAAAAAAAAACTTTTTGTATATAAAAAATCTTTTTGACATTAGAATTATTTCTAAGCTAAAACTGACCCTCACATTAACACATATATTTAACTGATAAATTAAACTTATTTATAAATGATTTATAATAAAACATAATTTTTTTTTGTTTAAAAGCATATTTTTAGTGATAAAAAAATAGCAAGCCTTTTAAATTTATTCTTTTCTTAATGAGAAAAAATGATTAAAGTTTAATTTAATTTTTTAATTTTTTTAAATACTTAAGTCCTGAAGTTGCGGAATTTATAAGACAAATGAAAGAATTAATTTGAGTTAAAGAGTTTATTCGGAATCATAATTAATAATGAAAATGTATAAATTTGGTTTAAATAGCAGTCTAGAAGCAGCTTAAAAAAATTTTCTTAAATTTTTTTTTCTTCATGATTTTAATGAATTTGGAAAAAAAATTTTGATTTAGATTTTTAAAATTTTTATTTTGAAAATGTTCTGAAATGAGAATAGGTTAAAAAAGAGTGAGTAGAAGCGTGATTTATTCTAAAACTAATCTAACTTTAATTCTCCTAAATCTATGTGATCAAGCATATTTTTGTTCAAAAAATGAATCCTTTAAAAAATTTTACCCGAATCATTTTCAAACAAAATTTCGACCAATTTAATATTTACATGAATTGGAAAGGTTAACTTTTATATTTCAATTACCTTTAGGTTTCTTGGGTGCTGTTTAATTTCGTGTGAGTGCTTTTTTTTCAAGTCTCGGCGACGTCTTTCACAATAATTTTTATAATTTGTCATTTCCTCGCTCAACTCTTTTTCCATGTACTCTTGTTTCCGCTTTTGCATGATGCCAAGATGGCGCTGCTTGACCAAATAAAACGTGGTCAACTGATTGATCAACAGACCATGATTTTTGTTCAGACCTTGTTTTTGTTCAGCTATCTCGTGATTGAGCATGTCGAGCTCGCGCTTCTGGCTCATGAGCAAATGCTTTCGCTGAAGGAGACACAAGTCCTCGGTTGAGTTCATGTCCATTTGTTTCTTTTTTCTGTCCTCCTTGATTTTGGCTTCCGAATGAAGACGCTCTTTGGCAAGCTTGAGTTTTTCGTCTCGTTCCTTCGAAGATAGATGTTTGGATGACAGTTCCTTCTTGGTATCCTCTTTGTTCCGCTTGTACTCGGCTTCTAGTTCATGTATGTAGCGCTTTAGCTCTTTGGCATTAGTCTCCTTGGCATTGCAGATAAATTTTTTCTCTTCGTTGGCTTTGTAGCGTTTTAGCTCGTCCATTTCTTTGGCCTGTCGGCACCTCAGGCCGTCCAAGTCTTTTGTGAACTGGACCACTTCTTGATTGTATTCTTTTTCGGACTTTAGTCGCAGCTCTTCGATCTCGCCTCGAAGTTTTGTTTCGAGTATTTTTAAAAGCTTGGCGTGCTGACGTTTCAGATTCTGGAACTCGATCACGTCCTGGCATTCGCGATGAGACTGCTCTTCACTTACAATTGCCTGTGTGGTCTTGATTGTGGCAAAACCAAGCGGATGAGGTGGCTGTTGTGTGTTTTCTCCTGCTGCCATCTTTTAAAAATTAAATTTTTATCTTTTTAAAATATTTTTCAGATTAATTGATTGCAGAACCAGTCATTTTTATCAAATCTTATTATTGTTATTATTTCAATGAACGCGTTTTAGGGGATGTTAAAAAAAATAAAATAAAAAAGGTCTACAGGAAGTTAAAAAAATTTTTTATCAAATTTTGTTGTGAATTTTTTTAAAGAATACATATTTGTATCCTTCAAGTTAAAACAAAAAATATTTATTTGGTCTAACTTGCTGGCAATGTAACATTAAAAGTGTAATGAAATTTTTTTTTAACTAAGACAAAAACTACCCACCACAAATTCAATAATTTTTAAAACAATTTTTTTTTAATTTAAATTTTATAACACAAAAAAAATGCATTTTTTCATTTAAAAAAATTAGTGTTGAAAATCGCATATTGTACTGGTTTTAGAATTTAAATATTTTTTAATTAAAATTTAAAAGCATTTGTAAATAAAATTTAAGAGGCTTAAGATAATTGAATTTATATTCGAATAAAAAAATTCCTAATTTGAAAATGAACAAAAAATTGAACTGATTTTAAAATTTAATTAAACAAAAATTAATTTTGATTTAAAAAGAAAAAATTACTCAAAAATTGAATATTGAAATTTTCTATTTGGATAGTTTTTTTTTGTGCTTCAAAAATCAAAAGATTTTTTTCTTAGAACGTTCCAAATTATTTTGCATTTCTTTTTCCAAAAATTTTAGTTTTTGATACCCATTTTTAATTTTTTACTTTTACAAAAATGTGTAGCCTGTTGCTATTCTCATTATTTTGTGAGTCATCTTTATCCTATAGTCTTTTATTTATTATTATTTTAATCCAATTTATGCTTTAAATTTGAAATTTAGCCGCTAAATAAATTCAAATAAATATTATATTTTGAAAGAAATAAAGAAAATCCATCAAAATGCCAATGAATCATTCATTCAGAGTCAGTGACTCTTAATTCATTCAAAAATTGACCAAACTGATCCAACCAGCTCTAGTCCAGTTATTTACAAGAAATGGTTAGCAAGAAAAATTATCGTTAGAAAACTTGGGTAATTTACCCAATTCAGGTACGAGTCAATTTTAAATAAGAAATGTAAATCTTAATATATAACCATACCGTGAGTGTTATTAAGCCTGTAGGTTTAATACTATAAATTTAAACTACAAATCTAGTTTCAGAAGGAGCTATCGCTCGGTCAAAATTTTTTTACAAATAGTTCTTTGGGTTTTTGCTACTTGTTCTTTTTTTGTTTATAAATGATAAATCACTCTTTTATTTCAATTCAAATTTTTTAATTTTTTAATTTTTTTACAATAAGGTCGATATAAACTGGTCGAAAACGTTTTGTATGATTTTTACTAAAAGAAATATTATTGCTCCTGAAACAATACACTTATGTGGAATAGAAATAAAAGTTGTCAAAGAAATCAGTCTTATATGTTTTATGATTGATCATAATCTAAATTTCTCTAAACAAGCTTGCAGTATAACTCTTGCTGTAAATAAGAAATTGTTTAGTATTAAAAGACTCTTTTTTTTGTCAACTTCTGTTAAAGTTCAAGTTTTCTAAACATTTATCCTACCTTATTTTGATTATTGTTCAACTCTCTTGTGTTATTTTTCTGAGAGACAATAATCAAACTGGCTAAAAGTTATTATTTTTCTATTTTTAAATTATTTAAGTTCAAATTTGAATCGAAAAACTTTAATGATGTCAATAATTTTTTGGAAAAATATGGGTTGTATGTTTATCAGCATAGATTTTTAGAAAGAATGTTATCATTCTCTTTTAAGTCCTTATTCTATCATAACTCGCCTGAGAATTTAAAAAATAGATTTCTTAAAAATGACTCGAGAAATTTAAGTTACAATTTAAGGAATAGTGCAAACCTGATTGAACCGATGACAAAAACGAACAGTGGAGAAAAAACATTTGGATTTTTTTATTCAAGATTGATTAATAGCTTTGTGATCAAACGATCAATGCTGAAATTTGCAATATTCAAGCTTATCAATTTATAATAATATCAATTTGTTCTTTATTGACTTTGTAAAAAAATTTAAACAATTTGAGATGAATTTATCAATGATAATTTTACTTTTATAAAAATTATAATTTTAATTATTAAAAAATTTTATTAAATTAAATAAATGAAGTGTTAATCAGTCGACTACGATAAGGGCACTAGCCTGTTGATTAACCTTGAAATTGAAATTGAAATGATTAAATATTTGAGAGTTCATGAAAAAAGAAATTGTAATTTAGCAATTACACAATGTGAAATTATTAAAAATTGACTTTATTCAGAAAGTTTTAACAAAACTTAAAATTTGAAAAGTCAAAAAAGTAATCCCTTAAAAAAGCTATTGAGAAACAAAAAATTGTTAACAAGCATTAAAAAGGTCATCCAAAATAAACTGTAAATTGATTTTCTTTTAAGAAGATTTTAAAATTAATATAAAATAAATCATATTATTCAGTAACTATTTTTGTATATAATTTTATTGACATTCTTTTACTAAAGTAAATTATAAATTAATTTTTTTTTTCAACACACAATATACGAATTTTTTTTAATACGGAACTAAAAAATTGAGTTTTGTAGTGATGTTTTTTAAAAAATTTTTAGTTTGAGGGGAACTATTATCTATAATATCAATCGGCAATATTATATATCCACAATAAAAAATCTAAAACAACAAATAATTTTCAAAAAAGTCAAATTATTGTTTCGACGCAAAATTTTGGTGTTAAATTCATAAAATGGTAAAATTGAAAAATTCTGCTTCAAATTTTAAAGGTAAAAGAAAGTTAAAAAAACAAAAAATAAATTTTTATAAACATTAAAAAATTGAAAGCGTCACCTTTCTCGTATATTAAATAAATTTTTTAAATTTTTAAAATAGAATTATTGAAGTCAAGCTTGAGCCATCAAATCGTGCAGTAAGCATTGGTACCACAATGGCAAAAATTTTAATTGTTAAATAATTTTAATAAATTTCAATATTATTTGCGGCTCTAAAGAATATATTGAGCAACATTGATGCTCTGAAAAATAAATTTAAATTTAAAAAATTAAAATTAAATAGAATTTTATGATTTAAGGTTTAAGGTTTTACCATTTTTTGGCACATAAATTTTGTGTTGAAGCATTAATTTTAATTTAAAAAAAATTTTTTGTTAATGTGGATCAAATTTATTTTTTATTGTCTTTAATTTCTCTAAACCTCTTTACTTTATTTTATTTTATTTTTTTTTGTTTTCTTTTAACATCGCCTTAAAGGCGTTCATTGAAATAATTATAATAATAATAATAATAATTGGGAGAGGACGGACACCCCATATTATTTTTTAAAAGGAAAAAAAATAAAAAGACACTTACTCTTCGTTTTAGTGAATCACCGAAATTTAAAAACTCTTGATTAGTTGATATATAGGAAATACGCCTCGAGTTGTTTAATAAACTTTGAGTTGATTGTTGATTTGAATTTTGTGATCCTATTCTAGATGAAAAAGAAGTGTTTTCGATTTGATCTGAGTGAATGGAGGTATTGTGATTAATGGAACTATTGGAAAGAAATTTGGAAGCTGAACTATTCGATTTGTTCGAATTAACAGTTTCGGTCCTCTGACGAGAATAATTATTAAATGAATTTTTTGACGCGCTACCATTCTGATCCAAACTCATTTCCTGTGTACTTTGAACCAAGTTTTTCACATCATTTGTCTGACTTGTCTGGTCCTCCATTAGAGAAGACTCGTTTTCTTCGGTATCTATTTCGTAATTTTCGTAATCGTCCATGTGAGAACTAGTGTCGCCAATGTGGGAATTGTGCGAAGTTTCCGATCCATCATTTTTTAAGTTAAGCATACTACTGGCTCCGCTTTCGCTTCCCATTCTATCAGTCGAGTTCAACAAACTGCTGTCTCCACTAGCACCAGCCACACTGCTATTCGAACTTTCAGTCATGATGATTTTTTTCATTTTTCTATACTGTAAATTGTCCAGATCTCGGACAATGTCCTTGGTTTTTTTGATCAATTCAATCAATGCATCCCTATTGCTGAACTTGATTATAAATTCATTATTGAGCAATTCGTTGGCAGCTGGACGATTTTGAGGACTCTTTTTCAGGCATAAATCTATGAATTTTTTGAACTCCGGACTCCATTGATTTGCTGGCTTTCCATCTGAGCCTGTCTGGGTCGAAAGACTTGGCGAGTCATTTTGGGCAATATGATACAATGCACTCATCGCGTTCATATTGTATAGCGGTGGTTTGCGTTCAGCTAATTCTATGCATGTGATTCCCAATGACCAAATGTCCACTTTGGTATCATACTGGCCTTCGTCCATTGCCAATATTACTTCAGGGGACATCCAATATGGTGTCTAGATAGATTAATTTTAAACTTTTTTAGACTAAATTTTAATGTTTAGGATCGAGTGTGCTCATGAAAGGTTAATCAATATAATGTTATTTTTAAAAAAATTATTTTATTTAAATATTATTAAATTAAAGAAGTCAAATAATTAATTTTTCTAAAAAATTTTGTTTATTTCCAATTTATATTTATATAGTTTAGATCAGAGTTGTTTTTAAGTCTTAAGTCTTAAGTCAAGTCAAGTCAATGAAGTGCGAACCTTATCTCAAAATTTTAATTAGTTAATTAAATTTACCTTTTTTTTGCTGAAAAATTGGCTTTTATTCTTAGACTTTAAAAAAAATTATTAAGTCAAGTCATAACTTTTACTTAATTTTTTGTGACTTAGACTTAAAACTGTCTTATTTTTTAGAGTTTTTTTTCAAATTTGGTAAATTTTTCTAAATATAATTTCAATTTTTTTAATGAATTAAAAAAAAAACATATAAAATTTGCAAAATGTTTCCTTTAATAACGCATTGAAAACAGATATAACCGAGAAAAATTACGCCAAAAAAATGTTATTTAACGTATAATTACGCATTATGAATTTTTTTGTTATTTAGAAAATTAATAAAAGAAATAAAAAATAAAAGAATTAAATATTTTTTTTACCTTAATCAAAAATATGTGATAAGAAATTGTTCGGCATGGCTGGTATTTTTTGAGTTGGAGCCCGAAAAGATAAGCAACAAAATTAAATATGAGATATTCAAACAGAATTCAATTAAAAGAAACTTCGAAAATTAAAAATTCAATAAAATTATTAAAACACGTTGATAAAATTTCAATCAAACATGAATATCATAATTAAATTAAAATTGATTCGAATATATATCTATTTGAACTCTTGAAATTTTTAATTATTAATTCCTAAAAATAATTAATTTAAAATATATTAATTCTTATCAGTAATTTTTTTTTCTAATTATAAAATTTGATGCATGAAAATGTTTTCATAGAAAAAAATCAGTTTTTAACCTAAAAAAGGAAGAAAGTATCTTAAAATAAATATCTTCAGGATAAAATTTGCCAATTTTTTATAAGAATATTAT
Organism: Brachionus paranguensis; assembly: GCA_016802215.1. Lineage (NCBI taxonomy): Eukaryota > Metazoa > Rotifera > Eurotatoria > Ploima > Brachionidae > Brachionus > Brachionus paranguensis. The sequence goes on from JAESIX010000012.1 coordinate 2,265,373, forward strand.
TTTGATTGTCACAATCTTAAATTTATTGATTAAAATTTTTCTTAATAATCCTTAGAATAGTAAATTATCAAGACCATTTTTATCTTTAACAAAATGTTAAACGATTTATTTAAAATTGAATTTATTATTAAATGAATATTTTCTAAATAATATTAGATTAATATTTTTAACTAATTAAAAGGGTTGTGAATTTCGTTTCAATTCGATCTTTGCAATTCAAAAAAACTTGATTAACTTTTTTACTAAACGAGATAATTTAGTTCTGTAAAATGCTTAATGTTTAAACAACTTTGCTTAATCCAAAAATATATGTCTGCAAAAACTCTGCAATGTAATTGAGACCATTGGCAATAATAATCCGCATGAGACCATCGGCTTTTATAAAAAAAAAAGATCACTCGAAATTCCTCGCAATTAAGAGTAAAATAATTTGAATTAAATTTGAAATTTGAAAAGTTACAAATTGATAGAGCATTATTCGATTCAGTACTCGAATCACTTGATTCAATCCTCTCTTGAAATAAGAAGCGTGGAATAAGGCTGCAAACTCTTTAAAAACAGATAGGTCAATTACGCAAGAAACAAAAATTAAATTTTTTTTTATTTTAAAAAGTGAAATAAGAGAATTAAAGAAAATTTTACTTTCTTTAACATTTTTTTACTTTTTTTTACGATTTTTTACTTAAAAAAAATAAAACTACGTAATTTTACGTAAAATATGGTAAATTTTATTTACATAAAATTTCGTAAATTAACGTTAAATTACGTTATTTTACCTCAGAACCACGTGTCAAATCACCACTGTATATAAAAGAAAATTTATTGAAGAAAAAAGTTTTCGCTTTCTTTTTCTTAATGTAATTAAAATATGTAATAAATAAATAATTTTGGTTTTGCAAAATTTGGCACAAAAAAACAATTAAAATTAAAAATCAAATCCTGTAAGTGCAAAATTTCTCAACAAATGATGGACTATCAGTTTGTTTTTTAAAAGAGCTTTTAGCAAAATATTGATAGATAAATCATTCAACAATCCTCTAAAAGTAAATGAAACTGTACAGAATGGTGCATAACTTTAAGATTTTGGCAAATTTTGGTGAATTTTAGATATAATAGTATAAAAAACCATAAAATTTTCTAAATAAATTTTACAAAAGAGGCTTGATTTTTCTTTAAATTCAATAATAAAATATGGGCAAGGAAAAAATGAGACATTGATTTTTATGTTGATTTTTTAAATGGAAAAATATTTATTTTCTTAAGTGCCCCAAATCATTAACAGTAGGCAAAATAATAATATTTTTTTTTAATTTAAACTCAGATAATATCAGCTTCAATCAGCTTCAATTTAAAATAAAAATTATTAATATTAAAAGAATCTAATGAAGGCTTTTAGACTCAAATTTAAATTAATATATCTGACTACAATTTATGATCTGGGGCTCTTTAAAACTTGTTTAAATAAGTTCAAAATTAATTATTCAGTTTTAAATAATTTTTTTCATGATTCTTAATAACTTATCGTTCATAACAACTTGCTGTCCTGTGCCTAGTTCGTACAAGAGGCGACATGATCCAATTCTTTAAATTCAGCAAAGGAATAAATCAGATTAGTTGGACAGTACCTCCTGTGCCATGTAACTCATTGTCTCAAACTGGGCCTGGTCAGGGAATCAGAGGGCACTTGAGAAGAATCTCTGGCCAATCCTCTAACCACTGCTCACAAAGAATGAACTTCTTTACAAACAGAGTCGTGAACGAATGGAATGGCCTACCCCGGGAAGTAATCGAAGTTTCTACAGTCAATCAATTCAAAAATAGATACGATGCATACAAGTACAATAAGAAGAAATCCTCTCTATCGAATAAAAGCAATAGCAGTTAAATTTTTAAAGACTTAATCGTATTTAAAATTATCCTCAATTTGTTTTAGCCGTAACTCTCTCACACATTGTTTATATTTTGTCCTAATCATGTATCTTCACCAATACCGACTATGTCTTTGAAAATGAATCTTGTCTTCGTTGTATCTAGCTACCATAGTGGTTTTCCTAGAAAAACATCTTCGCAAGCCTGCTTGCCGTAGCTTATTATTATTATTATTATTATTATTATTATTATTATTGTCGATTTAACTTCAAGTTTTTATTGAAGCTGATCAGCCTATTAACTTTCAAAGTCAAAGACACTTTATTAATGTAGCAAGCTAATATGGTTCTTCTGAAAACTTTGAAATTAAGTTTAAAAAATTTAATTATTAGAAATTATTTTGAGAATATTTGTTGACATTTTTGTTAAGTTGGAAAAAATAGTACAAAATATACTTACACCAACAAAAGAGTTTGCGGGGCTGACGAACGAAGCCGAGCCGAAATCGGCCAGTTTGACAGTTCCATCGTCAGTTAAAAGAATATTTCCGGCTTTAATGTCTCGATGAATGTAGGCTTTTGAGTGCAGGTAGTTCAATCCATCCAGACTGTCTCTCATAATGGTGGCAATTTCTCTTTCGGCCAGAGGCTTTTTGTGAACTTCGAGCAAGTCTGATGTAGAGCCGAGACAATACTCCATGACAAGCCATGCGTAATGATCCTTAACATAGCATCCCTTGTACGAAACACAATGCGGATGCCTCAGTTCTTTGATAAACTTGAGCTCTTTTTGGATCTCTAGCCATTTCTTGAAAAAAAAAATTAATTTTTTTATTTAATTTTTGAATAAAAAATTTTTTTAATTTTTATTTAATTTTTGAAAAAAAAAAATTTATTTTTATTTAAATTTTTCAATAAAAAAATTTTAATTTTAATTTTAAAAATTTTACTTCAGAAGACTGTTTGCCGCCGTAGTTCATCATTTTTATGGCTACCACTTCGTTTGTTTTTACATTTTTGGCATAGTAGACAGCGCCAAAGTTTCCATGGCCAATTTCAGTCAGTTCGATGAACAGCTTGGACGGATCATCGCGCTCAACTTGAACCACTATGTTCGGTGAGTTGGGTTGATTTTCCGCATTGCCAAGACCACCGCTTATGTGAAACGGCGTAGGCATATTTATTCGCTTTATTAAAAACAATCAAAAACTAATTTTGTATTTTTGTGCAACTAACGAGTAACAATTATAAATTGGTAATCAAAAACAAGGATTTCGTGGATTTTGTTGTCCAAAAGTATTTGTTGTTTAAATTGTTTAGTTCAACTACTAGCTTTAATTCAATTTAATCTTTTTAAACATAGCATTTTATTTACATTTTTTCATGGCTTTATTCTGTCAAATAAAAAAAAAAAAAGATGAATTTGGCTTTTTAGTTACGGCATAGGTGCCCGAAAAGCTCTAGTCAAAAAGGTGAGCAAAACTTGGAAAATAGACGATGACTAAATTTTTGGAAAATTTCTACATCGCTATTATGTCTTCAAATAGCTATAGAAAACCAAAAACTAAAAACGAATGCAAAATAAATTATTATAATAAAAAAAATTTTAAATTAATAATTTTAAATTTTAAAATACCGCTTTGGATAGATTTACAAGTATACTCATTAAAGAAATTGATGACTGCAAGTGCAATTTTGTACTTTTTTTAATTTTTTTTTTAAATAATTTTTTTTTTAATTAAAACCTAACAAAACCCCCCCCCATTTGCACTTTTTTTATCTTTTCCAAAATAATAATAAAAAATACAAAAAAATGATAATTTTTGTTGCTTCAAGAGATATTATATAAATTTTTTTTGTTGCCTGTAGACCAAGTTTTGGGATACGCTCTAGACGCTAGTTGATAAATAAGTCTACTTGAGGCTACATTTTATGCATATCTTTAATATTTATCTACTCGAGTGGCCCAGTCTAAATAAACCCTAATAATACCTCATTAGCTCAATGCTAAACCTTTCTAGAATAAATACTTAACTTTTCTCCAAATAAAACATAGCTTCTATATTTTACCTGTTTAATGGCTAAATAGAAAACAATATGGCACACGGAGCAACTCTTAGCTAACTCGTAAAAAAATGACAAATGATCAACAAAATTTGTTTTCGTTTATTTGCAGACGATCAGTATTTTGAAAATTATAAAAAAGGCCTTTTAATTAATTAAAATTATTCAAATAAATTTATTTATTTATTTTTATATTTTAAAGCTAAGTTTACCTCTATAAATGGAAGTTTTTGAATAGTTTTAATTATCCTTTAAAAAAAAATTCAAAAATCTGACAAAAATTTTCTCACAAAATCACTTAGGTATTTTGAGACTTTTGCGAGCAGATTTTTCGGAATTTTTAATTTATGTGACAAAAATTGTTTTATTTTTGCCTTCTTTTTAAATGAAAAATTCTCTATTTTTTTCAACAACAATTCGTGAAAAAAAATAGAAACTTTATTTAGAAAAGCCATTAATGAAATAGGGTCTAATCTTCTTTTTTTGTTAAAAAATATTTTATAATGAGTTCTAAAATCTCTTTCTCATTTGCACAAATTTCTTAGATCATCTTTTTTATCATTCTTGTAAATGACTTACAATTTAAAATAAATTTAAAGACTTAAAAAAATTCAAACTCTTACTTTTTACATGATATTTAAAAAAAATTTCTTTTTCTTTTAAAAAAGACCCTTTTGTATAAAGTTTGCAAAATATTTATTCTGGTTATTGTTGAGCTCTTTTGAAAATAAAATGTATGATTAATCAAAATTTATTATTTATTTGATGTACAAACTTCTTGAACTTAAAATAGATAATAAAATTACTTAAAACAAATATTTTCTTTTTGGTATAAAACTTGAGATAAAATCAAAGCATTTTCCTTTAAAATAATTTACTTTCTCTGAATTTTTTAATTTTAATCTTCTAGAAATTTAAAATATTTATATAAATAAAGTTGAAATGTTTTCAAAAATAAAAAATTCAAAAAAAAACAAAATCTATTTTATATCTATAGAGCTAAATTTTTAAAGTCTAACTTATGGTTATTAAAATTTTAAAATAAACATTATCAACATTTAAGCGTGGATTATCGATATGTTAAAAGATTAGTTTAAGGCTCAAAGCTTTATAAAATCGAAACAAAAAAAATGAAATTAATGAATATATAATACAAGTTAGATTGTAAAATAGTTTTAAAATCTTTTTATCCCACCTCCCTTAGAAGGAATTTTTTTACGATAATATGCCCTTATTAAAAAAAAAAACAGGCAAAATAATTAAATCACTTCAATTTTATTTTAAACAATATTTCAATTTTTAAAAATTTTAATTTTATTTTTAAAATAAATGAACTTTTATAAAGTCTTTAAAAATTTATTTGATTAATCTTTAATCTTAATATCCAAACCGAAAAATAAAAATTCTCTTTTTTAAAAATATATTTTAAAATTTAAATTAATCACTAATGTTTTGTCAGTCTTATTCTGATTAAGAAAAAATAAAATAAAATCATGTGACAAGATGACTTTATTTTAACCAACAAAAAAATTATTTATGATCATTTTTTGATATTAGCTAAAGAATGGAAATCAGCTCCAAGAACTTGGCCGCATTGAAATATGCTTCTAACGATGAATCACTATTGACACCGTCATTCGAAAATTTGATCAAATTTGTCTTTGATTCCTTTTTAATTGATTTAAAAATTGGAAAACTAGCTCCTAAATTGGACACAAAAAATCTAGGTTCTAAAAAAAATTTAGATTTTTCAAGATTTTAATTTTTTCCTAATAGATAATATAGACATTCCAAAAGTTGAATTGAAGGAAATAACTGCTGCTCTTTACACGGTAATTGCAGAAATGGCCCGTCATAATCTTGACTCTATTTTAGTCAGGTAAATTTATAAAAATGTCTTAATCGATATAATTTTCTGTTTCTTAAGCAATTTTTTAGAAGATATAGGATTTAGCAATGAAAAAATAAGCATTTTTGCCCAATACTATCAAGTAAATATTTTTACCAAGGTTCCTCGATCTATTTAAGCTTTTTTTTTTTATAAATTTAAAAAAAAATTAAAAAAACTTTTACTTATAAAAAATAAGTTTCATAGATGAGGGTACCTTCACTTAAAGATATATTTCTAAAATTGATAAAAGGAAAAGCGAGAAATAATTCGCCTATTTTTAGCAAGTTCAACTACGTCGTTTCCTCATATAGTGGACGTAAATTGGCGATTAGACTATATAATCAAGGTAAATTTTTGAAATAAATTAATCCTGAATATTTTTGCGAATTAATAAATTCTAACAGTTATGAAAAAATAAAATTAAGTGATAAAAATTTTTAAAATACTCAAAAAATAAAAATCTTTTTCTTTGATTTATTTTTAATTTTTTCCATTTCAAAAAAAATTATAAATGGAAACTCAAATCAAATAAAAAAATTATTTTTTAAATTTTGTTGAACATTAAGCTAATGATGCCGTATCGATAATTAAAATGCAATTCCTGAAAATACACTAATTCAAATGTTTATTGTATTTATCTTTGATTGGAGATCCAGGAGGCTTCTTAGGCAGCTTAGAAGTGATTTATGAATCAAGATTTAGATATTAAGATAAAATTATCATTTTCTTTTTTAATATAAATAGTAAATAATTAAACTTATTAGAATTTAGTATGTTCTTATTTTAGAAGCTCTTAAAGTAGATAATTTTTTTAAGGAGAACAATCTTGAGCGTATAAATGAACCAGTTTATCTAATCGAGCTAAAAATAGAAGTAAATTTTAGCAATTATTTTGATAAATTGTAGTTTATTTCATTTTCTTTTTTAGAAACCGGGCGAAACAAATTTGAGTAAGATACAATTTTCTTGCACGGTCGAGCAACTTCAAGATTTGGTGTTCAAGTTGAAAGAAGCGTCTAAATCTGTAGAGAGGTTGGCGCAGATTTAAATAAATTTTTTATTAAAATAAATTTTTTTGATTTTTAATTTTAAAATAGTTATCTTCATTTTAATATCCAATTGATAATTAATGATTCTAGAGAATAATTAAAAACAATTAATTTTGAATATCTTGAGATTTAAATCAATTCTAAAGCCATTAAAAGTTCTTTTAAGTTTAAACTATTGCAATTAGTTTTTATTGAAAATTGATCAAATTTATAGAAAAAAAGCTCATATAGCTTGGGGTTAAAAAAATGAATAAAAATTTCTAATATTTTTTATTTGTGTCCAGTAAATGGATTGATCTTTGTATTGTATGATTTAGCCGTCACTGTAGAACACTATTAACATTTTTCATCTTTTAACGCAATTTTAAATCAAAAATTTAAAAAAAGTGAATTCTATTTAAAGAATATTTGAATTAGAAGACACATAAAATCTTTTGAGGATGAGTTAGAGTAATACTTTAATAAAAATAGCATTTATCTAACAAAATCTATTCAAAACAAATAAAACTCACATAACATAAACTAAATTGGAAAGATATAAAATTCTTATTACAATTATCTAATATATTTTTAAATAATAATTATAGAAGGAGAATCCACTTTATCCATTGAAAGATTGTTGCAGACTCATGTTAATATTTTGTACCCAGAATTACTTTTTCTTAATTGACAATTTTTATAAAATATTTTTTTCTAGTAAGTTCTAAAGTTATTACATAGACTAAATTAATATCTAAAATTTTTTCAAAAAAGGTTAAAGTATTAATTATAAATTATAAATTAAATCAGATTTGTTTTTAAGTCACAAGTCTTAAGTCAAGTCAAGTCAATGACTTAAATTTTTTTTTTTTAAGTCATAACTTTGACTTATATTTTTGTGACTTATAAACAAGTCTGATTTGAACAAGAGATATTTGGGCTTTGGGGGCTCTCGTCAAAAAGTACAGTAGTACTGCTAAGTGCGAACCTTGCCTCAAAATTTTAATTATAAATTTACCTTTTTTTTTGCTGAAAAATTGGCTTTTATTCTTAGACTTAAAAAAAAAAATTATTAAGTCAAGTCATAACTTGGACTTAAATTTTTGTGACTAAGAACTGTGACTTAAAAACGAGTCAAATAATTTTGAATGAGAAAAAAAATATTAAATTCTATGAAGTATCGAAGAGAATTGTGCATGTTCATGATGTTGCATCAATGAAAGCATTCAACTTGCATCAGATTGGTATTGATCTAATCTGAATAAGAAAAATATTTATTTTATTTTAATTCTAACTATTTTTTAAAACACTAGCCAATTTTTAAGAATATTTTGATAAATAAAATTTTTATTGTAAAACAGATAAAAAAAATTAAGTTAATAGTTTTTAATAAGTAATTCAAATTATATTAAAATTTTTCAAATTTTTTTAAATAAATCCTTATTCGTTTCAAATAAATTTTTTTTGATATAAAACATCCAAACCAATACCTTAAAAATAGAAACATTATTTATGAATTTCACTAATATTCATTTGTACTTATATCATCTAATTTAAAATACTTAAATCGTAAGCATATGATTTGAAAATAATCTCTTTTAAATAATGCAACCTTATTCATAATAAACATATAATTTAATTTAATAGATAATTTGAGGTAAACCTCAGGCCACACAGAATGGAACTAAGTCCTTCTTTTCAGCCTAGCGATTGGAAAAATAAATAAAAAAAAAAATTACAAATTTGAGTAAAATACATTAAAAAATAAAAATATTGAGAGATATTGATTAAATAATTAGCGATTATAGCTAATAAGAAGATCATTAATTAAAAAAAAAAAAAAAAAAAAAGAGAAGTGATTTGTCAGTTTAAAGGGTCAGTTATTTAACAAGTTCTTAAATTCTTCATAAAGTGAGCGAAATTTCGGGTTTATTACGTACGAGTTAGTTGGATAGCATTCTATAAACATGTAAACTGTCCTTATATCCATGCTTTTTTTAATTCACAAGTTATTCATTCTTTTAATTTTTTTCTTTTTTGTGATTTTATTTAATCACCCATGAGGTGTTTTTTGAAATAAATAAATAAAATAATAAACAATTCTTAATAAAAGAGGTCTGATGGAAATTTATTTAGTAAATGATTGATAGAGTTAATTGATAAAATTTTAAGGATTATGATAGAGTATTTTAATTATTATGATTCTATTCTCACACTTTGATCTGATATAATAAAAGAAAAGTTTATAATTTTTTTAACTGTTGAATAACTAACTAGTTGAATAACTTATTTTGCTGAATATTTTATATATTTACTTTTTATCTTAATTTTATTTTATTTAACTTTATTCTGAAAGAGCTGTAGCTCGTTACAGATAAACAAATAAATAAAAAAATAAAATTTTTCATCGATTTGATAACAAAGTCCGTCAGTCAGTATAAGGTACAGAATTAGATTCAAGATTTAATTTCTGGAACTTAAAATTCTTTGATAAAAGCACTTCTCAAATAACAGATTTTAAATAATAGATTTTAAAATAAGATTGATTTTTTTGGTCTTATTTAGGGATTTAATTGATAAAAATAGAAAATAGAACGCATCTAATGACCACATCTTGTGGAACTCGGATTTGAATGTGAGCAATTATCTTACATTGCTAAATTAAAGATTATTGTCTTTTTTCGAAAATTTTGAAATTTATTTTTTTATAAAAAATTTTTAAATGTTCAACTTATTATTATTATTATTCAGAAAACACCTCATGGGCGATGTTAAAAAAAATAAAATTTAAAATAGTAAAATAAACAAAAAAAAATCTATTTTAATATGATTGAGGAGTAGTTCTAGGATTTTTCTCATTCGATTCTCTAAAAAGGTACTTTATTGACTCCATCGTTCCATCTTTACTTTCTTTTTTGTTAAGCATGTTTTCAAGCTTTATTCTTTCACTTGCTTTGGCTGCCATATTTTCTATATTGTTTTTTTCTTCTAGAATGGTTTTCATTTCATCTATCACGGATTTTTTGCTAGTTCTATTTTCTTTATTTATTGTTTCATTTAGGATATTGTTCACTTGTGTTTTTGTAAATTTGTTGTTTGCTAATCTCATTATGAAGGACAGTTTTCTCTTTACCAATACTCTCTCCATTGGTTCCACATTAAGAGCGGTCATCAGTTTTGTTGTTCTTGATCTCTTGCAGAGTCCAAACATTTTCTTCACCAATTTGCCATCTGTTGTTTTAATTTTTTTTAAGTGAATCTGGTTAAGCTTGATTGCTTCGCATCCATAGGTGAGTATTGGTCGGCAGAATGTCTTGTAGAGGCTAGTTTTGATATTTGTGTTTAGTGGTGTATTCATAACGCCAATGTTTCCGATGCTTATATAACAAAAAAAATCCTTAAGTTTCGATTTCTCTGATTTTATTTTATCTTTTTTATTTTTTATTCTATTTAATTCTTCAAAAGTTAAAAAAAACATAAAGACTATTCTATACAATTCAAAACACGCTAAATGAGCGCTCAAAGAGGCCAAAAACATATACTAACATAAAAGAAAATGGTCATACGTATTTATCATTGATACCAGTAAGGCTTTGGATATTTTCAACAGAAAATTCTAATTTATAAAAACAATGAGCCCTTTTTAGAAGCTAAATTACCATAGTATCTTTTTTACATTTTTTAAAGTATATTGATGTGGAATTAATACTAGGCTAGTATTTATTATTTTGTTTAAAAAAAATTAAAATAATAAAAAAACAGAATAAAAGTAAGTTAAATAAAAGTAAAATCAGAATTATTTAAAGTTAATTAAAAAGACTCAGTTTAATAGTATTAGCATTGCATTCCAAAGTTTAAATCACCTATGATTATGAAATTCAAAGTACATAAATTTTTTTAAAGAATAAATTTAAATTCTGCATTTGATGGAAGTATGATCATTTCAAATAGATAAATAATCGAATTTATTTTAATTTTGACGCTGTTTTATTTTAATTTTTGCTTTTAATTAATAAATTTATTAAAAATTTTAAAATTAATTTTAAAAATAATTGACATCTTTTATTCTTTTAATTTCTTCTTGGCTTTTATGTTTTCTTACACATGAAAGAAACTTTTTCTTTGAAATTAAAATAAAAATTTAAATGTCAATGAGACTTACCGGCCAAAAAGTCGGCAAAAGTATAATTGTTTAGACACACCAAAAATTAATAAGAATTAATTTTATATTATCTTTAATCTTAGGCTTTAATTAGCTACTTTAATGATATTTACATAGTAGTCCCTTAAAAACAGGTAAAAAAATACGAAAAGAAACCTATCAGGACACATTTATGATAGATTGAAAAACGATCCTGAAATTTGCCAAAATGAGATATCAGGGGATCGAAATTAGCGAGCATGACTCGCACAGAAAAGCGCAAAAGTCTGTACTATCTTCTCTGTTTAAGTTGAAAAAATATAGGATTAAATTCAAAAAATTTTAAAAATTTCAGAGTCTGGTTGTTTACAAGAATAAACCAACCAATATTTGAAGAGAAATAAGTTAAATAAAATAAGTTCTATAAATTCACAAAAACAATAATTCAATTAATCAGAGAACTTTTATTAATGGATGCATGCACAAATTGGCTGAAAAAAATACTGAAAATCTTGCACAATGATGAAGACCACATGGAAATATTTCAAGCTGAGTTTTGAATTTGAAAAAAAGGCTTTAACGTTTTAAATTTTTAACTATAATTTAATTTAATTAATGTTTTATATAATATTTAACACCTTCAAACATGTATATCTTATATTAATATCAATCCTTCAAAATTCTAAAACTTAACAAGAACTTAAAAATTCTGTGATATTAAAATAGACATGAGAAAAGGTCAGATTTTTTTCTTTAATTTAGTATTTAATGTTTATTAAATAACCATCTTTTTTGTTTTAAATTTTAAATAAAAATAAAAAAAATGTATTTTATAAAAATTTTGTTTCTTAATAAAAATTTAGATATATATTTTTCTGGAATACTAGCCAAAATGCCAAAATGCCAAAAAGTCTGAAAATACGCCAACAAAATTCAAAATTTATTTATATTTAAAAAATTTTTTTTATAAAAAATTAACGAACAAAAGCTTATTAGGAATGGATGGTTGAGTGGTCGAAACGTTGGAGTATGGAATTTAATCAATCTAAGTGTAAAGTAATGTATATTGGCAGCTCAAAGATTGCTAGTCTCAATGTTAAATGCGAATGATTTCAGTGTTGAATTAGCGGAGACTAATACTGAGCGCGATCTTGGTGTAATGGTGAACAACAAACTCAAATGGAATGATCAAATTGATAGCTGCGTTAAAAAAGCTAACAACATGCTTGGTATGCTCAAGAAAACATTTGTGTATTGGGATGCTCAATCGTTTTTGCATTTTTACAAAACATATGTTAGACCACATCTAGAATACTGTGCACCTGCCTGGAATCCTTATTTAAAGAAGGATATATTTAGACTTGAACAAGTACAAAGACGAGCAACGAAGCTTGTTCCACAAATAGAAAGTTTAAATTATGAGTCAAGACTAGCTAATTTGGGATTAAAAACTCTAAAAGAAAGGCGAGAGCGTGGAGATCTGATTCAATTTTATAAAATTCACAACAAATACAATCATGTCAATTGGTTTTACGATGCGGAACTTATGAGTTCAGTGAATAATGAAGGACCAAGTGGAGGAGTAAGGGGAGCAAAGGATCGCATTTGCTCGCAGCTAACAAAATATGTAGCAAAGGCGAAACTTTCTAAAAACAGACTGGACAATGTCGGTAAAAAATAAAAAATGAAAAGTCTACTATAGCGGGACTACGTTAGTCTTCCTGATTTGTCAATTTAGCTAAATTAAACTTGACCGTAGACTATTAATTATTATTATAGGAATAATGTTTGTAGTGGCGGGCAAGATGAAATTAAATTTTTAACACTAATGTTTAGATACCTTAAAAATTAAAACAAAAAATTCAAAAAGTCTTTTTTATATAAATATTTTATTTCAATTATACCAATCCGTAAAAATGAGGCGATATTTAATCAAAAATTTAAAATAGAGATTATAAATTTTTTGATATAAATTCTAATTTTTACAGTTTAAAGCTTACTAATTTTAACTAAGCATTTATTTTTGTTTTTTTTATATAAATTTAAATTTTCTTGAAAGCATAAAAAAATATAAATTTTTTAAGTAATGGTTTCAAAAAAACGGAGATTAATTAAATTAAAAAAAAAACACGCGTTTTTACGGAAGCCTGCTGAATTTTTAAAGACAATCAAATTTTTCTTTAATCAATACTTTGAAATTATTTTCATTGAAGATCTCAAAAATTTATTTAAAAAGTTTTATTAATTCATTTAAAAATAAATTATTCAAATAGCAAAATTTTTAATCCAAAAATTAAAAGGCGACTTGATAGCCTCGGTGAATTTTTTAACAAAACCATGTTGATTTTCTCATTTGAGTCAATAAAATTTAAATTTTGAATTTATCATAGTTTTGACTATTTTTATCACACGTTATGGCCAAGTGATAGACAAAATGAAATGAAATTTACAAGCGGATCAAAATTGGCGGCTTGAACGCTGAATAAACAAAAAAGCTCATTAAAAATTCAAATTGTTTTTTGAAAGGCTAAGATCGTGTGAATAAACTAGCCGTAGTGAAAAAAGTGAGCTAGAAAAAATTTTGACATTTTGAAATCATTAGGCCTCACGGCAAAAGCTTCATAGATTAAGTTAAATAATATCAAGAAAATTAATTGCATGTCAAGAGAGGATATGGCACTAATTATCAGCAATTATTTGGGCTAAAAAGCTATGATATGGCCAAATCTTAAAATATACTTTGACAATCATATCAAAATTAAATTTGTCAAATCACGTAATTTAGCTAAATTATTCTCATAAACAAACAAAATGCCATGTTGTAGAATTGACTTTATCCTGAGCTCAATTATGAGCTCAATTTAAAATCTGGGCTGTATCATGACAATAAGTTGACTTGGCATTTGTCGAACAAGCTTGTTTGTTAATACCTTCAGTTGAATTATTGTTAAAAAATTCAAATTTTGCAACTTGATAAATTTACATTAGAAAGCAATTTATTTTTTTTAGTTCACAAGCAAATAAATTCATCTAGTCTAACTAATAAACAATTAATCATAAATTAAACTGACAACTTTGTTTTATAAAGTAATCGACGCTCAAAAGTTGAATATTCATATTTATCTTTGAATTGTTTTTCGTTATTTGACAGAGAAAAAAGTCGAAAATTATTTTTCATTGTCAATTAAAAAATTATGAGCATTAATAAATCAATAGTTTAAATTTAGAATTTTATAACTCCAAACTGAATTTATTTCTCAAGCTAATAATCTTAAAAATAAATTTTTTTACTATCAGAATAATTTATCTATTCTAAAAAAGCCACTTTATTTTTACAATCGTTTCCTTCAAATAAAATAAAAATGCTTACTTTGTTTTTTATTTATCTTTATATTGAAAAATATTCTAATTAAAGAATACTTTAATTTTTTTAATAAAAAAAAAACATTTTACCGCAATATTTCGATGAGAAAAAGTGTTTTAATTCCTTTAATTCATTTAAAGGTTCACGATTTAAAAAATAAATTTAATTTGATCTTATTTTTGATTTCCATTAATAAAAATTAAAAATTAGAAAAAAATATATAATTTGAAATTTTTTATTTAAAAGTAAAACATTTATTTTATGAAAAAAAATCCGCGCATTTAAACATAAAAAAAATACCAAAAATTCGACTTTTTATTAATAAATCTGAAATAAATCAGAATTTTAAAAATAAAAGTTTAACATTGATATTTAAGAAAAAATTAAAGAAAAGTTAGATAATTGTTGGAACTGAATCGGTTTTTTAGAAAAAAAGTAAAGAGATAACAAAATTGCCAAAAAAATTTAAACAATCAAATTTTTTCTATTGCAAAAATGCAAAATAATTAAATGGAGAATAAGATATTTTTTCAAGAAGAAAATCACATTTTATATTATGATAAATTTCTTTCTAGATCAAATTTGTCAAAATTTAGCCACAGCGGCATTCTAATCAAAAAAATAAAATGACGATGGTCTAATTTTTTTCCTTTTTGTTTTTTTTGGTCTTCATTAGCAATTTAAAAAATATTGTCTAAAAGAATAATTGAGTCAAAATTTTGAAGATTTTTAAAAAACATGATGAGAATTAAATATTTTAGTGCTCTGTTTAGAAATAACAAGGATTTAGAGTATTAATAAAAAGTTAAAATTAAAATATCAATAATCTTTTGCAATTTTTTTTTCAGACATTAATTATTTTATTTGTTTTATAATGAGAATGGTTTTTACCCTATTAATCATTTTACCCTATTCAATATATCAAATTTTATATCAATTCGGAGCTTTTTTATAAGCAAAGAGTTTCTTTAAAAATATGCATTTTTTCAATATATTTAGTTGATAAAATAAAATATTTTTCAGTACTCAAAAATAATCAAAATTATTATTTTAATTATTATTATTTAAAAAAAAATTAAAGAAATTCATTTAAATATTTATATTAATTTCTTTTTTAAATAATGCAAAATTTAAAATTGTCATTCGTCTTATTTTAAAATCTTTTCTTTAATAAATAATTTAAAAATTGATGTTAAATTTCAAATCTTTATTTTAAAATAGAAAAGTCCATTTTGGATTTAAATTTATATTCAATTTTTTTTACTTAAAAGATAGAAAAAAATGGTTTTATAGCAACAAAATAAATAAATTCCAACAGAAAAAATAAAGTAAAAATAATAAAAAAAAAATTTAAAAAAAAATAAAAGATTTCAATTTGCATCTTCAGGAGAAATAGACGAACTGGTCGAAACCGATGAGTTGATGTCTATGTTTGGCGACTGGACTGGTTCGATGGGCGAAGATCTTTCAGCGCACGATCCACTCGGCGATGGTGACCTTGAATTTTTGTGTACAATTTTTGGGCAAAAGACAAAGCCGTGTGTCTCATTTTTGGCATAAGGGTGGTACCTCATGGAGGCCAATTTTTGATTCAATTGAGCACTCGAAAAGTTAGCTGCCTGATTGAACGAGCTAGGCGGACCGCCACCACAGCTCTCGCCCTGTTCACTCACCATTCTCTGTATGAACTCAATCGGTTTGTTGTAATAAAGGGACATGTATTTGGCCAGATAATTTGGCTGATTGATTGTGTTGTTGGATTGACTGTAGACAGATTTGTAGGCGGCCGCAATCGCTGCCATTTGCTCGGACTGAAAAAACGAGAGACCATTTCCATGAGTTTGGTTGGCTGGTGCATTCATTTGGTAGCTGTTCAAGTAGCTAGCAGGAGTCATTTGTTTGCCGGCGGCGGCCAGTGCCGTAGCTGCGGCTATGATCGACGCCATCGGTGACAAATCACCGAACATTTTTTGATTTGTTTTACAATAGCTACCATCTAGAGAGAAAAAAAATATTAACAAATAAAATTATTTTATTCTTGTAAAATGACTCTAAAATTGATTTTTTATGGAATCAATTTTTTTTTGGTGTAAAAAGGTATCAAAAAAAATCAACTACACTAATCAAAAAAGAAAGAAGACTTTAATATAAAAATTCACATTTTACTTATTTATTTAATAATAAAATTTAAATAATAAATAATAATTTTTATTAATTTAATTTACTTATATTTATTTAACTTTTTTGTATTTGAATTTAATTTAAAAATTTCAAACATAAGGGCTGAAAAGAGGGCTCTTTGCCGCTCGAAACTGCACCGGAGTCTAACTCCAAAATTATTTTTTAAATAGATAAACAATTGATGCTGCTTTATTAAGCGCTGAGGAATCGAAAGAAAAAAAAGGTGAGAGGATAAATTAAAACCTTTTAAGTCTTATGCCCATTTTGAGACTTTAATACCCCAGAATGAATTAAAGCATATAATTAATGAGTAAAAGTGGCGTATTTTTTTATTTTTATTTAAACATAATTGTTTAAAATATTTCAAAAACTAAATTTTCTTTTTTTTTCGGATACCCAAGTCTGATAGCAATAAATTTAAAAAAATTTTTAAATAAAAATTTTACTAAACCTAGACAAATAGTATCCTTTTTAATCGCTTAAATTAAAATTAATTTAAATGACATGAATGTGAAATTTTATTTTCAGCCTAAAAAACGAGTAGATTTTTTCAAAATTAAAAAAAGATTATTTCAAAGGTTGTTTTTTTTGACGCAAAATCATCCATACACTCCTAGTAGCACCAACACGAGCCAAATTACTAATTTTGATTTTTTAATTGAATTGGTAAATTTTTACTAAATTTTGCAATTAAAAAATATAAATTTAGCTGACAAATCAATGAATTAGTCATAAGAACAGTGATAAGAAAATTGGCCATGGTGCTTACTTAGAACGCAGATGAAAACACTTCAGAAAAGCAAAAATTGTGAAAGAAGTAAAATGGATTCAATGATAGGTCAATTTTTTCCTAGCTAATTTATTATTTTGCCTCAATAACAAATAAGATTTATAAGATAAATTTTTTTTCTTCAAGATTTTCATAAAACGAGTCAAAAAATGACTACAAAAAAAGAAAAAAGTACCATTTGAAAATGTGCTGTTCGAAGACTGAGCCGGAGCTCCATTCTCTTTGATCATTTGTTCGATGCTCTCTCGTTCCAAGTCGGACAGTCTTGACGAGTCTCTGAAGCCCTTGGCAAATGGATTCGAGTCTATTTTGAGCTTGGTGATCTGTGAGAAGAAGAAAAAAATTATTTTTTTATTTTATTTTAGAATTTTTATTGTTCAGTACCAGTTGATTTTGGTATGCTGTCACAGCTATGAAGCTAGTCTCGGGAAAAACGAACGTTTTGTACTCAAAAGCGTCCAGGTCGGCGCTCACCTGTAGCTTGAGGCTGCTGTGTGCCGATTTGCTCTCGTCAGGCCTCTTGATCAAGTGAACCCGGGGCTGATACTTGTGCATCGAATTGAGAACAATCTGAAAAGTTTTAAATAAAATTTTATTTTAAAAATTAAAAAAATTTTTTTTTTATTATTTCAAAAATTTTTATTTTCAAAAATAAAAAAAAAAAGAAAATTACATGTCCACACTTGTCCATTTCGTTGTTGGTGAGCTTGACTTTTTCAAAAGACACAATTTGTTTGTAGAGAGAATCGCCAGTGAACGGGCCATCCGGATGGACAAAAAGTCTGGATTGGACTGGCGGGTCGGCCTTGCCGGCGACCAGCCACGACGACCGGTGATAGGCGTACCGGTATCGCTTGCTGTCCGTGGGCACAATGTCCATGGCGATTAAGTACTTTTGATTTAGCTTGGCATTGCCGAACGAGACCCTGAGTGGCGGGAACATTCTGCGTCCCGATTTAGTGATTATCATCTCGGTGCCGAGCTGGTGAAATTTTTTCCACAAGTCGTCGGTTTCCAGAAAGCACTCGATGGCGTTTAGTTCCTGATCGCCCTTGCATATCTCAGTCTCGGCCTTTGTGATCGAATTGGGCTCCGAGTCCTCCAGCTGGGACTGGTTGGACTTGGCCGGCCTGGCCTTGTGCGCCCGCTCCTCCTCGTCCTGCAGCTTGCGTTTTTTGCTCAAGCTCGGCGACGACCTTTCCTCAGCTACTGTTCAATAGTTACAACATGGCACTAGCAAGACAAAATTTAAGGCAGCTTACTTGAAATGGGCGACACGCAGTCATGTGGCGCCAAGTTTGTCCTATTGGACTCGGCCACGCTGAATGACGAGTCCGACGAGGAACAGTTGGTGTCGTAGTGTTGGTCGCCGCACTGGCTCCTCTCAGCTGACCGCTTTTTGTCTCCTATGAGGTTTTCGATGAAAAAGGCAGAGGCTTTTTCGGACAAAATCATTTCTAAATTGAACACAAATACAACAAATAGAATTTTGCAACACAGAGAATAGTTTTTATTTTTTGTTTAGAAACAAAAAAAAAAGAGAAAAAGAAGAGAAAAAAGTGCATTTGATTGGAGTGGTGGAGAAAAATAATTTTATTGGTTTGAATATGTTTTTCAAAATAAACTAAATTGAGAGTTTATATGATTGGTTGTGCGAGTGTGTATGTGTGTTGTGAGCTGGTGTAATTTGGAAGAGAGCGATTTACTCCAATTACAATTTGTTTTTGTCGATTCACAACTCATCTGACTATTTGTTGGTATGTTGGCTGAGTCGGCGGCGTTTCACTTAGAAAATTCACAAAACAGAGCTCTCTTCTTAATAAAAAACCAATTAGAAAAATGATTTTTATGGCAATAGCTAGATATTTAAAAAGCGTAAGCCTTTGCATTTAACAATTGTAATTGCACTATTTTCTAATGATTATTGTAAAATTATTTTCCAAATTTTTTTTTTCTTCTCCAAATTGCAATTAATTAATCAAACGTTTTTAAAAACAAAAGAAAATATTTTTAAACAATTTTGATGTTGTGTTGTTGTTATCTCTGCAGCACACAAAAATGAACAACTCGACTTGAGCAAATTGTTCGCAAACGAAAAAGAAAAAAAAAAGAAGATTTTATTTGTTTTGATTAATTGCTCTCTTGAAAGCGCCTACTTTTCTTTTGACAAATTTTCAGTCGAATTTTATTCGCATGGAGCATGAGATCACCCTTCCTCTATTCTACACTCTTTTCTGACTGCTAATCCCTTAATCGCCCATTTACACTAACGCTCTTCTAATTGCTTTCATACACCCAGCTCTCAGCCAAACACACACACACACACTAAACAAATTTTTCAATCATCTCAAAACTTAAAAAATAGCATCGCTCAAATCACCGAGAAATTTTTGCTATTTGCAATATCCTCAAATTTCTCGACAGCAGCCAATCCTTTAGCTCACTCTTTCTCTCTTTCTCTCTCTCTCTCTCTCTATCTACTTGGCGTTACTTGATTTTACTTAACATTAGAAGAACCGGGTCATTTTTGCTCAAATTTCTTATCCAATTATATTTGAATTAGAGCTCTTAGGACATGTTTATTTTATTTTAACCAAAAGTTTTAAACTAAAGATATTAGCAAGAAAAAAATTATTCTAAACGAAAAATTCATTTTTAAGATAAAGCACATTAAAATTTTAAAATTCGTAATAAGTGCGCATCCGGTGCTTCTAGTGTTAAAGAGCTATGTGCTATGAAAAAAGCATCAAATAGAAGTAAAATTTGATTTGTCTTGCTCAAAAAAATGTGATCAATTTAAAAAAAAAAATCACCAGTCACCATAAGTCATGTAAAATATGTATTTTCTTATTTCTAATAGAAGAAGAAAAATGAATTATTAATTTCTTTAATTTGAGTTACTTTTTTGGTGTGAAAAATTTTTGAATAGAAGAAACTGTATGATGACCGAATTTTCTTTTTTTATTTGAAAAAATACGGTTACTACAAAAAAAAACTGATGAAATTTTTTTGCCACCGAATAATATTTTAAACTCTTCATTTTAAAGCTCAAAAAAATTTAACTTGAAATATGAGCATTTAAGTAGTACAAAATAATTCAAGAATAAAAGCCCCAAACTTACGATTTATCAAAAATAGTCGTAGAGAATTTTAAATGATATAATCTTCAGCACTTCTCAAATTTAATTGAGCCTGTTTTTTTAACCACAAAGATTGAGAAGGCCTTGCTTTTGCTATCGAGCTTGGTAAAATTAGAGTAGAATTTAGCGAAATTGTGGTGACTTTTCTCAAAAAAATTTACAGTGATTTATCATGCACTTATTGAAAAAAAATTCTAAGAATTAAAAGTATTGGCTCGGACTTTTTTTTTATTTTAAATTAAAAAATTCCGGACTTGGACTTTAATTTGGGACTTTTAAACAACTCTTATCAACTAAATAATTTTGAAATATTATCTTTTAATCTTACAATTCGTCAAATGACGTAATTACTTAAACATTAAAGGGCTTTTCTAGTTAATTCTTAAAATTTGCTGACATTTATCTATTTTGCCCAATTTGTTATTTAAAAATAATTTTATTTTTTTACTTTTTTTTGTTAACAAATACTTTTGAGTTTTGTCCGAATGGCTTTAGCCTTCGTTTAAGCCCTCTTGTCATCAAAAAATAACAGAAATTTAATTATAAATTCAAAAGAAAAATTGAATAAAAATTAAAAAAATACGAGAATTTTAAATTTAGATAAAAATAGGACTTTTTTTTTTACTATTTAATAAATTACATTTCTGCCAATTCCCATTGCACCCTATCACCGTTGGTCTATTCTTCATCAAAACAGTGAGTACCAGCATTAACGCTATAAAAAAATTTCGAGTTTTAATTGCACAAGCTAAAGCTTAAGCTGAATCCTACGCTACACAAAAGCCTCTCATACTTGATTGATACCTTATTGCTAAAATCAATAAATGATTGAGTAATCGCTTTTGAAAATCTAAGCAGAAATTTTAAAATTATGAAACACTTCTCAATTTAACTACGAAAAAGACAAAAGAAGAAAATAGTGTTCACATAACGAGTTGTTCACAAAAATACCAGCCTAGTTGCAGCAGTAAAAAAATAATTTTTTTTTTAAAAGTGAATTTTTTTAATATCTTTTATTTAGACTTAGACTATTGTTTCATTATTTTAAATTATTTTAAAACTGATGACCGCCATTAATGTGGAACCAATAGAGAGAGTATTGGTCAAGAGAAAACTGTCCTTCATAATGAGATTAGCAAACAACAAATTTACAAAAACACTTGTGAACAATATCCTAAATGAAACAAGAGATAAAGAAAATAGAACTAGCAAAAAATCCCTGATAGATGAAATGAAAACCATCCTAGAAGAAAAAAACAATATAGAAAATATGGCAGCCACAGCAAGTGAAAGGATAAAGCTTGAAAACATGCTTAACAAAGAAGAAAGTAAAGATGGAACGATGGAGTCAATTAAGTACCTTTTTAGAGAATCGAATGAGAAAAATAGAAAAATCCTAGAACTACTCCTCTATCATATTAAAATAGATTTTTTTTTTACTATTTTAAATTTTATTTTTTTTTAACATCGCCCATGAGGTGTTTTCTGAATAATAATAATTTTTTAAATTCTGGAACAGAAAAAATAAAGCTAAAACTTCAAAAATACAAAACAGGATTTTGAGAATAATAAAATTTTTTCCTCTTAAAACATTGATACAATCCACAAAGTGCTAAAAATTGATAAAATAGAAAAAAGATCAAACCAATTATTCATAAAATTTATGAAAAACGAGAGCTCGACATGAATTAATCGCAGAAGAAATCAACCATTACTTCTCTAAACGACCTAATGCAACACAAAAAAAATTCAGGACAATTTTTGATAAGCTGCAATTATAAATTACAAAAATATTCCTAACAGGCTGGCTGAAAAGAAGGCATTGAGAAAATTATCCCTCTAAATTATATTTTAAATAAAATATTTAGACTTAGACTGCACGACCAATCCTGGCTAATTTTTGTTGTAGTTGTTGTTGGGCTTAGCTGTAAAATGGTCTGGGTAATATTTTAATGATTCGTTGAGAAAAAAAAGAGTTCAAAGAAAATAAGAGGATTTTTTTACTAGATAAATTCAAGTGAATTTTTTTTTAATTTTTCAATTACAAACAAAATGCTCGATCCTGTTTTAATGGATTGGCGAGAGAACGAGCACTCATTTTCACATGTGTACTTCTTGCTATTTGTAAACAAGTGTGTGACAAACAAAGCTGTACGACAATTAACTTCTCAAATTGTTTGCCGTTCACCCTTATCCTAAATTAATTTACCGTGACACAAATAAAAGCTAATTGCTTCTCATTTTGCGCCAAAATAAAATAATATCAAAGAAATTTTACTCTTTTGTAAGAACACCTTTTTTATCCATAAATTAATTTAACTATCTGTTTAAATTCTATTATCCGAAAAAGTTTACCTCTCAATTTTTATTTTTTTATTTAATTTTATTTGAATTTGTCTATGAACTTTAAAATGGGAATACATTTGAATCAAACGTTACGCCTTCTCCACTTACAGCCATTGCAAGAGTCGTAAAAACGAACACTTGATCCATGAATGTGTCATGAGTGAGATTCGTTTACAATTTGCAAAAAATGTTCAATTTACAGTGATTTATGATGACGATGAATAATTAATATTCCGGTTGGAGAAATACGCAGATCCGAGCCATTTAGACAAATCTGGTGTTGTTAGCTGAGCCAAAGAGAACTTATTACCGGAACTTGGTGTTAGTATTGCCGAGAACATGCCTGTAAACAAATGGATTGATCAAAAGCTCCGAGTGCTCGTGCAAAATTAGAGAATTAAAATCTCAAGTGCCTAGAATAAAATTTATCTTCTTTTCTTTTTTTTGTTGCTGTGTTTAGTGTGCCGATGCAGTTATGATAAATTTCAAAAATTCCGTTTGTCTGTTTTTAAACAAAAAAAAAATTTTTTTCCAACTCTGGCTTATTTTAAATATGTGCTGGTGTTTGACTTAAGTTGCTGATTTTCGGAATTTTACAATCCTGCCCAGCATCATTAAACTACTTAACAATAGTTGATTGACTTGAGTATTTGAAAAATCCGCAGAATTTTTTTCTCATTAAACAAAACAAAATTTGCTAGCTTTATTTTTGTTGTTGGTTAATTAAATAAAATTCTGTAATCAATTATTTTTTATTTAAAAAGTAAAATTGTTGCCAAGCATCGAACTGGCAGGTCCGGTGGACTTGGTTTTATCGATAATTTAAATCGTTGTTGCATAATAGTTTAGATCGAATCTACCTCAGAAGGATTATTGCATTTTTTGTATTCAAATTAGATTGTACAGTATTGATAAAATTTATTGATTCTTAAAAGGTGATAACTTATCTACAAGAAATAGCTTCTATACTCAAACAGGTACAATTCAATAAGTATCACTAGTTTGTCATTCTAAAACAGAAAAACAAACAATAAATTTATCACCTTACAAGATCAAGATAAGGCTTGAATCGAAAGAAAATTGTTGTGCCATTTGACCATGGGCTAATCGCTCCAAATTTCTAGCCTCATGCTAGTCAATTGGTTATCATCTAAAATAATCATCAAGTCAGACATTGTTTATTTTTTATTTTTTTAGTTTTTGATCAGATGATACAAAAATAAACGAATAAAAGAAAAAAATTAATTTTTATTTTGTTTTCCTAGTTGACGAAAAGCGATTGAATAATCAATTTGTTTAATTTTTTGTGTGTTGAATTAACATTGAAAAAGTGCGATGTTTCAAATATTTTTTTCAGTTTCTAACAAAAAAATAATTTTAAGGTAATATTGAAGACATTTTCATTTTTGAAATTTATAATAATTTTATAAACCTTTATTTTATGTTTTATTCAGAGCTGTTAGGATCTGGTGGTTCGTGGTTATAACACAATATAATAAAAAAGATTAAATTAAATAATAACTTTATTAATAAGTGGCCGCTTCTAGCCTAAACAAATAATAAAGAAAATAAAAAAAAGAAAATTATAACAAAAAATAATAAGTGCTAAATTATATTTTCTTCATATTTTCTGATAACAACAAAAAGAGATAGCTCTGTGTCTAGTATTTTACACAGTGTTAAATACTAGTGACTTGCTAATCGCATGAGATCAAAGTATTGCACTGTGGAACTATTGACACATAAGTTGGCTAGAGTCGGTGTTGTAGCTATTAAGAGAACTAAAACAATAATAATAATAAAAGTTAATATTCTACTAATAATAGTTTAGTTTACCTAAATTGACAAAGCAGGAAGACTAACGTAGTCCCGCTATAGTAGACTTTTCATTTTTTTTATTTCTACCGACATTGTCCAGTCTGTTATTGGACTGGTTGATCGAACTTGCTGTGAAAACCGACGTTGGCAGCACATTCCATTTGTTCACTACTCGGTTTGATAGAAAGTTTCGCCTTGCTTCACATTTTGTTAGCTTACTCCTCCACTTGGTCCTTCATTATTCACTGAACTCATAAGTTCCGCATCATAATACCAATTGACATGATTGTATTTGTTGTGAATTTTATAAAATTGAATCAGATCTTCACGCTGTGGCCAATTAAACTTTTTTTAAACGAATTTAATTTTTAATTGATAAATTGAGAAAAAAATATTAAAAATTCTATTTTTTTAAAATTTAACACTCAAACCCGGAGGGGTTTTTTCGACCCTTTATGGTACTTCTTTTGCTTATTACTCAATAAATTTAATCATTTTTGCGAATTTTTTTTTCCATAAAAATTAAAAATCAAAAAAATATTATACCGTAAACTCGCGTTCACAACTCTAAGAGTAAAGCCCAAATCCAACCTTTTTTTATATAGAGTTAATTACATAGTTTCTAAGTTATAAAAATTAAAATTGAATTAGCTGGAAAATACACTGAATATGAGATATTTTCCAATAATAAAGCCTAAATTTAGCTTTTACTCTAACTAAAAAATGGTCTTTACTCTCATAAAAAAAAATTAAATTAAAAAAATTGTAGAGTTAATTTCGAAAATAGAATATTAGTCAAATTTAAGCTTTTTTCAATTATTACAGTTTACTCTAAGTGCATTTTTGTGAAATTAAAGGTAAAATTTTAAAAAGTTTATAAAAAAATTTATTGAATTCGATGCGGAAATTGGATTTAAATTTTAGTTAAATGAATAATAAAGAAAGAAATGTTAATTTTTATTCGGTCTGATAATTTTTCCACTTACATCACGTGGAAGCTTTTTCCTTCTCCTTTTCTTTGGACCTGTTTCACTATTTTTATCTGTAGTTACATTTTTTGACTTTTAAGTTAAAGCTCTATTCGCTTGATTATTTACAATTTTTATTTTGATTAAATTTTGATTTCTAGAAATCCATTAGAGCATAATCATACTCAAGTGCAGTTAGGCCAATTACAGAAAATCAAAGTTGTTATTGTTAAATAGTTTACGGTAGTTAATTCATTTTGATTTCAAAATATTTTTATTTTCATACAAAAAAAAAACAATGGTTTTATGGACCCTCCAAAAATATTGTCTTTTATTTTGTTTAATAAATCAAAGAATGGCTAATTATGCTTTTAATTCCAAACTCTACTTAATTCCCATAATAAATAATAATTTTTTGAACCATGTTATGATGAAAAGATCTTGCACTTCTTAATAAAACGAATGATACCTAATCAGAAGTCTCTGATGATAATTATAATTGATATGAGGACAATGATGACTTTGATAATGATTTTGAAGAAGAAATGGAAACATCAACTCAACCTAATACTGAATATGACTCACATGAAGACTCAGATAATGAATATTCTGAATAAGAAGAAACTAACAATGAAAAATCTTCATTCTTCAAAAATGGAACGATTGAATGACAGAGAAGAGTCAAGTTTTAGAAAAAAGATAAATTTTAATGCAAAAGTTAGACCAGCAAGCTGTGCTACGCGTAAATAAATGAGACCTAACTTTCAGCATCTTTCATGATTTTTGACTTGTCCATGATAAATTTACATGGAATTCAACCAATTGTCACCATAAAGCTGTAGATCCTAAACTTTCATTTACAAAAGAACACATATTAGCTTTTATCGGTATCTTTTATGCAAAATGTGTTTTTTACCAATATATTCCTCTCAAAGCCACGTGGTCAAGAATTTTTTTCCGTAATGGAAACAAATTTTTTTTAAAAATAATTTAAAAATTTTTTCGTCAAGAATAGAAAAATTTTTTTTTAAAATCAAAACAAAATTAGTAAAAGGTATTTATTTTTACATTCAGTATATTTTCTAACATACTTTGAGTAACTTTGGTAATTTATGCAATCTAAAAAAGCATATTTTATGAAAGGGGGTTTTTGGACCCCTTTAAAAAGATTTAGTACTTAACGTACAAAAAAATTCCGGTATTTAAGTGTTAAATTTAAATTCATTTTTAAAGATTTTGACGTTCGTTTAATGTATTTTAACAAGAACTCAATTTATAAAAAATGGAAAACATAAAATAGATTCATTTTAACTAAAAATATTATTTCAAGGTTCATCGTATCACAAACCCAAAGTCAAATGTTTTAAAAAAATAACAAAGTTTTTCAGCGACTGAATTTAAATTTAAATATACTATGGTGTTCCACATTTTGTATATTACCTTATTTACGTAAAATATTCAAAATTAAAAGATCAAAAATTTTTAATTTTTTACGTAAAATAAGGTAATTTTCAATATTTTAGGTGTAAAAACTTGTTATTTGTTGTAAAAACAAAGATTTCCAAAATACTGAAGAATTTTGACGTTTTTTAAAAAAGCTAAGATTTTAATAAAATTTAATTAATTTTTCAAATTTTTCAAACGGGAAATTTATGGAGAAAAATTTACCGAAATTAAAGTAAATTTTATTAAAATTCAATTTTTTTAGAGTAAATAATGAAAAGAAAACGTAATTAAAATAACCTTGAAAAAAAAGTTCTAAATTTTTTTTTAAAATGATTTGACGAAACTTTTGTCTGGACCGAACTCATCCGTCTCACTTATCAAGTTGCTATTGTTTAATCTTGCAGATGGATTAATGGGAACAACAGATTTTGCAAATTGTTTTTTTTTTACAGAAATAAACAGTGTTAATTTCTGTACAAAAGAAAAGAAATCTTATAAATTTTTTTTAAAACTTGAGGGTTAGAATCGTGATGCATTTTGAATAGATATTGTGGTATTCCTTTTTACTGAATTTTACAAAACCGTTTCTAAATCAAAATAACATTCAAGACTTTATGGAAGATATTTAATGAATTTTTTTTTCAATTCGAAAGAGTTTTTGTACGCTTTCTTATCATTATTTACTCTATAAAAATTGAGTTTTAATAAAATTTACTTTAATTTCGGTAAATTTTTCTCCATAAATTTCCCGTTTGAAAAATTTTATTAAAATCTTAGCTTTTTTAAAAGACGTCAAAATTCTTCAGTATTTTGGAAATTTTTGTTTTTACAACAAATTACGTAAAAAATTCGTAAAAACTCCTTCGAATTTTTTATTTTTGTAAATTTACCAAAATTTTACGTAAAATAAGGTAAAATATAAAATGCGAAACACCACAGTAAATGAATTATTTAAAAGATAAAAAAAGAATTTACAATATTTTTTTTTCAATTTTTCAATTAAAAATTAAATTCGTTCAATTTCACTAAAAAGTTATATTTCAAATACGAAAATGCTTGCAATATTAACTTAAAATTATTTTATTATTTGAAACTGAAAAAAACTTTTTCAATGTTAATTCAACAGCGTATACATTTTGTAATGCAAACATAAAAAATTAAACCAATTTCAAAATTAAAACATTTTTCGCTTCTTGGACATCAAAGTTAAACATTTTTACTCAACACAGACTCTTGAACATGTACAATTTTATTAAAAAGAAAATCAAAATTTGTAAACTAAATGCATCTAAGTGTCTTTCTTTCTGATTTTGTCACTAAATGAACCTAATGATTTTATTTTTACAAATAACCAGACTTGGGCGTAAGTCACCAAGTCTAAGTCATATTTTAGTGCAGTCTATGACTTTTTTTTAAAGCTAGGTCAATTGACTTGACTAAAGAAATTTTTTTAATTCAAATCCTCTTAGCAAGACTTCTTCATCTAAGATTCAGCTTTTTATTCAATTAGGTTTAACTTGAGCCCATTCTAAAAGAATTTTTATTCCATGACTTGACTTAGACTTGGTGATTTACGCACATCCTGCAAATAAGATGTTAAAAAATACAGAAATAATAATTTATAGAAAATTTATCATCGAATATTTTTCAAAATAACAATCTCTCGTAATTTTTAAAAGTAAATAAATTGACAAAATAAGTTTAAAACGTTTTATTGAAAAGGATAATTATTGATTTGAGAAATAAATCTAATTGTACAATAATTAAAATAATTATTTTAAAAAATAATTTTAAGGCTAGTTAATATAGATGCTGGCTCGTGAGGTTAGGTAGTTAGCACTATTGCGAAATTTTCGGAGGGAATAAAAAAGAAAATTAAAAAGCTGTTATGATAGGCAGTCTTGTTTGCTTTTCTAGTTTGGAAAGAGAAGCGAGCATTTAGACGGAGATTGCGTGGTTGAGAAGACGTGATTGGATGGCTTGGGTCGGCCAGTATTCTTTTGAGTGTTCGTTCACAGACATGATCAATGAATTCGGGGATGGCGAGAAGTTTGTAAGAGCCTGCAGTTTGCTCATCGATTCCAATTATTCGCCAGATACGGGAGTTCGTCTCATACTTAACAGCAGGGGAAATTGTTGTGAGCATTACGGTGCTGTACGTTAAGTGACTGAGACAGTAAGCTCTATAAGCACGACGAGCATCGGCGTGGTCCAGCCATTAAGTTTAAGTTGCTTGAATAGGAACATTACAGGGCTGATTTTTGAGCGCACGCGCTTCCGTTGGAGATTGGGGTCGAGCGAGTCTGAGAGCTCAAAGCCGAGGTATTTGTATGATTTGACAGTTTCAAGAGTTTGGCTGAGTAGATAGACAGTGGGAATATTTAGGTCAGTTACATGTGGAAGTAGATGCAAGTCACTTTTCACTTGCTTACGTTCAAGTGCATTTTGTTATCAATGCACCTGCACGAACGGCGTCAACTTTTTTTTGAGGAAGATCTCCAAATGCATTACCTTCAATATAAGCTAGAATATCGTCTGCGTACTTGAATAACACAACTCCTGTAGGTAGGTATTCATTTAAGTCGAGTTTGAAGAGGAGGAATAGAATTGGTACCAGGACACTGCCTCAGATAACACCAGCACGCACTTTTCGCCATTTTGTTGCCTTACCTCTGTATATAACTCGCTGTTTACGATTTGACAGCCAGGAAGAAATCCAGTTGATGAGCCATTAGGGTAGAAATGATTCGATCTTAATAATGAGTATTTGCTGTCAACTAAGTCGAATGCCATTGCTAAGTCGAAGAAAAACCTTATCACTTTCTGGTGTCTGCTGTCTATTGATCTAACCCATTCATCTAATACAATAATTAGTGCATCAGTTGTGCATCTGCCAGCTAAAAAGCCAAATTGCTTGTTCGCTAGAAGTTTAGCATGAACAAGGCTTAGTATTTGCTTGGCGATTATGCGTTCCATGACCTTACATGGTACCGAGGTGATGGCAATTGGTCGCATGTCACTTGGTGCAGCAAGGTTTGGCACTTTCGGGATTGGTGTAATGTTACCAAGATGCCATTCGTCGATGACAATGCCTTGTTCACGCAGAGGTTAAAGATGGTAACAAGGATGAGACTAACTCAAGTCGAGTTAAGTAAAGAAGCTTTCCTGATATGCCATCTGAGCTTGTTGAGGTCGATTTTATGTTGCGTAGCTGCTCGCCTACATTATCGAAGTTGAAAATCGGGACAGCAGGTTGCAAGGTGTCGCTACAAATGAAACGCGATAAGTAAGCATGAGATACTCCCTGCCAAACCGTATCCGAGAATTGCTCGTTGAGCTGTTTGCCGTACTCAAGATCAGACGGAAGAGTTGCTGGCGGCTTGCGTAACTTGTTTGCATGTGCCCACATATCGATTTTACTCCTCATTTATTTATGGCGGAAGTAGGGAGCCTTGCAAATCTTGAAAATCTTTTTTAAATTGATTATAATAAAAATGTTAAAAAAATTTTTTTAATTGAGAAAATAAAATTATTTTGTATACATAAATGAATGAATATTTTTAATAGAAGAAATTTTGAGTGAATAAAATTTGTATTAGTAACAAGAAACACACGTAAGCCGAAAGAAAAGTGTTAAGTAAAAAAAAAACTAAGTAAAAGCACGCAGTTTTTTTTGCAAGATAAACTCAAATTTGTTGCTCGACAAAAACTGGCAAATGTTTGCACAGACTGTGGTATCCGATCATTCAAAAACTTTACACGATTGGTTTAGTAATATTTCGAAATTTTTCCTTGAGCTTTCAAATCGTGTGATTATCAAGAAACATCAAAAAAAGAGAAAAAATAATAAAAACATTGAAATAAATAAACTGAAAACTGAATTTGCAACTGCAAACACATCCAACATCAGTATTCAAGGTTTCAAGTGGTAAAACAAAGATCAAAAAGTGCTAAATAACCAGCTCATAATCAGATAGCTGTAGAAAATGCGACCATCAGCGAAATGAATGAAATAATGAGGAGGAAAAAAATGTGATTATTTTTGATTCACTAGAATCAAAGAAAGAGATTTTAACAGACAAGAGAGCTGAAGATGAAGAAAAAATCTAAGAAATTCTGATCACTATTAGGAAAAGTGATGTCAAGCCAGCGAAATCGAGAAGTTTGAGATCTAAAGACCAAAGTAAACCAGGCCGAATCTAGTAGGACTCTAAGAAGAAGCAAACAGAAATCCACTGCTCCAAGCAGTCAAAAAGTAAGAAACAGAAAGAGCCTTAGACTATGAATTAAGAACACAAAGAAACGAAGCAAATAATGGTCTTTCACAAGACTCGCCTTTTCGATATGGCGCCCGTGGATATCAGATCGTCAAATTCAAAAAGCATTAATCGTTCATCAGAAGCGTCATCACGTCTAGATAGTCTCGAATCTTTAAAATTTATGTATTTAAATGCTTCTTCTTTGTACAACAAACTAGATGAATTCAATGTTGTTATTGATACATATAGCCCACAAATTGTGGCAGTTAGTGAGACTTGGTTCAAGAGCATCTCATTGGGCTAGAAGAAGTTCTTCTGACCCAAGAAATTTTATTTGTTTTATTTTGATTTTATTTATTTTATTATAAAATTTTGATTTGAATTTTAAAAAATATTTGAAATTAAATTTATTTTATTTGAAAAAGAATATTTGTTTTCATAAATAATGATTAAAAATAATAGCTCTAAATAAATTGTAAATGATAAATATTTGATTACTAAAATTAAAAATATTTTGTGTTGATTTCAAAATTAGTTCTACTTAAAAAGTAGACTTATCTTCTGCTTCATCTTGAACTATTCTCAATGCTTCAGATTTAGTTGGCAAATTATTTAGGAAACCATCAACTTGCTTGCTCACATTTTCAATGGCTTCTTTAGCCATATAATTTAATTTTCCTAATGAAAGCCACTGCAAACCAGATGATCTTAATTCTGCGATTACTTCATCCTTTAAGTCTGTTTGGCATAACTTTTGATTGTGTCGAAGTCTGATAATTGCTTGCAATGATTTTGGACACCAATCCAAAATCGTCGTGTCAACTCAAATGTTGTCGGGATTTTTCCCAACGCTTTTATGGACAATTCAGAGATTTTATAGACGCTTTCAAGTCATCTTTTTGAATAGTTAAATCTTTTAGAATTGTGCCAATTTTAGCCAATTCCGCATTCGAAATTCTCTCTTCTTTTTGGAGATCTTTTTCAAAGTCTGTCAATTCTTTTTCTTTTTGATACAGCTTTTCTGAACGACTGGTATCCTTTTTCTCATCTCCATCGTTGTTATTTAGATCAGTTTTGGAATAAAATTTAGAGAAATAATTAAGATTTTTAAATAATGCAATCACTGGACTAACTACTGAATTGACAATTTGGTGCGAGACCTCTCTGAAAGATTCTTGGTCAATCTTCTTGTCTACCTTTTGTCTTTCTTCTTTTATTTCATTAATTTGTTTAAAAAGAGAACTTGATTTGGCTTCAAATTCAGCTTGTTTTGCTCTTGAGTCCCTGATTGAGTCAGCAATTTGTCTTTTTTCTTCCTGAGAAATATTTTCATCGTCACTAGCGGCTGTCAAAGCCTCTTCAAAAAGTTTGTATAGCTCATCTGCTTTTTTTGCCAGCTCATCGGACGCATCTACCATTTTGCTCGCCAATTCACTTTTAATTTCTTCTGTATCCATTCTTCAATTTTCAATATTTAGATTAAACTATTTAATCCTATTCCTCATTGTCCAGCGGTGTGTATTTCCTTCCCATTTAGGCAATAGCTTTTGGGTATAACCCCTTTTTTGAACGGGCCAATAGATCAAGGCTTAGTCTCCAACTTCAAAATTCATCGACTTATGTCTTAAATCATATTTTTCTTTGTAATAGTCCATTGTTTTACTTTGTTGTGCTTGAACTGCCTCGTAACTACTTCTTAAACGGTTTAGCAGGTCTGCTTTGTAATCTAACTTTCATTTGTTTCATCAGGTCTCTATTTCCTACGCGTACCAAACACAAGGTCTCCTGGAAGTATCGGGTTCCTTCCATAAAGTAAGAAGAAAGGTGTTTCCTGGATTGTGTTATTAATTTTCACGCGGTACGCCATCAAACAATAACCCAACATTTTTACATGTTAGTTAAAGCTGCTTCTAGTTTGTTATTTTCGGCAAGTGGAATGGCGCATTTGTGGCACTTCAACGAGCTGAGGCATGCACTAACAAACGTTGAGCATGCAAGATTAGAGTTGTGTATCATTGATTGATACTTGGACAGAATTTTGATTGTGGATGTTGAACACTTAAAGCCTTTGTTTCCTGCATAGGCTAGATTCAAAATTTTGCCAAATTTCTCATTGTCAATGAAACATCGATAGTGTGATTGCTTTTGATAATTTCATTAATATTTGAATCCAAATGTTTGTTTGATGCAATAGCTAGTTCAATGGAGCTTACATCTATGAAAGATATATTTTTAGATTCTTTTAGCATTGACAGCATTGACATTTTTAAATCTAATAGAAATGTTTTGTTCAAGAATTTATCTAAGCTTAAATAAAAAATTTTAAATATTAAAAATAATAATAATAGATTTTGATGCTTTTAGAGAATAGTTTTTATACTGCCATATTTTTTTTATTTTCTTTAGACTTAAGACTAAAAAAATAGTTTAGTTTAAGTTTAAAAATAGCCTGTTCTTCGACTTTAATTTATTATAAATAATTAAATTTAGTTTGGGATTTTTTCCCAAATTTTCTAAACAATGCCATATGTCTGGATTTAAGTCTCTGAAATTTTTTTATTTCTAGATATGTAATTTTTTATAAAATAATTTTTTGCAAAATTTTTTAATAAATATGTTAACATTGTTTTAATCGATTTCTTATTTTTAAAAGCTTGATGTCCGAAAAGAAATTATTATTTTATTAGAAATCAATTGGCAAATGTGAATGTGACATAAAAGACCTTGAAGAAAAATAAACCTCAATTTAAAAAATATAGTGGACCTCTGTTGACTTAGGTTGTTTACAGTCGATTAATAAACATGATCATGCCTAAATTTTAAAAATGTAAATAAAGAATAATAGTTTATTTTAAGTAATCAAAGACTCTTGATTAAACTAATCTGAGCTTTCTCCAAGAACTCAAAATTTCTCGATAAATTAAGAAAAAATTGAATTATATAGAAATTTAAATGCAACAAATAATTAAATAAAATAAATAAATTATCAGAATTTTTTTAAATATACAATATTGCTAAGATAAGTGGATTTTTGGTAAATTAACGTAAAATTATTATTTCTTTTAAATGATTAATGTATAAATTTTTCTTCGTGGTCAATATCATTTCAATTGGATTCAAGTCAGGCGAATTTGGAGGAGATTAGATCTTGTTTTTATGCAAAATTTTTTTAAGGAATTTATTTCAATTAAAAATATACCAAGTTAAAATTGAATTTCATCAAAAACTTAGGGAATTTTATTTATTGAAAAACAATGTTAACTAGATTTAATTTTTAATATGACAGACCATGTTTCTTGGTATAAATTTCAATCTAAAATTTTAATTCAAAAATAGATGAAATAAAAGAACGGTGTAATTCAAGATAAAATTTAATAAAAATTTTGTCAAAAAAAAAATGGGATCTAAATTTTAAACCTTTATAAATCTTTAGTTGGATGCGTTTTGGATTATACATTCACATTTTTATTGATGAATATAACATAATATCAAATAAAATCGAAAATAAATTTTTTTACTAAAATTTAACATAAAAAACGAAATTAAGGCTAATGTTAATTTAATTTTTTTCATTCTAGCTTCTTATAAACTATAAAAAATTAATTTTTGGCGTTCTTTTACCAAATAAACACATAATTGAGTATACTTTGGCCCTTTTTAGTTTTACGGTAAAATTACTAATTTTACGTCAATTAACATAAATTTACCAAAATTTCATTTTTTGCAGAAATTCTGTAATTGATTTATTTGCTATTAAAAAATGGGAACGATTTTTTCAGCAAAATGAATCAAATCACATCAAAGATAACAAATCGATGACTTTTTTATGTTTTTTTATTTATATGGGCTCTTTTTAACAAAAAAAATGCTAATTTAAATATTTTATATTTTTTGAAAATTGCTTGAAAAAAATAAATTTACGAATAAATAAATCATCAACAAAAATTATGTAATATCAAAAAGTCTGTATGTCTGTAATTGGAAAAATGCCTTTAAAATTTAAATAGGCAACAAAAATAATTGTAAATTGTATAAACAGATTTGGGTTTATTTTTGAAGCAGTTAATACACCAAGTATTTTTCTTTTTAATTTTCTGGCTATGAAAAATCTAAACTCAAATGGGCCTAGGCCTACAAAATCAAAATCAACACAAAATCCAGCAGCACATGGGTTCATTGCTCACTTCAAAGTCCATTGTCAAGCATTTGACAAATTTGGCATCAGGCAGCCGAATTCTAAGCACAAGGTAATAGATAAATTTTAAAATTAGAAAATAAAATGACTCTGCATTTTTTCTAACTTGGAAAATTTTCACGTTTTGTGGCATTAAGTTAAGACAATATTAAAAAAATGATGCATGGCGCACTTACATAACCAAAAGGGTGGGTACCTGGCATAATATGAGATGACTAAGCCAATAGACAAGACACGGAGTTTGAATGCACGCAATTTACCAGGTTCATTATGATCTAATCAATTTGGTAAATAATTCTGCATAAAAAATGTTCAATTCGCATCAAATGAGCTTTTTAAAATTTAAATAAAATAATTTTTTGAATTTATTTTTTATTTAATGAGCCCCCCTTTTTAACAATTCCCAATTCTAGTTACGTAATATATTATGTTTTTTATTAACAAATTTAATGATGAAGCTGAACTGGTTGTATATAATTATTTTTTTGAATAGAATTTCCAAAAATGAAAATGTAAGCTTATCTCACACAATGAGTCCCGATATAATGAAGCTCAAAATGCAAAATGATTTAAACAACAACACCGAGTTCTTGGCGGCCGCAGCCGACTTCTACTCAAATGAAAAGTATCTGCGCGCCCTCAAGCGACTGCAGCCCAACGCAGACTCCAAGTCAATAGTGGACCGAGCGACCAAGAAGCCGCTCGACGAGGTCCTCGCTGCCCTGGACGCTCTGGACGAGTTCAACCTAGATGATGTGCAAAGCTTCGTCGACTCGTTCCTTCATGCGCCAGGCGTGGAAATAAAAGCGGCCAAGCTGACAGACTGGAGCGACCAACCCGACATTCTGCACAGTCTGCACAACAAACAACTAAAAGAATTTTTTCACGCACTAAACAGGCAATGGCTTGACTTGTACAAGACTTTTGACAGGGATATGCTGGGGCCTGGCTCGGTGTCCAGTCACCTGCCCATGCTGCATCCGTTCATAGTGCCCGGTGGCCGCTTCCTCGAAATCTACTACTGGGACACGTATTGGACTGTGGAGGGCCTGCTAGTCAGCGGCATGTTCGACACTGTGCGCCAAATGATAGAAAATTTTGTTAATTTCATAAATTTGTACGGATTTATTCCGAACGGCTCTCGGGTCTACTATTTGAACCGAAGCCAGCCGCCCTATTTTGCCCAGATAGTGCTCAAGTACTACGAGACATGCCTCAATTCGGACAAGTTGACTCTGCACCAAAAGAGCCTGATAAAAGAGTTTGTGTTCCACGAGGCGCTTGACTCGTTGAAAAAAGAGTATGATTTTTGGATGAAGGAAAAGTTAATAGAAATTAATTTCAAAAATAAAACATATAAGGTGAATATTTTTAAGGCAAAGACGGACAAACCGCGTCCCGAGTCCTACTTCGAAGACATAATCACTGCCGATTTTCTGACCGATGACGACCAAAAAGGAAAATTGTACCAGCATATCGCGTCGGGTGCCGAGTCTGGCCACGACTTTACCAGCAGATGGTTCCAGGACCCCATGAAAATTAGCACCATCGAGGCGTCTGATATCATACCTGTTGATCTAAATGCCATTTTGTACAAAACCGAACTAGTTATATCCAAATTGAGCCATTTGAAAGGCGACCTGGACACAGCCAAGCAATTTAGGAATTTTTCAATCGAAAGAATGAACACCATAAACACGGTGCTGTGGTCACAAGAGAACAAGATGTGGAATGACTTGAACATAAATAGACTGACAGCCCAGTCTGAACACTTCTACTTGTCCAATTTGTCGCCTCTGTGGTTTGGAATAGAGCCCCCGCAAAATGTGTCCGAGACCGAAATGATCGATCTGCACATCCGCAACTCCATTGACAACTACAACGGCGTACCATTCTCGTACATTTACTCCAAAGAGCAGTGGGACTTTCCTAATGCATGGGCGCCTTACCAATTGAGTGTGGTCGAGATGATTTACAAGTTTGATGAAGAGCTGGCTTTGAGGATGGCCAGGAAGTTTTTTAACTCGGTGTACACTGGCTGGAAAGTGAATGATGCTTTTTATGAAAAGTACAATTCGCTGTGTCCCGGTCAGCGTGGTGCTGGTGGCGAGTACGAGGTGCAGTCGGGTTTTGGATGGACCAATGGTGTTGTTCTTAGGTTGATTGAAATCTTTGGAGACCAACTTATGCAAAATTGATTTTTTTTTGAAAAATTATTCATTTTTGTTTAATCGATCGATAAATCAAATTATTCGCAGTTAAATTTTATTTCTTGTATTTAATTTTTAAAATTTTTTAATTTTTTTCTTCTTTAGGAAATTTTTGATCTTCATTTAAAAATAAATAATAAATGCGTACATTTTTTTTTGTTCTTTAATTAATTAGATTATTTTGAAAATCTAATGACCAACATGATTTTAAAATTTTTAAATTAATTTAATTCAATTCAAATTATTTAATAACGGGTGGCCAAAAATGGTTGTCCTAAAATTCTATTTAAAAAAAATGATCAACCGATAATAATATAAGAAAAGTGAAAATTTGAGGTGTCACAGATTTTTTTTTCTTGTTTCTAAAATTCACATCTATTTTGAAACATATTTCAAAAATTTATCCACTCTGCCCAATTAATTGACCACTAGCTTTGATCTTGGTTGTCCTCACAAGAAATCAAATATGTGTTGGCAGTTTTATATGTCATTTTGTAGAGAATTTTTTATTATTAAAATGAGCCATAGTTTTTTTTTATCCGACTAGTTTTCGACAAGCCAAAAAACACTAAAAAATGACCATTATTCCAAAAATATGTTTTTAATGAATAACTTTTGATCTTCTAAAGGTATTATCCTGAAATTTTGTACTCACATTTGATCGAATCTAAGCTTTAAAATAAATAACTAAATAAAGTATTATCCTTATTTAAATCTAAATTTTGATATATTTTAGAGTTTGACTGAAATTTTTTAATAACTTAATGAATTTAGAGAGGACAGAATCAAGATAGTGTACCTACAAAAACAACGTAGGTAAAACTTTATCATCATTTTTTTAATTGTATTGCTGAGGTAGGTTCTTGAGTTGATGCCAATTTTGGGGTTTACTTTTTAAATCAATAAGAAACCAATCTTCGACAAGACTTTTAACCATTTCATTATTTTGGTCACATATTTGCAAATTCTTGATTGCTTCACTTCCAATTTTGATTTACCATTAATGAAAATTACAACAATTTAATGAAAAGATAATTATATGTAAGCTTTATCATTTATTTTACCTTTTAAAGATTTAAATTAAATATTAATAATAGAAAAATATAATCTTAGGACCTAAAACCTTTAATTCAGAAAGAACCTCCTAGCTTGACTTTAAAAAATATTTCATTTTAAATTGAATATTAGACATAAATTTAACATTCTAAATTACTTTTAATATTATTAGGAATCGAAATTTAAATTTAGAGATGTTTTTGCTTTATATAAAAAACACTTTTTCTTCATATCCCTTAAAGGGACCTGACTATATTTAGAAAAATCTTCAAAATTGTGTTTTATCATTTTGAAACACATCAGGGGTTGTGAAGTTCGTTTCAATTCGATCTTTTCAATTCAGAAAAACTTGAATAACTTTTTTACTAAACGAGATAATTTAGTTCTGTAAAATAAATTTTCGGATTAAACTTTGCTTAATCCGAAAAATGATTGCACAGTTAATCAGAATACTTTTTAATGGTGTGCAAAATGAAGAAAATTGCGGAGTACTTTGCAGACTTATTTTACTGCATTAAGCAAATTTGCTCATAATTAAGCATTTTACAGAACTAAATTATCTATTTTTGTAAAAAAGTTATTCAAGTTTTTCTGAATTGAAAAGATCGAATTGAAACGAACTTCACAACCCCAACACATCATGTGACCAAAAACTTACTTTACTTTTTTTTTTATTTCTCTATAAAGCCACGATTTCAATTCTAGCATATTGTAAGTTATTTTAAAAACTAAATTAATAAATTGATGGACTTAATTATTAATGTTTTAAAATTTCTTAAGTGATTATTCGTCTGTTGATAAAAAACCGACTTTGAAAAAAGTCAGGGAAAAAGCTTAGCCAAGTCTTCTATAAATACAGGTCAATAATTTCATTTTCGATAACCTATTCCTATTAATTCTCGAAATAAATAATTTAACAATTATTAAACAAAGATCTGCTCATACTTCATTAATTATATGTTATTAATAATATATTATCTATTATTAATAAAATATTATTTTATTTTTATTAAATTTGAGGTAATTTTTTTGCAAATTTTTAAATTTTTTCTATAGGCGGTAAAAAAAAAACCTGTCCTTCAATTTGAAAATTTCATTTTTTTTAATAAAGTATTTTTTTCGCATCTAAACTTTTTTAAAAAATAATAAACTTAAAGCTAAAATCAGAGATTAATCAGTCAATTTTAATTATTTTATCCTTTTTCTTTAATTCGACTTCTCCGGATAAACAAAAAGAAAATTTTGATCATTTTGCAGAACTTCAGATTCAATGCTAAAAAAATATTCTTCTTTATTCTCTACCGACTCAATTTTTATTGATTCCAAATACCATTCTGGATTTTCACCAGCATTATCATGACCAATCCTTCAATAAAAAAAAATAAGTATTTCATTTAAATTATAATTTTTTAATTTACTTGATGTATAAAATTTCACTTAAATTTTTAAATGAAAGTTTAAAAATATCAATTTCACCTGCGTCAAAAACATTGTCGTCAGGTTTCAACAAAATGTTGGTTTCATTCTGATTTGCCCATAAATATTTAATGATACAACAGCTTCTGTTCCTGATCACTTACTGTTAAAAATATCTCGGAAAATGGAATAAGAAGTCTCAACTTTAATAACATATGTCAATTTTGCTTTAATTAAATAAAAATTAATTGATTTTGGTCAGTAAAAAAACTTAGATAACAAGTTGATTAATTTTGATGCATTTGAATTTTTATGACTTTCATTTGATCGAGATTAAGAATAGCTACTATAAATTTAAAATTATCAAATTACATGTTTGAGTGATTATTAACTTTTTTTATTTATTTTTAATTTATTTATTTTTATATTCGACTTAACAATTATAAACTCGTTTCAAAGGAAAATTGGTTCATAAAATCTTCTGAGATTTTCTAAAATGATTCTCGTAACATACTCACATGAGATAGATATACAGTGGTGATTCGCTACATGGATTTTACCAAATTTTACGTAAAATTACGTAAATTTCGTTAAATTTGCGTAAATTTACTATTTTTTACAAAAGTCATTTTACGTAAAATTTGGTAAAATCCATGTAGAGAATCACCACTGTAAGTAAGAAAATAATTTTTATTAATTATAAACAAAAACAAGCTACAAAAATTTACTTCAACAAAAAAGAATAAATTTTAAATTAGGAAAAACATCTTAGTTAATAAATTTTGTGGTTTTATCAGCTCAGACATTTTGCAGGACCTAAACAAAAATAATTTTTTAAGAATACATTTTTTTGATTTACAGTGCTGAAACCAAGAACAAAAACCCTACTATAAAATCAGCCCTGTATGCTCTTAAATTCACAATGCCCAATATAATAATCAATGATTGTAATGAAGATGTATACATATAGATAAATATTTTACTTACTTAAAGTTTCACAATTAAAATTGGTATGAGTTAAAGGACATAAACATTCATAGAAATTTGATTCTTTTTAAAGACACGTTCCACCGTTTAAACATGGATCAGATAAACATGGTTTTATTGGAACATTGGTTGTTGATGTGGTACTAGAAGAAGTGGTTGCTGATGTCAATGAAGCCTTAATATTGTCTTCAATACAGTCCGGGTTTTCTTCGGAAAATTCATAAATTTTTTCCTAATTCTTACAAAACAGCAATTCAAACCCGATAAAAATCTCTAAATTTGCAGAAACGAAATATGGCTTAGCATAGCAATATTTTCTCTCATTGAAAAAGTCAAGACAGCTTCCCTCACATTCTGGATTTGGCTTATATAATTGAATAAAACTATTCCCTTCAATTTTTAATAAAATTTTAGTATTTACATACAGATCAAGGTGAATGCTGCCACGAAATGGAAAAAAAGTTGCGGAAAGTTTTGCTAGACAACCATCCCGCAATTCCAGATTCTTCAATATAACAATTCCATTTAATCTTTTTAAAATTGTAATGCAAGTAGAAATTTCCAATGCTCCAAAGTACTCATGTGGATTAAATAATTCATTTATCTTTGGGGTACAGAGCTCTCCAGTAATACAAGTAGTCAAAAACTGATTTGGTATACATAAATCAAGTGGAAAATGGCACAAATCATCCGATCCAATAATAAATTACAATTAAAGAACATACCTTTAATCAGATAAATTTCAGATCAGATATACCTTAAAAAAATAAAGATGAAAACCAAAGAAAAAATTCTTAGCTTATATATTTTGATAAAAACATGTCTTTTCTTTTTTCATTTTTTTCTACACGTTTCTTTTCATTTACGTTTATTAACTACAAAAAATATTTTGGCTACTACAATAATT
This sequence comes from Brachionus paranguensis, assembly GCA_016802215.1. NCBI lineage: Eukaryota > Metazoa > Rotifera > Eurotatoria > Ploima > Brachionidae > Brachionus > Brachionus paranguensis. Next base: position 2,307,448 of record JAESIX010000012.1, read on the forward strand.
ATTATCTTATTTTAATGAATCAGTGTCTACTGGAAAAACGAGAAAAAAACCACTTGGTGTAAATCAAAAGATGGGAGCTTTTTTTTACATGAAAAAGGATGCTTAAAAAAGTTACATAAAATGAATGTAACAACAAAAAAAATTATTAAATAATTTTAATAATTTTAAATAGGATGTAATTTTAAAGAATTCGCACAGATATGCTCTTAAGCTTTAAACAAATTTTAATATTTAAACGACTATTTTAGGCTTACTTATTTGAAAAATTTAATTTTCCTTAAACGAAATTTGAAATTTGATCAAAATCAAAAATTTTCCTTTATTTTAAAAAAAAACGTAAAATAAAGCAATAATATTAATTAATTACCATTGGTTTTTATGTTAATATCATTGTTTTCATCATCCAAATTTTCATTATTTCCGTTATTATTGTTATTATTATTTAAATTATTGATACTATTCATAGAAGATTTTAATGCTTTGCAATTATTAATTAATGCAAATTTCCATGAAATTATTAAGAAAATAAAAATTTCATTCTGAATTAGAATTCCTAAATATTGAAAATTTCCTTAAAAATTGCGATAGAAAAAATTTATTGTAAATCATTACTAACCCAATAATTAAGTATTAATTTTTTCAAAAATCAAAATTAAATAAATCTTTTATACATCAAAAATTGCCTGTTTCTATGACAAAAAAAGGTAACCAAATTTTTTATATTAAGACAGCTTTATAAATTATTTTTAAAATTATTATTGAAAATATATATATTTATTTAACAGTGCTGCTGAGATACAATGGATTTACCCTTTTTTAACGTAAAATATGGTTTTTTAAAAAACTGTTTTCAAGGTGAAATATTCATGGCCATTTAAATCACAAGATTATATAGATTTATTATCTGGATTATTTAATTTTTTTTTCAAATTTTATCGAAAATTATCTAAATTTTATCACTTAATTTATCACAAAATTTGCAAAAAAAATTCAAATATCAAAATCATTTCAGAAATTTCAAATGGCTAAGGTTGGATCTAACAGAAAGTTGTATTGCGGTACGAAAAGATGTAAATAGTCAACCCGGTCAAGCAGTAGGTAGCCCGAAACAAAAAGGCCCCAAGTTCAGTTTAGTGAAAGAAAGTAGTTACTGAACGAATTGATCTCAGAGCAAAAGCGTCGACAATGGGTCCTCGGGTGTCAGCAGCCTAACAGCATTGCGACCAAATGAATTTAGCGCAATTCGTGAATTGAAAACTAAGCAACTTATTTGATCTACCGATTCAGTGTAGATATATGTCCCATATACCTAAAGCTGTTCAAAAACTGTAATTCACTGGTCTCGTCTAAATGAGGACATGTAAGCTGTGACAGCTGCATGCGAGAATATGTACATTGCTCGGACCGCAACATGAGGGAATGCTAGTGTGCCGTGCCAATATTGGTTCCAACTACTTTACAAGAATCATCTTCATTTAACAATTACTTGAGTATTTATATTTTGGTTTTTCTTTATTTCTTTAGTTGTTCAAATTATTAGCTAGTCTTAATCCTTGTCACTTATTAAAGAGGAGCTATGTTTATACCCAAGTTCTGAAAAAAAATTTAAAAATGTTTCAATTATGCATTTCAAAAAGCTGTTAATGCTTTTTAGTTATTTACAGTACATAAAGGAAAGTCGCAGAATCGGTAAAATTACATTATTTTTTGTAATTTTACATTAAATTATGTAAGATTACATAATCTTACATCATATGTAGTAGGTAAGAAAATGTAAATTTACATAAAATGATGTAAAATTACGTAAAATTACATTAGATTCTGTAATAATGCTGTAAAACGCTTACGGCCAAAAAAAAGGCCATTTTTGAGAAAAAAACAGAAATTTTAAATTTTTTTTAAAAAATGGAACTTTTTTTATTAACTTACATTTAATAACAAATATTACCAAAAATGTTATATTCTTACATTATATTGTGTAAAATTACAAAAGAAAATGTAAGAAAAGGTAATATTTTGTAAGATTTTTATTTTCAAAAAATTAATGTTGTTTTTTGAAAAAAATTAAAAATTTCTGTTTTTTTCTCAAAAATGGCCTTTTTTTTGGCCGTAAGCGTTTTACAGCATTATTACAGAATCTAATGTAATTTTACGTAATTTTACATCATTTTATGTAAATTTACATTTTCTTACCTACTACATATGATGTAAGATTATGTAATCTTACATAATTTAATGTAAAATTACAAAAAATAATGTAATTTTACCGATTCTGCGACTTTCCTTTATGTAATGTAGATTGTTTCAATATTCTTTAAATGTTAAACCGATATTTCAAATAAAGCAAAAAAAAATTGAAAAATTTGTGACCATGATAAAATGATTAAAAGTCTTATCGAAGATTCATTTATTTATTAATTTAATTCATGCTTAATTATAAAATGAAGACACACAATTTCATGTCCGAAGATGTTTTTAATCTATTCTTAATATTTAATTTAAATCTTTAAAAAGTAAAATAAATGATAAAGTTTACAAATTTATATGTAAACTGTGAACTTTAATGAAAGGACTATCTTTTCATTAAATTGTTGTAATTTTCATTAATGGTTAAACGAAATTCGAAGTGAAGCAATCAAGAATTTGCAAACATGTGACCAAAATAATGAAATGGCTAAAAGTCTTGTCGAAGATTGGTTTCTTATTGATTTAAAAATGTAACCCACACTTTGAGCAATCACTTACTTGATGATCAACTCGTTTTTAAATCATATATATAGAATACGTGACTATGTTATTTATTAGCACGCCTCGCAATACTTCTAGAATCTGAATGGAATTCTATTCTAGAAGATCCATCATCTCTAACGAGATATAGATGTCAATGCTTTATATAAGAAACGAACACAATCATTTAAAAGACATTATATTATATTACATTATATTATATTTATATTATATTATTGCAATAAACTATTTGACAATTATCCTTGTTATTCTTCCAGTAACAAAACTAAACCCGAAAATTGGCATCAACTCAAAAACCTTCTTCAGCAATACAATTAAAAAATTGATGATAGAGTTTAGAAACAATAATTATTATGCTCTATTTTCAATTATTTGCCAGTCAAGTGGATTTGGAAAATCAAGAGCTTGTGTGAGTCTGGTGGACGAGAGGTTTTTGTTGGTTACTATTGTTTGCGGCCTTAGGATTCAAAATGATTTTCAAAAAGATTTCTTTGCATACGAACTTTTAAAAACTGAGCTCGATTTGAAAAAATACTTCAAGTGTTATTTTAGCACATTCATCATGCTTTATGAGGCTGAGCAAGATTGTAAACAATTTTTTGACAAAAATCAACAAGAAAAGGGTGCAAAAAACAATATCATTTATAAATCAGACTTTGGTAAAAACAAAGATAAAGCCGATTAAGTAATTATTACAGAATAAAGTGAATTCAAGCCATTGATATTTTTATTTGACGATTCATTGGGAAAATGGTCGTTATTTTATTATTTTAATCTCAGAACTATTAATTCCCATCTAAAAAAAATAGTTTTGTTCTATTTTTGAGCTCTTTTTCGAAATTGAGTGAATCTATGCATATTACCTTAGATGGTCCATCAAACAGGGTATTTTGGGCGATTTGGAACTATTTTTGTAAATTTATCTTTTGCGAAACAGGGACCTTTTTCAAGCTTTAGACTCAATCCGATGCATACACGATTCTGTTCAATATGAGAAAATTGTAAGTTTGGACGGGAATTGTGGGGCTCAAATTGTTTGTTTTAATTATTTTATTGATTTCTAGGTATTTCCCTAAACCTATTTGCCCAAAATCGATAAATGATCAGATCTGTTTTTTTAAGCTCAGTACCATGTCGGAGAGAGAGTGTAAAAGAAACTGTACTAAACAACATATTGGATCACATTCCAGACAGTTTTTGACTTTCAAATATTCATCTGTGGAAACAAAGTAGACAAGACCAATCTCATTTTCGAATAACTTTTTGAGCAACAGTTTGGATTTGACACGAAGTTAATTGCATCGAGTCAATTTTCTACAAGAGTCGAATATTTTTTAGATGAAAGGAAGGAAAAATTCTGAGGATATCAGGTAATTTTTTTCTGGAAATTTTTTCTACTTTAATATAATTTTCTTAAAAAGATGATCTTGTTCTTAATTTTCTTGTGTAAAATTATTATTTTCTGATAATAATGTTTTAATAGAAATTGAAGTATAAAAAGGCACAATTGACTTAAATTTTACATCAACCAAAGGTATATCTATGATAATACATTTTTGCTGGTTACATTCAGTCTTCGTTCAGCAATTGGAATTTGCACAGAAGACATATTTTTTCCACATTTCCAATAGCCCACTTGCGCACAAATGATGTCACAATCGCATTTCACAAATGAAATTCTAAAATTCAAATAATTCATTTTCTACATTCTCTTGTAATATTTCATATCATAAACATTTTTGAATAATCGAGCATCGGCCATTAAGTAACGCTCAAAAGAATGAACAATCAATGTTTTGTTAATATTCTCTCCATCAGGAGTGATCAAAAGTGTCTATTCTTTAGAAACCAAGTTCATTCATTATTCATATATCTGTTATTCTTCATCTCCCAAAAATCGTTATTTTTTTAATTAAAAAAGTTATTGTTAACAAAATAGAAAAAAAAGTGATTATATTTTAATGGGAAAAATAAACATTTAAAATATTTTAAATTTTTTAAGTTTTTTTTGCTTAAAAGCTTTTGATTAGAAACAAAGTTTTCAATGCTTGATGTATTCTAATTCATAATTCAAGTAATGACAATGGAATTGCAAAATAAACATTCAAAAATTATTTAAAAATTTAAAAAATTAAGTTTTTAATTTTTTTTAATTTTTGTTCTATTTTTGGACAGTTTTTCGAATTTGAGTAAATTTGTGCCAATTACCGCAAATGATCGATCAAACAGAGTATTTTCTGGCACTTTGAAATTCCCCTCATTATTAAAATTTTCAAAAATTTATAAAAATGGATTTTTTTTGGATTTTTGAGGAAAAAAATTTATTTTCATTTAAAATCCTTCTCGTTAATATCTATTATATTCAATATTAAATTATTTTTGTATTTTAAAATATTCAAATTAACTTACTTAGTTAATTTTTAAAATAAAATTTTTATTTAAAATTTGGGATATTTAATCAGTCTGACCAAATGGATACTTTAATTGTAACAAGCATATCTTTAAATCATTTTGTAATGTTTATTTTATATCTGAGATTTTTTTTTTAAATTGTTTTAAAACTTTGAAGTGAATTTAAACTAAATATTTGGTCAGTTTTTTATCGCAAACAATGTATCTTTGCTCCTCATCATCATTATATTTTCTGGAATTTGTCTTTTGGCTTAATAATTAATTTTTAAAATACTAATATTTTTTTACATTTGAAACTAATTATCTTTTTTACCCAAAAGTGATATCGAATTAATTTACAATCTAACTTTAATTTATTTTATTTAAATAGAATTTAAATTAAAATTTTTTAAAAAAACTTATAAATGAATTTTATTTTATCAATAGTATTTGTTTACAAAATGGTTTAATACTTATTCAGATTGAAATTTTCTATTAAAAATGACCAGAAATTATACATAATTTTATATTTAAAATCTTGATAACAGATCTTTTGTATGAATTATTTTGTTAATTCTTTTAATATATTTAGGAATTGTTTAACAATTAATTGTGTTTAAAACACTTTATTATAGGATTCCAAGTCACACTTAAATTAAAAAAAAGTCTTTCGAGACTTGATTTTGTGCTTCACATGATACTTAACTTAAAAAATAACTCTTTTTAGTTATATTTCAACTTATCTTTGAATAAAAATTAATTTGACAGAATTTTGGAAACAAATCTTAAAAGTTTAAATACTAAAATAATGTTCTACTTCTAATTTTATTAATATTCAATGAAATAAAATATTTATTATCGTAATAAAAAAGTAATCTTTCTCCTACTAAAAAAGGAAATATTCCAAAAACAATAAGACAATTAGAAATCAAAATAATCAATTGACTTACTATTTAAATTTTAAATTAAAATTAATTTCTAGAGAATGTTTGAGGTAAAAAAAATATTAAGCAAAACTATTTTTTCTTCTGATTCCATACAGTCTTCGTTCAGCAATGGGAGTTTGAACAGAAGACTTTATTTTTTCCACATATCCAATAGCCCACTTTAAGAACACCTTGACAGCGTCAGGATTAGGCAATCTGTGCGATGCAGCAGTTTTAATATTTGGCTTGCCAACTCTAAAAGTGATTCCGAGACCAGAAAGAGCTCTCATGGCATCCTCATCAGTTTCATCATCTCCTATAAAAACAGCCTTGTAATTATCAGCCCAGGTAACACCGTACAACTTCTCTAGAATATTGTACACGCCTCTGCCTTTGTCCCATCCGATCGGAGGTCTTGCTTCGACAGCGCAGTGAGCTTTAGTTGCCTGGAAGCCGTATTTTTGTACAATCTCAATGGCCTTTTGAGTCATTGCTTGTCTGTAACTAGGATGTGTATCTCGCCAATGGAATGTCACATGGTACCTTTTTTCTTCGACCCATCCACCATGCTCACACACACTTTGTCTTAAATCGTTGACTAGATCTGGTATTTTTGCTCGAAACACTGCAGCCTGCTCGCACTCTTCTTCTAGGCCATTTGCCAAACACAACTCCATGCCATGACTGCCCGACAAGTTTATATTCTTTACATTTATTAATCTTTTTAAATTTTCCATTGACCTTCCAGACAAAATGGTCACATCAATATGCTTACACTCCATTAGTGTTTCTAGTAGATTTTTAACATCATTTGGTAGCACAGCCAAGTCCGGATGGGGTTGAATTGGAACCAGTGTTCCGTCATAGTCCAAAATAATGGCCAGATTGTAGCCCTTTATGATCGGACCTAGCCACGACTCATAGTCAGACACATTTAATGACTGCATCTTTTTCACGCTGTCAATCATGTCAATGGCTTCAAAAAAAGATTCCAACCAAGTGTCCAAATTAAACAATCGTTCTCTGGTTTGTAAAGCATTCATTCTCAGCTTTCTCTCGTAGTATTTCATGTCATAGGCAGTCTTGATTGCATCGGCCACCAAGTCATGCTCTAGCGGATTGACCAGCAGTGCTTCGTTCATGGTCTCGCCAGCACCAGTAAATGGCGAAATGATCAGCACGCCAGGATCGTCTATTTGACACGCCACATACTCTTTGGCAACCAAATTCATGCCATCTCTGACCGGAGTGATTATAGCTATTCGTGCATCACGATAATAGCCAGCTAGTTCGTATTGAGATATGTTGTTGTAAATGTACTTGATGGGAGTCCATTCGGCAGTGGCAAAGCGGCCACTCACTCGGCCTATTTCTCTCTCTAGTTCGTCTTTTAAATTTCTGTAATCTTCTACATCTGTTCTGGACGGCACAGCTACTTGGAAAAAAACACACTTTTCTCTACACTCTGGATACTTTTCCAAGAAGCGTTCATAGCCACGAACGCGCTGAATGATGCCTTTGGTATAGTCAAGTCTGTCCACGCCAAAGATTACTTTTTCTTTAAAATTAAAAGGTTTTGGTGAAACGCGCGCGTTTTTCTCAAACCAATCGTAGGGTATACCAATTGGCAAGGCTCTGATCACAATTGTCTTGTTTCCATACTCGACAATCATTTCTTTTCTGTCTACTCTGGCGCCAAGGATGTTCAGACAACACTCGATGAAATTACTGGCATAGGTGTTTGTGTGAAAGGCGATCAAATCGCAGCCCAGCAAACCAAGTATGATTTCATTTGCCCAAGGATTCAGACGGAATATGTCCCAAGAAGGAAATGGTATGTGCAGAAAAAAGGCCAACTTGCAACTAATGTTGGCTTCGTCAAGTAGATTTCTGAGCATCATTGGTGTCACCATCAATTGGTAATCATGAATCCACACAAGATTGTTTCTGTCCTCATAATCATCGAATTTTTTGACAGCCTCGAATGCCGCATTGGCAAACATCTCATTCACATTGACATAAGAGTTCCACTGGTCGCTTTTAAAGGCAGCCAGAGTGGGCAGCGAGTGCATCAAAGGCCACAAAGTGGCATTACAAAATCCATTGTAGTAGGACTGAAATATCTCTGGGGTAAAGTAGATGGGTTCTATCTGAGATGCTTTGATGCCATGTGCAATTGCAGTTGGGTCATCACTTTCGGGTATTTCCATGCCCTCGGTCAAGTCATTGCCAGCCCATCCGACCCAGTAGCCTCTGTTCTTGATCACCAATGGAGCTAGAGCAGTCACCAGGCCTCCAGCTGAATTCTTTCGAACTGTTTCGCCATTTTCATTTTTTGTCACTACAAATGGCAACCGATTCGATATGACAACCAGAGAGCGCTTCATTTTAGAATTAGTTTAAAATCTAAGAGAAAAAAAATTTTGGGTACAATAGGCTTAATATTTGTTTTTTTTGGAAGAATTGAAAGCAAAAAATGAAGAGTTTTTTCTAGAATTCCTAATGAATGACTTGCAGCGTGGATTTTGTGTGTGATGAAAAAATTAAAATTTTTTTTTGTTGTGTATCTCTAAATGTGTCATTCAAGGCGCTTGATCACTCTTTTTTCATAAGCACACCAAAACATACGCACAAATAGCTCCACAAAGAATACTTTAATGTATTCCATGAATTTTTCGGATCTCTAGGTAGTAATTTATTAAAATGCTATGTAAGAAATTTCAATTTTTTTAATTGAAAATTTAATGTGAGTGAGTGAGGAATGCGATTAGAAAATAGTTAAAGAGCGCATTTTTAAACTAATACAAATACTTGCAGAAATTTTTTTGTTAATTATTTTTTGACTAGATTTGCCTTTTAATATTCAATTTTTTTGAATCTATCAATTAATTTCATCATTCATCATGCATCAGCTTTGTGATAAGAAGTTTTTTTAAACGTGGCTTGAAAATTCAATAACAAACAAAAATTAATTGATTTAAAGAGTATTTTTTTATCTAATCTGGGATGAAATTACCAGAAAAAACATTAATTGAATTTTTATTGAATATTAAAATATGTTTTAACACCTTAAATTTTTTTTATGACTTTAAAAATATTCCCACCCTTTTTTAAATTTCTGTTTTGTGCAGTAAACAGGGAAAATGTTTTTGGTAAATGCACAAAATATTTAAAATTGTCTTGATGTATGTGATGTAAAAAATAAATTTATGTTCTACAACTATTCAGAAAAGATGCAAAAAAGTTGCCTTCTCCGAATGGTACCCTTTAAGGTCCTTAAATAAATATCCATATTCTTTAATCCATTAAATAAAAGCTTAATTAATGATTCTGTCGTAACCTGAAATTTTTTCGTATTTTGATTTAATCAAATTTTATGATTTTTTTTTTTAAATGTCGAAAAAAAAGACTTAAAAAAACTAAATAAAAAACCAATAAAGGAAACAAAACGATAAGTAAAATAATTAAAGGCCATTTAAATCGATAAATGAAACAAATTTAAGCAGTAAAAATCTGGGATGAAAATTTTAAATTAAAATTGGCAAAACTTAAAAATATAAAGGGAAAACTTTTACTCACAAGAAGACATTTTTGAAAAAAAAAATTTATTAATTTTAACTTTGATTTCAAATAAAAGGAATCTAAAAACAGACAAAAAAGAATGGTTATTAAAGTTCTTCCCTTTTTTAAATAAATAAAGAGATTTGAAATCTTTGAATATTGCCAAGAATATAGAATGTTGTAGATCTCTTTTTGATCTTGAATTTGACTACCTTATCATTCCGGTAGCTTAATTATTGTCCAAATTGCAAGAAAGTGAAGTTTTTATATTTGGTAAAAATTTACTTGTTTTCAAGTCGCATAACTTTGCGAATTTTGAAGCTTTTTTCCATCTGTAAAAGCCAAAGTCAAGCTTAATTAATGAACTATCCATAGAGTCCTTGGGTGACCGGGTCCTCGAAAAATCCAGGTCACCAGATCGTTTTGAAAAAAGCCGAAAAATGCGTTTTTTTCACTATTTCAAACTTGAATAATTCAATGACCGTTGAGTATTTTCAACTCCGGTCAAATTTAAGAAGCAACAAATTTAAACGAGTAAACACGGTGAAATATTTAGGTGTAAAAATAAATGATCAATTGTCGAACTCGTCACACCTAGATAATAGAAGAATAAGCACATTTGCGACATTGGGTGCCATTAAAAATAGTATACTTAACCAGAACAATCGACCCAGCTTAAGGTACATCTCTACAAAACATATTGTCGCCCTGTTTTGTATTACGGCGCCGAATGTTTACCACTAAATGTCTCAGAAACAAACACAATTCAAAAAGTCGAATCAAACACTATAAAGAGTCTGGTTGGGGTGAGAAGAAGAAAGCGGAGTACTTGGCTCTTAGCCGCGCTAAGTATAAATACGGTAACTGAGAGATTGACCGTCTTAAAAAATGGGTACTATCGCAATCTGATCGATAACAAGTACACTTGTAAAATAATCTAACAAGTAATCGAGCAATTGAAAAGTACTAGCAAAGGTATTAACAAGAAATCAATAGTCGCGGAGATGGTAAACAGGCACAAGAGTAATGATCTAAAATTTTTTACTTATATTAAATCAAAAGTTTACAAAATGCATATTTGTAATAATCATTTTTAATAACTTTTATTAATTCTTAATTTTAAAGATAATATAATAAGAATCAAATGTAAATAACTCTTAATTTTTCATCGTCGTTTGGCGTTAATTTAAATAAATAAATTTATTTATTTCAATCATTTAACATTATTTTAAATATTGTTTTATTAAAAATAAATTTTTCATCAGTCATTTTTGATTTAAAATTCAAACCCTTTTTTCTCCGTGATTTTCATTTTGTGAATTCTCTTTAGATGAAATTATAAAGGCTGTTGACGAACATCTTTCATTAAGCTTTTTTGAATTTTATTTTTTAATCTGAAGGAGCTTTAGCTTGAAGGATATGGCAAGAATTTTATCTACAAACAATGGACCTGTTGTTTGTAGACAAAAACCGAATCTATACTTTTTGGCCAAAATACTCTACGGCTCAGGGCCGTCCTGTGACTTTTTTCAACAAAGCCATCAGATAAGCTCTAGGACTTTTGCTTCGGCCTGCACAAGTAAAATGAGGCTGATAATTTTTATCTTTTGACTCAATTCAATCCCTAAAATTTTATTTTAAATTAATAAATTAAATCTGTGGAATGTTTAATTTTTCAGAAGAAAAAAAAGTACTTTTATTTTAATTTAATTCAATAATTAATGGAAAGATTTAATAACTTTGAATTTAAGTTTTAAATTTGAATTTTTAAAAAACAATGATGATCCAAAATATTGACATATTTTGTTAAATTAAATATGAGAAGAGTCGAAATTGTGGAAATCTCAAAAGTTTAATTTTTTCTTCCAAAAACCATTTAAAATTATGAAGTTCGCTTTTTTCACATTGGAGATTAGAGTTGGTCAAAAGTCAAAAATGAACTTAAAAATGTGCAAAATCCAAAGTCAGGTTTCCTAATAGTTGAAACAGCAAAAGAACCCAAAATAAATTTGTGATCAATTTTTAACTTGTAATTATTTTTGTAGTTTTGTTCTATTCTTTTGCAGTAAATTTCACAAAACCTTTAAAAGAAATTTTTTTTAGATTTTTAAAAAAATTAAATTTTTTATAAATGAATAATAGCAAAATACCAATTGAAATGGAAAATTTCATAATTGAAAAGTAAAATAATAATGCTATAATATTGAACTAAAAATAAGGACAGTGGTCATGTTTAAAACTGATTTTATGGTACATTATTTTTCTCTTCAAGTTTTTTTTTCAATGAAAGATTTAACATCTTTAAGATTTTGACATCTTATTTATTACGATTTTTTGCAACTATTTCTTCTGAAATAACTGAATTTAATAAAATTTACCTAAAATTTGGTAAAGGTTTTTCAATATTTTTTTTGATTAAAACATAAAATCAAAATTTTCAATTTTAATAAACTTCTAGCATTAAAATTATTTTATTATTACGATATAATTCTGACAAATTCAATCCAGATTTTCATTAATTGTTTCTAGTTTTCAGTATTTTGTTTCTTTATCATCTATAATAATGCCGGCAGAAAGTCAACTTTAAACTATCTGGGTGATGGTTTTTCAAATTAAAAGAAGGGTTCTAATTTATCAAGTATTAATTGCCACAATTATTACTAATTTAATTTTTTATTTCCAAAAAAAATTTATAAAAAATATTTAATTTTAAAATTTATTCAAAAATTTCTTTATTAATTCAAATCGACGCAAATTGTGTCATTTTCGCAATAAAATTAAGAATAAAAAACAACAATAAAATCTTTATACAAAGTTGAATTCAAGCAAATAATGAAAAATTAACTTTTTTTAATATTTAAATATAAGTTCATTTCAGTTACTTTTTAAGCATTCTTTTTAAGATGAATTCCAACACTAACAAATTAAATACTTATTTTATTGAATCTGAAAAAGTTATGTTAGACTATCTTTGAACGAATTTAGAATAAAAATCACATGAGAAACTAAAATTAAATTAACAAAACATCTCAAATCTGTAATACATATAATCATTTAAAATTTAGATTTTAAATAATCTAAATAATATCAAAATAATTCGATGATTGATTTTTTATAACGATTTTTTTTGTAAACAAATGATACAACAATGAATTATCTTATTGATAAAATAAACTCTTTTTATGATATCAAACAAAATGGTCGCTATTTAATTTACTTCAAAGATTCAGATGAAACCAAGCTAGAATGCAATAAAGAATTTATCATGGTTGTAACTAATGGAGAAAATGTATGGAAGTATGCGGTGAATGAAGATTTTTTTAAAATCAATAGCATAAATCAAGAAGAATTTTATTCTTTGATAAATTCTGAGCAGTTCGAACTTAATAACCTACCAAATGACAACACAGTTGACGATCTTGAATTCAAATTATTAAAAAAGGATATTAAAATAATTCTCAAACATTCAAAGACATCTAAAACGGAGCTAAAAAATCTTATTTTTAGATTATTTGAAAAAAATCTAAAATTAGAGAACGAGAATGTAAAACTTATTAAACAAAATGGTTTAATTCCAAATGAAACGAACAAAAGTTCGAGTTCAATTCTTCATAAATCGTCGCATGAATCAGAGTCAACAGGTCTTAAGAAATTTAGCATTTCGAAACATTCATCAAATCGAAAAAATACATATGGTATCATTAAAAAGAAGAAACCTAATGGAATCAAATTTGATGAAGAGGAAAATGATGATTAAAAGCTGATTTTAATTATTCTTTCATTTAAAATATTTCTGAACAAAAAAATTACTTTTTAAAAAATATGAAAATTATATTATTTTACAATAAAATTTTAATTGAATTTACAGTTTACAATTTACAATAAATGCACCTTTTTTACCTAAAATAATTTTTCTAATTTTAAAAAAAAGACAAAAATAAAGAATCAACAAGATTTAAATAGATTATTGATTTGGTTTACAAAAAATTCAAAAAAAAAGAAAATAAAATTTTTTTTTTAATAAAAATATGTTGGACTATGTTGCAGTATTTTTTCTAATTTTTTTATTAACTTTAATTTTTATTTAAATATTCAAGTATGAACATAAGGCTAGTGTCCAAAACCAACATAATTAGGAGAACTAATTAAGATAGCCTGATCAGATTTAAAAAAATTTCATTTTTTTAAATTAATTTAAAAATTACAAATATTATAAAGAGAAAATATTATACATTCAAAAATATAAAGTTTTTTATTTTAAATCAAATTTTGAAAAAAAAAACAAACTGATTTTGCATAAATTATATTGATATTATCATTCAATTTGTATTTGAATTTCACAATAACCTAAATATTTTTTTTTAATTTCAAATTAATAAAGCTATTGTTGTAACACAAAAAGATTTTTTTAAAAGTTTAAAACTAGAAATGAATAAAGTTCTCAACCAAATGTTTTTAATAACTTTTGCCTGTTTAAATATAAATTCGAATTAAAAAATCAAGATGTTTAAAATTTAATTTTATTTATTTTGAAAGTAAAAAAAAGAAAAATTTAAATATTTTTTAATATTTTGTGATGCAAAAAATTGCGTTTTGAGTGTGAGTTGAGTGTATCACGCAAACTTCGAGTTTTATTAGTTTCTAAAATAAATAAATATTTTTTTAAATGAAAAATGATTTTTTTGAAAATACTACTTTTTTAAAAATTTAATATAAATTGAAACATCTTAAATATTTGAAATTTTTCCTTAAAGAATTATTAATGGTGTTTAAAAAAATTAAAAATTATAGAAATTATAAATTATAAAATACAGTGATGATTTGATCTAAGGTTTTTACGTTATTTTACGTAAAATTACGCATTTTTACGTAAAATGACGTTAACTGACCATATTTTGCGTAAAATGACGTTGTAAACTTTCGTAATTTTACGTAAAATTACGCCTTTTTACGTAAAATTACTATTTTCACCGTAAAAAATTGTAAAAGGCCAAATTCCAAAAAATAGACAAATTTTACATGATTTTTAACTTTTTTCATGAAAAAAAACTTTTTGATAAAATTTTCAAAAAAATAAAAATTACCATTTTTTATGTAATTTTACGTAAAGACTAATTTTTTTCAAGTAAAAAATAATAAAAAAATGTAAATAATCGTAAAAAAACGTAAAATAAAGGATATTCAATAATAAACATTTTTTTTTTTTAATTTTTAACATAAAATCGAAAAGAACTCTGACTTTGTGTAATTTGTTGAAATTTTTAAAACAACGTTTTTTTTGTTGCATCACATGATAAAATTAATTCTTTCATGTATTTTTTTTAATAATTTTTTTTTAATGAAAATAAAAATAAAAATAGATCAAACTCACTTCAATTTGATATGATAGAAAGTAATTTTTTATCTTTAATAAGAATTGATTGATTTTATTCACTATTTTTAAATTTTTATATCTTCGAAAAAGCACTCTTCCGAAACTTTCAATTTTGATAAAATATTGTGAAATTCATAACAAAATATAAAACTCAAATTTTTAATTATTTTTTTAAACAAGATTAAGTTAATATCAAAAATTTAAAAATTTAATTAGAAAAAACTTTGAAAAGATTTTTTTTCAATTTTCCTGCATTGATTTTTTCAACACATTTATTTAATTATTTAATCAGTGAAATGTTTTAAATTTTTTTTCAAAGATTTTATTTAAAGATGATCAAAAATTGTAAATAAAATAATAAAAAAATAAGAAAATAATAAAAATACAAAATTAGGAAAATCTAAATAAGTTACAACATAATTATCAGAGTTTTTTATTGAATATTTTCGATTGAGAGATAAATAGCTTTTAGGTAAATTTATTGACAAATAATTTACAAAAAATTCATTTTACCATATTTAAATAAATGAAGAAGTGATGAACATTTTTTTTTCTCATTTTTAGCATGCTTAAGTTTCTAGAGATGATGATGAAATAGCTTTATTTATAGCGTGACTTTTGTTTCTTGTAATTGTTCCGAAATGAGCTGCCTTGTTTAATCAATTTTATTTTTTATTTATTATTTATTATTTTGAATTTAAATTTGTACTTCAGTTGATTTATAGTTAGCTGTTGATTCAGTAAGATGCTTGGCACTTGCTCGTCTTCGACTAACAGGCTTTTTATTCTCTATTATTTCTGTATCTATAACTTCGTAATCTTTGATGTTGGCTTGAATGTTTGAATTTGTTTTTCTTAATGATCTTGTTCTTAAACTTCCGAATTGGGCTTTAATATTGATAAAATTAAATAATTTTAAAATTTTTTATCTTTTTAATAGTTTACTCTCATTATTTTGAAGATTGGTCCTAGCCGATTTTGATCGTAGTCTTTGAACACCATCTTCAAATTCTTTAAATTTTTTAAAAATTTAAAATCAATTCAATTAACCAGATTAGCAAAAAATCGGAATTTTATTTATATTTTACTGCAAATTCTTAATGATATTAATATAAAAGTTTTTTTGAAAACAATTTTACAATTTTTTTGTTTCCAGCATACTATTAATATGGAAAATACCATAAAATTTTTTTATTTTTTTCCACAACTATAAAATTCGGCAATTATTACGATTATGCATAAAAATTAATTAACACGAAATTAAAAAGAAGTCCAATATTTATTACTTATTGATTTATAAAAATAAGTTTGTATATTTTTAAAAATTTAAAAGATACACAACTACAAAGAATTCGATATTATTTATTTTTAAAGTTTTGGGTCACAAATTATGGACTTAAAAGTAAAAAATAAAAAAAAATATTACGTTAAATACGATGATATTATATAAAAAAATAATATCTAAAAAAAATTACGTTAAAACTAAAATCGCCAATAGTAAAAATTAATTTTTGTTTTTTTTTTTAAATTGCTCCTTAAATAAATTAATATATTACTTAAAATAATAAGAATATTACCAAATATCAATTAATTCAAGTAGAAATCTGAAAAAAAATGAAGAATTCTCTCAAATCTACAAAAAAATCTGAACAATCGAATTTTGCTATTGGCGATTATAATTTTTACGTAAATTTATGTAATTTTACGTAAATATATGTAATTTTACAAAAATTTACATAGGTAAAATTACTTGAATTTACGCAAAATTTTGTAAATTTACGTAAAAAACAGTTATCGTAACACCACTTTAAATCAATTAAATTTTTCATTTTTTTTATTTACTGGTATATTTGTCTGCTTAAAAGAGAAAAAGGAAATTTTTAAAGGAAAAAATCACAAATTGCTTTTTCAATTAATCAGATAGAATTCCCTTCCAAATAGAATATTTCAATTATCCTTTTGGGAAAAAACTATTTTTGAAAATTTAAGTGATATTGTTATTTGCAAATAGCAAGCTTTATTCAAAATATCAATATGTTTACTAAATCATTAGATTTTTAGAACTAAAAGGATACAACGGTATTGTGAATTTCATACAAAAATTGAACAAAAATTCTTCATTATTTGATAAATTAAAATTAAAGTTAATAAAAAATATTAGAAAAAATAATGCAACAAAGTGCAACATACTTTGCTGCACCTTTTCAACCTAAAATAATATTTTATTTTATTTTTTTTTAGTAAATCAAATCAATAATCTATTTAAATCTTATTGATTCTTTATTTTTTTTTTTTTAAATAGAAAAATAATTTTAGGTAAAAAAGGTGCAACAAAGTATGTTGCACTATGTTGCAGTATTTTTTCAAATATTTTTTTATTAAATTTATTTTTAATTTATCAAAAAATGAATAATTATTGTCCAATTTGTATTTGAAATTCGCAATGCCGGATACAACTACTAATTTTGGTACTAATCTATGATAGGGGGTAGCCAAAAAAAACTATTTTTTTAACTCCCCCAAAAAAATTGGTTTTCTTAGGTTTCCATATACGCAGAATAAGAATTTGTGTTCGGAAAAGTCAAATTCAGATAGTGCTTTTACCTGCGCGAATCTTACTTTCTGATAGATAAGATGAATTAAAAAAACATCAAAAAATGCTTCAAAATAGACCATTTTGGACAAATTCCGATTTTAGAGAAAATAAAATTATTGTTAAAAATCACCTGAATTTTCACTTTCTTCCTCTCTAATTGTCTCATGTTTTTTTCTAAAGTAGCCGTTTTGCTGGCTTTCATGATTGTTATTTGCAGCCGAAACCCTTTCGTCATATACATCATTCATGGAAAAAGATTTTTTAAGCTGGTTGCCCAATAAATACTGGCCCTTGATGGCTGAGTTGACAAAAATATTTGATGCATACTGAAAACCAGAAGAAAACAATTGTAAAAAGGTTGTGTAGCCTTGTTGTTTAGTTTTTTCTATTAATTCATCTATTTCTTTCTCCCTTGAATTTAGAAGCGGATGAACCAATTTTTTGTAAAGTAGACTTGATCCACGCGTTGCTGGTGACAGAATCCAAAGAATGAACAAAATTTTTATCTCATAGTAGAAAGGAAACCAGGAAAAAAAAATATCTGAAAATGTCTCGAGAGTGGTGAATAAGGCAAAAACTATCCAGTACATCATCCATTTGATGTGTTCACGAACATCTTTATTCTTTATGGCTTTGTAGGATCTATATGCTGGAAATAGTGTACCAAGAACGAGACTTAAAGCAAGTGTTTAGGCATGTTATGAAATTATTCTTAACCTTTTTGGCAATCTTACATTAGACAGCGGGAAAACAAAGCGGACACCATTTTGCTAAATTGATGTTGTCATAATCTAAAAATCTTGAAAATTTTTTTCTTTCAAACAAAAACTAATTAATTTTTAATTTTTAGAATATCTTGGATATTAATAAGAAGAATTTAAGAAAGAGAGTCTAATATCCTCTATGGATTTTTCTTCTAGTCTCTATGTTAAAAAATCTAATTTCAAATATATATTTTAGCTTATAATTAATTAAAATTTAAATTTGCATTATAATCAAAATCGCATTAAAACAGGTTTTGATTTTGAAATATTGAAGCAAAATTAACTTAAACAAACAACAATTTCTATCATAATCAAAATCCAGCCGTCATATTTAAACAGGTAAACATCTTAATTTGAGCTGTTGTATTTGGCAAAATTCAGATGCACATTGCCAACTAAATCCTAATGCAAAAAGTCCAAGTCTGAAAATTTGCTGAATCTTAAAAAAAATTTTATATGAATTACATGACCCATATGGCGTATTTTCTAAATAAATAATTATAATATATATGGTTTTGGAATAACAAATTTTTTCGAAAAAAAGATGAATTCGTTGTAGAAATAAACGTCTTTCTTACAAATTTATATTAGTTTTTTTTTAAAGGTTAAACAAAAAACTTTATCTACAATTTTAATTAATTGATGATCAAATATTTCTGAGGTAGCTTTTAATAAATGCATTAGGTTTTGGAAAATCAATTTTTTATATTCCGAGTGTCACTCAAATTTTAAACTAATTTTTTTCCTTTTAAAATAGTTATTTAAGCATAAAAAATTTAATTTTTTAATTTTTAATTAAAAAAATAAGAAAAATATTTTATTAACCCGATTTTTTCTTATGCTATATTGCACTTGACCCACTCTTCAAATTGAATTATGCTTCATTTTAATTTTGCTTTCTAATCTCATCCAAAACCATTTTAAAATTTTTAACAAAATTAATACAGACCATGAAGTGTTTTTGAATTTAGGCACAGAATATTAGAAAAAGTCTGTCTTAAGTTTTGTTATAAAGTTTATAACCTAGTTTAACTAATTGATTGACTACAATATTTTAAAATTTAATAAAAAAATGACAGCCAGAGTCAATGTCAAAAGCAAAAGCCTCTGTGCTTTTTGGTCATTATCTACTAAAGTAAAGCAACTTTATTACTCAGACTTCTTTTCTTTTTTAATTAATTGATTTCGACATCTTGGTATCTCATGATTAATGATTTTCATTAATTTTTCAATTTTGAAAAATTATATTAACATTTTTTTTCCTTTAGAACTCTTTTTTTTTTTAAATTTTTTTTAGCTCAAAAATTGCTTTGCTCGTCATCAGTATCTTACTACAAATGACGAGTAATATTTTCTGAATTTCAATTAAGGTTCTAACTAGACTTTAATTAGTTTAAAATGATATTATTTTATCAACTTGTTAAATTTAAAATTTTTATCTTGGTGTATTTAATTTTGTTAATGGTATAAAATTATGTTCCTTTTAACTCGAAACGAAGCATAGTATGTGTTTGTGTCAATAGAATGGGATCTAGATTAATTCGTGAGGAGAAAAATCTGGTAAATTTAATGAATCAATTAATTAGACTGGAAAATTTTGGTAACAAAAACATCAGGGATTAATTTTATCTAAAAAGTTTGTTCAATGCAATTCTTCTAAGTTTTCAAATTAGTTTTCAAAAATTTTTTTTTATGTGTTTGATATTTTGAATTTGAAAATTTTCAAAATTTTCAAAAATAGTTTTTTCCCAAAAGGATAATTGAAATATTTTATTTGGAAGGGAAATCTATCTGATTAATTGAAAAAGTAATTTATGATTTTTTCCTTTAAAAATATCCTTTTTCTCTTTTAAGGAGACTTGATCTGTTGATTTACGGCATTATGAAATTTCATACAAAACTTCCAATACAAAAATAAAATAATTTCTAACTTTTGTTCTAAATGTCCAAAACTTGTTCTGTAAATGAAACAAAGTGAAACAACTGTTGTTTCACCTTCTGTGAAAGTCTGCAAAATCTGTGTGAATTCTGCAAAATTGCACCCTATTTAAAATTATTAAAAATAAAACGCAATTAATTTGCACAGATTTTGCAGACTTTCACAGAAGGTGAAACAACAGTTGTTTCACTTTGTTTCATTTACAGAACAAGTTTTTGACATATAGAGCAAAAGTTATAAAATTTTTTTATTTTTGTATTGGAAGTTTTGAATGAAATTTCACAATGCCTGATTTCCTGGAATATCATATTGATATTCTAATGTGTCGTCATCATTAATGGTTGCCAAGAGGAAATTTTCCCTCTAAATTATATTTTAAATAAATAAATTTATGGTTATAAGTTTTATTCATTTCTAAAATTTTTTATTATTTATAAAAGTCCACTTTAATAAATCATTCAAAATTTTATGCTTCTTGAGGCAGACAATTCGAAATATTTGAAACCCTATTTACAGAAAAGTTATGGCGCTGATCGCATCTTTTAATTCGATTAGCAGCCTATTATAACAATTTTTAGAGATGGGTTTTTCCAAAATGGTTTATTTACAAATATTCAGAGTTGTTTTTAAGTCACAAGTCTTAGGTCAAGTCAAGTCAATGACTTAAATTTTTTTTTTTTTTAAGCCATAACTTTGACTTATTTTTGTGACTTATAGACAAGTCTGATTTGAACAAGAGATATTTGGGCTTTGGGGGCTCTCGTCAAAAAGTTCAGTAGTACTGCTAAGTGCGAAACTTGCCTCAAAATTTTAATTATTTAATTAAATTTACCTTTTTTTTGCTGAAAAATTGGCTTTTATTCTTAGACTTTAAAAAAAAAATTTTAAGTCATTTTAACTTTGACTTAAATTTTTGTGACTTAGACTTAAAACTGTGACATAAAAACAAGTCAGCAAATATTCTTTAAAAAAAGCATTTTTAAGAGAGTTCTTCCAATGTTTAATTCCATAAAGAGCATTTAAAACGGTTTTTAGACCTAGGATTTTCAAAAATAGGACTTCCTAGTCTGTCATTTAGGAAGGAATTCTCCCAAATGATCATTTACGAATATTCTTTAAAAAAAAGCATTTTAAGGAGGGTTCTTCCAAAGTGTAATTCGATTAACAGCCTATTAAAAACCCATCTCTAAAATATTTTTTAGAGATGGGTTTTCCAAAATGTTAAATTTACGAATATGGAAAAAATAGAATGCTTACAAAGTAAAAGACACAAAAGGATACAAAAGGACAAAATATTATGCTTACAAAGTAAAAGACACAAAAGGATACAAAAAGACAAATGATATTAATAATTAGATGGGCGATGGCGAAATCGATTTCGTAGATTTTGTGATGTACTGGGTCAAAGATTTCTCTGGATTTCTTGATGAAAAAGATGATAAACGGACTAAAAGAAAGGAAATTGATTGTGGTACTCGGGTTTGATCCTTTGTTTTGACGAAAGACTGTTGTTAAATCGTTCTTGAAAAATCGATTCTGAATGTAGCTTTGGCTCCTTTTTCCAAAACCAAAACCGATGCTTTAACCATTGATCGAGCATAAAATGTCACTATTAGCTATTTTGTCAAAGGTATTTTCGAGGTCAAAGAATACCAATAATGTTGGATGTTTATTTTTGAACTTCTATTGTGTGGTCAAGCCGTATAATTTGGTCTTTTTGTTCTCCAATTTCTTTGTATTTAGTTCCTAGATCAGTGTCTCTTCTTTAGAATTTTGATTACAGTTGATTAAGACATAGACGATTTAAATATACTATTGCACACTAACTATCGTTAACCTGGTATTTTTTAAATTGTTATTTAATTTTACTTCAAATTAATATTGAATTTAAAAAAATTTTAAAAATTGATTCTGGCTTTTTTATTAATTTATTTATTAAATTGTGTCGAGCTAAGGCTCCTTCAGATTAAAATAAAATAAAAATCAAAAAATTTTAAAATACATTAAAACAAAAAAAATTAAATAAAATTTAAAGTAAAATCAATTAAAGTAAAAATATGTAAAATAAATTGAAAATACTGGTCATAAGGTATTGAACAGTTCAGGAAAGAAAGAAGAAATAGTTAGATAGCAATTACACAATGGAGTCGGGTATTCGACATATCTTGATTCAAAACCCGCTTTATATTCATCAACCAGCTTGACAACCAATGGAACAGAATGACGCAGTCCTCCCGTTCATATATCTTTCGCTCAATTCAAAAAGTCGATTCGAGACAGTTTAGAGTTTAAGTTTATTAAGGTCCCCATGATGCACAATATTGGAAGGAGTATCATATTTTAGTTAAATTATAAAACTGACTGCTGAGTTTTGTAAAACTTGAATTTTTTTAATGTTTGTTTCTGAAAATGAATTCAGACACGGAAAAGAGTAATCAATTATAGATCCGATTATAGATTTATAAAGGTTTTACTAGTGTGTAATAGTTAATACTCCATTTTTTGTTTGACAATATTTTTATTAAGTTTAACCGTGAACTACAACGCTGTTTTATTCATCAACCATTGGGGTTAAGGTTAATTTTGACTCTCTATTTTTTTATCATATATCTTAATTTTATATCAATATTTTACTTATTATATTTAGTGAAGACGATGAAGAAAGACTTTTCAACAGATATTTTCATCTTCCACTTGAAGAACCATTTTTCTAATTCGTCTTTCTAATATCTTATTTTCTAGATTTCCTATTTTCTTTAAAATTTAGAATGTGTCCAAGTCGTCAGCAAAAAGAAAAGAGTATTTACCATTTTCTTTATTTTTTTAGGTATATCTTTGATAAAAATACTAAAAAGTAATGGACTAATTACTGAGCCTTGAAGAACGCCTGTACTATTATGGTATTATGGTATTATTATTGTCAATATATGTCTTTTAAACTTTCTTTACATTTTTTTTTAGCTGATTTACTTTATTTTTATTTTATCTTATTTTATTAACTCTACTTTTTTTTTTATACTTTATTCTGAAGGAGCTCTAGCTCGGTACAGAAAACAAATAAATAAATAATAATAAGTCGAGGAATGGCTCGTTGAACAAAATAAACAAATCCTTAATCTTTTATACAATCGCCTTTTTTAACAACAATTTTTATTTTTAATTTGTTGCTTTGTTGTCTACAAAATTCTGTTGAACAATTGTTCCTAGCCAAAATAACACTTTGAGTAAACAAGAATGTCAATAAAATTAAATAATGCTTAAATCGACAGGACATTATCTACTCCATTTTGTCCAAGAACAACTCTTGATTCAAATCCAAGTCCAAGAACAACTCTTGATTCAAATCCAAGTCCAAGAACAACTCTTGATTCAAATCCAAGTCCAAGGGAACATAGTCAGGAATATTTAACAAATTCCTTAACAAATTCTGATACAGCTAGTGAAAACCAAGTGTTAGATTTCAATTTAAATTGTGGAACTAATTTAGACCTTAACACAAGCTCATAAAAGCTGCTTTAAAACAATCTTATGATGACTACTTTAATATATATGATCTTGAATCAAATGATTTCTTAATAGCATCAACTTTCTTTCACCCTTTTTATAAAGAATTCGAGTTCATAAACCGAAATGAACGTAATTGTACAATCAAAATGGCTAAAATTTTTCTTATAGATCTTTTCAAATGAAAAAGATTTGATGAACTAACTGCTGGTGCTAGAAAAGAGGGAAGCATAAAGGCTCATTCATTAAAGAAAAAGCTCAACTCTGAAGACTCTGAAAATTCATTTGACGAAGATGAAAAATCAATTGATATTAAAAAAGAGCTCAATAAATATAGAAAAAATAGAAGTAATATCGATGTATTGGATTACTGAAGGTTTAATAAATCCCAATTTCCTATTCTTTCTAGTTTAGCCTCAGTTGTTTTAGCAGTCCAAGCAACAAGTGTTCCGAGTGAGAGATTTTTCTCACATGCAGGCTATCAGCTTTGGAACCGGAGAAATCGGTTGTCAAAAAAACATTTTGAAAAAATAATGTTTATTTACGAAAATAAAGTCATTTTAAATTAGTTTAACATTAATTAATTTAGCAGATGAAATTAAAATTTTTCCCTTTATTTTTCGAATTAAATAATTATTTTTTTTCTTAATTTTGTAATTAATTAAAACAACAATTTATTATAGTTTTTTTTTTCAAATTTAATTTTGAAGAATCCTTTTCAATAAACCATTTAAATAAAATATTTTTCTTTACTAAATAAGAATTTATTTTACTAGAGACTTGAGTTGAAGAAAAATTTCAAGTCAAGTCAAAAGACTTGATAGACGAAAAGATGAAATGAATATAGCTCTTAATGATACCATAGACACAACAAGCTTGGGAGACACTTTAATCAACACATTTACTCCAATGATTTCAGATTTTTTGCCTACAGCTATTACAATAGCCATTATAGGAAAATAAACTTAAATTAATTTTTTACTTTTAAACTATTTTAAACCATTTTATTAATTGACGAAAATAACTACTAGAAAATTCAGCTTTACTTTCAAACCAGAGGAGATTGAAAAAATTTAAAGGTTTTCAAATTTTTTTTGTCGAATAATTTTTTGATACCTCCAAATGTACAAAATAAATTGTGCTCAACTTGCACCGTGCCAATGGCTAAAGAAGCTTCAACTAAAAAAAATAATAATTTTTCTAAATTTTATTAAGTAAAATATTATTTTTAAAAAGATATTTTATGATTAAAATAGCGGTGGATCCACCATGAGACCATGTTTATTTGATCTTAAATTTTAAATTTTAGCATAACTTAAATTTAAAAATTAATTAAAAATATTCAAAAATTACAATTTATTTTTTTTAAAAAGCTAATTAATTAAAAGTATACATTATATAAAATATGTGTGTAAAATTTCATTTGATGACATAAATTTAATCTAAAGATATTTACAAAAAAAGATCATCTATTTTATTTTCTAACTTTTTTAAAAAATGCTTCAGTTTTTAAGGTTTTTTTTGATATAACTTTTACAAAATTTATCGGAATAAAATAAATAATAGCTCATATTTATCAGAATAAAATTTTCTATAAAATGATGTATCAAACAAGTATTCGAATTTTCATAACCATAGAGGACAAGACAGGTCAAAGTATTTCTCATTCCTGAGGATATCACCAGACTTGTGCAAAAGTAAAAAAAAAAGTATTTTTAAAGTCTTTTGAAAGTCAAGTCAGAGACTTGAGTTGAAGAAAAATTTGAATTCAAGTCAAAAGACTTGATTTTAAATTTTTTTTTTCGAAAAAAAGTCTTTTGAAAACGTTGAGAGATGTCGCTTTCAATTTTTTTTTATATAAATAAACCTTATGCTAATTTTGTTTTGTAATTTTGTAATTGAGTTAGATTATAAAAAACGATTCCTTTTTTCATAAGCCAGTATAAAACTTATAGCTTCATTTAATAAGAATTAAAAGTATTGTTATATTTCCTATATTCTTTTTAGCTTAACTAAAGTTTTTAAAACTTTGTTTGTTCCTTAAATACTATATTTATAAAGATTTACTTATTGGATTTCAACATTTAAAATTTCAAAAGACTTTTTTTCAAAAAAAAAATTTTAAGTCAAGTCTTTTGACTTTAACTTTATGACTTTTGAACAACTCTGATAAAAATCCTAAAAAGTAATGGACTAATTACTGAGCCTTGAGGAACACCTGCATTAATATGGTATTCATGACTAATATGACCATTTACATTTACTTTAAATGATCTTGAGTCTAAGAATGAATTAATCCAATGTATTAGGTAAGGGGCAAGGTTCATTTTTATTACATATACATTAGTTTATAACAGAGTTATTTAAAAGTCCAAAATTAAAGTCCTAGTTCCATCTTTAAAATTTATTTTTAATTTTTAAATTATTATCAAAAAAAAAAGGAAATTTTGAATTTCTTTATTAGTTTACAAATAAGATCATCATGTATCAAACGCTTTGGAGATATCAAAAAAAGGAGAACAAACTTTTTTCTTTCTAATTGATGATTCTACAATTTTTTGAATAAGGAAGAAAAGATTATCATTTTTATGCTTTTAGATATGATAGTATTTTTTTTGTTACAAAAAAACAGCAAAATACAAAATAATTTTCTTAAAATGAATGAAACACTTTATTTAATTACAGTGGTGTTACGATAATTGTATTTTACTATTTTTTCCTATATTTTACGTAAAATATCGTAAAATTACGAAAATTTACGTAAATTTACGTAAAATTACCAAAGTAAAATTTAGTAAATTTACGGTATTTTACGTAAATTTACTATATTTTTTGTAAAATTTAGTAAAAAATAGTAAAAACCAAAATGTCCAAAAAAAACCGAAATTTTGACATTTTTTAAAAATTTTTTATTTTTTTTTTAGTTTTTTATTTTTAAAGAAAGAAAAAAAATTTTGTAAGTTTTACTTTTTTTTACCTTTTTTTACGTAAATTATAGTAAATTTTGGTAAATTTTAATTAAAAAGAGTAAAAATATGGAAATATTTTGTTATTTTGAAATTATTTATTTAAAAAAGTTTGACAATGAAAGTAATTAATACTTTTTTGAATGCTTAAGCTAAAGTACAACGTAACAAAAAATACAAATGGGATAAAAAGTTTTTAATTTATTTTTTGGAGCATTTCGCCATTTTAATTGAATTCGCAGCCTTTTCCCACGCTTCTTTAAAGCTCGAGTTTTTGGGAACATACTTTAATAGCTCATCTTATTTTACAAAAATTTTCATAAATATAAAAATAACTTCAAATAATAATTTTACTTTTAATTTCTAATATTTGTCTCGGATATTTTGATTGGTAATATGCTAGCGTTTGATTAGTGTCATCATTAAACCTACTTTCGAGTTCACATCTCAAAAAATTCGTAAACTCTTTATTATTAACTTTTTTTTTAAAAAAAAACTATAGATTTAGTCATTTTACATTTATTTATAGAAAATTTACCTATTGATTCATTATTAATAACCGTTTCTAAACTTTTCCTACATTGTAGAGAAAATTCATTTGTACTTGAACTTGTTCTAGGAACTTCAGAAAAAACTTTTTTAGATTGGATCTCAGTTCTCTCGCAGCTTAAAATATCCTTAATCTCCTTTTGATCTTCGTTTAACTTCAAAATATTTGAATTTAACCTAAATAAATTCTCGTTCAATGAAGATATAGCTTTTTCAACTGAATTAAAACCCAGGCCGTTAGTTTCTTTTAATTTACCAGTCTAAAAAATAAAGAATGTAAAAATAAAGAGTGTAACTTAATAATAAAAGTCTATGCATAAACTTTGATAAAAAAAATCTTAAATAAAAAATTAAATTTTTAAGTTTGATAAAATTTCAAAAGTCTTGCATAGGTATTTTTAATAATTTTACTTTTGTTTTAGGAACTTTGAATATTTTTGAGCATTGAATCGTTGCATTAACAATAAGATGTTTTTTTCATGTTCATGCACAAAAGATATTCTTGTTCCTTGTAAAAGCTAAAGGGAAATTTTTGAATTTTTAAATAATAAACCATTTAATTTAAAAAAAAACCTCATGCTTTTCGAGTGGTTCGAGAATTTTAATAATATCAACACTACCTGGTACCTGATTTAAGAAATGAAACGGATGTTTGTCATTTTCTATTTCGTATATGATTGCAATCATTTCTAAATCATCTTCTTTCTTAACTTTTTTGCTAATTTTCTCTTCATGTTCTGAATCACTAGTTGTAATAACTTCATCCTCAGTTTTTGTTTTTCTTTTTGATTTTTTTTCATTTTTTGGTTTTGGCTTAGGAGCCATTTTACTATATAATACTTCAGAAAATAAAAAAAAAATAAATTTCAATAGTTTTATATAGCTAAATTAGTTATGGCTCCTTTCAAACGTCTTTGTGAAGCTCGTGAAAAAAATAAAGAAAGCAAAAGAGAAAGATTTAAAGAGCAAATTTTTTATTTGAATAAAAAAAATTATAAGCCAAAGCGTATTAGAAAAATTTTGAAGCTTTCAAATTGCAAACAAGCTGTTCCATCAACAAATGTATTATTTCATTTTGTTTAAGTCAAAAATTTCATTTTGTTTTAATCTTTTGTTTAGTATATTAAAAAGATCCTTTCAGAAAAAAACAAAAAAAGAGAGAGGGGTATTAGAAGTGATGTTGTAAAAAAAAAAATTGTAGATTACATTAAAGTAATTTTTCAAGCTATAATTTGAAATATAATTATTTAATAATTTGTAGAAAGAAACAGAAAAAAACAATGGAACAATTTCTTCCTTTAAACTTTCTTTTCAGATAAAAAAAAAATTCAATGTTAAAATCTGTGATTCCACAATAAGAAAATATCGTCAAAAATTAGGTTTATGTTTTAAATTGAGTAAAATTAATCGGGCTGAACTTTAGAACTTTAGACTGTTTTTCAATTGTTTGATAATTATTTTAAATTTTAATTTAAAAAAATTAAAAAAAAAAACTCGAAAATAAAACTTTAATATTCAAAATTAAAAAAATGATTTAAGCGAATTAAATTAAGGAAAAAGAATCAACAATAAAATTGAGTCATTTTTTAAGCAATTTAAAGGCATTAAAAGTTCATCCTACAAGTTTATTCTAAAATACAAAAAATTGATTCTTTAGGATTTCGTTATCGCCGTTTACGCCAGGCCCCATATTTATCAGATGCGCACAAACTAGCGAGGCTAGTTTGGTGTTTAAAACATAAAGACTTTGACTTTAAAGATGTTGTATTTGTTGATGAAACAACTATAAGATTATTCGAAAGACCGCTTTATCATTTACGATACCCTTCTTCATATCCCAAAGCTTTACCATGTACATCCAAAAATAAATCAAAGATTAATATATGGGGCGGAATTTCATTTAAAGGCGCAACAAAATTCGCGGTATTTTTACTTAATTTTATTTAACTTTACTTCGTTTTAATAAAAAATACATATTTTTACTTAAAAAAGAAATTTAAGGAAAATATGAACGCTGAGTTATATTGTGAAATTTTGGCAAAATATTTATTACCATTTGGAGCTCATAAATACAACTACTTTTTTAAATTGCATCAAGATAATGACCCCAAACATACATCAAGCTTGTGTACTTCATTTTTAAAAGAAAATGATGTGTTTTGGGTAACTTAATTTTTTATAAATTCAAAGAATTTAAAAATAATTTGAAGGTAAGATCACCGCCAAAATCACCGGATTTAAACCCAATAGAGCTTTTGTGGAATGAGCTAAAAGTTTATATAAGGGGGAAAAACATAAAAAGCGATTTAGATGCGTTTGATGCTATTTTTGAGTTTGAAAAAACATTAACTCCCGAAAAGTGTCAGAATTATATAAATCACTTAAAAAAAGTAAGAATTTTTATAACTATAAAAACACAGCTAAAAATTAAATTAATAAACAATTTGAATATAGGTAATTAAAATCGTTATTGAGAAAGAAGGTGGATGGTCGAACCATTAGTTTATATTTTATCGGTTTTTTAAAATGTTATATATATAAATGATTAAATACTTTGTATAAAAAAATCAGTTAAAAATGTATATAAATTTTTTTTAAAAAATATTGATTATTTTCCGTATTTTTACTCTTTTTAATTAAAATTTACCAAAATTTACTATAATTTACGTAAAAAAAGGTAAAAAAAAGTAAAACTTACAAAATTTTTTTTCTTTCTTTAAAAATAAAAAACTAAAAAAAAAATAAAAAATTTTTAAAAAATGTCAAAATTTCGGTTTTTTTTGGACATTTTGGTTTTTACTATTTTTTACTAAATTTTACAAAAAATATAGTAAATTTACGTAAAATACCGTAAATTTACTAAATTTTACTTTGGTAATTTTACGTAAATTTACGTAAATTTTCGTAATTTTACGATATTTTACGTAAAATATAGGAAAAAATAGTAAAATACAATTATCGTAACACCACTGTAATACATTTGTTGTTTTTATTTCAAAGGATTAAGTAGCAAAGCAAATCAAGCATCTAATAATTTACTTGTTTGAAAAAAAAAAAAGAAAAAAAATTTAACAGACAACTAATTTTATACAGTCAGCGTATGTACCAAATATCATTTTATTTAAACTGTGAATATAACAAAAAAGAAAAAAAAAAGCCCACAAAAAAATATAAACTAAATTCAGGCGAGAAGAGTCAGAGCGGAATTTTGATTCGAATTTAGTTGTTGATGATGCTGAGGCACAACTTGAACTTGTATCTGCACTTGGACCTGTACTTGAGCGGGCACAGTCGTAATAATATGCTGAGTATGCTGACTAGAATTGGCCGAGTAGAACTGGGCCGACTGGGCGGCAGTGGGGGCGGCCTGGGGCGAACCGTTGGCACTGCTGTTGCCATGGCAACCAGTCGTCAACGAATTGCTCGAAGCGTAGCCGTTGGTGACCAGCTCATTGACGTCAGTGATGTGATTGGGCTCTTTGATGCCGGGCTTCCAGCCGGCGGGCGAAACAGCGCCGCCCTCGTTGCCCATAATGGACGCGGCCGCCGCCACCGCCTGCTGCTGCTGCTGCTGGCTCATGGACGCCAGACTGGTCAAGTCGACGCCCGCCTTCTTAAACAAACAATAGAAGAGGGCGTCCAGCCGCTGGCACGACATGGCCAACGCTTTGTACCAAGTCTTTGAGTTATTTTTGGACTTGAACAAGGGCGCCAGATAAAAGGGCGAGTCGCGATCAAGACAATTGTTTGGTCGACGCGAGCGGTAAATTTTGTACGCCTCAATGGGACAGTAGAGCGGCGGCTGACGGGTGTACACCCGCGGACAATTGAGCTCGATGCCGGTGGTGCTGGAGGCGGCGGCAGCGGCGGCCGCTCTCAACTTGCTGGTCTGGGTGCCCGTTTTGGTGCGATGGGTGGTGCGCGGCTGACCGGGCAGAGTGGGCGGGTTGCGCGTCGTCTTTTTGGCGTAGGTGGCCAGGGTCAAGTACTCGAGACCGTTGTGGGCGTCCCGCTCGAGCAGCATGTCGCCCCACACCAAGTTGAGGTTGCCGCGCCACGCTTTGTCCTCCTTCAAAAACTCGCCAAAGTAAATCATGTTGTTGAGGTAGATTTCGGCGAGCAGACAGTCCGGGTTGTCGCGGTTCAGCAGGCCCTTTTCTTTGAGCAAGTTGCGGTGAAATTGCAGCAAGTAGCAGGTGTCCTTGGTCTTGGTGCGTATGAGCTTGCCGATGGAGCGGACCAGGTCGCGTTTCTTTTTGAGGATGGTGCGCGCCTCTTTGAACGTCTCGGAGCGGAGCAGGCTCTCGGCATAGTTTTTTGTTTTCAAGTAGCGCTCGAACGAGTTCATGAAGCCGATCAGGCTCTCGGGCTCGTACTCCATGCCGTCGGACTTTTTGGCCAGCTCGAAAAAGCTCTTCAAGTAGGTGTTCATCTGAGCGGGCTCCATGTTCTCCATGGGCGTGGAGTCGCCGTAGGACTGGCGCACATAGTTCTCCAGCTTCTTGACGTCCCATTCGGTCTTGCGGAACGTGTGCGTGGACACATTGGAGCCGTTGAGGATGAAGGCGCCGGAGGAGAGGCCGCCGCCGGGCGACAGCGCCAGCGTGTCCTCGAGCAGGTCTTGTTTGAAGCTGATGTCGGCGTCGGCGTCCTCCTGCAGGTTGGAGTCGTCGCACTGGTCCAGGTGCACGTCGTTGAGGCTGAGCGAGCCCGCGTTCTGCTCCGACTCCAGGTCGTTGGTCTGCGAGTCCTCCTGGCTGCCGGGCGCGCCCGCCACCTCCATCAGCGAGTTGAGCTCGGCCGCGTTCACCAGCTCGTTGGTCACCAGCAGCACGTCCCCGCTCGGGTCCACCGCCATCGGCTCCTCGGCCTCCCGCTTCCTCTCTTCGTCCACAGTGCTCTCAAAAGACAACTGATCCATTGTGTTCGCTGGCAATTTATTTTTAGTCTTTTTTTTTCGCTTTGCTAGCCGCCCGATTCAAAAAAATTATCTAGTCTGGGTAATGACATTTAGTTGGAATTTTTAATCTTTTTTTTTTTCTCTTAAGGATACGGAGACAAAAATAGGGACCGAAAAAAAAGATGAGTGTACGCAGTGAGAGGAAATTTTTTTGTTGTGTTCAAAAATTAGAAAATGATTTATTGGATTTTATGTTGCAGGATTTTTGTCGCTTAGTATAAATATGGAAAAAATGGAGACTTGAGAAAAAAATTGCTCCGTCTCACTTCTGTGTGAGTTGCAAATTGAAAAATGAGAAAAAATTATTAAAATTGGATCATTGACGAACCACGTGTGCATGTACACACACGAAGATTCTTTAATTTTATAGCTATAGACGTGCAAAGTGTCTGCTTGAGTCAGAGTAAAGAAATTTTCATGTGCACCACTGGTTAGAGACACCTGGAGACTAAATTAACCAAATTACTTTCAAAAAAAAGAGGATTGTATTCAAAGCATCTCCGAATTAATTTATACCCGTTGAATTTGTGCCCATTTACTAAAGGGGATTGTCGGGCATTGTGAAATTTCATACAAAACTTCCAATACAAAAATAAAAAAATTTTATAACTTTTGTTCTAAATGTCAAAAACTTGTTCTTAATTTTTAATCATTTATTATTATCAAAAAATTATCTAAAAAAGATTTTTGAAAATTTTTTTTTATTAATTACGTTAAATATGTTTGCATTAGTATTAAAAATTTGTATGCGTAAAAAAAAAATAAAGTCACAAGATTAATTTAAATGAAGTCAGATAAAAAAATACAAAAATTATTCACTTTAATTATTTAAAAAAATGCTTAAAGTTTATTTCCATTAGTATGGCATAATTTACATATTGTTTGAGTCTTTTGCTCCTCGATACAGACACCGCATGTTAGTCGATTACAAAAATCACAAGTAAAATTTGTTTTGTTTTCTTTACAATATCTTATTTGACATTTTTTGGGTCTACATTGACTCTTTTGTTTTAAAGTGGACTAGATAATGAACTTGAACTGTCAATTCATCATCTGAAGAATCTGAATTCACTCTAGAACTTGTTTGCATTTCATCTTCACTCTCATTTTGATCATCAATATCATTATTGTCAGATCCTGAGTCAATACCATTACAATCCCGCAATTTTTCCAGTTGTTCCTTGGCTTTAAGTGCAGCTAAACGTTTCGACATTTTATTTTTATTTTCAATTATTATTTAAGGTTTTACAAGCATCAAGAAGAAAAAGCATCGTATGTTTCAAAATGACACGACTGGTGATTAACATATACTTTTTTTTTTGCTCAGAAAAAAAAAACTTTTTAATGAAATTTTTTAATTTTTTTATTATTTAGTTATAAATAACTAGATTCTAGCTGATGAGACTTAAAAATGAAGTATCAAGTTTTATTAAATTATAAAAATTCATGTTCAATACCGATTCAAACCGGTCCCAATTTATAACCGGTTTTTTAGACCGGTGCTCATTTAAAACCAGTTTCATTGAACCGGTCTACCAGCCCTAGGCATGTCATATCCAGAGTTGTTCAAAAGTCATAAAGTTAAAGTCAAGTCAAAAAACTAAAATTTTAAATTTTAAATGTCGAAATCCAATAAGTAAATCTTTATAAATATAGTATTTAAGGAACAAACAAAGTTTTAAAAACTTTAAATATCCAGTGGTGTTACGATATCTGTATTTTACTATTTTTTACTATATTTTACGTAAAATATCGTAAAATTACGAAAATTTACGTAAAATTACCTAAGTAAAATTTAGTAAATTTACGGTATTTTACGTAAATTTACTATATTTTTCGTAAAATATAGTAAAAAATAGTAAAAACCAAAATGTCCAAAAAAAAACCGAAATTTTGACATTTTTTAAAAATTTTCGTTTTTTTTTTAGTTTATTATTTTTATAGAAAGAAAAAAAATTTTGTAAGCTTTGCTTTTTTTTTACCTTTTTTTACGTAAATTATGGTAACTTTTGGTAAATTTTAATTAAAAAGAGTAAAAATACGGAAAATAATGAAAATTTAAAAAAAAAACTTATATACATTTTTAACTGTTTTTTTTATACAAAATATTTAATCACTTATATTTATAAAATTTTAAAAAACCGATAAAATATAAACTAATGGTTTGACAATCAAAATATCCGAGCCAAATATTAGAAATTAAAAGTAAAATTATTATTTGAAGTTATTTTTTATTTTAATGAAAATTTTTGTAAAATAAGATGAGCTATTAAAGTATGTTCCCAAAAACTCGAGCTTAAAGAAGCGTGGGAAAAGATTGCGAATTAAATCAAAATGGCGAAATGCGCCAAAAAATAAATTAAAAACTTTTTATTCCATTTGTATTTTTTGTTCCATTTGTACTTTAGCCTGAGCATTCAAAAAAGAATTAATTACTTTCATTGTCAAACTTTTTTAAATAAAAAATTTCAAAATAACAAAATATTTCCGTATTTTTACACTTTTTAATTAAAATTTACCAATATTTACCATAATTTACGTAAAAAAGGTAAAAAAAAAAGTAAAACTTACAAAATTTTTTTTCTTTCTTTAAAAATAATAAACTAAAAAAAAAACAAAAAATTTTTAAAAAAATGTCAAAATTTCGGTTTTTTTTTGGACATTTTGGTTTTTACTATTTTTTACTATATTTTTCGTAAAATATAGTAAAAAATAGTAAAATACAGATATCGTAACACCACTGTATAGTTAAGCTAAAAAGAATAAAGGAAATATAACAATACTTTTAATTCTTATTAAATGAAGCTATAAGTTTTATACTGGCTTATGAAAAAAGGAATCGTTTTTTATAATCTAACTCAATTACAAAATTACAAAATAAAATTAGCATAAGGTTTATTTATATAAAAAAAAATTGAAAGCGACATCTCTTAACGTTTTCAAAAGACTTTTTTTCGAAAAAAAAAATTTAAAATCAAGTCTTTTGACTTGAATTCAAATTTTTCTTCAACTCAAGTCTCTGACTTGACTTTCAAAAGACTTTAAAAATACTTTTTTATTTACTTTTGCACAAGTCTGGTGATATCCTCAGGAATGAGAAATACTTTGACCTGTCTTGTCCTCTATGGTTATGAAAATTCGAATACTTGTTTGATACACCATTTTATAGAAAAATTTATTTTGATTAAAATGAGCTATTATTTATTTTATTCCGATAAATTTTGTAGAAGTTATATCAAAAAAACCTTAAAAACTGAAGCATTTTGTAAAAAAGTTAAAAAATAAAATAGATGATCGTTTTTTGTAAATATCTTTTGATTAAAATTATGTCATCAAATGAAATTTTACACACATATTTTTAATATAATATATACTTTTAATTAATTAGCTTTTTAAAAAAAATAAATTGTAATTTTTGAATATTTTTAATGAATTTAAAAATTTAAGGTATGCTAAAATTTAAAATTTAAGATCAAATAAACATGGTCTCATGGTGGATCCACCGCTATTTTAATCATAAAATATCTTTTTAAAAATAATATTTTACTTAATAAAATTTAGAAAAATTATTATTTTTTTTAGTTGAAGCTTCTTTAGCCATTGGCACGGTGCAAGTTGAGCACAATTTATTTTAATGTACATTTTGAGGTATCAAAAAATTATTCGACAAAAAAAATTTGAAAATCTTTAAATTTTTTCAATCTCCTCTGGTTTGAAAGTAAAGCTGAATTTTCTAGTAGTTATTTTCGTCAATTAATAAAATGGTTTAAAATAGTTTAAAAGTAAAAAATTAATTTAAGTTTATTTTCCTATAATGGCTATTGTAATAGCTGTAGGCAAAAAATCTGAAATCATTGGAGTAAATGTGTTGATTAAAGTGTCTCCCAAGCTTGTTGTGTCTATGGTATCATTAAGAGCTATGTTCATTTCATCTATTCGTTGGTACAATAAATCGATTACATTTTGATTTGATCCAAAATAGTTCTAAAAACTCAATTTATAAATAATTTTATATACTTTGATTTATTAAAATACTTCCAAATATAGCAAAAACTCTGGTTCTAATGCTTGTTGAATTGTTGTATCACCTACAATGGCTTTCAGGAGTGAATAATCCTCTTGTTTGATGGCAATCCAATTAATTTCGGCCAATTCAGGCAAAAATACACCTTCTACACCAAGTTCTGTTTTAAAGGTTTCATAGTGATGAATATTTGTTTCAAAAAATCCCTTCAAATAAAAGTTTTTTCATCAAACATATTTTCTAATTATAACTTGATCTACTTTGACTAAGTTAATGCTTGTCGGGTTGATCATTCTATTAAGCTTAAATCCACCATACAAAGGTAAAAGATTGAGCATCAGATCGAAATTTTTCATTTTTATCTCGTTTGATACCTCATTTCGAAGTCTTGGTGCCCCGAAACAAATACCAATCACCAATGTTACAATGATACTTAAAGATTTCATTTTAATTTATTGAATATGCTTTAGCTTAGATTTTTATATATGTAAATAAAATGTGTATTGAGAAAAATTGCCTTCTTTGTCATTTGGCCTTGAATACAAGCTTATCTAGAAAATTGATTAATCTCTGTTTCTTATAAAGCGTATTCTAAAATTTTAATAAATTTTTCCTTTACTGATAAAAAAGATGATGTTTGTTAATTTATAAAATTTTCACTAGTAACTGCTACCAAAGCTACCCACTTTATAAAACATTATCAATATATATCAAAATTATGCATTTATAAAACCCTTAGTCTCATAGAAAAATATATTTTATAAAGTCATAAAAATAAAATATAGATAACAAATTAGAATTGTTTTAGAAAATTTTTGTTAAATAAAATTCACAACTCCATGAAGAAAGACGAAAATATGAATTAAAAAATACAATTCATTTTTACAATCGTTCTCATTAGACGTCATCTAATTAAATTTTGGTTTCTACATACCAATTGTACTAAATGAATAGGATAAAGTTTAGCTGTCAAAAAATCCTTAATTTTTTTAGTTCAAAAAAGATCTTTTTTCAGATTCAAATACTGCTGTAAATAATCGTAAATTTAAAAATACAATTTAGTTTATTTTTGGACACAACGTTAAAATATTTAATTTAAATTTTAAATTATTTTTAAACCTAAAAATCAGCTCAACAATTTACTAATTTTCATTTCATCATAAACAATTTAATTTAATAGAACAAAATGATAAAAAATTTAATAACTTTTTTCAAAAGCTTAAAAATAATTTAAAAATAAGTCTGTTAATGCAACATGGTGCAACATACATAATTGCATCAGCTGTCGAAGTCTGATGATTGTGAAGTTCGTTTCAATTCGATCTCTTCAATTCAGAAAAATTTGAATAACTTTTTTACTTAATCCTAAAATATATGTCTGCAAAAACTCTGCAATGAAATTGCACAGTTGAATATAATACTTTTTAATGGCGTGCAAAATGCAGAAAATTGCAGAGTACTTTGCAGACTTATTTTACTGCATTAAGCAAATTTGCTCATAATTAGGCATTTTACAGAACTAAATTATCTATTTTAGTAAAAAAGTTATTCAAGTTTTTCGGAATTGAAAAGATCGAATTGAACGAACTTCACAACCCCAGAAGTCTGCTAATAATGTGCAAAATCTCTGCAAATTTCACCGTAATAAAAAAAAATGAAATTTGATTTCTTATTAATTTGCAGAGTTTAGTAAACTATGACAGCTGATACAACTATGCATGTTGCACTAGGTTACATTCACAGAACTAATTTTGAACTTTTGAAAAAAAAAAGTATCTGATTTTTTATCGTTTTTTACTCAATTTAACAAGACTATTTAATTTGAATCTCAAGAATTAAAATAAAAAATGTTTTTTTCTTTTAATAAACACAAGTTGATGCAAAATTCAATAAAGGGAAATAAGAAGTCACAAATTTAGATAAAAATTTAGATAAATTTTATTTTTTGAAATAATTACGAAAATTATTATTTTTATTTTTATCTTACTTAAACCATTTTTTTTTTCTTTTTTAAATATCCAAACAAAATCAAGCATTTACTTAATAATTTACAAAAATTTATTTACAAGTAATAATTTTTTAACTCTTAAAAGACATATTTTTTAACTGTATTGTACTTGTATTGTGAAATTTAAATACAAATTGACCAAAAATTCTTCCTTTTTTGATGAATTAAAATTAAAGTTAATAAAAAAAAAACTTTAAAAAATACTGCAACATATTGCAACATACTTTGTTGCACCTTAAATTTTCAAAAAGGTGTTTTTTTCAAGTTTTATCACTTAAAGAAAATAAATGATCCAAAAAAATATTTTAATTGAAAATTTAAATTTAATATTTAAATATTTGTATTTGTATTGGTATTTTAAAATTAACTAGGGTGTAAAATTCGCGTTTGTCATTTCAGAGGCGTTTTAATTTTTAAAAATTTTTCGAAATCAGTTCCATCATATTAATTACCTCTACTTTGAAAGTAATTACTTTTTGTTGAAAAAATAAAAATTACATTTTCCACAAAATGAATTAAATTGTTGAAGATCAAACTTATAGAAAATGCTTAGACATTACATTCATTCAAGATACAATAATTTATAATTAGATAAATTAATTTCTTTTTAAACGACTTTAAAAAAAGTAAAATTTAATAGCAATGATTAATCAATCACTAGGTGTACTTGGAGTTTTAATTTTAAGAATTATTAATGCTCTCATCTTTAATCGGGATAAACAAAGTTGGGGGTTGATCAATTTCATGACCAGCCTGTCTTATTTTTTATCGAAAAAAAAACGTCATTTAATTTATAGACCAGTTGGTCTCAAAATTTATTTGAAAAAAAAAATTTAATTAAACAAAAGATTTCAATTTAAATTTAAAAAAAACTTTACTAAATAAAATACTAAAATACTAAAAAAAAAATTATTAAAAATTAAAATAAAGAAGTTGCACAATTTTAATTCATATTTTTACTTCTTAACTTATACTTACCTATGTGATCATTTTTTGAAATTTTATTTATTGGATCATCAATAAAAGGAGACCATTCAGTTTGAGTCGAGGCTTCATTAACTAATCGCCTTGAATTAAATTTTCGATTTGACTCTTTTCTCGCCTTCTATTGTAGTTAAAACTAATAGCATCTGTCTGGCTTGATCTTGAAACTAATTCGACATCATTATCTTTATCTTCATCTTGACTTGATCTTAATACTAATTCTAATTCAACTACTTTATTTTTATTTTTTATAATTTTTTTTAGTATTTTAGTATTTTATTTAGTATAGTTTTTTTTAAATTAAATTTAAATTTAAAATTTTGATCAAAAAAAAACAACAAAAAAATAAATTGTTCATAAAATTTAATTTTTTTTTTCTCAAATAAATTTTGAGACCAACTGGTCTCAAAATGGCGTTTTTTTTTCGATAAAAAATAAGACCGGCTGGTCATGAAATTGATCAGCCCCCAAAGTTGGCAAATTGTCAAGTTAAAAAATTCGGTTAAACTAAAAAAAAGATTTAATTTAATTTTTTATTGATTAAATTTTTGTTTTTTTTTTCTTTTTAAAAGTCTATTGCGGCAATAAAGAGATGAAGTCACCAAAATTATCATAAAAGTAATTAGCTGCATCTGGATTAACTGATAGCCAGTCCTTAATTTTAAAAATATTTAAAAAATTTAAATTTCACAAAAATTTTCAGCATACTTTAACTTTTTGAATAACTGAAGCTGTTAAATATTGACCATATGTACCATTTCTTAGAGAATCAAGCAAAATGTCAACACTCACGCTATTGTCAGCCAAAAATTGTTTTATTTTAATGGCCAAATCAGTGGTCGAAGTTTTTAATCCCTTAAAATTTTTTTTTAAATTTAAATTACGCACAAATCTAGACAGTTACCTCAAAAGCAGCAATCAATGTTAGAACAACACTATTAGGCAATAAGTTTTTGTGCATATTCTAGTTTAAAATATTTAAGATTTATTTTTCAAAAATTTAAATAAATTTACATCAAAAGAAATATCTCTTTTTCCGAACCAAGAAATGACAGAGATTATGGTTGGAGCATATTCGATAACAGTAGGAATAGCATCTAAAATTGATGAGCCGATGGAACCCCAATCGATCCTTGGAATTTGAATGCCAAAATGGTTCAATATATCAAGTACAAAAGCTCTTAGAGTTTCATTTTGTTGGATAAAATCCTTTTAACATAATTATTACTGATTCAAATTAATTTAATTTTTTTACTTTAAATTTATCAACAAGTGAAGGATCGTCAAGTTGACTGTTATCTCCAGCTAGAAGAGCCTGTAAATTTACACCATTTGAGGCCAAGAAAAATAAAACAGCTTGCAAAGCTTCTGGATTTTCTTGGAGTTTTTGCTAAAAAAAATTGCCAGAGTTTTACCTCATAAGATACTTTTTAAAAATTTAAAAATTACTGCAATATATGCAAGAGCAGCAGGGTTAGTTAACAGGTCTTCGGGGCTTTGCTTGACACTTGCGCCAAGTAAAACAGTATTAAGGCAAAATAAGGCTATTATTCCAGTAATGGCTTTCATTTTTAAATCAACAATTAATAATTGAACAAAATTTCTCTAAAACTTATATATTTATAACTAACGCATCTGTAAAATTCACAATTAAAATTGAGCGAAGATTGGATTGAAGAATGATGTGTTGGCTTTATCTTAAGATAGTATGATTTAATGTTGGCAAACAATCTTGTTTATTTTTATTATTAGTTAATATGATGAAAAAAATTGTCAACTCTTCATTTTAAGTCCTAATCAATTGCAATAATTTAAAAAAAATTTATATTTTTAATTTTTTTAAACTTTAAAATTTTTTATAATATCTTTTTGGTTACAAAATTTTTATTATATAATCTACAAAAGAAAATTGAATTTTAAAATTCTTAAATTTGGTCACAATTTGGTTTTTGTCCAATAAGCCGAGTTCCATATATTTCAATACCATTATGAGTATTCACACACCAACAATATTTGCGCTGTCTGTCACATTGAACAGGCAAGTATTCACCTCTAACATCACATTCAGGTATTGATATATGCTTGTCTATGCTTTTCATTTGCAACGCTCTTTCTCTATGAATTACGCACAACGGAGGCACTAGGGTCATAGGAGCAATTTTTGTTGCATATTTTGCTAAAAATAAAATCAAAATAAACTTAATAAAAAATTTGCTTAATTTAAAAATTTTATTTTTTTACAGTGATAAACGCGCTGATAAACCCCTTCACATCTGAGCAAATGTTTTTGGTAAATAGGTACGGATGGTCCTAAAGGGTCGCCATGTTCATTTACACATGCACATGAGGCGCCTACGCACTGTATAGCCTCATAATTTCCGATTGGTGAACAATAAAGTTTAAAACCAAAAGCTTTAAATCGTGATGCCTCATACAACGCCAAAGCACATTCTTAAATTATATATTCACTTAATTATTTTCCCCCGAGTTATAATTAAGCCAAAGGTTTAGTCAAATTCATGATTTGAATTTTTTTATTAAGTTTTTTGAAAAATTTTAGCTGTTTTTTAATATTTTTTGAGAACCTTTTCTGCCATCTTCAAAATTAAATTTAAAACTAAAACTAGAAATTAAAAATTTTTCAATTAAAAAAAAAATCCTTCAAATTAATAAGCTTGAGAAAAATTCAAATTAATAATAAAATAATTTTTTCTAAATGAGAATTTATTTTTCAATTATTTTGGTCTAATTTCAAGGAAATTTTGTAAATAAACTTCTAAACCCGATTAAAAAATCTTATTTCAATTACTAACTTGTTATCTTTTAATTAAGTTTTAATACTTTAAAATAATATACAATTTTTTAAGGCCATATGGTAGCATCCCAGTCAATTTTGTTAAAGAAAAATTTAAATCTATTTTCTTTAAAAGAAAAAAATTGTTTTTAGAAATTATATGAGAATTATAATATATATCCTAGATCGACTTGATTGCGAATTGTTATACTAAAATAAAGAAAAAAAATTTTAAAAATTTTAAAAATAATGTTTCAAAGATAAGAAAAAAAATTGAATAATATTTAACATATTAAAAAATTAACATTTTTTCAAAATTCATTAGAATGGATTCAAACATTTGTCTTTTACTCTTTCTAAACCTTTTTTTTTGTTTTTTTTATTTTTTTTATTATCGCCTAAAAAGTGTTAATTGAAATAATAATTATAAAAATAATATGATAATTTATTTGAATTTTTTAAAAATTTCAGTAAATTTTTTAATGTAAAAATATAGAAAAAATAATAAATAGAAAATTTATGATTGAATTTTTTTTAAGAATAATATTCTCTCGTAACTTTGTTGACAATGTATTTGAAATTTTCCTAAAATCTCCTAAAAATTAAAATTGTAATTGAAAAAAATTAATTAAAGGAAAAATTTTTTTTTGTCTTACTAATTTTGTCAGTTGTTATTTTTACTAATTAAATTAAAAAATTTCAAAAAACTTTAAATCAATCCAATTTTATAAAAAAAAATTTTAAATACTTTTCTTTAAATTTTTTTACATTTTCTATGAAAAAAAATTCTATGAATATTTTTCTATTAAAATTTATCTCAATGAGTTTTGTCTTATTTCATTAATTTTCCATGAATTGATAATATCGAAAATAAATAAAAAGTTGAGAATGCCAAAGAAATCTAGAATTGAAAACAATTAAAGTTTTTCAAGTGATTCACTTGTGACTTAAAAATAACTCTATTTTTTTCAATATTCTTACCACAATTCATTTGCTCTGCATCCGAAACATTTGCTTTAAAATCAGATATCGGAATTCCATCTTGAGTTACACAACGACACCTTTAAAATTAAATTAATTTGACTCAAAACTAGAAAATTTTCACATTCTTACTCTTGTTGATTGCACTGTCTTGGCAAAAATTTACCCTCTTCATTGCATTCGGTATTTGCATTTATATCTTTGAATAAAAGACAAGAGGTTTTTAAATTTGGATCGGGCAAGCATTCACATGATGCACATCCATTCCTGTCTAAATAAACTCCGAATTCACAATCTATGGCACAGTCAGTACTTGACGAATAACAAGGGGACATCCATTCTGGTTTACAAACACAGGTTTCACATCCATTCTTATCAGTGAAATACCCATATGGACAATTTTCTGTGCATCGCAATTTTTTGCATTGAATTTGATCAGGGCTGTTTGACCTCAAGCAGTCACAAGTCGAGCAGCCATATTCATTTAGAATTGAGCCATACTCGCATGCACCAAAGGGACATGTCGGCTCAGGAGGACACTTAAAAGAACGCTCTGGAGAGTTTGGTCTTATGCAAATGCATGATTCGCATCCATATTCATCTTTTATTGAGCCATAATTACATGACGGACACTCTAGCTTTGGACATTCATAAATACTATTTGGCGTCGGTCTAGGCTTGCATGCACATGACTCACATCCATCTTCATCAGTGAATGATCCATAAAAACAAGGATGACAGTACGGAATCTTACAAGTAATATCTGGATTTTTTAAGCAATCACAGGTTTCACATCCTTTTATATCTTTCTTTCGTCCATGTGAACAATGACTGATAGGACAATTTATCTTCGGACAGATTTTATCTTCCTTAACTTTAGATATTCTAGCTTCAATTGGAATTTTTGCTTCCTGGGATTTATTATTTTCAATATATTGGTTATCATCATTTTCATCATTTTCATAATTTTCATAACTTTCTTCATTTTCATCATATTCTTCTTTTTCATTGATTCCTACATTTTCACTTTCTTCCTTTCCATTTTCTCCTTCCTTTTCATCATTTTCTTCCTTTCCACTTACTTCTTCCTTTCCATCATTTTCTTCCTTTCCACTTACTTCTTCCTTTCCATCATTTTCTTCCTTTCCACTTACTTCTTCCTTTCCATCATTTTCTTCCTTTCCACTTACTTCTTCCTTTCCATCATTTTCTTCCTTTCCATTTTCTCCTTCCTTTTCATCATTTTCTTCCTTTCCATTTACTTCTTCCTTTCCATTTTCTCCTTCCTTTCCATTTTCTCCTTCCTTTCCATTTTCTCCTTCCTTTTCATCATTTTCTTCCTTTCCATTTTCTCCTTCCTTTCCATTTTCTCCTTCCTTTCCATTTTCTCCTTCCTTTTCATCATTTTCTTCCTTTCCATTTTCTCCTTCCTTTCCATTTTCTCCTTCCTTTCCATTTTCTCCTTCCTTTCCATTTTCTCCTTCCTTTCCATTTTCTCCTTCCTTTCCATTTTCTCCTTCCTTTCCATTTTCTCCTTCCTTTCCATTTTCTCCTTCCTTTCCATTTTCTCCTTCCTTTTCATCAT
The DNA here is from genome assembly GCA_016802215.1 of Brachionus paranguensis. Classification (NCBI taxonomy): domain Eukaryota; kingdom Metazoa; phylum Rotifera; class Eurotatoria; order Ploima; family Brachionidae; genus Brachionus; species Brachionus paranguensis. The sequence continues at coordinate 2,352,102 of JAESIX010000012.1, forward strand.
TTTCTTCCTTTCCATTTACTTCTTCCTTTCCATTTACTTCTTCCTTTCCATCATTTTGATCATACTCTTTTGGGTCTTCTTTTTGCAAACGTCCTGTATCTTCTTCATTTGAAAAGTCTTCCACGTCATAATATGCTACATTTGAATCTGGCTGATGAGAGCTTACATTTTTATTTTCTATTGACAAATTCTCTTGATTAAAAGTGCTTTTTTTTTCTATTTCTCGATCAACTTGCTTGCTATGGTCGATATTTGTGTCATTAATAGAAAAATTGTGACCCATGATCAATTGATCCAAGGATTTATTAATCAATTTAAAACTGACTTCCAAATCTATCCCGGGTGAATAGGGCCTACTAGATACCGAAGATGTATCTGTTCCATTTTTTAAACTTTTTTCTTCATATTCCGGTATTAATCTTTTAAAAGAATTTTGACTTGTTTGATGTAGTTTTTTTTCTATATTTAAATTCAGATCGGCAGTCATCATTTTATCTTGAGTGACCAAACAACTTGAATTTTCTGAATCTGAAAAAACAATTTGCTCTAAAGCTTCGATGCAGTACTTTTGCAAAAGATCAAATATAAGATTTTTTAATTTCGGTGTAACATTAATTCTAGACTTGGACCAGATAAAAATGTCCAATTCATCCATATTGCAGGCATTTGAGTCCAGGATTGCATCAGATGAATAGCAAAAGCCGACTACAACCAAATTGTCTTGTATGTCCAAAATTTTCAAATATCCATTACCAAAACTTTGAGCGAATATTGCACTGTTCTTTTCAGTAATTAAACTTGCTTTTACACTCTTTGCTGAAACACAATGGTTTGAACTAAAATTCAAAATTACATTTTATAAATAATTTAAATTGTGACCAAAAAAAGTATGGTCACCTATTCTTTGCTGTGTAGGCTATTTCAATTGTTTCGTTTTCAATTCCTACTTTTGCAACACCATTTTTCCAAGTGTTTGTTTTATAGTAAAAATTGGTTCTAGCAATGTCAAGCCAGTTACCTATTAACTTTAAAAAAATTAATTTTAATTTAAAATTTAAAAAAGAAAACTTACTAAACTGTAATCAAAATTGCTGTTGTTTTCAAGTGAACAGGACTTTTTTTCTATCGGATTTAAACTAACAAGTGAAATATTAATAAAAAAAAATTTCAATAAATTTAGATGCTTCATTTCATTATCTAAAAAAATAGACTAAAAAATAAAAAAAAATTTAAATAAATTGAAAATAAAATCTCTCTAAATGATATGTTGAGATAAAAAATTCATTAGTTTGACTTTGAATTTTATGATGATAGAATCTGAATAGAGAACTTAATTTTATTAATATTAAAAGTTAAACAAAAAAACAAATGATTTTAGTAATAATGAAAATTAATGATAGATATTTTCTTTATTTTTAAATGAATATTGCTGAATTGACCCAATTATAAAGATGAGTGGAATCTCAGAGAATCAGATAAAAAAATTTTTTTTTCCAAAATCAATTCAATAACTGATCGATTATGACCAGACGCTGAAAGGTTTTATGGCTTTTATTATTAAAGAATAAATATTTTTTGAGATAAAATCTTTCTGTCTGTTAACTACTTTTAATCAATCATATATTTTAACTTTTGTATTAAATTTCAATGATAATAAAAATAGAATAACAAATACTTCTGATAAATTGAAATCTAAAACCAAACGAATAAAATATTCAATATTGATCAAGATAAATTGTAAATTGATTGCATTGTTGTCCAGATACCCTAAGGCTGAAAACAAATAGATATCATAAGATATAATAATGATTGATTTTTTTATTGAAAATTCAATTTTATATTACTTTTATTTATTTAAATTTATTTTCAAAAATTCTTTATTTGTATTTTGTTGAATGGTCAGCTAGAATAAAATGAACAAAATGAATACAGAAAAAATTAAAAAATTTTTACTTTTAATAAATATTTTGTTTTATAATTTCATTTAAAAATCTTTATTTAAAAAAAAGGTCAACTTGACCAAATATAATCAATAAGGCATACATTAATAAAAACTTTATGACTAAACAATTTTTTTCACTTATTGATATCAAAAAAACTTTTATTTTGACATAAATATTAAATAAATATTTTGATTTTTTTAAATGAATATTTTTCGTGTGAAGCTGTTCCATTAAAAAATTATTTTATAAATTCTCACAATTTAGTAGTCATTTTTCAGAAAATTGAAATAAACTAAAAAAATTTGATTTAGAAAGTTTCAAATTTTTAAAAATATGTTGAAAATTGATTTATTTTAAAGAAATTAATTGTCTCCAAAATTGAACTTGCTATCTAATTCAATCATCATATAATATTCTATAAATTCTAAATATTGTTCAAAAACTCTAGCGAAATATTTGAGAAATAAAAACTAATAATAATAACAAATTTTTTTTAAATTTAATTAAAAAAAAATTAAATTAAAATTAAAAAAAACTTAACTTCTTTTTTTATTCTTTTTATGGCTTAAAAAACACAAATATTTGTCATATTATTAGTTAATGTCTTGAATAATTTATCTACCATAACTTATTAAAATTTATTTTACCTTATTTGGCAAATTGTTGTTGCGTCTTTTTTCTTTTTAGAAATCTGGTCACGTACTAGATTCCATATTTAAGCAACTCAACTTTTTATTATATTTATTCTTTTATTTTTATTTAATAAAGTAATAGTTATAACTAGTCTTTCTATTAACTTCCTAATACATTACATACTTTGTTTATTTTTCTTTTTATTTATAGTAATTCCAGATTACATGAGAACTAGTCACTTAATTTAATAATTTGAGTTTTGGTTTTTTGATAAACACTGCAAGATAAGCTCTTTTTTTTATTATTCTAAAAAATTTTATAAATCGAAAAATAAAGCTATTTCAGCTATATTAACTAAAAAAGAAATTTGACTGATTTTAAATATATCTATTTGCTTGAATAAAATATAAGGAAAATTAAAATTCAATTTTAAATCACTAACTTTTTAACTAAATTTGAGGTACCCTAGTTTAAGCTACAATTTTTGTTAATTGTTCCTGATCAAAAAAAATAGAGGTTTTCAAGCAACTGCTTCTTCTCTACGATATCTACTTTTTTCTGAATTATCTCTCAAAATTTGGTTATTGAGAGTTAAAGACATAAAGCAATTACTTTAAAAATTAATTCGTCAAAATAATATATTAATATTTTAATGATTAAAAATATTAATAATTAGCGATAAAAAATAAATAAAATATTTAATTTTAGATATCAATTTTTCAATTTAAATTCTTTAAAAAAATTTATGCAAAAAATGATTTGGAATTTAAGATGATGCTACCACTATAAGCGTAATTTCACTTTTGTTTCAAAAAACAAGTGAACATTTACTGCATAAATTTATTAATTTTTCTTTTATAAAAAAATTGACAAAGTATTTAAAATTAAAAAATAACTTTATGAACAATAAAAATTCTAGCTGAAAAAAATAGATTCGGAGTTGTTTTTTATTGTTTTTAATCAAGAAAAAAAATCTAAACTCTCTTCTAAAAAACAAAATAAATTAATTTTATTTAATCAAATTTTTCCTTTGAAATAAAATTAAATTCTTTGAAAATGTCTGATTTTGTTGAATCAAAATTCAGAATGCCGCAAAAAAATAAAAAATTTAAACATTTTAAATTTTCAAGTTTAAATGTTTATCAAATCTTCGTTCTTTTCAGAGTTTTTTTTTAAGGAAGAAAAAAAAAACCAACTAAACCTAGAACTTCATTAATTTTCTTCATTTTTTTACATTCTAAATTCTTTTTATTTTTAAATTAAATTCTTAATAAAAGTCCTAAAAAAATATGATTTTATTTAAAATGGAACACGATATTTGAAATTTGAGTTTCATTACATACCTGAAAAACTTACAGGACTTAAAATGGGACAATTGACCACTAATAAAAATTCAAACCAAACAAAACACATATATAATATTTATTTAAACTATTTTATATAAAGAACTAAAAAATTTTATTTAAAATTTTATTAATATTAGCTATTGACGGCTTGTGAAAATTCTCAAAAAGTGTCCTGAAAATCAGTCTGTCGTGTTAATTTTATTTAATTAAAAAGAAAAAAAAATGTGATTAAAAATAATGCTTAATTTTTTAACTATGTTAAAAATTTAATTACAATCACATTGATTTTATATGAGACTTGATCTTTATCAAGCCCCTAAGGAGATTTTTATTTTTTGAATTTCAAATTGGATTTGAATTTTTTAACTTTTGATTTCATCGTCTTCGTCATCTCTTTTATTTTGTAGCGGAAAAATCATATTTGTAGTTGGAGCAAACATGGCCAGTATATCAGCTGATTCAGATCGTTCTTTTTTATAATTCACCTGCTCCTCTTTCAAGTCGACATTTTTCTTAGTTCTAGTTGAATTATTTTCTGCGCTATTTAAATTTTTCTTTGAATCTTGGTGAATTTTTCGAATCTTGTGGCAATGCTGTTCAGCAATATCAGCACCATTTTCCTCTCTATTAAATGAATCCGAGAGCTTTGATCTACTAAAACCAAGACTTGTTCTCATAAAGTCAGGAATGGGAATAATGACATGTCTTGATTTTTTGGGATCCTTATAATCGCTGGCATAAGTCAATTTAAAATCTTTGCTTTTCGCGTGACCAAATTCTCTAGACTTTATTTTTGGCAAGTTTATGCTTTTTTGTTGCTTGGAACTTCGAAAAGGCATTATGTACAAAAAATCTCGCCAAAAAGTATGATCGTTGAAATTAATTTTTTCCACTTGTTTTACTCCACAATTGTACTTGATGATGGATTTTAATTTGTATAAAAAAGTAGGACTTGGTTTGCTGGATTGATCATTGGTAAAAGGAGACTCTATAAATTTTACAAGTTTATTGAATCTTGATTGTTCGGTGCCCTTGTTAATGACTATGACAGCCACGTTTTTATTCTCTTTCAGCAATCTAAGTGAATTTAGAAATTTTTTTTGCACATATTCCTTTTCAAAAAACTCCGGACTGACAATCAAAATTATTCGCAGAGTATTTTGTAATTTTTTCACAAATTTTTTTGTAGACATGTCACCCGAAACATCAAACAAGGAGATGTCATAATCTTTTATATCGTTCAGATAGGACAAAAATTTTTCAGTCCATTGTTCATCGAATTCGTTGTAGCAAATAATGGCATCGTACATTTGGCTATTTAATTTTTCTTCTGACCTAAAACAGTGGCAGCACACAAAATTGCAGCAGTGATAAGTTTTAACTTGAAGGAAACGACCCAAACAGCAAAGAAAGACAAGAGTGAAAATTAAAAAAATTGGAATTATCAGAAAGAATAGATAGAAATAGTCCGTATTTATTTGATTTGAATTTGTTTGGTTTTGTAGTGTTGTTGTTGTTGTTTGTGCAATCAAGTTCTCGAAACCAGGGTTGTTTGCATCAGAAAAAGTTCGAAGAGTTGAATAGGTGGTGGTTGAAACACCGGTATACTGAGTTGTTTGCTAAACAAAAAATTAGAATAAGTATTTGGGGGTCTATAGTGTCAGGTTACCAGCTGGTCACATGTATCCCTCACCTAAATTTCGCAGGGGTAATATGTGACCAGAAATTCATCACTTAGATTGGTCACGTAATTTATTTAACATTTAAAATAAAATAATTTTTGAAGATTTTTTTGAAGATTCAAACTTGTAAAAAAATTTAAAAATTAAATTTTATTTGATGAATATAATTAATTTAGAAAAACAATTAAAGTTTAAGTGTGCATTAACTTATAATCAAAAACAGTAAAACTAAAAAATCTTTCAGAATATTACAGTGCTGATTTGATACAAGGATTTTACCAAATTTTACGTTAATTCACCTAAATAATCATAGAATCATAAATGAAAAAATTCATCAATTTACGGTAGTTTACATTACATAAATTATCGTCAAATTTTGAAAAAAAAAAGGTAAGTTCAAAAAATATTCTACAAGTTCAGCAAATTTTTAAACTCTTCAGCTTTCATCAGAGAATTTTTCTAAGACTGGGACTTTTTTCATTCAAAGTTTTCTCATCTCAAAATCCACCAATTTTAGAAGAGCAACTAAAAAAAAACGCAGTGAGAAATTTACCCTATGAATTAAGGAACAAGAATCATCTTATTGAACCAGCTTCACAGCGAAAATTTGGTGTATCAACATTTGGATATTTTTTTACTAAATTTAATAATAGTTTTTTTTAAAATAATTTAATACAAATATAAATATTTTCTCTTCAAAAAATTTTTTATATGAAAATTTAAATACAATGATAATTAAATTTTTATCAATTGATGAAAAAAAAATTTAGATTCAGAATTTTATTATATTATATATTTTTCTTACTTTCATATTATTAATTGATTGTAATTATGTTTTTATATTTTTTTAAAGTGGGTTCCATGATAAAATTATTATGGAGCCCTTACCTTAAAAAGTTAACTGGTAAACAAATACCGGATAGACGATTGTCTTATTTAACTTTTCACATTTAATAAATAAATAAAAGGATTTTACTCAATTTTACGTTAATTTACCTAAATAATCATAAATGAAAAAATTCACCAATTTACGGTAGTTTACATTACATAAATTATCGTAAAGTTTTGAAAGAAAAAAAAAGGTAAGTTCGACAAAAATTCTTAAGGTAATTCGAATTGTAATTGAAAATGATGGCGAATTGTCTAATTATTTTTTTTTAAAGCTAAACAAGGAACTGTCAAAAATAAATTAAAAATTAAAATTTTAATTAAATTTTAATTTTTTTGTATGAAAAACAGGCACTTGTAAAACCAAAATGCACAGATGAAACTTAAGAAGAAGAAAAAAACTAAAGTAATTAGAGAAGCCCAGTCCTGCATACGATGACTACTTTGAGCGAAAAGTGTTAAAAATACTTAAGTCTAAAAAACAATGAAACTTAATCATGATGATTTTGAATTTCTTTGGTAACTTTTTTTTTTTTATAAATTAATTTTCTGGTCACATATTTTAAGTGAGGAGTACTGGTCACCTATCACTATAGACCGGTATTTAGTTCTCTTAGTTATTTGTTTACTTACACCGCATGGAAAATCCAGCACATAAACTGAAGGCGAATTGCTGCAATAAAGCTGAAAAATTGGCTTTGATCGATTCACGCTGTTGGAAATCGATCTGAACCAAAACAAAGTTAACTGACCACTTGATGGACAAAAGCAAATGAAAGTAGGCACCAAATTTGCTTGTCTAAAGTCATAGTTTGATATTTTTAAAAGAAATTCATTCAAGTTTTGCTGGTCGAAGAGTCCATATTGGAGTAAATTTTGGTCATCAAAGCCTTGCAGACTATTTGTGGTTGCGTCCAATCTTCTTTTATTGATCATGGGGTACCTGAATATTTGGTTATTGTATGTCAAGTTAAATTCATTAGTAAGCAAAGAAATGTTGTTAAATTTTATATCGATGAATAGGTTCAAGTTTGGCAGAGTCAAAGGCCATAATAGATCCAAATCTTTAAGACTATTATAAGCTAAACCAAGATACTCTAGATTGGGAAAACGAGTTGATCCGTCAGGCTTAACAAAAGCTCTTGATTGAATATATCCGATCATGTTTTTTGTCAAATTGAGAGAGCGTAATTTGGACGAAAATGTATCGTCAAAGTCACTTGCCAAAACTGGCGAGGCTATTTGATTGTTGGCCAAGTTGACAGATTCCAAGCTGGTCAAACAAGCAAGGTTTCGGAATGCATTGGTAGCTGATTTAATTGAATTAAAGCTTAGATCGAGGCTTAGCAGAAATCTAAAGGGGCACAATTGATCAATAGGGATACTGGTGTAAACGTTTGGTGATAAATCAATTTCGTTGTATTTTGTAGGCTGTGAGCTAAATGTAGCTGGAAATACTGGATTTGCTGGTGTATTATTGAAACAGTTGAACACAAAGACCACTGTCCAAAAGCCGGATGAATTGGACCGAGAGCTTTCAAAATTTGTGCAATTATTTGCTGAACATGTTGATACAAAAATAAAAAAAAACGTAAAAAAAATACTCAATTTTGTATTAAACATTTTTTTTACAAAATTTGTTATATTTAATTTGAGGAATAGATGAGCATTAGGACCTCACGTTGCTTATAATCAAATCTAAATAATAATTAAATAGAAAAAATGGATATTTTTCAATAAATATTTTTTTTTCAACTTAAATTAGCTTAGCAGGTCTGGTAAGAGTCTACATGAAAATTTGGAGCTATTTATGGGCGAACCAGGTGCTAAAATTATTCTTAAATTCGTAGAGATTGAAAAGGACCTCGGAGTCACTTTCTTTCGTAATCTGAAGTTCTCTACTCACATCAAATTACAGGCCAACAAAGCATACGCAATTCTAGGGCAGCTGAAAAGAACGTTTAGATACTGGACCGTAGGCACGCTTAAAACACTCTACTGTGCTTATGTTAGACCTCATCTTGAATATGCTGCAATAGTATGGTCTGCCCACACTGCAAAAGATAGCAACTTCCTCGAGAAAGTACAAAGACGCGCCACCAAACTTGTGCCAAGAATTCGCAATTGGAGCTATAGTGATCGTCTTTCCGTGTTGGCGTTTATTCCTCTAAAAGAACGCAGGACCAGAGGCGACATGATTCAGTTATTTAAAATAAGGAACGGTTTCAACAGTGTAGACTGGGTCCGACCACACTCGTATTGCAGCTCTCTTTCTCAATTCGGACCAGCCCAGGGTATCAGAGGACACAAGGGACGGCTTTCCGGACAAAGCTCCACAAATTGCACTCAGCGTGAGAACTTCTTTACAAACCTCGTCATCAACGAATGGAATAGTCTCCCTGGCACGGTAGTTGGCGCTCTGTCGGTCAACCAATTAAAAAATAAATACGATTCGTGGAAAGGTTCAAATCCTTGATCCAGTTTATCCGTTAATTTTAACATTTAAACTAAAATAATACTTTATGACAATTTTGGCTAGCTTAATTAGTGTAATCTAATTTTTTATTTTTGTTATTGATGATTTAGTATGGTTCTCGCTCTTTAAATTTTTCATGCCACCTATTGCTAACGTGAAATGCAGCTACCATAGAGGTCTTCCGTTGCAAGACATCTCCACAAGCGTTGCTTGTAGTAGCTTTCTTTTATTATTATTATTATTATTAAATTCATTTTTAAACAAATCATAAATTACAAAAGTAAAAAATATAAAAAAAAAGTGTCCTATAATAGTCTGAGACTAGGAACGATTCAGTCTTATCTTGATTTTCCTTCTTTTTTTCTAGTATTTAAAAGCTAAAAATAATCATTGAAAAATTTTAAATAACAAACACAAGACTTAATTGAACTTTATCATTAGAACCTAATAGATAATTTATATAATTAACAAAAATTTAAAATTTTTTGAAGAAATTTTATTTCTAAATACTTGGACCTCCGAAATAGTCATAAAAGTTTAGCAACTTTTTGTTCTCTACTCTTTATTTCATTAAGGGAATTTTAAAATGTAGACTTTTAAATAAATTAAGCCTCTTTCGTATTGATTTAAGAAAGTGGCCGTTTGTTTTTAATTTTATTGAAAATTTTGAATAAAAAGCTTTCTTAATGGAAAATTAAAGGTTCTAATCAATTTTTAAATGCTCAATTTCAATTTGAAAAAGCTATTTACCAAGTGATTACTTAAAAAAAAATATTTATTTTTCACTTTGGTAAATAGCTTTTTTAATTTTACAAATTGAAATTGAGCATTTAAAAATTGATTAGAACCTTTAATTTGCCAAATACTGGTTGCTTCAATATTAAATTAAAAAAAATCAAAGAGAAAAAACAAATTGAAGTTTCTGATCATTTTTGAGTAGTCGATTTCAATTTCAAAAAGTATTAAGCTATTTACCAAGATAATTAAAATATTATATAACTACAGAGGCATTATTTCCAATCTAACATTGTATGTAAAACTTGAATCATTTACTCTAAGAATATCCACAAATCATGTTACACTTAAATTAACATTAAAGATTAAAATATTAAACTAGTTGATAAATAATCATTTTTTGAATTGTTTTGCAGGAACACAATTCCAACTAATCATTAAAAATATAAAATTTTAATTCTCTCTTCTACAAACTTCTGCAAATATGTCGCGCTCAATTGAAGAATTAAGAATTCAAGGTCTACTTCAATCTTTATTTACTTATCTAATTAAGTCCCTTGAACAAACTGAAATTTTTTATTTAAAATAAAGTTCAAAATTTTTAAAAATTTAAATTATTGAAAAAAAAATGCTTATTTAAATGATTATTTAATAAATTCAGTACACATGGAATTAAAAAATTTAACAAATTATTCAGAAAGAATTTTTCCGATTCTTATTTTGATTTTTCGGGTTTATTTATTTTGAGTATTTGTCAGAAAAGCTTTATAAGACTAAAGTGAAAATTTAATTTCTGTATTTATATCTTCTAATTTTTTTTATTTCCTATATATATATTACCCTGAAGTAAGATTATATATTTTTGTCTTGTTAATTTCTAATACTTTTAAAAATTGATATTGATTATTGATTAAATGCTGAGTAACTTTCATTGGAAATCCATTTTAAAATTCTTAAAAAAGAATTTAAATAAATATTTAAAATTCTTCTGGAAAATAGAATTAAAAATTGTAAAAGGATTTAATTGACTCTTTTGAATTTAAAAACAATTTTATTAAATGCAGCTTCCATAGAGGTCTTCCTTTGCAAGACATCTCCACAAGTGTTGCTTGTAGTAGCTTTCCTCTTATTATTATTATTATTTTTATTAATTTTACATGGCATCTTGAAATTGATGATCAATTCTAAATTTATTTATTTCAGTTAACGCCTAGAAGGCGATGTAAAAAAAAAAAGAATGTAATCAATTCAAAGAGTTGATTTTTAGATATTGAAATTAATCTTTAAATTTATCTAAATAATTTTAATGTAACATGATTTACATGTTATGTAGATTTAAATAATAAAATAATTAAAATAAAAATATTTCCTCAACCCATTTTTAAATTTAAATTAATTAACTGATTTTTCGTAGAGTTTATTTTGAAATTTTTTATTTCAAAAGTATCTGTATCTAGCATTCAAAATTCAAAATTAAATTTAAAAATGAATTTCAAATTTTAAATTCCAAATAAGTAATAAAATGAAAAGATCGATATTTCCTACAAATATTTTTGAAAAATTTATTCTTTTTTTTTAAATCTACATAGCATGTTAAGCATGTTACATTTAAATTATTTAAATTAATTCAAAGATTAATTTTAATATCTAATGATAAACTCTTTGAATTGAAATGATATTTAGAATTGATCATCAATTTCAAGATGCCTTTTACATTCTAAAATATTATAAGAAGTAAATCTTGTGTTCTTTTTTTCGTTATATTTTATTGCGGGATCTAATTAGACCTTTCAATAAATCGGTGATGGCATATTTTCATTAATGAGAAATATTTATATTACGTGTAATTTTTGTAATTTATTTTTTTTTACAAACTTGACGAATTTCGAAAAATCTTAAATATCCTAGATTTATTGAAAACAGACCAAGAAATTTGAATACTTGACAATTAAAATAATTTTTAAAACAATATTTAATCATTTAACTAAAAAGCTAAATTATGCATCACCGTAAAAAAGACATAATTCAAAAAAAGACTTTACAATTTCTTTAATTTATCGAATTTATTTCATTAATTATGATTACTCTGGTAAAATACAAAAAACAAATGAAAAAAATAATTTTACAATTCAACTTAAAAAGAAAAGACTTTAATTATTTTTTTTAGAAATGATAAATTTTAATGCAAACAATCAATTGCACTTTTTAGCAAATAATTTGAGTTGAAATGCTGATAAAAATTAATAAGAACACTAAAAAATCAGCGAAGAAAAAATAAAAGCTAACTAATCTGCTAATCTGATTTTTTTTAAACGCTAATTAAGACATTTTTTCCAAATAAAATAAAAATCAAAAATACAAGCATTAAAAAGACAATAATAACAAAAAAAGACTATAAACACAATTTGAAAGTCTAATTTATTTTATGAATTTAAAAGAATGATTGAATTTTTTATTAGAAACGACCAAATAAATTTTTATTGAAGCTTAAATTTATATTATAAATTAAAAATACCTAGTTTCTATGGAAACAAATCTAAAAATCAATGGGAAAATAGAATATCAGTAGTAGTTGTAGTAGTAGTTGGATGGCTGCGAGTTGTCGGATGACTCCAGCAAGAGAATCTGAGTCCTATGAGCAGCCTGTTCTCTGGTCGTAAATCTTCTTCTTGAAAGAATTAAAATAAAATTCATCGAATATTTTCTAACCCTTTTTAATTGACAATAGATAAATAAAAAATTCTTTGACACTCTAAGTTAACCGTAAAGAATTAATTCTATTTTAATTATCTTTGTTTTTAAATTTACAAATAATTTAAAATTTCCAAACGCTTAAATTGAATAAATAAATACAGTTTATTGCAAGCAAAACTTTTCGTATTTGATTATTTTAGGATTAAAGTAAATAGTTAGTTAAAATCGCTGGCAAATTTGTTTTTATCTTCTAAAGTATCAACATCATACTATTGACCATAAAAAAATTCTTAAAATTTTACAAAATTTTTCAAATAAAGTTGAACAAAAAAATTTTTATTTTTGAGACAAAACATGTTTTAATTTTCAGCCATATGTGAGACAAAAAGCTAGACGAAAAGAATTTAAAAAAACACGATTCACATTAAATAAATTTATTTATATTTACTTTTTTATTTGATTTAGACCTCAAACGCCAAGTAAAAAATAAAACTTAATTTAAAATAAAGTTTGTGATTGTTCTACATTCTCAAAAACAATCTTTGGAAACGCCTAGGCTAGTTTCTTTTATTCTCAAAACTCTAAAAAATATAAAATATCTAGAAGGGAAAATCATTTTAAAATATGAAATTTTAAATTTGAAAATTTTGAGTTTTCTCTGAACTTAATTTTATAACATTCAACACATTAATTATACCAACTTCCTTTCAAAATTTAAATCAAAAAAAAAAAAATCAAGATTTCTTTTTCATAAAAAAAATTTAATTTCTTCATAAAACTTAATTTTTCTGAATCGTTGAAAATATTTTTCGAAAATAAAATAGGAAGAATTTGCAGAATTAAAATAAATTCTTTTATGAAGGTGTTTATAATAATTAAAAGTTGTAAATGCTGACAAAAAAATTTTTTCTCAATCTCAATTCAACCTCTTCAAAAACTCTCCATTTACCCTGAAATTTGAACGCCATAATTAAGTTATAAAACAAAAATACTCAAAATATTTAGATAGTTTTTTGAAGAGGCTAACTTCACTTTGTCACTCAACAATTTTTTCTTCATTTAGCCTTGCATCAATATTTTAAAGATTTTGGTCGATCATCGTTTATAAATTTAATTTAGTTTTTTATTTTTTATTTTTATTCAAAAAAGGAATTCAAGGCGAGAAGAATTATTAAATGATATCTCATTATTATTCTAAGACAATTGGCATTTAGTAAAAGGCAGCGTTTCTTATCTTTTTGACTACGCTGTATAATAAATAAATTTAATAATCCGATTTTGAAAATCTTTATCTAATTATTTTCTTATAAAATCTGACAAGACTAATGTAGGTAAAAAATATAAGATTCAACATCTTTCAATTGGAGGAAAGCAGTCGGCCGGTCTTTTAATAATTTACAAAATATTTTCGAGAGAATTTATTCCAATTTAAATTGTCCTTTTAAAAAAATCCTAGACTGGAATTTTTTTTTATCAAATCACAGGTGATCCTTTTTTTTGCAATAACCTCTAAAGCCTCAAAATAGAAAAATAGAAAATTGAGTAAAGTCAATTTAACAATCTGAAGAGACAATATTGGCACTTGTAGTGAATAAAGATGAAACAAGCAGGCTCTTTAGAACTTCGATTGGCGTAAAACAAGGGGGTCCATTATCCCCAAAGCTATTCTCAATATATACAGAAGACCTAATTGGAGAACTTGAGAAAAAAAATATTGGGACAAAAATACATGAAACTTTTACAGGAGTGGTAATGTATGCAGATGACATCTTTCTTCTAACAGAAAGTTTAAACGAATTACAACAGGCAATTAATGTATGTGAGAAATATGGAATGCAACAGGAAATAAAATTTAATCTAGGAAAAACTCAGTTCATTATATTTGGAAAGAAACCAAAAGTAACAGATGTAAAACCGAAGATGTACAATTATGAAATTAAATGTGTCAATAAGATAAATATCTCGGAGTAATTCTCAATGACAAAAACAATAACAATGACCAAATTGATACACGAATCAAATCTGCCTTCAAATCATTCTATACACTAAAGAACCTACAAATCGACAATAAATATCTAGCAACAAAAATAAAAATACACTTGTATAAAATGTTTATTTGACCTACACTTATCTATGGCTTTGAAAACTTTGTCCTAATAAAAATATTGCAGACAACTGAGGCTACAATGATTAAGGAAATTCTAAGTTTTCAAAAGACATCAAGGACAACTAATCTTCTAAATGCACTTGGGATTTAAAGAATTGAATGACCTCCTGAAAAAAGATAAAAATAAACAAAGGGACATTTCCCAGAAAATAGAATTTAAACTGAAAGAGTTAAGAAATACAAATCAAAATGGGATAACTGATTCAATAAAAGAATGCTTAGAAAATATAGGAAATATGACTTATAGAAAAATGCTCATTGAAAGTCCCACTAAACGAATAGAAAGAAAATTTATTACCTCTAGTGGAAATCCATCCATGAACTGGTGGTCCTCCTAAATTTGAATTGAATTGCCTTCCTCCTAGATAGACTTTATTGCGAATTGTTATTCTAAAATAAAGAAAAGAAAATTTAAAAATTTAAAAATAATGCTTTAAAGATAAGAAGAAAAAAATTGAATAATATTTAACTATATTAAAAAAATTGACATTTTTACAAAATTCATTAGAGTGGATTCAACCATTTGTCTTTTACTTTCTATTAAACCTTTTTTTATTTTATTTTTTTTTAACATTGCCTTTAAACCGTTCATTGAAATAATAATAATAATAAGAATTGAAGTGAAAATTCTCATATTTTGGTACTTAGACCTTCAATCATGGCATACTTGGGATTTAAAATAATTGCAAAAATTTGTTTAAATTTTTTCAATTGATTTAATTTTTATTTTTACTTGTCCATTAATAAAACCTTATAATGCCACGTAATAGTTTGCTAAATCGGTTTAAATGGGCATTGTGAATTTTTAAAATTCTTTATTAGCTCTTTTCGAGAGAACTATAATCGGATGATGCAAAAACTTTTGAAATATGGATATAGATTAAAAAGGATCCAGATTCTATCATAGAGTATTTTCAGTAACTAGATTATAGTTGTATATTCTATGTTTAAGATGGCAGAATTTACAAAAACAATTAAGTCTCTTCGAAAATAATTTATTGAAAACAACCTCAGTTGAACAATTTCATCACTTAATAATTTTTCCATTATTTTTAATTAAAATAGCTAAATCCTAGACTTTACAGGTTCACTATGATTTTTTTGAAAATTATTTTATTTAAAAAATTAAAAAATTTTTTTCTTTAAAGTCTGGATTTCGACTTTAAAAATAAAAAAATTTTGAATTTCGGCCACATGAATTTTTTGCCGTTTCAGGTAGTTATTATGGAGGACTAGTTAAAGTCAAAGTCACTAAAATTAAAGTCTTGGACTTGGACTTTCATTTAAAAAAAAAACCAGGCTTGTGACTTTTAAGCAACTCTGGATAAAAAAGTGTTGTTTGATTTTTTATAAGCGATCACGTATTATTTTTACTTGAAAACGATCATATTTTTTATTAATGATATTATAACCAGAGTTCCAAAATCAGTGTAAAATTATTATTTATTCCACTGTAAAATAAAGCTAACTTTCTAATTAAAAAAATTATCTTTAGAGAATTAATTTATTATGACTTTTCTTAAATTGGATTAATTTTTAAAATATCAAAATTTTCATTGGTTTTGAGCAGTAATTTTAATTAAAAAAATTAAAATTATCTAGATTTTTCAAAATTTAAATTTCAAAATTGAATTCAAAGTTATTAAAGCTTTCGATTAATTATAAAACTAAGTTAAAATAAAAATACTCGTATTTTTCTTCTGAAAAATTAATATTCTGCAAATTGTGAATACGGTGAATTTTCAGAGTTTCTCTTAAATATTAACTCTGAAATTTTTTTATATTCGTTGAAGGAATTCCCAAAATTAAGTTTAATACTTTTTTGACTTTGTTTTAGACTCGGTAAAAAATAGTCTATCGCCAAAAACTTATGCTTTTTTGTCCCCTAAAAATTTGTCTTTTAGTATTTCATTCATAAAAAAATTTAATTCAGGGTCAAGAATCCTAAATTAAGATTTAAAAACAAACAAATGTCAAAATGTATTTTAATTTATACTTAAATATTTGATTAAAAATTAAATTTGAATATCTCAGCCAAAAGGTGTTGTATTTTACAGTTGAATTAGCCACTTTTCAGACAAAAAAACTTAATCATCCTTCTTTCACGTGATAAATCTATAAATTTAAAAAATTTAAATGTTTCATGCAGCCAAAAAAAATTGAAAAAATGTTTAACTGTAAAAACTTGTCCTATAATTCTACCAAAAACTGCTTTATTTATTTAAACAGTCTAGAAAATAGAAATCTTAATTTGACCGAAAATGTAAGTTTTCATCGCAAAAAATTTTTGTATAATTTTTTTTATTACAAGGATGTGCTGGAAATATCTCAAGAAAATAAAAAATTCTATTTTTCTCCTCAATTTTTTGATTCAGCTAGATCCCAAGAAAGCATCTTTTTAAATGGACTTTACGCCAAAAAACTCGGATTTGGTGACAATTCAAAACTAAATGTTGATTTTATTCACCATGAAAGTCCAATTGCAAGTTCAGTTACTCTGAAGCCAGTTACCGTAGATGATTGGCAAATATTGGAACTCAATCTGGAATCTGTAGAAAACACCCTTCTTGATCAAATAAAGATCTTTTTTAAGGATCAAATTTTGCCAATATGGATCGACTCTGATCTTTGTGTTTATGTAAAGACTTGTAAGTCAGAAAAAAAAATTATAAAAATTTTTATCTTTTTTTAGTAAGCTTTGAGCCTTCTTCATCTAAATTCACAGCCATTAATTCCATGACCCGTATTATTATTGAACCCTTTGTTGAACCAACTCGTTCTATCCAAAATGAACAAAATGCAATAAAATTTGATAAATGGAATGACATTTTCCAAGTTGATTTTAGTAATGAGTTTAATGTTTTTTGTGACGGAATTCTAAATCGATGTACCAACTTGACCAAATGTGAAATTAAAGGCAATGACATAGGCCAAATGGAAAGATTTTTGGTTTCACTGCAGCCAGTTAAAAGTCCAATACAATTATTGAATACAAAAGAATCAGGAACGGTCTCGATGAGAAAATTTATCAGCTCAATCGAATCAAGCTATCCAGCCGATTTTTCAAGTTTATATAACTCGAACCGTGTTGTTTACGCAATGTTGGATGCGATTAACTTTAAACCCAATGTTTCTTTTTCTATTAACAAAAAGCCTGTGCTAAAATTGTCCAATTTTTTGCAACAAAAATTGGGCTTATTTAAATTGAATTCAAAAGTTTTGGTAAAAGCCAAAGCCATTTCACTCAAGGAATGTAAAATGTTATTGGAAAATACCGAAAACAAGCATATTAATCTCAAAACAAATTATTCAGGAGAAGTAAGTTAAAATTCAAATAAAAGAAAATGTTTATTTAAAATTTTTAGGAAAATTTTTAGGAGTTAGATAAGAACATTTTACAAATTTTTTAAAGATATTTTTTTAATAGACTTTTTGTGAAACTCTGTTTTCATAATTTTTTTGTTTCCATTAGAGAAATTTATCAATTTTGTTGAAAAATTACCTTTGCTATTATATTTTTCTTTAAGTTAAAATAATTATTTTTTTAAAGGAATGGTAGAATCTTTTTTGTTGTAAATATAAAATAACTTTTTTTTTCTAAAAAAATATCTAAATAGACAGAAATTCGAAAATTTAAAATATAAAAATAAATTAACATTTAAAAGAGTTAAATAATTATATTTTATTTTGTCATATTTTAAGCACAATTAAGATTCAATTATTTATTAGTTCATTGAGATTCAATTTTATATATTATTTCCTTTAGTTTGTCATTTATACTTTAAAAATATTTTTTAAAAATATTCTTTCACTATGCATTCTTCTATAAAAAACATAATTTCACCAAAAAGTTTCTTTTTTTATTGAAGTTTTTTATTTTTCTATAATATCTAGCAAACAATAAACATAAATTTTTCTGTACTGAATGGCCTAAAATTGCTTTATAAGTTCAGTTTTTGGGAGAACTTAGTTATTTTTCACAATGTTGTCTAAATATATTTTGCTGGTGTTGTTCATTTTATTCAAAGCGTTTTTCAAGATTATTCTTTTTGATTTAAAGAAGGGATGAGTCTGATTTTAAATTTTGAAAAAAAATTCGGAAAAGATTTTGAGCTAATAAAACTTATCTTTTGTGCCATTTTTTACTTTTTGTGGCAAAATTAATTTTTTTTTATTAAACTTAATTTAGGCTATCTGTACCATTGTTGTACGGAAACAAAATTTAAGGTCTTTCAATATAAAATAACTCTTTCCTATTTAAAAATTTTATTTTACTCAAATAAAATTACATATTTTGATTTGAAAATTCAGAAACCCATAATTCTGCTTAATAAATAAATTTTTTGGCCCAATTTAAATTAAATAAATAAAGTAATAGATAATTAACAAAAAAGACAAATAGTAGTAGTAGTAGTAGTAGTAGTAGAAAAAACTGCAGCATGATAACATGCGAGCGCGTCAGAGACGCCCTGTAGCAGTTTTAAAATGTTCATCCAGCTTGTTTTTGAATTCGTTCACATTTTTTGACAAAATAATTTCGTTTGGGAGTGAATTCCAGTGGTTTGCTATTCTGTTAAGGAAGAATTCGTGACGTTGGTTACAGCATCTAGTGATTTCTCTTCTGAGCCTCTCTCTGTGGCCATATCGTTGTGGAATACGAGTCAGATTCGTGTGCCAGTCAATGTTATCAACGCCCGATTCAAACTTAAACATTTGAATAAGGTCACCGCGAATTCTGCGTAGATTTAGCGGTGTAAGGTTCAATAAATCGCAGCGCTTTTCGTAATCGAGATTTTTTAAGTTGCTAGCAACTTTTGTGGCTCTGTGTTGAACTTTCTCGAGTGTGTGCTGATCTTGTTTAGTGTATGGACTCCAAGAGGATACCGCGAATTCAATATGTGGACGAATGTAACAGGTGTATAACTTTTTCCATGTCAGTTGGTCTCGAGTAGTCAAGGTTCGCTTCAATAAGCCTAGGATGCTATTAGCTTTTGATGCTGAATAATTGACTTGGTTCCTAGATTTTAGGTCATCTGAGATCAGAACTCCTAAATCTCTTTCGCATTCGGTTTTGACAATTTGCAGCTTGTTTTTTGAATCGTAGTCCAGTATAGTGTAATTCGATTTTGGGTTGTTCTTGCCAACGTGCATAATTTTACACTTGGCGATGTTGAGACGCATTAGCCATGTGTTTGTCCAGTTGGTGATTGTGTCAATGTCATTTTGTAAGCTCTTAGTGTCCTGGGTTACTGAACCTGCTTTGATCTCTGCCAATATCTTCGTATCATCGGCGTACATTTTGCAAATGTTTGTAAGTGAGTCCGGAAGGTCGTTTATGTAGATGATAAATAAAGTTGGGCCGAGGACAGACCCCTGTGGGACACCGCTGTCTACGCTTGTCCAGTTGGAAATCGCATCACCGAGTACAACGCGTTGTTTCCTTCTTGTCAAAAAGGCTCTAATCCAATTTAGAAGATTGCCGCTAATACCATGAGCTGAAAGTTTGTGAATTAATCTTCTGTGAGGCACTTTATCAAAGGCTTTGGCAAAGTCAAGAAAAAGAATGTCTAGTGAGTTGAGTTTCGATATGGTTTTGGTTCCATAATCCACTGATTCCAACAAGTTAGTCACGCAAGCTTTCTTGTTGACAAATCCGTGTTGTTGTTTTGCGATTAATTTGTTTTGATAAAGAAAGGACATTAGTTGAGTTTTTATTATTTTCTCCAGGATTTTACATGGTACAGATGTGAGCGATATCGGACGATAATTCGAAGCGTCGGCTGTATTACCTTTCTTAAAGAGCGGAGTAACATTAGCTTCAAGCCAGGCTTCAGGTAGTTTGCTTGTGTCTAGTGAGCGTTGGTAAATGAGTGTAAGAGGTTTAGCGAGAGTTTGTGCACATTCTTTGAGGACACATGGATGGACTCCGTCATTTCCGGTTGACTTGTTGGGGTTAAGTTTGGATAGTAGTTTAGCGACTATGTCTTCTGTGATTGTGATTGTGTCTATTATTTCGGAGGTGCGTGAGCAAAAGGTTGGCAGATGATTGCTAGGCTCTTCTTTGACGAAAACAGAGCTGAAGTGACTATTTAAGATGTTTGCTATCGAATCTTTTTCAACAACAGTTTCACCGGCGCTGTTTAAAATCGAGTTCAGCCTAGGTTTGACTTTTTGTTTGCTATTAATGTACGAATAGAGTCTCTTTGGGTTTTTACTGTCAAACACAAGGCTTTTCTCAAATGACCTCGTTGCATCGCGCGATTTTTTTTCAAATTCTCTTTTGGCTTTTTTGTATTCTAGTACTATAGAGCGGATTTTACCACCCGAAGCTTTGAATTTGTGCCATAGTGCTCTTATTGTTTTAGACAATTTGAGGAGCTCATTTGTTATCCAAGGCGCTCTTTTTGGTTTTATAGTCAGTTTGTATTTTGGTATAAACTTTGCAATTGATTCGTTGTATTTGTCTAGAAATATATCGTAACATTCTTGAACGTTTTTATTCTTGAATAAAGAAGCCCAGTCGTAGTTAGAGTGAGCATTGTTCATTTTCTCGTAGTTTCCATGTTTGTACATAAATTTATGGCTGGAGAATTTTTTGAATGGGTCGTAGGACAATTCGTAGTTCCAGGACAAAGTAACGTGTGCTTGTGTTGCGCAGCCCAGAGGGGGCGTGTCTGTTAAGGAGGTTATACGGTAAGGAGATTCAGTGATTATGTAATCTAAGGTGTTGGACATAGACCCGTCCCCTTTTCGGAAAGTTGGAAAGAGGACAGCTTGTGACAGAGATTGGTCGTTTAACATGTCTATAAAATTATTCTATATTAAATAAGTTAAAGAAACTGTTTATTGCACAATTTAATTCTAAAAGAATTTTTATTAGATTAAAGATATATTATTGACAGAATATTTTGTCTTCAACCTCCTTTTTTATTAGGTTGTTTATTAAGTTTTTTCGTTTTTTTCGAGACTTTGTTTATTAATTAAAAAATAAAATAAAATATTATTAGACACTAAAATAATTTCCTTCGCTAGAAATACACATCTCCCATCTTTCTGGCAGCATTTTGATCCCTCGCTCGTAGAAGCTGGGTGGTTTTGAGATAAAATATTGACTGATGTCTTTTTTGATTTCTTCCAAGTCTGAGTTTCTTTTTTCACAGAGGAAGTGCTGCATGGATCGGAACAAATGGTAATCTGAAGGAGCCAAGTCTGATTAATAAGCTGGGTGAGATAAGACTTTCCAGCCTAGATTCTCTATCGTGTTCCGAGTCGTTTTTGCAACATGTGGCGTAGAGTTGACATGTAAAAGAATCACTTTTCGCTCTCCTTTAGCTCTGTGTGACCGTTTTGCTTCCAAAACGTGGCTCAAACGAATCAATTGTTGTAAATAAAGGTCTGCGTTTATCGTTTGCTTGGGTTGCAATAGCTCATAATAGATGATACCCTTCTGATCCAACCAAACACAAAGTTTTACCTTTTTTCCATGAATTTCGCGTTTCGGAGTAAATAATGGCGCTTTATCAGAATCCGCCCATTGTTTATTGTTGACCGGGTTATCGAAGTAGATACACTTTTCATCTCCAGTTACGATTTTCCATAAAAAACTAATTTTTTTATGCCTAGACAAGAGAGAAACACAAATGTTTAATCGTTGCGCAATATTGATTTCTGAGAGTTTTATGAGGGGCTCATTTACCGGCCTTTTAAATCTTTCCTAATGCTCTTAATCTATTCCAAACGGTGCCATTTGTTATAGACATCTCTTTAGCAAGCTGTCTGTTTGATGGCCTCGGGTCTACCTCAAGCAGCTCTATCAAATACGCGTCATCAGCTTCGACGCTTCTCCCAACACGTGTTTTGTCATTGAGCTCGAAATCGCCAGCTTTGAATCGAGAGAACCAATTCTGACAAGTGAGAGCAGTAAGAGCGTTAAATCCACATACCAAACTAATTGATTTGGTAGCCTCGGTCGCATTTTTTCCTTCGTTAAACTTGAATAACATGCAATCGCGGATATGCATTTTTTGGTGATACATTTTTTAATAAGTTAATTTTTTTAAAAATTTAAAAAACAAGCATATAATCTTATACATCATTTAAAAGAGCAACTCTTCAAATGATGTATAACATTGCATAAATCTTGAATGATCTTTTCATTTAAAAATCGACCAAAAAACTTATTAATCATCCTAATAATCCTGTAAAATGTCAAAAGTTTTTTAAATCAAAAAATATAAAATGTTTTTTTTGTCAAGCTTCAAAACATAAAATCAGCGTTTGTCAACTTCATAGACCAACAATCTGAATGTCTGTGTCCAATAGTGTTGACCAACGAAACACTTTTGCATCTTCCATTTCAAGATGAGACAATAAAGTGTCTAACAAGTTTAAAAAGTGATCTGGTCACAATTAGTTCGACCACGTTGTTAAACAACCTTTTAAAACTTGATATCGAAATTGTTCCAGCTGCAGAATTAGACAAATTCGAGATCGACTTGAAACATTTGACTCGAAACACATTCAATATTGACTTAATAAAGCCTAAATGGTTCGAAGCAAATCTCAAAAGTATTCTCTCTTCTTTAAACTCTTCGTTCCTTCCTAATAGCAGCTCGCAAAATCGAAATGTCATAATACAAGGCTCAAATGGAAGTGGAAAGACAATTTTATGCAAAAGCTTATGCAACAGTTTGCCAAATATAATTTATTTCTACATAAACTGTCAAACATTCATAAGCAAGACTCCTGACACAATATTCGATCAATTAAAACTGATCTATCAAGAGACCTTATGGTACGAGAATAAACCATGTTTGGTAATTTTGGAAAACATAGATTTGCTTGTTGAAAACAAGAACACTAACACTGATCCAAGCTCTTTTCTTTACTACTCCCAAATAGTCGAGGTCCTGAAGGAAATTTTACTGTCTGTGTGGCAATCAAAAAATATCTGTACCATTGTGACTTCAAGCACTGCACTCAGTGAGCTGCCATCAATTTTCCACTGCTTGGATGAGCACGGTCTATTCACTGAGTTCTATCAGATAAGTCCTCTTGTGGAAAAGAGCGAAATAAAAGAAATAATTGAGCTTTTATTAGAAAAAAAAAATTTTTTTTTTGGTCAAGAAGTGGTCGAACATGTGACAAGTCAATGTGATGGATTTGTCTTTAAAGACATCGAAAAGCTAATAGACAAAATTATATACTCTAATTTTGAGCCAAATGGTTCAAAAGTTTTATGTTTGAATGAGAATTTGGTCAAACTTGTGTACAACTATACTCCAATTAATATGATAGAGACAAAGTTTTACAAGTCCCGAGCCGAATTGAGCTGGGACTCGATAGGAGGCCACGAACTCGCTAAATCAAGTCTAATAGAGACATTAATTTGGCCTATAAAATATAGAAATTTGTACTGCAAATTTTTGATGAAACAGTCAAGTGGAGTCTTGCTCTACGGACCAAGTGGATGTGGAAAAACACTGATTGCCAGTGCTGTGGCAAACGAGAGCAAATTTAATTTTTTAAGTGTGAAAGGACCAGAAATACTGAGCAAGTACATTGGCAATTCGGAACAAAATGTAAGAGATTTGTTCCGAAAGGCTCAAAAAGCCAAGCCATGCATAATATTTTTTGACGAGTTTGATTCAGTGGCGCCAAAAAGAGGACACGACTCGACAGGGGTGACGGATCGAGTGGTCAATCAATTGCTAACTCAGCTGGATGGTATAGAACAATTGAATGGTGTATACCTCTTGGCTGCCACAAGTCGCCCCGATTTGATTGATCAAGCTTTGCTGAGACCAGGTCGCATAGATTCCTATTTGTACATCGATTACCCCACCAAGTCGGAATTGGAAACGATTTTCAAAATTTATTGTGCAAATGTAAAAGTAAGTGATGATGTTGATTGGAAAGATGTGGCTGGTTATTGTGAGTTTTTTAGTGGTGCTGATGTTAAGTCGGCGATTTGTGATGCGCTGATCAAGGCTTTTCATAAAGTGGAAAAGGAAAAATGTGAAAAGGACATTTTCGAATCGATTATATTGGACAAAGGTGTTTTAATGTCTAGCTTGGATTCGATCAGAGATTCCATTAATTTGAATGAAAGAAAAAGATTGAAAACAAAGTAAATTTTTTAATTTTTTTTGCATTTTTGGTCTGATCGCTTGGTTTAGGTATGAAAATTGGAAAAAGAAAAAAATTGACAACGAGACGCCAAAAAATGCCAGACTCACTCTTGCCTAGAATATTTTATTATTTTTTTAATAAATATTTTTTAATTTCAAGTTTTTTTATTAATTTTTTGAAAAAAAAATATTAAAAAATAAGGTAATCAATAGGTGAAATTTGTTTCATAATATCGAAAAATCGCAAAATAGAAAAACTTGTTTTATAAGCAAATTTTTAATAATTTATTTTGTTAAAAATTTTAAAATGTAAATTAATTTACATTTTGGGTAATGTGAATTTAAGAACCAAAAAAAAAAAGAACAAATATTCAAAAATTAACAATTATTTTTCCAAAAGGCCAAAATTGTTTCTGTAAATTTTATCAGCTGATCCATTCAATGTTTCACTAATTTTAGCTTAAAAAAATTAAGAAAATGAACACACATAAGAATGTATGAAAATTAAATTGCAGAATAATTGCGGAAGTGATACATTGGATTACAAAACCAATTTTGAGCTTCTAAAAATAAATGGATACTTGGCAATTAGCTTTTAAAATAAGTAATATTTAAAATTTTTCATTTTTTCAATTTGTTTTTAAGAATTCTATGTGCTGATTAAGAATATACATGTTTTTTATTGATGCATTGTACTTTGATGTATTACTAGTTTTCAAGTTGTCAAGTAATTTTTTCAAAACATTGTTTGAGGTATAGACAATGAGAATATTAAAAAGTAAACATATTTTCTGTACTTTTTAATAACTAAAATACATATTTTAGTTAATTAATAAACAGTTTAATTATTAATTTTAATTTTACCTATAGTTTTATAATTTACAACATATCCAAATCCTTAAACCACGCTCTACCCGAGGTCCTGTTTAATTTTTAATATAATAATTAAAATAACCAAAAAGTACAAAAGTAAAGAAAGTATAAAAAGGAACAGGGTAAAAATAGTTAAAATTAGGCATTATTTTGTTTTTTGTTCTAAAATTCACTATGTTATGAATTTTGCAGAGTATTACAGAATCAGTATATAGGTGGTACAAAGGATGTTTCAGTTGCTTTAATTTACAAAACATGTTTTGGTCTTTCAGAACTTAAGCTTTGGCATTTTTAATATTTTGTTTTTGTTTTTTGTAACAAAATTCACAATGCATTAAAATTACCTTAAAAATTTGTTGAATTTATGTTTAATGTTTAAATTAAAATTACTGTTATAATTGGTCGTTATTAAACTTTATGTGATCAAAAATGATCACTAAAATTATTTTATAATCACCAAATAATTTTTTCTATGCAATTAATTTTAAAATATTAATTTGAGTTAAATTTAAAAAAAAGTATATTTTATCTTTAGCAAATTATATTTATTTGAAATAAAATTTTAATTCACATTAAAATAATTTCACTGGTAAAAGTGACCGTAAAAGCTACATTAGCTACATTACTCTTTCATGGTCCATGAATGAATTAATGAATTAAATGTGTTCATCTAAATTAAAATTATATTTTATTTTAGATTTTTTGCAAAGAGATTTTACAAATATATTTAGATAAAAAAGCAAGTTTATTCACTTCGAGTATTTGAAGTTATTTAAATTAATTTAAATTAAAGGTAATGGATATTGTAGTAAAAAAAAGAAGGTGGTAAGTCAAATAATCTAAAACTGATCTTTTCTTAATCACAGAGACATCTGTAGAAAAATAAATTACTATTTTTAAATATTTATTAATTAAAAAATTCAGTAATTAATTAAATTTTTCGCTTAAAAATTTTTTCATTTTAAAATTATTCGATGATTTATATTTTCATTTACCAAATTTAACCAAAAATTGTGCAATTTTACGTAAAATTAAGTGAGAAACGGCAAGGAACGTTGAAAATCTTTTTAATTTTCCAAAATAAAATTAATGAAATATTTTTGAAAAGAATCCAATTTTACATTATTCTTAGCAAAAACCTCATTTTTTTGGGGCTTGTATTTTTTTGAGCATTAAATAATACTGAAAGAGCATTAATTTTTTATTTTATGAGCATTAAATTAAAAGCATTAAAAAATATAGTATTGAGCATTAATTTATCATTTATTTGGCATTAAATTGTATAGAAACAAACATTAATTATTTCAAAAAATATCATTAAAAAACCTTTTTTAAGCATTTTAAAATTAAAAAATTAAACATAAACTTTATAAGAAAGTAACATTAATCAAAACATTATTGCACTAGTAAAGCATTTTTTGCTTTTGCAGGTCTGCCTCTTTTACGTTTGCTACCAATTTATACATATTTGGCTTCAGGTGGTGGTTTGCAGTACTTAAATCTTATTTACATCCCAATGATATGTTTACACATGTAATTTTTTAAGAATCCAGGACAGCTGCAAGTACTTTTTTTCCAATCGTTCTTTTTTGAAATAGAAACACACCATATACCAAATTGTACATTTTGCATGTGGCAAATTGAATTGAATCTACAGTTATCATAACGATGCATTTCTTTATCAGAAATCTTATGACTCTTTTTTAATTTCTGTCCTTCTTGGTTCTTCGTGGACATGATCATCATTCGTTGTAACAAATGAATTGCTGCTGGACATTTTTTTCCACGTTTTTTGACTAAATTGCATCTTATTACACGCGTTTCCCTTCACTTGTATTGTTTGTAATCGAAATACTCCAAGAACCATCACTTTTGATTTTTTCCATTGCTTCATGAAGGCTATGAAACTGGTTCTTTCAAAAAAATCATTTATGGATTGTCATTTTTGTTTGGACTATCAAAAATTAAACTTAAAAATGGTTCCTTCCAGCAACAGCAATTGAAAAAGGTGGTTCCAGCAGTATCATTCAGAAATTCGCCCAAAAATTAATGCTAAGAAACTGGTTCTTTCAAAAAAATCATTTATGGATTGTCATTTTTGTTTGGACTATCAAAAATTAAACTTAAAAATGGTTCCTTCCAGCAACAGCAATTGAAAAAGGTGGTTCCAGCAGTATCATTCCGAAATTCACCCAAAAATTAATGCTTGTTTACAATATTGAATGTACGTTTAATATAATTAATGCTTATTTTAATATAACTTTTTTTTTACCGTAATTATTTAGGAACGATTTTACTAAAAGTTACTTATTTTAATGTAAGTTTACGTAATTTATAGTAAAATTACATATCCTTACCGACTTATTTGCACCTAAGATTACGTAAGATTACTAAGAATAGTGTAAAATTACGTAATTTAGCTCATTCTTGACCTTTTATAGAAGCATTTTATATATCCTTTCTTTCTTTTGCTAAAAGTAAAGATTTGTTTTTTTTTTATAAAATAATTTGAAAATGTTTAGAAAATTTTAGATGACAACATGAAAAATTTTTAAAAATTTTATTTTTAAATCTTAATTTGAATTTTTATTTGAAATAAACTTGAATCTCCGTTTTCGATTTTTTCTTCAACACAGAACATTGCAAAATAATAGAATTTTTGTCAAAAAGTTGAATATTAAGATTTTGAAATATTAAGAAATTTAGAAATTTACGCAAGAAATTTTAAAAATTGAATTTTTATCTACAAATAAAATAATCTTGGATAATATATTGTTAAAAATTCAGAAAAGATCTGATTTCATCATGATATCACTAGTTACTTAGGGTTATGGTATTATCAAATAATCAAGAGTTAGCATTATTTGGCATTAATGTAGCTTGAATAATTATTAAAAAAATTAATCATTAAATCAATTAAACCTTAAAAATAAAGTTGCATAAACAGATTTTTGATTTTTTGACTTTTTTAAATTTGAATTTTTTCTTTTGGATATGCTTTTTAAATTTTGAATTTTCCAGGAAAAAACAAAATTGAAAAAAAAATTATTCTTTTTAAAAAAAAAACAGAAAGCTAACAAAAATGTATCATTTTGGATGATGTGTGGATGAAGATGAATCAATTTGTGAAATCAACATCCAGAATCAAATTAAAAATTTTTAAAATTTTCTTTAAACGTTTTGGCCTCGACCCAGGCAAACTATTTACCAATGTGTGAACAGATTTTTGGCTTAACAATTTCGCAAGCCATTCAGGCTCTATGAATCTACCACTCATTCGAAACAAAAAATTTTAGCAACAAACACTGTTAAGAAGTCCTTGATGAATCCGAGCACACAATTTCATGTTTTTTAAAAACAAAAACTTGTTGAAAGAGCCTCTTTGCATCAAGTCTATAAATACAGTGGCTTTGATGAACACAGCTTCAAGTTAAGTTTGAAAAATTCAAATTCTTAAGCCTATTTGAGAATGAAATTGGTAATTTTTTGTTCCATTTTATCAAGGCCTAATAAAAAATGTCTTAAATAATTTCTTTCTGTCCAAAAAAGAAAAGTGTTGCACTAGTTTCAGTGGTGATTTTGGTGCAAATTTGGTCCAGTTACCAACGTGTGTCCCTGAAAACCTATGATGAGATTCGTCTTGAAAATCAACTAGAAATACCAGAGCACATTGCCTTAATAGTGGACAACGTGTACACCAACTTGACCAAGACAGCACCAAGCACTGAAGTGATAACCAGCCTGCGGTACGTGGACCAGAGCGATGCTCGCGAGGCCCAGGAAACCAACGGAGGCTCCAGGGACACGTACTTGCTGAACAAGCAGGCTGAAGTTAACCTAAAAGCCTATGACCAACTGCTCAATTACAAAGGACAAGAAGACTTGTCTTTTTACGTTGAGAATGTGAAAATTCCGATAAAATTTTGTCCTAGGATCGACATCAAATGTGATCCGTACTACCCATACCGTCATTTGGACGGCTCTTGCAACAACTTAGAGTATAGTTGGTGGGGCAAAGCGGGCACTCCGTACAGACGGTTTCTTGCTGCAGATTATGATGACAGGGTCGGATCTCCGAGAAAACAGGGCAAAGATGGCTATCCATTAATGAATGAGCGTGCCATCTCTCTAAGACTAGTGCCGGCCTTTAAAACCGAATCAGAATGGACCATTTTCTTTATATTCTCAGCACAATTTATTGCTCACGATATGACCCATCTGGCGACCGCAACCAATTACGATGGGTCCAGAAAGGCCTGTTCATGCGGCACTATGGACAAGGACTGTATTAATGTCGATACACCATTTGGTGATTTTATCAACAGGGACCAAAAATGCATGACTCTGGTGCGTTCAAGCGCTGCTAACAACTTCGAGTGTCGACTTGGTGCACGCGAACAAGTCAACATAGTTTCATCTTTTCTAGACCTGGGCACAGTCTATGGAAATGACGCAAAAACAGCTGCCGAGGTAAGAAAATTCGAGCACGGCCTCCTAAAGATATCGTACACACCGTACTCCAATTTGGAAGAATTGCCCAAAAGAAATGGTTCCAAATGTCCATTTGCTGAACGAACAGAGAGATGCTTCAAAGCCGGAGACTCCAGGGCCGAAGACAATCTAATGTTGCTGTCAGTGCATGGATTGTGGCTGCGCGAACACAACAGAGTGGCCAGAAAATTGGCTCACATAAATCCCAAATGGGACGATGAGACGCTGTACCAGGAAGCAAGACGCATCACCATTGCCGAATACCAGCACATCATTGTTCACGAGTTTGTACCAGTGCTGATCGGAGAGGAGCTGAGCCGTGACTTCGACCTCTTGCCACTCAAAGATGGCTACGCGTCAGATTACAAAAAAAAAGTGCAAGCCAACACCATCAATGAATTTGCTGCAGCGGCCATCAGAATTGCTCACACTCTGGTTGTTGACGAGCACAAACGAGCAGACAAGTACCACAGATTGTACGACGTGCGCAACGTCAGCGATTACCAATTTAACACAGTCAAGTATGCCATAGACGCGCCATTGGAAGACATTCTGTATGGCTCGCTGAACGAGGCCTCCTACATCAAAGCGTGCCAAATGAATAAAGAAATGAACAATTTCTTGTTCGAAGGCATATTTTCCAATGACAATACAAAAAGATGGGCTTTGTTTACAAGAAATATGGCGCGCGGAAGAGACCACGGCTTCCCTGGCTACAATTACTACAGAGAAAAGTGTGGCCTAAACAGAGCTAGACATTTCGAGGACCTAAAAAGCAACATTCCTGACTTTTTAATAAAAAGACTGATGAAACTTTACGGACATGTGGATGATATTGATTTGTATGCTGGTTTGATAAGCGAAGAACCTTTGAAAGGTGCTGCGGCTGGTTTCACCTCAGCTTGTAAGAATTTCAATTTTTAAAAAGATTGGTAATAAAGTTTTTTGTTGTTGCTGAATAAAAAGGTATAATTGCTAAGCAATTTAGTGACGTCAAAGTGGGAGACAGGTTCTGGTACGAGAATGGAAATGACAAAAATGTTCGATTTACAATCGATCAGCTCAATGAAATCAGACATGCAAATGCTGCTAGATTAATTTGCGATAATACCAATTTGAAAGATGTCCAAAAGTTTCCCTTTTTGATGCCCAATTACCGCTTTAATTCCTATGTGAGTTGTAGACAACTTCCTGAGGTGAGTTTGAGACCATGGACTGATTATGGCAGTGGACCAAGTGAAAGTTACGACGGTGACCATGAACATTATTGATAAAATGTTCCAATTTTAGTTTTGTTTGTGTCGCATTTGTTTTAGATTTTTTATTATTTTAATAAATTTTTAGTCAAAAATTTTATTTTTCTTTTATTTTTAAAAATGTATAAATTTAAAATATAAATATTTTATGAAGATTTTAATCTTTTTAAAGTGAAAAATATCTTTACATTTCCATCCGGATTGTGATTTACTTTTCTTCTTTTTTTTTTGATTAATTTATTTAAATCGATGGTTAATTTTAAAAATTAAACATATCAAAACATTCGGTTGATACAAAAATTGCTTTATTTCTTATTAAAATTAATTAAATTAGTAATTTTATTTTATTATAAAGTTGATTCATTTATTGTGCTAAATAATCTTTTAATAGAGCGATTTTCTTTTATTCTTAGTAAAAAATATTTTGAATGATGATTTTTATTTAGAAATATTTTAGTGTTCTCGAAAACCATTTGGTTTCCAATGAATGATTTTAGACAGTTTAAAAAATAGTATTTTTTCTAATTTTAATTCTATATTATTTATGGTATCTCTATTTTAAAGAAATTATAAAAAAAATACTCAATTCAAAATATTATCTCAAAAACTCTAATTATGATACAATTTAGAAGCTCAATGGTCACAAAGTCATCTTTGCTTATTTAGAATTTTCTCATCTTCACTAAATGAACACACATCTAATTAAAATAATAGAAACAATTTTTGAATAAAATAAAATTTTTACACGTTTTATTTAAATAAGAAGTACAGAATATTCAAATTAAAAGAGCTAAAATTCTTGAAAAACTCATTTACTCAAACTTAAAATTCTGATTCAACCAAAAGAAAAGCAAATTATTCACTAATTTACTTGTTTACCAAAACTTTGGATCAAATTCAAATTCGTTTGATAAATGTGTTTATTAATTTTATCTTTTTGAAAATTTTTTTATAACCGATCTTTATGTTGCATTTTTAATTTTTTGAACCCAAAAAAGAAAATACAAACATTTTTTTATATAATTTTTTTGGTAAGTAATGTAAATTCATGAATTAATATAGATTGGATTTAAATAACTTCAGCCTTAACAGTTTTAATGATTAGAAATTCACTTTATAAAAATAATCAATATCAGAATGTATGTAAAACTCAAAATTTAACAAAAAAAACAAAATATTTGAAGAAAAATTTTCGATTTTCTGAGCTAAATGTAATTTTGTTCAACTTTTTGTTCAAATAATTTACGAATAAAAAAGGCAAATTAAAGTTTAAAATCAAGATCAAAAGATCAAAATATAAAATTAAATTTTTTTTTTAAATAGAAAAAAAATAAATTTTTCCAAAACAATTTCTTGACATGTTTTGCCAAGTTTGTTTTCATATTTAAAATTTTAAAATATCCCTTCTTATTGAACTGTAATAGGTTTAAATTTTTAAATTGATTTTAATTAAAAACTACTTAAGACAAAAAAATTTAATGTTTTAAAATTTATAATTTCTTTGAGTGGAAAATTAAAATTATTTTAGCTCGAATATAAAAGTTGTGAATTTGAATATGTGAATTAACTTAACTTTAATTATTTAAATTATTGACCGTTTTTGTCAAATAAATTAGAGGTCAATCATTCTGATGTTAATGAATAATTATTAGGCATGACATGTTTAGTAATGTGAAATATTTATTTCTTAAAAAATAATCAAAAACATTTGATTTATTAAGTTTTGAAATTTTAAATGATCATTTGGATCTTAAAATTTGATCTGAAACTATAATTTGCCATAAAAAACATGAACACTGAGATTGAACTATTTGAATTTTGTTATTTTTAATTTCTTTAAAAAAAAGTAAGCTTTTTTGATAGAATAACAATTTCAAAAAAAAGTTGTTATAAAAATGCTAATTTGTGTCAGCAACTAATTTTTTACTTTTGTAAGCTCATCTAGCATAATTTTTTTAAATTTTAGTCACGCTTTAAAATCTAGAATTTTTTGGCATCTTGAAGTTGATGATCAATTAAAAATATCATTTCAATTCAAATAGTTTATCTTAAGATATTAAAAAAAATCTTTGATTTAATTAAAATAATTTTAATGTAATATGATTAACATGCTATGTAGATTAAAAAAACAAAAAAATTTTGAAAAAATATTTTCTCAATCCATTGTTAAAATCGATTTTTAATTTATTTTTGTGATTTTTTCTCAAGTTTATTTTCATTTTATTACTTATTTGGAATTTATTATTTGAATTTCATTTTTAAATTTAATTTTGAATGCTAGATACAAATAATTATTAATTTTTTTTTCTAATTGAATGAATAAATAAATAAATAAATACTTTTGCAATAAAAAATTCAAATAAACTTTACAAAAAATACCTACAAACTTATTGAGGGTTTTCCAGTATTAATGATTGGTACCACTGATCGCCAAAAGCATTTTCATCCGTTTGGTATTTGTATTTCAACCAACGAAACAGGAGATGACTTCAGATTTCTTTTCGAATCACTCAAAAAAGTTGTTTTCGATGTGATGCAACTTCAGTTTTCGCCAAACATCGTTATCGCAGATGGTGCCGATGCAATCACCAATGGATTTCAAGAAGTATTCGCTGACATTTTTGAGTTGAATTCATTCCTATTAATTTCATTTTTTATTTAATAATTTTTTTAAAGATTTAAAGGCTGGTTTGAAGGCTATGCTCCTGGTGTGCCATCCACCAATAATGCTTTAGAATCCTGGAATCTCATCATCAAGCTAGAGTCAACTATGAGACAACGTCACAATTTTAGTTCATTCCTTACAATCTTAGAGAATGACATTATTGGATGTTGGTCAAAGGATAGACATCCTGATAACGTAAATCGTGTAAATTTTTACACCTATTTTAATTGCGATCTTCAATTGTATACTGCCGCTTTTCAATGGACCAGCTAAATAAAAACTGAACATATTATCAAAATCTCTTCCCCTAATGGTCGAATTTTTTATTGCCATCAAGATCTTAATCTCAAGTTGACTCAAGAAGCAGTTGACGACTATATTTCTAAAAAACAAAATTTATCTTGGTGTATATTTAGTGACTATTCTCAATTTTGCCAGATTCACGAGACCAATCTTTGCTCCGATGATTGGAAAAAAAGTAAATGCAATTGTAGAGAATTTGCTAAAAACTACATCTACGTTCATGTTCTTGGCCTTGCATACCGTTACAAGCTTTGCATTTTCTCAGAAGAAGCTAAAACTATTTCAATTGGTCAGAAACGTAAAAGAGGAAGACCAAAAAAGAAAAAAGCAGCTTTGTTTTACCAAAATGATTGTAACTTGAACAGTTCAGATAATGAATCCGAACTCGAGCAAGCAGCTGTCGAACAAGAGCCTACTATCGATTCAATAGTCGTTGAGAAAGCATATGTGGCTGAAGAAACAGTCGTTGATGTGGATTTACCAAGAAAACGAGGAAGGCCAAAGAAATCAACAACTCAGGTGAAAAAACAAAGAAAAAATTAATCATTTTTTTTTTAATTTTTATATTTTATCTTAATTAAATTTTTTTGTTAGGCAATTAATTCATTTTGTCATTTAAATAAATATTTTTGTCACTAAAATTATTTTATTTTGTCCATAAAATAGGTTTTATTTTGTCAGTGCAAAATTATTAAATAGTCATCTCAACAAATATATTTGCCAGCCGTTAAGTTTTTTTGTCAGAACAATTAGTTTTTTATAGTCAGCTAAAATATATTAAATTAGTCACCACTTTTAGTTATTTTTGTCATCTTATAAAAATTAAATTTGTCACCCCCAAAAAATTTAAGCCTTTTTTAAATTTACATAACATGTTAATCATGTTACATTAAAATTATTTTAATTAATTAAATTGCCGTCTTGCCGTCCTTGGACTAACTCCTCTTCATGAGCGCCGTGTACGTGGAGATCTGATCCAGATGTTCAAACTCACCAAAGGCATCAACGAAGTGAGCTGGGTGAACACCCCAGTTCGCGCAAGCTCACTATCCCAACCCGGACCCGCCGGGGGTATCAGAGGTCATGCAAGAAGACTGTCCGGCCAGGTCTTTTCAAATGTCTACAGAGAGCTAACACATTCACCAACAGAATAGTCAACGAGTGGAACGCCTTGCCAGCTACAGTCACAGACGCCGACTCGGTAAACAAGTTCAAGAACCGATACGATGCCTTCCGGTCTAGTCAACAATCTTGAACATGAACATTTATTTATAAAATTTTTCCTTTACAGCTTTTTCTACCTGTAATCTTAACGTTATTTTGTCCTAAAAATTAAACTGTATTTCTTCTCCAGTACTTTTCCATGTGTTATGTGTAAGGAGCTACCATAGGTGACCTCCTAGTAGGTCACCTCCGCAAGCTAGACTTGCTGTAGCTTATATATATTATTATTATTATTAAATCAAAGATTTTTTTTAATATCTTAAGATAAACTATTTGAATTGAAATGATATTTTGAATTGATCATCAGCTTCAAGATGCCAATTTTTCCTGAAAATCCAATTTTAATAAAATACTCGATTAAATTTAAAACTTTCCAATAATTTATTTAAAAAACAGATAAACGACTAGAAACAAATAAATGCTGAAAAATTGAATAAAACTTAAGCAAAAAAAAAGATTAATAAATCAAACTATTAATCAAATTATTTAATTCTTCAATTTGAGTAGTGTTCACAAACCATGGATTAATGTTAAAAGGCTTCAATTGTCTGCAATCAATCAATGGATTGTGCTTGAAGTGTGGCTTTAACAGCGGTCTTCTGGGAACTTTATCTATGTTCAGAAATTGGCACAACATAACACTTAGGGACGATTCTCGAATCGATTGCAGTTGATTCAAGTTAAACCTGGTAAACTTGCTGTTGCCAAATTCGTAGTAAAATCTGTCACCAAATTTAAGATCGTTAAATTGCTTGGCTATGATACCTATGCAAAAATAAATTAATTTTGTTCCCTAAAAATAATCTCATTCTTATGCTCCATTGCAATTTTGGAACAAAAATTAAATTTTTTTTTCGAAGAGATTTTTCGCCAAAATTTTTTAAAAAATATCACTAAATAAAAAAGAGTAATTTAATTGGAGAGCATTAGGTATCTTCAAAAAAAATTTAATTTTTGTGCTAAAATTACCAATGGCTCTTTTGCTTACAGCCAAAAGTTGGGCCTACAATGCCGCCTTCAACAGGCAGCTCACTGGCACCCCCTACAAACAAATCAATGTCAAAAACACTCGGATAAATGCGTCTCAACTTTTCAACAGCATGTCTTGGCATATTGGTCAAGTCATGGAAGCTCTTCACTTTTCCCAGCCCGCACAATTCCCTGTATTTGAAATAGGCCGGAATGCCATGGTCCCTGCCTCTTTGTATCACAACAGCAATTGAGTCGATCAACTCTTGCTTTGTTTCATCCAAATTGACCCGAGCACTCAAGTACCCAAGGCTAAAGGCAGCTGAAGCAAACTCACTAGAGGCACTTGGATACAAATTTTGATTGTACTTGTAGCTGTATCCGTGTTTGAGAGTTTTAAGATCATACTTTTCATAAATGATGTCGCCTAGTATGAGCGGCAATAGCTCGTCATATGTGATGTGCTGAAGGACACCTATGGTTATTTTTCTTGCTTCCAAAAACATTTTCTCTTCATTCCAATCTGGATTTAATTCCTGTATCTGCTGTTGCACCGCTAGCTGAATTGTTTTGGCAAATTCATCCAGCGATTCAATCATGATGTCGTTGGCAAATCTTTTCTGGCGCAGTCTGTCAATGCTTCTCTTTCCTCTCAGCTCCAGCCTCTCGAACTCAATCTGGTCCAAATCAATGAAGC
Source organism: Brachionus paranguensis (assembly GCA_016802215.1). Classification (NCBI taxonomy): domain Eukaryota; kingdom Metazoa; phylum Rotifera; class Eurotatoria; order Ploima; family Brachionidae; genus Brachionus; species Brachionus paranguensis. Next base: position 2,389,274 of record JAESIX010000012.1, read on the forward strand.
TGGCTGCCAAATTTAACTGTTCTCGGGCACCAAGATAGCAGTCAAAAGTACGAAAAGACACTGCTGAACGTGTGTAAGGCAGACAATCAGATATGCTTATCTCGTTGAGTGGCAACGGGATGTTAAAGCAGTCCTTGTCCTCACTCATGCAAGAGCATACCTTTGGATGCAAATTTCCTTCGTTAAGAGTGGGCGCCACTCTCGCTATGTCATCAAATATCAATTTGTAAAAGTCAAAAAAGAAGGTTGACAGAGGAAAGTTTGGGTAGATTGAGGACTCGATTATGTTTGCCAGTATTTTGGCACTAGGCAACAGTTTACCATGCATCACTGATTTTGTTCTTGGCTCTGTAAACAAGTCATCGAACTCGGGAGGAAGCAGTCTTTTAAATGGAGTTGCGCTCTGACCCCACCATGGATTGACCAAGTTGTTGCATGAGCCATCTGTATTGCTGTATTGGTTGTACGCATCGCACTCGCTCACTAACAAATTCTGCATTTGGAAGAAAAAAAATTTGGAAAATTTTATTATTTAATAAAAAAGAATTGTTTAGGAAAAATTTATTGAAATAATTATTACCGGGCAAAAGTCTGCAGGAAGTTTCATTTGACTTATTATGTTGATACTTTGAAGCGGGTTTTTGGACACATAACTAGATAAATGTCTGGAAGCCAGCAGAGCCATGTTGCTTACTTTGTGGATTTCGTGCGCGTTCTCTCTGGCAACGCTTTGGATCCCAGATACTACAGAAGTTATTAAGCCATCTTTTTTTTTGTTAAATTGCTCTAATATTACCATTTTGAAGCGATGGCTTCAAACTAAGACTTTTTATTCTGTTGCGGTCCAGCGCTGGAGCGAAATTGATCAAGTAATTGGGTGGAAGAGAAAAGTCAGAGTGTGGATCAAGGACATCGTTTATTTTTAACTCATCATAGCTTTTGATTATCTCGACACCTGTTGAGTCGGAAAAGTACGCTTCCACGGATACAGTGAGTGAAATGACGACACACATGCACCAAATTAGAAGTTTCTTGGAATTTTTATTAAATTTTTGAGTCAATTATTTGATGGCAAAAAAGGCAATATACTTTATTGATAGGTGTCATTTAGGTGTCCTGTGCAAATTATATATTACAAAAAAACAATCTAAAAATTAAATTCAAAAAGTTGTTCAAGCTTTGAGAAAGATTGGCGTCGATTTTACAAGCATAAAAGTGATGCAAAGATATTCAACATTTTTGTAGCTTTTGTTAGAGCTTATTTGGATCATGATTGCGATCAAAAGCTACGCACAAAGTAAATGCATTCAAAAGCTTAGTGCTTATCAAGTCATTCGAAGTCTTGGTTTCATTTCCAAGCAAGTTTTTTTTGGCTCAATTGATCTGAGATGAATTTAACAAAGTTAGACTTAAAAGCAAATTAAAAAATAGATGTCTAAGTTTAAGCTTTTAGCAATCTCAAAAATTATTTTAGCCAAATAAACATAATTATTTTTTTTTATTTTGTCTGAACGATTAATACATTAAATACTTGAGATGCATTTGAATATTATTTTTTTTCGGTAAACTTCTTTTTATAAATAAAAAGAAGTTTACCGAAAAAAAACTCGATTTAATTTTTGGTTAGAATAGCTTTCAAATGAGCACGAAAGTAAAATAATTTTCAAAATTATTATATATTTTATTGATACTCTGAAATTGACATATTTCACGCAGAATGAAGTCACATAAAAAACCTTATTTTTAAGAAAATATCTTTTTTTCGAAATTTAGTAAAAAAATACCAAAAGAGCAAATACAAAGAAAAATTATTTTTTTAATTGCTAAATTTTATTGTCAAAATTTGAATGAATTAAAAAAAAAAGAACAAAATTAATAAAATAAATTATTAAATTTAAATTTAAAAAATTTTAATAAAAATTTTAAATTTAGACAAGTTTTTTATTTTGTCTGAACAATTAATACATTAAATACTTGAGATGCATTTGAATATTATTTTTTAATAATAAACTTCTTTTTATTTATAAAAAGAAGTTTACCGAAAAAAAACTCGATTTAATTTTTGGTTAGAATAGCTTTCAAATGAGCACGAAAGTAAAATAATTTTCAAAATTATTATATATTTTATTGATACTCTGAAATTGACATATTTCACGCAGAATGAAGTCACATAAAAAACCTTATTTTTAAGAAAATATCTTTTTTTCGAAATTTAGTAAAAAAATACCAAAAGAGCAAATACAAAGAAAAATTATTTTTTTAATTGCTAAATTTTATTGTCAAAATTTGAATGAATTAAAAAAAAAAGAACAAAATTAATAAAATAAATTATTAAATTTAAATTTAAAAAATTTTAATAAAAATTTTAAATTTAGACAAGTTTTTTATTTTGTCTGAACAATTAATACATTAAATACTTGAGATGCATTTGAATATTATTTTTTAATAATAAACTTCTTTTTATTTATAAAAAGAAGTTTACCGAAAAAAAACTCGATTTAATTTTTGGTTAGAATAGCTTTCAAATGAGCACGAAAGTAAAATAATTTTCAAAATTATTATATATTTTATTGATACTCTGAAATTGACATATTTCACGCAGAATGAAGTCACATAAAAAACCTTATTTTTAAGAAAATATCTTTTTTTCGAAATTTAGTAAAAAAATACCAAAAGAGCAAATACAAAGAAAAATTATTTTTTTAATTGCTAAATTTTATTGTCAAAATTTGAATGAATTAAAAAAAAAAGAACAAAATTAATAAAATAAATTGTTAAATTTAAATTTAAAAAATTTTAATAAAAATTTTAAATTTAGACAAGTTTTTTATTTTGTCTGAACAATTAATACATTAAATACTTGAGATGCATTTGAATATTATTTTTTAATAATAAACTTCTTTTTATTTATAAAAAGAAGTTTACCGAAAAAAAACTCGATTTAATTTTTGGTTAGAATAGCTTTCAAATGAGCACGAAAGTAAAATAATTTTCAAAATTATTATATATTTTATTGATACTCTGAAATTGACATATTTCACGCAGAATGAAGTCACATAAAAAACCTTATTTTTAAGAAAATATCTTTTTTTCGAAATTTAGTAAAAAAATACCAAAAGAGCAAATACAAAGAAAAATTATTTTTTTAATTGCTAAATTTTATTGTCAAAATTTGAATGAATTAAAAAAAAAAGAACAAAATTAATAAAATAAATTGTTAAATTTAAATTTAAAAAATTTTAATAAAAATTTTAAATTTAGACAAGTTTTTTATTTTTAAAGTGAAAAAGTTTTTAGAAATTTTATTCAACATTTTAGGTTTATCCTTGAGTAAATAGACTCCTTGTTTTTTGCTTCTAACATTCATGACTAAATAGAATAATGCTAATTTTCAATTAAATATAATTTAAATTTTGAAAATTTATTTTTTTATCAGGCGAGTTTTGGAAAAAAAAAAGCAAATACTCTTAATTATTTGTGAAATTATCGAGCTTATTACTATATGATGGACAAAACAGAAAGTAATCCTATTCAATATAGGGAAGCTAGAAAGGAGTTTAAAAAATTAAATCGTCAAAAAATAAAATTATTTTTTGAGGCTAAAAGCCGAATGACTTCAAAAATTCTAAGAAATTCTTGAATTTTTATAAAACATCCATAAAACTGAGATGAGATTTGACAGCTTTCCAGAAGAACTTCGTTGGGATGTTAAGAAAGCCTCAACTACTGTTGATCAAGTAGAAATTTTTAATAGTTGCTTTGCTTCTATTGAATCCTCTTCTTTGTCAAGTGAGACCGACTCAGCTAAAAACATTTTTGATATTTTTAGAGAATTAAAGTTCAATAAAACCCTTTTTACTCCGGGATTTTCATTTTGTGAATTCTCTATAGATGAAATTAAAGAGCTGTTAACGAACTCCCTTCATCAAGCTTCCCTGGATTTGTTGGAATCCATACTAAAATAATTCAAAATTTTAACGAATTTTTTGTTCCATTATTATATGAGCTTTTTAATAATTGTTTATTTTTAAAAAAAAATACATAATGACTGGAAACTTGCTATTGTTAATCCATTATTTAAGAATAAAAGAGATAGGTCAGATATAAACAATTATCGTGGAATATCAGTTCTTTCACCAATAGCAAAAATATTTGAAAAGCTATTAGCTAAACAAATAACTTACTATTTTGAATCGAATAAGATTTTTTTTAATGGACAACATGGTTTTAGACCTGGACATTCTTGTCAAACAGTTATTCATGAGTATTTAAGTGAAATAAATAAAGCAAAAAAAACAACTGTCTCTTTGTTTATTGATTTTAGAAAAGCATTTGATGTTATTGATACAAATTTATTATTTTTAAAACTTTTCCATTATGGTTTTGATAATTCTTCTTTGGGTCTTCTTTCTAACTAATTTTAAAATAGATCTCAGATAGTTAGAATTGGCAGTGAAAAGTCTAAATTTACGTAAATTTACGTAAATTTTTAACTTTTTTAAGGATTACCGAGAAAAAACGTATTTTTTTTTAATTTTTATTTTAATTTTTACAAAAAATTAAGATAAAAGTTTATTTATTATTCAAATACACTTACTTATAGAATAATTTCCAACAAAATGCTGATTCTCAAAGTCTCTATTATCATTACTTGATTTTGAACTCGAACCTTTATTTTTTTTTCTAAGGAGCTGTTTTCAACTTAAACATTTTTAATTTGGTAAAAACAAGTGAACAGAAAGGGACTATATATATATATTTTTTTAAATATTTCAATTTTATCACTGAATACCTGGGTCTGAAATAACTTCAACTTTTTAAGGGGTTAGTTATTTTTAAAAGCCTATCTATAAAAATTTTTTTTTTAACCACCCAAAAAAATATGAAATTTAGGGTTACAAAGGACATAAATTACGAATTTCGTGTCAAAAATTAGAGATTCAGTTTTGAACTTATTAAACTTTACAATTTTCATATTTTAGGATTTAAGAAATTTCAGCAATGTCAAATCGAATAGAGAGTTAAGAAGAGCAGTCCAAAAATGATGTAGAATTTCTTTTCTGACAATAAAATTCAATGGAAAAATTTTTTTTTTATTTTACCCCTAAAAATTTTCTATGAAAATAATTCTATTAATTATAAAAAGCCGAAAGATACAATCATCAAAAATAATCAAACAGGGATAATTGAAAAATTGAATAGAACAAAAAATTTTTCATTAGTCCTGTATCTTCAATTTTTAAAAAAAATTAAAATAGTTTAAAACAATTTTATTATTAAAAGAAAATTGATTCATATTTTTCCTAATTAAAAGTTTGATTGACATATGAAGAAAAACTAAACCTTATTGAAATTTTCAATAGTACCATGCATCCAAGTCTAAGCGAGCAAATTCTCTGCAGCTTACAATCGGATTTGTTTTTGGACATGGCACTAGGAACGGGTTTCTTTGGACAAATTTCAAATCTGTGTTGTCGCACAAAATTCTAGCTATGGAAACTTTTCGAATGGAATCCAATTGTTTCGCACTAAACTTAGTCTTGTCATCTTGTCCATTTTCATAGTAGAATCTGTCTCCGAATTTTAGGTCTCTGTATTGTTTTGCTATGATGCATGCAGCAGTTGGTCCCAAAAATGACCTCTTATTCGGTTTCTCACTCACTAGACCGATGAACACGTCCACATCATCCGGATGCTTGTAGATTCTGGCCAAATCAGCAATGGTCTCTGGCGGAATTTCTTCAAAATCTTTGAATGAATGCGCTTTTTTCAATCCGCAAAATTGCCTGTATTTATTGTAGCCTGGCAATCCGTGGTCTCTTCCTCTGTTTATACTCAATGCGGGCAATGACCATCTTTTGGTGTACGGGTCCGACACAATACCTTCGAATAGGTAGTCATTTAAAACCCTGGTCACTTTTGGCTTAGCAGCAGGACAATTGTGAACAAGAGTGCCGAACACACTGTCATCAACGTCTTCAACATACGGAATTGAGGTGTTCATGTTCATTTGCATCAACGAAGCTCGAGAATAGACTTTTAATTTTTCATTGGCCTTGTAGTAATAAGGCGACACTCTACAATGGCATGATCTGAAGGCTGCAGTCACAAAAACATTGGATATTTGCGGATAGAGGCCACAATTGTAGTCATTGAAATATCCATTTTTGAGAGGCAATAGGTCTAGATCGGCTGCTAATTTTCTGCCAACAAAAATTGGCAAAAATTGATCATAAATAATGTTCTGGTATTCAGCGATGACAATTCGGCGTGCCTCCTGGTAAACAGTTTCATCGCACCACTTGGGATTTATTTTTTTTAGAACTCTGGCTATTCTGTTATGCTCTCTGATCCAAATGGAATGAATTGAAACAGAAATGGAATTGTGCTCGGTTCGGGCATCACCAGTTGCAAAGCATGCTCGGCTTCGTGGGCCGCCCGGGCAGCTTGAGCCCGGCCTTCTTGGTGGAAGATCGCGTGAGCCATAGCCTCTTGAGGTCTTCAGAAGTCCATTTTTATCCCTAAAATCTCTTGCTTTCTCTTCACAATCTCCATAGACATTGCTTAGATCTATCCAATGGGTCAGCAGGTTGTTTTGCTCGCGGGGTCCCAGCGAACACTTGAAATCTCTGACCGAGGCGCTCGAACGAGTCGAGCTTATGCATCGTTGGTCTTTGTTCACATGATCTCCTTTTGGAATCGGAATAGAGTTGCACTCTGGGTCTTTGGTGTCACAGGAACACTTTTTATAATTGGAAGAAGTGTATGCTAAATCATGGGCTGTAAACTGAGCAAAATAGAGGAAAAAGCTAGCAATGTTGGACGTGTACTTGGGATAATTGTTGACGTTCATTACCACCCATCGTGGATTTGGCAGCTGACAACCTTTGACCGATCTACTTCTTGGCATATCGACTCCGTCATCGTACTCAGGCTCCAGGAGCCGTTTGTACGGGGTCTCTGTTTTGCCCCACCATGGTGTTTTCAAGTTGTTGCATGAGCCGTCCATGGAGCGATAGGCATACTTTTCGTCGCAGTGAGCGACTTTGACTTGGGGACATCGTGGTGATTTGAAGTGTAGCAATTGCAAGTCTTTGTCTTTGCTTTTCAATTCTTTATAAGCTGTCATCATTATTTTGGCCTGTTGGTTCATGTCAAATGAATTTTTGGAGGCGTCCAGCCACATCACATGAAAGTTGTTCACATCATCGTCAGAGTTTAGAATGCCAAAAGTTTGGTTAGGCTTTGGGTGAGCTGACAGTTGGTCAAATACATCATTGAAATCTTTTTCAGTTGCTTCGTCAGGCTCTCTTGTGTTGAGCAAACGAGCCTCATCAAAACTTACATAACTAGACCCTTTTTTGTCCACTTGATTGCCATGTACCAAGCTGTACAAGAGAAAAGCGCTTATTAATACCAAAGTCTAGTTAAATGAAAAAAATCAAATTATGGTTTTTAGGCTGTAAAATGGTAAATTACAGTTTTGGTCATCTGAACGGTTTTTTTCTTAAAAGTTTATTTTTTTTTTAAAGAAATTTTTTAATATTTATAAGCGGTGGTATGTTGAGTATGTTTTTTATTAAAGAAATTTAAAGCTGTTTTTAATTTGAAGCAACAAGTAAACAATTTATGTGGTCGTGACTGTGAGGTGAATATGAAATTGACAAAATGGCGTGAATTTTAGCCAAGCTATTTGCTCAGGTTTTAATTTTAGATCTATTAAAATAATTATGTTAAATTTAAAATTTTGGCTTACTGATCAATTTTTAAAAAAATGCAGACATCTTAATAATTTTATTGAAAAAAACTGAAAAATCTTGAAAATTAATTTAAATTAAAAGGTTTTTTTGCTCTTTTTTAACTCTGGTGATGACAATGATAAGGATAACATAGACTAAGGTGTCGATTAATTTTTTTTTTAAAGTCAATAATATTTTTTTTAATTTTTATCAAATAGATACAAATCATTACTTTAATTTTTCTTTCTCGAATAATTTTAGACATGGAAAATAGAACAAAACAAATAAAAAAAAATCAAAAATTGAACAAAAAGATAAAAAAAATAAATTAAAATCCAAATTTTTGTTGACTCTATATACATGGACACCCTTGAAAATCAGTTTTTACCATCAGCCGAGATATTTTTTGATCAGAGTCGGCATTGGATTTTTCAGCAAGATGGGGCTAGTTCACATACCGCTCATTCCGTTCGAGATTGGTTTTAAGAAAAACAAATATCGGTCCTCCCTTGGTTTCCAAGATCACCTAATCTTAATCCAATAAAGAATTTATGGTTATATGTAGACCACAAATTGGTCAATACAAAGATAACATCAGTAGAGCATCTAAAAAGCGTTCTTTTTAATGAATGGTTAAAAGTTCCAAGTGAAATAGTCAAGAAAATGATTAAATCTATGCCAAAACGAGTCGTTGAGTGCATTAAAGCTAAGGGTGGCCATTTTTAATGTTAAAAAATATTATTTTCTAAATTTTTTAGACATTTTTTTTGATAAAAAATAAACTTATCTTTATTTTTGCGATTTTTTCATTTAGATTTTTCAAACCTTGCATAAAAAAAAATAAATGTACTAAATTTTTTTTTTTTTTCAATTTCAAGATTAATCAACAAGCTAATGCCCTTATCGTAGTCGACTGATTAACACTTCATTTATTTAATTTAATAAAAATTTTTAATAATTAAAATTATAATTTTAATAAAAGTAAAATTATCAATTATTTTGAAAACAAAAAAACATTGATAAATTCATATCAAATTTTTTTAATTTTTTTACAAAATCAATAAAGATCAAATTGATATTATTATAAATTGATAGCTTGAATGTTGCAAATTTCAGCATTGATCGTTTGATCACAAAGCTATTAATCAATCTTGAATAAAAAAATCCAAATGTTTTTTCTCCACTGTTCGTTTTTGCCATCGGTTCAATCTGGTTTGCACTATTCCTTAAATTGTAACTTAAATTTCTCGAGTCATTTTTCAGAAATCTATTTTTTAAATTCTCAGGCGAGTTATGATAGAATAAAGACTTAAAAGAGAATGATAACATTCTTTCTAAAAATCTATGCTGAAAAGCATACAACCCATATTTTTCAAAAAAATTATTGACATCACTAAAGTTTTTCGATTCAAATTTGAACTTAAATAATTTAAAAATAGAAAAATAATAACTTTTAGCCAATTTGATTATTATTTGATATAGACATACTGAATTATTAGTATTTAAGTGCAATAAAATGTTAGAAATTGTTCTTTGTTAATATTAAAATATGATTCAGATGATTGCTGGTGGCAAGCAATGTTGTTTTAAGGACAGAATTCTTGAGTCAAGTCAATTACTAAAACTTTTAAATTTTCAAATCAAGACAAAGAGTTTAATTTTTTTCCTTTATAAAAGTCAATTCTCAAATTTATTTATTTCTTTAACTATAGGTCAATTTTGCGGAAAAATATTCTAAATCATTATTAGAAGAGAAAAATTATCGCAATTATTTGAATAAATGTATGCAGTGAAAGCTTATTTGAATCAAATATAATTAAAAAATTTAGGTTAAATATTAAAATTGATAATGATTTTTAAACAAAAGAGAATTTTTGAAATATTAATTAATGTACAAATTCAATTTATGCAAAAAGAGATTTATATTTAAAGTTTTATTTAAAAAGTTAAGTTTGCTAGACATAAGAAAAAAAAATTAGTACCAAATTTTGATTGTTTTATCATATGATCCGCTTGCTAAGTCACCATTTTGAAGAACTGCTAAGGACCAAACTGCATCTGAATGATTATTCAAAGTCATTTTTACACTTCCATTTTCTAAATTCCAAATTTTAATGGAATTATCTCTAGATCCACTCGCTAAGTCACCATTTTGAAGAACTGCTAAGGACCAAACTGCATCTGAATGATTATTCAAAGTCATTTTTACACTTCCATTTTCTAAATTCCAAATTTTGATAGTTTTATCAACTGATCCACTGACTAAGTCACCATTTTGAAGAACTGCAAGTGATGAGACCCTATTTGAATGATTATTCAGAGTCATTTTTACGCTTCCATTTTCTAAATTCCAAATTTTAATGGTTGAATCACCTGAACCACTTGCTAAGTCACCATTTTGAAGGACTGCTAAGGACCAAACTGCATCTGAATGATTATTCAGAGTCATTTTTACGCTTCCATTTTCTAAATTCCAAATTTTAATGGAATTATCTCTAGATCCACTCGCTAAGTCACCATTTTGAAGAACTGCAAGCGATGAGACCCAATTTGAATGATTATTCAGAGTCATTTTTACGCTTCCATTTTCTAAATTCCAAATTTTAATGGTTGAATCTCCTGATCCACTGACTAAGTCACCATTTTGAAGAACTGCAAGCGATGAGACCCAATTTGAATGATTATTCAGAGTCATTTTTACGCTTCCATTTTCTAAATTCCAAATTTTAATGGTTAAATCATCTGATCCACTCGCTAAGTCTCCATTTTGAAGAACGGCAAGCGACTCAACCCAGCTTGAATGATTATTCAGAGTCATTTTTACTTAAATAATAAGTTTTATGAACAATTATGTTTACTTTTGAAAATTTACATGAAAAATTTGAATAAATTAAAATTGAATTTTTTATCTTCTTTATTAAAATATAATCCATTTCATAGAAGTTGATTAAGACAGTTTCAAGATGGATTGAACAATTTTTATCGTTGACAATCGCCATTTTACAGGTTTCTATTTTTAAACATTCCATTGCGCATTTAAATTGATTAATCTTATCCTTTTGGTTAAATTTAATACCATAATACCTGTTAAAATAGCCTTCCATTTGTTTACAATCACAATCCAAAATTTTTATAACAAGGCATAAGAAAATAAATCCATTGATTTTTTTCATTTTATTATTCAATGAATTGATTTCGATTCTCGAATTAAAATATTATTAAATTAATTCAATTTATTGAATCTAGAAGTCATAAATTAAAAATTTATTTTTTTATTCTGGTTTTAATTTTACATTTTTGGGGAAAAACCATAAATATTTGGCTTTTAACCTTATAAAAAAAAGCTTAATAATTTTTTTGTCTTGACTTCGCCCCTCAAAAAAATTGGTAACTATGACCTTATCAAAGATTCATTGACACCCCAAATCAAGCTCTTTAAAAAATATTGATGAGCCTAATGATCTTGGGAAAAATTTTTCATGGTGCTAAAAAATGTGTTCCTCTACAATTTTGGAAATTTTTCATTCTAGATTAAGAAAAATAAAAATAAAAAGCTTTTCTAGGTTAAAATTTTTTTAAGATTTTTAATTTCGTCAAATATTAATATTAAAAAAATAGAAAATATAATAAGTTTTTTTCTTTATTTTAATTAGGCTTTTCCTATCCAAATAATTGTCCTAAAATCTATGGATTTACCATGGAATGATTAATTTAAAGCTTTATTTTTCAGTTTATTAATATTTTATCTTAACCAAATAATTTTCAGAAAATCGATATCTTGAATTACACAAAAACACCATAAATTAATGTTTAATTTTTATTATAAAATTTTTCAATTTCAGATCATTATTTTTAAGAAAATTTATTCAAAACTTTATAAACTCGCAATAAAGCAATAACTATTTGCTCTGTTCGTTTTAAAAAAATTAATACTTAATGAATTAAAAACACTTTATTAATTTTTTTCAGATAGCAACATTTTGATTCGCTCGAAATAATTTGGTCAATTTGCCTTGTTTCATACGCATTTTTTACTTGGTTTATGTACTTAAGTTCCCATTGTCTACTATAGCGGGACTACGTTAGTCTTCCTGCTTTGTCAATTTAGTTAAACTAAACTTGACCGTAGAATATTAACTATTATTATAGACAGGGTTTTTAACGAATTAATATTACCTGTGATTCAAATTTATTAATTAAGTGATCGAGAAATTTTCACTAATTATTAATTAAGGCAATATTATTTTTTTTGTGTCCAAAAATTTATTTCGAATTTTCTGTGTTAATATTTTTTATTTATTGTTCAATTTTATTAAAAAAAATAATTAATTTTTATATGTCTAATCTATCTACTAAAAATATTGAATAAAAAATTATTTTTTTCAAAATCTTTCTTATTTATTTATTATTTATTGGAAAAATAATTTGGAGCTTTTACTCTCGTTTTTTTGAAGTCATTACAAAAATTGATTAATTGCGAGGAACGAGCATCGCGACGAGCTAATACCTAGATGTGCATATAGAAAAATTCGTAGTTACCGTACGTTTTTCGAATCGAGAATCTAAAACCCAGCAATTTCATTGGAGGAGTTCTTCTCGAAATATATTGACTTTCGGTTTTGTTTCTAATTAAATAATTAATTAAAATAAATACCAATTAACACATACCTATAATAACATGTTCAACCCCCTCAACCTCTTGATTTTAAAAGGATATGAGAAATCTGGATACCTTAGTTATGGCTCACTGGTTTAAATTTCTTTAAGAAGACGGAAAATCACCTCATGGTACTTTTCCCATCTAAAATTATTATCGTCCCTGGTCAATTCATATAAGTCGGCTGTAAGTTTTGCATAGTCCTTAACAAAACGCCGATAATAACCAGCAAGACCCAAGAAACTTCTAAGCTCATTCTTGTCTTTAGGAGTTTCAAGGGTCAGGACTTACTCCTTGCTCTGAAACTCTGTGTCCTAAATAAGTCAACTCTTTACGAAAGAAAGAGCATTTCGATCTCTTAATTCTTAAATTAGCGTCACGAATTCTTTTGAAGACCAGTTTTAAATGATTTATATGTTCTTCGAAAGATTTGGAAAAAATCATTACGTCATCTAAGTACACTAAGCAGCAAAACCATTTTAAACCTCCCAAAGCTGCATCCATATCTACCTTTGGAATGTAGCAGGTTAATTCGTTAGGCCAAACGGCATCACCAAAAATTTTTAAAGACCACTATGACTAATGAAAGCATTTTTCTCCCTATCTGCCTCAGCCATCGGAATTTGCCAGTATCCTGACGTCAAATCTAGGGTAGAGAAGTATTTTTCCTTACCCAAAGAGTCCAAACAGTCATCTATCCTAGACAGTGGATAAACGTCCCTTTTCGTTATCTTATTTAATTCCCTATAGTCTATACAAAACCTAATACTCCCGTCCTTCTTGCCTACCAGAACAACAGGAGCAGCCCAAGGACTTTTCGATGGCTGAATGACTTCGTTACTTAACATGTCCTTAATTTGTTCCTCAATAATTCCTTTCTCTTTGACACTTGTCCTACGGGGAGGACAACTTTTCGGAAAGTTATCCCCCGTGTTTATTGAGTGAACCACTTCCTTAGCGTTTCCTGGTTTGGACAATTTCTTTGAAAACAAGTCCTCATTTTCACGTAAAAATTCTTATAAAATGTTAATTTGATCTGGCTTTAGATCTACACCCTCTAAATCTATTATTTCTGGAAGCTGTCCTGTCTTGTCCTGCATCCTACATAGGCACTCATGCGATTTTTGCTTTCTATTTTCCACACCTTGATCGGTACTAAAATTTAAATTCAGAAGCTTATAGTGCTTTTCGTTAAAGTATTCTAAGTTTCCAACAATTGTTCCTTTAGGTAAACACACAGTTTTCTTAGAAAGATTAGAAATGTCTAACTTAATCTCATCCTGGTACTCAATAATACCTTTAGCTAAAAAAAGACCAAATTTTTCTTCTAAATAAGGATTATTTTTAACCAAAAAGTTGTTCCAAAAGGTTATATTGGGTTTGGAAATTGTAACTTAGGAAGAGAATGGTGGCAAAAATATGTCTTCCAGAGTGTAAAGGTACAATTTTTTTCTTTCTAATTTTATTGGATCGTAAAAATCATGATCAGGATCAATACTAATTGTTTTGGTTCTAGGTCTTATGGCTACATCGTACTTAAGAATAAAATCCATACCTAGAATGCAGTCATAAGGAAGCTCTTCAGCTACATAAAATTCGACTACGTAACTGTCACCATGAATTTCAATAGTGAACTCAACTTTCTCAGATGTAACTAACTTAGAATTGTTACCAACAAGGATGTCACAGGGTTTTTTTAAAGGAATTCGTGATACTTTATTTCCTAAGTTTCTAAGTAAAAAGGAGTTCTAAACATAATTTTTACTGGCACCTGTGTCTAGGCAATTCTTAAAACTAATGCCAAAGACTTCTGCCGGGATCTCCAACAAATTGTCTTCCTTTAGGCTTATATTCAAAGATTTATGGACATTTAAACTAATGTTAATAGCTTCTTGAGAATTTTCTGAGGATGGCAGGTGGGAAAAAGGAGAGTGGTGAAGACATGGGTCATAAAAAGAATACGAGCAGAGTTTATGAATGTTTATTGAAGAATTATCATTGTTATTTAAATTTTTTTGTATTGTTGACAGGATTTCTATTTGAAGCTGTTCCTCTCTGAGAATTTAGGTTCTGATTGCTCATGTTAATTCGAGCTAGAGTTGGGCAGTCACGTCTTAGATGCCCCACCTCATTGCAAACATAGCATCTTATATTAAAACTCTTACCTTGATGGTCCCATTTCTTGTTTTGTTGATGTTTGAATTTCGGTCGATTCTGTTTCGATTTCAGGAAATTACTTATTTGATTTTGGTTGACTTGGTTCGGTCTCGGTAGGCTTGATATTACCTCTTTTCGTAATTCGTTTTGAATTCGGTCGCAATTTGACTTTATACTTTTGTCGATTTGATCGAGTAACGTAGTCAGAATTGTTGTATTCTCAGTTTTAATAGGTTCTTGGTTCGTTCTTTGATCATTTTGAGACGCAACCATTAGCTTATCCTTTTTGTCCTTGATCGCGAATTTACCAATACCTTCTAGCTCGTATTGCTTAGTATACTTGAGAGCCTTGGTCATGTTCGCTGGGTCAAGCCCTCTTACGCGCTTCTCAATTTCAGGGGGAAGAGCTCCAATAAAATGTGAGACGCTGAGCCTTTCCCTGTTAGCGCTATCTAGCTCTGGATAAGCCTTTTGAACCATTGCTTTAATTTTAAGGCCAAAGAAGTTGATGTCTTCATCAGGCTTCTTTTTAACCTTGCTGAGCTCCAAGAGCTGTTTTTCAGGTGTTTGGTTGTCGAACACCTGATTTAATTCGTGTATGATCTTAACACATAAATCGATTTGGTGAGGAGGAAGACTATCAATCAATTGACGTGCTCGCCACCCTAAGAAAGAGATAAGCAAGCTGATTTTGTACGGCTCATTGTTTAACCCAAAAGTCCGTGTATTAAACTCATGCAGCCATTGGGACAAATCTTCGTCGTCGCTTCACGCAAACGTTCGCATTGATATTTGCGGTGGTAAATGAATCGCGTTTGGATTGGGAACCACAGGCGGAGCGTCAACCATACGCAAACGTTTGGCAACAGCTGAATCCTGACCCTCCCGTTGGGCACCAAATTGTTGCCGGGTGGCTGGTTTTCCACGTTTGGCTGACATTTGTTAAGACAGAGGATGATTGAATAAAAGAAAGTTGTTTCTTGAATTGCTTTAATGAACTAGAACAAGTTAAAACCCCTATTTTCAAGCTTTTTCTTATTTCTAATTATATTCTATTTTATTTCTACTTGGCGCTAACTTAATAGAATAATAAACTCTTAGCAACAATATTATAACAAATATAATATTTAAGTAACGAAGGACAAACCATGGACAAGCGCGCTACAACACCGAGCTTTGCGCCTCGAACACCGATTTCAAAAGAAAATTTTTTTTACAAAAACATAAAAAGTAACTTGCTGAGAAAAGTCTTTTTTCAAATTTTTTTAAACTTCACAAAACACATTACACTGTTTATAATTATGATTCGATTTCATTGTCTATCCATGCTTCTGGTTAAAAAACAAACACAACAAATTGATAATAAACTATTTAAGTTAATGACATTAGAAAACTTAAGTTGGTTTTTTGCTTCAAAAAATTTATAGATATTTTAAAAAATATTAATTTAATTTCTACTAAAATGAGTTAAAATAAAACTAAACAATTCATTAATAGTTCAATTAATCATTATTTTTGAATCAAAAAATCTGATCATATCATTTCGAGTTTCGAGTAAACTCTTAGTCAGCTATGTGATAAGAGAATCTTACAGTTGCAAACAAATCTTAATAATTTGAAAAAACCCTGTCCAAGTCCAACAGCATGTCGTATTATAAAGATTGATTTTGTGTGTAGGAATAAGAATACAAATTATAACTTTTAAAAATATCTATTTAAAGTTTTATTTAATAAGTTAAGTATGTTTTCTAAACATAAGAAAAAAAAATTAGTTCCAAATTTTGATGGTTGAATCTCCTGATCCACTTGCTAAGTCACCATTTTGAAGAACTGCAAGCGATGAAACCCAATTTGAATGATTACTGAGAGTCATTTTTACGCTTCCATTTTCTAAATTCCAGATTTTGATGGTTGAATCTGATGATCCACTAACTAAGTCACCATTTTGAAGAACTGCAAGAGATCGAACCGAACCTGAATGATCATTTAGAGTCATTTTTACAATTCCATTTTCTAAATTCCAAATTTTGATGGTTTTATCTCCTGAACCACTAACTAAGTCACCATTTTGAAGAACTGCAAGCGATGAAACCCAATTTGAATGATCATTTAGAGTCATTTTTACGCTTCCATTTTCTAAATTCCAAATTTTGATGGTTGAATCTGATGATCCACTAACTAAGTCACCATTTTGAAGAACTGCAAAAGATCGAACCGCATCTGAATGATCATTTAGAGTCATTTTTACACTTCCATTTTCTAAATTCCAAATTTTGATGGTTTCATCTCCTGATCCACTAACTAAGTCACCATTTTGAAGAATTGCTAGCGAATACACGAATCCTGAATGATCATTTAGAGTCATTTTTACACTCCCATTTTCTAAATTCCAAACTTTGATGGTATCTCCTAATCCACTAACTAAGTCACCATTTTGAAGAACTGCTAGTGACCAAACCTCACCTGAATGATCATTTAGAGTCATTTTTACTTAAATAATAAGTTTTATTAAATAAATTATGGTTTCTTTTGAAAATTTACATGAAAAATTTGAATCAAATTTAAATGAATTTTTTATTTTTTTCATTAAAATATAATCCATTTCAATTGAGTTTATTGAAACAATTTCATGTTGAATTGAACAATTTTTATCGATGACAATTATCATTTTACAAGTTTCTATTTTTAAACATTCCATTGCACATTTAAATTGATTAATCTTATCTTCTTGTTTATAATTAATGCCTTTATACCTTTTAAAATAGCCTTCCATTTGTTTACAATCACAATCCAAATTTTTAATAACAAGGCATATGAAAATAAATCCATTGATTATTTTCATTTTATCATTCAATGAATTGATTTTGATGCCCGAATCAAAATATTGTTTTATTAATTCAATTTATTGATTCTAAAAGTCATGAATTTAAAATTCATATTTTTATACTGGTTATCATTTTTACAATTTTGTGTAAAAACTATAAATATTTGACTTATAACCTGACAAAAAATAGCTAAATAATTTTTAAGTCTTAACTTTGCCACTCAAAAAAAGCGGTTACTTTAACCTTATCATAGATTTGTTGTCACACTAAATCAAGTTTTTTAAAAAATATTGATGAGCTTAATGGAAAAATCCTGGGAAAAATTATTGATGGTGCTAAAAAATGTGTTCCTTTACAATTTTGGAAATTTTCATTCTAATTAAAGAAAAATTAAAAATTAAAAGCTTTTAAAGGTGAAACTTTTTCAAGGATTTTTAATTTTGTCAAATATTAATATTAAAACAAATAGAAAATATATTTACTTTTTTTTTTTATTTGGCTATTTCTATCCAAATAATTTTTCTAAAATCTATGGATTTACCGTGGAACGATTAATTTGAAGCTTTATTTTTCAGTTTATTAATATTTTATCTTAATCAAAGATTTCCAGAAAATCGATATCTATATTTACACAAAAACACCATAAATTAAAGTTTAATTTTTGTTATAAAATTTTTCAATTTCAGATCATTATTTTTTAATAAGGCTTTTCTATCCAAATAATTGTCACTTTTTTTGTACCAAACCATTTCTTTTCAAAACAATTCATAACCAAAATTGAATAATTCAGTACAATATGCTTTTTGTTTTACAATAATATCAATAAAAATTAATGATTAATGAATGATTATTCAGAGTCATTTTTACACTTCCATTTTCTAAATTCCAAATTTTTATGGTTGAATCATCTGATCTACTCGCTTAACATAAGGATATGAATAACATCTAGACTAAGTCATGCTCCATGTTTTAGTCTCTTTAGCTATTTTTTTTTCCTTTTGATATTTTAAATTTTTAAATTAAATCAATCTTAATCGACATTTTGTCTATCAAATAACGTAAACCTAAATTTTTGAGTTATAATTGAACAAAATTGATTTTGATTGGATACACTAATTTAACTAATACTGACTATTTTACTCTTTAAAAAATTAATTAAAAAGCTAAAATTTTAAAATATTTGAAAGTCAAATTATTTTCAAAGTAACCTTTAATATGATCTTTATTGCTTTTTTTACTTGGTTTTATTTAGAAAGCTAAATAAATTATTTTCCGAAATGGAATGTTTCGAATTTACGGAACGTTTTGTTTGAATTGCCTTAATGGACGGAATGGAATGATTGGAACGGAAGGAAATGGATGGAATAAAACGAATCGGAACAGATGGAATGGATGGAACTGAATGGAATCCCTAAATCGTACAGTATTTCTTTTAGGTAAGTGAAACGTCACCTACCTAAAAGAGGAACGTAATGAAGACAAATTTTTAACTAAAAGCATTCTCAATCCATTCCATTATCTTTCTATTCCATTTTATTCCATCCAAGGCGTTCCATTCCAACAATTTCATCCATTCCATGGTTGAAATGAATAGAATGAATGAAATTAATGATGTTGGTTTTGCTTGGTTTTTTGGTTTGCTAATTTTGCTATTTTTGGTTAACCAAAATTTGTTTAACCAAAATTCGGTTGGCCAAGAATTGGTTATATTTAATTATTGGGTATTGGAGCATACCCAAAAAAAGTGGGTATTGAGTGTGAGTTTAGGTAAAAATACTCAAAACAAACCAAAAAAAACGGGGTGGAAATACTTAAGTGTGACCTATAATATTAAAGAGAAAACGAAACTTCAAAAAAGTTTTTTGATTTTTATTTATTTTTATTTACCTTTAATAGTTTTTAAAAAAACAGGAAGGAAAACAAAAAAAAATTCTAACATTTTGCAACATACTGTGTAAAAAAACTTTAGAATTATTTATTAGCTGATAAAATGAGATATTTGCTTATAAAAATTAAATTACATTTGCTGATAATTTTCAATTTATTTGCTGATGAAAAAAATACCACCCTTAAAAATGTATACGCCTTATTTTTTGACATTTCTAGATTGCATTTGGCAAAAAGGATTACTTTATAAGCTAATTTGGAGCATATTTCCAAATTGTATAATGTACAGGTTAAATTATTTTCTAAAGAACAGGATATTCGGGGTCAATTTCTTATTAAAGCAAGTTCGATCTCTTGCAGTTCTTCAAAATGGTGACTTAGCAAGTGGATCAGGAGATTCAACCATCAAAATTTGGAACTAATTTTTTTTTCTTATGTATAGAAAACTTACTTAACTTTTTAAATAAAACTTTAAATAGATATTTTTAAAAATTATAATTTCTTGTTGAACAAGAAAAAATCTAATGTCAAATAGGCCTTTTTGGAGGAAAATAAATAAGTTCAGATCAAAGAAATCTTCAAGACAAATTCCATCACTTTTTTTTTTTTTTTTTTTTTTTTTTGATTTGGGCTGTTACACCAAAAGGTCTTCAGCCTAGTTTATTTAAAGCTAAAATACTATATAGTAAAAGTCTGAAAATAAAATAAAATTAAATGAGTCTAAAATGTTTTAAAAGAGTCTAAAATTTTGTTTTTGAATGGACAAAATAATGTTCTAATCGAAAGAACACGACCATTTGCGAATCGAAGGTACTCTTTTAACGAGTCAGTCAGAATTGGGTTTTCTGACGAAAGTGATTTGACTATGTATTTATAGGATAATTGATTGAATCTGTCTAAAACATACTTTGATTTGACTAACTCATGAAGACTTGAAATTCTTGTGAATTTTGGCTTGTGAAAAATGATTCGAAAGGCTGTATTTTGAATTTTCTGGATGTTGTAAATATTTGTGTTTGATATGGCTGGACAAAGAATGGCCGAATAATCGAAAATGGATCTAATGAGAGCCAGATAAATGTTAACTAGGGCTTTTGAGTTGAGTTTCCACGACTTGTTGGAGAGAACTTTAATGATATTAAGGCGTTTAGAACAGGACTCTGTGATTTTTTCGACGTGAGTTTTGAATGAGAGTCTTTTGTCAAAGATAATGCCGAGGAATGTTTGTTCGTTTGTCTTTTGGATCGGCTGATTATGAATATTTAGGTCGAATTTGGTTTCAAATATAGTCTGTTCGAAGACCATGTAGTTGCATTTGTGTGTGGCTAGCGAGAGCCTCCATAGACTGAGCCATTCAGCTAAATTTTGTAAATGACGGTTGAGCTCTTTTTCAACGCTTTTAGTGCTTTTGAATATCTTGTAAAAAAGTAAATCGTCAGCGAATAATAAGGAATATGTATCGTTTAGTTTCGAGTTATGCGGTATACTGTTAATGTAAATAGAGAAGAGAATCGGACTCAATACTGACCCTTGTGGAACTCCGGCTTCAATGCTATACTCCTTCGAATTTGATTGATTGATTTTGACGCTAAAACTTCGATAAGTAAGGAAATTTTTGCACCATTGAATAATATAACAAGGTATTTTTAAGTCGAACATTTTGAAAATGAGTCCATCGTGCCAGACTTTATCGAAGGCCGAGGCGATATCGAAAAATATTGCGCAAACTTTCCATTTACGATTAAAGCATTCTAGGATTTTTTGCGTAAATTGGAAAATATTGTCCCTTGTTTGTCGATTTTTCCTAAAACCCGATTGAAACTTGACTAATAAATTTTGGTTTTCAAGGAACGAGTAAAGTCTGGTTTTGATGAGTCTTTCGTTTAACTTTGATAGGCAAGATGTGATACTAATAGGCCTATAACTCTTTAAATTAGACTTGTCATCAGACTTTTTCGGAATCATTGTTATTTGGGATTTTTTCCATTTGGATGGAATTGAGCTGAGTGTGATTGTCAAATTGAACAGTTTTAATATTTTGAGTTTAAAATTTGTTGGTAATTGCCTGATGATTAAGTTGTTTATTCCATATAGATCGCACGAAATCTTTGAATTGAGGCTGTTGATGGCTTGGTCAAGCTCTTGGATTGAAAATGGTTCAAAGTTAGTTGAATCAAGTTTGAGGTTTTTAATAAACTCTTCAACTCTTTCTTTGTGTTTATTATCAAAATGTGGTTCGCATGGGAACTGAAACGTTTTGGATAAGTTTTTCGCAAAGGCTTCTGCTTTACCAAGGTCGTCTGTGATTGGAACATTGTCTACAAGAATAGTTGGGATTTTATTGGAATTAGAAAGTTTTCTAAGTTGGTTAATCTTTTTCCAAAAAGGCTGAGAAGATAAAGGATTATTACTCACCTTTTTTAAAAATGAATTCCATTTGTTCTGTTTGAACTCTTTGATTTTCTAATCAACTAAGTGTTTTAGATTGGAGTACATTTTTTTGTCGTCAATTGATCTTGATTTTAGAAAAATACGTCTGGCTTTACGTTTATCTTTAATGAGTAAGATAATGTCTCGAGGTAAACAATCACCTCTAGAATTCGTCCGAAATTTTGGGACGTTTATTTCGATAGCTTCCATAATTTTGGCTTGTAAAATCTCAAAAAGAGAATCGACGCTATCATACGGATAGTTTAGGTCTAGTTCAAAAAGGTCTAGGTCATTTTTAAAGCTTGTCCAATCGGCTTTGCTAAAGTTATAGAAGTTTGATTCAATAAGTTTCGAAAAAATTGGCGTAATTGAGAATGTAAAACTTAGCGGGTAGTGGTCACTTGTAAGTAAAGAATTTTTCAAGACTTCAAAGTTGCTCAGTTTAGAGGCAAATGCTGGCGTGGTTATTAACAGGTCTAACAATTCTGAGTACAATGAACCATTGTTTGATTTGATGTAAGTAGGATGATTTGATGTATTCGCAATCAAACACGAGGCATCGTTAAGAAACTCAAATAAAAGTTTGCCATTTTGGTTGGTGTTTTTGCAGCCAAAGGAACTATGTTTAGAATTTAAGTCGCCACATAGGATAAAATTTTTTAGTTCTTGATCAAATCTATTGAGAATTTCAATATTGATATTACTAGAAGGACTATTATAATACGAGATGAAATAAAAATCTTCGATATTTGAGTGTATTTTTAGAGTAATCATTTCCAAGTCTGGAGCATCAAAAATATTGACTAGGTCAAATTTTATCGAGTCTTTGACTAGGATACCAACACCACCGCCATAGGTCGGGTTGAGTTTTCGAGGTTTAAAAATACACTTGTAGCCAGTGAAGTTTAAATCAGATACCTCTTTATCGCACATTTTGACCTCATTGAGAGAGACGATATCGGGTTTATGTTCTATTAAAAATTGTTTTAGAAATATTAATTTGTTTTTGAGTGAAAAGCAATTCCAGAGAATGATATTTAGTTGATTAAGTGAACAAGTTTTAGGTTGTTGAAGGGAGATTGGTTTGTGTGGATTGTTTGGATTAGGCATTGGGTTGTTGATAAGTTAAGTTAGGTGATGCTAGTTGATTTGGGTATTGGACATGATGCGCTTGCGAGTAATAATTTTGATTTAGTTGGCTGTACGATTGGTTAAAATTTGGAAGGGTATTACTGTGGTCTTGAGAATGGTTAGTAAACTGTTGTTGATATGAATTAGAATGACTAATTACTTGGTTAGCACCGAGATTGGACGAAATAAAAGACGAATTTATTGCACTTATCAATTTATCGTCTTGTATTGTATTGTCAAAAACATTTTTGAAGACGTTAAAAACAAATTTACCAATATTTGTGTTGTTTTTGTCGATAGCTTCTTTAACATTGTTATTAAAAGAATCGGTTAATTTTTGGAGTTGATTAGACAAGTCGTTTTTAAAGACATTCAGAGATGATTGGAAGTTTTTGCTAATTGAATCCTCTAAAGACGAGATTTTCGAATCAAAATCATCATAACAAACTACATTGCTATATTTCCGGATAAAATTAGAGTTGATTGAAGTTGGTAAAGTTTTTAATTGACTGTAGTTTGATTTAAGAGCTTCATTTTTTAGTTTTATAAAAACAGGACATGATCGACTGTAAGCTGGATGATCATCACTTTTACAATTTATACAAGTATAAATAGTCGAATCGCAGCTTTCTTCATCGTGGTCATTAGAACAAATGGGACAGCAGACAGTGTTGCAGCTATCAGCCTTGTGACCGAAAACAAAACATTTCTTGCACTGGAGTGGCGTTCTTATACACGGTTCGGTCTCAAGAGTTTGAAAGCCGAGTTTAACTTTATGGTTTAAGAGAAAGTCTTTCGTTTGGTTTGTGTTACAAATCGCTTTAACAATTTTGGGAGACGTTGAGTTTCGATTTTTAGATTTTAAGTCGATGAATTCGATAATACCTTGGTCTTTAAATATATCAAAGTGTTTAATCGCTAAATCATATGAAATGTTTTTGATTATTATCGCCGGTCTATTTTCAATGAGGTTCAGATTGACTTTTTTAAGATTGGGAAACAGGTTTTTATTGTTCACAATTTTTTCGGCGCTAGTTTCATCAGCTGGCCAGATGAGCAGGTTACCGAGTCTATCAAAAGATGTTCTTACTATATTGGCACCATTATTGAGACGACTAATTTCTAGGTCAAGTTCGACTATGTCTTTTATTTGATTGCGGTTTATGCCGTGGATGACAACTGGCGATATTCTCGACGAAGAAGAATCGTTCGGAGGTACTGTCGAATCGAAAGAGTTTTTGGTTTCCCCAACGAGATTGTTTCCAAATTCGTTTCTTAAACTTTCAATAGTAATGGAAGCGTTATGTTCTTCTAGGCTCACATCATGCTCCATGCTGCCGTTCGAAGACGGGGAGGCCATAAAGCAAAACAAAGTGGTTAAGAATGGGTCCAAAAATATGTTAATTAGTTTTTTGAAAATTTGAAATTTTTAAGTTTTATTTTTTAATTGGAAACTCGTAAAAAGACAAATTCCATCACTTTTTAAAGATGTTAAAGAATTTTATACGGAATTTAATATAGATAAATGAAAAATGATAAATAAAATGCAGTTCGATCTATTTTGAAGCTGAAATATGACACCTGAAATATGATCGATCATTTTGATGTTAATTTGATAATGAATTATTATTAGACATAACATGTCTAGTAATGTTTAGTATTTATTTCTTAAAAATTATCAAATAAATTAAATTAATTAAGTTTTAAAATCTTAAATGATCGTTTTGATCTTAAAATTTGATATGAAACTTCAATTTGCTACTTTTCTACGTTTCTTAATTAATGGTTTTTGACCCAAAAAATATTAAATTGAACCGGTCTTAAAAAATCTTTTGATTTTTTTTGACACATAGATTGAATTATTTAAAAAATAAATAAATAATATTTTAATTCGGGCATCAAAGTTAATTCATTGAATAATAAGATGAAAATAATCAATAGAGACCTAGCGACTGAGTTGCACTCTGGGTCTTTGGTGTCACAAGAACACTTTTTATAATTGGAAGAAGTGTTTGCTAAATCATGGGCTATAAACTGAGAAAAATAGAGGAAAAAGCTAGCAATGTTGGACGTGTACTTGGGATAATTGTTGACGTTCATTACCACCCATCGTGGATTTGGCAGCTGACAACCTTTGACCGATCTACCTCTTGGCATATCGACTCCGTCATCGTACTCAGGTTCCAGGAGCCGTTTGTACGGGGTCTCTGTTTTGCCCCACCATGGTGTTTTCAAGTTATTGCATGAGCCGTCCATGGAGCGATAGGCATACATTGGCATGCATTTCGTTGCAGTGAGCGACTTTGACTTGGTGGCATCGTGGTGATTTGAAGTGTAGCAATTGCAAGTCTTTGTCTTTGCTTTTCAATTCTTTATAAGCTGTCATCATTATTTTGGCCTGTTGGTTCATGTCAAATGAATTTTTGGAGGCATCCAGCCACATCACATGAAAGTTGTTCACATCATCGTCAAAGCGCTTATAAATTCCAAAATCTAGTTAAATGAAAAAAATCAAATCATGGTTTTTAGGCTGTAAAATGGTAAATTACAGTTTTGGTCATCTGAACGGTTTTTTTCTTAAAAGTTTATTTTTTTTTTAAGAAATTTTTTAATATTTATAAGCGGTGGTATGTTGAGTATGTTTTTTATTAAAGAAATTTAAAGCTGTTTTTAATTTGAAGCAACATGTAAACAATTTATGTGGTCGTGACTGTGAGGTGAATATGAAATTGACAAAATGGCGTCAATTTTAGCCAAGCTATTTGCTCAGGTTTTAATTTTAGATCTATTAAAATAATTATGTTAAATTTAAAATTTTGGCTTACTGATCAATTTTTAAAAAAATGCAGATATCTTAATAATTTTATTGAAAAAAACTGAAAAATCTTGAAAATTAATTTAAATTAAAAGGTTAATTTGGACTTTTGTATCTCAGGTGTTGACAATGATAATGCACATAAGGATAACATAGACTAAGGTGTCGATTAATTTTTTTTAAAGTCAATAATATTATTTTAATTTTTATCAAATAGATACAAATCATTACTTTAATTTTTCTTTCTCGAATAGTTCTAGACATGGCAAATAGAACAAAACAAATAAAAAAAAATTCAAAAATTGAACAAAAAGATAAAAAAAATAAATTAAAATCCAAATTTTTGTTGATTTTTCAAAAATTGTTTTGTAAAAAAACATTTGGTCATTTGCATCAATATTTAAAACATAATAAGTCATTAATCAATATTGAAAGCAAGGACCACAACATAATTAAAGTTGATTCAGGTAGATTTGAATTTTTTTTTAACATTTCAAGGCTAATCAACAAGCTGGTGCTCTTATCGAAGAAGACTGATTAACACCTCATTTATTCACAAATAAATTTATTTAATTAACAAGGTGAAAATGAAATCTTTGAAATTTTAAATTATGATTTTTTATTAAAATAATTAGCAATTTAGTATTTGGAAAAAATAAACATTGATAAATTTGTGTCAAATTAGTTAA
This sequence comes from Brachionus paranguensis, assembly GCA_016802215.1. Taxonomy (NCBI): domain Eukaryota; kingdom Metazoa; phylum Rotifera; class Eurotatoria; order Ploima; family Brachionidae; genus Brachionus; species Brachionus paranguensis. Next base: position 2,415,604 of record JAESIX010000012.1, read on the forward strand.
TTTTTTTACAAAGTTTATAAAAATTAAATTGATATTATTGAATAATTCAGCATCGATCTCTTGAATAAAATCAATCTTGGGTAAAAATATTAAACTTTGCCACTGATTCAATCAGATTGTCGTTTTTCCTTAAATTTTTGCTTAAATTTCTTGAATCATTCTATGTCAATCTTTTTTTTTTCAACTCTCAGGCGATTTAATATATAATAAAAAGAGAATAATAGCATTCTGTCCAAAAATCTATGCTGAAAAGCAGCGGCGTACCCAGAGAGGGACTGAAGGGTGCTCAAGTCCCCATATCCAAAAGTTAATAGGGACTAAGCCCCCTTTAAATAATTCTTTATAACAAAAATAATCTTATTTTTTCAAATGAATTATAAATTTTCAAAAAAAATAGAAAATTAAGATTTTTATAAATTTTTTATAATTGTATTTAATAAATCAGAAATGAAATCTTTTTTGTAAATTCCATCTAATAAAATTTAATTAAAAAAATTAATTTCCACTTCGAGCAGCTTTTATATTGTTCCCATTTATATAAATAAAAAATTTAAAAATAAAAAATAGCACCTCCCTAGCATTAAAAATCTACAAAAACCTAATCCGTTCAAAGTTCGATTACTTATTCATTGGAATGAATACATCAACCCAAAAAATCCTGAGAGAATGTCAAAAAATTCAAAACCGGATTTTAAAACAAATAAAGTTTTACCCACTAAAAACTCGTATAACATACATCCATTCAAATTTAGAAATTGAACTACTCGAACCAAGATTTAGTAGACTTTTTGAAAAATTCTTAATTACAAGATCTAACCATAAACAAATCAATAGCGACCTCAACGACTATAAACCAGATATATTACAAAAGAAATTCAACACACTTTTCGATATCGCAAAAAAACACATAGAAAAAGAAAAAATGAATAATAATTAAGTGAAATTAGAAAAGAAAAAAAATTAACATTTCTTTTTAAATTTTGAAATGACTAAAAAATTGGCTTTTTTATCATAGATGAAAAATTATAGAAACTCATTTTTATTTTTATTAGCATCTATTTTTATATCACTATTTTTTCAACTTTAAAATCTATTGTAATCTTTTTATGAACTTATTACAGTTGGCTGAAAGGAAGGACTAAGATCCATTCCAAACTGCCAGGGTTTATAACCCAGACTATATTTTTAATAATAATAATAATTTATATAAAGGTTTATTGTTTCAATAAAACATATAGACTTAATTTAGACTAATTTTATATATTTTTACTATTTTTTTTACATTCTTCAAATTTAATAATTTTATTTGTATTTTTTAATATAAAAATGTATTAAAATGGTTTACTTAAAATAGTGTATTAAAAATTAATTTAGTGCTTATAAAAATTAATTAAGTGCTTATAAAAATTAATTTAATGCTTTTTAAATATTAATTTAGTGCTTATAAAAGATTATTTTAGTAGTAGTAGTTACTGCGGTATAGTGCTTTATACCAGCGCAAATATGAGCTTAGCCATTTAGGCTATTGCAGTCCTTGTGAGTTATGCTTGAATATTTCTTTATCAATTATTGCCTTGAAACCATTTATTGTTCTTGCTGATGTTGCTTCTTTTGGTAATTTTTTCCATGATTCGACAACTCTGTTTGTTAAAAATTGATAGCGATGTTGTCCTTTTTTGCAAATCTCTCTTACAAGTTTATGATTATTTTCCCTTCTTAGATTAAGGCATAAGCTATTTGCATAATTTATTCCTTTTTCAAAATTTATCGTCTCAAAACCATTTACTATTTTAAACATCTGAATTAAATCTCCCCTTAATCGTCGTTGTTCTAGACTCATCAAACCAAGGACACTAAGTCTCTCTTCATATGGTTTGTCACGTATACTATTGATTATCTTCGTTGCTCTACGTTGTACATTTTCGATTAGTTTGATGTCCGATTTTAATGAAGATGACCAATTGCAAATTGCGTATTCTAAATGAGATTATTTTAGTGCAAAAAAAAGATTATTATAGTGTAAGAATGTTATTTATAGTGCATCCCTGATAAAAATAGTGCATGTGAATATTATAGTGCAGTTTAAATATTATAGTGCAACTTGTGATTATTTATAGTGTAGAATGTATTTGATTCCCTTGTAAAATGGCGATTGTCATCGATAAAAATTGTTCAATTCGACATGAAATTGTTTCAATCAACTCCATTGAAATGGATTGTATTTTAATAAAAAAAAATAAAAAATTCTACATTATATTAAAATTTTACATGTAAATTTTTAAAAGTAAAATTAATTATTTTCTAAAACTAAATTTTCCAGTAACAATGGACCTGAATAATCATTCAGATACGGTTCGATCGCTAGCAGTTCTTCAAAATGGTGACTTAGCGAGTGGATCAGGTGATTCAATCATTAAAATATGGAATTTAGAAAATGGATATGTTAAAGTGACTCTTAATGATCATTTAAGTATAGTTCGATCTCTAGCAGTTCTTCAAAATGGAAACTTAGCAAGTGGATCAAATGATGCATCAATTAAAATTTGGAGCTAATTTTTATTCAATAATTTTCCTTTTATGAATTTAAATTGTTTTATAAAGATTAATTAAAATTTTTAAAATTAATTTTAATCATTTTTTAATCAAATAACATTATTTGTTGAAATAAATTAGCTTCGATCGAATACACTGATTTTATTAAAAACAATTGATCTTTTTTAAAAGATAGAAATTAAAGATATTTAAAAAATCTAATCATTCACAGTTGTTGTTGTGATTTCTTAGAAAAAATGAACTTAAAATCATTTTTTCTCCCTAAAATAAAACTAATTGTCTGCCAACAATAATAAAAAAAAATTAAAAACTCTTTAGCCTTGACTTAATAACTAGGCTAAAATTCCAAAAAATGTACAATTTAAAATTGAAAATTCATCAAAAAATTTCTGGTTAATTTATATGAATAATTTTTAATAAATATTTTGGATATAGAGTCAATTATTCAAAATTGATTTGTTTGAAAAAAAAATTGATAAAAAAAGTATTTCGACCACTTATTAGATGATTAATTTGATGGTTTTTAGATACCTTCCTCTTGCATCACTTTAAGGCTCGATCTGATTTTGAATGGAAAGGCAATCTAAATGATCAAGAACATAAAAATTTCCGTATTTCATCGAGTTAAGGAAAGCCCGATCATTGAAGCGCTTCTTCTATTCGAAAATTTTCACTCTGCAAATAGTGGCTCAAATAAAAAATATTTATCCATTTTTTTCTTCCATTAGAAACAAAAAAATAAATTTTTTACATTTTTTAGCGACATAGACACATTTTATTTTAGAAAAATGACTGGAAAGGAAATTAATGAATGAAAGGAAATTTTCGACTCATACTCATCTCATAAATACACTAGCAAGTTTCTTCTTTTTTTGGTTACTTCTATTTGATGAAATATGGTACTTAAAAATCACCAAGATGAACCGTTTTTAAGAAAGATGAGATATGGCTCTTTTTTTATCTTGATTAGCTTAACCAGTTACTAAATGAGGACGCTTAGATAAAAAGGGATTGTGCACCTGCTGCATTTTAGATTTATTTATGCAGCTTAAGAGGCATCATGAATTTTCATTCTTCCAAAAATTACAAAAATAAAATTCTTTTTCATTAATTTAAATTGAAATAATTGGGCAAAGCAAAATATTGGCTCAATTTTCTCTTTTTGCTCAAAAATTTCAAATGCAAAATTTCATTGTATTAAAATTTAAAAATTTCAAATTTAAATTTAAAAAGATAGAAAATATGCGGTTTTGTGAAATTTGGTACAAAATACATAAAAGAACAAAAATTCATGATAAAAAAGCTTATAACTTTTTTTATGAAGGCTTTTAATTAGTTATGTAAGCGCAACAAACTCAAAGTCTGCTAATGATGTGCAAAGTCTCTGCAAAATGCACTATAGCCAAATTTGTCCAAATTTAAATTATGCTAAATTGCAGAGTTTTACCATATTGTTGATAATAGTGCAACTTTGAATATTGCACTATGTTGCAATTACAGAGCTTGCTTTTGAATTTAAAAAAAAAAGTTATAAGAAATTTTAACAATAGAACAGAACAAAAAGTTAAAATTTCTTATAACTTTTTGTTCTGTTCTATTATTCTAAATTTCATAAAACCAAATATGCAATGCAACTAAATTGTGCATTTGAAATTTTTGAGCAAAAAGAGCAAATTGAAATTAGAACAGAAATTTTACTTTTCCAAAAATAAACTCTGATGATGAAACAACATGAATCAAAATATGTTTCACTGAATTCAACAAAAAAAATTTGGGTCTACCTTGTTTCAATAGGTGATCAAAAGATCACCTATTTGGTGGTCTGGTCCTGGTCACAGGGTTTGTGAACATTTAAGATCACTGATCACAGTCTTGACGTTTTTGTGACCTTAAATATACAAATTAATGATTACCAAAAATTTTACATGATCACCAAAATAATTTTTAATAAAAATCTCTTAAATGATGATCCAACTTTGGCTAAAACGTCCAATTCTAAAACAGATACTTTGACTGATAAAGATCGATCAGATGACGATGAAACCCAAGCTGATCTAAACGCCAGTACATCTTCAGAAGGTCATTTGGTTGAGAGTGAGGATGAAATATCTGATGTCCAAAAATCAGTTAAATCAACTGCAGAGGAAAAACGGGCAAATCCTCCCCCGTTAGAAGTATATATATAATAAAAGAAAAAAAATGCGATCTTTTCAGTTGGTCAGCTCACAAAACCATTTTTAGCTAGATAAGTAATTATTTAAGTTCACAAAACGTAGAAGCGCCAAATAGACTTAAAATCAGAATAAGAAAACTTTTAAAAAATTATAATTATTTATAAATTTTTAGTAATTAATAAATATTTATTCCTAATTAGATTTTTTAATTAGCAATTTTGATTAGTAGCTAAATTTAACTATGACAATTAACACTTAATTAATTAAATCTTTTGAGATCCATAATATAAAAATGAAATACTTTATGACCTTTTTACAAATCTTTGCACCATGAGGCCTTCAATAAACTTAAACTACTAACAGTTTCAAATCGACTCTTTGAGTTGAGTGAGAAAACCTGAACTATCAAATATTTGAACATGTCTAATCTCTAGCTATTTCAATATATCGTTTTTAATTTTCTTTTTATTAGTTAGACATATTTATCCTTTTTTTTTTAATATTTTTATTTTTTTAGTTTATTTAACTCTATTTTAATTAATTTTTTTATATGTTTTTATTCTGAATAAGCATTAGCTAGGTACAGATAAACAAATAAATAAAATGACCTTAAACATAAAATTAATGCTTGAAAAAAAATATCATGTCTGAAGAAACCTTAAGTTCAACTTAAATTCTAACCTTACCAAGGCACAATATTAACAATCTCGATGATACTGATAATGATGCAACTATAATCGAACAAACTGACGATAAAAAAAGAGGAAAAATAGTAAATACGATGATTTTGTGGTTTATTTTAATTACAAACAACGTATTGAGGACATACAAAATGGTAAAATTGAAGGGACAACATGGGGTAAAAAAGAGGAAAGAAAAAGCAAAAAAGGCAAAAGAATGTTTTTTAAATGTTCCAAATGTACGAAAAGAATTTGTTTATTGAAACATAGGGATGATTTTGAAGTAGCTTTCAAATGAGAATAACAGCTTTAATATACCGACAGAAACAAGTCAAAAGGTTATCTATTTACAAACTATAATTAAATCGTTTTTTTTCATAATAATTTTCTTTCTTTATTTTTTTTATTAAAAAAAATCAGCTACTTAAAAAAATAATTATCTACTTTTATTTCTTTTTTTTAGCTACTTTCTTAAAAAAAATAAGCTACTACTAAATTAAATTATTTCATATTAAATTATTACAAATTAAATTGTTTTGCACATTTAATATTTCCAACCTAATAATTTTTAATTAAACATTACTTTAATGTCAGATTTTTTAGAATTATACAAACGAAATCACTCTATGTTCTGAATATTTATTTTAGCTGAATTTAATTAATTAATTGCTATTAAAAAAAGAGTTCTAGAGTATTAAATAGCTATCTAGTCGAAAAAAAATAAACCTCAAAATATTGATAAATTTTTTGATCATTTCCACCTCCATTGTGTAATTGCTACCTAGCAATTTCTTTTTTTTACCTTTTTTTTTAAATTTTTATTCTGAGGAGCATTAGCTAAACAGACAGATAAACAAATAAATAATTCAAGCTCACCATAAACTAAGTTCCCGAATCACAAAACGCAGAAGATTTAAATAACTTTGAATTGAAATTAAAATATCATTTAAAGCGTTTGTAAGAACCATAATTTGAATAACTCGATATGGATTTTAAATTTGTCTTTAAAATTTTCAAATGGGGAAAATCAGTCGTACCTAAAAAATAATTACTCACCTGTAAAAAAAACCTAAAAAATATTATTTTCTTGCACAAAATAATAACTTGATTGTAAAAAATAATTTGTGTCAGAAAAGCATGTATATTATAATTACTTAACTGTAAAAAATAATCATTTTATTGAAAAATTTCATTGAATATTTTCTTTATTGTAAAAAAGTAATTAAAAAAAAATAAAAATACAAAAAATTAAATTCATAATATTATTGTCTTTTTAAGGCTTTTGTAGCCTTTGCTTTACGACCATGTTTAGCTTTTGGTTCAATATTAGTACGTTTAACTTTATTAGATACCTCTATCAATTTTTCAATAACACCTAAAACAAAACCATGCAAATGACCAGCCTTGGTCATTTAAATCATATTCTGTACAAAAATCTTTTCTTTTACAGTATCTAGCGACCAATTTCGCAATGTTTTATAGGCATTTTCCAAAAATACACTCAGTGGCATCCTTTTTCTTAGGGTATGCAGTTATTTTTTACATCAAACTTATTATTTTTTAGTAATAATAGTTATAATTTGTTTTTGCAAAAAAAAAAATTGTAATAATAAATAAAAAAAGACATAATTTATCATGCTCATTTTTCTAACAATATACCTATTAAAATTAACATGTGAGTTATTATTTTTTAGATAGAGGTAATTATCGTCCTTTTCAAATACATTTTTTGAAGAATCAATTAAAGATCAATTAGAATAAAAATATTTTTTTTTAATTTTTAATTGATCATGTGATCATGATCATGAATTTCAAGTTGCCTTTGTTTTCTATAAAATATTCAAGAAATCAAGATACTAAAAATGTAAAGCTTTATTTAATTTTATTACATAACAAAAATACAAGTCCATTTTTTTCCCACAGTTAGGAAAAGTTTCTCATCAGATCAGTTTTGGCATTCATAAGAATTTTAAAAGCTTCAGTGCTATCAGGATGAATATTTTTATCAGGATGTAAAAGTTTAGCCAATCTTCTAAATGAATTGTTGATCTCTTCTTTGCTGCAGCCCATTTTCAGGCCCAAGCGCTCAAAGTTGTCTTTGGAGTTTTTCAACCGTTGAATGGCCTCTATTTGGTCTTTGCTCAAAATTGTGTTTGTCTGCTTAATTTTGCCGCCATTCTCAAAAGTACTGACAATTTCAGTGAGAAGTGTTTCGAACATTTCATTGATGCCGGCACCAGAACTGGCCGAAGTCTCAAAATAGTGAAAGCCTTTGGACAAAGCCCAAATTCTGGCATCTCCCTCATCAACAACTCTCTTTCCTCTATCTATCTTGTTTCCACAAACAACAAAAGCAATGTTCTCTATTGATTCACTGTTAGTTTTTAGCTCCTGCTTTATTTCGCCTATCCAATTTTCCAAGCTTTCAAAACTTTTTTTGTCGGTGACGTCAAATACTAGAATAGCACCTTGGGTGTCTTTGTAAAATTCGTTTCTTATTTGGTCGAAAAGTGCATGTCCGGACATGTCGAATATGTTGACCTTGAGCTCGAGGTTGTTCAGATTAACTTTGGTCACACCATAGTCGATGCCAATTGTTTGCAAATATTTGGGGACAAACCGCTTCTCGCAATATCTTTTTATGATGCAACTTTTTCCAACTTCGCTGTTGCCAATACTTATGACTTTGATTCGCAGGGACTTTTTTACTTTGGACATTTCTTTCTCTGGTGGTTAAGCATTTATAATGAGCGAAATAGAAGAATGCATTAAGTATTAACCGCTGTTGTCATGGTTACTAAAATATGCAGGATTTGTTTATTGGATTAATTACAAATGGATAATGTTTGTCGAATACAATTCAGAGCGCAGTCAAAGCCATGGTTTAGTGTGAACTTTAAAGGTAATTTGGATCAGAATTTAGAAAGTTTTTTTTAAATCAAAAGTGTTGATAATAGAATAAGTTTTATATAGCGATGTCATAATTGCTTTTATTTTTTATTGCTTTAAAGAATTTCTAATAATGTTTTTTTGTGAACTAAATGAAGTTATTTTTTGTTTTTAATAAGAGAGGATACCCGAAAACTTGATAAATAAGTAGCTAAAAGAAGTTGAACAATGGCTTTTCAAATAGAAATTAAAATTTAATGTTGAAAATTATATTGCATGATTTTTGAAAAAAATAAAACAAAAGTTAAAATTATAATTTAGAAAAAGATAAAGAAGATTTCAAATAAAGAAATGTCACTAACCCGACTCAATTGATATCTTAAAATTTCTTCTTTCTTACCTCAACTCTCAAATATTTAAACATATATAAACCTGCCAGTTTTATTTCAATTAAACTAACTAAATTTTCTTCTATTTTTATTCTTATTATTATTTTTTATTTTATTTAATTTTTTTCTTTTGAGTTTTTTTTTTTTACAGAAGAAGCTTAAGCTCAACACAGATAAAAAAATAAACAATTTGAAGTGTAGCATATTAAGAAGAAAATTTGAAAGAATTGAAATTAAAGGCAAAAAATTGACTTTGACCAAGTCTGACTTTAGTATCCTCTCAGCTTTTTAATAATAATAATAAGCTATGGCAAGCAGGCTTGCGAAGATGTTTTACTTGGAAAACAACTATGGTAGCTAGATACAACGAAGACTAGATTCATTTTCAAAGACATAGTCGGTATTGGTGAAGATATATGATTAGGACAAAATATAAACAATGTGTGAGAGAGTTACGGCTAAAACAAATTGAGGATAATTTTAAATACGATTAAGTCTTTAAAATTTTAACTGCTATTGCTTTTATTTGATAGAGAGGATTTCTTCTTATTGTACTTGTATGCATCTTTAACTTTTTTTCGCCTCTTCCCTTTATTTGACCAGAAAAAAATCCAAATTAAAAAAGATTAAGAACAATTTTTTGTAAACAAAATCAAATACATTATGTCTATTAAAATAAAAGCTCTTGTGAGATTTTTCGACAAAAGCAAACTTTGAAACAATCTTTAAAAAAACAAATATTAAATTATTTAGATAAATAATAAAATGATGGCAAATTTACTAAATCTGAGGCTTCAAATAAAATCTCAAATAGAAATTAAGAAAATTTTTAATTTAAGAGGAAAATTATTAGGTTTTAGAATAAAATTATACTATAAAAGTCATCAAATAAATTTAAAATTATTTCAAAATAAAATTTTATTTGAAAAAAGAATTTCAAATCTGTAGTTTATTTTAATCAAAAATTTATCTCTTCAAGTTAAAAAAAAGAATTTATTCTATAAAAGAGGAAAGAGAATTTTAATTAAAAATTTCGAATTGATTTGATCATTTTGAATATTTAATTAACTTTATTTTATTTAAATTTAAATTACCTTTTTTGGTAATATCTAGTGATGAAATCGAATATGCATATTCAAACCAATATTCGAAATTAGATTTGAATTTAATTTTTGAATATAAATAATTTTGAATAATATACTTGAAAGTTAATTTATTTAAATTAAAAATTGAATTTCTAAAATATTCCAATTAAAATTTGAAAATATTATAAACTGAATATAATAAATATTCAATTTAATTTTTGAAAATAAAAATAAATCAAAAAAGAACTGATAAAATAAATTGAATTTCAATTCGACTTGGATTCTAAAAAAGCGCAAGATTTTCACCAGTCAACACAACATTTCCAACATTTTTTGGATTATGAAAGACCCATCCACCTAACCCGTCACTAGGAAAAAGTTGTTCTGATAACGCTACGCTTCAAGATTACAAATTACTTATTATTCAAATACTTTATTTTTCAAATATTTTATTTAAATTTTAATATTTTTAATTTTATTAGTTGAATTTATCTAAAATTCAAGTTTTTTTTTAAATAAAACATAAATTCGAATTTTAATTTAAAAATAGATAGTTTTCGAATTTAATTTCAAAAATGAAAATATAATAAATATAATTTCAAATTTATCATTTATTCAAGATTTTATTCGAATATACTACTTTTTAATAGTCTTTTCAAATTTTCTATTTATTCAAGTTTAAATTTGTGTCCAAAAAACTAATTCGATTCATTTTAGCAGTGATCAAATTAGCAAGATATAAAAATAAAAGTAATTAAATTAGAATGTTTATTTTAGCAATTAACTAATTAAAATAGCAAAAAATTAAAAAAAAATGTTTCATTTTAGCAAGTTTTTTTACCTGTAATATATTTAATAATCTAAAATAACTGATAAATTTTATAAATATCTTTCAAAGTTATCCAATGAATAAATTTTCTGAATTTCTCTGATTCGCTCATCCATTAAAACGTAATTTGGTTTTCTTTTGTATTGAATTCCAGTACTTAATTGTATCTTCTGTTTTTTTGTTCCTCAATAAACTTTTCGATCAAAGAATAAACGCATGGATGGTTGCATTTATTATAATTGCAGTCAATGTTACTTAGTTTAATAGTTAAATCTACTAAATCACACATTCTAACAAAAATATTTTTTGCTAATTTAATCTTTCCATTTTTTAGCTTGGGGTTGTGAAGTTCGTTTCAATTCGATCTTTTAAATTCATAAAAATTTGAATAATTTTTTACTAAAATAGATAATTTAGTTCTGTAAAATGCAACTATTAAGCAACTTTGCTTAATCCGAAAATATTAGAATACTTTTTAATGGTGTGCAAAATGCAGAAAATTGCAGAGTACTTTGCAGACTTATTTTACTGGATTAAGCAAAGGAGAATGGTATGTTGAATCAAATTTGTTATTTAAAGCTTTATTACCATGTTCTATGTATCAAACGATAGCTAAGACGATTTTGAACAAAACTATATATAAAGAGTTCTTCTATCAATTACTATTATTGAGTTATTGAGCTTATAAAACAACATACCCAAAACCTCTCTTTTTGATTTTTTAATTATTTTGAAAGTTTTAATGATTTATTTTGGCTAAATAAATTTTGATCCTGTACAAAATTCTCTCCTTTAAAAGATGAAAAAAAAGTATACATCTATCCCTTATTGTTTAAGAGTAATTTTAGATTTCTAAAAACACCAAAAAATGAGTATTTCTTTAAAATTTCCGAATGGCTATCGATTAGTGTTGGGTAACGGTCAACTTTGGCCGGCCGGTCTACGGCCGGATTTGATTATAATTGTTTAAAAAAATTTATAGGCATTAAGATTTTTATTTATCTTATATTTTATTTTAGGTAATTTTTGATAATAGTGTTTTACATATTTTTTAAAAATCTTTTATTTATAAATAATTTAGACATGTAATAACTAAATTTTTTTTTTGGACCGTGTGGTGGCCGGCCGGTCTGCACACGGTCGGCCGTTTAACGGCCTTTCTGTTGGCCGGCCATCATACGGCCGGTCCTTCACTTGGCCGGCCACTAAACGGCCGGTTTTTATTTTGGCCGTTAGTTGGCCGGCCACCACACGGTCTCCTAAAATTTGGCCTGCCACCACACGGTCTCCTAAAATTTGGCCGGCCATTTCTTGGTCGGTCTTTTTGTTGGCCGCTGCTTCGCCGGCCATTCACGGTCTTTTACCGTATAATCGACCGGCCGTAATTTGACCGCTTGCAGGACAGGCTACGGTCTCGGTATTTTTTTTTTCTGGCCGGACACGTGGCCTCTTGGCCGGCCCCCAACACTACTATCGATTTTGATTATCGGACTAAAATTTCCTTATTTCAAAAAATATATAACATATCAAAAATATAGCTTGTTCCCGATAGGACTCTTTAAATTGGATTGGAATTACTAAAAAAACTTATAAAAAACATTTTTCTTAAATTTTTTATTTCTATTTATACTAAAAAACTACTAAAAAATATGTCAACCTTTAAAATAAATATTAACTCCTGTGCCGAATGTTCTATCTGTACAAACAACTCGAAATATATTAAAAATCGCCGTAGTTAACACACTCAATGGCTTATTGAAGACAGTCCATAAATCCTCACAGATAAACAAATAAATAAAATGACCTTAAACATAAAATTAATTCTTGAAAAAAAAATATCATGTCTGAAGAAACCTTAAGTTCAACTATTTGTTTGAATGCTTAAAAGTAAAATTAAGCATTCAAAATATTGAGCTTTCACATGAGAACAACAGCTTTAATATACCGACAGAAAAAAGAGAAAAGATTATCTATTTACAAAAGATAATTAAATCGTTTTTTTTCATAATTATTTTCTTTCTTTAATGTTTTATTAATAAAATTAGCTCCTTAAAAAACAATTATCTACATTTTTTCTTTTTTTAGCTTCATTCTTAAAAAAAAATAAGCTACTCCTAAATTAAATTAGCTACTTACAAAAATATATCCAATTCTAAATGCAATTAGTAAAAAATTATTACAAATTAAATTGCTTTGCGCATTCAATATAATCAACCTAATAATTTTAAATTAAACATTACTTTAATGTCAAATTTTTTAGAATTATACAAACGAAATCACCCTATGTTCTGAATATTTATTACAGCTGAATTTTATTAAATACTTGCTATCAACGAAGAGTTTTAGAGTATTTAATAGCTATCTAGTCAAATAATAATAAACCCTAAAATATTGATAATTTTTTTGATATTCCACCTCCATTGTGTAATTTCTACCTAGCAATTTCTTTTTTTTACCTTTTTTTTTTAATTTTTTTTCTGGGGAGCATTATCTCGGTACAGATAAACAAACAAAAATTTAGTCCAAAAAGACATTGATTACACACAGTTGAATGATCTAGACCAGTTAAACCGTCAAATTAAAGAGGTTAAAGTCCCTGTTAAATTCAGATCTTTGAGGAAGGATATCCATCTCATTAGTTTTTATCAACTATCAAGCATTTCAAATCTTTTTAACAGGCACATCTTTGAATATGTCCAAACTAACTTCGATTTTTATTTAAAAAGTTAATTAAGATATCTAAACATAAGAAAAAAAAATTAGTTCCAAATTTTGATTGTTTTATCATCTGATCCACTCGCTAAGTCACCATTTTGAAGAACTGCTAGTGACCAAACCGCATCTGAATGATTATTTAGAGTCATTTTTACACTTCCATTTTCTAAATTCCAAATTTTAATTGTTGAATCATCTGATCCACTCGCTAAGTCACCATTTTGAAGAACTGCTAGTGACCAAACTGCGCCTGAATGATCATTTAGAGTCATTTTTACGCTTCCATTTTCCAAATTCCAAATTTTAATGGTTGAATCATCTGATCCACTCGCTAAGTCACCATTTTGAAGAACTGCTAGTGACGAAACCGCATCTGAATGATTATTTAGAGTCATTTTTACACATCCATTTTCTAAATCCCAAATTTTAATTGTTGAATCATCTGATCCACTAGCTAAGTCACCATTTTGAAGAACTGCTAGTGACCAAACTGCGCCTGATTGATTATTGAGCGTCATTTTTACGCTTCCATTTTCTAAATCCCAAATTTTAATTGTTGAATCATCTGATCCACTAGCTAAGTCACCATTTTGAAGAACTGCTAGTGACCAAACTGCGCCTGATTGATTATTGAGAGTCATTTTTACGCTTCCATTTTCCAAATTCCAAATTTTAATGGTTGAATCTATTGATCCACTCGCTAAGTCACCATTTTGAAGAACTGCTAGTGACCAAACCGCACCTGAATGATCATTTAGAGTCATTTTTACACTTCCATTTTCTAAATTCCAAATTTTAATGGTTGAATCTGATGATCCACTCACTAAGTCTCCATTTTGTAGAACGGCAAGCGACTCAACCCAGCTTGAATGATTATTCAGAGTAATTTTTACTTAAATAAAAAGTTTTATTAAATAAATTATGTTTACTTCTGAAAATTTACATGAAAAATTTGAATCAAATTTAAATGAATTTTTTATTTTTTTCATTAAAATATAATCCATTTCAATTGAGTTGATTGAAACAATTTCATGTTGAATTGAACAAATTTTATCGATGACAATCACCATTTTACAAGTTTCTATTTTTAAACATTCCATTGCACATTTAAATTGATTAATCTTATCTTTTTGATTAAAATTAATGCCTTTATACCTTCTAAAATAGCCTTCCATTTTTTTACAATCACAATCCAGAATTTTTATAACAAGGCTTAAGAAAATAATTCCACTAATTATTTTCATTTTATTATTCAATGAATTGACTATGATGCCCGAATTAAAATATTATTTATTTATTTTTTAAATAATTCAACCTAAATATAAAATAAAATTGAATGAATTTCATGAATTAAAAATTAATTTTTTTTATACTGGTTATCATTTTTACAATTTTGGGTAAAAACCATATATATTTGGCCTATAACCTGACAAAAAATAGCTAAATAATTTTTAAGTCTTGACCTTGCCACTCAAAAAAAGCGGTTACAGAGATTTGTTGACAAACTAAATCAAGTTTTTAAAAAATATTGATGAGGTTAATGAAAAAATCTTGAGAAAAATTTTTCATTTTAAACAAAGAAAAATAAAAAAATTAAATGTTTTTATAGGTAAAGATTTTTAATTTCATCAAACATTAATATAAAAAAAATAGAAAATTTAATTAGTTTATTTATTTATTTTAATAAGGCTTTTTCTATCCAAATAATTGTCCTAAAATCAATGGATTTTCAATTGAACGATTAATTTGAAACTTTATTTTTCAGTTTATTAACATTTTATCTTAATCAAAGAATTTCCAGAAAATCGATATCTTGATTTACACAAAAACACCATAAATTAAAGTTTAATTTTTTTTAAAAAATTTTTAAATTTCAGATCATTATTATTTTTTAAGAATATTTATTCAAAACTATATTAACTCGCAATAAAGCAATAACTGTCTGCTCTCTTTGTTTTAAAAAAAATCAATATTTAATGAATTTAAAACACTTTAATATTTTTTTTTAAATAGCAACGTATCATGTATTCCGGCTTTGATTCGCGATTGATCGAACTAATTTGGTTACTTTTCCTTTTTTTGTGACCAAAAGATATTTCGAATTAATGATGTCCATATTTTTTTTAAGTGTTAGTTTTTATTAAAAACAATATTTAAATTTTATACAGTGCTTTTATAAAATGTCCAGAATTGACTAAATTACGTAATTTTACATTATTTTTGGTAAGCTTACGTAATCTTACGTTAATTTTAGTTGGTAAGAACATGTAATTTTACGTACCAATCACCATCTTTTTGAATTACAATTTCAATTACCTTTGTAATATATTAATTAGAATGTTAATGAAATTTTTTACTAAAAGAACATGAATTATTTTACTTTTTTTAAATGGTTTTTATATTTCTTGCAATTTTCAATTTTAGAGTGTTTTAGAAATCAAAAATATATTTCAAAAGATCATCTTCATTTTTTGGTCCTTTTTCTATGATGAAATTTTTCATTTCATGCCATACCATCTCTATGGAGTTTAAATCAGGTCAATTTGGAGGGGATTTCACCTTTAATTACTATGTTGAATAATTTTTAAAAACTCTAATTTTTATAATATACCCAATTAATATTGTTATGGTAAAGATAATTTCGACATAAATTAGACTTTTGTTTTTGGATCATTGTCTTGATGTAACTTAAAAGCTAAATCAAATTTACCTGCTCCAAAAGGTAATAAATACTCAGCTAATATATCTCTATATATTTAAGAGTCCATTATTGATTTAAAAGGCTTTAAAAGAAAACTCAAACTGTCTCAAATAATCCTTTTGGCCATTCAAATATCCCAAAAGTGAAGGTTTGTATGAATAATTGAATGGCCAGCATTGCACATCAAAAATTAAAAAAATAACCATTTACAACGAAATTTGTGGAGCCTTTGTAAGAAATACCACCCCATAAATGCACTTTTTCTTCATGTTTTGAACTAAATGGAATAGTCTCTGGGCTCGAAGATTTTAATCTAATGTGGTAATATGGCTTGCTGAAAACAGTAACTGTGGACTCATCAACCAAAATATAATCTTTAAAATCCCAATCTTTGAATTGTTGACACCAAATTAATCTTTGAAGTTTATTTAAATCACTTAACCTAGGAGACTTCCTTAAGCGTCGATGCCGAAAACCTAATATTATCATCAGCAGTATTTAATTAAATGAGCTTAAAGTTTTTTTTACCCAATTTTTAGTGATATTTTCTTATCACACTAGCACTGATTGTAACTCTAAATTTCTTTTTATAATTTCTGCAACTTTGGCTGATGACTCAAGACCATTTTTTTGTATTCATCTCTTCTAATTAAATATCTAAAATTTTAACTCAAGTTTTGGTCAATTTGGTAGAAAAAAAAACAAATAACATTGTAATATTACTTTAATGAAATTAACAAGAGATGCCTGGAGAGCTTTAGGGTTTCTCTTTAAACATTTTAATGATTTTTTTTTGCACTTGGACTCAGATATAAGTTTTTTTATATACTTAAAATATAGTATAAAGTAAAAAATGTATAAAATTAAGCATTAAAATAGACTCACATTTCTTGATGGTAAAAAGCTTTTAGTATAGTACACTTTTAATACACGTCCTTTTTTATATGGATTAAATCCATGCTTTTTGTTTAAATAAAGAACTTGTTTCAAAAAAATTTTTTTTTTGAGTCCTTTTACTTTTTTTTTAATTTCATTTTAATTTTTATTCTTAAATTTAAAAAAAAACAGAATCGTTCAAAGCTTAAATAATCTTTCTTAAACAGAATAATTTAAAAGAATGCTAAAATGAGTACAAGAGCTAAAAAAGCATGCAAAAAAGAGCGAATCAAACCAAAAAAGAAAAAAGAGAGTGATATTTCAGATTTAAGTGAGAGCGAAGAAGAGATGCAAACCAAAAAAGTTAAAAAAAAAGATAAAAGATGAAGAACTTGAAATGATAGCGGTTGTTTATAATATACCAAATTGTAAACATCCATTTCACCATTTACATCAGGTACCCTCAAGCGTAGAGGTTTCTTAAATAACTGAAAAGATAGAAAAAAAAAATGTAAGTCAATTTTAGAATTTCTTCATAAATCGTATAATAATATTTTTTACCAAAATTTTATGAAAAACAGCAAAATTTGAAATTTTTTTGGCATTTTTGGAGTTAACATAAATTATCGCAAAAAATGGTAAACTAACTAAATTTTACGTAAATTTGTGTAAATTATAGTTAATTTACCAATTTTTACAATTCTTGTTTTACGTATAAAAATGGTAAATAGTCAAATTACCATTTTTTACGTTAATTTACACAAATTTACGTGAATTTGCCTAAATTTACCATGGATCCTTATATCAAATCACCACTGTAACTAAAATTACAACATTCTTAAATCTAATGATGAGTTTAAGTCCTTAATCAAAGAAACTCTTAGTTCAAATTCAACTCCAATTGTATCACCTAGACTCAAGCGTAGGACTGAGGATAAACAAGAAACCATTGATTCCGATTATTCCTCAAACGATAATTTGGACATTTGTAAGCATTATTTAAATATTTTAAATTGTTTAAAAAGTTTTCAAAAAAATTTAATAAAGTTAAATTGACCTTAAAGTAATTACAAAATTGACTAAATAATTTTTGGGAACTTAATGCTGATTTTCTTTCAAATAATAAATTAATACTTTAGATAAGCAACGTGACTTTACAAACCAATTAAGACATGAATTGAAAGAGAAGTTCCCAGAGAATCTAAATGAGCCGATTGGATTTTATGAAAAAAAGGATCTCAAAAAATTATTGCAAATTAAAAGAAATTTTTTAAAAAATTACAATAAAGAATTATTGTTAATGTAATTACTTAATTTAAGAAAATTTGAAAAAAGTTGTGCCTTTTAACAGTACTTTCCAAAGTGCGTGGACAAAAGCATCCAACAACCTAAAGGTTGATAGGTCAAAAATTATAAAAAACAAGAAACTTGTTTTATTATATTCTAAAGAATAAAATTTTTGCATTAAAAATCTTATTGTTTTAACTTTTTTTTTCTTTTTTACAATTTTTTACCAAAATTTACCAGTAAAATTTTTGTTTTTTTCCAATTTTTACGTAAAATATGGTAAAGAATTAAATTTAAAAAAAAAATTTTTTTGCTAGACAAAATAATATTTTTTACCAAAATTTTATGAAAAACAGCAAAATTTGAAATTTTTTTGGCATTTTTGGAGTTAACATAAATTAACGCAAAAAATGGTAAACTAACTAAATTTTACGTAAATTTGTGTAAATTATAGTGAATATACTAATTTTTACAATTCTTGTTTTACGTATAAAATAGTCAAATTACCATTTTTTACGTTAATTTACACAAATTTACGTAAATTTACCATGGATCCTTATATCAAATCACCACTGTAGCTAATCTATAGCTATTTCTAATTTTGACTTCGCACCTCTAAAAAAGCGGTGACTTAAACCTTACTAGAGATTCGATGTCACACCCAACCAAGTTATTTAAAATTTTTGATAAGCAATATGGTAAAATCTTGGGAAAAATTATTCATGGTGCTAAAAAATGTGTTCCTCTACAATTTTAGAAATTTTACATTTTAAATAAATAAAAGGAAAAAAGCTTTTATAGGTTAAAAATTTTTAAAAGATTTTTAATTACGTCAAATATTAATATTAAAACAAAAAAAATATATTTAGTTTATTTTTTTTATTTAGGCTTTTTCTATCCAAATAATGGTCCTAAAATCTTTGGATTTACCATGGAACGATTAATTTGAATCTTTATTTTTCAGATTATTAATATTTTATCTTAACGAAATAATTTCCAGAAAATCGATTTCTTTATTTACACAAAAACACCTTAAAATAATGATTAAATTTTTAAAAAAATTTATTCAAAACTATATAAACTCGCAATAAAGCAATAACTGTCCGCTCTGTTTGTTTTAAAAAAATTAATATTTAATGAATTTAAAACAGTTAAATAATAAATTAATTAATTATAAATTAATTAACTATAAATTAATTATAAATTATATATTAATTTTTTTCAAATATCAACGTTATAGGTATTCCAGTTTTGATTCGCGATTGATCGAACTAATTTTACCACTTTGCCTTGTTTCTTACTCAATTTTTACTTGGTTTATGTACTTTAGGTCCCATAAGGCATGTTTTTTAATAACTTAATATTTTCTGTGATTCCAAATTAAGTGTTCGAGAAATTTTCACTACTTATTAATTAAGGTAATATTTTTTTTTTTTGTATCCAAAAATTTATTTCGAATTAATGATGTCCATATTTTTTATTTATTGTTCAATTTTATTAAAAACAATATTTAATTTTTATATGTCTAATCTATCTTCAAAAAGTTTTAAATAAAAAATTACTATTTTTCAAATTCTTTCTTTGCTTTATCAACTATACCGGTTTTCTTTTTTGGTTCAATTGCAACACTAATGTAACGATTAGGAATTGTTGCAATACCATGATTAACGGCTAGTTCAATAATGTGGTTTCGATTATAATTTTTAAAATAAAACCAACGACTACATCTGCTAGTTGCCCAGCTGCTTGAGTTAAATCCAACTTGTCTAATATCATTTATGAATTCCATTAGTAAATTAAAATCTAATTTCTTTATTTTTATATAATTTTTATTTATATAATCACTTTAAGTCAGTCTTTCTGATTCTTTTGTAGTCATTAAAAATATTGATTTTTAAATGAAAATTTTTAAATCAAAAAATCATATTCAGCCATTTTTCATGTTTCATCACTTACATTTTACTAAGTACTAAACTTTCTTTCTTTTACAGCATCTTTAGACCAATTACGAATCATATCATAAGCATTCTTAAAATATGAATTAACTGTAACGTTCTCTTAGAGTATGGATCGTTTTAATCTACCGATTAATATTGACTTAATGCGTTATCTGTTGATGGTGTTCACTTTGTGTTTTACCTTCATAACAAACAGAAATAAGAAAGTCAATCCACTCGTTCTTAAAATAATCAAAAAATTCTTTCAATTCACCAACTAAGTCACTATTTTGAAGAAAAGCTAGCGATCGAACCGCACCTGATTGATCATTCAGAGTCATTTTTACGCTTCCATTCTCTAAATTCCAAATTTTAATGGTTCAATCTGATGATCCACTCGTTTAACATAAGGTTATGAATACTATCTATACCAGGTCCTGCTCCCTTTTTTAGTCTCTTTAACTAATTTTTTTTTACCTTTTGATATTTAGAAAAGCCACAAAAATTTTTAAATTAAATCAATCTGAATCTCCGTTTTGTCTATCAAATAACGTAAACCTAAATTTTTGAGTTAAAATTGAATTAAATTGAGTTTGATTGGATACACTAATTTAACTAATACTGACTATCTTACTCTTTAAAAAGTATATATAAAAAATACAAATTTAAAATATTTGAAAGTTACTCCTTTAAAATGATGATAATTGCTTTTTTTTACTTGTTTTCATTGGAATGTTTCGAATTGACGGAACGTTTTGTTTAATTGTCTTTATGGACGAAATAGAATGATTGGAACGAAAGTAAATGGATGGAATAAAACGGATCGGAACAGATGAAATGGATGGAACGGAATTTAATCCCTTAAACGTACAGTATTTCTTGAAAAAGTGAAACGTCACCTACCTAAAAGAGGAACGGAATGAAGACAAAATTTTAAACAAAAACATTCCCAATCAATTCCATTCTATTCCATCCAAGGCGTTCCATTCCAACAATTCAATCCATTCAATTTCGTTCCATCCATTGCGTTCTATAAGTTTCATTCAATTCCATGGTTGGAATGAATGGAATGAATGGAATGGATGAAATTAGTAATGTCGGTTTTGCTTGGTTTAGTGGTTAACTAATTTTGCTAATTTTGGTTTTGGTTAGACAAAATTCGGTTGGCCAAGTATTAGTTATATTTAATTATTGGGTATTGGAGCATATCCAAAAAAGTGGGTATTTGGGTATTGAGTGTGAGTAAAGTAAAGGTAAAAATACTCAAACCAAGGCATCTTGAAGTTGATGATCAATTCAAAATATCATTTCAATTCAAAAAGTTTATCTTAAGATATTAAAATAATCTTTGATTTAATTAAGATAATTTTAATGTAACATGATTAACATGTTATGTTGATTTAAAAAAAAAAATTTTGAAAAAATATTTTCTCAATCCATTGTTAAAATCAATTTTTATATTTAAATGTATTACCTGACTTTTTGTAAAGTTTATTTGAATTTTTTATTGCAAAAGTATTTGTATCTAGCATTCAAAATTGAATTTAAAAATGAAATTCAAATAGTGAAATCCAAATAAGTGATAAAATGAAAATAAACTTGACAAAAAATCACAAAAATAAATTAAAAATCGATTTTAACAATGGATTGAAAAAATATTTTTTCAAAAATTTTTTTGTTTTTTAAATCTACATGACATGTTTATCATGTTACATTAGAATTATTTTAATTAAACCAAAGATTTTTTCTAATATCTTAAAATAAACTTTTTGAATTGAAAATATATTTTGAATTGATCATCAACTTCAAGATGCCCAAACCAAACCATAAAAAACGGGATGTATATACTTGAGTGTAACCCATAATATTAAATAGAAAACTTCAAAAAAGTGTTTTTTGATTTTTATTTATTTTTATTTTACTTTTATAGTTTTTAAAAAAACAAGAAAGAAAAATAAAAAAAATTCTAACATTTTGCACCATACTGTGTAAACAAGCTTTAGAATCGAGAATCGAAGTTTAAGGGGCAATAAATTAATTAATTACCATCGTAATTGCATTTTATATGAATTAATTGCAATTTAATTCTATTAGTAAAGAAATTTGATAATTATAAAAGAAATTATTTAAATATTGAAAAGTATTCAAGATTTTTATTTTTCAAATTTTTTAATAAAAAAGGTTTAATGAAAGAATTTTTATGAAATATTAAGGATATAAAAGGAAACAGAACTAATATCAAACCTTGTGATTTATTTATCTATTTAAAAGATAATTTAGAGGATAAGTTCCTCTTGGGAGCTCCGAACGGCGCAGTGCTTAAATACATACTGATTTTTCCAACAAAAAAATTCGACGAAACTCTTCTTGAAAAAATTATTCAAAAAGGATTCTTCTCTTTTCTTGAACAAAAAAAAAACAATTCCAGTTGAACGTGCTGATATTCGATAAAAATAGAAGAACTGCAGATAATTTCTAATTCTTAATTCAGAAAGTAACTCAATTCTTAAAAAGATTAAAAATGTATACGCCTTATCCTTTGACATTTCTAGATTAATTTTTTTTCTTTTAATATTGGAAATTTTGTATTTAATTTTCAATAATTAAACATCATGAACTAAGAACCAATTTCACTAAAAGACAGGGAAGCGGAATCTGTTTCAAAAAAAATCTTCTTTTAGTGAGAGAAAATTTTGAGAAAAAATGGTCATGAAATGATGAACTTAATGGTCTTATAAGTTAAGATTAAATATTAGATTTTTAAAACTTTTGAAATATGAATCAAAATTCGTGTTTGCCAATTCAGTTTTTTAGCTAAAAAGCATTTTTAAGTAAAAATCCATGTACAATTAATAAATAATAAAAAAAATTCAAAAAATGTCGTTCTTTTCAGCATTATTTATTTTAGATTATTACTTATTTTAAAAAGTCTTATTTTATCCAAATAATCGCTCTAAAATCTTATTTACCATTCAACGATTAATTTTTAGCTTTACTTTTCAGATTATAAATATTTAATCTTAAGCTAAGAATTTCCGAAAAATCGATATCTTGATTAACTCACTTCTTGTTAAAACAATAAAAAATCTAATGTCAAATAGACCTTTTTGGAGGAAAATAAATAAGTTCAGATCAAAGAAATCTTGAACACAATTATTAGCCACTACTTTTAGTCCTCACCTCGATTTTGAAGAATCGGAGGATAAAGGTGAAGTATCTCAAAATATAAACAAACTCAAAGAACTAGCGAGGTCTGGTCTAGATCGGATCCACAACCTAATGTTAAAAAATTTACCAATAGAGACTTAATTTGAAATAAGTCAACTATTTAACATGAGTTTGGAACTAGGCCAAGTCCCAAAATCCTTGAAAATAGCAAGTATAACTATGATCCCTAAGAAATCTTCTCATTCTGAAGACCTTAATAACTATTGTCCTATTAGTATGACTAGTTTTCTTGGAAAGTTACTTGAACGTATTATTTACACCAGAATATATAATTTTCTTGAGAACAATAAATTAACAATACATGAGCAATCAGGATTTAAAAAACATAGACGCACGGCAGATAGGTGATCAAAAGATCACCTATTTGGTGGTCTGGTCCTGGTCACAGGGTTTGTGAACATTTAAGATCACTGACCACAGTCTTGACGTTTTTGTGACCTTAAATATACAAATTAATGATCACCAAAAATTTTACATGATCACCAAAATAATTTTAAATAAAAATCTATTAAATGATGATCCAACTTTGGCTAAAACGTCCAATTCTAAAACAGACACTTTGACTGATAAAGATCGATCAGATGACGATGAAACCCAAGCTTATCTAAACGCCAGTACATCTTCAGAAGGTCATTTGGTTGAGAATGAGGATGAAATATCTGATGTCCAAAAATCAGTTAAATCAACTGCAGAGGGAAAATTACGTGAAATTGACTCAATATTGAGACTCATTATCAATAATTTAAATCTCAGTTCTGTTAGAACCAAAGCTTTGTTGTATGAAAAAGAGTCATTCACACAACCAACTGTTCCCGTATAAACAGAATTACAAATTGGTCGTGCTTTAAGTAAGCATGAAAATTCGGTGCCATGTCAAATATGTAGAAAAATGATGAAAATTGAACGTGGGGTTAAGCTTCATATCGCAAAATAACATTAAAATTTCCTTTTTTTAAAAACTTTATTTTATGTATTTTTTTTATTTGAAAATTGATTGTCATGGTTCGTTCTTTTTTTTATATTTTTGGTCACATTAACGTGACCATGGTCACATATTTTAATAAATGGTAACATTAAAATTTTTCTTTTTTTTTCCTAAAAATTTAAGGTCACACAAACGTCAAGACTGTGATCAGTGATCTTTAATGTTTATCAACCCTGTGACCAGGACCAGACCACCAAATAAGTGATATTATGATCACAAAACAAGGTAGACCCAAAATTTTTGGTTTTTTATGACTAAAAGAAATATTAATGATCATTAATATTTACTATAGTCATAAAAAATGACAATATTTTGAGGTTTATTTTTATTCATTTAGATAGCTATTTAATACTCTAGAACTCTTCTTCTTTAATAGCAATTAATTAATTAAATTCAGTTTTTTTTTAAGTATATTCAATTTTTTTATTTTTTCATAATAAAATTGATTAAAAATTTTGGGAAAAATTCAATTTTTATTTTTTTTTACTAATAACCTCATTTATTTTGGCTGTAAGCATTCAGTTATGTATTTTAATGTAATCCCACCATATTTTTCGTCAAATTCCATATCCCTACCGACTAATATTTGCGTAGAATTACGTAAGCTTACTAAAAATAATGTAAAATTACGTAAAATAAAGTAATCTATTCAATTGTATTCTTTTTTATGTAGTACACTTGTAATATCAATTGTACTCTTCTTAAGTATATTTTTGAAAAACGAATTACCACAGGTTTCTTTGAATTGAGTCATTAGTTGCTTGTCGAGCTGTTTCCAGATCATTTTAAATTTGACATTTCTCATGTTATTTTTCGGTTATTTTTCTTACTTTGGAAATCTTTTTTCCAAAAATTTTAGGGGCTGTGAAGTTCGTTTCAATTCGATCTTTTAAATTCAGAAAAATTTGAATAATTTTTTTACTAAAATAGATAATTTAGTTCTGTAAAATGCTTAATATTTAAGCAACTTTGCTTAATCCGAAAATATATGTCTGCAAAAACTCTTTTAGCTTAGCAAAATTGCTAATTTGTTCTTGCTATATTTATAATTAAAATTGCTAAATATATTATAGTGCTAAATTAATCTTGCTAAAATAAACTAGCTAAAATATACTAGCTAAAATATACTAGCTAAAATGAGATAGCTAATTTAATGTCTGCTAGATTGATACAGAGCCATCACTAGATAATTTATTTTTTTAAATAATTTTGCACAATTGTTTAAAAGTCAAGCCCAAGTCCGTAATTTAATTATTTTTTTTTAGGTCCGAACTTTGACTTTAACTAGACCGCCACAATTACTATCTGGAACGGTAAAAAGATCATTTGGCCGTGATTAAGACTACATGGGACGGTAAAAATTTTGAATTAAAAATGACTTGATTTTTGAGTTTAAGTTACTAAAATTTAAGTCCAAATTGGTAAATATTTTATAATTTGAAGTCCGGACTTGAGATTTAATTTGGGACTTTCAATCAACTTTGTACTTTGTAGCATGTAAAAATTTTAAAACTAAATGCAATTTTTCTAAAAATAAATCTAAAAAAACTCGCATTTTATAAGATATTTTTAAGAAATAAATGTGTGGCCTTGAAGTTAAAAAGAATAAAAAAAATCTCGTTTGATTCACTTATTTATTAAAAAACTTAGCTTAGCTACAAAAGTATTAAGTTTTAATTTTTATTTAAATTAGTTTTAAATTAATTTAGATCAAAAAAATTTATTTAGGAATCCAAATATTAAAAAAAAAATTTAAAAACTAAGTCTAGTTGCATACAAAAAAGAGGCTTTTAAAAATTCAGTATGGTCAATTTCTAAATTGATTTACTTGTAAATAAAAAATATTCTATTCAAAATTGTACAATTTTACAAAAAAATGATACAAAAAAATTTTGTAATTAATTTTTAGTGGCTAGCTTGGCTCTTTGCGCTCTTGTTAACACTCTTTGTCCCGAGACTCTCTTCTCCTCTTGATTAGATTCTTGAGTCGCCTCTTTGGCCTTTCGACCTCTTCTCCCTTTTAACAACGTAATCTTATTTTCACCATCTTCACTACCAGTTTCATCGCTCTGTTTTGCCTTTCGTCCTCGCTTGCTCTTCAACAAGGCAACTTCTTTTGGCTTCACAACTTCTTGCTCTTCAATTTGATCTTCTTCTTTCTTTTCCTCCATTCCATTTTCTCCTTTTTTTTTCATTCCTTCGCCATGTGTTTCCTCCATTTCTTCCTCTTTTCTTTCCTCCATTTCTTCCTCTTTTTTTTCCTCCATTCCATCTTCCTTTCTCTCTTCCATTTCTTTTTCTTGTATTTCCTCCATTTCATCTCCATTTTTTGTCCCAATTTCTTGCTCTTTTTGTTGCGCCATTTCTTCTTTATCATCTTTCATTTCTTCATCTTTCTTTTGCTCTTTCTCTACTTGCTTCGCTGCCTCTTTCGATGACAAATCGTCATCGTCTTTTTTGATCGAATCATTAAAATCAGTTTGTAGAGAAATTTCTTTGCATTCATAGACCTCATTTTCATTCATGTCAATATTTGTGCTCTCTTCATTGGCAGACTTCTTTTCGTCATCTTCAGTCACCTCAAACGGAATGGTATAGTCTGGATTTTTTGACTCTTTTTGAACTTCATCTTCCAACACATTAGTCACAAGTTCTTCTTCAGTTGATTCACATTTCTCTTCGATGTTAACTTGCTTTTCTTTTGCTGCATCTGATAACTTTGAATTTTCACTTGATTCAAATGATGACTGCACTTGGCTATCCTCTTTAACCATTTCATTCTTCTCTTCAGACACCTTCGTATCTTTGAGCTCAGATTTAAGTTGTTCACTAACAGCCGATTCGATTTTTTCTGTGTCCAAATTTAGTTGTACAGGCTGTGCAGAGCCGTGTGATGGACTATTAACATTGACCACTATTTCGAGCTTGAACGATTTTGTTGCGCTCTCACTTTTATTTTTGTCTTTAAGCAAATATTTTAGCAGATTGTTGGGATCAATAGTTCTAACTTTGAGATCTTGTTCGCTTAGTTTTTCCTCTTCCTCTTCAATTTTGTCCCTGTTGAGCAGATGTTGGAGCAGCTTGGGAGTCATAAGCACGCAACCGGATTCCATTTCATTCAAAAAACTCAATCGACTAGCCGACTGATTGAGGAGTTTGATTGACCGGCGCTTAATTGACTTGGCACAGTCGACAGTGCGTGATAGCTTTTTCTGGTCGATTAGAGTTGGCCGACGTGACGGTGTGTGAATGTTAGAAGGGTTGTTGAGTCGGGAATTGAAGTTTGGCTTGAAAGTTGATGGCGTTTTGGGCAAAGGAGCTTTATGAGTGTTTAGGGTGGGGCCGGTCTTGGCAGAAGCGAACCTGTTTGATGATGGTGTTGTGGGAAGTCGATGGATTGGTGTTTTTGGCAATTGATTGGTTGATTTGTTCATGGAGTTGTTGAAAGAGCGGGCCGAATTGGCGGCCGACATGAAGCGGCTTGTTGGAGTGTTCAGTGACGAAGTTTTGGGGGTGAATTTATTCGAGAATCTAGACTGGCTGTTCATGGGTATTTTGGAGCTTGAACGAGGTGTTTGAGATAATTGGGGAACTCGGGATTTCAGCGAAGGAGTTTTGTGGCTAGAGGTCGGCACCTCCGCAAGGTTCCTAGAAACTGAGCTCATTTTTTTTTGGGGAGGGGGGGGGATGGTGGAAATATTAATTTTTTTGACAATAAAAATTGTTTATTTTGGTTCTAGACTGATTAGATTAAAAAATTCGTTATTTGAAAAAGGCGGTTAGGTTCAATTGAACGGTTATAGAATTTTATTATTATAATTAGGGATTCATTTTTGTCTGGTAGTTTAACAAGGTCAAGGATAAATTAATTATATTTAGTTCAATATTAACTTAACTAAAGGTTAATGATTGCAAAAATCAAAATTAAATCAATATCTAAGCCAATATCTTTGAAATTAGAAGTACCGCAACGATCAGTGTTAGGTCCACTGCTTTTTCTTGTTTTTGTAAATGACTTGCCATTTATGTTAAAGAATCCTAGTGTAAAAATGTTTGCTGATGACACGACAATTAGTCACTCAGATAAGGATTTAGAAACAATACTTAAAAACTTCAATAAAAACATTGAAAACCTTAGTAGTTGGTGTTTTTATAACAAAATTGATATTAACTGGTCTATTCATTATAGTCAATCTTTTTTCTCTCTAGCGTTTTAGCTAAGCTTTCCGGCTATGGAGCATTTTTGTGTCAAGTGTCCTTTCTGATGACACTTTTCGCATAGTGTATCTTTGACGGGGCATTTCGCTATGTTGTGTCCTTCTTCATCACATAAATAGCATTTCAGCTTTTGTCCAACAATTGACACAACACACTTTAAACCCTACATTACTGTAGGGCCAAACAAGCTTCCAATAATGTTCTCAACTTCTTTAGGAAAAGATATTGTTACTCTTCTAACACCAATTTTCCTCTCAGGTCTATCTCTATATTTTTCTTCAGTAATGTATTCAATTACGTCCATCAATTCAAACAGCGTTAAAAAAGGTTTCAAGCTGATTATTCTCGAAATCAGTGGGCAAAAAGTGAAAACGAAAAGTAGAATACCTTCTGAGATCCGGGACTTTATTTGCATCCCCAAGCCTGAAATTGGTTCCATTAATATTGATTTCACGATCGAACATTTCGGAAACATTAAAAGCAGCATTTAACTCGATTATCCATACCTTGTATGAAGAAAAATTGTAGATGGACGTGACGCATCATTTTCCACTTGGTTTAGGACAACATTTAGTGCACTAAATAAGACTTTAAACTACTGAAGGTAACTTTTGGATCAATTTTAAATTTTTTTTACAATTTTTTTCTCATGATTTATTACTCCCAATTAAGTTTATTTTGTTACCACTAAACATTTTATTTATTACCATATTTTTTTCAAATGATGAATTTTAGACCCAAAAGATAGTGATGTTATTTTGCGACTCTTCTCATATCAAATATTAATTTTTTTATTTTGATAAAAGAAAAGAGTTGCTGGTATTTGAGATATAAGTTTTTTTAAGTAGTAATTTGAAATGTTTTTCTACGAATAAGTGTCTCTTTAAAATGAAAATTCATGAACCATTTAAAAATGAGTTTTCCTTGTCTTCAATAGAAGAGAAAAAAAGCGACGAATGAGCAACTTTTTGTTTTTTTATATTTTAATTTTGATTATTTTTTTTATGTTAAGTTCGTATTCTATTAATTTATTAAAATTTTCATCTAATACAACCTTTTAATTTTTCAGTTTTTTTAATTTTCTTATGTTCAACTTGTTCTTTTTGAAGTTCTTGTGATCCATATGCATAGATGGTTTGCGAACAGTGCAATTTTGGCTTCTTTTTGCAAGCAATAAGCAATATCATTGAAGAACAGAATAAACAGGGATGAAGAGAGACAAGTTCCCTGCAGGACCCCACAAGTTATTGACTTCTCGGATGACAGGGTTTGATTGTGGTAAACTTGGAATGATCGGTGATTTAGAAAGTTTCTGATCCAATTTAAGAACAAGTTGTACATATTTATGTCTTTTAATTTGGCAAGCTACCACGGTGAGATGTTTTGTCAAAGGCCTTTCTAAGGTCGAAAAAAATAGCTCCAGTTAATTTTTTGCGGTTTAAGTTATCAGCGATTGATTGATTAATTCTTAGATTTTGGTCTTGAGTATTTTTGTTTCTTCTAAATCCAGATTTACTTGGTGGGAGGATTTTTTCACTTTCGGTTTTGATATTGATTATCTTTTCGAGCCATTTTACCAAGCAGTTTAGAAGAGAAATTGATCTGTAGGATGTGAAATTGTCAGTTGGCTTGTTCTTCGTTAGAATCATGACAATTTTAGATTTTTTCCATATTGATGGTATGTATCCGAGTTTGAGAGAGGCATTGAAGATAGCGTGGATTGAATTTAATGTGTTGAACGGTAGATTTTTGAGAACTTTACTTGAAATACCATCAAAGCCTGGCGACGCTTCTGATTAAGAGCCAGTTAACGAGTAAATCATTTCCTTTGATAATATTTTGACTGCAGAGTCTTCTTCATGTGGATATGTAGCTGTGTCCTCAATGTTAGTGATGTTGACCAACTGTGGCCAATCGTATGTGAAGATGCTGGCTAAATAATCTGCGAATAGATTTGAAATTTCTTGACAGTTATTCGTTATGTTGTGGTCCTGTCTTCTAATAGTTATTTTTTTTCCAAAATCTGAAACAGGTGTTTTTTTATACTATTTTAGAGTTTCAAGTGCTCTGTCTGTGACTGGTTAAAGTTTTAAAGCTTAAGTAGTTCACCTTCAATTTTTGTTGATTTAAAAACTCTTATTTTTTTCTCTTGTTTTCTTTCCATCCTATTGAAGAGCTTTTTGTGAGAAGGATTTTTCGAGTTTTTATTAAGTTTTTTGACTATATTTTTTTGTTTGATTTGATTTAATATTTCGATTGGGAGCTGAATAATTGTTTTTTGGCTTTTTTTATTTTGAATTTTGAAGTTGTCGTGATTTAATATTCAAGTTTCGAGGTTAACCAACAGGCTAGTGCCCATGCCTCAAGAGACTGACTAACACTTCATTTATTATAATCATTATTTAAAATAATTAATTTTGATAAAAAAAATTACAAAATTGAAATATATTTTTTTGCTGATTTAATTGTCAATTAAATAATTTTAACAAGGTATTTAAGTTACAGTGATGATTTGATCTAAGGTTTTTACGTTATTTTACGTAAAATTACTATTTTTACAGTAAAAAATTGTAAAAGACCAAACTCCAAAAAATAGACTAATTTTACATGATTTTTAACTTTTTTCATGAAAAAAAAACTTTTTGATAAAATTTTCAAAAAAATAAAAATTACGATTTTTTACGTAATTTTACGAAAAAATTAATTTTTTTCACGTAAAAAAAAGTTTAAAAAATGTAAATAATCGTAAAAAAACGTAAAAAAAGAAAATTTATATTATATTTGAATTGACTTTTATTTAAATTTATTATTTTACATAAAAAAAGATTTATTGGCTTTTTTAAATTTTTGATTTTTCATTTTTGATACTGTTTGACGCTTTTAACCAAGGATCTGTAAAACAAGAATTTTTTGGGACAAACTCAGCCAAGTGCTCTAAAAACTAACTTTGAACTATTTAGAAACAAATTTGTGGAATCTTCAGTATCGTTTGCGTCTTTAACAACTGGAGCGATAATCGATTTTGATTCCGATTCAGATTCAAAATTTTGAGTCATTTTCAAATTTTGTTTAATGCTAGGATTTGATTTTAATAGAATTTATAAAATTTTCCATGACAGAACTCATGTAAATTATGTTTTAAATAGTTATTAATTAAATTTTTAATTAGTTAATACGTTTTAAGTTTTACTACTAAAAAAATTAAATTAACTACTTTTGCAAATAAAATAACTGCAAAAAAATAAATTAGCTACTTAATGATCTGCTATTTAGTAAAAATATTTTTTCTACTTGAAGAAATAAATTTGCTACTTGCGAAATTATAAGCCATTTGAATAATTCAAAAAAAATAAAAAAATTGAATAGTTGATTTGATAAAATTAAAGTTGTAAAATAAAAACTATTGCCCATGAATGAAAAAAGAAAGAAAATTATTTCATTTGAGTCACTTTTTAGGAATGAAAAATTTGCGAAAAGAAGAAACACTTTAATGACCACACTTTCTTTTATTTGCTACCTATTAGAAATGTTAAATTGATCTATAAAAAGAATAAATAAATTTTATAAATTATTTTTAATAAAAATTAAATTAACAAATTTTATAAATTTAAAATAAATTTAATAATCAATAATATAAATTTGATATTTCTAGTATTTAATTGGGCTTAAGTAAAGAAAATTTTGCTCAAAAAGATCAAACTGAATCTATTTGGAACATGCTTTTTAAAATATTTTAAGTTATAAACTCTTTTAATTTTCAGCTTTAGTTTACAAGAATTGGTAAAATGAGCATCGATTTAGGCGTTTACTTTGGCGGCAGTTCAATGAGCATAGCTTTCTCAAAAGATGACAAACTTTCAATAATAGTCAACGAGTCCGGAGATCGTTCAACGCCGTCTATTTTAGCCATAGAGGAAAACGAATTTTCAGTTGGTTTGCCGGCCAAACAGAATAGAATTAGAAACTCGAAAAATACCATATTACACTCAAAGCAGTTCATATGCAAAAACAGTAGTCAAATCGATCAATCGATCAAACAAAAAATCGACTGTGAAGTAATTGGATAAATTTAAAAAAAACAAAATTTAATTAAATTTAACAAAGTTTAAAGATTTGAATGAAAAAGAGGTATTTTTTGAGGTTGAAAAAAATTCCCAGCCGTACCAACTAAGTCTAACCGAAGCCATAGAACGCCAAATAAAATATCTAAATAGTATAAATAAGTTTTTATTATGAATTTAATATTGACATTTTTTTAAGATTTAGCCAAGACAAATCTTGGTGTTAAAGAGTGCCGAGCAGTTTTGTCAATCCCACTAAATTTCACTAAAGAACAGGCAGAATTTTTGAAAAATTGTGCCGAAAAAAGCGGCTTCCAAGTCCTAAGAATGATTCGGAACCCATTTGCAGCATGCATGGCTTACGAACTAGATGACGATAACTCGAATGATTCGTGAGTATAAAATATTTTTTTTATTTCTTTAAATTAATTAAAATTTGCCAAAATTTAATTGTTAATTTGTATTATTCATCTAAATTAAACTTTGTACAAGAATTATTTTAGTTTACCAAATGGGCGGAAATTCAATAGAATTAACACTAATCAGTTTATCAAATGGACTGTATCGACTAATCGACTCGGCTGATCTAAAATCCGGAGGTGACCAGTTCACTGAAATAATCACCGAAATTTTAATTGAAGAATTTAAAAAGTATAATAAAAATTTAAAAAAAAATTTTTTAAATTTTTAATTTTTTTTTTAGAAAGAACAAAGCTGATCCTAGAGGAAATAAGCGAAGTATGTTCAAGCTGAAGTCAAATGCCGAAGAGTTGAAGCACATTCTGTCCACTATGGAAAGAGCTCATTGCTCAATCGATGCCTTGTACGATGGAATTGACTTCGACTATCACTTGACCAGACAGCGTTTCGAAAGCGCTTGTACCAAAGTGTACCAGCAAATTCTTCAGCCAATTGATGACTTGCTCAAAAGAAATAATTTAAATGAGGAAAATATAGATAAGGTTGTGTTGTGCGGAGCTGGTACTAAAATGTGTCGGCTTCAAACACTTCTGAAGCAAAAATTTGGTGAGAGCAAACTGTTGAATTATTTGTCTCCAGATGAAATAATAGCTCTGGGAAATGCCAAGCAATGTGCCATTTTGTCCAATAGCAAATTGAAAAAGTCAAGTGAAAATGATAGATTTTTTAAGAGTTTGTCTAGTCCGGTTTATTTACAAGTCGGAGATAGCCCTGATAGAATTTTGATAGCCAAGAAAAATACTCCGCTGCCATTAAAACGAAACTTGAATTTAGAATTCGATTTAGCAGCGCCCAAATTGGTATTCTTGGAAGCTGATGATAAAATTTTGGCAACTGTAAGAAATCACTGTAATATCACTGTAATTGAGTAAAAGATAATTTTTTTTTAAGATAAAGCTGGATAGTTTTAAGAGTAAAGAAATTGGAATTTTGTTTCAAATTAAATTGTAATTTTATTTAAAGATGAAAATTTTGTGAGAATTAATTCCATTTTTTTACAAGAAATGAAACAATTGAAATTTCGGTAACAGAGACCACTAGTAACGAAAGAATATCGCTGTTTTTAAATTCAGAGGAAAACCCTGAATTATAATATATTTTTTTGCTTTTTTTTTTTGAATAAATAATATTATTCAAGCAAATATTTTTATTTGTATAGAATTTACATATCAAAGAATAAATTTAGGTAATTTTTTTTAACTAATGCTATTAAAGACTACCGGATACTAGGTGAGTTCCCATGGGGATACAAGTAAATTTTTTGAGATAAAGATCTGATTCAATTTTACAGTATGTTGCAAAAGTTTAGAAATTTTTTTATTCGTTAACACAATGTTTTTATGTGTATAAAAGGCGGGAAAATAATAAAAAAGCGGCTTTTTTTTCAAATATTCATCTGTGATCAATCCAATAACGTAAAACCAAAGAAAAATTAAGTGAAAAAAAAATGCACAGAAAAAATACAAAAAAGGAAAAAGCTATACAATTAATAAGAAAAAAAATCGGTTCAAAAGTTTAGAAATTTTTAAAATTTAATATTTGAAATGTCCTCCTTTGGCCTTATAACAAGCCAAAACTCTTTTTGAAATTGATTCAGTCAATTTTTTTCGTACTCAGTCGGAATCTGTAGCCACTCTTTGTGTAAAACCTCTTTTAAATGCTCAATAGAGGTTACTTTAGTGTTTACCATTTTGGCATCCATGTATGACCATAAGTTCTCGATTGGGTTGAGATCTGGTGAACGGGCGCACCATGGTAGAACCTCAATGTTCTGTTGTTTGAACCAGCCGCTCACTGAGTGAGTGGTATGTGCTGAAGCCCCATCTTGTTGAAAAACCCAAGGGTCATTTGGATCAAATAAGAGTTCAACAGATGGTAAAAGATTGTTTTCCAAGGTGTTAATGTAGACAAATTGATTAATTCGTCCTGTATAAATGTTGCATATACCAGTGCCTTTGTAGGAAATGCATCCCCAGATACCGGCTGACCCTCCACCGTTTTGTAACCTTAGTATACAGAACTTCGGGTGAAACTTTTCATTTTTAAACCTTTTTACTATTACTCTTGATTTACGATTAAAGACCTCAAAATTGGACTCGTCACTGAAAATAACTCTGGACTAATCACTAACTGTCCAATTAAGTTTCTGTTTACACCACTTATATCTTTTTTGTCTATATTTTATGTCAAGAAGCGGTTTTCTGACCACTGTATGAGACTCTAAACCTTTTTTTTGGAGATATCTCATTATAGTATACTTACTTATCCTAACCCAAAATTAAAATCAGTGGCGAGTTTTTGATAGCTAGATGTAGGATCTTTTCTAATCTCTCTAAAAATGTAATTTTCATCCCTAAAAATTAGCTTTCGAGGTCTACCAGAACGGCTTCGATCAGAGACAGAACCAGTCTCTTCATATCGTTTTTTAGTTGAAGAGACACATTTTGGAGATACACCTAACAACTTGGCTATTTCGTTTTGCTTTTTATCTCCACTTTTTAGCAGACCCACGATATGCCATTTTTGTGGGCTAGACACATTTTTGTTACCCATTTTTTGCCAAATTAAAGATTTTTTGGTAATGCTATTTAGAGACCAAATGAGGAGTTGGAGAGTTTTTAAATTAAGCAGTTTAAGAGCGAAATTTACTCAAAATTAGAAGATATTTAAGAATTAATCATAAAGGTGTGAAAAAAAAGTAGGAATGATTGTTAAAACTTTTAGATTACCCGAATTTCTAAACTTTTGCACCGACTTATATTTTTTAATTTTTAGAGGAAGTTTTTTGATTATAAATTTTTAAAAGATAATTATATTTGTATGTCGAGTGTGATATATCAAATTGAAGAGAAAAAAAATATTGGGAGAGTGAAGTTGGGAGCAATTTTTTGGAGCAGAGCAATTTTATTCTAATAAACCATTAATAACTTTTTCAAAATGAATATTGAAAAAAAAATTTTTTTTTAACAATAATTAACAAATTTTGTTAAAATTTTAAATATTCTAAAATTTCTTTAAGTTTTAATATTAAAATTGAATTTTAAACAATTTTAAATAAATTGCTCTGCTCCAGATACAAATTGCTCCCAACTTCACTTTCCCAAAAATATTTCAAATTAGTGCTTTTATTTTTTTTCTTTTGCACTCTAATATTTGTAAAATCCAATATATAAAAAAATTTAGATAAATAAAATAATTAATTTCTAAACTTTTGAAACATACCGTATAAAATTCACAACAAATACAATCATGTCAATTGGTATTACGATGCGGAACTTATGAGTTCAGTGAATAATGAAGGACCAAGTGGAGGAGTAAGCTAACAAAATGTGAAGCAAGGCGAAACTTTCTATCAAACCGAGTAGTGAACAAATGGAATGTGCTGCCGACGTCGGTTGCCACAGCAAGTTCGATCAACCAGTTCAAAAACAGACTGCACAATGTCGGTAGAAATAAAAAAAAAATGAAAAGTCTACTATAGCGGAACTATGTTAGTCTTCCTGCTTTGTCAATTTAGTTAAACTAAACTTGACCGTAGAATATTAACCATTATTATTATTATAAAAGCTGCTTTCCATTTGGAATATAATTTTTGAGTCTAATTATTCGATTTGCACAATTTAAAAGCAGTTATGAATTGCTTACGGAGAAGAAAATAAAAGACTTGTCAGCGGATATTTTAACAAAAGAACTCTCAAAAATAAATTATTTTAAGGCAATTAATTAACTTAGAATTAAAAATTTAGGAAAGTTGCTGAAGTTGAAATTTTTTATTTTTTTAATAACATTTTTTTAATTATCTAAATTTTTCTTGTTTAGTTCAACTAAAACTTTTCTCAATTCTTTGCCATTTTTCTAAACAAAATTTAATAGCTCATTTGATATTTATTTTTTTAGTTTTAGTCCATCTTGTAAAATAAATTATTTATTTTAAACACTAAATATTTGTTTTTTTTTAAATCTTAGGTAAAAATTGTTTTTCAAATTACTGCCCCATTTTTTGTAAATTAATATATCATGGAGAAGTTTGCGAGGTTTTCTGGTAGACTGTAAATTTGTCAATCAAACATAATGAATTTGGTATTGGTAAGACGAAATTTTTAAAAGTCAAAATTTCTTTTTAATTATTAATTTATCTTTTTGAGATGAAATTTTGAGCTAATTGTCAAGGAAATTTCCTTTCATCACCCACTTGATTCTTCAAATGAAAAAATTATAAATTAAAAAACAATTTAATTTGTCTTTTAAACTTCGTCTATCTTCTATTTGGTCGAATATTTTGTAAAATTAAAATCTAAATAATTTTTTAGAAATAATAATTTTATGTTTTTGTAAAAATTTTGATAATTGTATATTTTGAAATTAAATGAGGGCAATTAGTTTTTAATTGTCCTAATTAAGCAAATATGTCCCAGTTTTATTTAATATTCCCAGATTTGGGACTTTTTTGTTTGAGTTTCACAGAAAAAGAGCATTGTTTTATGATTTTCTCTCTTGGCAAATTTCTTTTTTTATATTTTATTTCCACAGATTTATGCTTGATTTGACCCCTTACCCATGATATTTTAATCAAATTAGAGTTTTTAAATTATTTGCTTTTAAACTAAATAAAAATAAATTTTAACAAAAAAGTCCGAAATCTGGGAACATTAAATAAAACTGTGACATACAAAAAAAAAAAAAAATTTGTCTAAATTTTTTAATTCTTAAAATTTTGTTTTCTAAATAGGTATAAGCTTTCATTTGAATTTATCTTTAATTTTTCGTTCTAAAATTGAAAAATAAAGCTTGTATTAACACCCATTATATTATATATTAGAAAAAAAAATTAAAGGTATTATAATTTTTTTTTAGTGAGGAATTGAGGAGTTATGAATTAACAGACCAATAAGTACCTGAGAAAAAAAAAGACGGATAAAATAAATCATCTGTTTTTTTTGCTTATTATTCGTTTTTTGTTTAAAAAATTAGATAATTTAAATAAAAACGAAAAAAACAGATTTTAAATTTTCGTTGTTTTAAAAATCATAAAAATATTAATTGATACTAAAGTATAATTTATTTGAACAAAAATTGTCGGCGATTTATAAAAATATTTTTTAAATTTTTTTGTTCTTATTTATGAACATGCAAATAATGAGTGTGAAAGAAAAAAACTATATTGACAATTATAAAATTCAAAATAACCATAATAATGGATCAAAACATTTTTTTGAAAATAGAAGAAATTCAAAACAATAAAATAATTTTTCACTCAATAATAAATTCTTTTATTCAATTAAAATTTGATAACGAAGATTAAAAAATTTAAATTTTACATTTTTTACAAGATTTATCTAATAAAATGCTTATACTTAACTATTTTCTAAATTAAAATTTAAAAAAATACCACTTGAAGAAATGTCAGCTATGAAAATAACATTTGTCACAAAAATAACTGATTAAAAAGGCAATGTGAAATTTTACTACAAAAATTACAGTACAAAACATAAAAAGTTTATATTTTTTTTTTAATTGTGCAAAAATGGTTCTGTAAACAGTGCAATATTGTACAAATTTTTACAATCGAATTCCAAGCTCTGCAAAAACTCTGCAATTTTCTGTAAAATGCACACCATTAAAAAATATTAGATTAAACTATGCAATATATTGCAGAGTTTTTGCAGAGCTTGGAATTCGATTGTACAAATTTGTACAATATTGCACTGTTTACAGAACCATTTTTGCACAATTAGAAAAAAAAATATAAACTTTTTACGTTTTGTACTGTAATTTTTGTACTAAAATTTCACATTGCCATTAAAATAAGTGTTTTTAATTTCACTTAAATATTTTTAAAAATATTACAACTATTAATTAGATCAAGGCATTTTTATCAAAATTCTTTCTTGTGCCATCACTAAAAGAAATATGTTTTATTTTTGATAGTTCTAATAAATTAGTGAAAATTAAAAATTTCAATTTTTTTATAAAAATTTACACTTTTTGGTCAAAATTTATGGACTTAAAGGTCAAAAATTAAAAAAAGTCAGCTCAAAAATTTGTTCAGAATTGTGTGGGGTTTTCGATTCTGCAAAAAATTTTGAATTAAGGTGTAAAGCGAGGATGAAATACAAAAATAGCGAATAACTGCAAAAATTTTCGTCTCCGGTCAGTTTTAATGATCAAAACTTTTTTTTTAAATAAATGAGTGCACCATTTTGTTGCTTAGAAAAAGAGCTAAGAATCTGTATAATAATAATTAAATATGTTAACTAAATGATTGGATTTTTAAACTAAAAGGATACAACTGATAATTTTGGTGCTAATCTTTGATAGGGGGTAGCCAAAAAAACTAATTTTTTAACCCCTCTAAAAAATTGGTATTCCTAGGGTTTCCATAAATGCAGAAAAGGAATTTGTGGTCGAAAAAGTCAAATTCAGACAGTGCTGTAATTATGACCTGCGCGAACCTTAATTTTTTAATCTATCGAAAAATGACTTAAATTCTTCTTATTTAAATGAGAAATTCCTACCAATTTCGCTGTTGATGTCAAATGGTTTCCGCTCTAGTTGATCCAAATTCACAATTTTCATAATAATTATTTTGGTTTATTAGAAAAAAAATTTTTTTTTTCTAATTTACTTTTTCTGATCATGTGCAATAAAATGACGTATCACAGAAAAAATTTATTAAATAAAATTTTATCTTTATTTATTTTTTTTAATTCTAAAATCTGTAGATAATTTGATAAAAAGTGCTACTTTTGTAATAAATTATATTTTCATAAATAATGAGCACAAAAAAGAAATTTCCTTAATTTTTTAAAGTAATTAAATCTAACATTTAAAAGTAGATCTTTACAATAAATGACTAACCTCGTGTTCAAATAAAACAAATTCAACAAAAGAAAGCTTGAGCAAAGACTTGTTTAAAACTAATTCAATTTATACTTATCACTTGTAAATAAATAGCTCAAATTTTGACATGATTCAAATCAATAAAGCAGATAATTTGTTTAAAGAACGTGGCTAAAGTGAGAAAATTTTAATTATTTAATAGAAAACAAAAAGCCTAGATTAGATAATAAAATTCACTTTTCAGATGACAATTTAAAATATTATAAAACAACAAAAATTCATTTAATAATGTTTTATTTTAGTTGTCATTTATAAAAGGTAAATTTTTGTTTCATTTAGCAGCTTAATACCTTTATGTTTGCAAATCTGATTAAGCAATAATTATGAAAAAAAATCTTAAACTCGTTTGAGCATCGTTCCTTAGAGCTTTGCTTTCCAAAATAATATTTGTCTTTAAAATAAAATTACTTTTCTGAATCCAGAACTCAGAC
Organism: Brachionus paranguensis; assembly: GCA_016802215.1. NCBI lineage: Eukaryota > Metazoa > Rotifera > Eurotatoria > Ploima > Brachionidae > Brachionus > Brachionus paranguensis. Next base: position 2,456,022 of record JAESIX010000012.1, read on the forward strand.
AAATTTACCTAAAATTTTAATTTTCAAAAATTCAAAAACAAATAGTTGTCTTTTAATAAAAAATAGAATTAAATTTTTTTCTATAAACCTCTGTTTGAAAAGGATTATATTGGTGAAACTTTTAATAGATAAAGATAGCGGGAAGCAAACAGTCCGCTATTTTGTGCCAAACAAATAAATAAATGATGGATACAGGCCACATCCAAATGGTACTTGGTCTATTCAAAATCTAGCAAAGTGATCAATACTGGACAAACAGCTTAATTAAATTTAAACAGCTAAGACAAACATTTCATTTTCTACTGCTGGTCTAATTTGACATCTTTTAAAATGCAAATTAAGAGACAAAAATCGGTAGACTATGTACACATTTTGTTTGTTAAAGGACAAGAAAGTACCAATAGCGGACTGTTTACATTGAAGTGCAACCAAGCGGAATAGTTTTGTTCGCTGAATATTTAGCCTAAAATTGACAGAATGTTGACGTCTTTCATTGAGACGAAATGTCTTATAAACACTTCTAGAATTTTTACTTCTCATTGAGAAACTTTAAATATTTACACAAATCTTTGAGCTACAAATTGAATTTTGTCATCATGTCCACAAACACCTTCATTCAAATTCAAATGAACTGTTAAAATTTTTTTAAATTAACTATTCAAAACGTCAATCGAATTACTCTAGGTCGAATATTTGACTTTTGAGGTTCCAGGCTGATTTAAAATTAGACCGACCTGGATTGAAAAGGTATTTTTAGAGTCTGATCAAAAGATAGCTGCATCTTTAAATAAACAGTTTAAAAAAAACTAAAATATGTTACATAAGAACTAATTCTTAAAATATGCGCAAAAGTCTTTTTTAAGGTAATAAAAAATGAACATTTTTTTTAAATTTTATTTTTTAATAGATTCATAAATTTAATGTAAATAAAAATCGCATTTTCTTAAGTTGTTTTTGAAAAAAAGAAAATTATTTAATTTTTTAGTGTCAATCAAGTTGAGAGTGTTTTTTTTGTTCGAATGATCAAAAATCTCAATTAGATGACTAGCAATGTCTAAGAGTATTTTTGGCAAAAAAATAATCTCTTGCGGTAACCATGAACACACAGAGACAGAGACAAAAATAAAAAGGTTTACTTAGAGTGACAAATTGTGTAATTAAAGAATAATTTATGACTTGTTATAAATATTTCCAAACGAGCTATAAAATGTTTGAAGGACATGGCCCGAGTGAGAAAATTCGCTTTTTCAAGTACTCGCCTAAAATATCAAAACAATAAAAATGATTTTTATTAACATCTTGGGGTCCAGGCGAGTGAATAATTTAATTACTTTATTTTGAATAGAAAGGTAAATTTCAAGTTAGCTTTCAAGAATTGTTCACATTTAAAAAAGTGGTTTAAATATTTAGATTTTTAACAAAAAAAATCCAGTTGGCTTTATAATGATTTAATATTCAGACAGTATCAAGCAGGTAATTTTGGAATTATGCAATAAAAATGAGTCATCATTTAAAATTAAAATAAAATTTTTTTTTAAATTTATAAAAAGAAAGGGAGTTAATTTGAAAATTACCCATTTTAGTTTTTTTCCTATAAATGAAATCAAAATATTAAAACAGCCAAGTTCTCTTAAGGTAAGAATTTATCTTACTTTAAAGACCTCTTTTTTTCATAAAGGTAGCAATTTGTTTTTACAATTAAATTGATTGTTTTTAAAAAAAATTTTAAATCGATTCATAATTTTTACATTTGGTACATATTAAAATCGCATTTTCTAATTACATTTAAAGTAATTTATTTGTGAACTTTCAATTCTATTCAATTACGCTGCTAGAAATAGTTAACTGTTTTAATATTTTTTTTTTAATTTAAAAATTTTTTTTATTTAAATTACTTTATTTTTTTATAATTTAAAAAAAAATTTATTTAAATTACTTTATTTTTTTTTCCTTATTGACTCCTTGTGGAGCATAGGGTCATTACTTTTGATTTCCACTCAAGTTGCCTTGAGTTTCTTTTTGCTTTCGTGATTTCTTTGTTAATTCTTGGACGGTCGGGTAGTTAGCTCGACGCGCTTACAGCCGGAACTGGATGAGGATTCGAACCCTCGACCTCCTATTTGATGTCGGGTGTTCGAACCACTACACCACAGGGCCGACTTAATTACTTTATTAGAGCTTTAAAAAATTGTCAGTAAACAAACATTGGGTCTTGTCTACTTTACCACCTCTGGAAGATTTTTTTTGATTAAAAGAGAACTTTTCATTTAAAATCTTGTGTTTTTTTGATTTTAGAGATTAATCATTTAATTCGAGTTGTTTTATAAAATATCAGAAAATTTTGAAGCTTTATTCACAAACTTTGAGCATTTTTGCACAGAAGCAGGGTAAAATATCAAATTAATAATTAAATAATTAATATTATTTTAAATAAGCTACAATAATATAAATTATTAAATTTTTAATTTGATTTTTTAAACATTAAAAATTAGTAATTTTTATTTGATCCTTCCATTAAAAAATAAATAAAAATTTAAATATAATTTCAATTTTTAATAAAATTAAAAAAAAAATTTTCAAAACTTTGTGGATTATTTTTCAACAAAATTATTATTCAAAGCGGGAAAAATCAAAGGTCAAATTTTTCAGAAAATTGTCAGCTAAAGAGCAAACTGGGTCATTTTGGCAACAATTACTTCCTTCAAGACCTAATTTTGAAAAAAGTAATCCACCAAACACTAGCGATAAAATTAGGACGCATATCCCGATAATTTTGTAATGAGATATATCATTACAACTTAATCAAAGATAAATAACTTAATTAAAAACTTAAAGTAATTTTTTTATTAAATATTTGGCGATTATTTAATCTAAGTAAGTTTTAGGCAAAATATTTCACCTTATTTAGTAATCCAGCGACAAATATGCGCTTCAAAAAACAATCACCTATCACTTGGGGGTATTAGACTAAGTATCTTATTATAAAACAGTTTTAATTGCAAGTTTATTTATAAATAACTGGAATATCAAGGTGTTTTTGTTTTGTTTTTGTGATACAAATATTTTGTCGAGAAAAGATAGATTTTTTAAATATTTTCTAGCTATTAATTTAAATCTAATTAGAAAAAACTATTTAAAGTGGCCGATTTGATAGGTACTCGAATAGTCGAGCGCTTTTAAAGTTATTATTTTTGACCGCTTCAAATTTTAATGCAATTTTAAATGGTCTTAAATTGTTTCAATTGCGTCTCAGACAAAGATTAAGGATTAAGCTCGGTCATTAACAAGCTTTTAATAACTATTTTAGTCTAGAATTTAAATGCTGTAATAAATAAAATTTAAACATTTTTTCATTCATTCCACTGACGCTTTTTGTTCTGATTAAATAAAATTTGTGAAAAAAAATTTATTTTTTAAAATTTATTAATTTAGATCTGCGACAAATGCATTTAAATTAAAAAATCTCATTTCAAAATGAACTCTAAACTAGGCTTTTTCTCGCTGCTTCTTTTGCTGATTTTATTTTGTGATTGCGTTCATGGATTTACAAATATGTTCGGCGAGTTGTTCAGTGATTTGCGCTTTGGTAAGATTTTGGGTCTGAAAAAAAATACGAAATTTTTATCTGTGTGGTTTAAGGCACGCTTGAAAGTGATATTTTGGGGCAGGCTTTTCCAGGCAAGTTAAAGTGCGCCCAAGGCTCTTTTCCGTTCAATGGGTCTTGTTATTTTATATCGAATAAGAAATACATAGAAAAGGATTCAAATGAGGTGATTAATTATTTGGTGCGCATGATTGAAAAAAAAAGTGGTCTTCAGTCAAATATTGGCATTGGTATGGACAAGTCGGATCTTCCAGAAAAAGCTCGCTTTGAAGAAGCAAAGTTTTATTGTGACCGATTGGAAATGTACTCTTCGTTGATCCAATTCAATGAGAGCAATGCTGAATTTGATTTTATTTCCAATTTGCTTAAAAATTTTACTTCTTCTCAAAGTGGAAAATATTATGAGCAAAAATATTGGATCGGGCTAGTCTATAGTATTTTTTTTAATCTCAAAATTAATAAAAAAATTTAAAAATTGTTTTATTAGACACAACTTTGAAATGGATAAATGGAATGGATTTTAAAAATCCTGACTTGGAGGATTTGGTCAAGCCTTCCAATGACAGATACCGAAGATGCGCTTATTTAAATGTCAGAGACAATGGCGACTTGATTATCGAATGGGCTAATTGTATCAATGATCAACACAATTACATCTGTAAATATGGTAAGTTAATGATGAATAATTTTCAAAATATTTAATTTTGGCAAAGAATTAATTTTTTGGTATTAGTTTTTGATTGTTTTATAAAAAAAAGTGTAATGACATTTTTACTCTAAATCAAAAACTAGTTCTGTAAATTGTATCAAAAAAAGATTTTTTTGATTTCTCTTCTTACCTTTTCGAATGTTGTCTTGAGTCATTGGGCTAATTTTATCTTACAGAATTTGGTGCTGTTACCTTTGTGATATAAAAGAAAAAAAAAATTACATTAAATCTTCCCTTTCATTTTTTTTTCAAAAAAAATACAACAAATAACATGAAAGTTTTTAAGAAATTTAAGTTTATTCTCAATTAAGAATAGATCTTGCTTTTATCATTATTATTATTATTTATTAGTTTAAAGCCTCATAGCCAAAAGAGAAATGTTTAATAAAAAGTCTTAAAAGAAAAAAATTACAAACTGTTTTACAAATTAATTTTAATTGAAACATTTAAGTAAAAAAATCTCCCTTCAAAAGGTCATTTAACATATTATAAAAATAAAAATAGTTTAATTTCGATTCCATATTTAGTTTTATTTGTGAAACAACAAACTTCACCGAGTCGATCAGACCTCTATTTTTTTCAAGAATAAATGATCAATTAAAGCTATCGAAGTCTTGGTACTGTAGTCATTTGCATCAATACAAATTTTTTTTTCAACATTGATGAGTTGCTTACATAACAAAGTATTTTTCTGGTCAAAAATTTTTTAATTTTCAATAAGAAACACTAATAAATTCCAATAAGTTGAACTATTTTTCAATTGCTTCAACAAAAATATTTTGTGTTTCATATAAAGTTGTTCTACCTTCTCTAAACTTAAGGTTTCCAATAAAGGTCTAAATCTAGCAAATTTCAAATTTTGTTGTTCAGAATTTTCTCTAGTTTCAGAATATGTATAAAAAAGTGGGTATTTAGGGGTAAACAAAAAAGTAAATCCAAAAAAACTAAAAAATTGCCTAAAAATTTCCTTTTTTTAGCCTAAATTTTTATTAAAAAAAAAAAAAAAATATTTAAAAATCACATCAAATTGTAGAAAAATCATTTATCTATCAAACGGTGTGTAGAAACAACATATTTTATATTGACTTTCATTACTTATTGACTCTCGAAGAAGACCAACTTTTACTAAGTCGGCTAAACTTCAGACCCCCCTAGCCCAAAAAAATTTTTTTTTGACCCCCCCTAAAAAATCGGCTAACCCTAGGTTTTCATTTATGGAGAATCTAAAAATGAGGTCCATTTCAGTCGATTAAGATAGTGTAGAAGTTTTGCATTGCGCGAACTTTAAGCATAGCAGATTTGATTTGCTTTTAGAAATTTGAATTTTTGAACAGATAAAAAGTACTAAAAATATAAATTAAATTAGCTTTTTTATTTCGAGAATGAAGATTAAAGCAAGAGGTAAATACAAGAAAAAAAATACAAACAAAGGAAAAAATAGTATCTTATCTATGTATTGTTAGTTTACTAAGATATAACCGAAGCGTAATTAAAAATAAAAATGAATAATTTTATTTATTAGTATATATTAATTTTTAACTCTAGAGAGCCCGGTGAATATGTAAAAAAATTATAAATGGCATTGTGAATTTTCATACAAAACTTCCAATACAAAAATAAAAAAATTTTCTAACTTTTGTTCTAAATGTCAAAAACTTGTTCTGTAAATGAAACAAAGTGAAACAACTGTTGTTTCACCTTCTGTGTGAATTCTGCAAAATTGCACCCTATTTAAAATTATTAAAAATAAAATGCAATTAATTTGCACGGATTTTGCAGACTTTCACAGAAGGTGAAACAACAGTTGATTTACTTTGTTTCATTTACAGAACAAGTTTTTGACATTTAGAACAAAAGTTATAAAATTTTTTTATTTTTGTATTGGAAGTTTTGTATGAAATTTCACAATGTCATTATAAATTCCCTTTTTAACAAATACGCGAAAAAAAAGAATAATTAAATAATTCAATTAAAAAAACAAAGTACTCTGTATTAATCTCAAAAATATTAAGATTTAAATTTTAAATATCTGGGTCCAAAAAAGTAATCAATTCATCTAGTTTCAAAAAGTTTGAATCACCTTAGCTCAGTTCCTGCAAAATCTTTTCAGTTTTTCACATCAACACACGAAAATCAATCAAAATTCAATTGCAGTTTTTTAGAAAAAAATTTTGAATTAAAAAAAAAATTGGTGAACCATTAAAAGATGGAATAAATATATAGAAGACAAAGAAGATAGAAACTTCAATTGATGGAAGAAAAAAAATATAGAAAAAAAATTAATATAGAAATTCAAATAAATAGAATTTTTTTTCGAGTGTTTTAATTAACAATTATAACCAAGTGCAAAAATTTATATTATAAAACTAGATAAGCTATTATTATTATTATAAATACGGACAAATCTTCGCCTCTAATAACTAAATCAAGATCAAACAAGAATTTTTTAAGCAATAAATTAAATTTGAATTTTTTTTTTAAATGGTATCATTAATTTATTGGTCGACAAAGTAAAAGAATAATTATTCAATTAAATAAAAAACATTTTAATCAATTAAATTATTTCTATATTTTTTATAGTCTCACCTAATAAATAATTACTTATCTGTAAATAAAATCACGGTATTGTATGAAATAATTTCTTTATTGAATAAAATGATTAGTTACAAAAAAGCATCTATATTTTACTTTGATAAATGTAAAAAATATATAAGTCATTGTCAAAAATAATTAAAAAATTTTACACCTGTCACTACTTACAATTTGTCTATTTTTACTGTTTTTTGCTGTCTTTTATTTTATATTATAACTTACCTTACTTTTATCTTATTTTTTCTTTACATTTTTATTTTATTTTATTTTTATTGATTTTTTATTTATTTATTTATTTTTTAATCTGAAGGAGCTTTAGCTCGGCACAGATAATATAAATAAATAATAATTAATTTCTCGTATAAAAAGTAAACATAAAAAACTACTTATTACCTTACTAAGGCTTTTTCTGCATTAGCCTTACGACCACGTTTTGCTTTTGGCTCTACATTTGTTTTTTGTACTTATTTGAAACTTCAATAAACTTTTCTACTACTGCTGAGACTAGCAAATGATAACAAAAATAATTTTTTAAATAGTAACTACAAGTACAAGTCGATGTTGTCCAGTCGTCTCTATTAAACTTAACAATTCTAATTTCTTTAATATGAGCAGGAAACTCATCGAAATCTTCTTGTAATTTATGATATGAGCCTTTGGCATAGCCCATATTTAGTTTAAAACTTACTTCCTTAACAGACAATTTTTACATTCGGCTATTAGATCCACTGATTCCCTTGATGAGTCATAAGCAGGCATTTGTTAGGAAAAGTAATAATTTTTTGCAATAAACTAAGTAATTTTTAGTAATTTTGTTTTTTACAATGAAATAATTATCAAAAAAAATTTAAAAATATGCATAAATTTGATTACTTATTTTTTAAACAATAAAGTAAGTAAAATTGACACGTGACTAATTATTTTTTATATAGATGTAATTATCATCCATTTTTTATATTCTATATTTTTTTTATGATTTGACACTTCTATAAAAAAAATTCTATCTTTTGAACGTTGACCAAAAAAATTATACGACGTTTGCTAATTCTTTTGTCTAAAATTACTGATTTTTCACCAGTTTTCACCAATTGAACAGAAAAATACCTTTCTTTTCCCAAAATTATTTAATAAAAAAATTTGAATTATTTTAAAAATCAAGTTTGATTAAATTTTTAAATTATTAAATTAGAAAAAATCCATTTTTTGTCTTTAAAAATTCTTTTGCAAAGGCTTTTTAATTAGAAACCGGATTATAGAACTCAAATTTGTCATCAACATTAATATCATAATATTCTTAATTATCTAAATATTGTTCTAATTCAAAAGATTAAAAAATTTATTAAAAATATTTATTTATTAATAATTTTATTTGTTTATTTATAATATTTATTTATATAAAATATTTGTTCTAAAATTCTAGTCTAAAATTCCATTTTCCTAATATCAAATGAATCATACTATTAACTTGAAACTTGTTCTTGAAAACTAAATTAAAAAACAGAAACTTTATATTTAAAGATGAGTCTGAGTCAGGAGTCGAGTCGGCTTGATATTATTCTTATCTCATTAAAATAAGGTTAAATTGAAAATAAATTGATAAAAGTTTGGCGTTTCATTTTATATTTAGAATATTAAATCAATGTTAATAGCTCATTGAATGTAATTTTGAAAATTAATAATTAAGTAAATAAATTAAAATGAAAACAAATTAAAATTTAGTGAAAAATTACAAGTTAACTCTCAACTATTAAAAAGCATTTGTTTGCAGTACAATTTAGTAGAAATGTGGAAAAATAAGTTTAAAAAAAAATATTTTTTAATTATGAGACCATCAAACTGATAAGTTGAGATCAAATTTTGACCATTTTGGAATAGAGATTCTTTCATTTTAATTCATTCATTAATTAATTAAAGTTATCTTATAAATTTTTGATATTACATTTATTTGAATTCTGTTTGAATATCTCATATTTGGTTTCAACACTAATTATATTAGTTTACATTTTTTGATAAAAACTTTCATTTTAAAAGGAAAAGTGTCAATAAATTAAAAAAAATATTATCTAATTAATTGGTGACATTTTTTTAATATTTGGGGAATAAATTGAGGTATTTTAATGTTGGGGTGTCAATTTACTGACTTTTTTAATAAAAGCTTATTTTAATTTTATTAAATTTTACTTTTTTTTATCACAATTTTCCTTGAGAAAATTTGTTTAGGAATCTTTAGAATCTATAGGAAAATGTAGCATATAAAATTCTTGATTTTCTAAGGAATTCTTAAACTGCTAAGATTTTTAGTTTTTTTGATATTCTTAAATAGAAATCTTATAGAATCTTATTTTTAAAATCGTTAAAGAATTTATCAGATCTTAGATAATAAACCGATAAGAAATTTTTGTAAGATCTTGTACCAGAAATCGTAAATAAGAAATATTTTAAGAATTTTTAGGAAGCCTTCGAAAATCTTTTAAATAAATTCTTATAAGGATCTTACCTTATTTAGCTTATAATTAAAAATAGATAAGAAAAATTAAGACTAATAGAGAAAACTAAGAAATTAATTAATGAAGTTAAAAATCAAAGGAAAAATTTTTTTTTAGTGTTTATTTAAAGAATTTATTTAAATTTCTTAGTTTTAAAGAAGCTCATTATGTTCATTTTCAATTTAATTTTTCGCTTGTAGCGTATTCCTTTGTTCGATATAGTAGCCTGATAAGCCGAAACAAAGCTTAGTTACATGCAAAAAACCTTGGGTCCGCATTAAAATCAAGTTTTTAAGTTAAATGCGGCACTGAAGCTTGAGATTTTTTTCAAAAATTAAAAATAAAATAATCATTTTTACAATTTTTCTTCGAATTAAATTTAGAACGCTGGATCAAATGTAAATTTCAAGAAATCTCAAGCTTCAGTGCCGCATTTAACTTAAAAACTTGATTTTAATGCGGACCCAAGGTTTTTTGCATGTACCTAAGCTTTGTTTCGGCTTATCAGGCTGCTATATCTATTATGTTACATTGTTATATCTTGATAATTTTCATAAAATAAGAATTTCAAATTTTTTTTCACAGAAAAAAAGGAATCTTGAAATAACTTTGTTTGTCAATTAGAGTCTTATATATTCCACTAAATCCAAAAATTTCAAAAAAATAAAAAGGCTATAGAAAATTTTTTTTCCCAGTAGAGCATTCAATTTTTAAAAATATCATAATTTTTGAATGGAAATATAAAATATCTCTTTTTCTTCTAAAATTTGTCCAATAAATTTTTTTTTTAATAATTAGAGGTGTAAATGTGAATTTTAAATATAGCTTTTTAACAGTAAAAAGTCATTTTTTTTTCTAGATAAGAAAGATTTTTTTGTTGTGGCAAAATGCAAAAATTAAATGTTTAATTAATTTAATAATTTTTTTAAAATTTTTATTACAGTTATTTAATGCCATAAAAAAGAAATATTAGGCAAAAATAACAAGTCTTTTTAAATAATTAATAATGCCGTTAAAAAAAACGAAATTTAAAAGTAAGATTTTCTTTGCCATAATATTTGAAAAAACGATTTAAAAATACTATTTAATAATTTTTCTTTTAAATAACACATTTAAATATAAATTTAATACTGCAATGTACGTTGTACTTTATTGCAGTATTTTTTAAAGTATATTTTATTAACTATTTTATTAATTTTAATTCATCAAAAAAGGAAGAATTTTTGTTCAATTGGTATTTGAATTTCACAATATCGTAAATTAGAACATGTTCCAAAAGAAAACATTCCGCATTTTAGGTCCTCATTCCATTCCAGCATTCCGTACACCCCTTTAATCTGAAATAAAAATAAATAAATAAATAAAAAAAAAGTGATAAATATTTTTTATTGAGACCAAATAAAATTAACTTTATCTTTAATACTTTAATTTGATTAGAAATAAAAACATATTTTTTTTTAAGTCATGGATCGATGCTACAACAACTCATTCTGTGGTAGAAATGGTGCCTGCGTTAATATACCCTCTAGGCAAACATTTGAGTGTCGGTGTCGCATTTTTTACGATGGAGAGCGGTGTGAAAAATGGAGCAATCAAGGCGTCCAAATGATAATCGCAGTAACAATAGTTATAAGTGCCGTTCTTTTTCTCATAATCAGCAGCGTACACTCGCGCATAAACAACAAAATATTTGAGCGCAAAGAAAGAAAGCGCCACTTTGACAAAAACTACCAACTTTACGTGAAGCAAGACAAGCGAAAGAGCAAATCTTTCCTCAATCGAAAAAGCATTCGATATTCACTCCAATTGATAGAGAAAAATTTTCTCTCCATCATTGCTGATTTGGTCAAAAAAAAAATAAAACTGGTCACCATTTTGGTGCTTAGCTTGGTGGTGTCTGTGGGCGTACTGCTCGGCATAAGCTTCACTCGCTATAGCATAATCTTGAACAGAATTGAAAGGTACAAAGCGAGCTCGAGCACCGAGCCAGAAAAATCAATAGACAAGGACAGCATATCTCATATGACAACTTTTTTCTCCTTCGATCTGTGCAAAGTAATGAGAAGTCAATTTCTAGAAGATTTTATCCTCATAGTCATATCACTGACCCTAACAGGCATCATTTACTTTTGGAACGCCTTCAAATGCAATCGCAACCATGAACACTTTTGCAGATTTTCCAAATCTCGCGCCCCCCACTCTCACCAAGACTCTAGGCTGTCTCTTGACCACCTCGAGCCAACCACACCACCAACTGGACCCTTGTCAAAGCTCATGCAGTTAAACAAGTTGAGAAATTTCACAATTTGTGGCTTTCGGTGTTCGTGCGGCATCGATTTTCCAGTGCCAATGAACCCGTTCAGCAAACGGAACCGCTTTTTGACCGGAGTCATCTACGCGGCCTACACCTACAACATCCTCAAAATATTCGAGTTCCTTCTGGTGGGTGAAGCGCCCGCAAGAACTCTGAGTCATGGCAAAAAAATCCTCAAAGGCATCAACATCACCATGACCTCAAATGTGTCTGCCATGAGCTCTCAACTAAACAACACCTTTCACAATGCGACAAACTCGATCAGCTCAATAGCAGAACAAGGCATTCTGATGGAACTGATCAAGCAGATATGTGTGGTCATCATAATTGGCTTAAGGTACTATCCAGTCCTGTTGTGCATTGATTTGAAGAGAAAAAGCAAATTTTGCTACCTGCTCTGTACCATCTATGTGTTGTTTCTGCTAATCTACTACGTGTACATGAACACCTTTTGTCTTTTGTCTGCCTATTCGACCATAAAACATGCGTACAGAGTGATAAATGCAGAGAGACGCTTGCCAACAGTGCTCAATGACATCCAATTTCCGCGTCTTCTCAAAACGCACAATGAAACATTGACCACGACCAAATCGGGCATCAAAAGTCTTCGCGCTTTCTCTCTACTTGACTTGAAGCGCACCACTTCCACCACATCCACCAGCGCCAGCACCACAAGTCCTCAGTTTGACATAAAAAAAAATCTCACCACCCTGGTAGGTGACCAGTTGTTTATGAAAAATTTCATGTTCGAAAAGTTTTTGTTCTACACAGTTTTGTGTTTGATCTCGTTCTATATGATGACTGAGTTTGGTATTTTGATGATGAGGTGTATGCGAAAAAAAAAAGAAAAACTTAGAAAAAAGTATAGATGCAGGTGTTGTAAGAAAAATTTGGATAGTGAGACGCGAGAGTCAGATGATGAGGAAGATGGCGAAGTTTTGTCCAGGCTGCAGAGTGTGGAAAAGGTGGACAACGAGCTGAAGTACAGCCGTGAGCTTTTGGTCAAGCCGAAGCCAATACCCTTTTTTCGCCATCTCATCGGAAGATATGTTTACAATAATAGGAAATTTTTTCGCTTCTCCAAAGAATTTGTCAACACAAATTTAATAGCATTTATTCTTCTCTATTACATCACCTGTCTCATAATCAGAAAATCTAACTTGATTGTTAGTTTGAGCAGCAATTTGTTTATCATCATGATAAACTTCATATTCAAGCTCGGCTCAGCCACAGAAATGAGCTACATGGTGCCGAGCAACGCGCAGATTAATGACCTGATCAGCTCATTGTACGACAATATCAGCTCGTATATAATACTAGCTTGCTGTTTCACTACTGGGGTCTATGTGGTTCAGCTATTTCTTGGAATTAGGAGCTACCATCGACATGTGCTGAATGGTTATAGAGGAGTGTATGAAGACATTCCGTCGCCAAAAAAATTCTCCAATGTAAAACTGGCAGCCAGCTCTCTTCATTACAGGTAAAAATAATTCCTTTTAAGAACCAAATAAAGTGACAAATTCTCGAATATACCATGTACCCTCGATATATGCATTTTTTTTTCTTCCTTATACACTCCTTGTGGAGCATAGGGTCATTACTTTTGATTTCCATTCAAGTCGATCTTTTGCCTTTACCATTGCTTCACCCCATTTTTTTCCCATTTTTTTCCCATTTCAGTGAGCTCTTTCATGATTATTACCCTACAAGTCATTGCTGGTCTTCCTACTTTTCGCCTGCCTTGCGGTGTCCATTGCAGGGCTCTTTTTGTTATTCGATTTTCTTCCATTCTAAGTATATGTCCTAGCCACCGTAATCGTTTGTTCTTTATTGATCTCAACTCTTATGTGTTATTTTTCAAAAGATGCAATAATTAAACAAGTTAATAATTATTATTTTTCGATATTCAAATTGTTTAAGTTTAAATTTGATGTTAAAAACTTTAATGACGTAAATAACTTTCTAGAAAAATATGGCTTATATGCATTCCAGCATAGAATACTAGACAGAATGTTATCATTTTCTTTTAAGACACTATACTTTCATAACTCGCCAGAAAATTTAAAAAGCAAATTATCCAAAAATGACTCAAGAAATTTAAAATATAATTTAAGGAATAGCGAAAATTTAATAGAACCAATGGCAAAATTTAATAATGGAGAAAAAACGTTTGGATTTTTTTACTCAAAATTGATAAATAGCTTTGTGATCAAGAGATCAATGTTGAAATTCACTACATTCAAGCTTTCTATTTACAAAAATATAAATTTAATTTTTATAGATTTTGCTAAAAAATTTAAAAGATTTGATTTAAATTTTTAAATGTTTAATTTTTCTAATTAGTCAAAACTGCTATTTTATTTTTTAAAGAAATTAACTTTTTTATAAAATTTAAATAAATGAAGTGTTAATCAGTCTATTAGACAAGGGCGCTAGCTTGTTGATTAGCCTTGAAATTGAAAAATTGACCAGTGTATTTTTAGGATTCTTCTTAAGCTACAAGTGTGGAATGTATTAACACTCGATATATGTATTTAGCGTTAAATGCTAGGGAAGATGCATTTAAGGAAAGATGTGAGCATCAAATAAATTTTTTATGGATGAATTTTGTCAAAAGATAAATATTTTTTTATAGAAAATTTTTTTCAAAATAATAGATACAAAATTAATATAAGTACAGTACATTTTTAAACAAAGTAGACAGTTTTTAGTGCATTGCTTTAGCAGCTCTAGCACCTAGCTAGCGTAGTTCTTATGGTATGAGTTTTACATTATAAAAACAAAAAAATTTTAAAATCTTTATTTTCTAATTTTTTTCGGGAATTTACAATTTAACTAAAAAATTATGAATATTTTTGATAAAATGAACTTTTTAAATGGAGGCCAAGCGCCTTTTAGTCTAATGATTTTAGTCTAGAGGGCTTTGGAAATAATATTTGTTGGTATAATCATGAATTTTTTTTAAACTAAAGTAAAATTGTTGCTAGATTAAGAAATTTTAGTGAAAAAAATATAATTAGCCCTTTATATTCCTTTCTTACACCTTTGGTCCTAAAAATGCATCATCAGTCATAAAGATAAATTAATTGTCTTTTATTTAATTGATTATCACATTAAAATATTAATTATCTCAGATAGATATGATTATATTTAAAAAATTTTAAATCTACTATAAAACAAACACTTTTTGAAAACAAAATTTTAAAAGAGTATTTAATATTTTATGCGATAAGTAATAATTTAATGTGGCATTTAACATTTTATTGAGCTTATTAAATATTTTTTAATAATATTTATTTTCTAAGAGAAATAAATACATTTGTGTGAATATTTAATTTTAGTTAAATATCAATTTTCAATATTTTAGAAATTTGCGTATAAAAAAGAAAAAAATTGTTTTTAAATTTTTTTGTAATGGTGGTTCTAGATTGGTTTTCTGTTATTGATGATCACAATAAAATGAATTATCTACTATTTATTTTATCTGCTTTTTTTGAAATTAAAAAGGTTTAAAAAAAGAGAAGTAAAAAATAAATCAAGCCTAAAAGTTTTAGATCATCATAAATTCAAAATAAAATAAAATCGACTTAAAAATTATAGCTTTCTATCTTAGAGATAAATGATTCTAAACTTCAAATACACAAGTCAAATGATTTGAAAATATTTGAAGTCAAGTTTGACTTTAAGATAACTTTTTTTTTTGACTTTTGCACAAGTCTGTTTTTTTGAAATAAAATTATCTACTAATCAAAAACTATGCCTTTATTTTATTCAACTTAATAATAAATATACAAAAAAATCTATTTATTTCCAAACAATTTCAAACTTCATCGAATATTTTCTATTATTTTTTCCCGAAATATAAAATAAGAAATTGTTAAGACAATTATAATTTATTTATTTTAAAAGAAATTTACTACTGATAAATTGCTTTTGCTGATTCCCGGCCATTTTTTGATACACGCTGTTTATTAATGCCATTTTCGGCCCATAACCTTTTTGCTTCATTCCTGATATCCGAATCTGTTAAACCTGCTATTCTCTTAGCAATTTCTCTTTCTCTCAGATTTTACTATTTATCTTTGTGAATCTGTTAAAGGGTCGTGATAATGTAGTCCTCTCAATTATATAAGCTGATCTCCTTTTAGAGTCAAACTTGCATAACATTTTGATTTGATGCACACGCATCTTGTTTAATTTTTATTCTCATCTTTCCATCTTTAACGATACCTATTTACGATCGCTGTTGGGTGCGATTTGTTTTGATGAGTGATACCATAATTGCTTGATAGAATTCAACAGTATTTTTGTTGGATTAGACTTTGTTTAATTTAAAATTAAGTGTATGAATGAAATGTATGAAAATAGGATAATACAGTGAAAACCGGATATAAGAAATTCGAATTTGCACAAGAAAAAATTTCTTATATCAGAAAAATTTCTTATTATTTCTTATATCTATAAGAATCATTAATTTCTTATAGATGAATAATTTTTTTGTGTTAGAAACTGTTATAGTATGAAAAGAGAAGTTTTGAGAAACTGTTCTGCTATCTATAACTTGGTCTAAACTAGTAAGAATAGCGTGTGTTTATTCATTAACTAAAATTACTGATTACTAAATTCACCTATTTTACTCGATGAACATAAAAATACAATTCTTTTCATTAAATTTTTAAATCAATATAAAAATGTGAATTTAAAATAATTTAATTATAAAAATCAATTTTGAAGCTATTTTTTCCAATTTTTAATTAAATTCAAGAAAAAAATTTAATTTTTTGCCTTCTTAGTCTTTTTAATTAGAAACCAGATTACAGAACTCAGATTTTTCACCAACATTCATACCATAATATTCTAAATTTAATTTAATGTTGTTCTAATTCAAATTTTTTTTAATTGTACCACCAAAACAGCCTTCACTGGCTAATAAAATTGCTATTTTAGTTAAAAAAAAATAAGAATTTGAATTCTTTTTTCTAAACTAAAAGTAGTCCTCTGATTGTTTGTTTTATCATTTTTATGACCGGCTTTTTGATTATTTGTCATTTTTAAAAAATTCAAATTTAATATAATCACAAAAAGTTCAGCTTTTTTATAAACAATAAGTTTAACATGAAAAAAATTTATTTGTTTTTAAAAACCAATTTATTAAATGCGATACATTTTCTTTATGAGAATTGCTTATATCCAAAAAAATAAGCACCAAGAGTATAGAAAAAGTATTTCTCTTCAAAGTGTAAACTTTTGGACTGAGTTTACTTATTTAGCTCTTTGGATAAGACGCCTCTTAATTAGGAATTATAACAAGCGACTAGTCTTGACCGCATAACTTTTTTTAAATTATAAACAGGGACCGGAGCCCTAAACAAAAACAAAACAAAACTATAACTAAAAAACTAATAACAAAAACTTAACTGAAACAAAACTTGAAATAAACTTGCAAAAACACATATATGTCATGATCATTTAGTGAAATTAATTATTTAGTGTAAAAAATAAGAAAAATATTCACTAAGAATAAATAAAAATTTTATTGCACATTTAACTTAAATTATTATGCAACTTATGCTAAATATTATAAAGAATATGAATTTACACTAAATCAAAATATGGAACTTGAAGTTGATAGGCACAAGTTATCGTTTTACGAGTGCATTAGCATACTTAACGACGATAACAATATAAAGGATCGTTAAACTTACTCAAAAGCAAAGATACAAGGCATTATTCAAGGTTTGATCGACTCAAAAGCTAATCCAAACACAAAAGAATCTGCCGAGTATTATAATTTCGAGAGAAATCAATTCGTTTCATTCATTAGGGGGAGGGCAAGGTTTTTTAAAGTGCAATTGTGTAGGAAAACACAATTGCACAGTAGGAAAACATAAACGTGGGGTTTTTTGTAATTCTAGGTGCCATAAGTGCAATGAGAATTAACAATGCACCAGAAAATATAACGAAAATGAGCACTTAATCTAGTTATTTTTATTCAATTAAATTTTTTTATAAATTCCAATTTAGACTATTAAATAATTAACTATTTAAATAATCTATTTTTTATATTTGTTTTTCTAATAAAAATACTTTTACTAAGTAATAATAATTTATTTTAAATAATTATCATTTAGCTTAAAATCCATAAAAAGAATTTTAAAATTTATCATTTAATATAAACGCGAAAATTATATATTTTTTACACTAAATACTAATAGTTTACACTAAATAATTAATTTTACATATTGATCACGACATATAAAAAGAACAAAACAATAATTTGAGCAAAACTGGCTTGAACTTTTGTTTGACGTCTACACAAAGTTTAGTTTAATATAAGCGAAAATTTCTTTAACACATATTTCTTATAAACGATTTTCACTGTATTTTAATTTAACCAAACGTGATAATTTACTTGATTAAGAAAACGGGATTTTTTTTCTTATTTTAAAAACGAGAAAATTTTTTAGGAATAAAAAAAACGGGATGATTTTATAATTTACCCGTTTTTTCCTCTAAATTATTTTTTATAAAAATGAATACTCAGATACCTGGCTTTATTAAAATTAAATTAAACAATAAAATAATAAATTTATTTTTTAAGTGGCTATGCAATTGGTTATTTACTTTGGGGCTATTTAATTTTGTTCGAAGTATCCCTAGTGTCAGTCATAATAGTAAAATTTCTGATTCGATTCTACTTCCTAGCCGAAAACATAGCCAAAATTGTTCTGCCTCTTCTAACAATTTATCTTCTCAAACGCATTCTCATTTGGTACTTGTGCCGCTATTTTGTGACCAAAGATGACCCCACACACAAACGATTTGTTCTCAAAAATCGTAAATTTTACTTCATCCTCAACCATTTCAACTTTTTCTTCGACTGCTTTTTGGGATCATTTGTCTGCTTTATGCGCATGACCAAGTCAAGTCTAGCGGCGCTATTTTTTATGCCACGTTTGGACTACAGCATTTTTGGTCGCTTTCTGGAGCGAAAAGACATGGGTTTTATCAGCTATGTGTCTTTTATTCACATGGAAGTAAATCAGACTCATCCAGTAAAGCTGGCATTTTGTGAATTGCTACGCAGGAGTTTGTTACAAATGTGCCACAAGGAAACAAGCTCGAAGAAAATAAGAAATAAATGGTTTGTTTTCTACACACTGATAAAAAATCCGAGTCTGAGGCGCATGAGAAAAGGCTTTTTGTTCAAACAAAGTTTGGTACCCAAAGTAGAGACCTTTGAGCATTTTATGCGAAGACAAAAAAGAAAAATTTTTGATGAAAAAATCAAACGGCGCAGCAAATCTGTGCCGTGTATCACTGAAGAGGTACTAGAGGAAGAGAAGAGCATTTTGAATTGTCGAGTTCCGCCAACGCCGCCCAAGCGAAACAGATTCATCAACTACAACAGAGATGCCAATTTAAATTCGACCATTTCAACAGAGAACACAACCATTAGCTTGAATTCGCCGAACAGAAACTATCAGCCAGTATTTTCCAGCTCGCCGATAGCCTCTCAGTATAAATTTTCAAACAGAATAATTTGATATCTTAAGGTCTAGTTTTTTTGTTCAAGTACAGTTTGTTTTGTGTGTTTTGTAAATATTTTTTTTAAGTTTTCTTATCATTCCGTGTTTTTTTAAATAAATTTTTTACTAATCACTTTCTATGATTAATTTCACCAGTATAAAAATAAAAATTGCCGGACAATTAAAAAATGGAAAATTAAAAAAATGAAATATTTTCTTGAAATTTTAATTTTGATAAATTTTAAATTTGGTGCAACTGATTGTTCAAAATTTAATTTACAAAATGCGTTCAATGAAATTTATGAAGCTGCTACAGGTAAAAAAATTCAGAAAATTTTGGAAATTTTTTTAAAAATTATTTTAATTTTTGAATTGAATTCCAGTATATATAAATTGCTAAAAAAGATTCGGAAATTTAAGTCAGACTTGAAAAGTTTAAAACACAATAAAAAAAATCAAAAATCAGGGTTATAATTTTTCTTTTATTTTTAGTGACAAATCGAATATGAAAATTTTGAATTTAAAAATAAATTCACTCATTTGACTAATTTAGCACTCACATCACAGTTAGGACAAAAATGATATTTGTTATTAAAAAACTTGGAAACTGGCATGTTTTCTAAATATTTCATTATTTATTATTAAGATATGTAATTTGAATCCCCTCAATACCACTTTTATAAAGAGGGTCGAAGAAAAAAAATGAAAAAATTTACATATGGACAATATTTGGTTCATTCTAAAAAAAATTTAAAAATTATTGATAGGTGCACCAAGTTAAAAAATATAATTTATTAAAATGATAATTAATTTAATTAATTTTTTTGCTTTTAAACCATTAAACAAATTAGCTTAGAGTTTTTACGAATTTACGCCTCGAAATTTTAAAATTAAATATAAAGTTCAATTATTTTTTAAAATTCATAAAAAATGAGTTTATTTTTTTTAATTTACTTGATCTATCTACTTCAACAAACTGAAAAAAAAACATTGGTAAGGAAATTAAATTGCTGATATATGTGATTTATTTTCAATTTAATTTAATTTTTTAAATTATAATTAAATTTGATTGCTTTTTCAATAAAGTAAGTAATTATTTACGTTGAAATAGTATCGAATACATTAATATTTGTTTGCAAGTATTTTCGGCAAGACACTTTTATTTTTTAAATTCAAATATTTTTTTTCAGGTTTTTTCAGAATAAAATTATTTTTCAATTTAAAAACGAAAAATGCCTCATTTAAAAAATGAATTTTGATGATTAAATATTGTTAATGCAAAAAATCATATATAATTTTAAAAATCTTCCAGTCAAATAAATTTTAAAGACTTTTTAATGGTTCTTTAAAGAAACAACAATAATTATTTATTGTGGTCTTTATATAGTCAAATTTTTTTATTTTATTTTATATTTAAATAAAAAGCTTTTAAAAAGGTTTGAATATAAAAAGAAATATTTATTCGAGTGTCCAGCTCTTTTAACACTAGAAAGACCAGTTTTTTATATACCATTAAAGCCCGGTTGGGTCAATTGATCCGACAATGTTTTTTATCAATTTTTCAGGCAAAAATAATTAGATTTAATTAATTTTTTTTTGTTTTTAGTCAAATTGTTTCCAAAATTGTAAAAATGAATCATTATTTAAATTTTTTTAAAAATTATTATTAATTTTTTAGTCCAATTCGATATTTTAAATTTAAAATTGCAAAAAAAGTCAAAAAATTATTAATGATAAAAATGATAAAAAATATGTAATTTTTGAAATTTAATTTTCACTATTCCCAGAGCACTTTTTGCAAACATATTTCGGGGTTTCAATACAGGTTCCACAGACTGGTAATTTACAATTATGACAACTGAATGTTGATTTGTTTTCATTACAAAGCCTTATTTAATTATAATCTAATTTCTTTTGATGTTTCAAAAAAATTATTTTAAATTGATTTATAGTTCACTAGTCTAAAAAAACAATACAGGCTTTTTATAGAAATTTTGTAGTTTTTTTAATAATTATCTTTAAAGAATTTTTAAAGAAAAAGCGTCTTTAAAGAACCTTTAAAAAGTCTTCAAAATTTTTTTGACTGGGCTTTGGTTTCCACCTGTTGTTTAATTTATTAACTTTATCTAAATTATTTTAATTAAGTAAAATGACTGACATCAATTTTTTTAGATTTCATAAATTTATTAAATACCAGTTAAATAGTAATAGTCTATTCAATCAAAGAGACTATAGTCGAGCCAAAATAAAATTATTAAATAAATAAAAATAAATTTAAACAAAAAAGAGCCATAAAAAAAGAAAAAAGAGTCATTTTATTTTTGTAACATCGTATAGTTTAAAAGATATGATTTTAAAACCAAAAAAAAAAATATAACTTGAAGATTATTCAGAATTTTGTATAGTTTTTTTAAATTTTGTATAGTTTTTTTGAATTTTGTATAGTTTATGTCTTTCTTCAAGTCTCCAAATTGTAACTCCATACTCAAGATGAGGTCTGAGATAAGCTTGTAGAGTCTTGATACTGAATTCTTATTGTGAAATTTAAATGTTCTTTTAATCATTCCAAAAACATTATTTGCTTTTTGATTGAGGAATAAATGTGAGTTGTCCACTTTAAGTCTTCAGATATTGTGATACATAAATCTTTCTCTTGTTTTATTTTTGATAATTACTTATTATCTATGTGGTATTCGTTATAAGGATTATTATTTCCGATGTGTAAAACCTTATCTTCACTTAGACAAATAAGACATTTTTGGTTCAGTTATCTCCTAAAAATGCTATAGCTTTGACTTAAAAAAATAAAATTCAAATTGATTTTTTTTAATATAATTTTATCTTTATTCTAAATTGATTTTTTTAAGGTGCAACATCTAAATTTAATGAGACACTAGGTAAATTATATAAAAAATATCAAAAATTTAATTTAAATAAAAATGAAATTTTTAAGAGTGTCAAACTGCTTTTATCAGCAATAGCTTTGAGCCTTCAAAAGCTTTAATATACTTAAAAAATTATCATGTTTATCGATATAAAGACTCTTGCTATTTTGTGTCAAAATTCGAGCTGAAATTTCAACAATCGGCAAACGAATGCCGAAAGAGCAATAACTCTGATTTATTTTACATAAATAATGACCAAGAAATCGACCATTTCTGGCATATTGAAAATAAAATTTCAATTTTTTTAAACCAAAGATTGCTAAATAAAGAAAACGATGGAACGCCAGACGAAAAACATTATCACATTGGCTTAAGATTTGATTCTCAAAATAATCATTGGTTTTGGTCGAATGGATTAGAATTTAACCAAAAATTTAATCAAAAAATAAGAAATGATATCTCTAAAATTGGCCAGGGTTTTTCAGCTTATTTTTTGTTTGTTACTGGAAAGACAACTACACTCGCAGTTTCACAAAGATCTAGTTCTAGGAAAAATTTCATTTGTCGTTTTAGTAAAAACTTAATTCTTTTTTTTCTAATAAAAAATATTTATTTTTTCTTTTAGTAATAGATCATTGCTTTAATAATAAAAAATGTGGTCCCAATGGGTCGTGTCAAAATGATTATTTTAAAAAAGGATACAAATGTTCATGCGATTTATTCAGTGATGGAGATCATTGTGAATTTTGTACTAAATTTTAAAAAAAATTTTTTAAAAATAAAATTTATTTTTTTCAAGGGTCAATCCAAAGTGTTCAAATATTAATATGCTTCCTAGTTTCTGTTGCAGTCTTTATTGTCAAATTAGTGGTAAAAATAAGTAAAAAAATACAAAACAAAAGGAAAATATCAGTGTAATTAGTTTAAACTTATAAAAATAAATTTATTTTTTATTTTTTTTTAAAGATGCAATCAAAAATTTAATTTGGACAAATATCAAAAAAGAAGCAAACAAATTAATTTTTTCTTATTAATCGCGTCATTCACTTCAATATTATTATTATATGCATTTTTCTCAATTTATTTTAAATTTGAGCAAAATGGTCAAAATGCTGATAAAATATGTTCATGGGTTATTCTTTATGATCAAAAGACAATTTTTGTTCCAATATTTCTAACATTGCTTCTTTACTTGATCAAAAATGGCTCGGTTTTTGAGACACCATTGGATCCGTTCAGCAAACAGGATCGTTTCATAACAAGTCTTATATTTCTGGACTATTTTTATCGAATTTCAAAATTATTCAATTTATCCAATATTTTTCCAAGTTCGATAATCACAAGTCGAACAGAAGATGTTTTAAATTTTGAATTTTCTAATTACATATTTTTTAGAGAAATTTTATATAAAATTTTTGATGTAATTCAAATTGGAATTGATTTCTTTCCGATTTTACTTTGTCTTGAATTAAAATCGAAATGCTTCTTCAACTATTTTATTTGTTATATCTACCTTGTCTTGAAATTTACTCAAATGTTTTTCAAAGAAATTATTTGCAGTCAAATGCAACATTTTGATCTAGAACTTTGGGCACATCAGTTCTTAATTTTTCTAGCAGCTACAATTTTTATGTTAAAAATTTTTAAATTAAAAAAAATTAAAAAATCACCTTCAAATGAATTTTTGTACACAAAACAAATTCTGTACAAACAAAAGAGTTCACCAATTTTTTCCAATTGTTATCAATACAACAAATTCTATCGGTTTTCGAAACAATTTATTATTACAAACAGCATAACTATATTTCTAATTAACCATGCCAGTTATAAATTGTACAAAAATTCCCAAGCTTTCATAGCGACATGTGTTAAATATGCCAATATTGGACTTTTGTTTTTAAGTGGCGAAAAAAATTTAAAACCTGACTTAAATTTGATTATTTTAATTGAAAATTTAAGTAAAATTTTCCACCAAATAATAATCACTTCAATTATAATCGCTTATCTAATGAGTTTAGGACAAATATTCTTGGAAATTCGAGCTTACAAAAGTCGAGTGTTAAGAGCTTATAGAGGAACCCATGAAAAAGTACTTGGTCCAAATCAGCTGGCAAATTCAAAAATAATCTCAGCTTCAATCCATTTTAGTGGCTATAAAATTGCCTATTGTTTATGGGGCTACACTAATTTGTTATTTTTCACCATATTATGTGTTACTTTAATCAGATTTCTTGTTAGTTTTAAAGCATTTTTAATTCTAATTGTAAAATTAATTCTACCTTGTACAATTTTCTATTTTTTAAAAAAGTTGTTGATAAGAAGTTTGGCATCGTTGATTCTCACAGACCAGAAAGAAAATTTAAATCTTAGAAATGAAAAAATTTATTTTTTAACAAATTATATAGGCTTTTTTTTTAATTGTTTTTTTACTTGGTTTATTTGTCTTGTGCGGTTGTTTTTGTCGTTTTTTGGCTTTCTAATTTTTGCCTTCAGATTAGATAATAGTGTTTGCAGTCGTAAATTGGAGAAAATTGACCCAGGTTTTATTAGCTATGCATCGTTTGTGCATATGGAAGTTTACATGAGTCATCCTATCAAGCTTGCCTTTTGTCAAATTGTTAGTATATACTCGAAGCAGAGGAAAGTTTTAAAATTCAGAAACAAATGGTTTTTATTGTATACTTTAATAAAGAATCCACAATTGAAAAATTACCGAAAAAAATGCAGCATAAAAAATTCAAATGTCAAAAGCAACTTTTTAGTTTTTACTCAAAAAGCTGATTATGAGCTGAACAGTGAGTTTTTAATATGAATTTTCAAAGTATCAAATATGAAATAGCAATTTAACTGAATTTAAAAAAAATCTATTTTTTTGTACAAATAAATTCAAAATTAAATCTAAAAATTTTAATTTTCATATTACCTGAGCTAGAATTAAAAACAAATTAAAAATGTGAAACTAAAAATACTAAATCTGTCGAAAAGTTTTTTAAATGTTAATTAACACATAAAATTTTTTTTTTCCTTTACTAAATGTGTTCTTAACTTTTTTAATTGATTTTCATTTTAAATTTTTGTGATCTTAACTCTTTTTTATTAAAAAAACTAAATCTAAAAGATGAATTTAAAAATAAAAATTCGAAAATAGAAGTTTATAATCAATTGTAAATTTCAAATCAAAATTTTTAGTTTTTGATTTAAATAAAAAAGGTATTTTTTGTCAATTTTTTAATAATAAATGACCAAATTTTATTAAACATGATTTGTTTAATATTTAATTAGATAGAAAATTATATGAATTTTTATCTGAAGTTAAAATAAAATCTTAATCAATATTTTGAAATTTTGCAATACAAAATAAAACTTTGTTTCGCCGTAATATATTTTAATTAATATAAAAATATCATTTAAAGCCCTTATTTAGATTTTAAAATTGCCTTTAAAGTTTTCAAATAAAGATTATAAAAGAATCAATTTAGGATTAGTTAAAAAAAATTATTTGTTTTTATTAAATTAAACATTTTATATTTAATTTAAAAATAATAAAAAAGCTAATTTCATCATTTTTATTTAGATTTTTATCAATTAAATTTTGATCATTTGATCATGATCATGAACTTCGAGTTGCCATAAAAATTAAAAAAAATACCTAGAAACTTTCAAGAGTTAGTAATTAGACAGCTGCATTGTTGTATAAAAAATCATTTTAAATGTAAAAAGTAGAATAATTTTACTAAAATTATTATTGACTTATCTTTTTTATGGTTTAATTTTTATTTTTATTCGTGAATCAATTTTTTTTTTTTTTTTTAATCCTCACCCCTTGGCTAGGACTAAAATTTGCTCTAAGAGACCTAAAAATTGTACCTTAACTTTTTAAATAATTTAATTTATAAGGTTTAACGACATATTAACAAATACCTGATAAACCAGAAAAAAATGAAGTTAAAGATTAATGTAATCAAAATAACAGGAAAAATTAATTTCGCTTGATTAGTTGAATATTATTTTAGCCATTGAAACATTAAAAGATGTAAAATTTTAAATGTACCAAAACAAGGACCAAAGTATATGAGGCAACATGAAGTATAGTACGATTGTACTGTACGATTCCAGTACTATTCATGATGAAAAAAGCTAACGATTCAACACAAAATTGCATATTCAAGTTAAATTTTTTTTTCCTTCAGTACGATTATGTTTTTGAATAAATTAATTAATTCTGAGAAAAAAAAATTTTTTTATTTTGTTATTATAATTACTTTGAATAGTAAAAATTTGTACGATTCAAGGGTTATCAAAAATTTGGTACAAAAAATATTGTACATTGTGTACAAACTTCTATTTTAGCAAAATAACCAATCGTACTAGTAGTTTATTAAAAAAAAGAAAAAAACTTTTAGCCTCTTTATTTGAAACATGAGGGTCCATCAGAATAAAAAATATTTCATTCTACCAAAAAAAAAACTTCATGTACACTCTGTACATAAATTTGTACATCCGCTGTAAAAAACTCAGCCTGGAAATTAATTTTTAACCCAATAGTACAATAGTACAATAGTGCAATCGTACTAAACTTCATGTTGCCAGTATATGAAAACAATATTGTACAGAGAAATATCAAAAAAAACTCAGAAACGGTTCACTCGACCTTTATGCAGCACGACAGTGCCCAAATCAACAAACAATTCGCCAACTACCACTAATCCTCCAAAGCATCTCAGATACCTAAAGTTACCAATACCAAACAAAGTTAACAATGCAACAAGTCATTCAAAGCTGAAGCTGGAATCGATGCACACATTCGCATACACAAATAAAGCCATCACACTAACTGATTCTTTTCATACTTTTTGAAATTTAATGAAATTAAAGAAAAAATGACTCAAGAAACTTAAAATACAATTTGAGGATTAGCGAAAATCTGATTGAACCAATGTCAAAAACGGCTAATAAACCTTTGAATATTTTTATGCAAGACTGATTAATAGCTTTTTGATCAAGAGATCAATGTTGAAGTTTTCAGCTTTCAAACAATCTATTTTCAATTATATCAATTTGATTTTTACATATTTTGAAAAAAAATTCAAAAAATTCAATTTAAATGTTTCAATGTTTTACTTTTTTCAATAAATTTTTTTTATTTTTTATTTTTAATGATTACTTTTTTTTAAATTCAATAAATGAGATGTTAATCGGTCATTAGTGACATGGGCACTAGCCTGTTGATTAACCTTGAATAATAATACTTTGTATTTTTTAAAACTAAATATTTAAACAAAAAAAATTTTTTATATTACCCTAATCGGGTTTGAGTCAATTTTAAATTAATAAATCTAAATCTTAAAGGTAAACAAATCAAATACTTAACCAAATTAAAATAAAATCGTATTTTGAATCTAAATCGTCAAAGAAGGGCTGATACAAAAGCAAGAAATACCGTTTATCAAGTGGAAATGTTTAACAGCTGCTTTGCATCATCCTTTTTGAACGGTGAAAATGACTCCGCCAGATATGTCTTTGATAATTTGAATATAAATAAAATAACAGAAAAATCCTAGAACTTCTCCTCAAATCATATTAAAATAGATTTTAACACCGCCCATGAGGTGTTTTCTGAATAAAAATAATAATTACCTGTTGTGGAAATCCATTGATGAACTGGTGATCTCCCCATTCTTTGATTTGAATTGAATTGTTGACTCCTAGTTCGAAATTGAGAAAAGAAAACTTGAATAATAATTAACTAAAGCAGAAAGAAAAAAACATAATTAACATTATTTGCACAATTTATTTATTTATTTAGAACTGTTTCAAAAACTTGTCTTTTTTTTTTTTTATTTTTTTTTACATCGCCTTAAAGGCGTTCATTGAAATAAATAATAATAATAATAATAATAAATAAAATAATTCCATTTAATAAGTAATGATCTCATGAGTTTTCAAAGAAAACCTTTAAATTAATTACAAATCATTTTTATTTTAAAATCATAATTTAAATTTTTTTTTTGTATTTTTTTTTACTCAATTTCTTGATAATTAATTTTTACCCTCTTATTTTGCTGAAAGGAGACATTTCGATCTCCAAAAAGTTGGCCAAGACTTTTCTTAAATAAAAATAAAAATGAGTTTTCAATGCCGAAAATTATTTTTTAATTGTTCCAATATTTAACCTGAATTTTTTCCTCAAAAAACTCAGGACATATCTTTACTCATGAACATAGTTTTTAAATTGTTATTGAAACTATAATATCTCGAATGTTTTTTTAACGAATAATTAAAAATATTATCTTGTTTGAAAAAATAAAAATAAATTTTTTTTGTGAAATTTATTTATGATCAATTAGTTAATTTTCTCTTACAATTTAAATTTCTGCATCAACTGGGTCTAGACTATTTAAATTTTACTTTGAACATTTATGACAATTCGACGAGATTTGCTCAAAAAGATTTCGTCTATAATCAGAATCAAAATTTCAATTATCTCAGCAAAACTTAAAACACTAATTCCAATAAAAAGACCTAATAGTCCTCCAATACTTGACACCAAATCTACAATATCCATTTTTTTCAACTCTTCAATACTCTCATACTCCAATGAATCATAAAAAATATTAACCTTTAATGAATTTTCCTTGACAAAATCTAATGAATAATTTTTGGAAGAATCTTTCTTTTTCAATGATTCAACTAAACCATTGGCTACCAGATCAGTTGGGTAATCGGTAAGAGATACCGTATAGTCGTATTCTATTCTTTCACATTCCAAAGGACAATCGCTTTCGCAAATCTTACTCACATCTGAATTGGAAAAAAATTCGATAAACTGTAGCGATAAACACTTTAATTCATATTCAGAAATACAATTCGGTGACAGTTTAAAAAAGGGTTTATTTGTGTCGGAACACTTACATTCTGAAATAAGTCTACTCTGATAGCATACTTCAAAACAAAGATTTTGGGAATAGGACTCTGCTTGAGTCTTGGTTGCTTGGTATATTTCAGAAGAGAAAAATTTTGAATGGTCCTCTAAGCAGTCGCTGTATGGATGGGGAATTTTTTTAATGATTCTTTTTCTAACATTGATGTTGGTTATATATTTAGATGCCAAATTTATTCCACGCCATGGATTAACTCTGGTTTTTGGATTAAATAATGCAATTTGAATTCCTGTCGATTCACTCAAGTTTGTCAATTCGTCAATTGTTTTTGATAGAAATTCCATTCTAAAGCCATAAAATAGACCAACATTTGTCTGCTTGGAGAATTCTTTTTTGCTGCCATTTCTATATTTCCCAGTATTGAATAAATAACAACTACCAAAATAGTGCTCCAAATACCAAATAAATTCCTCAGTTTCACAATTTTGAATTCCAAAAAAGCAGCTTAACATGTAAGAGTCTAGACTGAAACCAAATGATTTTTTGGTTTCGTCAGAAACATTGTAATCAAATAATTTTAATCTAGCAAAGTAGTTAAAATAGTCGATGTTTGAAGTCTCTTGATAAATTGTCGAAACTATTTGAGAAAAAAAGCTTGAATTAACTATATTTCCAATATTTGAAGAATTCACTAATTCAGTTTTAAGATTGTACCCTTGAGGCGTCAGAAACATTTCGTTGTGGCATATTGACAAAGCTGGCAATTCTAGAGGCAGCTTAGTCTTACGCCGTACAAGTGTAGTAACCTCATATTTTGTGTAATTAACTACGCTTTTTATAACAAAAAAGCAGCAAAATCCGATGCTTAGGAAAATACAAAGAGTCCAAATGATCTTCAAACTTGGTTTTTCATTTTTGAAGATTTTGGGAAATCCATGACTGCTTGAATCCAATATCCAATTTTTTAGCTTGTTCTTTAAATTTTTGTTTGATCTTTCCGAAGATCTGATCATTTTTATTCTTATTGAAAAAGATTTAATTTTTATGAAAAAAATTGATTAAAATCAAAAAAAAGTAAAGCTTATTTATATTAGAATAATGTAAATACAATTAAAAGCTTTTATTTTTTTTAATTTTGTTTATTCTTTAAAAACAAATTTAATTCGCGGCATTTACAATATAAAATTAAATTTATATTGACTCGTTTTTTTTATAAATTTTATTGCTTTTTTATAAATGTTTTGGTTTGTTCCGAATTTACTTGATTTTTTTAATGTAGAACTTAAGTTTAAATTTATTTTCTAAATAAAACTACTTAAATAATTTTTTTAATTTAAAACTTTTTCTGATTTAAATTTTTTAATGGCATCTAAAAAAGTCAATCTAGTTCATTTGACATTTAAAATATTAAGACTGATTTATGTATTTCTATAAAATAAATAACGAATATAAAAAAGGTTTTAATAAATTGATCTACATTTTCAAATATAAAAATCATTTAAAAAATAATAAATGAATTTTTTCGAATTATTTTGCTCTGTTTATTTCAATATTTTTATTAACTTTGTGTCAATTATTTTTTAAAGATTTCAATCTTAATTTTTTTGGCTTATATTTTTTGGGGGTGACAAATTTAATTTTTATTAGATGACAAAAATAACTAATAGTGGTGACTAATTTAATATAATTTAGCTGACTAAAAAAAACTAATTGTTCTGACAAAAAAACTAAACGGCTGACAAATATATTTGTTGAGATGACTAATTAATAATTTTGCACTGACAAAATAAAACCTATTTTATGGACAAAATAAAATAATTTTAGTGACAAAAATATTTATTTTAATGACAAAATGAATTAATTGCAAAACAAAAAAATGAAAGATAAAATATAAAAATTTAAAAAAAAATGATTAATTATTTCTTGGTTTTTTCACTTGAGTTGTTGATTTCTTTGACCTTCCTCGTTTTCTTGGTAAAACGACTGTTTCTTCAGCCACATATGCTTTCTCAACGACTATTGAATCGATAGTAGGCTCTTGTTCGACAGCTGCTTGCTCGAGTTCGGATTCATTATCTGAACTGTTCAAGTTACAATCATTTTGGAAAAACAAGGCTGCTTTTTGCTTTTTTGGTCTTCCTCTTTTACGTTTCTGACCAATTGAAATAGTTTTAGCTTCTTCTGGGAAAATGCAAAGCTTGTAACGGTATGCAAGGCCAAGAACATGAATGCAAATGTAATGTAATGTAATGTAATGTAATGTAATGTAATGTAATGTAATGTAATGTAATGTAATGTAATGTAATGTAATGTAATGTAATGTAATGTAATGTAATGTAATGTAATGTAATGTAATGTAATGTAATGTAATGTAATGTAATGTAATGTTGGAGCAAAGATTGGTCTCGTGAATCGAGCGAAGCACATTACTCTCAACTCAAAAATGTCAGCGAATACTTCTTGAAATCCATTGGTGATTGCATCGGCACCATCTGCGATAACGATGTTTGGCGAAAACTGAAGTTGCATCACATCGTAAACAACTTTTTTGAGTGATTCGAAAAGAAATCTGAAGTCATCTCCTGCTTCATTGGTTGAAATACAAATACCGATAGACAAAAATTTACAAAGGTAAATTTACGTAAAAAACAGTTATCGTAGCACCACTGTATATCTAACTTTATTAAAAATTTACACCAATCGTTTTAACTTTTTATTTTTTCATTTTGACTCTTTTGAACCATTTGAAGATCGCTATTTGAGAAACTTAATGCTGTTTCATATTTCGACATCTGTAAATCAGGTCTTAAAAAATAATTTAAAAGTAATTGATATAAAAAGAAAAAATAACAGGAAATAAAAAAGATACTTGCGAAACTGCAAATTTTATTTTATTCAATTTATTTTAAATTTAATTTTGTTTAAAATATTTTTCAGATATTTTTTTGAATATAAATCGAAAGAAGATATAGAAAAAATAGTGAAAAAGAAACCATAGTGAAAAAGTTTTAAAAATAATAAATTGGAATATCACATTATTTAATTTTCTGAAGGCAATAAAAAGGGAAATAGTTGTTTATTTCCTTACTTTTGCTTCAATAGACTTTTTTTAAATGGATAAAAGTTTGGCAAGAATAAACCAATCTAAAGCAATGCTGTTTGATTAATAAATGGTTCAATAGCTATATTTAATCTTGCTTTGAATTCACTTAAATTGTCTGATTCTACAATTATGCTTGGAAGACTATTCCACACACCTGTCTGAGAAAAAATTCAGTCTGGCCTTGACTGAGGCGTGGAAGTCGTTTATTTCTTTTGCTGTGAAACTTAGTGATATGATCTTTTTACCACGGCACCCCGAAAATATATACCAATAGAATTTCTGAATAAAGGCTTTTGGTGAAGGTTTACTTTTTTCAAGTCCGTCGACAATTTTATTCATTTTTATCTTTCTTGTTTATTGTGATCTAAGGTTCATTTTAACTAAGCTCTCTGCATAGATAATGCTCCGAGTCGAAGTTGGCACTTTTGTTACTTTGTGTTGAATTTTTAAAGTAAAACTATTTATGCCAGACTTTGCGATGACCATAATGGGACTACAAATTCTAAGTTGGCCTAATATGGCTTCTGTATTGCTTTGTCGACAGGTCGCCTGTACTTACAAATGTGTTTTTTAGCATACCTATTATTTTTGATGCTTTGTTGTGACACACCTGAACATGGTACTTTCACATCATAGAAATATTGTTCTAATTTTAGAGTAATTTAAAAATAAAAAATTTCATATTAATAAAAAAATACATTATAAGTATACAAGAAAAAGGCTAATTTATTTCATTTTTAGTCAAATAAAAATCAAATGGAGTCTTGTCTGTGTTTTCAAGGTTTGAATGTAAGATTTTGTAATTATCTATCTCTTGTCTAATTAATGAATCGAATTTGAAACCGGTAAAGTAGAGATCTAAATAGTGAAAGCTCTCTTCTTTTTAAATTGACTTAAAATAAATTGTTGCTTAAATTGTTCTAGCGTATATCTTTAAAAATGCTAATTTCTTCCTACATTCCTTTGATTGTTCACCAATTGGTATGTAGTATTCAGTTGTAAGTATCTAACAAGCGCGAGGTCACTTATTTATTTGATTTTCTGTACCGAGCTAATTCTCATTCAGAATAAAAATATAAAAAAAACGATATGTTGAAATAGCTAGAGGTTAGACATGTTTAAATATTTGATAGTTCAGGAAAAAAGAAGAAATTGTTAGGTAGCAATTACACAATGGAGTAGGATATTCGAGGAATCTTGATTCGAAACCTTCTCCATATTCTTCCACCAGTCGAACAGAATGACTCAATCCTGTCCTGACATATCTCTCACTCAACTCAAAGAGTCGATTTGAAACTGTTAGTAGTTTAAGTTTATTGAAGGCCTCTTGGTGCATTATATTGGAAGGGGTATCATATTTCAGCTTCAAAGTAGATCGATCTGCTGAATTTTGAATAACTTGTATTTTTTTGATGTTAGTTTCTGAGAATGAATTTAAACAAGGAAAAGAATAATCCAGGATTGATCCTATCAAATATTTCTAAAGATTACCTAATGTTTTTTCGTTTTAGACCCCATTTCCTATTTGAAAGATATTTTATTATAATAAATTTTCTGTCTCATTTTAACATGAAAAAAACTATTTTAAGTAATAAAGGTGGAACAAAGTATGTCGCACTATATTGCAGTGTTTATTTATATACATATATTAAACAGAGTTGTTTAAACGTCACAAGTTTTACGTCCAGAATTATTTTTTTTTAAGTCCGGATAATAATTTTTGATCATTATAATTAAAAATAATTTTTTTCATGTTAAAATGAGACTAGGCCGCCACGATAGCTACTTGGACCGGCAAAAAGATCATTTATAAGTTATGATCTCGGCCACATGAATTTTTTATCGTGGTGGCCTAGTCTAAGTCCAAGTCCAGACTTAGGAAAAAAAATTCAATTTAAAATACAGACTTGGACTTGAACTAAAATCATTTAAAGATCATTTATTATTTTAGTAGACAAATTGTTAAGTTATTAATGCATTAAATATTCAGCTAATGAAGGTAAATTGGTTGGATGACGTTAAAATTTTTCCTCCAAAAGAGCACTGTTTAAAATTTAACTTTTCGTCCAAAAATACATGCATAGAAAATTTGAAAATTTTTAACTTTAATAAAAAAAAATCTTAATACGTGTTCAACCTAATCGAAATTTAAAATAAAAAAAATATTCTTTTTTTTTCTTCGAAAATATTGCTAATCACCTATTCATTTCAAGATGAAAATTCTCTCTTTAATTTGTTGCATTTTGCTTGGGACTGTGGCCCACATCCAAGCGGACTCAAACGCTGACTTGATCAACGCCAAAGTCGAGAGAACAATTGACTTAACATCGCACTTAGTTCGCGTTACAAATCTAATAACTGTGGAAAACAAAGCAACTAGTGGTTCGCTCAAAAGTTATACATATACTATCGAGCCAGCACATGCTAGAAGCGTTGCTTTTGTCGGAGCACATGTAATCTCTTTCTCTTCTCTATCTTCACTGGTATAAATACCCCTTTTTTTTAGTTAGTCGAGGGCAAGAAACAAAAAGCAAAATTGAATGTAGTGGAACTATCCAAAGATTCAGAGAGAGGTTCCCTATACCGTGTTGATTTTTCTGAAGAGCTATCAGCTGGCAAAAGCGCTCAAATCCAAGTTGAAGTTGTGCTCTTTGGTCTGGTCCGTCCTTATCCCGAGGAAATTTCCCAGCATGAAAAACAGCTAGTTGTCTTCAAAGGAAACCATTTCTACTATTCATTGTATCCAACCAAGAGCCAAACTACCTCAGTGAATTTGGCCAGTGACAAGACTGAGAGTTATTCACAGCTTAAGCCAACTTCTAAAA
This sequence comes from Brachionus paranguensis, assembly GCA_016802215.1. NCBI lineage: Eukaryota > Metazoa > Rotifera > Eurotatoria > Ploima > Brachionidae > Brachionus > Brachionus paranguensis. Next base: position 2,490,950 of record JAESIX010000012.1, read on the forward strand.
GCGATTCGACCATCACCTATGGCCCTTATGAAGGCACCAAACCTTTTGAACAGAATGAGCTGAGTGTTCACTTTGAGAACAGCTCTCCATTCTTGACTGTGACCAACTTGCACAGAATCATCGAAGTTTCACTATGGGGAAACATTGCTGTCGAGGAAACCATTGATATGAGCCATACTGGCGCCAAATTGAAAGGTTCTTTCTCCAGATTTGACTACATGAGACGTCAAGGTGGACAGTCGTCAGTCAAAGCGTTCAAAACTCTTCTGCCCACAGCTGCAGCCGATGTCTATTACAGAGACGAAATCGGAAACATTTCCACCTCTAATTTGAGAGTGCCTAGCAAATCTAAGGGAGAACCTGTTGAGTTAGAGCTCAGACCCAGGTTCCCGCTGTTTGGTGGATGGAAAACTCACTACACTGTTGGTTATAACTTGCCTGTTTACCAATACCTCCACAATTCAGGTAATACATTTTTTTATTAAAAAACTTGGCTTTATTCACTTTTTATTTTTATTAATTAAAAAAAATTAACAAAAATACTTTTGTTCTGTTAAGTAAAATAATGAATTACTTTTTTTCTTAGTAAAAACATGAAATAAAAAAAAGTTAAGTTAATTTTCATTTTTCGATACACAGATTTAAATTTTTTGAAAAATCTTTGATTAGATTCTTGGCAAAACGTTAGAAATAAATTAAAAGAGAGAATAGTCTGAATTTTTTATTTTTTTTCGATCAAAAATTAAGTTTAGTATTGATTGAATGAAAAGACAGTTTTAAACAATTTTAAATCTAATCAATTAATTCTAATATTATATATTCAAAGTGAAAATCAATTTTTGTCTCACTTTTAAAAAAAAATTGATTGATTTATAAAAGCTTTAAATTTAAAAAAATTGAACAAAAATTGGTTTATTCTTTCGTCTTTTTTAAAAAAGTTAAATACAATTTTGAACTTGCAATTTGAAAAATGCGGTGAAATTTAGTTTCTATTTTTGAAATATTTATAATTTAAATTTGCAATGTTATTTTAATTTGATCTTAAATATAGCACTTCAAAGCTCTTTTATTTAATTTAATTTTTTTAATTTATTTTTTAAGGATCTTTTATAATAAATTCAATGCTCTTTATTTGTAAAAATTAATCTTTTAATTTTACTTTTCAAATTTTAGATATAAATTATTATGGTCAATAAAAAAACAGCTCTAAAAAAACAGTCTCTGAAATAAATTGACTTATTTGTTCTTGAGCTGTTTTTTTATTGACCATAATAATTTATATCTAAAAATTGAAAAGTAAAATTAAAAGATTAATTTTTACAAATAAAGAACATTGAATTTACTGTAACTGAATACCCTATACCCTATGTTTGCTTTGATCTATTTAATTTAAATGTAACAAGATTGCAAAAGTAAATCCCATTTATTCTTTTAAAAATAAATTTGAAACATCGCACTTTTTCATGCTTTTTCAAAATTGAATGACAATTTGGCATCTTGAAGTTGATGATCAATTAAAAATATCATTTCAATTTAAATAGTTTATCTTAAGATATTAAAAAAAATCTTTGATTTGATTAAAATAATTTTAATGTAATATGATTAACATAAAAAACAAAAAAATTTTGAAAAAATATTTTCTCAATCCATTGTTAAAATCGATTTTTAATTTATTTTTGTGATTTTTTGTCAGGTTTATTTTCATTTTATTACTTATTTGGAATTTATTATTTGAATTTCATTTTTAAATTCAATTTTGAATGCTAGATACAAATACTTTTGCAATAAAAAGATCAAATAAACTTAACAAAATACAACACTTATTTTTTAATTTAAATTTTTCTAAAGAAAAGAAAAATTGGAAAAATCTGAAGAACTTTAAAATGAAAAATTTTAATTCACATCTTACCATTAATTTTACAGAATCCTAACAATTATTTAAAAGGAATTTTTATTAATTTTTGTATCCAATTCTTTAAAACTATTTGAGATTTAACTCTTAAGTCAGAGTTGTTTAAAAGCTACAAGTCTTAAGCCAAGTCCAAGTCCGGAATTTAATTTTTTTTCTTTTTTTAAAGTCCCGACCTCGACTTGTGACTTTTAAACAACTCTGCTTTCATTTAAGTTTTTTTTATCAGAATTTAAAAAGATCAAATGAATAAATTGATATTATTTTGTTAGATAAGACAAACTTTTTTATTCAAAACTGTTTCAAAATATTGTATTAATTTTAGTCAATTACTTTAAATTTATTAGATAACATATTTTATTAATAAATAGCATAATTGTTGCACATAATGAAAATTGGATTTACATTAAGAATGTTTTTCTCTAATTTTTGTTTAATTAATTTTAATTGATTCAATATTTTTTTTTGATATTTATTAAAATTACTAAATGATAGATTGTTCAGAAGTTCTATCAATAAACATATTATTAAATTTAAAATAAAGTTGTTCTGTTAAGTAAAATAATGAATTACTTTTTTTCTTAGTAAAAACATGAAATAAAAAAAAGTTAAGTTAATTTTCATTTTTCGATACACAGATTTAAATTTTTTGAAAAATCTTTGATTAGATTCTTGGCAAAACGTTAGAAATAAATTAAAAGAGAGAATAGTCTGAATTTTTTATTTTTTTTCGATCAAAAATTAAGTTTAGTATTGATTGAATGAAAAGACAGTTTTAAACAATTTTAAATCTAATCAATTAATTCTAATATTATATATTCAAAGTGAAAATCAATTTTTGTCTCACTTTTAAAAAAAAATTGATTGATTTATAAAAGCTTTAAATTTAAAAAAATTGAACAAAAATTGGTTTATTCTTTCGTCTTTTTTAAAAAAGTTAAATACAATTTTGAACTTGCAATTTGAAAAATGCGGTGAAATTTAGTTTCTATTTTTGAAATATTTATAATTTAAATTTGCAATGTTATTTTAATTTGATCTTAAATATAGCACTTCAAAGCTCTTTTATTTAATTTAATTTTTTTAATTTATTTTTTAAGGATCTTTTATAATAAATTCAATGCTCTTTATTTGTAAAAATTAATCTTTTAATTTTACTTTTCAAATTTTAGATATAAATTATTATGGTCAATAAAAAAACAGCTCTAAAAAAACAGTCTCTGAAATAAATTGACTTATTTGTTCTTGAGCTGTTTTTTTATTGACCATAATAATTTATATCTAAAAATTGAAAAGTAAAATTAAAAGATTAATTTTTACAAATAAAGAACATTGAATTTACTGTAACTGAATACCCTATACCCTATGTTTGCTTTGATCTATTTAATTTAAATGTAACAAGATTGCAAAAGTAAATCCCATTTATTCTTTTAAAAATAAATTTGAAACATCGCACTTTTTCATGCTTTTTCAAAATTGAATGACAATTTGGCATCTTGAAGTTGATGATCAATTAAAAATATCATTTCAATTTAAATAGTTTATCTTAAGATATTAAAAAAAATCTTTGATTTGATTAAAATAATTTTAATGTAATATGATTAACATAAAAAACAAAAAAATTTTGAAAAAATATTTTCTCAATCCATTGTTAAAATCGATTTTTAATTTATTTTTGTGATTTTTTGTCAGGTTTATTTTCATTTTATTACTTATTTGGAATTTATTATTTGAATTTCATTTTTAAATTCAATTTTGAATGCTAGATACAAATACTTTTGCAATAAAAAGATCAAATAAACTTAACAAAATACAACACTTATTTTTTAATTTAAATTTTTCTAAAGAAAAGAAAAATTGGAAAAATCTGAAGAACTTTAAAATGAAAAATTTTAATTCACATCTTACCATTAATTTTACAGAATCCTAACAATTATTTAAAAGGAATTTTTATTAATTTTTGTATCCAATTCTTTAAAACTATTTGAGATTTAACTCTTAAGTCAGAGTTGTTTAAAAGCTACAAGTCTTAAGCCAAGTCCAAGTCCGGAATTTAATTTTTTTTCTTTTTTTAAAGTCCCGACCTCGACTTGTGACTTTTAAACAACTCTGCTTTCATTTAAGTTTTTTTTATCAGAATTTAAAAAGATCAAATGAATAAATTGATATTATTTTGTTAGATAAGACAAACTTTTTTATTCAAAACTGTTTCAAAATATTGTATTAATTTTAGTCAATTACTTTAAATTTATTAGATAACATATTTTATTAATAAATAGCATAATTGTTGCACATAATGAAAATTGGATTTACATTAAGAATGTTTTTCTCTAATTTTTGTTTAATTAATTTTAATTGATTCAATATTTTTTTTTGATATTTATTAAAATTACTAAATGATAGATTGTTCAGAAGTTCTATCAATAAACATATTATTAAATTTAAAATAAAGTTGAAAATTCAAACAGTAAATTTTTTTTGTTAAGGATTTGCTTTTAGTCTTAAGGTAAAAAAAAATTCAATTAAAAAATAGTGTAAAAGTATTAAAAAGGATAAATACCGAGACTCATCTGTAGGTTTTACTAATAGAATGTCACATAATGAGTCCAAAAATTTTCATGTCTTAAATGATGAATTAAAGCATTCAGGGACGTAATGCAGAACTATAATGTTGATGAATGCCGCTGATTAAGACATTTAAATTTTTTTTGATTATTTTTTCTCAATTTTTACTTTAAGGTTCAAATTTTGCCTTGAAAGTAAAATTATTGGATCATGTGTATGACGACCAATTGATCGAAAATGCCGACATAAAGATTATTTTGCCAGAACATGCGAGCAATATTGAAGTTGTAGCTCCATACAAAGTTGATCGAAGACCTGACCAGAAACACTTTACATATTTGGACACAGTTGGTAGACCTGTTGTTGTGATTAACAAAAAAAATGCAGTTGAAAATCACGTTCAAGATATTAAGGTATTATATTTTTCTTTTTGAGTTCTTAAAAGTGATGAGGTCAACATTCAAGGGACGTAATTCTAAGTTCAATTGTGCTGAGTAATACTTCTGATTTAAGAACATTTATAAAGACCTGTGATGATTTGATTAACATTCAAGGGACGTAATTCTTAGCTAAAATGCTGAGTGATGTCTCTGAGGTCAAATAAAACAACTCAAATAAAAAATTAATTTTTTTTTTTTCAGATTAAATTTACATATAATAAATTAATGTTGATTCAAAAACCTATTCTGGTAATAGTGTTCTTTTTCGTGTTATTCTTTGCTGCTATTTTGATATCAAAATTTGATTTTTCAATTGTTCCACAAGTTCAAGTAAGAGCTGTTTTTAAAAATTACATTTTTTTTGCTGACTTTTAATTTTTGCTTTAAAGGAGCATGCCAAGAGCGATTAAATTCAGTCAATGGTAAACTTTTAATTCCAGTTTCAATAGATTTTAGTCCTTTAAGGAAAGTTATATAATGTTGTTTTCTCTTTTTTTTTGAGTGTTTTTGAACAATCATCAATAGGTTAGCTCTTGCTCGTATAAACTAAAATGCTTCTAAAATTGATTCAAATATTTACACAATAAGTAAATTAAACAAAACTTTTTAATTTATTCATTTTTGGTTACGAAAAAGATTTTATTTCTTATTTTTTTTAAACACTAATTCAAATAAATGTTTTAAAAATCAAATTTTTTCTTAATTTATTCACAATAAACAACAATTTGTAAAAGCATACATTTTGATTTTCGATTCTTTTAAAAAATTTACCAACAGCCTGGTATTTTCACAGATATTCTAAAGTTAACGACCATTAGAAATTTTTTTTTTCCTACAGAAAAATTTAAGGATGAAAAGTTAAAGACAAATTTTTTATTTTAAGCTTTTAGATTATTTTCAACAAAAAAAAGATTGGAAAATAAAAATTTTATTTTCTTTAAAAGTTCTCATTTAAAACCAGTCTTTTATTCCATCCTAATATCCAAAAGTTTGTTTGATTTTAAATTGTTGATGTAACCAATATTACTTTTTTTATCACTAAAGTAACTTTACTTTATAAAATGTTTCATGCATATAAATAAACTTTTTATAAATAAAAACAATTAATAAAATATAAAGAATTGAATAAAGATAAAGACACCGAGTATATTGGGGTAAAGAAGCCATTTCAAATAATTAAGACGACGCTATGAGAGCATAAATAAAAAATGGAAATTAAAGTTAAATTTTTTTTTTAGTTTTTTTCCCCGAATCTAGTTATTTATAACTAAATAATAAAAAAATTTAAAAAATTTCACTAAAAAGTTTTTTTTTTTCTGAGCAAAAAAAAAAAGTATACTTTAATCACCAGTCATGTCATTTTGACACGACATGTCGTCACAAATTTTGAAACATATGATGCTTTTTCTTCTTGATGCTTGTAAAACTTTAAATAATAATTGAAAATAAAAATAACATGTCGAAACGGTTAACTGCACTTAAAGCTAAGGAACAACTGGAACAATTAAAATAATTAAAGTGAATAATTTTTGTATTTTTTTATCTGGCTTCATTTAAATTAATCTTATGACTTTATTTTTTTTTACATATACGAATTTTTAATTTTGCTGATAGTACGTCTGGAAGAAGCCGGTTCCAGTTTTCCACAATTCCATTCAATGTATGATTCTTTCTTTGACTAATTTTTGTAAATTGCTTAACCACTCTGTGCCTTTGTCCTCGAATGTTAATGACTGCTAATGATGACTGGTAGCTTCATTTTAGATTCGAGCACAGGCTTTTACCAAGATCTCGTTCCCCCTCAGTGATTTCAAGTGGTTTGCCATTCATGGTAATATTGATATTGAAGTGTTTTTTGTTGACAATTATGATTTTACACTTATTGTATCTAAGTTCATCCACCAGGTATTCGAACAATTAACCAAGTTATTCACATCCTACTGAAGACTAGTTAAGTCTAAATGATTTTTAAAAAAATTAATGAGCTTACTGTCATTTGCAAATAATTTACACAAAAAAAGTTACAGCATCAGTCATATCATTGATGAACACTACAAATAACAAGGATCAAATACTGAGCCTTGAGGAACTCCACTCAACACGTCCAACTTCTCATAAACCACATCGCCCATTACCACTCTTTGCTTCTCCTTGTCAAACGCTTTTGAAAAATTCATATATACCACAACTGATGTAAAACCACGATTTAATGCCTCTATCGTGTCCTGTATCAATCAAGAGGTTTTTCAATCATGACTTTTTAGAGACATTGTGAAATTTCAAACTAAACTTCAAATACAAAAAAAAAAATCTATAACTTTTGTTCTGATGGTCAAAAACTTGTTCTGCAGATAAAACAAAGTGAAACAGCTTTTGTTTCACCTCCTGCGGAAGTCTGCAAAATCTGTGCAAATTAATTGATTTCTATTTTTAATCAAGTGAAACAAAAGCTGTTTCACTTTGTTTTATCTGCAGAACAAGTTTTTGACCATCAGAACAAAAGTTATAGATTGTTTTCTCTCTTTGTTTTGGAAGTTTTAGTTTTATGAAATCGTAATACCCTTTTTAGACACGAAGCCATGTTTTTCACTTGTCACATGGTCATTTTTTTTTCAAAGTGTACCAACATACAGTTTTTTAGAATTCGTTCCATTATTTTTGAAAATGTTATTTTGTCTTAATAAAGTCTTTTGGGTCTTGTCCAATATGTGATCACTTGATCACAACAAATGTGATCATTTTAATAATGCTGGTTTTGTGAACAAGACTGATCACCAAATCGATGATCACACAATATGTGATCAAAAACATAAAAATTAGAAATTAGGAAAAAACTTTTGTGATCTATGTTTTTATTTTTGTGATCAAAGTTTCATTTCAAGTTTTATAAAGAAAAAAAATTAACTCGAAATTAAACAGAGTGTTTTTTAGCAATATGGTTTGATGCTTAAATTCTTTTAGTTTTGAGATTTTTGCATAGGAAGCCCAGCAATCGAATGACAGCCAAAATTACACGAAGCGGCTTTTTAAACAATGAAAAAAACGAGTCTTCAAAGATTGATTTAAATGTTCCACAAGAACTACATCGCCATGAAATAATGGTATTCTTGGCATTTGGAGATCTTGTTCTTTGCTTCAAATTCATTACTGTACCAAATTTTTTGCGGTAAGATTTGTAGCATTCAAGACATTCAAAGTTTTATATACTTCAGTTCTTAAGCTAAGTAAGCGTAAGAATGATTATATAAAAAAAAATTTCAAAATTGATGCACTATTGGAATCCTAATTTAAATTGTAATATTAATGCGACATCTTTTTATCAAGAAAAGTTGATGAAAAATTTTAAATTTTAATGATCAATATATAAAATAAAGATTGTCAATTTATTCATTTTTTTTTAGGTTTATTAACGAAGCCATTTTAAATAATTAATAAACTTTTTTTAAAAAAAAAAGAATTTTTTAGTTTGAAATTTATTCAAGCGTGATCAGTAAAATATTTTTAGTGATCAATGTTAAAATTCTCGTGATCAATCATTTGATCACATATTGTGTGGTCATCGATTTGGTGATCAGTCTTGTTCACAAAACCAGCATTATTAAAATGATCACATTTGTTGTGATCAAGTGATCACATATTGGACAAGACCCAGTCTTTTCATGCAATTAAATTTATTTTCTAAATATTTAAGTAATTTTACACGTGTAAAGTTTAATTAGTGACAAAAAAGTCTAGGCCGTTTGATTTGGTGTGATACAGATAAAATGATTTAAAATAAAATAAAAAAAAATGATCAGAAATTTATTATCTCTTAAGAAATATAAAACAACATTAAAAGTTAATTGAAAACCTTAACAAAATGAATAGTAAAAATTAATTATTATCAAAAAAAAAAAAGTAAAAAATAGGTTCATTTTGGATTTTGTTGTTTTTTAGCAAATCTAATTGACAACACTATTAAAATAAAACAAACTGTTTTGAAACCAACTCCCAAAACACCAAAACCAAAGGCAAACTTTTCATTATTGTACAATTTACAGACACTTTGATCATTGACGTCATCGTGCCAGTAGATGCAAGTCGAATCAATAACTGAGCCAAATATGATCGGACCCGGAATGGTTCCGAACGCATTCATAAAAAACTGCTTAAAGCCCAAACCAATTGAGTTCATTTCTTCGTTGTCAATGCAGCCGATTGCGGCCTTTAAAAATGGCAAAAAAGTGAGCGCGTTCATTAACATGAGCAAAAATATGCACACATAGGACACTACTAGTCTAAGTGAACATGACGAATCTGTCGGACACAGACCATTGATGAAATAGCTTGTATTAGGCTCGCTAAAAGTGTTTGGCACCTGAGTGCAATTGTTGTAAACTTCTTTTTCTTTGTCAAAGTGAAAGCATCCAGCAAGACAGGCTGTTTGAAAAAAGGTGTCATTGGAACCTTTCAAGCAGACTGGCTTGAACATTTTCTTGTTACAATTGCAGTCCTCTGCCACGGTGTATGCATCGTCATAATTGAGGCTTTTCTCGATCGAGACCATGTTAGGCTCCTTGCAGAAGATCATGAACCCTGCGTAGATAAAAATGTTGACAAACAAAACTATAGCTATAAACTTAAGACATTTGCGCGTGTCACTCTTGAACTTGTTCACAATCAAGCTGCTTACCAGACCTCCGATAATGAGCGGCGGCATGGACAATATGCCAATGACCAAAGAAGCCGAGCCGGACGCCAGCCTGTACTGATACTCCAAAAAAAGAGCAGCAAAGGCCAAAAAGCTGTTCTGTAAGAGACCCTCGATGGCAGCACAGATTATCACCAAGATGTATGCGGGCTTTTTGAACAAAAATAAAGCTTTTTTAAGTAGACTTTGTTTTTCCAAGGAAAGAATTGATTCCGACTTGACCATTTCGTGATTCACCATTTCGTGATTCACCATTTCAATGGACAAAATTGATCCGGCATTTTTGAGCGCAGACAAAAAATTGCTGTCTTCATAGTCTCGTTCTTGAAGGTCCAAGTCGTTGTCAACCACCTCTATGTCAGTGTTTAAAGAATCAAAGGCTGCTTTGACATTTTTTTTCTCAGTCCGATTCAGCTGGCTTAGATCGTTGAGTTTTTGGTGGGCGTTTTGGTTGTGGAATTTTTGCGGAAAAAATGTAATCACTATGGCCATGAAAAATGCTAAAATGCCGAATGCTAAAAATGGGATCCACCAGGCACCGATCCAGTTCGGATGTGACGGGTTAAGCCAGAATGGAAGCTCTTTCATCCGATCTATATCTGTGTGAATTTTGAGACACCAACTGGTGATCATAAAGCCCACTCCAACCTAAATATTATTTTTTATTTTAAATCATTTAACGGGCCATTACAAAATTTTCAAAAATTTTTAAGTTTAAAATGAAAAAAATTTAGAATTTAAATTATCAAGTTGACACAAAATTTTAAAAAGTACTAAATTCAGTTTAAATGTCCTAGATTTACTTTAATTTTTGCAATTTTTTTGTCATTTTTTAAAAAAAAATATATTAATATTTTGTAAAATATATTTTTGAGTAGCTAATTTTTTAGGATTTTTTATTTTACTAAAGTCTAGAAATACCTGACCTCTAAATGGCAGTACTTTACACTCAGTTTTTTTGGTCTAGAACATTTTTGGATCTACAGATAAAATTAATAATTAAATATCTTATCTGTCTTTTATGTATCTGTGTTAATGCAAATTTTAATTTCAATCTAATATTTCTATCAGATATTAATATTTTATTAATATTCGATATTAATAAATCTAACAAAAAAGCTTGAATCATGTTAGTCTTTTAAAAAGTTTAATTTTTTTTTCAAAAAATTATTTTATAATTGAAGAATTTTTTTTTAATTTTTTCTATTTTTTTCATAAAATTTACACGATTAATTTTTTGAGTAAAAATTTAAAAGATCATGAAATCGACAGAATCAATTAATTATAAAATGCTTGAGTCTTCATTCACCATTAGAATTTTTTTAAGTTGATTTTAAGTTAAATTAACCAAAATTTAATTCAATTGAATCTCAGTTTATGTACTGGCATTACACAAATTAAGTTTTATGGATGACCAATTTTAATTGAATTGGAAGAAAAAAGGAGATTCCCTTTTGTTTAACATATTTAATTTATTTGATCAATCAATTCGAAAATTTATTTGCTAATTTATTTATTTAAAAGCGAAAAAAAAAATTTATTTTTCCAGTTTTCTTTCCCTTTAAAAGAATTATTGATTGATTTTTATTAAATATGTAAAATTTACGTATTGCAATTTAAAAACAAAATTGAAAAAAAAATTAATTTTTTCTGAAAATCCAAAATTAGTTTTGTAAATTTTATGCATTCAATAGATCAAAAATTTATTTGTGAATTTAAAGTTTAAAAAATTTATATGAAAAGTTAACCACAAATTTTATCATTCACAATTAGAAAATTTTCTCAAGCTTCCTTTAACTTAAATTCAATTTAAGTTAAAGACAGCTTGAAATTGAAACAAAATTTTTGCATTTTCGGAGAAGAACAATTCAGTGATCGGTTGATCACATTTTTTACTCTAATAAATTACTTTTCGGTTAATTATATCAACAAACAAAAATTTTGACTATTCAAAATTTATTTCAAAAGTTTCCCATTTAAACTATTTTAAAAAAATTAACTTCAATTTATTTAGAGTTGTTTAAAAGTCACAAGTATCAAGTCAAGTCCAAGTCTGGACTTGGAGTTTAATTTTAGTGACTTTAACTAGGCCGCCACAATAACTACATGGAACGGCAAAAAATTCATTAAATTATTTATTAAATTATTTTTTAATTAATTTAATCATTTAATTATTTTTAAAGTACGGATTTTTAAGTCAAAATCCGGACTTTTTTTAATGACTTGGACTTTAAATTAGGACTTTTAAACAACTTTGAATTTATTCTTGAATTATCATTTAAACTAATATATTTAATCAAATTTCAATTTATCCCAAATTTTTAGCCCATTAGAAAATTTTTATTATTTAATGAAATTATTTATTTGATCAAAAATAATTCGCATCTTAAAAACTCAAACCAATTTTTGGTGGTAAAATTTTGTGATCAAAAAAATAAACTGCAGATCGAAATGTTTTTTTGATCATAAAAATTTACCTCCAAAAATAAATCAATCGACCAATGGATCATTAAATTGACTTGCCACCACCATTTTAGGAGTTAAATTATTCTAAAGTTGCCTTATGGAGTCATATGTAAATTCAGATAAGCTTTAAGAGTGAAAGACTTGAAGAATTTGTGGAAGCATTGTTGTTCAGATGAAACTGGTTAATAATTAAAGTCAAAATTTCAATTAATTATGAGATGGTGTATTAATTCATAGAAAATTAATAAAATCAAACAAAACTCATAGAATAAATTTTGGTAGAAAAATATTTCATAGAAATGTACTCTTAGAATTTTTTTTTCATAGAAATTATTTTACAAAATTTAATAGAAAAATATTTAGATTAAATTAAAATTATTTTTAAGAACAGATTTTAAATGTATCTACGTTTTATTAACTCTTGAAATAATTTTTTTCAATCACAATCTTCGTTTTTTGTAAATTAAAGGAAAATTTTTAATATTTTTCCAATTTATTGTCTATGAAAAATTACGAGAGATTATTATTCTGGCAAAAAAATGATAAATTTTTATGAATTATTTTTCTATATTTTATCCCTTCAAAAAATTCCATGAAATAATTATGCTACGAAAAAAAAAATCTATGAATTCAAAGTTATTCAAAATGGTTAGGTTTCCTGAGTGTGGTTTTATTTAAATCCAAAATTCTACCAAAAAAGGGGCTTCAAAATTTGATTTTGTTATGGCTAAATCCAGAGCTGTTTAAAAGTCACCAGTCTTAAACAAGTCTTAAATTTTTTCAAAATATTTTTCAAGTGATAACTTGTGACTTAAAAACAAGTCTGGCTAAATCAGCACATAGTGTAATTTAAAAAATTATTATGAAACAAAACACTTACACCAAAAGCACCCATGACAAAATAGATGGATTCGTAAACAGATGACAATTTTTTACTCGGTGCAAAATCTTCAATATAAGAAAAAGTAATTGTGGTCATGCTAGCACTGCTCAAACCATTGACTATGTTTGCTATGTAGAGCAAATACTTGATTTGAAAGCCTAAAATGCTCGATGACGCAGTTTTTGTCTGATCAACTGGGCTTACAGGGGTTGTGTAATTGCGCGGGAAATAGACATCGGCCTGGTGGTTTTGAGTGCTGAGCGAATAGTTGCATAGCTCCACAATGTCATCACTGTTTATCACGTGACTAGAATTCGCAAACTTTTTTTGACTTGAATGGTCTGGCTTGATAAAGTGAGGAAGAACGTTTATCATGCATCCCACAAACAGCATTATCATGCCGAACGCGATCCATTTGGGCTTGGAGCCGCGTGCGGCAGCAAACGATATTAGTATAGAACTGCACAGACTGCCGATGTCATACACACTCACGTAGACGCCTGTTTCACGACTACTCAAGTAGAACTCTTTTTGCAGTGACGATATGATCACATTGTTGGTGCCGTTCATGAGAATGTTGTGCAGGAAGGCGCATAAACTCAGCCATGTTATTATAAATTTATCATTTATTTTAAAATCAAAAAGCATTTTAAATGTTTTAACAAAAATAAAAGATTGTGAAAAAAAAAAAAAAACTTTTTATTTTATTCTCTCCAATTCAAGATAACTTTAAAATCATTGTCAAAATGTTAATTAAGCAGTTTGGTATTCGAGTCCCTATTGATGTTGTTAATGATTCGAGATTGTTTGTCTAAAAAATTTTAAAACTTTAGACTCGAGACTTGTTCAATTCCATTCATAGTTATGATAAGAGTTGAAATTTTTTTAAAAGAAATTAAATGTTTTGATAAAAAAATCCGGTCACTTGACTTGGGTAACAATTTTACTAATTTAGAGTAAAATGTTTTTTTTTGAAAATCAAGCCACCATTGTACATTCATTAAGTTACAATCAGACAAAATGTAAGACAATATGATAAAAATGATCATTTTGTTGCCTTATTTTTAATTCTTGTTAAAATCCTCGAAAAAATTCCTATTCAGCTATTTTATTTATTTTTTTAGCTTATCTTTTTATGTTAGAGCAATGTTCGATAAGAAATCGATATGTGATAAGAAAAAATTATTTTGGTAACCAAGTTTTTAAAACCTTAAAAAATCTAAAAAGTGATACTATTTTGTTTGTAAAATGTTTAATTTATTTACCTCAAAAAATATTTGTTTAAATAGGCGCTAAATGTCACTGCATTCTTTAAATATTTATTTTTCTCGCTTTTTATAGCTAACTGACTGATGATCACACAATTTTGCTTTCAATTGCGCAGCTTTAGTTCAAGAAAAAAAAAAAGATAAAGCTAAAATAAAATTGGATTTATAATTTTTTTGTTTAAATAAAAAAAGAATGCTATTTAAAGCAATATTTTAAAAATACTAAAATCTTCTCCGATCTAAATTTGGTTGACGAATGCAAATTTCTTCTAAAGCTAATTGAGTTTAGAATGCTAATTAGTAAATAATTAATTAGATGTTATGTGGCATCTAAATGGAAAAAGATTTTACTTTAAAACCATTATTTGTTACAAAATATTTTTTTTTAAATAGGGGATCAAGTGTGCATCTGCTTGATAGTGAAAAATGATCGCACTGAATGTCAAAAGATTTGATTGCACTTTTATTTTTCAATTATAATATTTTAGAAAAAAAATTTTGACTTTGGGACTGGTTGGTTTAAATAAAGAGAAATATCACACTTTCATCATCAAAAAATGTACAAAGTTTTTTCACCCAAAATTTGAAAATTTTTCAAGACATATTTAAAGTCTAGCATTTGTATGTATTCCTTAGCATCAAGCAATTTGCATTTAAATTAAAATTATTTACTAACTTTTTAAAAAAATTATTAAAAAAAAATTTTTTCGATTGCTTTTTATCAAACCTTGTTTAATTTTTGAATAAAGCTTGAGTCGAGACATGCAATTAAGCTATTTTTAAAAATTAAAAAATAGCTTTGCTTAATTCAAAAATTTGAGCATAAATTCTTTTAAAATGCTTGATAATCTAAGATAAATGTTTTAATTGTCAAAATTTATTCAACAAAGTACTAGATATTATAATTTATCCAATAGAACAACTAAAAAAATAATGTTATCCTTTCAACTAAGGAAAAAATTTCAACTATGATTACAAGATCAATATCCTCAAATTAATCTCTTTAAATATCTAAAAAAGCCAAATCTTAGTGTCATTGAATTTCTAAGACAGGTTTTGAATCTCTTTTAACAAGAAAAACTTCTTTCAGAAGAAGCTGTGAAAACTGTTATAGTTAAATATACCAGAAAAAAAGCTTAGTTATATACAGTGCTGCTACGATCCGATGAATTCACCACATTTTACGTAAAATTACGTTAATTCACCAAATTTGACGATAAATTACGTCAAATGCCATTTTCTAGAAAGCGTCATTTAACGTAAAAAATAGCAAATTAACGTAATTATGTGGTAGAATTTGGCAAAGCTACCAGAATGATAAGGTAGTCAAATTCAAGATCTCAAAGCCCATAAGGTGGTTTAAATCCATATTAATTAAACTCATTAAAAATTTACATTGGATTTGATTTTTTTGTAAAAACTACACAAAAATTTATAAACCCCAACCCTAACCCCATTTTACGTAAAATTACGTTAATTTGCTATTTTTTACGTTAAATGACGCTTTCTAGAAACTGGTATTTCATGTAATTTATCGTCAAATTTGGTGAATTAACGTAATTTTACGTAAAATGGGGTGAATTCATCGGATCGTAGCAGCACTGTATGGAAACAAGTATTCTAAGTTGCAACCATGAGGGCTGAAAAGAAGGCGCCGCAGTTCGAAACTGCCCTGGAAAAGCTTTTCATAAATTATTAAAAAAAAAGTTTTCTAAGTTATTTGTTTTGAATATTTCTTTAAAAATACAAATATTGTAAAAATTTAATATTTTTAATATTTTGCTAAACTTTAATTTACCAAGATAAATATTCAAAATTTTCAAGATTTGTTTCAAAATGAATTTCATTAAATTCAAAAGCACCATTTAAATTATTTTAATTGCGCTAAAATATTAGAAAATAGCTCTTTATTTTTCTCTAACTGAGAATTGTCGATTCATGAGTTTCATTATCAATTCATTAGTCACTCATCTTCTGGCTGAAAGTAAATACTAAGTTCTAACAAAAGATTAAAAAAGGTTTCCAATTTTTAAGCCTCTTTTTTGTCTGACAATATCTTTATTAAATTTATCCATGAAAAACAATGTTTCTTAATTTCGTCTACCATTGAGAAGTAAAAGTTAAGTTTAATCAAATTAAATATCCACAAATTGAGGCATTGTGATTTTGAGTACAAAAAACCAAAACAAAATAAAAAAATGCCAATGCTAAATTTCTGAAATTTTAGCAACTGATACATCCTTTTGCTATCAATATACTGATTCTGCAAAACTCTGCAAAATAAATCTGCAAAATTCAGAAAATTGTGAATTTGGGATATTATATTGTATTAAAAATCCAACTCAACTTTATGTGGTGGTACAAAAGATGTATCAGTTGCTATAATTTACACAATATGTTTTGGCCCTTTAGAAATTTAACTTTAGCATTTTAAATACTTTGTTTTTGTTTTTTGTGTAAAAATTCACAATGCCAAAATTGATTTCTTTTGGCCTCGATTTTATTTTCATAGAATTTTTAATTTTTAATTTTTGCATTTAGAAAAGACCAGTGTTGGCAAACGGAGCGGCGGTGACATTAGTGATGTCATCTTCAAAATCCTTTAATCAACTTTACTAAATAAAAAAACTTTCTAAAAGTAATTTATTTTAATTTATAACTAATTCTGTAAGTATTTGGTCAAATCAATAACATTCATTTTGACTTAAAAAGCTAAAACGAATGACTCCACCAATGTCGACGCCAATTCGTTTCCCAACACTAGAAAAGACCATTAAAAAAACTTTCTACTGATTTCTTAATTTTGAGATTGCAAATCCTTTGTTATAATTCATTTAAGTAATGAATTGATCTTATTTTCTAGATAATCCTGCTTCCTATAGAATAAAATATTTGACCAAAATAAGAGAGTATTCATTAATTTTTCTAATAAGGTTATTATTTCAACTCAACCAAAGAGACCAAAGGTCAAAACCCATAAAGGGATGATTGAGCCCATTTATTAATAAAAAAAAGCATATAAAAATTTATAAAATTAACAGAAATTAACAAAAAAATGAAATTAATATCAAAATTAGAAAAAATATTACAAAATTTTATAAAAATTAAATTAATATTATTGTTTATTCTTCTTTTAAATAAGACAAAATCTAAATGTAGATCATCAATAAGTAATTTATTAATGAATTTAGAATAAAAATAGTCAAACGTTTTTTCACCATAATCATTGAACTTTCCTTTGGAAGGAACAAGATAGTCATTTGAATTTCTTAGATTATAATCAATATTTTTCAAACGGTTGCTTATTAAAACTTCGCTTAAGTCTACAGGCGATGTTTTTAAATTTATAATTTTATGAATAAAGTGAGCAAGACGTTTAATATTTCTATGCTGAAAGCAGTCGATGTTAAATTTGTTCAACTCGATATTTAAAGTGTTAAAATCATCATTGCCATGTATATTTGGGCGAATATTTAATAATCTTTGAATACAATAGTAATAAGAATTAGCTAATTTTTGAATTGATCTTTTTGTAAAGTTTTTGTATTTTGAGATTGCAAATCCTTTGTTATAATTCATCTAAGTAATGAATTGATCTTATTTTCTAGATCATCCTGCTTCCTATAGAATAAAATATTTGACCAAAATAAGAGAGTATTCATTAATTTTTCTAATAAGGTACTAATTAGTAAGTCTAGGGGGGATACTTGCTGTTATGGGTTAGCATTGACTTTTTTGTTTCTATTAAATGATTCAAAAAAATTTTTGATAAGAAATTAAGATTTTAAGAATTATGTTTTGATGAACATCACATAGTAACTTTGTTGCTAGATTGTTGAATCGCAACCTTACCGATGCCGGTCCCAAGTCCCTTAGTACTTAGTGAAAAACGTTAAGTATCTTTTTTTGGATATGCTTGTATCCAAATGAATGATCAAATGGGAAAACATTAGATCCTTTTTTGGATATAATGCATTTAAGTGTTTATGTATTAATGATTTTGTTTTATTATTTTAAATATATTATTACTTTAATTAAAAAAATCTTGTTTTTTTTGAAACTTTTATTTCTCCTTTGTTATAATGATAATAAAATATCAAATTAATTGAGATGTTATCAGCTTTATTGTGTTTTGGGTGATATAAATTAAGTTTAATTTTACAATCTTTAAGAGTTAATGCTGCATTTTGTTTTTACGGATTAAATTCAAAATAAAATTTTTAATTGATCTTGAAAACAATTATAATTTTTATTTAAAAAATTAATTTTGAGTTCTTACATTAGCCTTCTTACAATATACATTCTATAATATGATTTTTTAGTGGTTTTGGTAAATTTAAAAGATCTGTATATCAAAAACATTTCAGAAAATTAATGTCTAATAATATGATAAATTTATTAAGCATTAAATTTCAATTTTTTTTTCTCAATTCTTGTTGTTAGAATAATTCAGACTAAAAAATTAATGAATAGAATTAAGAATATAAAAATATCCGTTGAGTTACTTCTTTTTTATTAACTTTGAAAATTTTTCAAAATTATTTGTAGAAAATTAAACCAAACTCAAAAATAAAAACAGCCAAAAATTGTGATCTTTTTAAAAATTATCATAAGTTAGGTCAGTTCCGGTAATAACACTCATTTCTTATTAAATTAAAAAAATAACCTTGATACATATCCTTTATGCGTCAGAGAAAAAAGCTCTTTATCAATATTCTTATTAAAAATAATCTTACATCGAGAAAAGATGGAATACTTTTTGAAATTTTTTTCTAAAAAGATAGCTCTTTAAATTTTTTATTAAATAATTTTAATTATTATAAAAATAAACTTAAAATTATAAATTTGGTTTGAGACGACTCCTTTCAGCTTGACAAAACTATAAATTATTTGAATTAGAAGATTTAACAGCTTATTTTTTTTTAACAACTGCACATAAAGCCTTGTACCGATTAATGCATTCTTCCTGAAAAAAAAAGTTCTCTCAAAAATTTTTTATTTAATAAATTTCAACAAAATTACTTTATTTTTTCCCACTACTTTTTCAGCAATTCTATCCCATCTATTTGGGGTGTCCTTGTTAAATTCTTTCAAACAAATTTCCAACAAAGTCTGCTGCTCTTGACTCCACTGATCCACATTTGGTCCCAATTCAAACGTTCTATTTTCAGCAGTGGTCGGTTGTTCCTTGATTTGAATTTCCTCTTTGTGCTTAGTGGTCGAATTTAGATTTAAACTAGAAAAACTTTTAATATCAGTTTTCATTAATTTTTCCATTTGAATGCATTCGGCAGCTTGTCTACCAACTAGTTCCGATATTTTCACCCATCTGTCAGAAGTACCAGGTGGATACTTTGCAATTGATTTTATCAAATCTGACTTTTCTTTATCTGACCATTCTTTTTTATTATTGAACTTTTTCTCTGACACGACTTCTTGATCTCGCTTAACATTTTCATCAGTTTGAACCACTGGTCTTATATCAGACTTTTCAATTTTTTTTGGGTTTAGATCCAAATGTTCCTTTGATTTATTTGGTTTTTGTTTTGACGCAATAACAGGCTCTTCGTCCTCATCCTCTTCAACAATTTTTTCTTTCGGTTTAAGCATCTCTATTGCTGATGAAAATGACTTTTTGGATAAGTTATATAAAAATAAAGCAAATTTAACGGGCAATGTGTCAAGTAGCCTCGGAGATGGCATAGTATCATACATGTCCTGTAATTGAGCAAACATTTCGTCTAGTTCAGGTGAGGACTTTTTCTTTTTTTGCTTCTTTTCAATTATTTTCCGCATGTCCATGATTCTGTCATCCTAAAAATGATTAATTATTGCCTTTTGACTTAATATACAGAAATAATCTGATATTTTTTCATTATATCGAAAAAGTCTTAAAAATAAATTTTTCTGGTCATTAAAAA
The DNA here is from genome assembly GCA_016802215.1 of Brachionus paranguensis. NCBI lineage: Eukaryota > Metazoa > Rotifera > Eurotatoria > Ploima > Brachionidae > Brachionus > Brachionus paranguensis. The sequence goes on from JAESIX010000012.1 coordinate 2,511,092, forward strand.
ATTTTTTTGTAAAAATATTTATCAACACTAAGTCCAAGACTCGTAAGTGTATTTTGGTAAATTCACGTAATTTTACGCTGATTAAATATTTATTATTAAATATTTAATTTTAATTTTTGGGTTAAATTACGTGAATTTACCAAAAGAACACTTACCATAGCAATTACACTTACTTTTGATTCTATAATACTGTTTTCTTTGTACACGATGTCGAAACACCGAAAAAATTTAAAGGTTAATCGATTTTAATGTATTGAGATTTTTAAACATTTTTTATGGTATTTTTAATTTTTCTATAAAATATATCTTTAAAGACTTTCTAAAATAATCAGTTCAACTTTCAGATTAAAAAAAAAATTGTGGAAAGTTTATTTTTCAAACATTTCGAGAAAAAATAAGAATCCCCACCTAAAAAGAAAAAAGTAAATAAGCATAAAACTGGAACTGATCAATTATTTTCTGAATTAAAGCAGACAACTTCTAAAACCTTATAGAAACGGGGTTGTCCTTAAAAAAACGGAACCTAAATGTCTTAAAATAATAAACAGGAAATAAGAAATAAAAAAAAGAAAAAATTTGAGTGATTGTTAAAAATAATTAAATAAAAAACGAATTAGAAGAACGAAAAAAATTAAGAAAGTACAAAAATATTTAAATTTATTCTTTTGTTTTAATTCAATTTTTTAATAAATAATAATTTAAAATTTTAAATAGACATATTTTTTATTCCTTTTATCATGTTCTGAAATAATTTAGATTTTATTTAAGTGAGATTCCTTTTAATTTGATAATTTTAATTTATCTATAGAAGAGATAAATTAGTTCTGAAAAATATTAAAATTTTTAATACATTTTTCTTTTTAACGAATATACAAAAACGAATGTTAAAATTTTGACAAGATAAAAAAATATTTGCTTATTGACTGAATTTTTTACAACTAGTTAATAGACTTAAGTAATTAAAAATATTAAAAAATATAGTTGTTAGATGGTTTAGTAAAATAAAAAGGCCACCTAGAACACCTTTATCTTGTAAATTGCGTCTGTCCTCAAATTTTAATCATATATATATATATATATATATATATGTTTAATAGTTTATTTCAAAAAGCAATAAAAATCGATTAAAATCAACTCTTAATCATTTTTAATGACATTTTATTATTCGTTTTCTAACACCCGTTATTTAAAAATTTATTTGAATTTTGCTGAATTAAAAAGTTCCAATTAATCAATTTTCATATTTATTATTTTAAAAATAAAATTATCTAATTTTAGTTTAAAAATATAACATTAAACTAAATTATAATAAAAGTTAAATTTGAACATTTAAAATAAAAATTAAAAAAAAAATATTTACCAAAGTTAGCTTTTTTTCAAAATGTTGAGCCCATAGAACAAAATAGTGTCCGATTGATATTATGATAACAAGAATATTTGTTAATTCGTACAAAGTTAATTTTCTCACTCTACGGAAATAGAAAACTGGTGATCTCCAATCAGGTAAACCAAATTCCAAAACTTGGTTGTATCGCGCTCTTTTTACGTCATCTTTGAGGACGTCATAAATAGAGGCAAGCTTTAGTAAAAAATGAAAAAAAAATTTAATTAGAAAAAGCGTATTCTTACATATCTAAATTTGGTCTCGGCATCCGAATCGCTATTTCGGTCCGGATGAAGCTGCAGAGACAATTTTCTATATGCTTTTTTTATTTCGTTCGGTTCAGAATTCTGAGATATGCCCATAAATTCATAAAAATTTTGGTTGACTTCCTCGACTAGATCGAACAGGTCTAATTCATAAGATTCCCAACAATTAACACGAAAATAAAATGAAAAACAAGCAAAAAAAATAAAACATCTTGAAAATAAATTAGCTAGATTGTTGACCAGCATGTCTAAAACTTAATATAAAAAAAATTAGAAAAAAATTTTTTAATTTTTTTCATGAGCTTTTACACCCAATACGAATTAAGAAAAAAAGAATTTTATTTTAAATTTATTTTTAGGTCTAAAAATATATTTTTTATTTAAATTCTCTTCAATTTTGAGTTATTTTATTTTGTTTTCATGAATTTGGATAAGAAATCTTTTTGCTGGACAGGCTTTTGTTGTTCAAAATAATCCATGATATGTCCTCGTTGCTTCCAAATTTCGGCCGTTTCGACAAGTTCCATTTGACCCTTAAAAATTCTTTATTTTAAAAAATATATCAAAAAATAAGAGAAAATTACTTTGACAACTAAAAGATCTATGGCTCTAATATCATTGACGTGTCGATTTTTTTCGAACTCGTCTCTAATTCTAGCTCTACAGCGATCGATTGTGAGAGGAACATCGTAATCGAGAACTTAAAATACTTTTTAACACCATTTTTACATAGGTTAGCTTTAATAATTACCAACATAAGGAGCTTGTCGATACCAAAGTTTATACAATTGAAGAACTCGTTTTCTGGCATCATCACGGTTCGAAGACAGGACAGCCTTAATTTCTTTCAAAGCAGGACGAGCGCCTTTAACCAGTTGACTTGACATTTCTAGACAAATAAATTTTTTTTTTAGGATAAAAATTAATCATTTAGGCAAAGAGGCCAGCAATGGTAGCGAAAATGATTTTTAAAATTTTTTAGCATCAAATATGATATTTGTTATTTATGCTTGGATCTATATATTAAAAGAAAAATTTACACGCAAACTATAGAATTTGAGAAAAATTATATTAACTTTAGTTTAGTGTTCTCATCAAAAATTTAATTAAAATCTACTTCAAATTCTAAATAGCAAATGCTTCAACTCTGTTATTTTTTTTAAAAAAAGAAATTAATTTTTTATTTATTTTTTTACAGAGACAAGTTGCAGAAAAAGCTTTTCAGGAACTGTTGTTTTCTAGATGAATAAAAATAAGGATTTTTACTCCATGACCATATTAGTTACATGATAAATTAATAAATTAAAAAATTACAAAAAGTCTAATTTTTATTTCAACACGTATCAAAACTTGTATTAAAATTTTGAATTTTTTCCTGCTTGAATAGCGAGATTTCAGAGAAACTTAAATATTGATTGATTTTTTTACCAAAATTTGCGTTGATTTTAGTTATTTTTGTAATGAAAAAGTTAAAAAAAGCATCAAATAAGTAAAGTTCGCGCAATGCAAAACTTCTACACTATCTTAATCGACTGAAATGGACCTCATTTTTAGATTCTCCATAAAATAACTTTATTCACACACATACTTTGAATATGACTTAAATTTAAAATAAAATCAATTATTTTTATTTGAAAATTGACTCTTTTTGAACGATTTTAAAAATCTTTAAAATAAAAAAATAAAAAAACTAAGATCGACAAGTTGTTCAGAATTTTCTCTAGTTTCAGAATATGTATAAAAAAGTGGGTATTTAGGGGTAAACAAAAAAGTAGATCCAAAAAAACTAAAAAATTGCCTAAAAATTTCCTTTTTTTAGCCTAAATTTTTATTAAAAAAAAAAAAAAATATTTAAAAATCACATCAAATTGTAAAAAAATCCTTTATCTATCAAACGGTGTGTAGAAACAACATATTTTATATTGACTTTCATTACTTATTGACTCTCGAAGAAGACCAACTTTTACTAAGTCGGCTAAACTTCAGACCCCCCTAGCCCAAAAAAATTTTTTTTGACCCCCCCTAAAAAATCGGCTAACCCTAGGTTTTCATATTTGGAGAATCTAAAAATGAGGTCCATTTCAGTCGATTAAGATAGTGTAGAAGTTTTGCATTGCGCGAACTTTAAATAAAAAAGAAAAATTAACTATTTTAATTATAGAATTTTATTTTAAAAATTGAATGAATTTCAACAGAGAAAAAATCACAACTAAGCTAGCAGAACATAAGTTTTGAATGAGTCAAAACGTAATTCAATTATTGGTAAAAATTTTTTCAATTATTTGTATTTAAATGACTTAGAATGAGTTTAAAATTTTTAAATTGTTTATCTTTAAAAATAATAGCAATGATCATTTAATTCAATCAATTACTATTTGATTGTGATTTTTTGGAGAGTCCTGAAATCCTTATCCAGAAATAAAATAATCACCAAATTTATTTTATCTAATTCAAAATTTTAAAAGATTTTCTAAAAATTTTGACGCCCATAAATTTCAAAATTTAATTGATCAATTGAAAATTAATCTCGCATAAAAAAATACAAGCATTTAAAAAATATGTATAATAAAAATATATAAAAAAGCACTGAAATAGTCAAAATTTTAAGCTGACTTTGTCTTAGCTGGTCTACCGGGTCTTTTTTTAACTTCTACCTTTTGATGATTTGGATCTCTTCAACATTAGCTTTGCTTTAGTTGGTCCACCCCGTGGTTTTTTTGGAGTTTTTTTCAATTTCCTTAGTTCTTGAAGCAACATCATTTTTATCTACTTTCAAAGTCTTACCCGTTCATACTTATTTCTAATTTTTAGTGGCTTAGTAAAACACAAAAGTTATCAAATTTTGGTGTTTTTGGAATTTAAAATTTTTTGTTAATTCGAAGTGAAATATTTGATGCTTTAAAAATAATAATAAAAATGCGCCAACCACACTCCATTCAAATTTATACGTTTTTTTGTACTAAAATTTTCTTAAATTTTGAAAAAAAGTCAATCTAATTTAAGTTTGCTTTCTCTGTAACAATTTTTTCGAGATAAATTAGAATTTTTTTTCTTAACTAAGTCTGACATAAAAAAAATAATTTAGTTGTAATTAATCAAATAAATAAATAAATTTAAAAAAATAAAATAAATTTTAAATATAAATTCTAAACTGATTGAACATTGAAAAATGTCGGTAATGATACAGATGACTCGAGATTTAAAAGATAAAAAAAAATCTATTTAAATTTTTCTTTTATTATCTCATATTTTTAGAAGCCTTAAAATAATTAAAAGTTTAACTAAAAAGAAAATATTTTTTCTTTATTTTTTTAAATAATAATAAATTAAATGCCAAGCATTTTGGTAAAATTTGAGTTCTTTGAACAAAAAATTTTCTATAACATCGAAGCATGTTTGACAGTTGTTTGCGGCACCAAAGATTCTTTGACTGACAATGGAGAAGTCCATTTTAACAGATAGCCTGGCGAGCCTGGCTTGTCATTAGTTCCACTAAGCCTTGCTCCACCGAATGGCTGTTGATTAACAACTTTAAAAGCAAAAGTCAACTAGAGTCTTCAAAAACAATAATTTAAAATCTACCTGATCCAGTACTTTTGTCATTCAAGTATAAATTACCACAAGCGTGTCTCAATCGAAGTTTAGTTTTTTCCATTTCGGTTTCATCGTTGGCAAAAATCGAACCAGTAAGAGCATACGGAGTGGTTGTGTCAACCAAATCGACCACTTGATCAAATTCAGAATCTTTGTACTTGAAGACAGTCAGGACTGGTCCGAAAATTTCCTCTCTCATTAGTCGATCCTTAGGATCCTTGGTCTCAAATATGGTCGGATAAACATAGTAACCAGTTGATTTATTATAATATCCACCAGTAATTAATTTATTATTATTTTTTCCATATTCAATATAATTAGATATTTTATCAAAAGACCTTTCGTCAATGACAGCTGATGTGAATGTTTCAAACTTTAGTGGAGAGTCAATCTGCAGGTCTTTGAGCAGAGCGACCATTTTTTCTTTCATCTGAGGCCACTTGGACTCGGGCACATAGAGTCTTGAGCAAGCTGAACACTTCTGGCCGCTGAATTCAAACGCTGATCTAACTGTTGCGACAGCAGCGCTCTCTATGTCACTACTTTCATGCACTAGGTGGAAATTTTTGCCTCCACACTCGCCGGCCAAGCGCGGGAATGTTCTGTAACTTTCCAAATTTTCACCAACTTTTTTCCACAGCCATCTAAAAGTGGGAACACTGCCGGTGAAATTAACACCAGCCAGATTTCCAGAGCTGGTTATTGTCTCACCAAAGTCAGGACCAGCTGAGGGAACAAAGTTTATAACTCCGGCAGGCAGACCACACTCTCTGAGTATCTTATAGACTAAATAGGATGAAAATACGGCCGTGTCAGACGGCTTCCATAGAACTACATTTCCCATTAGCGCCGGAGCGGTGGCCAAGTGACCGCTGATGGCTGTGAAGTTGAATGGCGCGATCGCCGCCACAAAACCCTCCATTCCTCTCAAGTACATATTATTTATGGTATTTTGGTCACCATTCAATGGTTTATACTTTAAATGCTCATACAAAAATTGCACATTAAATCTCAAAAAATCGGCCAGCTCACATGCAGCATCGATTTCTAAAATTTAAATTTTTATTCTAATTTCTTTTTTAAATAAATATTTTTTAAATTTTTTAATTTAAGTAAATATTTTTTTAATTTGAAATTTTTTTCAACCTGCTTGATAAACAGTTTTAGCTTGACCTAACATGGTGGATGCTAAAATTTCAGCTCTTCCTTCCTTGGTGATTCTATCAGCCGTCTTGAGCATAATACTGGCTCGATAGTCGAAGCTCGAGTTTTCCCAATCGGCCCTGTTTTGCAAGCTATTTTCAATAGCCTGGGCCAAAATGGCTTTGTCAGCATGGTAGAACCTGGCAATTTTAGTCTGATGGTCAAACGGAATCGGCTGGTATTGGACATTCTCAGTTCTTATTTCCTTGTCACCGATAACTATGGGAACTTCGAAAAGCGCATCGTTGGTGTCGTTTTTTCGGCCAAGAAAGTCTTTTAGGGTCGCATGAACCTGGACAGCTTCAGGACTATTGCGCTTGAAGTCGTAAACAGGTTCATTGGTTGCCAGATAGCCTTTTGGATTTGTGGTCAGAAATCTATGTACAAAACTGGGCTGATTTTTAAAAAGTGTCTTTAATTTAAGTAACTTATGATTCATTTTAATTATTTTCGATATCTAAAAAATTAAAACAAGAAAAGATATTTTTTATTAATTGCCTTTGGTTCTAAGCCCTGGAAAATTTGATTTATTTTTTTAAATTATTTTAAACTCATTCGGAATTGATAAACGCATATTTTAAAAAAATCTTTTTATGCATTCGAAGCTTAAAACAGCTTTATTTAAGATCAAGTATAGTAAAGTTAAAATTAAATATTCAGCATAATTGGATTTTTATGGATTTGTGCAAGCTCGACAAGGATTACTTGGAAGAAAATGTAAAAAATAGAAATTTTGAGCAAAAAATTACCAGTTTAGCTTTATTTTTCAGTGAACACCTTAAAACTACTCATAGAAAAGAAAAAGTTTAATTAAACAAAATGATTATAATTTTTAATGAGGCTTTTTGATATTGATAGAAAAATACTATTCGATCTATTTAAATAGGTTAGACATAGATTGTCAATGTTTAATCAATGTCAATTTTTGTTTTCAGTGACCAGATATTTTGTCTATGGCTAAAATCTAATAAAAATTTCACCAATTTTTTGTCACCTGAAAATACTGCTAAAGAATTATATTCTTCTAATAGTGATACAACTTAATACTGAATTTTCAAATATTTTAAAATTTCTATTCTGCAAGATTTTTTTAATTCAATTTTAATTTTAAATGTTGGATAGGAGCATGCGCTTAAAGATTGTCTTCAAATTTGCAATAATGATGCAATATTAATTAAAATTGAACTAGCGTCTTGGTCTTTTTTCATTCAGTATTTTAAAGAATGTGTCGACGATCTGTCAAAAATTAAAAGAAAACAGATTCTAAATGATTTTAATGATTTAGAAAATTTTTAAATATTCCTGCAAATGATAAGAATTCAATAATCAAGTTTTCAACTTGTCTAGATTTAAAATTATTAAAGATTAATTGAGAAAAAATTTGTTTAAATATTAAAATGAAAAAGCAAAAATCATTTAAAATATTAAAATAAGAATAAAATTTTAAAAAATTATTCCTAATTAGTTGATTAGTTAATTTTACTTTTGATTAGGTACCAATCTAACTTTATTTGATTTATAAAAAAAAGAAGTTTGAAGCAATTTTTGTAAAATTCAATAATAAAAATTTTAAAAAATTTATTTTTGGGTAAAATAATTTTTGAAATTATTGAATATTTTATTGAATGTTGAATTTTGAGTAAGCTATTTATACAAAGTCAAATTTTGATCTTTAAAGCTAAATTTTATCTATTTAGGAAGTGACTCTAATCATCCTTAACACATATTCGTGAACATACCTGTTAGATTTTCTTTCCCATTTCATAAAATTAATCAACTAACACGAAATTTTAAAATACAAATGTACGACAAAAATAAAAAAATTAACTATTAAAATTTTTTAATCCATAAAGAAATAAAGCAAATAATTTGATCAGTAATGTTTTTTTTGAATATTTATTGTTTAAAAGATTGAAGTAATTTTAAATTCTCAAAATAAAACGATCATTGCATAATTAAGCTAAATATCTTAAAAACATTAATGAATCTTGGACTCGGTCAATTGCTAAGTAAACAGTTGGTCTCCGAGTTGGAAATGATTTACATAGCAAGAAATCATGATTTTACTTAAATTAACGTAAGTTTATTTTTCGCATAAAAGAACTGGAAAATTAAAAAAATGAATATTCTAATAAAAATTATAAAAATATAAAAGAAATAAGAATATTTTTGTAAAATAAATCAATAAAAAAGTTTTAAAACTAATTGATATGTTTAAATAAAAAAGAGGTAATATTATATAAATTTAATGTAACCCAAAACTTTATTTCTTTGATTATTATTTATTTATTTAATGAATTGAATTAAATTAACTTCTTTAAGGATAAGTGAAATGAAAAAAAATTATCACTTAAATGTAAAATTACAAAAATAAAAAAAATATAAGTTCGAAAAAATAAATAGGCATAAAAGTATTAAATATGAAAACTTGGACCAAAATTTCATGAATTCTTTTATACTGAATTAGCTAATTTAAAAGAGTTCTGTAATGTTTAAATTTTAAACTGTTTAAAGACTGAATCAGATAGATTGAATCAGAGATACTATGATTGTAAATCAAATTACTCTTGAGATTTTCTTATAGTTGGTTTACATTCACAGTAATATTTGAGGTTGCAATTTTAAAGAACTTTGATATTAAAAACCAAATCAGATGAAAATATTTATTAGAAGTGGGCCAATTATCATATATTTTAAAAATTGTGATGATAAATAGTTATATTTAATTTATTAAATGACCAGTCATCAAAGAAATTTTATTTATTTGTTAACAAAATACTTCAATTTATTTAATTTTATAATATTATATTCCAGAATAATCTTATTTTACTTGCTTTTGTCTATGTATTTTTTTTTTGATTTTAAGTCATCAATAAACGATCAAATGCATTGAGAGTGCTTTAAAACATTTTGAAGTGGATTCTGTCAGCCTTAAATTATTATTGTTATTTTTTACTAAAAAAAAGTTACTTCATCTTTACTTAGATAAAGAGAAAAGAATAAATGTGTAGCCAATTTATCGAGAGTCGACTTTTTACACAGACTTTTATTTACAAGACTCATATTTTTTTAATTTCTCAGTTTACCTTTTGTCTAGGCACTGGAGAAACTAATAAGCCGAATAAAAATAAAATAAATTTAATACCCAATTTTATTTTATTTTTTATAGTATATTATTTTGATAGAAGAGCAGATATTAATGCATAAATAAATAATTATTTGAAAATATGGCTTACTTATTACAGGGTTAAGTTAAAAGTCCCCGAGAAATAAAATATTTTAGCCTGGATAAACTCAAGCTATCAAGTGGCAATATCTAGAAAAATCCAAAATTGATCTTGGATCATTCGCTGAATATGTGATAGAACAATGGTTCACCATAGTTTTTTTTTTTTTTTAAAGAATGCATATAATTATAATTTTATATGATGGAACTTTGTTTCCATTCAACAATATGAAGCGTTTAATTTGAAATTAAAAAATAAAATGCTTAAAAATGACCTTATAGGTGTGAATAGCTTGTAAATAAACGTGTCTTGATATTTGTTATAGATAGATTTTTCTAGAAATCTAAATCTCACAAAGTGTATAAAAAGCTTTTCAATTTTAAATACTCTCAGTTGTAGCTTGATTCAAAGAAATTTGTTATTTTTAACTTTATTTAAGCTTAGAAATATTTCTAGATATGAAGCGATCACTGGTGGTTGTTTCCAATCGTCTTCCGTTTGTGATAAACATAAACGAGGACGGCGAGCCAGTGCGAACCAATTCGGCAGGTGGTCTAGTTACAGCACTGGCGCCGCTCATCATCAAGCACCGAGGCTACTGGGTTGGATGGGCAGGCAACAATTTTACCCAGACCATGAAAATACCGGACAGCAAGGACTCAACAGCCATAGCCCACGGCATCAAGCCATCACAGATAATTCCCATTTTTTTCAACAAAGAAACATACCAATCCTACTACAATGGATTTTGTAATGCCACTTTGTGGCCCTTGATGCACTCTCTGCCCACTCTGGCGGTGTTCAAGGCCAAGCAATGGAACTCTTATGTCAGCGTGAATGAAAAGTTCACTGCTGCGGCATTCGAGGCAGTCAAAAAATTCGATGATTATGAAGACAGAAACAATCTTGTGTGGATTCATGATTACCAATTGATGGTGACACCAATGATGCTCAGAAATCTACTGGACGAAGCCAACATTAGTTGCAAGTTGGCCTTTTTTCTGCACATACCATTTCCTTCTTGGGACATATTCCGTCTAAATCCTTGGGCTAATGAAATCATACTTGGTTTGCTGGGCTGCGATTTGATCGCCTTTCACACAAACACCTATGCCAGCAATTTCATCGAGTGTTGTCTGAACATTCTTGGCGCCAGAATTGACAGAAAAGAGATGATTGTTGAGTATGGAAACAAGACAATTGTGATCAGAGCCTTGCCAATTGGTATACCCTACGATTGGTTTGAGAAAAATGCGCGCGTTTCACCAAAACCTTTTAATTTCAAAGAAAAAGTGATCTTTGGGGTGGACAGACTTGACTATACCAAAGGCATCATTCAGCGCGTTCGTGGCTATGAACGCTTCTTGGAAAAGTATCCAGAGTGTAGAGAAAAGTGTGTTTTTTTCCAAGTAGCTGTGCCGTCCAGAACAGATGTAGAAGATTACAAAAATTTAAAGGACGAACTAGAGAGAGAAATAGGCCGAGTGAGTGGCCGCTTTGCAACTGCCGAATGGACTCCCATCAAGTACATTTACAACAACATATCTCAATATGAACTAGCTGGCTACTATCGTGATGCACGAATAGCTCTTATCACTCCGGTCAGAGATGGCATGAATTTGGTGGCCAAAGAGTATGTGGCGTGTCAAATAAACGATCCTGGCGTGCTGATCATTTCGCCATTTACTGGCGCTGGCGAGACCATGAACGAAGCATTGCTGGTCAATCCGCTGGAGAATGACATGGTGGCCGATGCAATCAAGACTGCCTATGACATGAAATACTACGAGAGAAAGCTGAGAATGAATGCTTTACAAACCAGAGAACGATTGTTCAATTTGGACACTTGGTTGGAATCTTTTTTTGAAGCCATTGACATGATTGACAACGTGAAAAAGATGCAGTCATTAAATGTGTCTGACTATGAGTCATGGCTAGGTCCGATCATAAAGGGCTACAATCTAGCCATTATTTTGGACTATGATGGAACACTTGTTCCCATTCAGTCTCATCCTGATTTGGCTGTGCTGCCACAAGATGTTACCAATTTGATCCAGAAATTAATAGATTGTAAACACATTGATGTGACCATTTTGTCTGGCAGATCGATGGCTAACCTGAAAAAAATGGTTAATTTGCAGAATATAAACCTGTCTGGCAGTCATGGCATGGAGCTATGTTTGGCCAATGGTCTGGAGGAAGAGTGCGAACAGGCTGCTGTTTTTCGGTCCAAAATACCAGATTTGGCCAACGAGCTAAGAGAAAGTGTGTGCGATTATGGCGGATGGATTGAGGAAAAAAAGTTCCATGTGACATTCAACTGGCGAGACACGAACATCAATTTTAGGAAGATGATGGCTCAAAAAGCAACTGACATTATTCAAAAGTATGGACTTCAAGCAGTAAAGGAGCATTTTTCAGTGGAGGCAAGACCTCCGATTGGATGGGACAAAGGCAGGGGTGTGTACAATATTCTGGAGAAGTTGTACGGTGTAACCTGGGCTGATAATAACAAGGCTGTTTTTATAGGGGATGATGAAACTGATGAGGATGCAATGAGAGCTCTTTCTGGTCTCGGAATTACTTTTAGAGTTGGCAAGCCAAATATTAAAACTGCCGCGTCTCACCGCTTGGCAAACCCCGATGCAGTCAAGGTTTTTTTGGAATGGGCCATAGAATATGTGGAAAAGAGAAAGTCAGGTATTCAGACTGCTGTTTCGGAGAGAAGAAATCAGGGAATTAAGGGAAAAATAATTAATTGTATTCATTAATATTTTATGTGAGATTTAATGTAATTTTGAATTTTTAGAATTATTTTATAATTTGGGAAAAAAAATTAAATTATGGTTTGTTAAGATCACTATTGTAGAATAATTTATTGCTTATTAAATTAATTGTTGAATAAATTTTTAATTGATTTTAATTTTTTGTTGTTAATGGAAAAAAAAATACCGTTTGAAAAAAATTGTTTTTTTTTTAAGAATTTAGCCATTTAAAATAAACTTTAATAAAACCTCTTTAAATATATAAATATTGATCAAAAATTAAAATTGGAATGACTTTTTAAAAAACCAATAACAAGAATATGAAGGTTAAAATGCTAAGCCTGCAATGAAGCAATAATTAA